>OY728123.1:605020914-607520914 GCA_963277665.1 Viscum album | reverse complement strand
CTGTTGTTTTCATGGATTTGATGAATAGGGTTTTCTATCTCAGTTTGGACTCTCTTGTCATGGTATTTTTGGATGACATCTTGGTGTATTTGCGCACTCGTAACTACCATGCCAGACATCTTAATATAATTATGAGTACTCTAAGTGAGTATCTTATTTATGCTAGGATTTCTAAATAAGACATCAAGATCGAGAAGGTCCACTTATTAGGTCATATTATTTTAGAATCTAGATTATCCGTTGAGCCTGAAAAGGTTAGTGTTATAGTTCCAATGAGAATCCCAAGAACATGTTTGATATCAGGAGTTTCTTGAGGCAGGATGGATATTACATGAATTTTATACGAGACTTCTAACATCTTTCTTCACCTCTTACTAGACTTATAAAGAAGCGTGTTATGTTCCTGTGGTCAGAAGCATGTGATAAATCCTTTCAGAATAAAAAATGGAGGCTTGTCTTGACACCGATACTGATTCTTCTAGAACATGTTAATGGTTATATCATCTTTTGTGAAGAATGCATAATTAGCCTTGGATTAGTGTGGATTCATGAAAACAATGTCGTTGCATACAATTCTCAATATTTGGGGCCTCACGAGATAAATTACCTGACACAAGACCTTATTCAAGCAGCTGTTTTCCATGAATTATGTTGCTGGAGACATTATATCATTAGTGAGAGATTTGTGGTGTGTAAAGAGCACAAGATCCTCAATTATATCTTTTATCTACATGTCATGATCCTCTGAGAATGAAGATGTGTTGAATATCTATTATCCTTTGATTTTGAGCTTGCCTATACACTAATATAAGATAACGTGGTTGCAGATACACTGTATCAGAAAACTCAAAAGAAGGAAGTATAAGAAGCCAGTGATGAATAGAAGTCAATAGCCATATTTTCTTAACTTTTTTTTTAGTTTCACGATAGTCACTAGTAGAATTACCTATTAGCCTTAACAGTTACCTCTTCCCTCCTTGAGAAGGTGAAGAGTTGGTAGTTTTTAGATCCTGATGGTTTGGTTCTCCATGAGAGTATATCAGGAGATAACCCACCACTGGAGAGGTCTGTGGGCAGAGGTGATGTCCAGTGTCTATGTAGATGTATCTGGGTTCCTACATATGTGGGAGAGGAGTTGATGAAAGGGTCCCACACTTCCTAGTGGGCAGTTCATCCATGAATCTCAAAGATGTAACGAGATTTGTGATTCCACTATAGGGGGCCTAGGATGAAATGTAAGATTTTAGGCTTTATCACTAGGTGTTACAACTATCAGTAGGTGAAGGAGGAGCACCAGAGACTTGAAGGCTTGTTACAATCACTTCCAGTCCCAAAATATAAATGGGAAGATGTTGCAATGGATTTCGTAGTCATCTTTCCTAGTTCGTCGAGGGGTAGCGATGCTATCTGTGAAGCCATTGACCGACTAATGAAATAATACCACTTCATTCCTATTGGGAGACTTTATTATTTGATTAGCGGGGAAGCCCGTATGTCTGTGAGATCATACATCTATATAGAGTTCCAAATACTATTATTTCATATAGGTATGCTCGTTTAACTTCATAGTTCTTCCAGGGTTTATAGAAAGCTGTGGGAACTTAGTTACTTATAAGCACAACATTTCACCATTATACTGATGGACAATCAGAATAGACAATAATGGTTTTGGAGGATATACTTCAAGCATGCGTCCTAGATTTTGGAAGTTCTTGGGAGAAATATTTCCATACTTTTGAGTTCACATATAATAATAGTTTTCAGGCGATGATTCAAATGACTCTTTTTGAGGCCTTATAAGGAAAGCCATTCCCTTAACCCTTTTTCTGGCAAGAGGCAGGTGAGGCAGCCCAACTAGGCCCTCATATTATTCAGGAGACTTCAGAACAGGTCCAGCTGATCAGAAAGCATATGAATACTACCCAGTCTATAAAAAAATCTTATGATGATCACCATCGACGACCTCTTGAGTTCATGGATGGGGATCTGGTTTTTCTTCAGGTATCACCTAGTCTAGGTCATAGGCAGTTAATAAAGTAGGGAAAGATATCGCCTTGTTAGGTCAGTATGTTCGAGATTCTATAGAGAGTCGGGAAAATATCTTGTCTGTTGCTACTAACTCATAGGTATTGTTCTATTCACAACGTCTTTCTTGTCTCACACCATTGCCAATACCATGCTGAACCATCTCAGAACTTTTATCTCGAGGAAGTTGAGTTAGATGCCGATGAAACTTTTGAGGAATATCTAGTACACATCTCTGATTGAAGCATGAAGGCAATAAAAGGTATGTATGTCCTCTCGCATGGGTGTTATTGAAACACGACCGACTATATGATGAGACTTGGGAGAGGGAAGCCGATGTATGTGCTCAGTGGCCAGAGTTGTTCCCAGACATGGTTTCCTGACCCTTGGAAGTATGACTTGAGGGGTGATTTATTTTATGGGGGGAGACTCTAAGAACCTATTCTTTCACTCGGGTATGTATCCATTAATTTTCAGTCTAAATATATACTTTGAACCTAATATGGATGGATATTGAGTTAGTAAAGGTTATGAGGGTTTTTAGGGCATGTTTGAATCCCATAACCCATATTTTTGGAGAAAAAATACTCAACACATGATTTAGAAAAAACCATGCTGGACTTCTACCCGATTTTCCAAATAGTACACATTGTGTTTTTTTGGAACGTGGCACCTCGCATGGTTGGCGCATGGCCGTGCTGCAAAAAAGTGAAAATGCCCCATTTTCAAGTTAACCATGAATGGATGGCACATGGTTTGACAAACTATGTAGACAAACCATGCGTAGGCTAAAAACCTATATAAAAAGTCCAAAATGACCTTAATGATCTATTGATCCTCCTCCTTACTTTTAATCTGAGAACCAGTGGCATTTTCCACCAGTTTAAATAATTTGGAGATTTTTTAAGGCTAAATATAGGGATCAAGAGAACTCTTTCTTTCAGCATCTTATAGAGCTTTTGTTAATCATGTTTTATGCACAACGGTAAGTACTTGAGTCCTTTTTAGCCATTTTTCTTCTCTTTCACTCTTGACCTAGATATCGTAATATGAGATGTTTTTTCAAATTTTATTAGATCTACATGGATCCGAAGTAAATAAAGGGATGAACCCAGAGGATAAGGATTATACAACCCTAACGTAGGTGGTCTATAACTCATCCATAAGGATATTTGATTTTGGAATGTTTGTTTGGGGACCACAGGTTTCATCGGAAACCGTTTCACAAATTAACATACCATGATTATACTTTTAGAATCTAATGATTATTCTCATTACAAATATGTGATTAGTTGTTAATGGTTTCACCCATAACTCAATCTTCCTCATGTCAATGGTTATTCCATAATTGGGTTTTTAGTGTTTCAGCATGTTTGAGAAACCATTTGGCTATTCCTTTACTTGACCTTTCTAAAGGTGAGTCTTTTAATCATAAATGTCTTTTTATTCCTAATAATTTCATAATTCCATGTACCATGTATTCTAACCACACGACCCACCTATGGTATGTGCTTACAAATGGTTATTAAAATTGAAGAGTGAAATGTGAAATGGAATGTATACTAAGTATATAACATGGAATTAATATGAAGTGATTGAATAAAGGTTACATGTCTGTAGCACCCCTTTCAATGTTGATAGATGATAACGGATTGAATTTCAATAATTGAATAACCCTTAATGGATAACTAAGACTTGATTAAATGGTTGTAATTCTACATGGCCGATCCACAGTAATTGAAGAAAAGTCCTGGACCTATAAATTAGTTGTTTCAACTCTACTTGATCCATCCACACTAATGGAAGGAAATTATTCAACTAAATGAATTATTACAGGATTACAATATTAAATAAGAATGGGCTGACTCGATCTTGCCTTGGATTCTAAGAGGCGAATAAATTGGGTCACAAGAACCCCATTCCAATTCAAGGATACATTTTTCTTAGGTTGATACCTGCATAGACATTGGTTCTTGTCAATTACTTGGATGCCTAGTCTTCTACCATTGGGTCCCTTTCATTATTACATGATCCCTCAGATTCAGTCCTAGGATTTATCATTGACTTGTAGGTTCCATGGTGAAAGCCCATAGGGTCCTATATTTTCATAGCCCAAATTTAACTTGGCCGATCACCTTGGACTTAGTAGGAACCTTATAATAGAAGCACTTGGATTATGCTCCATGGATCACACTCTTACCCCTTATCTAGACTCCTATACTTCTAAGTTAGCATTTAGTGAGATCTACATTACCTTGTTTATTACCCTGGAACTCCATCACTGGATATCATTGTATGGTTTCCCTGTTACTTCTTGGGACCTTCACTACATATACTATCATGATGTGATGTTAGTGTTGGCTATAACTCAAGTGACCTATTGATAATAAATGATTATTGATGAATTAAAATTAACTGATTACATGTTCAAACACCAGCCGAGGGCTAAAGTTGGTGCATGGTTTTTTAGTTATATTGTAATGTTTTATTTACTTATATACATATGCCTGCACACTATTATATTCCATTACACAGGCCGGGTGTTAAAGAAAATGTCGGTGGTGGCCCACTGAGACTTATCTCACACCCTCTCCGAGCGTTGTTTGTTACCCAGAGTAGATTACATGGTTGTAGGTCTTGATAAAGGGAAGCATGTAGTCTCCAATACTTGATTATGTGCTGGTTGGATGGGGCTTCATAACAGATGACTGAGTAGGATCTCAGGATTCTTGGAGTACACTTGTTTTTCTTTTACCCTGTGGAACATTATATTCTAATTGTCATGTATCCATGCTTTCCAGTTTTCTAGTGAAATGACCTAACATTATCACTATTCTAGTTGATACAATTATTGTTATTCTTCATTATATATTGAATCCCTTTGCTTCCGCTATTTATTTTTATTGACTCCATAGTTTACTATTCCATTATATTTCTTCCGCTTTGCTACACTCTTCTAATGAGGGAATAGTCTTCCCATTGACACACTTAGTCCTTCATATCTTGTTGGTAGCAGCAGACATTTAGGAATATGCGCTTGAGTCCATGTGGCCCACCAGGATTGGGGCACCCATTAAGTGGCATCTGGGTTCGGTTCGTCAAAATATCCAACAATGAATCTCATTATCTAGGTAATTCATAAACTATATGGCATGTGGGTCCTGTTGGGTGGTCATTATCATCAAAGTTAATAATCACAATTTTGACTTCATGTATGACTGAATGAATTGGTTAATGTGTAATGTAATACAATGCCTACTATATTTTGGTGTTATCTTCTCAGGAGAGGAAAACTATATTCACATAATTTTAATAAATATAATCTTAATTTCGTTAAATAATTTAATTAATATATAATTATATTTATATGAAAAATCATAGAAACCTTGGTACCTTTTGTGGGAATACAAATGTTTTTCTAACATATCGCACATACACAAGGTTTTGATGATCTCAAATACCCTTTATATGTTTATTATGATTTTGTTTTTATGTGAGTTCTTTAGGTTTTGGAAAGAACCTACATCTATGTAACTTCTATGTGAAAATTTATTTACATATGTCATTTATCTGGGTAAATCTATTATAAATAGAAATCAACTGTATGATTTGGATATGTGGTAAAATTAGATACCTAGATCCAAATGGCTATGTGATTCTTTCTACTACCTAACATTTGGCTACACAATCAAGAAATTTATTTGAATAAATTTATTACATGATGGAGGCCTATGAGAATTGATCAATGTAAATAATTCAGTAACTTGAAGAATGATAACCCAGATCAATTAGTCTAAATAAATAAAAATTTACAATATTTCTCTACATGCTGATCTGGAATCAGCAACATCGGTCTACAAATTGGAATTTATTACCATTAGATTACATTATTCCTGATTTAATACAGACATGTGTTCATTAATTTATGGACAAAATATTTACGGGAAAATGATTATAAAAAGAGGAATGTACTGAGAATGGAAACAATTACATGAATAATTTAATGTTTAGTACTCTTGTTGATCTATTTCAAAGAAAACAACATGAGTTTTTAATACAAGAAATAAGGATTTTATGGATTTGTTAGACTGAAATTAAAAATATAATATTTTACATGAATTTCTCTAAATATCTATCTTAAATCCATATAGCTATAAAAACTTCAAAATACCCATCGAAAAAATAGGATGCTGACACTGAATTTGGTGATGACCTGAGATCCAAAGAAATGAATGATACTATTTTTGGACTAGGTACAACTGATCTTAATAGAGACTCACAACATCAAAAACCCCATGAAATGTTTACAACTATAGTTTTTTCTTATAAAGGTATAAACAATGTGCGAGGTATCATATATAACACTACTAATCTAAAGTTTGACAGTTTTGGAATGAAAGAATGAAATAACATCACTTAGTTAAATTCGAGACTTACTGAGATTGAAAATAATGTTACATATTTCAGAGATCCTATTGAAAAAACATATCAATCCTTGAAAATGATCATAAATCTACCATTAAGGTTGACTATATTCTCGATTACTATTATGAAATTTACTAATATTAAATATTTTAAAATAAAATATATTATTGAAAAAGTTATGATGTATATTGTGGAGATGGAAGATGAAGCTAGATATCATATATTAATCATGAATGATGATGATTACTTAAAATTTTCAACTTAAAGGGATGATAATAATGGAAATGAGATTCAAATAGATGATTTATCTGATGAGGATACTTCAACTAGTTATAAATCACCGAGTGATATATATCAATTTTTCTTAAATTCTATGATGTATTACAATAAGACAAGTGGTTTTAATAGACCTTTAAATACGTTCAAGAAACATAATGGAAAATTTAAACATGTGAGATCCTATGAGTTCAAAAATCATAGACACATTAAACTAGATTATGAACAACTGAATTACACTAAATTATAAGAGAGAAATTAATTCAAGAAATAAGGCCACTCGAAGAAATCCAGGAAGGGAAAGAAGGCTATATATAGTGATTTAGTGGATTGTAGTGATGTTACATGTTCAGAATTAAATACTTAAAATTCTCATAAGAATTCGAAAATATATTTTATAGAACACTCTAATAAAGTGAATTCAAATTATTCTTCTGATATTGAGTCTAAAAAACTATCTTATGAGGAAGTAAACGAATATTATACTATGGAAGAAACTAAGTATGAATATTTATGAAAGAAAACTAAAAGTTTAAAAATTCAAATTATGTTATTGTTAATGATAAATTGGAATTAAATAAACAAATTTCATAATTGAAAATCATGATGGAAAATTATTTTTCATCTTGAGAGAACATAGTAATGAGATTTAAAATTTTCAAAAATAAGTTCTATATTTTAAATACACGGCATGGGTTTTCAAAATAAGTGAAAATTATTTAAATCAAATACTTGTAAAGAATAAAAATCATAAAAATAAGTTTCTTATAGGATTCCATTGATAAAATTACATGCTTTATAAAAAAATTTAACATCTTTTTTTAAAGACAGGAACCTTTAAAAATTTTTGTTTTTCATATATAGAGTTTGGGAATTTTTTTAATAATTTTAGATTGATAAATTCAGAATTCATTGGTGTAAATCATGCCTTTAATTCTAAAAGTTTTCCAAAATTTAGTGATGGATTTTTTTGGATAGGATAAACCGATTTGGGTTCATAAATCATCAGTTTCTAACCTTACCATACATAATTGAATATGGGTACCAAAACATTTTCTTGACTGATTTGTCTTTATAGGGGAAAAGGTCCATGAATCAATGAAAAATAGTATATGGATAGTGGATTATCATTTAATATGAGTGGATATTTTCTAATTTATACTACTTATCAAATATTTATGGATGATATGTTATTTTGGGGATAATTCCAAAAGAAAATATTTGGGAGTCGGATTAGATAGAAATCGATGATTAGTCCTCATAAAGAATTTATTTATATAGATGTATTAAATAAAATCTAATAAGGGTTTCCAAATATTTTTATGGTTTTTTAGTAAATTTAATCTGAAGGATGATAAAAAATATTACATGTATATTCTACTACATCCAAGGATCATAGAGTTTTTTAAAAAATATAAATTATTTTTTAAACATCAACTGATGTGAAATTTTATGAAAGAGGTCATTTTGATAAAAAACAACCCAAATTTACAAGCCAAGTGATTCTTTTTAAAACATGATATCTGAACCACTCTTTGAAAATAAAAACAATGATGATTTAAAAAATTATTTTCTAGAAATCGATATTGATAGGATGGATACTTGTGAACAAAAAATTTCACTTCCTAGAATGACAAGAACCCTTAAGAACTATCAAATAGAAATAGTTATAGTATGTTTAAATGATGGTATTTGGAATAAAAGGAGTGCAAGAAATATGGTATAATTCTATTCAAATTTATATTAATTGTAACACTATCATATAGAGAAATTGTTAGTAGATGAAAGATGGGTTCTAGAAATGAAATAAAAACTAAATCAGTTTAAGAGGAGACAGTTATAGGAATTAGTTAACAATACACTAATTATCATGTAATATAAACAAAATGGGTATTTAGAGTAAAAAAGATGATCACTGTGTGATCAATACGAATAATACTTTAGTATTTTCATAAGGTTATTACTAATAAGAAGGTAGAGATTGTGAAGAAACTATTTCAACTATTTATATTTTAGAATCCATAAGGATTATCATAGACTATACATTAAATATGAATTTTAAAATATATAAGATGGATGAAAAAACTTTTTTTGAAATGTTTTTACTATGGAGGAATTTTATATTGAACAACCTCCTTGTTTTAAAAACACACATTTTCAAATTCTTTTTTTTAAACATACCAAAGTTCTTTATGTCCTTAACTAAGCACTAAGTGGTTGGTATTAAAATTTAAGTCATTTTGTTTTATAAAATAGATATTCAATAGGAAATTACAGTCTGACTCTTTTTAAGAAAATGTTATAATAATTTTTTTAGGTGAGATATCTGTTGATGATTTTACTTCAGGTTCTATAAATAAAATTTTGTTTAAATAATTTGAAAAAATCATTCAAGATTAATTTGAAATGACCATTATGGGTAAATTAAATTATTTTTTTAGTTTTTAGGATTTATATAAAAGACTTTGGGAATTTTTTAAATCAAATAAAATATATAAATGACTTACATAAAATGTTTATAATTGAATGTGGTATAGTACATACAACTCTTAGGAGTTCTAAAGAAAATATGGGCATGAATATAGGTGTAAAACTAGTTTTGATCAAGAAATAGAAAGGAATAATTGGGAACTAATTGTATTTTACTACTAATATACTAGATATTATGTTTTATAATATTATTTTCTATATTTAATATAAATACTAAGGAATATCATAAAAAATATACTAAAAGACTTTTAGTCTATTTTAAAGGAAAAATTTATCTGTCTATATATTTAAAAAAATATGATTTTAATCTTATATGACATTGAAATGAAGACTTTTGTGGTTTTATTCTAGAAAGAAATATGTCTCAGGATCCTACCATTATCTAAGAAAATACATGGTATCTGGGTCTGGTAGGAATCAACACCATGTTGCATTATCTACTAGAGAAGTATAACATATTGTTTCTGGTAGTTGTTGTGAATAGGTATTGTAGATAAAACATATTTTAATGGAATTTATATTCAATTATAATCATGTATCAATAAAATGAGATAAAAATAGTGTCAAAAAAATTTCAATGAATACAATAAATAATTTTATAATGAAGTATAAATATTTAAGACATAATTTCTTGAGACATCACACACAAAATGGAGATACTATTCTGGAGTTAATATTTAATGAGAATTGGTTAGTAGATATTTTTAATAAACCCATTTTGTGTGATCATTTCTAATTTATTAAAAGAGAAATGGGTTATTAGAATTTAAATATATTTATTTCATCTTATTTTGATCAATTTTATATTATGATTTATTAATTAATATTTCATTAAATAATGTATATTAGAAATTAAATTAGTCTCTTCAATTCCATAATTTAAATAATTCTATTTTAGAAAATGAAATTCTTTCTTTTAGTTTATATTTTATTTTATTTACATTTATTTGGATATAAAATAAAACCAAATCAGGTATGTAGTCAGCATAAGAATCTAGTCTATGACCCAAGGTCTAATCACTTATTGACTATGACACCTTTTATGTAAAAATTATTCTACAGAAGAAGAATCGTCGCCCAAAACCTATCGATCATGTCTCGACCTCAATCCAAAATATCATTTATGTTAAAATAAAATCATTGAGATAAGGGAGGCTACAATTAGTACAAGAGAGATAAAAATAGTGGATAACCATGAAAGGATTAGACTAAAAAATCCATCAACATAGCTTGGATGAAATATATAGACATACTATTGAAGAAGGTACATCAGTTTCAAGGTTGAGAGTTTTTTTTGAAACGGAATTCAGTTTCTTATTTGTAGAAGATGTAAATGATTATTTGAAAAATGAAGAGTTTCAATTTGACATTACATAGGTTGTTGTTCAAAAAATATAAATTTTAAGGATATTCTAGTTTCTTTAGTGGAATTGGATGATATACTTCATTTTACCCATGAGGGGGAGTATACCGTTAGTCATACATTGGTTGGTGCTAGTAAAATTAGACCAAAATAGTTTTTTTATATTTTTATTTGTAACCTCATATTTCAAGAATAAGATAATGAAGGATCTACCAGATTAGTGAAAAGTCAAATTTATGTTTTTTTTCAAACTAGTATAGTCTAGAGAGTTATAGATATGGGTAAAATTCTATTTTGGGATATATAGTTGTTTTATATTCTTATTAATAATATAAATCTCATTCTTCCAAGATAGATGATTCAGTTAACAAATACTTTAAAAAAGTAAAAGGTATGTTGAATTATCTTCCTTATGGTAGGATGATATATATAGTTATTAAGAGGATATAAGTGGATATAAAAAAGTGGGATGTAGTAAAATTACACAAAAGTGACACCCTATCTACAATTTTGTTGAATTATATTGTGTATTTCTAGGACTCATATTCAAATTAATTGAAGAAAATTGGTCACAGAATTCTAGATTAGCGAGATCTATTCCAAATATCTACACCTATGGATGGAGAACCAATTGAGATGGTTCTTTTTAGGGTGGTGAATGGGACAAATGTAACGAGAACAAAGCCTCGTTTACATGAGGTAATTCTTAAAATGGAAGACACTGTTAAAAGACCCAGAGATAAAGTTGCTGAAGCTATTCAAAGAGTTCAGAATATGGAACCCATTATTAAATTACTATTTTTTCTAAAGATAATATATTTGAGATTGTACCTATTGTCTCTGGGGCTAAAGGAGGACCTAATGATGAAATGGAGGATCAAAAAGTGGATCTAATTCCTCTGTGATCACTTGTTGGTGGAGATAGAGCTGGTAATGTGTTTATGCAGGCCGTTAAACATTCCCATACACCACCTATATCACCACCAACTCCATTGAATTAGGATTAACCCTCAATTAGTAATATATTATAATTATTATAAATGTTATATTTTTCCTCTAATATTTTGGCTATGCTTGATAATAACAAATGAGAATACAATACATTGAAAAATTAGTAATTTTTATCTATGTATGTGATTAGATAACTCAAGGGGTCCTCTTATTCATAGGATAGTTTTGATAAATTGGTTGTTTTAATGGACACAAAAATCGATATGATAAAGAATATTTAGATAGTCCATCATGTTCAAATATATGTTCATAAAGTAAGTAGAAAAGGAAATGATGATGTAATAGATCTTGTGAGTGGTTTGAAAGACATATGTTATACCAATATGAATTTAATGAACTTGGAGTAATGGTTTCATCTGGAAAATATATTTTCCAAAATCATTGAATAATGTAATCTGATTGTTCTCAATATGTTCATGATGGGATAAGGTAACTTATTATTGAAATTAAATAAATATTAATTGATTTGAGTAGTGTAATGATAAAAAAATTTTAGTTAATTAAGAAGTTTCAGCCTTCTTCATATTCTTTCTCAGAATCTTTATTGGTTCTCGATTTTCATAATGGATTAGATTATATGATCCTAAATATTAACTATGTTTAATCACATATTCAGCCCAAATATTATGACACGTTCAAATAAGTGCTAATATAATAGTTAAAGGAGGATCTTGTGGATGAGATCTAAGATACCGGATAAGATATTACAAATATTAGAATGATAACTGATATATACCTAATTGAAATAGTGTTATACAATATGGAATATGTTGTAAAGTTAAAGGAGATCCTAAATGTTTCTAAATATATTAGAGGAATAGATTTAGGTATCTTGGTCTGATATCATGAAATCATCAGTTCCTAGTAACTTTCTTGTAAAATGTATATTATGAGGATCAATGGTTGTATTCTAAATGTTTGGAAAAGTATCATGATTAGAATCCTTATAAGTTCCAACTATGTTAGTTTCACATATAGAGAAGGATTTTTTTCCCAAAAACTACAAATACCTCTTCCATTTATAGCACTAGTTTCTCATCTCCTACCTATATCTATTCCAGATACACCTAAGTCTACTACTAAAATCAGTCAAAAATATGATCATAAATTTATCATTTTTACAATAAGTTTTTTAATGGTTAATATGATACATATCCAATGAATTTATAATAAAAAAATTTAATAGTTATTAGTGTGCAAGGTTCTATGGAATAATTCAGAAAAATCTATTTATAGAACTTCCATATAATTCGTCTAGTACTGACCTTAATTCTTTTCTCAATGCTCATTCAACTTTCTCTTTTTACCATCTTTAACCCTACAATATGATTCTAAAATATGGTCATTCCTCTACTTATCAAATATATAAATAGTAATATAATATTATTATAGAGTTTTTAAAATAATAAATTATTAATAGAATAGATATTTTTGAATATTTCCTATATAATATAAGACGAAGATGAAATGTTCTGTTTCTCAAAATACATTTAATGGAACTAGAGAAAATGTTGATGAAATTTATGATCCAACATTGATCTATCATGAAGTG
This sequence comes from Viscum album, assembly GCA_963277665.1. NCBI lineage: Eukaryota > Viridiplantae > Streptophyta > Magnoliopsida > Santalales > Viscaceae > Viscum > Viscum album. The sequence continues at coordinate 607,507,772 of OY728123.1, read as the reverse complement.
AAATCCTTGGTGGATGTTTCCTAGTTGATGTGTGTCCTTGTTAATAAAAAAAATTTCTGAACCTATTTAGAAAATAAATTTTGTGCATTATGGATTTTATAATTTCAATGAATCTCAAGGTCATCTAGAAATCATTCTTGGTTACCCTTATTAGAATCATAAAGTAAAATATGTTCTCAGATTATCCAGTAGAAGTACTAAAAATACTGGGAAGGAGGTGACATCTCCAGTAATGGTCTTTAGTTCAATCTCTATAACTAAAAGGACCTTCATGTTACCTCCATCAAAGAAACCTTCCCAATTTGACCCTATTCATAAGCCCTAGAATTATGAATATTTTATTTTATTTATGGGTTATTTTGTGTTTTGGGTAGATTAAATTTTATACATGATTTATAATTAATTAAATTCTTCTTTATTCCTTCATTTGTTTTTTCTTAGCAGTTGTTTTCATTTAAAATTTTTATTCTATATTTTTTAATAGAATTTCATTCTAGATATAATTTCACATTCAATTTTAGGATAATATTCAAATAGTTGATTATACTTACTGATTTGTTAATAGTGTGAATCTTATCATTACTATTACTTCTTAATTACCCCGAAAGGGGGATAAATTTACAAAAATTTCATATTAATGAGCAGAATAACCTTATTTGGAGAACTGTACAATTAAGGTGGATAAATATAGGGTAAATACTAAATTTTAAAAGAAATATATATACACATATATATTATTTTATTTTCTATAACATCTTGTAAAAAAATTTAAAATTTCATGTTTAATATCATATGGGTTGTTTGGTTCAAACCCAAGATTCGATATATATATATATATATATATTGGTCCACTACTAGGTATAATTCCCATAGTTTTCTTGTTCTATAGAGTTAAAAATATAAATGATGAGGCACTCAGGTAGAACTAATTCATAAGACCATCTCAATTATCATATTGGAACATTATTTTGATATAGGAACATCTCATGGGAATCACTCATGTGTAAGCCCTACTTCATCTCTATATTTTTTAACTTTTCAATATAATAACACCTCATTATAATTTTAGAGTTAGGGTTTAGGTTTTAAGGTTTAAGGTTTATTATTTTTAGAGTAGGGTATAAGGAATATGTTTTTAGGTTCAGGGGTCAGCTTTTAGGTTTTAAATTTCTAGAATTAGGGTTTTAAATATAGTGTTTTAGGTCTAGGATTTAGGATTTTTTTGTTCAGTTTTGGGGTTTCGATTTATGATTTCAGGGGTAGGGTTTATTTTTTAATGTTTAGGGACTTACTATATATCTCTTTTATCACTGTTTAGACACTAGAACACCACAAGGGAGACTCATGTGTAAGCTCATTTTGGGGCTTATTTTCATAACATTCACAGAAAAGGTATCTATATAGGCATCATATTAGGTTTCTTTCAAACCATACATTCTCTAATACTGTTTCCAATAGGTTAGATAACATAGAAAGTGTCTCTCATACGTAAGTCCCACACCAACCATTATTAGTAACCTTTCATATAGTTGTACATAAAATATTATGTTAAAATACTTAGATTTTTTCTTATCGCATGAAAATAAATGTTATCAAATCTCCCATTAAGTGGTATTAACCTACAAAAGTTCTGACACCCTCGACAAAGATACATAGGAATCCATCTCACAGAATTGACCCCAACTCACTACATGTACTCCATCTCTTGATAGAGACAAACACTGGAGTTCTTAAATATGGATTTAAACTATAAAATCACTAAAAATAAGATAAATATGGAGAACTTATATTAAACATTGATAATGCCATAAACACAAGGTTTCGATCAGATAATTGGAACATGGGTAAACAATCCCATGCTAATATTTGTAAATGATTCATAAACATATCTTAAATATATAAGAGATACTTATTGTATAAAATAACCCCCATCTAAATGACATGGTGAACCAAAACTCCCATCCTCTCAACCAATACACACTTCAAAGAGTCATTGGTAATAAATCATAGTGACCACCTGTATTTTGAAATTAGGACTAAAATTACATTCTAATTACAACTTCTTTGATGTATGAGACATCTATGTTTTTATAAGAAATAAAAATGGTGGACTTGATGCAGATAAATTTGTAACCATACTCATTCCCCCACAATCAATTATTGGGACATATATCTCATTTTTTTAGAAAATAGTGAAATTAATGAATAAATATGACCAAAATAATATGAATATGATTACGAAGAGAAAAATTTTAATCGACATTTTTCCCTCTCATTCTGAAAGAGATGAATAAATTAACTCTTCAATATACATATTTCCTCATTAATAAAGTAACATATACCGTTTTACATATAGTTTATTTCATATTTATTAAAATTTCTTAAAAAATTATTTAACAACATAAATGTGTCTAAATTATATCACTATTAGTATTTAATAAAAATATTATTCCAAAAGAAACCAAAATTACAATCATAATCAACTATTAATTTTTGATATGGTCATGTTTGGGTTGGTCTAAACAGCTGCATGAACAATCACACAAAATAATATCACAGAAGACTATGAGAACTTAACTACATATAATGTATGATATAAATAGGAAATTAAAGAAATTTTTTGTTTTGTGATGGTAACGTTAAATTTAGACTCATTAATAAAGATACCAATGTTCACTTATGAAAAATCAATTGAAAAAGATCATCATTGATTTTATCATGAATGATCATAAAAAAATAACATATAATGAAATTATAACAATAATAATAATAATAATAATAAAACATCAATTAAATTTTCGGTCATGATCTAGTAATAATTAAATTTGGAATAATAATGAAGAAAAAAACCACAATTATGAAACGAGTTCAAAATGGTCAAGATTACTCAAACCCGATCTTAACAATTCCTATTAACTAACTAATATAAATGTTGAAAATAATTATAAATGAATTTTATAAAAGGTAAAATATATGTACGATTCTATAAAATTGATTTTTCATATATTTTGGTTTATTTTATTGGATTTTTGTCACATACACATTGTGAACCAGGAAAAAATTAAGGATCTGTTCTAATTCAATTTTCATCCATTGAGTTACAATTTGTTTAAAAAAAATATATTGTTCTAAGTTTTATTTATTCTACTAAATGAATAATATTTATAGTAATTCTGAATTATTTATATCTTTCTACCAATATTTCTTATAACACCACTATCATATGATTCTTACCTTAATGATTTTGTTACATTAATGAGGTTTATTGTCATCATTTTCACCCATTGAGACATATTTCATATTATACACCATTTTTTTCTATTTTATGGTTTATTTATTTTTTATTGATATTTCAAATCATGATTATAAAATTATTCATTGAATTTAATGTTATATTTAAAATTCTATCCTTTAAGGGGGTTTGATTCAAAAGTTTCTAAAGTCATAGGTATTGTTTGTCACTATTGTTAATTATATAAGACATGTTTGATATTAAAACATATAATTTATTATAGATTTCTTATTAACTACCCTATTAACATTAATTATATTGAAAATATATTATTTAATTATATTTGTATATCATCATATATCTGTCATGATATTTTTGTTGTTACATTACCATTGGTGTACAGATTTTTAGTTCCTCATTTTTTCTTCACTAAGATTTGATACATATTCACCACTAGTTTCCATTTTACTATTCATATATTGGTCATAGATTACTTTATAAACACTATCATACTAACTACTCTTGGTAGGATTAATATTTTATAAAATCCATTGCTATTTTTTTATCTTTTAGTCATTCTTTATGTATATAAATGGGTTTTCTTGCAACACATTTCCTTTGTGAACTCGCTATGTTTTATTTCATTGATTGAAGGGTGTTAACCAATATTTTAAATTTATATTTTTTGGGGAAATTATTGACTTAACAATATATTATTACTATATACGGTCTTTTATTGAGGTATTCTAATAAATAAGGATTTTACATTTATTTATGGGAGAAATATTAATGATTTGTATAATTGTTTATTCAATATGAATATTTATTTATTACTATGGAATACTGGTTATGAATTTCATAATTTATTAATTTCAAAATATGTTGAATGCATTGTACATAACGAGAGGAAGATGGGGACCTGCACAACTAGCCCCTCAACGCCTCAATATGTATTAAGAGACAAACTAACATGGGTATTTTAGTTTATTCCATCCCATGAAAAAACAATTTCCTTAACATATGTCCTTTATGGTCGGATCATGATGTGTAATATCACGATATCTAGGATTATGGAATGGAATTGGATATTTGGAATTTTTCATTCAATTTCTATGGAATCTATTATTGTTGGGCATATAATCTTTTCATTTAAATTATTATCTATGGGAATATTATTCTTTTAGTTTTAGTCTATTATAGAATTATTTTAATTTATATATGCCTACCATATTATTTATGTTCATATTATTCTTAGTTATTATTTTTTATTTCTGTCGCTTACATTTACCCTTACCGAGTGGTTTTTCCCACTGAAGCAACTTAACACAAAATTTAATCAATATAAAATTTATGATATATATATATATATAAATGATTTACATTAACATTATCTCAGTTTTTTTTATTCTACCCCTTTTGGAAATTATATCCATTAAATTTTATTCATTACATAAAAAATTGGAGATATCTTTCCCTAAAATCATTTTTTTATACCCATGTATCTTCTTTAACCATAAAGGTTTTCAAAAAAACCTTAACATGATGAATTACAATATTTCACAATACATTCATTATATGGTAAAAAATATGTACCGATTATTACTCTTAAAAAAAATTATATTCCAAATAAACTACTTAAGGATCAAAACAGGAGATGAATCTGGAAAATATTTTCTTAAAAAAGAAATGTGAAATAAGTTATAAAGATGGGATAGACATGGAAGAAAGGATACTCATTAGGAAACTTATCCAAATTTATATAGGATTTCATATATTCAAATAAACCATAGACTTATCTTTACCTTTTTACCAAAATGCTTATCAATTTTCCACAGATATACTTTATGGAAAACATGATCACTTACCTAGAAAGAAATATTTTCCCCCATTTATCCATATAACATTTTTAACTTATATTACCCATCATCGTATATTTCTTATTCATATCCACCTTATCAATCATTTCTTCCACTGACTCTAGTCCCATCAACTTCCTTTCTTTTACTTTACTTGAAAATGATAGAGTCCAACATCACTTTTCTTGTAATTCATCAAAAGGTGCCATATGTATACTAGAATAAAAAGTGTTGTTTGAAAAAATTCAACCAACGAATTATTTTGATACCAAATGCACTATTAATCCATTAAAAAATAATGAATCATGTATTCCATGGTTTTAATTGTTTACATGGATTGTCCATTTGATTGAGGGTGAAAAGATGTTCTGAAATTTATTTCATTAACAAATGACACCATAATTACTTTCTAAAAATTAGAGGTGAATCTAGGATTGTGATCAAATAAATTACAAATGGGATATCTATGTAACTTGACTATATCATTAATATATAGTCAAAAATCTAATCAAAATACATAGTATCATCAATTGAAATAAAATCGTATATTTATTTAAGTAGTTATGAATTTCCCAAATTTGGTTATTACCTCAATATGTATTTGTTAATCAAATTATGAAATACATTGATATATTTTTGAATTTCCACTCCAACACCCAAAAAGACAAAATAACCCCCTGTGTTAATTTTCATTATGCATTAACCTTTTTAAAATTTAAACATTTCATGGTAATGTTAACAATAACTCTTTTCATTACACCCCTATAGTAATAATCTTGATAGTCTATGTATATATTAGCTCTTCTAAAATAAATGATAAATGGGGTAATATAAGCCTCATTGCTTAATTATTTATTCAACTAGGAATCAGAAGGAAAAAATATTCATTTTATAAATCTGATAACTCCATGTTCATCAACATTAAATTATGAAAAAATACCCATATTAACATATAATACCTTTTTTTACAAAATAGGACCATCCTTTTGAGATTACATTATTATTTTTGGAAAATATAATTGCACTGTCACTAGAAAAAAAATAGATTATGTTCTTTAATTCATATTATCTAGGCCAAAATTCATCAAATAACAAACCAAAGGGTTATTTTCCAAATGTAAGATGGTTAATATAGCATTATATTTCTGAAAAAAACCATCAGAAACATTATTTTATTTTATAGGGTGGTAATGAATTGTGCATTAATAATCCTTCATCAATTCCATCTATATCCTTTATCTCATGTTCAACTATTTATGATTTAATATATATATAAAACAGTTATGATTAGTACATATTTCACAATATACTCCATATGAAAGATGCCTCTAAAATTTTAATTAAAGAAATTTGAAACTATTTCTAGATCATTAGAAAGATAATATTACTCATGAGGTTTCAATAGTCACGAATCAAAGGAAAATACCTGAACATTATACATTATAATACAAAAAATTCACCCAATGAAGCATCAATATAGTTGAAAAACTCACCATTTCTAGAGGGTCATTCTAAAACTAGATTATTCACCAATCTCATTTTTGGTTCCTAGAAATAATCATCACATTATTTTATATAGAATAAATATAATAATTTTTTTGTTAACAATATCTGTGGGTTAGAAAACCGAGAAAAGGATTCAAGAAACCATTAGTATAAAACCTCTGATATAAGGGAACTATGAATGATTGTGAATTTTTTTGTCTTTTCCATTCTTCAAAAACTTCAGTTTCAGTTTGGTCATCAATTGTTCCATATTAAAAAAAATATTCCTGAGGAAATAAATTCATTGAAACCCAATTTGTTTTCTATAAAATTTCCATATATTTTTATTTCTTTAAATATTTTAAAAATGATCCTCATGCACATTTCATTATCTTTATTAATTTTATAATTTATCAATATATCATTAATAAACAAAATTATAAACTTAACTAAGAAATCATGAAACAATATATACATATCATCTATTAATACTATATTTACATTAGATATCCAAAGGAGAATAAATAAAAATAATAGTTCTTGTATCTAGTACAAAACAAAACCTTGGGAATATATTCCACCTTTACCATTAATTAATTATACCCTGACTTGAGATAAATCTTTTAAAAATACTGTACTCCCTAGAGTTGATAAAAAATAATCATTGTGAGGAAAAAGATACATGTTTTTAATAATGATGTTATTCAAGTCTCTATAATCAATGAAAATTCCTGTTAAACCATATTTATTTTTAAGAAATAGTATAGAAGAACCCAACAAAGAATCACCAGGATAAATGAAACCTTTATCTAGAAACTCTAACAACTATTTTCTAAATACCAAAAGTTCCAATTGAGCCACTCGATAATGGATTTTTGAAATAGGAAAAGAGTTTGGAAACAAGTCAACAATAAATTCAACCTCTTGAATAGAAATACAACTATAAAATAATAAGGAAATACATCAAAATTTTTATTTACTATTGGTATATGACTATGTTGAATAATTCCATTATTTTACGTAACATGATCTATATAACGTTCACTTTCATCTCTATTAAGTTTATCATCTTCTTGGTAGGTGATAAATGGTTTGAAATCATTGAATATAATATTTTGTGCATTGTAATATATCACATCATGATAAAACAAAAGCCTGTAATTTCCAATAAATACAATAATCTTCTCTATGGGTATTTAAAAAATATTTTCTGGGAAAACATCCCACTAATAACAATATGACGACTCCTATTAATATTTATTCCATTGACATTTCCACCTTATGTTTTAACCTAAAGTGCATCTTATTTTTATAGGGTGATATTCCCATTTTACATGAAATTTTCTTTGAAATGAAAGAATTTGTAGATCCAGAGTTAAATAATGTGTTGGCTGAATTTGAATAAACATGTAACATACCTATCACATCATCATTAAATGGCCCAACATCAACCATTATTATAGAAAATGATTTTTAAAAACCTTTTTTTTATATATTAATGATTTAATCACTGAGTAACAAAATTTAGACAGAAGTTATAACAATGAACCAACTCATTGAAAATAAAGTGTCTTACTTTTTATTTTTTGGAAGATCATTTTCCTTCCATTCACGACCCCCATGCACAAGATTATCTCATCAGAAAAATTTCCAATATTTAATTAGAAATTCCTTAAGATTTTAATTTTAATAATTATAAAAATATGGGAACATGATTTTTCCATCTCCAAATTTCATCTATGGATGCATTCCCATTGACTGTAATCTGGACCTTTTCTTCTGCTTGTTTTCGTTGTAAACCTGATCATCAGATAATTCCATTTATACATTCTTAGAAAAAATAACCATCTTATGAATTTTTAAATCATTTTAATCCAATCCCCTTCAATATCATTAATCAAATCTGGATTAAAATTGACTAATTTTATAATCAATATTTCAAATAAAATATAGTCTCTACATTTCAAATTAGGTTATGTTTACTTCATTCATAGCCACTGAATCATCAAATTTTTGTCAAAATTATAACAATTTTTTTATCCATCCTATGTTAGAAAAACCATAGGAAAATATTTATCTAGGAAGATTTTATAAAATTCACCATATACAAAGGTTCACATCTCTTCTATTTCTCAAGTATTCTTAACCATTAACCACTACTGGTCAAATTCTGTTTCAAAATGATAAATATTATGAGTTAACCTTTGATTATATTAATAAAACGAGACTTAAAATATATTTTTAATGAATTTAATCCTACCCAAGATGCCAAAGGCTCATATGATCCACTAAATACTAGCGTGGGGGTTTTCAGAAAATGCTCCAATATAGCCATGTTATTGTTTGGTGAACATGGTTTCTATCTCACGTGGATTCATCCCCAATTTATCACCTAGGTATACTAATTAATCATAGATAAAAACTAATAATTTACAATTCCAAACATTCTAGGTGTTTTATTTGGATGGATATTTTACTCTTGGGGATTTTATACATCTATTTCCGAGTTTCCTCTACAAAACACCAATATGAACATAAATATTTTATATAGATCAACATTTTAATCTTCACATAATCTAATAAAAATATATTATAATCTCATAATTTTATTTACATTCATTAAAATAAAATATAAAATTACATAAACCAAACATTGATACTAACTGTAAGGACCCAATTATTATTCAACCCATAATTTTATTTTTGGACAAGAATTAACATTCCATCATTTTGAGTATATCTTCTTGTTTATATTTTTAGATAAATATGTTAGAAATTTTAAATAATACACCCATAAAATAAATTATGCAAACTTTATATTAGTAACAAATTTTACCCCAATAACAAAATTTCAAAATGAAACATTTTATCATTTCATGAAAAATATTTATGTCATGACCCCGTCCCACCAAATATGCCTCTCTTGAGCTGGAAATGGGGAATGCGAGATAATGACCCCCCAAGTCCCACCTCTAGTAGGCCCCGGAGTGGCGACTAACACCAAGGGTATGAGTTTTCACAATTGTGGGAGGCATTACAATTTTTATTAATTAAGAACGAGAAATAGAATGAGTCAAACACCAAAAGAAAAAGGAACAAGTAAATGAAACTAAACCCAAAACCAATCCCATATGCATGTTTTATAAATACTGAAACAAAATTTACAAGTACAAGAAAAGATTTAATGTATGATACCAAGAAAAGAAAGCAAAAACTGCAACTAGCAAAACTCCAACGCTCAACTAGCAAGGTCCCACACAGTCCCTCAAGTCCTCCTGAAAACCTGAAAGTAACGGTAGGGCGAGAATACAAGTATACTCAGTAGGGAAACCTAAAGCCCTCGTGAATAGGTGGGGAGACATCCTAATGCACCGTGAGAAAACAGAAGTAACCAAATCCTCGTAAGGAATCTATCCACCCAACCTCACAAACCACACTCACCAAATATCACAAGTCAATAGAGTAGTATAGTAATATTATCAAAGTATGGGTACCCCATACCACAACCCCATGAATAATACTCAAGCCCTCATGCATAACGCTATGATGCATCCCCCTCTTCCTAAGCTAGTGCTGCAACCTGGCCATACGAAGCTTGAGATAGTGCCGTAACCTGGCCATACGAAGCTCATAGTATCCCGCCAGCACCCAATCCTCGGCTATAACCACATCTCATACCGCATTCCACCGGCACTCAATCCTCGGCCATAACCACATCTCATCCCAAAGACACCTGGGAACATATCACATACTCATCCTGAAGACTCTTGGGAAACATCTATCGTAACCTACCTGAAGAATCTTGGGATGTAGAACCTGGAAGAGGGAGCACATGGAAGAATAGTAACGAGCCATCCTTTGGATGTTTGGGAATCTCACCCCCCGTCCAACAGGTGTTTGACACGTAGTTCTCAACATGGGTGGGGTGTTTAAAGAAACATAAAACGTACAGAGTTATATAATTATATCAACCACTCAGCCTATCCTAAGGATTAAACACAAATGATCTGAGCACATGCCTCGACACTACTACAATGAAAGTATGCACACAATGAACATCCCCAAACCCCATTATGCATTTCATGTTTCAACAGTTTTATTTTATCAGTTTCTTAACTACTGATCAACTAACAATAACCAAACCAGATCAAACGTTTTTAAAGCATATCCCCACCAACCACAAATAAAGTTAGGGAAAACAAAAGAAACACAAAACGTATTTCTTTTATCATCCAATCAATTCCAATGATTTTCCATATTTAATAAACTACCATGCACCACAGTTCATTAGTTAACTCTTCCAATTTTATTCATATGCACAACCCATCCCTCCAGCCCTGCTTCTAACCACCACAACCACAAACTCTTTGGAAAAAATTCCCGCACTGCATCATTATCCCTTCGATACCATTCACCGTAGCTCCTCTACCCATCACAACCATATGATACACGCCAACCCACAACCAAGCCAACCGCAGCCCCACTACTCACCCATTCCACAACAACCCATGAAACACCCCTTCACATAATTAAACCCCAACCAGCACCCAAAAAATTCATTCTTTCATTTAATTTAATCGAGGTGATCATACAAGGGTTCTAGTTATTCATTTAATCATCCAATAATAAATGATTAACCAATTTCTACATTCTATGAATTCCATCCACGAAACAATCCAGAAAAACAAGGAAACATAAAATGGCACAAGCAAAGGCCCCCAACAACCATGATTTTCAGTAGACATAAGCCCATTCAATTCACAACATTATCAAAGGAGAAGCATTGATGGAAACAAAACAACAATACCAACAACAATCTCCCCAAACCCGTTCATTAACTATTTATTATCTTTATTTACCTATTCAACCATATCTCATAAAAAAAGGATACCCACCGCACATGATGCACCAAATTGATAGAGAGACGAATGTAAGACCCTTACCTCAAAGGTTTTTGACGAAACAACGACGGTCGAAGAACGCTCATGAAACCGGGTCGATTCTCCACGAATCCTCCTTAGATATCCTCTCCTAACATAAAAAAGACCAAAGATTATCATATTCGGCATCCACACACTTAGATCTACCTAGAACAGGTGTAGATATAAGAAACCAAGAGAAGAGTAGGAGTAGATCTAAGTAGATATAGGAAATCAAGCAAGAAAAATCACATTCCGCACGAAACCAGCTTCGATTCGCCAAGAAAAGCCTCCGAATGGCCTCCAAAATGCATGGGAGAGGTTCTTCTACCTCTAAGGAAGGGTAATCCCAAGTTATGGCTGCTTAGGGGCTTAAACGAACCATTTAGAGGCAAAATAGTTCAGATCCACAATTTTAGGATCTAAATTTAAGTGCCCGCACAGTTAGTCCGCATGGTTTAACAAACCGTACGCTAACCTTGCATTAGCTTCTGCCTCTCCAACCACTACTCGAACGGTTAGTCCGCACGGTTATCCAAACCGTGTGCTAACCGTGCATTAGACACTACCTCCAACACCAACCTTGCATGGTTTGGCAGCACGGTTTAGCCAAACCGTGCACCAACCGTGCAAAAGCTATTGCCCTTTATCATTCCTTAAAAGTCCACCCAAACAAACCCCAAGTCACCTGGACCTCCCAGCACACCTCCAGCACCATATTTCACAATGGAATTGACTGGAGATGTCCAGTCCATTACATTAGAAACCTCTCAAAACATTCTCATCGTCGAGAATCCATAACCCACCTAAAGAAAGAAGAGGGGTCCAAACAACTCCCCCTCGAAAGATACCTCTCAGGGGAAAACCTCCTTGTTACCAAGGAGCACCCACTTCCTCACTTATATCCCGAATAATCACAAAAATACCGCTCCTCTCTTCTGTGAAACCACATAAGGAAAAATATTAAACCATTCAGTCATGTGGGTGAGGGGTTTTCCTTCTTCCATGTTAAGATACTATCCGCTTTGGGCGGCACTGACTCGCCCACACGGGTTTAAGCACATCCACTTTAATGCATCTTAACAAGGGATCAGGTCCTCCCCTCCCCACATTTCAGGACACTTCTTACGCACTTGAAACACATTTCATAGTTACCTAGGACAAGCGTTACATCGTAAACAAGTACGAAACAATGCATAATAAAACTCAAAACAACTCTGGGTACTGGGCACGCATCTGCGCTTCACATTCCCAGGTACTCTCCTTAAGCCCACCATGCCTCCATAGCACATGAACCAAAGGAATGGTTCATCCACAAAGCACCTTCTCTTCACATCCTTAGATCATCATAGTTCGCTCCACGAATGTTTCATCGTCCCCAATATCTAGCTCTCCCCAGTCGAGGACGTGTGAATCGTCGTGCGAGTATCGACAGAGCTGAGGCACATGGAAGACGTCGTGCACCCTTCGCAGTAGTGGCGGCAACACCAGTTGATAAGCCACATCGCCAACCTGCCAAAACACCTCGAAGGCCCCGACGAACCAAGGAGAAGTACTTCTTCCCTTTCCGAATCTTTGCTGCCCGCACCGAAGAGAGGACTTAAATATCTTGTGGTCCCCAACCTTGAACTCCAAGGGCCTCCTCCTATTATCGGCATATGAATTCTGTTTGTCCTGAGCTGCCTTCATCTTCTCTTGTATAACCTGAACATTCTACTTCATTCTCTTTACCACCTCCGAGCCAGGAAGACCTACTTCTCCGACCTCTATCCAGTATATGGGTGAGCGGCACATCCCCTCGTTCAATGCTTAGAAAGGAGCCATGCCAATGGTAGAGTGATATCGGTTATTGTAAGAGAACTCTATCAGAGGAAATTGTTGTACCCATGATCCTCCAAGGTCCAAAATACATGCTCTTAGCATATCTTCCAAGGTTTGGATGGGGCACTATGTATTCCCATCTGTTTGGGGGTGGAAAGAAGTACTGAGGCATAACCGGGTGCAAAACGCATGTTGCAATCCTATCCAGACCCATGAGGTAAACCGGGAATCCCGATCAAAGATTATAGATCTCGGAACTCCGTGCAACTGCACCACCTCATTCATGTACCTCTGAGCTAGGGCCTCAACCATACTTGACTCCTTGATTTCTTGTAAGTGGGATGATTTCGTCAGCCAGTCCACCACTACCCAGATGGCGTCGCAAACCCCTTGAACTCTGGGTAGTCCCGTGAAGAAATCCATCAAGATGTCATCCCACTTCCACTTAGGGACATATAAAGGTTGTAACAGACCTCCTGGGACGCAGTGTTCAACCTTCACCTGCTGACACATGAGGCACTTTACTATGAACTCTACTACTGCCCGTTTCACCCAGGGCCACCAGAACTGCCCTCTCAAGCCTTGGTACATCTTGGATGTTCTTGGGTGTACTGCCAGAGGTGAGTTATGTAAATAACCAAGAACTCTCTCACACATTTCCTCTGGAACAAACAAACTCCCCTGTAAAAGCATCTGATTCAGACCATCCTCCGACCACCCTTCCGAAGCATTGCCCTGGCTAGCCCGATCGCGCATCACATCACTCTCTATGTCTCCCCACTAAGAATCCTCTACCTGTCATAGTCGGGAGGACTACACTATCATCTGAAACAGATATCCCCTACCACTATCTTCCCATATATCGAGGTGTAGTACAACCAATTATTCCATCGCCTTCCCAACATCTTCCGACATTCGAACAACGTCCATCATCCTACTCAAAGCGGGAGCCAACACATTTCCATTTCCTTCAGTGTAGGAGATTTTGAAGTCGTAGTCCTGATGGAACTCCATCCACCTTCACTATCACAAATTCAGGTCCCACTGGGAGAAGATATACTTTAAACTCTTGTGATCTATGAAGACCACGAAGCCCTCCCCGATGAGGTAATGCCGCCACAACTTCAGTGCGAACAGAACTACCACAAGCTCTAGATCATGGGTGGAATTGTTACATTCATGAGGACGTAACTGCCTAGAACCATAGGAGATCACCCCTTTCTATTGCATCAACACACACGCCAAGCCTTGGCCTCAGGCACCATAGAATATCTCAAACGTTACTCCCTCATTTGGTAATCTCAGCACTGGGGCACTAACCAACTTTCCATTTAGATAAATTAAGGATGCCTCACACTTCTCATCCCACATGAAAGCTCGATACTTCTTCATCAAGGCTGTCAAAGGTGCTGAAACTCGGGAGAAGTTGAGTACGATCCTCCAGTAGTAACCTGCCAGTCCAAGGAAACTACAAAACTCTACCATGTTCTTGGGTGCTACCCAAGAAACAACCACCTAGACCTTCGATGGGTCCACTGATATTCCCTTCTCGGACACCACGTGCCCAAGGAAGTGAACTTCTCACATCCAGAACCTTCACTTGGACAATTTCCCATAGAGTTGGTGCTATCGGAGGACCTATAAAACTGTTCTCAGGTGCTCAGAATGATCCTCCTCTGATCTTGAGTATATTATAATGTCTTCAATAAACATGACTACAAACCGATCCAGGTATTCCTGGAAGATGGAGTTCAGGAGTCCCATGAACACAGCTGGTGCATTTGCAACAACGAATGTCATGACTACAAACTCAATGTGACCATACCTACATATGAAGGTAGTCTTCGAGATTTCTCCCTCCTTCACCCTCAACTAGTGATATCCAGACCGTAGATCGATCTTATAGAACAAACCTCCTCCCTTCAGCTGGTCAAAGAGATCGTCTATCCTCGGGAGGGGGAACAGTTCTTGACCATTACCTGATTCATTCTCCAGTAGTCTATGCATAGCCTGATACCACCATATTCCTTCTTTGCGAACAAGACAGGAGCAACCAAAGGTGACACACCTAGTCGAATAAAACCCTTCTTCATCAGATCGTCAATTTGAGTCCACAACCCCCACAACATAGAAGGTGCCATCAAGTAGGGATCCATTGAAATCAGATGGGCACCAGGTTGCAAGTCTATCCCGAACTCAACATCACGTAGAAGGGGTAGGGTCCCCAACACTTTAGGGAAGACATCCATAAACTCACCGAGGATCCTTGGGACTTCCACCATTTCTGTATTCGCCGACTCCACTGACAGTTCAACTAACAAGGAAAGGAGGGGCTCCACTCGCCAGTTACCTTCCTGGTAACTCCGCTCGCCAATGAAAGTCACATGTCAGCCGCCCAAGTCTGAAAACACAATCATTCTTTGGAAACAATCGATTAAGGCACACACTGAGAACATCTAGTCGATGCCTAGAATGACGTAGTATGTCTGAATTTGCAGTAAAAGGAGATATCCACTGGACTAGTGTGACCCCAACGTCAACCTACATCCCCGGAAAACACAAGACAAGCTGGTCTAACCTCCGAATGGCGTAATCAAAACAAGGGGTATGGAAAGGGTCTCAATGTCTAGGCCCAATGAACATGCTAGAATGGGTGCAACAAAGGAGTGCGAAGCTACTGAATCAAACAAGGAATAATCAAGAGTACTAAACATGTTGATCGTACCTCGAATGACTTCTGGCACTGCTGGAACTGCTACCTCTACAGCGTGCATTTTCCCACGCCTAGTTCCTCTGCCTCTCGGATGTCTGACACCTCTCTGAAAACACCCTAGTCGAGGTCCCTGAGGAGTGCCCTGAGGTCGTCCTCCTCCTGCAATGTCTACCCTCGGAGGATCAGGTGCTCGCTGCCCCTGCTGTTGCTGTTGGAAGGGCCTGGCTGGAACCTGCTGTGGCTGAGGCGGGTGTTGTACTGGTCCACCTCCACTGTACTGTACTCAGTCCGGGAACTAGTTCCAAATGTGTCCACGACTGCCATAGATGTAACACATCGGTACTGGGATCGATGGAAAAGGGCGAGGACTGGGATATTGGAACTGAAATTGCTGAGGCCTGCTCCCTACAGGTCGGAACCTAGAGGGACCTGATGCTGGAGGCCTGCTGCTGACGGCTTTCCCCTTTGACGAGCCCAACTAGATTCCTTCTCACGACTAACCTCCCAGCGTGCGCATCATTTCCACCACTTTATCCTTCTTCTGGACCTACAGGTACGTCCGTAGGGTGAAGGGAGTAACAACATACAAGAGAGAAGGCCGAAGTTCATCCTCCAAATGTCTCGCATGAGACTCCTTATCCGGAATGAGGTCCTGAGCAATGCAAAAGAGATCCTTGAACTTGATCCCCAAATCTCTCACTGACATACTCCCCTGCTGGAGGGAGAGTAGTTCCTGCCTCTTCTCAGCCTTCATCGTGGAAGAGAGGAATTCCGCCCGAAACTCTTTCTCGAAGTCAGTCCACGGGATGTCAGCCTCCCTATTCTCCCCAAGATAAAGAATCCACCACTGACGCAATGCTCCACACATCTGTCTCACAACCAGAGAAACCCATTACTCCGTCGGAGCCCAGATCAAGCTGAAAGCTATCACCGGCTTCTCTATCCATCTCTCTATCTCCATGTCTGAGATGCTGCCCTCATACATCCCGAGAGTCTGCCGCTGAAAGGATCGAAGCATCTTCTGCCACTGATCGTCCCCTCCACTTGGTCAACCCTTTTTTGATCAACCAAGTCAACCTCTAGGGCCTCGATTTCCCACACTACTCGTGTTCTTCTCCTAGGTGCCATAACTACAAGGTAAACAAGGAATACATAATCCCGAGTAGTGTAAAATATTGTTCTTAAATTTCCGTAGACTCCGTATTCATTTTAGATCCCCAAATTCCCCAGAAACACAAGAACACAAGTCATTATAATGCATGTACCTTTCCTAGGGTCTCTACCCTGCAATCAGTGTGGCCTCACTTGGTCGTTCGGTAGGCCTAGAGTCCTTGCATCGGATGACGGGGGGACCTAAAATCCCGGGTCCTATCCGGTCTTCCCTGGCCTATTTCACTCTCTAAGATCACTCGACATTGTTTCCCTACCGTCCCATGCAATCCTCACTGTGCCTAACTCCAGAATACATCCTATCTCTCAACCTCCATCCTCTGATACCATTCTATCATGACCCCTCCCCCCAAAGATGCCCCTCTTGAGTGGCAATGGTGAAAGGTAGATAATGACACCTAGTCCCGCCTCCAGTAGGCCCCGGAGTGGAGAGTAGCACCAAGGGTATGAGTTTTCACAATTATGGGAGGCATTACCCTTTTTATTAATTAAGACCGAGAAATAGGACGAGTCAAACACCAAAAGAAAATGGAACAAGTAAATGAAAATAAACCCAAAACCAAGCCAATATGCATGTTTTATATAGTACTAAAACAAAAACTACAAGTAC
Organism: Viscum album; assembly: GCA_963277665.1. NCBI lineage: Eukaryota > Viridiplantae > Streptophyta > Magnoliopsida > Santalales > Viscaceae > Viscum > Viscum album. The sequence goes on along the minus strand of OY728123.1, from coordinate 607,489,966 downwards.
AAGAAAAGATCCAAAGTATGATACCAAGAAAGGAAAGAAAAAACTACAACTAGAAAAACTCCAACGCCCAACTAGCAAGGCCCCGCATGGTCCCTAAAGTCCTCCTAAAAACTTGAAAGTAAACGTAGGGTGAGCGTACAAGTATATTTAGTAGGGAAAACTAAATCTATCATGCACAGGTGGGGAGACATCCTAATGCCCCGTGATAAAATAGAAGGAACCAAAGCCTAACATGGAATCTATCCACCCAACCTTATAAGACACACTCACCAAATATCGCAATTCAATAGAGTAGTATAGTAATATTATCAAAGTATGAGTACCCTACACCACCTTCAAACTGAATACTGCTCAATCCCTCATTCCTAACGCTCTGATGCTTCCCCCTCTTCCTGAGCTAGTGCTGCAACCTAGCCATACAATGCTCGAGCTAGTGCCGCAACCTGGCCATACGAAGCTCATAGTATCCCACCAACACACAATCATTGGCTATAACCAGATCTCATCCCGCATTCCTCTGGGACTCAATCCTTGGCCATAACCACATCTCATCCTGAAGACACCTGGGAACATATCACATCCTCATCCCGAAGACTCTTGGGAAACATCTGTCATAACCTACCCGAAAGATCTTAGGCTATAGAACTTGGAAGAGGGAGTACAAGGAAGAACAATAACCAGCCATCCTTTTGATGTTTGGGAATCTCACCCCCCGTACCACAGGTGTTCGACATGTGGTGCTCAACATGGGTGGGGTGCATAATGAAACATAAAATGTAATGATTTATATAATTATATCAACCACTTAGCCCATCCTAATGCTTCTACACAAAATATCTAAGCACATGCCTCGACACTACTACCACGAAAGTATGCACACAATGAACAGACCCAAACACCATTAAGATTTTCATGTTTCAACAGTTTTAGTTTATCAGTTCCTTAACTATTGAGAAACTGACAATAACCAAACCATATCAAACATTCGTAAAACATATCCCTACCAACCAAAAATAATGTTAGGGAAAACACAAGCAACACAAAACCCTTTTCTTTTATCATCCAATTAGTTCCATTGATTTTCCGAATTTAATCAACTACCATGCCCCACAGTTCATTAGTTAACTCTTACACTTTTGTTAATATATACAAACCATCCCTATAGACCTGCTTCCAACCACCAAAACCCAAAACGCCTCAGAAACAACACCCATACCACATCATTATCCCTTTGATACCATTCATCGCAGCTCTGTTTCCCATCACAACAATATGATACATGCCAACCCACAACCAAGCCAACCGCAGCCCCGCTGCTCACCCATTGCACAACAACCCACGAAATAACCCTTCACATAATTAAACCCCAACTAGCACCCACAAAATTAATTAATTCATTTAATTTTATTGGGGTGATCATACAAGGGTTCCAGGTATTCATTTAATCATCTATCTTTAAGTGATTAACTAATTTCCTCATTCTATGAATTCCATCCACAAAACAATATAGAAAAACAAGGAAACATCTAATAGCATAAGAAAAGGCCCCCAACGGCCGTGATTTTCAGTAGGAATTAGCCCATTCAATACACAACATAATCAAAGGAGAACCATTGATGGAAACAAAACAACAAAACCAACAAAAATCTCCCCAAACCCGTTCTTTAGAAAGTTATTATATTTATTTACCGGTTTAACCGTATCTTATAAAACAAGGGGATAACCACCCCAAATGATGAACAAAAGTGAGAGGGAGATGAAGGTAAGATCCCTACCTCAACGGTATTTGATGAAACCACGACGGTCGAAGAATGCTAAAGAAACCAGGTCGATTCTCCATGAATCCTCGTCAGATATCCTCTCCTAACACAACCAAGACCAAAGCTCGTAATATTCGACATCCACACGCTTAGATCTACCCATAACGAGAGTAGAACTATGAACTTGAGAGAAGAGGAGGAGTAGATCTAAGTAGAACAAGGAAATCAAACAAGAATGACCACATACCTCAAGAAACCGGCTTCGATTCGCCAAGAAAAGCCTCTGGATCACCTCCAAAATGCTTGGGAGAGGTTCTTCTACCTCCAAGGAAGGTTAATACTGAGTTATGACCGCTTAGGGGCTTAAAAGAACCATTTAGAGGAAAAAGGGTTTAGATAAACAATTTTAGGATCTAACTTTAAGTGCCTGCATGGTTAGTCCACAGGGTTTAACAAACCGTGTGCTAACCGTGAGTTAGCTTCTGCCACGCCAAACACTTATTTCTTGGTTAGTCTGCATGGTTAGCCAATCTATGCGCTAACCGTGCATTAGCCACTGCCTCCAACACCAACCTTGCACAGTTTTTCCGCACGGTTTATCCAAACCGTGTGCCAGCTTTGTGAAAGCTATTTCCCTTTAGCTTTCCATAAAAGTCCACCCAAATGAACCACCAAGTCACCTTGACCTCCTGACACACCTCCAGCACTACATTTCACAAAGTAATGGACTAGAGAGGTCTGCTCCATTACAATTTATGATTTTCAATTGGAGATATTATTTATTCCAATTATTCTTTAAAACCACTGAAAACATTTAATTTTTTTGTATGGGAATAAAAATATCATTATGTAATATAAAAAAATAAACTCATTAGGTAATTTTAGAATCATGATATCCTAAATAGAGTTTTACTTTAACATAATCAACTTTGAGCTCAAATGAAATCATCCTTACTGGCCAATTTTTTTCCTAAAAAAGTTTATAAGAAAACATAAGGTAAAAATACTAATCATAACGGTTTCCAAGAAAATGTAATAACTTATAAAAAAATCATAAAAACATTCATTTTATTCTAAAATTTCATAAAAATTATATTAACGAGATCATTTGATAGCTTTTGAAATCAAATGATTTCAATGAAAACTCATTAGAAAGCACATAAAAGTTATTTAAGATTGTTAGAAAATAATTTATATATATATATATAACTTATAAGAAACCTTATATTTAGAATAACCATGTGGTTGAATTATAATATAATTTTCTGAATAACATATTCGTTACCCAGTGCATCAGAGAGTTATATTGGGATCACGCATCATTATGAGCTATATTGCGCTCACACACGATCATAAGCTCTATCGAGATCGTCCACTATAATAAATAATGATCAAGAAACATATCATGAATAAAAAATTTTATAACTGAATTTTTTTTATCAAAAATCAATTTTATAACCCTATTGAATCCATATAAAAAACACTTTAGGATATAAAAAGACATTTTCCTTATTTTAAAAAACCTTTTTCAGAACAAAAATAACAATAAAATAGTAAATAATATATTTATTTGAATTAAACATAGAATATTATATTATATTGAAAACATAAAATAATGGATATAGTGGTTAGAAATGTTTTTTTCTCTATATACATTAAAATTGAACATTTATTTTCCATTTTGTAGAGTAAGTCAAACATTACTGTGAAAATATCCCCTTTGAAAACCATTGAAAATAATGAAGAAATATATAAAATTTACTTTACAATTATTATTATATATATAAATCCATAAAATATATTTAGAATATGAACATGGAAGAAAAATATTAATATATAATCCTTTAAAACATTAAAAATGAGGGTTTAAGTTAAAATGTCTCTAAACTTGAGTTAGACTCTTCACATATGTTTTTATATTCTAGAATAACAAACATATGTTCATTATTTACTTATTTATGAACCTTTTAAGGTTTATATTTCCTTTTATTTTTTTTATAATAATGTTATGCTTAATAATTTAATCAATTTATTTTACGTCTGTAGAGCTTATATTCAAATATATCAGTAAGAGGGGGAGGGTGTGAATCATTTCTATTATTTTTACAATTTATTATTTTTTAAAAAATATTTGTGATCAATTAAGTTATTGGCCCCTCATTGTTTAAAGACTCACTTCTCCCATGTTCAAGAAACTTAAATTAGTAAAATAAACATGATTATTTTTCTGAGGGTTTCTCCCAATGTGGGTGACTATTGCCTGGATTTCTTCAGGATGATCTGAGGCACATATTATCCACTTGGAAAGAAAATTTATTACAATTATTGAAAATATATTGAAATTACTATTAGCAAATTTCAAATAATTCCTAGTCACTATTGATTATATTGAGTTGTCTCCAATATGTGATCCTTACACTGGAATCGCACCATCAATCTTTATACTGACTCTCGCCACTGATCTATCTTCTGAAAATATATAGTTATTTATATTAGCATCCCTTGAGTATTTAATAGTCATACCAACCACCCGAATATTCATTTAACTATTTCTTCATATTGATTCAATGTTCACATTTCCCTTATCACATTCATGTCACATGCATATACTTTCAACTATGCAGAACTCAAAAAAGTACAACTCAATTTTTAAAATTTCATAAAAATATTATTAATTTAACTATCCTCTCCCTTATTCTTAGTGATAAAAAATTTTTGGAGGTTAGGTTTCAATATTTTTATTCATCCATGTATATTTCTTGTAAGTTCTTCACGCAACACATTATTACTTTCCCTCTATAAAAATTTATCATAGTGACATCTCTTTCTTCACGTAACTATTTCAAAGATATTTTAAAAACCCTCAATATCATGGTATTGAATCACTAAGACTTATTAATTAATATTTTAATATATATTAATTACAATTATCATGATATTAATTTTCACAAATAAAAGGTTACAACCTCAATTCTGCATAATGTTAAGAAGCCCATGGAACTACACATCTCCTTCATGTAATGTTTTATACACAAAAAAATTATCATTTATGTAGATGTCATTAGGAAAATAGATATCACAACATCAACATAATTTGAATTATTATTCCTAAATAAATTACTTTATGGAACCCTCTACCCATCATGTAAATGGAATGTGGAAATGTTGTATTTATCTTTGTAAAATGAGAGCACTGTCTCAATCGGTAGCAACCTGTATCATGTTAGAAACTTGTTATTTACAGGTAAGGGGATATAATATCTTTTGAGTTTTATTATTCATAGAATATACTGAGAATAATTTAATTTAAATATATTTTGAATTCCCAGATATCATTTTTTTTCTAAATCCATAGAACATGTGTTTTCTTATTTTGATGTGACACCAAAAATCATCGTGTCACTTATTATGTGATGAGACCTCCATCCCTGATAGGGGAATCTTGTGCATGGGATTAGGATAACATGAAATAACATAATATGATATAAATTTTACTATAATAACCTCTAATGACCTTTTATAACTTTTCTTACATTCATTCCAATATGTTTGGACTTTATTTAAATCCGGAAAAGTATTTCATGATTTTTAGGGGTGTTCATAATAAGAAGTTGATCAAATAAAAATTATAAGTTTGACTAGTTTTACATACATCCTGGCATGAATAAACTCTCAATGAGTGCATAACAATCAGTGTAAAAAGGTTGAATATAATTTTCCCTACCAGTCATGCATCGTAGATAAAATAGATTGAATGACTAGGGTCATATGTGTAAGTTTTAATGACATAGGAATAATACCCATGTTTCATTTCTCCACATCAAAAATTAGTCTAGTGTGGTATTAAATTTTATGAAATATTCTTCCTCCACTACCATTATATGTGCATACTGGGTTCTGGTCCCGATCCACCATTGGTACCATCTCATGCTAGATTCACCGCCCACATGATGCCCACATAGTGGTTCCACTGGTCTTATCATATATTATTCTCCATGTGATTATACTCCCATGACTATCCTGGAGCTCACCCATGCCACTACCATTGAAATATACGGACTGACCTACCAACCTAATCATTTCTTATGGGGCCCTTTTATTGGATAGGAGGCTAGAAATATTTTTATGTAAATGTCTATTTACAAAGTTATCCAAATATTCCACCAATTTCCAAAATAATCAAAAATATAATTTGAATTTTTAATTATAAATATTAATTAATTTTCCCTTTTTTGATGTAATATTTTAATTTCCTTGAATATGTATCTAAGAACAAAATTTTTCCTATCCTTTATATCCTCATGCCATAATAGTTTATTGTATGGTCATATTTAATTATTTTCACGCAAAAAATGTTGTAAATAATGTTTTAACCTTCTTAAAACGTTTCATTACACAAAAGATCTATCTAAACAAATATCACCTTCGATATTTACAATAATATTATCTCTTTTTCAAAAATTCATATCTGATTATAATCACCAACAATTATTGACCCTTTGTTGATAATAAATATAATTCAGGTCTATCATTTTTGACAACCTCCAAAATTTGAATTTGTTTTCAATTCCCCTAGATATTCACCAAGTTAATATGTGAAATATATTATTTTTCTAATAAACCTTATTGAAAATAAATAAAAAATTGTACTTATGGGTTATCATATCAGCTTATCACTATTTTATCTTATTTATTTCTCCTTCAAATAATAGAACCCCATTCATTCTTAGAGAAATTTACTTTTAATTAGTCAACTCTAAGTCTACATGAGAAAACCTGGTGTAAAAAACATGAGCGATGTTACCCAATCATGAAATATATCACTAAATAATCTTTATCTATGATACAATATTCATTGTTATTTGGCTTATTTATTTCAAGGTACATACAATTTTTCAAGAGATATAATAAAAAAATCTTAGAAAAAAATTAAAACATTTCAGGTGAATAAAATTTTACTCTTGTATGTCAACTTACAAAATATCCATCGCTCCCCTTGAGAAATATTTTTGAAATGATAAAAGAAATTATTCATTGGTAATGGTCATACTTCAGTATATTTTTTATCCCACCTAATGGATACCATCCATTCATCAACATGAAAACTATTAAAATCCATGATGACCATCACTTCTCCTTTAATTACTTATATCTCTGTTTAGATAAAAAATAATAAGAGAATAGTGATTTTATTAAATTCTTCTTATCTACAGAAACATAAATGACATTTTCACAACCTAGAAACCATATTAAATATGGATACATTTATCTTGATGCTACCAAATCCATTGACGTTTTGGGTTTGAGCACATACGGGTGGAATTCTTATTCTCTTCTTCCCAATATGTACCATAAAATCACATTCATCGTCACATGATTTTTTTAATAATATAACTATTTTCAATCTTATTTAATTATAAAAATCACACATTTCATAGTAATATAGAATTTTTTTGAAGCATCTACTCCAAATCATTAAATCAAACTAGATATGATCTTTTGGGAACCTTATATGGGTTTTTGCCTCATCTAGTGAAATACATATTATTCCATTGGAAATTTTTTTTTCTCCCATTTAATTTAATATTACCTTTTGAAAAGAATTTAACTGAATAAATTCCTAGAGATACTTTCTCTTATTAGATCCTTCATTGATTTGAAAGCCTATACTAACTATCATGGAATTGATTTCGTGTATTATTTAGCATAATGACCCCACCGAACACATCATTAATATGTTTTCTTTAGAAAATAAAAATTAATGAAAGTGGAAATTATTTTTTATTTCTCACCAAAATACATCTTCATTAAATGAATAATACACCTTTTCAAATATTTAGTTGTTTTATTTATTTATTTTTGCTGCCTTGATGTGTTAAAATTATAAGGAAGTGACATAATATACCAGCAGTTATAGTATTTGGGTCCACATTTACCACAACAACAGTAATAACCAATGAAACGTCTTATTCCATAATTTTGAAAATTTTATTGGTGATAAAGTACTATCTATCTAGATATAATCTTGTTATTTTATTTCCACATTCTTGGGGAAAACAATTTTACTAACTCATGAATGTTATCACTATCAACATTAAAACATATAGTTTTAGTTTTGATGTTATTACATACAACACTAGATTAAAAAAAATTTACATTGCTGAAATAATCAGAAATAACTCATTCATTATTATTTATATTGGTCTTTGTATTATATTTGGGTGATTCGACTTAAAGATACATTAAATTATCAAAATCTTATGTCATCATTTTAATGTTGTTTTATACTTTACAAAAGCTAGACTGTGTTTCATTAATGTTTTCTTCTCTTGAATCCAGTTTTGCATTAATGACATTCAACGTTTTATCATGAACTATAAATTTCACATGGAATGTGTTGATCTCCTCAATAAAATAATTCTCATTATTGTTTTCAATTATTTTCTCTTTCTCTAAAAATTTGACTATTTACTTAAGATGAGTGTTTTGATCATGAAATGATACATGCTCAAATCTTATTATGTACTCATTGTAGATCACTTCTTCATTCTTATCAATTCATGAAGAATAATCATGCATCTTAACTTGTGAAATAGAGGTTTTGTGATTTTTAGTAAAACCTTAATCTTCTAAGTAACTCTATAATGAAGATTCTTCATCAACTGTTTTACTAGTAACAATTCTCTCACATTTCCTTGAGAATTTTTTCTTTTTACCAGTATCACATTTTCTAGTTTTTTCAGATCTTTTGGTAATTTTTTTATTCTTTAGAATCACTATTAAAAACATCATATTCTTTCTTTGGAAGTGAATATCAAAAAGTAAAATTTAAAAAAAATTTAATTCATTTTAATGGAGTAAAAAAATTTAAATATTCATTTTTTCTTTTCTGAAATTATTTAGAAATAAAGGCCATTAATCATTTAAGAACTAAATCGCATACCTTATTTTCATCAGAATTTAATAATGGTTAATCATTCATTTCCTTATTATTTATATTTTTCATTTAATTAAAATCCATTAGATACACAGATTAATTTTTTAAGATATAGATTTTCACATATCATAATTAAGGTCTGTGTTGTGAAACTCATAAAGAGATGTGTTACAACTTATTTAAATATGTAAATTATTGGATCAAATGAATCATGAAAGATATGCATCAACTTCGTAAAAACATATTAATTTTAAAATTATTTCCAGAACCTGTGATACGAAATAATTTCTCATTACCCAAGTAAATTATTCATCTATAGTATCATCAACATCCACTCATTTATCAAAAAAAAATAGTTCTATAAATTTTTAGTTTGGCTTCTTTGATCATCAGATTTACTTCATACACATTCTCATGTTCTTCCTACACACCCTGGGTTATTTATATTCTCATCACCTTTGTGAACACATTATGATACACGAATGAAAAATAAAATTTATGGCCTTCCCATATAATTCAAAATTTCTATTATCAAGATGTTTTGTGGGAGATTATATAATAGGTTGTATAAAACAAACTGTGACAATATCACTGACATCACAAATTTTTGAATGTTGATATGGAAGTATTTAGTAATTCCACCCAAAATAGTTTTTTCTATAAAATAAAAAAACTCTTTTAATGTTGACTGAATTCAAAATCTTTATGATTAGTCTTCACTGAATGTTGGATGTTTTTAAATGGAACCTCGTGCTCTGATATCAGTTATAGAAACCAGGGTTGGGTATATCACTGAGTGGGGCATGGGTGAATTCTTGAGGTTATTTTTACAATTTATATTTTTAAAATAATACTCCATGATTAGTCAAGATATTTATCTCTTTTACCTTAATTTCCCACTTCTATTATATGAAAATAACTAATATAATAAAAATAATTCATGTACCAGATTCTTCTCTTGATCCACCGCTGGCACAGTCCTATGCCTTCTCCTCTACCACCATACTAACTCGCATGATACCACCACCAATATTCTAGTATTCTCTCTTATGTGTGTTAATTATCACCTACCTATATAGATTCCCACCCTTACATATTACATAGTTTTAATGTGTCGACATCCCCCCTAAGTAGTGGTTGAGGTTCCTTTGGGCTAGCTATGTGGTTAACATTTTTTTATATAAAGGCCTATTTTAAAATCTATCTAAATATTCCACCAAGTGTTTAGACTCTCAAATATAATCTTAAATTTCTTCATGATAAGAGTTGTGGTATTAGATGTGATCCACATAATTTTAAGGATACCAATATATGTTTTTTATTTTTTTAATTAATTTCATGTTTTATATTTGTAAACTATTCTTTTATCCAAACATGAATAAATGAAGATTTTTTGAAGTCACCCAGAAAACCTATTGAATTTTTAATTTTCTTACAATGTAAAGAATTTTAAATGAACATTAAGGTCAAGTGACCATGGGGATCCAACCTCACATTGTACTCCAACAAATCACATGAAGAAACTACTTACCATATATCATATGAGAAATTTTCTTTCTGGTCATGAACTAATGATGCAATGAAAATAATCCTACCTTGTGTTGAAGGATTTACCATGAAAATTGATAAAGAAAAAACATAAACGAACTAATATATAGTGTAATAAACTCAATATGGCAACATGAAGAAAGATATACACAAAATGAAAAACCTGATTACATTATGAATATATGAAATTTTTTTATCTTGTATTGACTGCAAGTGTTAATATAGTTACCACTTTAAGAAATCTACTGGTCATAACTACAAATGAATAAACCATGTGAAGTAACGAATCAACCATGAAAATTCAAGTACCTTTTTCTTGACCATGTGTTATGACAATACCTAGTTATTGTGCTGACTGATTGTGCCAAAGTTACTATGCCTAGGTATAGTTCTCTCACAGAACTGTGCATTAAGTGAAGACAACCTACCATGTATAACTTATGATGTAGATCGTTATCCATTATCTAATGACTTATGTTTGAACATTAATTAAATTACCCAAAATATTTTTGAATGAAGTATATATGGATTAAGGGCTAAATATCCTCTAATGGATAGTTTAGATAAAAGTTATTACAAAGGATTCATAACCTCTCTTGCATTAGATGGATAAAGATACATAAAATGGGAATTTCTAATACAAATAGGATTCATTCAGAACACCTTATAATGTAATGTTTTCCAGAAACTTTTTTAAAGATGAGGTTGATCCATTTCAAATACATTTTCAAGGAAAATTAAAATAACAAAATCTCATCAGATATAATTGCATTTATTTTTCATTATTTTTATTATTTGATCTTTCTATTTTATCTTAAATGTCATGTAATGTTCTATTTTACTTTATTTATCTATAACATATAGTCATATATACTAAAATGCATAGTTCTAGATAGTAGCTTAAAAATATTTTCTTTGTAATGCCATGTATAACTATGGAGGAGGTCATGTGTGACCAACATGTATGACTAAAAACACATTTTAGAGCACATGTATTTATCAGCACTTATAAATGAAAAATTTATTAGTTTTATGGAATGGGATGATATAGGGATCCTTTATTAGCACTTTATTTTTAGCGTTGATAAAGGGTATCCATTATGAGTGGTTTATTTTTAGTGGTGATAAATATTACCCTTTATGAGAACTTTATTTTTATTGCTGATAAAGGTTCACTTTAACAACATTTGAGTTTTAGCGCTGATAAATAATTCTTTCATGAGCACTTTTTTAGCACTGATAATGGCCCAATTAAATTAAATGAAATAATTAGGTAAATAATAAATAAAAATGATGTTATTAAAAAAATATTACAAAATTTATCAATTAAATATTTATTAATTAAAATGAATAAATTTATTATATATTAATAAATATTAAAAAATTTATTAATAAGATAATTATGATAATTAATGTTCTTAAATTATATATACTAAATATATATATATATATATATTATAATGTATATAAATATTATTTATTTATTAAAAAATAATTATGTGCTATACATTAAATAACAATATATTCATTGAACAATGGTTTATAATTAAAAATTATCATGAATTAAAAATATTGTCTAATTGCATAGTACTTGAAATATAATTGAATGTAGTTTAATTTTTTCAATTTAACATAGATCAAATCTGTATTATATTGATTTCACACATATATAATTAATTCATTTTTATATACAATGCACCGACATAAACCTTATCCATTTTCTCAATATTGTTAAAGTGTAATTATTCTTAATTTATTCAATTTCACCCATTTTTAACATATAAATATGCAATTAAAATTAGATATTCAATAATAATATTAAAAAAATATTTGAAAAAAATATTTATAAATAAAAGTATATATAAATCTACATTTACTATATTTATACAAATATATATTTATAATTGTATATAAATAAATATATTTTTTACAAGTATTTATATAATAATAAAAAATTAAACAAAAAATTAAATTTAAATTAAATTTACATAAATAATGAATATATTTACTATATTTAATATATTTATTTAATATATATATATATATATATAATTATATTAATATTATTTTTTAATATTATTTGTAGGATTATAAAAAAATAATTATAAAATTATAATAAATATGCTTTAAAATGAAAATATTTACTATAATTATATATATATTTATTATGTATATATATGTATTTACAATTTTTTTATTTATAATTTTAATTATCAATCCTATTTAAGTGCTTTGGTAATAAGCACTAATAAATGCAACTTTATCAGTGTTTTCTTCGTGCTGATAAAGACGAGGCTTTATTAACACTAAAAAATAACCAATAAAATTAAAATTTATTAGCGCAATAACATTAACACTGATAATATGAGGCTTTATCATCACATTATTACTACTGATAATGGCATACCATTATCGTCTCTTATTTTTAAGCACTGATAAAAGTGTCCCGATCTAATTAAAAACCACAATCCATTTGCAAACCCATAATGATATCAGAAGATTTCCACTGAATCCACCCACTATCGATGCACCCCCTTGGGAATCAAACATCGAATCACACCACCCAATTTCCTCTTGAACATCTCGCTTGACATCTGGAGTTTTATTGATGCTAGGGTTTCTGAAGGCGGTTTTAAATTTTCTTCAACCTATCGAGGTAGGCCTTACAATTTTCTTTGTGTATTTTTGGTTTTGTTTTTGATTTCTTCATTGACGATGTCATTATTTGTGGTAAGGTGACAGTATACTAGTGATGTAGGCCTTCAGATTTTGTTATTTTCCAATTTTGATTCATGTCTTCAGTGTTCATGGAGAGTTTATTATTTATCAACTATATGGTGACACATTGAGTCACATAAAGTTTAGTTGATTGTTTTATTTTGTTTTCATTTCCCAAATTGATCAACCCAATAAATAAAATATATTTTTGTTTTTTTATTTTGTCAATGGTATTCTATACATATTAAATTTTAGGAATTCAAACTAAGGATTTTTTATGTGGGGGAGTAGATGGTTGGTTAAGGGATTTCTTTTATGTTATACTTATTCATAACTTCTTTATTTTACTTATCTAGGATGGACTGCAAATCAAATATATGGATGCATCAGGTCACTTTTTATTTAAATTTTATTTCTATTAGTTTTATTTATTTTTTTGGGCCAAATCATTCCCATTGTATATTTTTCATTCCATGGTGCTTGTTTCTAACTCGAGGGGGATCAATAATGTCCCCTGGACACTTTCATGGGCCAACTTTGGTGTTTTATATATGTTTTTCTTGGGTTTGTTTCGGAAACTATTTCTACTATTAAATGTTTTGTACCTTTTCTCAAGAATCAAACTTCTTATATCTCTATACTTTAAAAAAATTATTTTAATTTTCTCCTCTTTAGATTTGTCCAACATTATTTTTAAGTATTAATAATAATAATATATGACATATTAAACCATTTTGAAATATAATATTTTCAAACTACATTTTAGATTTTCATCATCATCATACTCCCCCTCTACCAAAAATTCACAAAAAATATCCTTTTTAGATTACCCATTTCTTGTTATAAAACTTTTTTGAGACCTATATGACACTTTTAGACATAATAATTTCTTGATTGTAAATCTATATTTTAAAGATTTTATCCCCCATATTTGGTATTTATTTAACTAATAACAAGTTTATTTACAAGGAATCACTTTGATACATAGCCATATGACATGTAGATAAATAGTATGTCCAACCTTTTTTCTATAAAAAACGTTGTCATATTAGGAATCTCCCACACTTCATGATATAGACTAACATTCCATCCACATGATTTAAAAATTTTATTCAATTTATATTGGGTTTCAACATGGTTTTTCAATATTCCTTTTGAAATATATAAAACACTTCCCTGACATACATGGATTTGGAAATAAATATCCCATGAATTCCATGAGTTTACTATAAACTAAATAAAATTTCAATTCACTAATCATCATCATTTAATCATTGGAAATTGTTAATGAATAAAAATATTATTATCATTCATCTCTTGAACCTATAAATTTTATGTCATCAAAATTGATAAACACTTTCAATCTATCCACAAAAATATTTTTTTATGTAATGATTATGATGAATTTTTCATTTTTGAAAGTATTTTTTTAATAATTCATATAACCTTCAATACCAATATCTTAGTTATTGTTTAAATTCATACATCACAATTGTAAATTTATACAAATTATTCTCATACTAAATAATGAGAAAACTATCTATTTTTTTGATGTAATATTTCTATTGGTTTAATCCATTAGTAAATTCTAATTTTATATCTAGTTGGAGTACCATTAATTTCCTTGGGATGGTTCGGTGTGGTGATATATAATCCCAATATTCTTGAAATGTTTTTCAAATATTGATATACTGTTAATTTTAAATATAATAATTCCTTAGGCTTCTACATAAATTGTTCCAATACATTTTTATATCTTCAAGATGATTGAATCAGAGTTAATTATTATTTTTTATCATATTTTTGTTTCTTATTACAACTTAATTTCCTATATTATAATTTCATTTTATAGGAGATTTAATAATGATTTGATGTGGAGTAATTATTTTCTTAAAATCAACTACCCATTTTTTTTAAAATACTAAAAATAACTATCTAATATTGAGATTATCTTATTAGAATTGTCTATAACTTTATCTTTTGATAGTGAATTTATTATATGTATTTGTTTATATATTGTATAAAATTAATATTTTATGAACCCAATAGGATGGATATGAACCAAAAAATGGATTCCTACTAATAGTTTGACAAATGAATATGAATATAGAGTTAATGAGTTCATCAAGTTTCCAAGATATCATGCAGAGGGACTTCTAAAATCCTTTACCCATGTTTACATTGTTGTTATTCAAGAAAAATGATCCTAGAATAGTTTGAATAATATTTTATTTTTCAAATAATAGATCAATGATCTAAATATTTGACTAAACATGGGAAAAAACTTAATGTGGTCAACGATTTGGATGATACCATAGTTTATGAATCATTTGATATGAATACCTTTGTAAAAGATGATGGATATCGCATGGAATGAATGACAATGGAAATTAAAGATGACTATAGTGACTATTCAAGGTTGTTTGGGTAGTTAAATTGATGTTCTATGAAACCATTGTATACCTATTCTAATAAATAAATAAAATTTTCAGTTGTATTAAAGTTATATAATTTGAAAGGTGGAAGTTGATAGAGTGACCCAAACCTTATAGAATAACATGGTATTTTGAAATATATGAAACCTAATTAAAATGAACTACCTTGATGATTATATGACTCTAAACAAGTGTTACGTTTAGTGGGAATGATCTCAAAAAAATACATGATTGCACAATTTATTTCATATTATTTCTCAAGGATCATGAATCACTCATTGAATGCCCTATTTGTGGTGCAGATTGATACAAGAGAATGAAATATTGTACATTGAATTTTTTTAGTAATTTCCTATCATTAAAAGATTTATAATACTCTATAGATTCTAGGAAAAAGCAAGAAAATTAACAAGGCATGCAGAAATAATAATTAAAGATGGGAACCTACATCATCCAGTAGAATCTTTTCAGTGGTAGAAAATTGATTTCGAGTTTCCAGAATATTGAGATGAGCTGAGAAATATTAATCTTTAATTATCTATAGAAATAATAAATTCTTTTGGTGTATATAGAAGTACTAATAGTTCATGACCCATCATTCTAGAAAATTATAAATTACCACATGGTTATACGTGAAGCATAAATACATTATGTTTCCCTTTCTTATATCTGGACCAAAGAAACCTGGTAATGTTATTTATGTATATTTGGATCCATTGATCAAAGATAAAAAATTTATGTGGGATACATGTGTTATAATATATGATTCTGATATAAGTGAAGAAAATCAAATTGAGGGTCGTGTTGTATGAAATGATAAATTACTTCCCCAAATATAAAAATTTACCAGGGTATAACATTAAAGGAATGTTGGGGTGTCCCATTTGTGAAAAACAAAAATACTCAACTCAATTTAAGAATTCATTAAATACTGTATTTTTAGGACATCATAAACTTTTAACTTGATGCCATAAATATTGATCTTGTATGACATTATTCAACGAGACTTTCGAACAAGGTACAAAACTGTCTCCAATAATGGGCCATCAACTGTACAAAGAAGTAAAAAAATATTAACAGTATTTTCTGTAAAACATTAAAAAACATTTTAAAATTATGTTGGAAGAAGGGATCAATTTTCAATTAATAATATAATTGGAAATTTTTTTATTTCAAAATTTTTTTTGATGTCTTTTATGTAGGAAAAAATATATTTGATAGTGTTTTGGAACATTACTAAATGTTGTTGAAAAAACAAAAGATGACATCAAGGATAAAATGGACTTGATTGAAATGGGGATAAGTAATATTTGGCACTAGTGATGGGTAAAAGGAAGAATTTATCTTCTTCCAGTATCTTACACTCTATCAAGTCAAGAAAAAGTGTAATTTTGACTTTTCATTTCTAGTGTAAAAGTTCCATGTGGGTATTCATCAAATATCAAGAGTGGTGTGTCAATGAATAATTTGATGTTAAGAGGACTAAAATCATATGACTGTCATGTTTTCAAGAAATATTTTATTATTATTTATTTCTATTGTATTACTTATAAAAATTTATGACATACATTAACCAGACTCTTCTTCTTTTTCAAATTTGTATGTAGTAATTTTATAGACCCGGTGAAGTTTCACATCATGAATAAGGAGAATGAAGTCAAATAATATGTATTATATATGTTATTACCAACATCATTATTTGATATAATGGTCCAAATGATGGTTCACATATTCATGGTGGTTCAAATATGTGGTTCTATCCATTAAAAATAAATGTACCCCATTGAACGGTATATGATTATTTTGAAAGGGTATGTCAAGAATCGATGTCGACTAGAATTTTTCATGGTACAATGATATATTTTTGAAGAAGCTATTGAATTATATACCTATTACCTATCATATTTTGAAATAATTAGTCTCCCAATGTCTCATCATAGTGAACACCTTATTGGTGAAGGTATTTCTAGAAGAGATGTTGGTACAATTACCATGATAAAGTTTCAACAATAAAATCATTACATATTACATAATAGTGAAGATGTGGATCCATACATTTAAGCCCCCAAATTTTTTTTACAGACATGAATTCGTCACGGGATGAAGGATTGATATAAAATAAAAATAATCAAAAGTTTCTAGGATGGTTTAGAGATAAAATTTATTAGGATTTATTTGAAAATATAATATCATTTTTCAAATGAAAATATTATATATTGTAATTGTTTTGTAATCATTGGTTATATGTTCTATACGAAATAACATGATGAATTCACTATGATGCAAAACAGTGGTGTTATGCTTGTTGCTAAATCGATGTACATATCTGGTTCCAAGGATAGAAATCCAATTTATGAAAATATGTCATATTTTTCCATTATTGTATATATATTTGAGTTGGATTATAAAAAGTTTAAAGTGACACCTTCCCATTGAAAATGGGTTGATAATATTAATGTAGTTAATTGATGAAATGGGATTTGTGATGGTGAATTTTATTTTATAATGGAAAAAGGAGCTTCTCATAATGGCATCAAAAGCTATGTAATTATTTTATGTCGTTTATCCAACAAATAAGAATTGGAAGCTTGCCTGACTGGAGACTAAAAAAATGTTGAGTTAGATAGAAATACAATCAAGGATGACCCTATCATTGGGATATCATAATAATCTAGTGTTGGTTCCAATATATACAATGTTCTATATGATATATGGGACCAGAAAGAGGGGATTTGGATTCTCAATAGTGGAACAAAATCCTTGAAACCATTATAAAATAATTATTTTTCAACGAGAATGTGAATGACTTTCTTAATATATTATGTTTTTCTTCATAATATTAATTTTTCTCTACTTAATTAACATAATCTAAATTAAATATTCGACTACTCATGAAAAAAATGTAAATTTTATAACATGGTGTAGAAAAATATAATGAAAGAAACCCATTGGAATGATGTTTAGAGAATGTTACAATATAATTTATCTATTTTATAAAAAAATAATATAATGAAACATTGATTTAATTTTCATTATTCATTATAGAGTTCATTTATTTTAAAATATTTTAATCCATGTGTCATGCCTTTGCAGGTAAGAAATGATGATAACTCTTCTCAATCACACAATAAATGTTTACTTATAGAGTTGGATTCATTCGTTTGAGTTGGGGTCCACTGCCCAACATTCATGCTTCATACCCATAAACCCCTTTTCACACTTCTAGTGTTGCATTTATCACGTTATTTGATGTTATCTCCACTATCATTGTTGTATGATCAAGGATGTTTCCTCTGATCAATTAAAGAGGATATCTTGATTTTTTCACAATAAAATCATTGTCCATTAAATTAATGTATCGTTTCATATTTGTGTTTATTTTTTTCTTTATATTATTACTAAAAAAATAATTTATTTTCTTATACTGGTAGATTATTTTGTTAGAGAAGGGTTGCTCTATCAATATTTCATGATTCTTCTCCCTTAAAATATTTTCACCACTATGGTGGTGCATTTATCACATTCTCTCATGTTATCTCCACTTCCATTACAGGAAGAGAAAAGATGCTTCCTCTAATCAATTACAAAGGAAATCATGATGTTTTCACAATAAAATATTTTACCATAGAATTAATGTGTTGTTTCATATTTATGTTTATTTTATTTTTTTAGTATTCTTTACAAAATAATTTTTTCCTTATAGATGTGGATTATTGTTTTTCCATTTAGAGTTCTCTGGCTATATTTCATGCCTTCCTACACTAAAACATCCATATAATTCTTCTCCCTCAACACCTTTCACCATTGAAATGTTGACATTTATTTCTTCACTTCATGTTCCATCCTCTACTCAATTATAGAGGAAATCATGATATTTTTAGAGTCAATTTAATGTACATAAAATTAATTTATTATTTCATATTCATGTTTATTTTATTTATTTTTAGTATTAATCCTAATAATTTCTTTCTTATATAGGTGGACTATTTTTGAGTTGATGTGGATTTTTTGAATATGCTTGTGCAGTGTTGATAGTTCAACAAAAAAATTCAATTTAAATCATTGTAACATTGATAGTTAGAAATTTTTTGAGACTTCAGGATGTGTAGGAATTAACCGCACATCAATCTGACACAAGATGTGACAAGTATGACTCTATGTAAATATTTCTATTATACAGTAACATTAATTTAAATAAAAAATACAACAGAATCAATGTGTCTATTATCAGTTTAAACATTAAATTTGACTTTAAAAATTTTCAATTTCTAAAACCAAAAAAAATATTCTCAAATTTTCGTTATAATTTAGAGAATCGATTCATTAATCATTTCTGATGTGTTGGAATCAGTCTCGCATCAAGCTGATACACGATGTGATATGTATGATACATTGTGTGTTTGATGTTTAAAATGAAATTTTAGTAATAAAGACATGTGATGTAGTCATAACCAATAAAACATATTCATATTCTTTTAAAACTTTATGAAAACAATCTATAAGTTCTTGGGAACATGTAATAATCATCCGCACCTCAATCCAATTCACTGTGTGACTGGTAGGATTCAAAGGATTACATTATATAAAATTGAAATCAATTTTAGTATAAAAATAGACCAAAATACTCAAAACTGAACAAAACCATTCATATTGTTTTGAAACTTTTAGAAAATGATCTATATGTCATTTTTGTTGTGTAGGAATCAGCCGTACATCAATCTGATACATGGTGTGACCGGTATGACACAAAGTGCATCTTTTTAATTAAAATTGTAATTAAATTTAGTAAAATCAACACTTTCTATTAATATATTTGTTAATATTATTACCAAAAAAAGTTTTTTTGTTATAAAGGTATTTTATCAAGCATGGGTGGTTTGTTCAAAAATATCATGAGTCGGTTTATGATAAAAAGATAAAGGAACAATGATGATTTTGAATGTAAGTAATAATTTCTATTTATGTAATTGTATGAAACAGTGTTTGAAATGTCTATAATATACTGTTTTTTTCTTATATGTGTGTTGTAAATTTCATTTCATTTAAATAATGTATTGGGACATCATTTTTATGATATCTGTTGTGTTCTAGGTGCTCTATTTTGCTGTTATAGCACACTAAATTATGGACGTTTATTGACAATCATAAAAGTGTTTATTATGGACTATTTTATCAATTATCATAAAATATATGATAAAATTTCCTTTGTCACCACTTCTATAATTGATGATAAAATACCCTTTATTTGTTATTTTTTAGCATTGATAAAATTCCATGGATTTTTACACAACACATGTAGTCATCACTTTTCTTGCACAGATAAAGGCCATTTATAGAACTCTTAAAGGATTGTTTTGTTGCAGTAATGTCGAGTCCTTCCACATATAACCATGGAAGAGGATATGTGTTTGGGAAAACCTAAGATATTTTATGTAAAACCCTACTAGTTTGTGAATCATTTTATTTTATAACAAACTACTAGGAAGCTCGTGATTTTCATGTGGAAGATATTAGGTCCCATCTTATGAATGAACCCTTACATTAAATTGCGATGTATTTCAATCTGTTTTATTTTTACTCTATTTTTTAAAATAAAAAATACCTATTTTTTAAACTATATAAAAAATGGAATTCTGATAGTTGGTTTAAATGAGTTTTTTAAATACTATGTTTGATTTTTGTAAATTAGGTTCAAAAGATAAAGTATTTAAAAAATTTATTTTAACTGATACGTGATCATGGTTTTGAGTAGTTTTAATAAAATATAAAATTATATAAATCTAAAATTTTAATTAACTAGATGTATTTTATAAAAATGAGGATTTATGGTTTCAATTTACTTTTATAGAAATTTGAATTAGAAATTCAACTTGTAAAACTATTGAGTATTCCTGTGGGACCAACATTTGGTATTAGAGCTTCAAAAAATGTATTTTTATTGTCATCAAGTTTTACCAAATTATCTTAATTTTGATTAGTTATAAATTAATACCTTTATGGATAAAAATAACCATGATGGAGTAGACACCCACCAGACACCTTATTTTACTGACACTAATTATGATCAATGGAAGATCAAGATGTTAATCCATATATAGAAAATGTGATTGGATATTTTTAATACAATTTTAAACAAATATGAAATATAAAATACTCAAATAAAGATGTGGGATGATACTCTAAAATATTATATTTATTAAAATATAAGAAAATGAATACATTATAATCCACTTTAATATAATTCAAATTTTTAATAATATCTCTTAGTACCACAACATTTGAAATTCTTCATAAACTGGATGTATCTCAGGAACGAACATACAATGTTAATGATATGTACCAGAATACATATAATATAAAATATAATATATTTAATCTCAAACTTGATGAATTCATTTTTGATAGGTATCTTAGATTCAATGATAATTTGAACACAATTCACGAAATTGGAACTATAGTTGTTGATAAATTTCTTGTAATGTGATTGCTGGGATGTTTACCTAACATGGAGAGGGTGACTATAGTTTCTATCTGAGAATCCTATGACCTAAATTAGTTTATAATAAATGATCGTATTTAAAAAATTATAATTTAGAATGAGGAATTACAATTAAAAAATGATGAATGAGATAAACACAAGAAGAAGTTAGCATCCTTTGGGGTTTTTAACTTAAAGATAAAAGAAAATATCAATGATAAAATAATCGATAACTGCGCTATTAAAATGGTTTAGAACTATTGGTATAGGCCCCAAAACGATTGGTATTGCCTCTAGAAATTGTTTTATGAACCATGTAGATTTTAAGCATATTTATAAGGAAATACTAATTATTTCCTTTGAATCTGTTAATGTAACCCATGAACAAATTTTAATACCCCCAATTTGATGAACACCAAGGGTATACAATTATAGAAACGATTCACGAAACCGTGGTTATAATTTCATGTCTAAAATTAAATTATACCAACAGTTTTGTGAACCATTGTTGTAGATTCCTTTCCCTAGTGCACAAAAACATTACGATCCAAAACCACTCACAAAACCTGTCTATAAATTAAAAACCACAGGACACATTTAATGTAGTATAATTATTTTATATTTATAATTTACCTATATAGTTTTCAATTGTATTAAAACCATTTAAAATACTAAAAAATACTTATAAAATCCACAACATCACTCTATTTTTGTCATTAAACATCATCCATACATGCCTATTTATAATCAACACAAAAATTGAGGGGATCCACATCTCCCTCATAACCAATAGTGTAATCCAAATAATAAATGACAAATTAATTAACATCATCACCTGGATAATAATAATAATAATAATAATAATAATCATCATCATCATCATTATCTTTGTCATCATCATGATCATGATCATCATCATCATCATAATCATAATCATTATCATCATCAACATGACCACCACCAATAGTATCATCATATCCACCAACACTAATACCCACATTGACATCACTTGGTATAACATATAAAAAGATAATTGTTTCATACCCATTTATAAATATTTTTTGGCCTCATATACTTTTGCATGAGAATTTTTTTGAGTATTGGTGTGTGAAATTTGAGAGGAATTTTGTGAGGGAAAATACCTAGTGGGGAAGATACTTTTCCTGAGTTGACATCATACTCTCCCATGGTGTTACTCACCTAATTCTTGTCTCAAAAGATAATTTTTTCCAAAGTTTCACCTTCTCTCTCATAGAGGACCTCTGAGGCACACTATAGAAAAAATAAATAGGATATTTAATTATAAATTATGTATCATGATTCGAAATTGTAATTAAAAAATTATAATCTTTTCTTATGTCTATTCATTTACATCACTTCCATCTTTTTTACTAATACTCGTGAAAAATAACTTTTCTCAAGGCACATGATTTTTGAAGACCAATATCACATTCTATAAATGAGATTTATTACAATAGTAGTACATTATTGAAAAATGTGGAATTTATAAACAAAAGAAAAAAATTGGGTTGTGAATACATGTGGTATTAACATTCTAATCACATTAATTTAAATCATTCAAAAATTGGATAAAATTATTATGGTGAGTCACTATGTGGTATTAACATCAATTATCACATAAGATTAAGATTAATGAGAATGAATCTATATGTGATTAAGGGAATGTGAAGCTCAAATAAAAAGAATATATAAAGAGGAGGCTATGTTATATTAATAATTTAGTGATAATATCACATTGAAGTAACCAATTTATGCTACATAGTAGTTAAACACAACCAAAAATGAATTAACATTTCAACTTCTAGAGAAATCCATAAAATGAAGAATAATCAAACTATATGATATCATATAATTAATAAATGATTTAATACCACGAAAATATGTAGTTTAATTATTTTTACATTCTCATTTGTTCGATTCCACATTTTCTTCTGAGAATTATAAGTTGTTTCCCTCCTCTCTTGTCAGTATTAAGAGATGTTTTTCTGGATAGATTATTTTGGTTTTGGGGGTTGTAAAATCACTTTTTAGAGACTTGATAATTGGTTCTTTGTCATTGGATCTAGACCATATGTATTGAGCTAGTTGATGAATTTTTTTTCCAGTGGTATGAGATGTACAAATTATTTTTTTAAAGGCATGAAAGTCATTGAATGAAGGTAAAAGTGTGGATTATTCTAGGTGAATTAGACACTTAAATATCTAGTAGAAAATTTTATTATTTCAATGGGGTTGAGTTGTGAACATGGATCTAGATTTCTATAAATTTCAACTATTATCCATTTATTATGTATGGTGGTTTATCTTCTACTACTATTGTTTGGTGGGAGATATTAATCTTTTTTTTTTCAGTTTTCTTGATTTTGTGTTTTGTGGGGGATTTATCTACATTCTCTTATAGGTGGATGAGAACCTATAGGTTGGTATGTAATTTGGGATGATTTCTGATATAAAGCACGAATTATCTGGAACAATCTAGCTGAAATATATCATTCACAGTAATAAAAACACCTAGATGATGATTGAGATAAATATAAATATGCATGTTTTGATCCATCAAAAGGTGACAAAAACTTAAAGGTAATCAAGAAATTTTGGATAATACCTTCATGAATATAAGGCCCCAGTCTTAAACCTTACTTAATCTTGAGTTATTACAATATTACACATTGATGATCTTTTTAGGTTTAGAGTTTTAGAGAATTAGATCATGAAACTTTCATTACATTCCACATTTAAACAAAGTGGTTACATAAAAGACAATATTCATTCTTCCCATCAATAGAAACATATTTAAAATAAAACAAGGATTCTTTATTGACACATCCTTGACACTATCATCACATCATGTACCTTTACCTTGACCTGTGATAAAAATTTCAAAAACTTGGGATGAGCATAAAAATATTAGTAAGGGTTATAAAAATATGGAAAGGAAACATGAGTTCATATATAAATAAGAATGAAATCATACTTTACCCATAAAACATAGGCACTTTAACATACATCATCAAACCATTAAAAACCATAGAAATCATAAGACATAAAGGTAACTTGAGGCATTCATAACATTCTTACATAGGGAGTAACCCTCTTGGTTACATTTGGAATACCCATCATAGTATATTCCCTAAATCGCTTCGGAGAAACCTTAACGTTTCACTCCTTCGTGTTACCCAATGCATTGGAGAGCTATATCGGGCTCACCCGCCCTTAGTTTATCACAGAAACACGCGTTTTCATAACAATGCCCAAGAACCATAACATAAATGTATCAAATAAAACATGCATAAAGGAAATATAACATTTCAACATTTCAATCACAATATAACATTTTAGGATATTGAAATAATGAATCCATTAAAAAAACCATTTTCAAAACCATTTAAAACATTTAATAAAGAGATTTTTGAATCAAAGTGTCCCATACCACCTTGAAGCTTTTAACATTTTAAACCATCAATATCCATATAAATAAATCCTTAAAACCATTTTGAAAACATGTATATTAATAAGAACAAATCATTAAAACATTTAAAGAGATATTTTGGTTAAAGGGGTTTTACCAAAATTAGAGACACTTGAATACAATAATTGAGGAATAATATTTAATCAGAACATTATAATATCATGAGAATAAATGGATTCATGATATAATATTCCAAAGGATAGTATATACACCATATAAGAGTGAATTGGTGCATAACAACAATGAAGTCTCAATAGATATGTAAAATGTGATGAAATCCCTTATAAAGAAGGTATCCTTAAATTAAGGATAAATCAATATCAAAATTATTGTGACAAATATAAATACACCCAATATAATTGGATATTAAGTGTAGAACAATAAAAGTTCATTCACACATATTCGAAGGATGACATATTCAATAACTACATGTTGAACCCAAAGAAATCGAAATTGGGTTAAAAAGTTCCCTTGGTAAAATTCGACAGCCTAACGACGTCACTTCAAAAATTCAGAAAATGAGTTGGTGAGAGATAAAAAGGGAATCTAATCTCTTGGACATAAAATTTAAATCAATCAGTATATATAAGAACATATCCCAACATAATATTATGTGAATTAAAAGACATAACAAACGAAGTCTTTTAAAAAGAGGAGGGTGAAAGGTTCCCTTACCGACTGGGTAACTTTCGAAAAGTACACCCCATTGAAGAAGTGTCATACAATGAATATGTAAATACCCATAAATGGAATTATATAACAAAATGAGTGTAATAATGGGAAATACATAAACCACTCAAAGGAAATTGTGGCAAATGTAGCATAAATCTCACGGGAATAAAAGTGAGATGAAAAATCTCTTACAAAAACTCAGTAGCATAACGACGCCACTTAAAACTTCCAAAATGGATTGATGAGAGAGAATATGGTCTCTCATCATATGTACATAAAACTTAAAGTAAGAGTAATATAAAAGAACATTCCAATCACAAGAAATATGAGCTTAAAAGGAATGACATAAAAGAGTGTACTTAAAAAGAAAGTGAGGAGTAGGATCCCTTACCTCGGGTCTGACTTGACTCGATCGTTCTTTAATTTCCTGAATAATAAAATTGAGTTAATTTACACTTTATTAAGAACCTTTTTCTAGTTCATTATCCCTTTTAGATCACTTATTTCCATGTTATAAACATTATGTAATCATTTAAGTTAATAATGATTGTTTTGTCGATATTTGGTTCTTAAGTCGAAAGTGGACTTCTTACAATTACATGTTGTTCGTGTGGTCAAATGTTCATTATATCCATAATTATATTCATGATTTTGATATCATATATATCATATATATACAGAATATACATGTATTTAGAATATTACATAATCATTTAGAGGTAAGAAATGAAATGCACCGTTCATGGAGACGGTAAGCCGTACGTACGCATGAATGCTACTTTCATTTCTATGTCATATTAATGGAATTGAAACTAAATGAGAGGTATTTATATTTTAATTACATAATTATATTCATCATTTATATGTATCATTCATCATATATATCCATTATATACATGTACTTATAATAGTACATTACATTTGGGGATAAGAAATGAAATGCACCGTTCATGGAGACGGTAAGCCGTACGTACGCCTGAACACTAATTTCATTTCTATTTCATATTTTTATGGAATGGAATAATAATGATATAGAGGTATATTATAATTCCAGTATAAAATCATATATAATAACTTTAAATCCATCCTTTATACGTCCCACATATGGCATTAACGGATCACATCACTTTGAGGGGGCGGTAGTTCGCACTTCCTTAAATAAAGATATCGCGTTTACAAATAATGGAAACCACAAAGGTATGCCCAAAATAAAAAATACAGAAGCTTAAAGAAAACATAATCATATTATATATCATATATAAATATAGTGTCATCTTAATGGCCACCATGGAAGGTGTTAAAAGAATGTTGAACAATCATCATTTCGGGAGGCCGAAATTTGCCATCCACAGAAACAGTATGTTCTTTAACCATTATATGTAGGTGTGTGAAAGTGTAGCTCGAATACTTCTTATAAAAAAATCCTAGTATATTTATGATACTGGATTTGTTACAAAATAAATGAATAAAAAGAATTTAGGGGGTTGGAGAAGCAAAATAAAACAAAAGGACTCAAGTGAAGACATTACCTTAAAATCGGGTAACTCCCTTTGGTTTGAGCTCAAAGGATTCCTTGTGAAGACTTATGCCCAAAGGGAGGATTCAAGGAGTAAGAGAGGGAAGTGGAGAGACAAAATGGGTAGAGGTTGTCCGAGCCAAAGGCTTTGGGAGTGTGGGTAAGGAGGTAGAGGTGGGGGCCTTTTATAAGAGGAGAGGAGGGGCACTTCTAGAAGGTAAAGAAAAGTCACTTTATTTTAAAATGGTATTCGGATTTAAGAGGTCCCACATTTATTTGATTCAAGTATAACGTGATAAGGGTTAGAAATACACTCATCCAATAGGTTTTGGACATGTGTATGTCTTAGATATTACATTATATTTCCATTTTATTAAAATCATTAAATAATGAGGTCATCGCTGAATCATCATGATGTCATAAATAATTTAATTTATTTAATGTCTAAAAATTATAAAAAAAACTACTATGATGTAGGAAATATTTTTAGCTTTCCAATGAATATTTTTAGCCAAAAATCTGATTTGTATAACCCCATATAAAAATTGTTTTAGTAAAACATTTCATGTTTGTCTCATTTTTACTTTAACTTTAAATAAAAAGATATCAATGTCATTTTCCAACCAAAGTGGCTTCATGGGGTCCCCAAGTTGACCCATGGGTTGTCTTGATTGGCCATGACACATCAAATGAGGTTATGACATGTGTCAAGTTCATTTCATATTATTAAAACATTATTTTTAACTTAAACTACACTAATTACCACTAATCGCGATTAAAAACTTAATAAGTTACTATTCACCAAAAAATTATTTTTATCCCATTGAACCACATTTTACTTATTAATGACAACCATGTATGTCGGATTTTTGAAATTCAAAACACAAAGATGGTAAAATTTCATTTAAACGAAAAAATCAGTTTTTATAAGTACCACTTAGTGGTTTCACTATTCATCAAATAATTGATGTTTTTCAGAAAAATCCCAAAAATTCACCCTAAGCTATATTTTATATTCATAATTCAAAAAATGAAGTATATTTTACAAAATTAAAAATATATAAGTCACATTAATTAATTTAATAATTAATTCCCGCTGTCAGAGCAAATAGCGTGTTTTTATGAAACAATAAGTATCAAAAGATTGACACTAGTTTAAGTCTGATTTCAAAGTGAAATTAATTACAACTAACACTATTGGATTTAATGGTAAAAATATATTATAATTTCACTTTAAAACCAATTAAAAAGATAATCTAATCATATAAATAAATTAGATTAAAAATAGGTTTTGAATTAAAATACATCATTTTACACTATTCATTAAAAAATGAACTTTATCAGAAAGATACCAAAAATTTACACAAAGTAAATTTTGATGTCCCAATTCCTAAGAAGAGTTTTATTTGGTACAAAAGGATATATAAGAGTGAACAAAACTATATTTAATGACGGTTCTCCATCAAAAGGTGATAAGTGAACCTTTAGTGAAAACTAGGGCATATATGCCTAAAATTGAATTCTTTCCGTATTTTATGACTTTATCTTTTATTGGATAAATGTAAAAACATTTAAAAACATATATAATAATATTTTAGTTATTTATATCCATTCCCGCCAATACAATGGCTACATGTTAACTACCATTTAAAATAATATTATTTTATTATTAGAGTGCAACATAAGATTTCCAAGAAACTCGTTGTTGCGTGTTGGGTACGCCATCGAGCATAGTGTCCCCTTTAAAGTAATATTAATATTTTATTCACAAATATGGATAAATATGAAAATGTCATATTCTTTATTTACCTGGGGTGTTACAATGAAAGTATAATTATATAATTAATCTTCAATCTACAATTAAAATAATCACATGTAATTCTATGAAAATTAATTACCATCTCATGTAAAGGGGTATTACCTATGAGATTTAATTTTCAAACAAATTATTAATAGTGTTAAATAGGTTGAAGGATAATTATTTAATGATGAAAGTGATGATTTTTTTAAACCAAATAAATAATAAATAATTATATTTATTCAATGAATATATGTTTTTAATGAATTTATCATGAGGTCCAAACAAACTTGAGATTGTAGAAAATAACACCTTTTCCTTAATTTTTGGAAATCATTGTCATAATTTTTTTATGAACAATGATAAATAGCCAAAATGGAATTTCAATTTCTAAAATAAAGGGTTTGATCCTTCAAAGTAGTTTTGACATAAAATCAAAAGAAAACCCCATTTTCCTACTTTTATCAAAAGATTATGAAAAAAATTATAGTGATATAGGTATTATATACTTGTGAAAGACTAATATATATATATAATTTCATGATTAAATCAAAAGAAATAATTTATTTAATCATAAAGAGAGAGGCCTTCGAGGGATAAGCGGCTGATGTAGTTTCAATGAATCCCAAGACTGCATCCTATCCAGATGTAGTACGCCTTAGTCCAGGTCCAACAGGTACAAAGGGATCTCAGGAGCCAATGTGGCTTGCAATTGAACCAGGTACAGCAAGGGAACCAATCCCAAGAAGGGCTTACACTGCTTTAATGTTAGCTAACCGCTTTGAGAGATTAGATGTTAGTCAGGGCTAGGAGGTGGAAGATTCCCGACTTGATCACCCAATTGAGGAGAAAGGAGACTTCAGTGAGGTAACCAATGATTCCCAATCTGGTCATTTTTCAGGAGACAGTAAAGAGGATCTCCAAGGTGAATATCTCCTTAATCAAAAGAGGAGGAAGGGACGGAAAGGCACTAGGATGGGTCGAAAGGATTATTCCTACCTGCCTCAACCAATGGAGACAAGATCCGTCCAACGATTGAAGGGAGAGGTGATGACAATTAACCCCAAAGCGTCTGGCCCTCCTGTCCGGGAGGATTCTGCTTTCTACGAGGCAGTTTCTTTCAAAAAAAAAACCCTTGATGATTCTTAGAGTGCTAATATGGAATTTCTATGCATTCAGGTGAAGAAATGTTGGAGGATTTTCTACAGATTAATTCCCTAGTTGTGTATGCTGAAGATAAGATGGAAAGATTATTGCGTGTGGACACTAATAATGAGGAAATTGATTGGATAAGCAAAAATGAATGCATTTTGATAAGAGGCTTCAATGTGAGGAAGATCAAAAAAGATGAATATATGAAAGAATTGGAGTATTTGACATATATTTTTGAAGACCTCCTAATTCACTATCCAAGTACACATGTTACTTCTATTTCCTAGAAATTGCTTTGGGAAAACGACTCCAACCGGCTTATACTATCCTTTAATAATTATGCGGTTTCTTTTAGTGGATGGTCTCTTTTTTCTGTGTGGGTTCACAATTTCCCCTTAAAAGCGTTTTTCATAATAAAAAAGTTAATTTTGAGGTGAGGAGAGAGGCCTTTGACTGCTACCTCATATCTCATAACTTCTACTAACCACAAAGGTAATCCACCATAACAGATCCCATGAAACATTAGTAATAAACATGAATATATATGGATTCCTTGGTTCAACTAATATTTTTTCTATTTTCCACAAGGATTAAAGATTTATGAATTATTCTATTTATGCGATCATCCTTCATCCTTACTATAATATTCATTTTTAATCATCCCCACATGATTGAAGGACCCATTGAATCTTATGAAGAATTTTTGACACCATAGAAGTCAATTTCTTGCAATTATGGAATATTAAACCATAATAATCCATAAAAACCAATATACTATATTTTGGGTGCATAAAATTTGTTTTTGTCGTGGAAAAAAATAAGGATAGATGAAATATGTTGTGTTTTATTATTAGTAGATCATTATTTTGGTTCTAATATATATATATATATATACATTTTAAAAGATGAAATGAATTGCTTTTTTAGTGCATCATTAATGTCAGGAATTAATGAATTGGTTTATTTGATGTAATCTTAAGTGCCTGATTTTCTAAATTCAGGGATATAGGTTTTCATAAATCGTATTATGTTCTCTAGAAAACATAGTAATATTTTTGGGCTTCATATTTTATTTATTATAGAAGGTAATAATAGATTTCACTTTATATAACATTAGTTATAGAGTAATCTCCATAATTTGGACATGTGATATTGAGTCCATCATTGTACACGAATGTAGAAATATGTGTTATTACTACTTTAACATACTCTCAATATTTACATTCATTCATATTGTTCATACTTTATGTTGGTTATGTTTGTGATAATGTATTCTTAGTAATGTGTATCATTCGATATTTGTGAAAGGATGTGTTATAATGCATTGAACATAGGTTACATCGGTTTGGGAATGAATCCCAGTTTTACTAACATTGATTATATTTTTCACTGATTCTTTTTTAACCATTTTATGTAAATTTTAACTAGATTTTGAAGACATTTGATTATTCATTCACAGTTCCATTCCATGCATAAAATCACAACAAAACATTAGTGAATTGTATGAATATAAGTCATGCTCTAAATTATATCTTTAGTTAATTTAAATAAATACTTTAATTATATAATTTGGGTTTATATTTTAAATCCTTAAAAATAAAAAACTATCTAAAAAGCGAAAAAAAATATTGGAAAATACGAAATAAATTTCTAAAAACTAAATGGAAATAATGATATTTTTTTGGAAATTGACTTCACCCACACATGAATTATTATAATTCATCAACTAATTTTTCTTAAAATGGTTCATGGAGAATACATTTCATCCTATTTTTAATCCCAATGTAATTGACTTTAGTTGATTAGGAATCATTTTTCTTTATTCTAGAGTGGATTACCTTCATATATCCCTGCCTAACAGAGTATGTTTTGGAGTTCATTCTTCATTTGATGCTCATATAAGGTGTAATATTTGATGGATTGGTGGGGCACCCACAAACCCTATTATAATTATCCATAATGTTTTAGAAAAATATCATTCAAATATGACTTAGTTTATTAGGGCATAGTGAAACATAGATAGTCATAGAAATACCTGGAACCTCTCATTCTCCAACATTATAGTTTACCCTAATGTGTGAATATACATCATATAATTCTTGTTTTATTTGTTTTTTATAATGAATCCTGAAATAAAAATTTATTATAATTTATAACAATTTTATTCAATATAATTCATTAATTATTTATTATACATTAAAATCACTACTCTTCCAAAATATGATCATATTTTGGTATTGTGTTGTTGGACACTTGGTGAATATTGGTACACCCTATAAATGAGATCTATGTCTAATCATAAAATCAACAAAAAATCATGCTTATATGATTCAAACAACTCCCCAAGTTTCATAAACAGTGTGACCTTAGCAGCTTCTCTGTTGAGAAAGATAATATCACACTATAATGAACAAGTTAATTCATATAAATAAAACATTAATATAGATATCAATTTAAAAAAATTTATTACCCATATACACCCCTAGATTTATACATTATTTTATTACTGATTTTCCTCCATGTTACTAGTTTCATTGGAATAATATCACTATACATGTTTCATGTTTCTATAAAACTTTTACACTGTTTGTAATTTTTACCTATCATTTAATTGTCTTAAATGATAACACCTTTATTTTTTTTTGAAAAATCCAATCTTCATTTATATGGGTGGACCCTCATCAACGATTAAATGATCCCACATTATATGATAAAATAAAAAAGTATATTTAATTTATTGTACAACTAGGAAAACGTGATGTGATATAATTTGAAACAGATATAAAAAAACATAATCCTAGCTAATAATTAGTATATGATAAATCCATGGGCTCTCATAGATTGGTATCCTCAAAAGGATGTTTCTATTCCAATTAATGAATTTATTAATATGAATGCAATGGAGTGGAAGCTAAAGGAACACAATCATCAAATCCTGGATAGATAGTAGAAAATAGAGGCAGTGTAGACATGGTAGTGTAAGTATAGAAGGTATGGGGATACATCATAGTATATGGGTATGGAATAGGTTGGAAAATTTGTGGAGGTGGTGTTGACATGGAATGATAAGTAGATCTTAAATAATATGATGATGTATGAATGGGTGGGAACAACCTTATAGGTTATATAGAAATATTATTAGTAGTAAAGACTAAATAAAATGATGATGTAGGAATGGGTGAGAATATCCCTGAAGTATTATGTGGTGGATATAAAGGTGTTGTAGAAAGGATTTATGTTGGAGGGAAAAGGTGTGAATGAGTCCAATAGGTGCCCCATGTTTATCTTGGATAACCATCAATCAGACCAATACTTGTGATTGAGGAGAAGTTTACTATGGTTCAGATGAATTTACCTATTTTTTTTAAATAATAAGAACATGGTGGTAAATGTAATGCAAAAGAAAAATATTATAATTATTATACTCAATAATGGAACCATAGGAGGTAACCCTAGTTCAATGATTTGTTGATAATAATAAAATAGTCTCTTCCATTGACTCTCATCAATATATTTCATAACATGTATAAGAATGAAATGTACATTTTTTAGAAACAAATTTTGAAATTATGAATATTACTTTAAGGTCAATGAAGACGTAAACAATATTGTAACATGTGTGAGAAAATATATTTTAAAACCATGTTACAAAATTTTAAAAAAACCATTTTAAACACTGGTTTTGGAAATTTAAAAAATATAATTAAATGTAATGAAAAAATAATAATAAAAAACATATCACTTCAAACTAAAACAAAATTAATTTAATTACAGTACTACCAACTTTGGAAACTCATGTCAAGGAAAAATGAATAAACTCTAAACCTATATGGTTGTTTTAATATGTTACCCACCACTACTTCATGTTAAACATAAATTCTCAAAATTGGAAAATATTAGTCATCAAATAAAATATTTTACTCAACACCACTAGGGGTGTCTATTGTGTCAATTTCATCCCCAAAAAAATGAAAAATATTTAATGGGATTACTTCAATAATGAAACAATAATCAAGTCTTAAATAATCAATCACATAAAACACTTGTTTATCATTTGATTCAAAAAAATACAGTTCATGGATAGACAAGAAGTTATAAATGTCAATAACTCAGAATCCACAATAATCAATAAATGTACGATGTTTTTTTATTGAATCAACCCATTTATATTTAATCATAGTGACCTGACCATGAGTGTAGTAACACAATAAAAATAGTTTCTAAATGGGTCCATAATAAGATACATTTTCTTATTGGGGTATACTATCCAATGCACTATCATAGTAGTCCATTATTACAATTAACATAATTTCATCATGTTTTTTTCACATATTCTCATCTCAATCAGTTGAAACAAATTTATAACCATTTATTATTAAATATTTTTACTCACAAACCAAATAATTTGGACTAAAATACAACACTCTTAATTATTAATATACAAAGTCAAAATGTTATCCGAAAACCAAAAAATATTTATTAATAATGAAATGAAATTAATATCTATATTTTAGGTTAATTTAATTAAAGTTCAATATCCATGACCTCAACCAAGAACAAAAATATTTTCTATGAAAATTCTCTCTCATTCTTAAAGGAAGAGGTCGATGTACTCTACTTGTAATTTATTTATGTTCCCTACATAAAATTGTAATAGGAGTTTTAGTATTATGTTAAATCACATAGTATGTGATGACATATAAATATTTAAACTACATAACTAATATAGTCATCAAAAAAACTATAATTAAATAAACATGTGTGGTGTACCATATCACACTCTCCAATGATCAGTTTAGCTAATGTATCTGGCCCATGACTTACTCATATTGACAGGGGAGGTTTATATTAGTGATCAATTTCTCCATAATTCTCATCTTAATTTATTATAGGTCTGTAAAATCTTGTGTTTTGATCAGAAAAATAAATTAAACAAAAATACTTACATTCTTGAGGCAGATAATGTCTCAAAATAGAATGTTCATAATGAACCATTTGTTGGATATAAGATTTCATTGTGAGGATATTGATTTGATTAGGATATATCCATTGAAAAGGAAGTGGTCCCCAATTATGTGTTTCATTTAGAAGATGAGATATTAAATGAAACAAGCAAGTGAAAGTTGATAGAATAAAATATTTATTAAACATACACAATAATAATGGTTCCTCTTTCTAAATTTTTATGAAGAATGTCTTGGATAATCTGTTAGAATAACGGTCTCAATGAAAATTTCAAAAGAGAATAACCATCACCCTTACATTATTGTATAGTAAATGTTGAATTTTTATTGGAATCAATTCATGAATAATGATTTGATAATCATGAGTTTATCAGATTTTTTGTTTCATATCCCTTCTATTTAATCATTTAGATATGTTGCTGGAATGGCCATCTGGAATCTTGAAAATATCCAATAATTCAAGAAATTAATTTTTGTCTAAATGTTTCACCACATAACAATCAAATGGAACTTTCCATTTATTTTCACCGATAGACATAGGATGTTGTTCTGGTTGAATACATCAAATAAAAAAGTCTCACTGAGATTATAATTCATCGTTGGTCTTCCCCTAGATATTTAGAAGAATTGAATGTATAATTTCACACATATTATTCTCAATGTGAATTATTTCTAAACAATGAAATTATAAATTGGTTGAAAAATATAGAAACTTTAAGAAGATACATTTCCTTTTTCTAATTATAAATGGATCCATTGTCAACATCATTCATATTTTTATAATTTAATTGATCATTCTGTAATGAAAAAATGATATCCTTTAACTAGTTAAGAAAATTAGTTCTTAATAGATGTTGAGGTGTTTGTTTAGGGTAAATAGTATTATCAAACCTCTGGTGATTCTTCCTGTATTGAGAATACATTGGAGAGATCCATTGATACCCCATGATCCTGATAGTTGAATTATATTTAATTATTCTTGATCATGTATTTTTCATTCAAATAGGATATGAGTTTTTTTCCATCATGTTAAAAATAGAAATCATTTCATAAGAAGGGAAATAATTTGTAGTCCATAGAAGGGAAATATAGTGACCCTATCTTTTTATATGTGATATTAGATGATATTTAGCATAATTAGATACTAGAGTATAGTGTAATGATTGTAATGTATAGTGTCTTAGAAGATTAAGTACATTATCAATCAATATAAAAATAATGTTTTATTTATTATCCATAATGAAATTCTAACTCCCATTTTTCTCATATATTTTAATAGGATACCCTAGGGATCTCATGAAAAAATAGATGAGCTAAATAGCCTAGTAAAGGAATAACCATAAGAAGAAATCATTACCATAGAGGATATAAGGCAGGACATGATGGTATAAAGAGGCATTTAACATATGGAATCATGAAAAATTAAAATGGAATCATATAAACATGGAGTTATATTAATGTGTAAGAAACATAAAAAATGACTATAGCATGATTCAAGGCTAACCTGCAAGACCATTGCACCTGGTAGCATAAACAATGGCTAACCGAGAAGACCGTCACACATGGTAGCACAAGCCAAGGTTAACCGCCATGATCATCACACATAACATATCATGAGACTCAAAATTACCCAATTTAATAGAGCTCTTGATGGGTGCTCCTATCTTAACTTTTCATTAATATGTTTTCCACATAAATAATCATACATAATCAATCTTATATAAATATAAGGGTTACCCCAGGAAAGAATTGGGTACCACAATCATGTCATGAAGAATAAAAAATGAGCATATAATAAAAGTGTCCATGAAATAAAGGAACTAAAATATACATGTAAATTAATTAGGTAAAATAGGAATGAGTCATGATAAGTGATTTTTAGTTGATGTGACAACATTTAAGAAAAATATTTATGACATTTTGGCATTAAAATTTTTTGGTCGGTTTTAAGGAAAATACTATAGTGACTTTAAAATAAAGAATGGAACAATACTTTATATAAAACTAGGAGTGAACTGTAAATGTTTTTATATTGAAAGCCCGATTTTTTAAATGCAATGGTTTCTTAAAATAGTAGTTAAAAATAATTTGAAATAAGGTAAAAATTCAAGAAGTTCAATCAAAACATGTTTTCTTATTCGGATGTTTTGATGAGGGAATCTCTAAAAATCATGTATATCCCTAAAATAGAATGAGGGTAGGATTTCAAAACATTATTTTTTAGAATATTGACATTATTTAGAATTTATAGACAAAAAAATGAAAGATATCTTTATTGGGATAAAAATAAAGATAGGAAAACCTGGAGGAATGTAAGAGGTTTGTGTAGTATCCCATTCAGATTATCAGCATGGCATCATGTGTACATAAGAGGGATTAATGAGAGATAACGGGTTTATCATTAATTAAAAATCATGAGGGAAGTGTGTTGGTGTTTCAAAATCACACCCCATCACTATGGATGACACATAAAAGTTCATGACATAAAGGACATTCCTGAATAAAAGTAAAATAGATAGGATCCCTTACCTTAAGTCCGATGGTGTTATCCACTTCATATTAAGGAACTTAATAATCAAATTAGGATCATTAATTAATTTTTATAGAACCTATTATATATGTAAAAAATTGTTTACAAACTTTTTAAGGTCATTTCTGACCTTTTTGTTTGGTTAGGAGGTTCAATTTCATTGTTCGGGTTCGTTTGCTTCCTTGGTTTTAATGACCGATTCACCTATATTCATGTTCAGACACACATGTATGATGAGAGTGGTTTTATAGAGTTGAAGTTATATGATATTAGTGAAAATACAAAATATTACGTGGGTATAAAATTCATTTAGTTATTTGGAGTGTATGTAGATCATTATATAAAACATTATTGATAAACACTTTGATTAATTTGGAAATTTTTCCTATAATTAACATGTTTTGTATTATTATTTAACATCACATGTGAAAACGGATCACATTACAAAACATAAGATAAAATAAAAATTCAATTTTTTTGTTTTTACCATAAAATTATTTTCATGACCATAATTTCATATGTTAAAAGAAATTAAAAACCCATCGTCCTTGAATGTGGTAAATTAACACATCTCAGATGGTGTCTTTCCTACTAGAATAAAAGAAGAGTAAAGGTGAGATGATAATAACTTATTCTATTATCATAGAAAAATTCCATTATATGTAAGTCATTATAGTTTTCATATCATTTGGAATAGGATAGGTAAGTATAGAAAGGAAAAAAAAGAGCTTGAAAAGAAATTAAATGAATTGGAAATAGGAAATTACCTCTTGAATCAATCTCCCTTGAGAGCCTCTTAATTGTAGAAGATTTTTTGTTTTTAAATACTAAATACTGATGGACATGGGGGAGGGCTTGGTGAGGGATTTGGGTAGAATATGGGAATGTAACAAGGCTAGATATGAGTGAAGATAAGAGGTAAGGAGGGGTGGTATTTATAGTGGATGATAGGGTGGTTTTCATATTATTTAATTCCTTTTTATTAATTTACCTCAAGACCCAAAATAGTGATTATTATGTGACCAATCATAGAAATTTGTGCATGTGAGTTTTAACCAATGGACATTTAAATAATTCATTACACAATCATGATGCAAAATGTTATGTTTTTGCATTTACTGTGAATAATTGTATTTTACTATTCATAAAAAATTCATGTATTTTAGAAAAATTCCAAAAATTCACCCAAACCATTTTTCAACGTGTAGAATCCAAAATTGAACTCCATTTTTTAAAAATAAATTTTTATTAAAATTATAAATTACATGAAAAAAACATATTTTAAAACTATAATTGATTTTATAATTTTTCAAAAATGACATAAGGAATTATAAAATAATATTTAAACTAGAAGACATAAAATTGATAATTTTTGAACACCTTTTAAGAAAATACATTTTCTTTTAAATAGATTAATTTATTCTAATTAATTATTTAGGAATTACAAAAATACAAATACTTTTACAATGATCAAATTATCACTTATAAGTTACCTGTATTTTTTTATACATTAATGGGTTAGGTAACTATTATTTTGGATGATTTACTATTCATAAGAGTAATATTATTATTCATTAGGGAAATTACTATTCACCGAAAATTAATTTTGTCATATCAGGCTCCAAATATATTATTGATCGCAACAAGGCATGTCAAATTTTTATAATTCAAATCATAGATGTGAAAATATGATGTTTAAGGTCACACAGTACTTAATAGATCATCATGTTGTGATTTCATGTGATTATATGAAATAATTATAAGATGGAAATTTTTATTGATATAATATGAGGCCATTACATTATTCTCCCTTATGAAATTTCTCCCTCGAAATCTCGTTTTACATTCTAACACATAAACAGGTGTGGGTACTTTTCCATTATTGCCTCATCGAGTTCCTATTTTTCCACTTCATACTTTTGGTTCTACCCTATTACGTTGAATAGGTGAGTAGTTTAATTTTGAATAACTTTATCTCTAAGATCCAAGATCTTCACTGGATACTACTCATAAGAATGATCATTCTACAACTGTACCCCATGGAGGAGAGTACATGTAAAGGGTATGGTATGTACTTCTATAAGAGGAATCATGAAACACATAATCTAATTTGGACAATGTAGACGGAAGTGCTATAATAGGCCACACCCCCGACACAATCAAGAATCATGAAGGGGACAATTTACCTAAGAATTAACATTCCTTTCATCCCAAATCTCATGACCTTATTTCATGGAGATAAGTGGAGAAATACCATGTCTCTAACTTTGAACTCAATCAATCATCAAAGATAGTCTTCATAACTCTTTTTTCCACCTTAAGCTGCCTTGATATACTGCTGAATGGTTTTCACCTTCTCTGCCATTTCTTTGACCATTTCTGGTCTTAAAATCTTTCACTCAATTATTTCATCCCAACACGTCAGTATTCTTCACCTTTTTCAATTTAGGGCATCATTCGGT
Source organism: Viscum album (assembly GCA_963277665.1). Lineage (NCBI taxonomy): Eukaryota > Viridiplantae > Streptophyta > Magnoliopsida > Santalales > Viscaceae > Viscum > Viscum album. The sequence continues at coordinate 607,449,506 of OY728123.1, read as the reverse complement.
GCCATTATATTTCTATATTAGAAAATATTATTATAGGAGAATTAAAATAGTGGAAGATATTGGTCCCATCCTCCTTTGAAGTCCATTGAACAAAATCTCAACATTTCTTCCATTGTCTAAATAGTTTTCTCATATGGTCAATTAGTTTTTGGATTATATTCCATACTAAAGTTCAGTTTAGTGCTTAGAGCATGTTTGATACTTTTCCAGAACATTGAGGTGAATCTAAGATCTCTATTAGATACAATAGGTAGTGGTACTCGATGCAGCCTTACCACCTATTTGATATATATCATTTAAAGTTGATCCAATGAGAAGTCCTCTCTAATTGCGATTAAGTGATATGTCTTTGTAAGATGATCCTGAATGATCCATATAGCTTTGATTCCTCTAGATATCCTTGGAAATACAATGACAATGTTTATGGTGATGTTCTCCCATTTCCATATTTGTATGGTTAGTAGAAACATCTTCCCCATAGACTTCTATCCTTCACCCTTCACTTTTTGGAATATGAGAAACTTTGATGTATATTCAACAATCTCCTCCTTTATATTGACACAAAAATAATTCTCTTGGAGATCTCGATACATCTTTATCCTCCATGAAAAGATAGATAAGGTCGAGCTATGTGTGCCATTTAGAAGTTCCTTCTTTATCTCCGGATCATATAGTACACATAATCGTGACCCAAATCATACAAGTACTTCCTCATCAATCATAAATTCAGAGGATTTTGAATTTTTAATGGCTTCCAACATCTTCTAAATTTCCACATATTTTATTTGAGAATCCTATATTTATTACTTGATGGATGGTTGATCAATCAATTGGGAAAGGATTTATGATGTTCCTCCCTTAATGATTCCCATGTACATCCTCTGAAAATCTAATAAGATCAGATCCTTTTTAATTCTCATCATTGATAATGACGCAATATCCTTTATACTTAGAGCACCTGCCACCATGTTTGCCTTACCGAGATGGTAGTGGATTAAGAATTCCTAATACATGATTAGATATATCAATATTTGAGGGGTTATATTAATATCTTCTTGGGAAAATATATATTTGATATTCTTATGATCAATATATATCTCAAACTTCTCCCCGTAGAGATAATGTCGCTAGATTATTAGTGAAAAGATCACTGTTGCCAACTCCAGATCATGTGTAGTAAAGTATTTCTCATGGATTTTCAAATTCCCTAAGGAGTATGCTATCAATATATAATTTTAAATCAGAAAAAATCATAACTCTTTATTTGAAGAATCATTGTACACCACAAAGAGTTCTCCATTTATTTGAAGTGCGAGTAATAGCATAGTGATTAGTATATTTTTCTACTCCTTAAAGCAGTCTTCACATTCTTGAGTCCAGAAAAAAAAATAATCCCTTCTTTTTCAACTTGGTCATTGGGTTTAACAATTTTGAAAATTTAGTTACATATCATCAATAATACCTGGATTGACCTAGAAATCTAGGGGATATCTATTACAGATGACATCCTAGGACACTATTCAATTGACTTTGTCATTGAAGGGTCCATAGATTCCCTTTGTTGGTGATAACATGCTCTAATAATGATACTCCCTCCATCCAGTTCTCACATTTACTATACCTTTCATAAAACTTCTCCCATAATAATCATTTTAACACAGTACTCAAATGCTCATCATATTCATCCTTTCTCTTCGAATATATTAGAATATCATCAATAAATACTACCACAAACTTATAGAGTTAATCTCTAAACACTCCATTCATTAAATACATGAAAATTTCTACAGTATTAGTGAATCCGATGGGCATCCTTATGAACTCTTAGTTTCCATTCCTTGTTCAAATAGCAATATTTGGAATATATTCCTTCCTCACCTTTAATCGGTGATATCTAGACTGAAGTTCCACCTTAGATAAATAATTGAACCCACAAAGCTGATTGAACATGTCATCTGTCTGTAGTTGAGGATACATGTTATTAATCATGATTTTATTGAGATAACGATAATAAATGAAGAGGATCATTGATCAATCCTTTTTCATGATGGTGAGTACTGGCACACCCACTGGTGAAGCAATCAGGTGTATCAAAGTCTTCTCTAGATTATCCTGTACATACTTCTTCAGCTCCTATAGCTCTACAATGGACATTATATATGGTTTATTCAATATAGTCAAAGATTTGGGAATATGTTCAATTAATAAGTCATCCTCTCGATCATGCAGAAGACCAGGAAACTCTTTAGGGGATACATCAGTGTAATCCCTCATGATTGGAATGACTTTAAGCATGATTCTCTCTTTTTTCTCTATAATTTGATCTAGATATGCTTGTTCATAAGGTAGAAATATCAACTCTTGAGATGATAATTCTAAATGAGATTCATCTTACTTCTTAAACATATAATGAATTAGATGATTCTTCGGGATGTGAAGAGTGATCTACCTTTCCTGATAGTTGATGTTAGAATCTTATAAAGATAAAAAATCCATGCCCAAGATAGCATCAAACTCCACTAATGAAATTATGAATCGATTTTATAGGAGGTTTAGTCAAAAAACGTTAATTGAGGAGGAGTTATAAACCATGGACACAATAATTTCCCCATTCACTATTGTCACGGATAACTTATGCTCCATATTTTGAGGTCATGGTTGAATATTTCTACTAAAAATTCAAGAAATGAAATAATGTGTAGAACTAGAATCAAATAGTACATTATCTATTCTTGAATGAAGAAATAGTGTACCTTTCACCAAGTCCTTTTTCATGTCCACTTCATCAGTAGTGATATCATAATATCTTCCTTGTTTCGTTGGAGGTTGTTGTTGATTGCCTCCGAAAACCCTTGTTTTAAGGAAATTGTACACATAATGCCCATGCTCCTTGCAGTTGTAACACTTCACTATAGTCTACGTGTTGATCTGAAACTTCATTTTGTCTTCCAAATTAGTGATATTATTCATATCCCATCGAATTTTTTTCCAAATGTCCCAACATTCCACATATAAAGAAATTACTAGTTCCCTTTATATAATTCCTAAGATTCTTCTTCCCCAAATTTTTACATGTGGGATGATCAAGCTTCTTACCATCATGGGATTTATTTGTGGAAACTCCCAAAATAGATTAAATTTCCCCCTTTTTTTAGTTGGTCCTATAATAACACTGAGGGTCTCTGATTTCCATTTCATCCTTAAGGGAACAACCTATGATTTTCTCATAGTTTTCATAGTCTCTAATCGCCTTGTAGACTCAAATTTCTTCCTCTAAAGAAAATATACACCTTAGATTTTATGTTCAAGACAAATCTAGAGGCGTTCCTTTCATGCCTTGTGATGTTTACTTCATACGCCTAGATTGACTCACCTTCCTTCTGCTTGAGTCCAAGGAACCCTCTTTCCATCTTGAGATGAAGGGTTCAAGGAAAATATTTATCAAAAGTTTTTTCTTTAATTACTTCCATTTAATGGAATACATTTTTTATTAGGGATTCATATTATTTCTTAATGTCCACCACTAATCATATTCCCCATCAAAATTATAGAACACCAGTAAGACATTCTGTTCTTATGAGCACTAGAGGATAGATAATATCTTTTCAATAACATTAATCTAATGTTCTGTGAGGAGGGGATCATATTATCTACTAATAATTAAATACCTTTCCCATATAAAGGATTCAACAACAACATTATATTTACTTGGAGGAGGAGGCTGTTCCACATAGTTCAAGTTATTATTCAATACTTGATCCAGCTGATCAAGTACTATCATGATGTTTTGAAGACCTGTTCCCATCATATCAGAAATATAGTTAAGGTAATCTTCACATTCCCTACCACATTGATTGTTTTAATGTGTTATTTTATTTACCTCTATTGACTAAGAAAAATTACATACAATTATGGGGATTGAATACTTATCAATTCAGTATAAAAATGAAACTTCTAACATAATTGGATATACTTATAAAGGAGAATTATATCATAACTTGTGATTCCCTATGTTTCAATCTATGATATCATTGATCTATTTCTTAATTTATATTCATATGGGGTTATTTTATTCCCCTAATAATGTTTTGAAGTAATATCCTTAATTTACCAAAGTATATACCCTGGGAGTGTAAAACCAAGAGTGCAACACATCTTGTTTTCATGCACCAGTTCCCATTTAAGTCTAGCATAAAGAGGGTTTTTCAGGTTTTACCTCTTGAAACATATGTGATAGAGCCACATCTAAATATTTGTATCTAGATAGGGATTTATTTTACTTAAAAACGACTTACTGTACACTTTCCAAAATTTAGGGATGTTTTATTATACTTAGTCTCATCCTTAACGTTCTTAATAATGTTCTCTATTACTAATATCAAAAAATAACTTATCCATTATTTGATAACTACTATAGTGACACTATACTTTTACATTTTACATTACATGATTTTAAAGATAATTATACATCAGAGTACGAGCCAAGGATCATAAAGTCTAGTGTCTTGGAAGAATTGTTACATAATCAATCATTATAAAAAACAAAATTTTATTTATTCTCCATGATGAGATTTTATATTCCATTGTGATCATACAGATACATAGGATACCCTGGGGAACACATGAAAAAGAAAGGATCTAAATAGCACAGTAAGGGAATATCCACAAGAGAAAAGCATTATCACAAGGGATAGAAGGAATAACAGGATGATATAAAGTGGAATGTAACATATGGACTAATAACATATACACATGGAATCATATAAAAAAGTAGTCATATTAATGTGTCAGCAATATAAAACATGACTTTAGTAGTAGTCAGGGAAAACTTCCAAGACCATTTCACATGGTACCACAAGCTGAGGCTAACCACCAAGACCGTCACATATGGAAACACAAGACAAGGCTAACCGCCAACACTACAGATAATGTCTTAGGAGACTCAAATTTAACCAATTAATTGGAGATCAATCTAGGAACACCCTTCATAACATTTCATGAATATGTTTTCCACACAAATAATCAAACATAATCAATCTTACATAAACATTAGGGTTACCAATGGAGAAAATTAGCTACCATAATCATGTCATAAAGTATAACTAATGGGTGTATCAAAAAATAGTCCATGAAATAAAATAAATAAAATATAAAAAAAAATTCAAAATATAAAAAAGGCATGTATCGTCGTGAGGGATTTTATTTAGAAGTGACAACCTGTAAGAATTTTTTTAATAAATTTTATTATTAAATTTTTTTGTGAGGTTTTAAGGAAAATACTATAGATCCTTTAAAATAGAGAAGGGAAAATTCAATTATATAAAACCAGAGGTGAACCAATAAGGTTTTAATAATAAAAATACTTATTTTAAAATGGAAATGGTGGCTTAAATTTGAATATAGTGTTTTCTAGAAATTGGGAAAGAATTCCGGATGTTCCCTCAAAACTGGTTCACTTATTGGGAAGTATTGAGGAGGGAATCAATAAAAAATTATGTATATCCTTGAAAGGGAATGAGGGATGGATATTAAAACAAGATTATGAAGATTATAAATATTATTTATATTTTTTACAGAAAAAATTAAAGGAATCTTCAATTGAATAAAAAAAGATAGCGCAACCTGGATGAATTTTGGAGGTTCGGGTAGAATCCTTTATGAATTATCAGTATGGTATCATGAGTACTTAAGAGGTATTAATGAGAGATAAATATTTTTATCATCACTTATAAATCATGAGGGAAGTATGGGATAGTTTATAAATGACACCCCATTATTAGGGATTACACATAATAGGGAATAACAAAGAGTACATTCCTGAATTAAAGTGAAATAGAGATGATCCCTTACCTTAAGTATGATGGTGTTATCCACTTGATATAAATTCCCTAAATAGTCTAATTATTTTCATTAATTAGTAATTAAATAACATATTATATAATAACAATATTTATTATAAGCTTTATATGTTCATTGATGGCCTTTTTGTTTGGTTAATAGGTTTAATTTCATTGTTCGGGTCCATTTGCTTCCTTGGTTTTAATGATTGGTTCACTTATTTTCATATTATGACACACATGTATGATAATACGGGTTGTTAGTAATATAAGTTATATGAAATTATTGAATATCTAGATGATTACATGGTTGTAAAATTCATTTGGTTATTTTGGGCGAAGGTGAATCATTATAAAAAATGTTAATGATAAACGCTTGGATTAATTTTTCAATTTTAACCATAATTAACTTGTTTTGTATTATTATATTACATCATGTTTGAAAAGGGATTTGTGAAAAAAAAAGATAAAAAAGATATTTAATATTCTGGTTCAATCATAAAATTGGTTTCATTACTAGAATTGAAGATGGTAAAAGAAATTAAAAACCCATTATCTTGGAATGTTGAAAATTAACACATCTTAGATGGTGTCTTTACTACTAGTATAAAAGAAGAGTAAATGAGAGATGATAATAAAATATTCCATTATCATAACAATATTCTAGTATATTTAAGGTACTGGAGTTGTAAAGACATTTTTATGAGTATAAGAATGTATATAAAATAAAACAAAATAACTTGAAAAGAAATTAAAATAACTGAAAAGAGTAATTTAGCTATTGAATCAATCTTCCTTGAGATCCTTTTAAGGGGATATGATTTTTTATTCTGAAGAGAATTTGGGATTTCAGACACGGGGGTGTATCTTGGGGAGATATTTGGTCAGTATTTTATAATGGAATAAGTCTTGAGAAGAGTGAATATAAGACGTTAGTAGGGGTGGTATTTATAGTGGAGGAGAAGAGGGTTTTCATAATATTAAATTCATTAGATTGTTAATTATCCACAAGACCCAAAATATTTATTATTAAATTACCCAAAATATCAATATGTTCATTTGATTTTGAACTAATGTAATTTACATCATCCATGACTCAATCGTGATACAAAAATTCTGGTTTTAGAATTTATTATGAATTTTCATATATAATAATTTGTAAAAAATCATGTATTTTAGAAGAATACCAAAAATTCACCCTAAACATTATTCAATGTGTAGAATCCAAAAATGAACTTCATTTTTAAGAAGTAGTTTTATAAATATAATTAATTTAATTATTAATTAAAATCACAATTTACAAGAAAAAATACAGATTTTAAAACTATAACAGATTTTATAATGTTTTAAAAAATTACATAAGGAGTTATAAACAAATATTAAAACCAAAAACATAAAATTAATAATTTTTAAAAACATTTTATTAATGTAAATTATATTTTAAATTATTTAATTATTTTTAATTAATTGTTTATGAATTACAAAAAGACTAATATTTTAACTATGATCATATTATCACTTATAAGATGCCTAAATTTTATTTGTACATTCATGGGTGAGGTTAATAATTTTTGGAAGATTTAATATTCATAAGGGTAAAATTAATATTAATAAGGGGTTGTAGCTATTCACCAAAAATTATGTTTGTCTTATCAGACTCTATACATCTTACTGATCACAACCGTGTATGTCATATTTTAGAAATTCAAATAATAGAAGAGAAAATAATATTTTTAAAGGTCACATAGTACTTTGTAGTTCATTAAGTTGTGATTTCCTATGATTATATGAAAAAATTATAAGATGGGAATTTACATTGATAAAAATTTAGGTCATTATTAGAAACACATATCTGAAATATTTTCATGGAAGTAGTAACAAATATGCATAGGCCCATATCCCAAAGCTGCATCAACTCTTTTGTTAAAGGTTTAAAGTAGACGCTATATACTTTTCAGGGTCATAAGGTCTATATATTAGTATACTAAAGAAAGGAAAAGGGTTTTTCATTCACATACATGGAGGAAGACTATTAAATTGAATAAAAACTTGATAGATGTTGTTAGAAGTAGGTGTCTGAGTAAATGGGCAAAAACTATCATTGGAGAAACCCAAATTGAAATTAATCACCTTAGATAAAAAAATAGGATGTTGTGAGTCCAATTAATTCCATGATAATACTTATACTAGATGAAAAAAGAAATCAGTAAATTTAATTATCTCATCATTATTACACTACATGTTTGTTGATATTTTTGCATACAAGAATAGATTTTGAAGCCTGTAAATCAATAGAATGTTCCACATGACTTTTTGTGACATAATAGATTATGTTTCATCTAAATATTTATTACATAGAGATGTACCATATTCATTACAGTAAATAAAGTCTATGGTTTCTTGTAGAAATATATTAAAATATATTATAGATGCACGAATTGTAATAGTATAAAATCCAAGTTGGTTAATTAACTTCCATGCCATATAATTATTTGAGGTAATATCTTCACCATTAGGAAGAAAGTCCTCCAAAAAGGTAATAATATATTTAATTTATGTATTATAAATTCCATTAATATTTTTCTATGATATAAATTCACTAAAAATTGTTTCTTTTCCATTTTATTATATTCATGATAAATATGAGTTCTGGAACCATCCATTAATTTTTTTAACTCTACCAACATCATAATAATCATTATTTTAATCATTTATAATAATATCATTTTATTAATACGATATAATAATTTATTTCTTCCGTTAAATCACAAATGGACACTGATCAAATATAAAATTCTCAATACCAATTTTTATTTATATTCATGAATAGTAAAAGATTATCTCTTCTCTCCAATGTGATACATAAAAATATATTTTGTTTTAAATCTACATTTTTAATATGGTAGATAACTTATTGTCAACTTAACCAAGTTATTCCAACATGATTATAACATGGATGTGGTATACAACCTCTATCAGAATAATTGTTAAGTGAAAATAAAATATCCAAATTCTTTGGAAACTCAATTGATATCTGATCAGTATGGTACGTCCACAATCATTAAATTCTATTACAGGGAAAAAGATATATTAAAATTAGGAATGTTAGACATAAAAAAATTCATTACAACCAATTTTAATATAAAATACAACAAAACATACTATTTTTAAACCAACATTAATTAATATAAATATCTTATTCTATATGTTATGACTTAAAATTAATAAACCAAAAATTATAATACATTAATTATGAATCAAATATTTCACAATATAATTTAATAAATATTCCTTTATGAATTTTTTTTAAAAAAATGTTTTCAATATTCCATTAATCTAACTAAATACACTTTTCATTGTGAAGGGAAAAATTTACTAACGAATAATTACAGTGTGTCAATAGTCATCAAAAGAACAAAAACATGGTATAATAATATTAGGGAAATTGTACCATAATTGATATAAATATAAATAATCATTAGATCCAAATATCCTAGAAAATTTGATTTATATAATAATGAAAGATATCAAAAATGTAATAAAAGATATTGAAGCCATATGTTGTATGGTATATTAAATTCAATACAAAATTTGTTAGATAAAATTACTCTTCTTTATTTTGAAATAAAAAATATTTCACTTGTCTCATTGAATAATTCCAAATAATATCCAATGATTATCCAAAAATATAAACACTATATTTTAACTACAAACATAAAAGTAAATTATATTTACAAACAAATACAGTGTACATAAATTGTTAAAAACCTAAATTTTACTAGGATAACACTATCTTCATCAATATTAATCATTATAATATAATAGATGGTATTCTAGTTTGAAATAAAACTATTAAATTAGTATTTTACTTTTCAATAAATAGAGAAGCACCAAAGAAGGAATTCTTCAATATCTCTTTGAAGACTGAACAATTATCCACTTTAAAATCATATATTCCAGTACGTTTCTAGATATTTAATGAAATATGGATATATTATGTAATTATATTTAATTTATGAGATGGTAAAGTGACTTGTAAATTAAAATTTAATGAGGATTAAGGAATATAAAGAGATAAAATTCAAATTATCATTCATATAGAAACAAATTATGGATAAATAGAAAAAAACAAATAAAACATCAACTTATAGCTAATGAACATGATTATAAAAAATAAAAATACTTTATAAATTAAATTATAAATAAATACATAGTGAATATAAAAAAAATATGAATTAGTTATCAATAATTAGGTTAGGATGAACACAAGTAACCAATAATAATAATGAAAATTAAAATTATGTGCGAAGTTTTAGATAAAATAAGAAGATATTAAGAGAATAAATCTTAATAATGATCTATAATAAGTATCATGGGTAAGTACCAAAATAGATAATGTTGGGAGACAATATATATCTTTCAAAGAATCAGGTACTCATGAAATATTTACAATAGAGAACCATATCAATATATTTAATTTTGTATTGGAGTTCAATATCATTGGGGTGTATTTTCATGGGAGCATCATGTATATATGGTTTCATTTTTATGGGAGAATTAAAATCACAAATTCTTTACTCCATGAGAGTGAAACATACTCATAATACTCATTATAATAATTTATTCACATTAAACCCAATTTAACAAAGATGACAAACTTAGTATCTATCCAATGATCCCACAAAAGTAGTAATGTTTTCTCCCATAAATTATTCTAAATTATTAAAAGACATATAATAACCCATTATACATTAATGAAAAAATTATTAAATTAATTGATAAAATAAAATATTAATATATTTATAGAAATTTACATTGTATTTTCATAAAATTAAAAAATAATCAAATTAAAACTATATGTATTTATATTACAACAACATTTATTATGTAATACTACATAAAAAATAATATAAACAATCCTTTTTATAAATAATCCAGAAGAATCATGACCTAACAATTTATTTTTTAGGTTTCGATGCATAGATAAAAAAGAAAAAATAATCAAAAGAAGAAAATAATTATTCATAAATCTGTAATATGATCTTGAAGAAGATCAACATCCAAAAAATCCCTCGATAATGGGAGAACGTGAAAGCAGAAGGGAGGTCACCGCTTGATCTAGGGGATGGGAGACTAGGTATCATAGATGAGGAGGGTAGGGGGAGTTTGTGGCTTATGTTAAGGATCTATACCAAAGTTTATTAAAAACTATTGGTATAGGTTGATCTATATGAAATGTTTTTAAAAAATGTTGGGTATAAGATTTTTCTGTATCCCTAGACCGACCGATTATCTGTAATTTTTGTATAGATGTGTGGGGATGGACCGATTTTCTGGTAGTGATTAAAGTTAGTGTCATAAGGAATCACCCACTAAAAGTTATAAATAAATAGTTCTTCTAGCAATATGAATTACAAAATTCAACAAAAATGATGAAATTATCAAAGATATAAAATTAATAAGGTATGTTTTCTAGTCAAAAAAATTAGAGGAAAGAGTTGGAAAAGGGATATTCCATTAATGGAGTGAATTTCTATGTATGTATAAGTAAATTACACATTAAATCATATTATGTAAATCTAAAATATAATTTAAAGTTTTAAGATATAGAAAAATGATATTAAAAGGCTATAAAATCCACTTGGAGTGGCTCTAAATATAAGACAAGATAATATGAATCCAATAAAGAATATGAAAATGATATATCTAACATGTGTTCCATAACAAACACATCTATGTGTCCAAATATTTTTTCTGATATCTCTTTTTAATATTTATGATCATTATGATACTAAAAATAATGAGAAAAATATGTCCAACGATGATATATTTTAGTACTATAACTTGATTGAAGTAACATTCATTGAAACAATAGATAAATACAAAAACTATAAAGAAACAACATACTGTAATATTTCATTTTAAATTTCATTTTTTATTGAAAAAGGAAAAAAATTATTAATTGGTAAAGGGAAAAAATGAACTTCACATATCTAATGAGAAATTAAAAATGCATCTAGAAATATTTATAAAAGATATAAAAACTATAACTCGGAATATTAGTAGACAATACCCACCTAAATATACTATATGAATTGGTTTCCAATATGGAAAGGGAATTATTTATCAGAATAAAGTTTTTTATAGTTCCTGTTCTTCTTAGTTTGTAAATAGTTCTTATTCTTTTAGACCTAATAATTTTTTTATCTAAATTTTTAAAATAAATTTATGGGAAACTAGTCAAAAAAATTTGGATTCATCATGTAATTATTACTAATATTTTTAGACAGAATGCAATATGGGTACTAAAATAATTTCTCATTTAATATTTTTTAAAGGAAACATTGATTGAAGAGAACAATTGAAAAAATGGTATCGGGATAGAGGATGTCTTAAAAACCTGAATGGGAAATAATCAAGATTAAATAACCATATCAAATTAGATGGTGGGCATAATAATTTTGTTTATAACACCAAAGAGAAAATTATTAGACTTGATTAAATCAGTTACTCTATAACTATTTTAATTTTTAATTTTTTTATAGATAGATTAAAATATAATATTTTTAGTATGTCACAATTATGTGATGATTTTTATATGTTATGATAAAAAATAATGCATGTGAATTATTGGATTCCAATAAATCATTAGTTTTTACTTATTTACAAAATAAAAATGTTTGTCTTGTTTATTTAAATTAATTATTTGTTTGAAACTAATTCTTGTTCAAGTTAATTTCACAATGAATCTGGGATTTTTCATAATCTACTAGGAAATTGAAACATAAAATCACTTATAAATCGTACATGGAATGGATTAATCAATGGTATTGAGACACTAGAATTCCGAATAGAGAAATTATATAATCAATGTTAAGAGGGAAAGAATTATAATATATCCTTCAATATAAAGAAATAACAATCAAATTATCAAATCATATAGTTGTTTCACATGGATTTTTTTTTGGAATTATAGATTTTCTAGTTTAATAGAAAAATATTATGCTTATATTATAGTGGACGATTATTTAAGATATATATGGGTACTTTTATTTGCTTATAAAAGTAAATATTCATCCAATTTATCTATGTATGAAAAATATATTGAAATTATTAGAGGAATTAGACTAAAAACCATGATATGTTATTATAGTTTTGGGCTTTAACATATAGATTTTATATGCATATTCTCACAGCATGTCTAGTATAACAACTTTTATACTCATAGAAATCTATTATTGAATGATTTAATGGAAATAAGAAAATTTAGTCCACAATAAAATTATCAGGCTATGCTTATTTGTAATGACCTTACTATTTATTTTTTGGAAGAATATGTGAATATAAATATCTATATTATTAATAGTGGTCTAGTTTGATATCATTTAATCAAAACTCTTATGAATTTTGAAATAGAATAAAACCAAAATTCAATTACTAAGAAGGTTAGATAAGAATCAATTTTATTAAAAAATGAAACGAAAAAATTATGATAAATGGGGTCATAAAAGCGTTCATGGCCTCGTGCCAAGAGGTACCAAAGAAAAGAAAAATTAAAATATCAATGTCACACTAGTAGGAAGAATCACAGTCACCATACCTTTGTGAATCTTAATCTAATGGATCATGAGACCTTCTAACCATTATTGGCTTCATATATGAATAGTTTTTCATATGTCTTACTTTCATAGGTGGAACATATTGAGAACATTCATCATCCACAAAAACAATTGTTTTGGACTAAGATTGAATATATTTTTATTTTTTTGGAGTCAACCTATACATCATCCCACCTTCCTTGGATGCCCTGCATTTAATTAATTCCATATATCCCTCTTGATTCCATGAAATACTCACACCATCATTCGGAATTTTTTATCCGTAGTTATATGACTAAATGATGTCATCCCCTTTTCCAGAATCACTAAAATTTTTGTTTAACCTCAAATAGGGAATTCACACTATTCCCAAGGACTAAATTTAGGGAAAACCCTATCATAGTTCAAGTTAATTCTAGCATACATTCCTCTTTTTCATGAACTAACAAACTTTTTTCAGTATCCTTAGATACTTGAGGTTCTTATGAAATTTCGTGAGGAGAATATTCTACCACTTTTTAAACTTAATGAATCATATAATTCATTATATCTAATAGTTGGGGATTGGCTTCCGCCAAGAAATAACTTCATTCTACGTTTTTTCCTTCCCATATTATTGCTACAGGATATCTCATAATATAATTTTAATGAAAAAAAGCACATTAATTATTTTTATAATAATTATCTTTGACAAGACTGGTAAATTGATAGTCAAGACAGAGGTCAACTAGTATATCATGTTCCACCTTTACAGATATGTCATAATCCATCGAAGTCATCACTATATTATGAATTCAGAAAGAACATAGATCAAATTCCACGAAGGCCCTAACATAATGGTGAAATTTGGTAGCCTCAGTGGTCCTGTCTATTTTAATAGGAATACCCATAGTAGAGGAAATATCAAAATGGATCATTGGATTCCATGAAAATCCAATGAATAGAAAAAATTATCATCTAGAATTGAGCAATTGTATTTTTTATAGATAAAGGATTGAAATGGAAATCTAATTCATCAATGTAAACCATACCTAGATTCAGAGAAATTGATCAGATCTCCCAAGTCATCACTTGAGATCCTCTAATGAAAAATTATATAGAAATATCCTCATCCCATAGGTACGCATATCCAATTAGAAAACCCCAAAATATAGTTTTCCATAAAAACCAAATAATCTATCTTTGATTTTTTCCCAACCATGAAGAGAAAGTCTTACAATAATTGATTCCTCACAATCCTTTATTCATTCTAGATTAACCTCCCTATAAGAAAAAACATGTGAAATTTCAACCTTTCTATTGATTCACTCTGTTATACCATCACACACAGATATTAAATATCATCGATCTGAATCCATTTAAACTTCTACAAGGCCCCTACTGGAGTACCCTATAGATTCCAGTCTACCAATTAGAGGCCTCATATCTATATTATGAAAAGGGTGGTTCATAGTCACCATTCTAAATATAGGTTGAGGAATCTCATCAATGTGGTAGTCCATAGCCACTTTCCCCACAGATTAGTCGACCTCCTTCAAATCAGTCTTCATTACTGAAAATCCATTCATCTCTAGCACCGTAGGCAGTCACAGATTGAGGGAAGTGGACAACACTGTGATTCGGAAATCAACTTCATTTAGTCCCACCATACCCATGACAACTCCCACAAATCTATGGGATTTTTTAGGTTCGAACTAAAAAAATTTAACCTATCACTGATCATTGAACATAACACCCACTAGTTCTTGGAAAAGATCATTAGATTCAACCACTACTGCTAAATTCAATTCTTTTATAGATCTATGGGATATTTCCCACCTAGGGATCACATCCACCCTAGAACTGTTAAACCATGAGCTATTATACATAGTAAAAATGAGAATTTAAAAATGTTCTGTAAAAAATAGATTAAAAATTTTTTGTTGGATATTCGACATCCATTAAATCATATAGGGTATTCAATAAAAGAACCAAAATTGAAGATGAAATTTTACATATAAAATTTTATACAACAAATCCATACGGGCCTCTGACCCCGCCATGAAATCATGATGTTGATATTTCTAATTTATATATCAAGGTTAAATCTTGTGATAATTCTATGAAACATATTGAAAAATTATCATGCACTAAACTATTTGAACATGTTCCTACAGAAGAAAACAAAGTATCAAATACTTCAATCCTTAGAATAGTTTGGACTCATTGGGATAAACTCTTCGATTATATTGTTTGAGACCAATATAGAGGAACCCAAACTAGATATTTTAGGATCGAAATAAGAATGTTGATGCTCAATTACAAGAGGGGGGGGGGGGATGAATTGTAAGTTTAAAAACTATCTTTTTTTAAACAAAAAAAAAATATGTTTAAAAAGATAAACAAGGTAAATTCACAACAAATCTTTTAGATATACAAACATGTTTGGTTCTAGGGATATGGTTCCAGAAATTAAACATAAGGAAAGTTTACAAGGAAAATATTTTACCTTAAAGAGTATAGAATATTACTTATCTGATTATAAAAAAGAATAAAAAATATAAGAAGGTTATAATTTATTATCTTATCAAAATACAATGGAAATAAACTTAAAACAAATCATGTAACAACTATGAAATATCTTAACCCAAAGAGTAGGGTATCCAACAACATTGGATAAAGGTACCTTGATTTATATTTTCAAGAAAGTCTATCTTACCCACACCAGGGTAAGCCCTTGATAGGAATATCAGAATCTATCTTGCAGTCCCCACAATCCATCGAACTTTAATGTAGTCAGAACCTCTGTATTCCAATCCATTGAAGACCTCGAACATTAAGGTAGTCGACACCTATGACTTTCTATCCCAGGAAGTCCTTGATTGTACACAACAACAATCGGATTCGTATAAAGAAAGCCGAAAAAGATGTTCGGTATGCACAAGGCCTGAGAGTCCCTCTCTATAAATCACTTCAGCAGCATGAAATTTCTAGATTTTAGATTGGTAATGAGATCATTCAAATGAGATCTTATTTATAGGAACAACTCCAACGGTGGACTGCCTATTCCAAGGGTCATATTTTTCATTGAATTTTGGAGGGACCTGTACATGTTTCACTGAAACAAAAGATAGTTAGAAATTGAATGTACGACATTATTTCATAACTATAACAGGTGTAAGTAAAATATGTAAGCTTAACCAGGTATATTTTTTTTAGAGACTAAGGAAAAAAATAAATGTTTGGAGTCTAAGAAAATAATAATTTAGAGACCATAAATCATGGATATTTGGATTATATTTTCCAAAGAATACGAAAGATGAATTATTTAATTTTGGGAAGCTTAATTCTAAGGAATTTGGATTAAAAAATCTTATGAATTAATAGTGTGAATTCTAGTGAATTCGGAGTTCGAATTTTGAGGAATTCTGAGTCTTAATTCAAAAAAATTCGGATTCTGAAATCTGAATAATTCGGAGTTCGAATTTTGAGGAATTCATAATATGAATTTAAAAGGAATTGGAGTCTAAATTTCAGTGAATTTGATGTCAAAATTTCAGAGAATTTAGAGTCTGATTTTCAGAGAATTCAGAGTCATAATTTCAGAGAATTCAAAGTCTGAATTTCAGAGAATTTGAAGTCTGATTTTCATAGAATCCAGAGTCTGATTTTCAAAGAATTCAATGTCTGATTTTAAGAGAATTTAGAGTCTAATTTTTAGAGAATTTTGAGTATGAAAACAAATTCTCTATAACCAATGAATTATAGGAATAAAAGGTTTTAGATGGGAAATTTAATTTTAACCTTTAGAAAGAAAATATTTAGATTTAGAGAAACTATAAAATGAACAATTAAAACATAGGTACCGATAAATTTCATTGGGGATGTAAACTTTTCTTTATTAAGATAAAACTTATGGAAAAAATATTTTTCCTTAAGATATAGTGTTTGTGATTATCAAAATATAAAGGAAAGGAAAATTCATATGGAAATCTTATTGACTCAACAATATCACCCTTTTTGGAAATCACAGACATCCTTACAAAAAATAATATAAGGTCATAGAGTTTTTCTTTATAAACAAAAAATAAAAATTATCTCCCATTACATATGAATCATAGTGAATACGAATAAATACCCTTAGGTTCATAAATCCCTAAGGATTGTATTCTTGATTTCCTGAATGAGATTTTACATTCTCTTGCATACAATAATCTCCTTTGATAAGAACTTCCCCTTAGATGAACTCTCCCTTAATTAGGGAAATCTATTCTTTACTTATAATTCTTTTTATCATTTCTTTCTCCAAATTTGTGATTTTCAAAAAGGAATATAGTGAATGGAAAAAATATGGTACCTGAATAATTAGTACTAAACAACCAAATATATGATGAAAACCAAAATTCCATTAGGATTGAATAAATTTGTACATAGAAGAAAATAAAACAAAAGATCAGAATGTCGGAGAATTGTCATTCATTCTCTTTCAGAATTAACTTCTTGAAAATGGTTTTCAGCTTCTTTATCTCTTTGTGATCTTATTTTACACACTTCAGTAGCTGATCCTGATCTTCATTTCTCTTTTATAAGGATTTTATCTTTTCTTCTAGTTCCATAAGAGTATCTGTCTGATCCATCAAAACTTCTTCTTGCTTAACGAGATTTTCTTCAATCTCAATTCTGAGATCCCTTCTCTCTTCCAATTCATAACAACTGAAATAATCATCCCATTCAATACCTTGACTTCTTGTTTTCAGGTTTTATATTCTAGAGTCAGATCTTCCACAAAAATCTTAGTATGATAATTGAACTTCCACTCTTCAAAGTCAAAAGCATCATTCACATTTCCTTAAAATTCATCAAAGGCTCTTAGATCATTGATTGTATTTCTTGTCCTAATATTAATAATCTTTCATGATATTTTATGAGCTTCATATTCAATGAAGAAATTTTTGAAATTTGTCTCATGCTTTACAAACTTATCTATAATAATGGTGACTGAATCTGATTTCTGATGAAACTAGTGGTGAAGCATCTGGCACCTTGAGTCTATACTCAAGAAAAGAGGACTTTTATCTACCAATATCTTCTAGGATTGTACCAAAAAATCATTTCCAAGAGCAGATGATTCTGAATCAGAGTGATTGATTGGTGAGGATTCTTTTTTTAACTCTTCATCTTTCCTCTTTGACGAAGCACCACCACTATTCTTTTTCACCATAGATTTATTAGGTGTATCAACAAATACCAGCTTCCCATATCAACTATCAGAATGATCTCTTCTGCTTTGGGTGATTCATACTGTAACAACCCAGGATTTTATGAGAATTATTGTTTTTAATTTCATTGATGTCTTGTGTTGTACTATAAACCAAAATTAGCTTGCACTATACGCATCACCGTATTAGCTTACAACACTATTCTTGGCTCTTGTTACACACAATTTCAAATTCGTTTTATGGAAATTATTTTACGCAACATTAAGTATATATTTTGTTTAATGTATAAATAAAACATGTTTTGATTATGTTATACGCAACACCAAATGGAGCTTTCACTAAACGCATCCCTGACTTGGTTTTCATTACACGCAATCAAGACCTTCCTCGATAGCGTGTGTAGTACACAATACCGAGTTTCACTAAAGGATATATTATAATAATATTATTATGAACTAGCCATTATGAATTGTAATACCCACTTATTGAAATTTTATAAATTTTATTTTTCAAAATGGACTTCATTTTTGGATTCGGAATATCTAAATTAGTCTAGGGTGAATTTTTGGTATTTTTCTGAAAACTTTCAATTTTTGATGAATAGTTAAAACAATAGGTTACTATTTAAAAACCGAATTTTTATATAAATAATTATTTATTTTATTTAAATTTATTTTAGGTCAAAATTGATACATAATATCTATATAAGTTCAATTTAATTCATTGGAGTCATTTTATAATAATTTTAGACATATAAAAATTTTATTAAACTTTTTACCGTCTTTTACCCATATCCTAGAAGAGTTTGATAATTTACATAAAACTTAATTTTACTGCTTCTATGAGTGGAATTTTAAAAATCCGAGAGATACGGTTAATATCAAGGAGTAAAATGTGGTTCAATAAGATAAAAATAATTTTTTGTGAATAGTAATTTTATACTTTTATTTACCACGGTTAAAAGTAAATAGGTTTGTTAAGGGTAAAAATGATATTATTATTAACCTAAAACATGTCCTAATTCTATTGGATAAGTGTAGTTCGACCAAAAACAACCTTAGGGATAAAATATTACCCTTTAGGTCCACTTGGATTAGATTAGGACATTTATTATTATTTTATTTAAAGAAGAATTAAAAGAGTTAAAATCAATGTTTAATAACTAAAACATTTTTAATATAGTGTTATACATAAGATAAATTCGACTGTAAATATTAATTATAAAGATAAAAATATTTCTTACATAATGGTATTTTCTTTATAATTTTTAGACATTAAATAATTTAATTTATTTATGACACAATGACAATACAGTAATTACCTTTTTAATGAAATATTAACATAATTGATGATATAAATAACCAAATAATTGTAATTTTAGACTTTTTTAGGAATTCCACTAATTTTATAGGTTAATATGAAATGATATTATTTATTTAATTAACTTATTTCGAACTAATCATGCTGTATTAATTTTGAAAAAAATCAAGTACCACATAGTGTCAAAATTGGCATAAAATAGTTTTTAAAACTAATATTATATTACTAATTGTTATTTTATTCCTAAAAATCTACGGTTCGGCCAAATGACTTAGATAAAGATATATATATTAATAATGAACCAGTTGGGATTCGTTTTCCTTGTTATAGTTTGTTTATTAACCATATAGTGTAAGAAAGAAAAAAGACACGGTAAAAGATAAATTATTTACCTTAGAGTTAAATCTAAATGATAAGGATAAAATAGTAACCTAAAATTTTATAAAATCTATTGGTTGAGAGGATTGCAACCCATCCCCAACTTATCTTCTAAATAAATCAATTTTGGGCTATTGAAAACCGAATATGACTTTATTATAAAATAATATTTTAAGTTTTCCTAAGGTGCCCCTCTCCTCCCTTATAAAAATGGCACCCCTTCCCTCTTCTCTTCACACCCTTTTGAGCCTTAAAGCTCGGACAACCCCTAACAATTACTTTTCCCAACATCTCTAGTTATATAATATAAGTTCTGGTCTTCTCAAAGGACCAACTCTAGTGCCCTAATAAGAAGTTTAAAGGAGGTGCGTCGAGGAAGAGGTAATCTCTTCTATCGATTCTTTCAAGTTTTCTTTCTTCTTCAACATATAATTATTTAGTTGTTTCATTATAAACTAATAACATTAGTATCACTAATATACTGATAAGTTATTATAAATATAAAACAACCCCATTTCACCTTCTATCCATCCTACGGAAAATGAAATCACGACGCGTGCAAACGTACGGAATACCATCTCCACACCGTGGTGTAATATGTTTTTCCACCACCACCTTACTTGGATATGTATAATGGTGTAATGAATAACTATATATAATTATTATAAAATAATACAGATTATAAGATATTATATAATCCACTACAATTACATTCAATAAATATGGGAATGATATCATCGCTCGTGTGTACGTACGGATTACCGTCTCCATGACACGATGAGATTCATTTTCTGTGTTAACAATTCAAGAATGATTATTGTAACACCCCAAGCTTTCACGATATGCTTCTCTTTCAATAATTCAATAGCTTGAATTGTACACAAGTTTGAGATTCTAACGCACCGCGACCAATCAAAATAGCCATTATGAATAGTAATACCCACTTTTTGAAATTATATATGTTTTATACTTCAAAATGAACTTCATTTTTAGATTCGGAATATCCAAATTATCCTATGATGAATTTTTGGTATTTTTCTGAGAACTTCCAATTTTTTATGAATAGTGAAAAATACTTAAAACAACTTTTTTAATAAAAATAATTTGAAGTGATAAATTATACTATTGATTGGTTTTAAAGTATAATGATAATATCTTTTTACCATTTTATCCAATGGTGGTAATTATAATTAATTTCACTTTGAAATTTGACATAAACAATTGTCAATCTTTTGATATATATTGTTTCTTAAAAACACGCTATTTTTTGTGACGGTGGGAATTAATTATAAAATTATTAAATGAAACTTTTATGTTTGGAATTTTTTAAAAATGACATCATTTTTTAATTTGGAATATCAATTTTATCTTAGGCTTAAATTTTGGCGTTGTTCTGAAAAACTTCAATTTTTGATGAATAGTGAAACCACTAAGTGGTAGTTAAAAAACCGATTTTTCATTTAAATGAAACATTACCACTTCTGTGATTTGATTTTCAAAAATCCTACATACATGGTTGTCATTAGGAAGTAAAATATGGTTCAATGGGATTAAAATAATTTTTTGGTGAAGAGTAACTTTTAAGTTTAATTAATCGCGATTAAAGGTAATTAGTGAAATTTAAGGTAAAAATGATATTATAAAAATATGAAAATACCGTTACACTTGTCCTAACCCTATTGGATGAGTCATGGCCGACCAAGAAAATCCATGGGTCTACTTGGGGACCCCATGGAGCCACTTTGGTAGGAAAATGACATAAATAACTTTTTATTTAAAGTTAAAATAAAAATGTCACAAACATAAATTGGTTTACTAGAACAATTTTTAAATTGGGGTATACAAGTGATATTTTTGACTATAAATATTAATTAGAAATATAAAAAGATTTTCTACATCATGATATATTTTTTATAATATTTATACATTAAATAAACTAAATTATTTATGACACCAAGATGATGCAGCGATTACCTCATTAATTAATGATTTAAATAAAATGAAAAGATAATGTAAAATCTAAGACATAAATTTTCCAAAAACCTATTTTATGAGTATATTTCGAACCCTTATCACCTTATACTCGAAATATATAAGTGTGGGACCTTTAGAATCCGAAAAATCATTTCATAATAAAGTAACATTTCAATCTTTCCAAGAGTGCCCCTTCTCTCCTCTTATAAAAGGCCCCCACCACTACCACTATACTCACACCTTCAAAGCATTTTGGCTCGGCCAAACTCTGCCCAAATACACTCTAAACTTTCCTACCTTATTATTAGAAGCCTAAATTTGGGCATAAGTCTTCCCAAGGAATCCTTCGACTCAAATCAAAAAGAGTTACCCGTTTTTAAGGTAATGTCTTCTCTTATGTTATTTTGTTTTATTTTGATTATCCAACCCCCTAAACTCTTTTTATTAATTTCTTTTGTAACAAAACCAGTATCCTAAATATACTAGGATGTTTTTATAAGAATTATTAGGGATACACTTACACACACCTACATCTAATGGTTAAAGAACATACTGTTTCTGTGGATGGTGAATTTCTGCCTCACGAAACGATGATTGTTCTACACTCATATAACACCTTGAAAGGTGGCCATTAAGATGTAACTATATTTATATATGATATATAATATGTTTATGTTTTACTTAAGGTTATTTATTTTTCATTAATGGCATACCTTTATTGTTTCCATTATGGGTAAACACGATATTTTCATTTTAGGAAGTGCGGACTACCGCCCCCTCAAAGTGATTTGAATCGTTAATGCCATATGTGGGATGTATAAAGGATAGAGTAAATGGTATTATACATTATATTATACTGGAATTATATTATACCTTTTTATAATTATAACTTCATTCCATTAAATACGAAATAGAAATGAAAGTAGCGTTCATTCGTATGTACGACTTACCGTCTCTATGAACGGTGCATTTCATTTCGTACCTCTAAATGTTATGTAATATTATAAATGAATGTATATATTGGATATATATAATGTATATGATATATACATCATGAATATAATTATGGATATAATGGATATATTAACACATGAACAAAGTGTAATTATAAGAAGTTTATTTTTGACTCAAGTACCTAAGATCGTCAAAACGACCATTATTAACATAAATAATTACATAATGTTCATAACATGGTAATAAGTGATATAAAATGAATAATAAACTTGAAAAAGGTTATTAAGAAATAATAAATTAACTCTAGTTTATTATTCAGGAGATCAAAGAACGGTCGAGTGAATTCGGACACGAGGTAAGGGAACTTCTTAACCCAATTTCTATTCTTTGGGTTAATCTCCTACTTTCCAATTATGTCATGATATTATTATGTCCTTTCTTGTATTTGTACTTTATTTATGTGTACTTATAGTGAATACACATAATAAATATACTTTATTTTAAAAAAATGATCTTTGTAAGGGTCTTCGTCTCAATATCTTTTCATTGAGGCATATTTTTTTATACACAACTTTATTTTATACGGTGTATAAACCCCTTTGACTTTTACGTTTATTCAAAAAAAATCTTTTTTATATGAAGCGTTTTACTAAACAAAAAAAGGGAATGTTTTTCTTGCTGTACATATGCAGCGACAACGACTTCTCCGCCGACGTGACCATTATTTGAGTTTCGGCTTCCTCTACAAGCCATAACTTTTTTTTAATGAAAAATAAATACAAAGTTTTAACTTTCTTTTATTTTGGTATTGAAAATGGTTTTGAAAGTGTTTTTATTATATCAATGTGTTGTATTGATATCTTGTGATTGAAATGTGGAAATGTTATGTTTCCTTTATGCATGTTTTATGTGATATGATTTTGTTATGGTTTATGATATGTTTAAACCTATTCATATGAGGAATCATTGGACTTAATAAGTGACAGGTGGAGACCTCTCCGGATCCTCGATGCATCGACAGGTCTCATGAGACAAACTAGTTTCTTGGCACGAGGACTTGACAAAATCTTATTTGTAGTCTTGGCATGAGGCCTTGGCTACATGGTTATGATAGTCTGGTATTATGCATTACATCATTATGAAAGTGGTTATTGATATTGCATGTGATTATTTGACGAGTAGAATATCCATGTGAGTAAGTAAATGGCATTATTTAATTTTATTTTTTCCATACTATTCTGAAGTTAAAGTTTAAAAAGGATTTTGTTTTAGTTGTACATTGCCTTAAATGTTAATGTTTATTTATGAAAGCTTTCGCAATATTTTTATCCTTACTGAGCATCTGAGCTCACCCCTTTCAATGTTTTAATATTTTTCAGGATGTGAAGAATTATTTTATGAATGACCTGCAGGGATAGTCAGAAGAGGATATGAGTGTGGACTATGGAGACTTTATTATTGTAGTTTTTCACTTTATGATGTAATGTATCATTTATTAATGTTTCTAGTGTTTCCAAGGCTACTAAACTAATCGGTCTTTCGAGACTTGATCTTTTGTGATCATGCTAATGTTATACAATAATGCACCGAATTTGGGTAATTGGGGTCAGGGCATTACAGTTGGTATCAGAGGTAGTTTAGTACTAACCTTGGAAGCTAGATTTAGATAAACTCTGATTAGAGCACATAGCCCAAATATAGACATTGAGGATTAGTATAGAATAACTTCCTAGAATTTTTCTATTATAGAGATTTTGTGAGTTTTCTGAGCAACAAATCTTTTTCTGGATACGAGAAGGTAGAGGTAGATCTAGCACAGATGTACCTAGGGGTAAAACCCGAAAACACCGCTTTGAGCTAGACTCGAACGGGAACTGGTGCATGACAACGGGCCTTGCTACACTCTTGGTTACGACACTCCCAGGGGATATGCTTAGGATAATTCTCATTTTCCGTACAAACCACTATGAAGGGTTATGAGTATATACTTCCTCAAAGAAAACTTTTTTTTATGATTATGGTTTCTATCCATAAATAGTTCAATTAGTGTTAAGTGTTTTAAAAGTATGGAATTATGAATTTTGATTCATAAACTAATCTAGTTTATGCCATTGTTTAGAAATGGTGCATAGTGGAAGGAATGGAAACCGTATCAATGCACGCACTCAGTGTAGGGATTTCCCTCCTGCTCAAGATAATTATTGTGGAGCTGGAGATACAACTGGTGCTGATCAACTTATTACCATACTTGGACAACTCACTCCGGTTATGAATAATAACCTTACTCGTAAGGAGCACCCTGATCCGCAACGTGGAGGATCAATGTTAGACCGCTTCGTGAGGGAAAAACCACCAACATTTAATGGGGGTACAAATCCATTAGTAGCTGAGCAATGGATAAACTCCTTAGAGAAAATATTCCATGCCTTGGGGAGTAGCGAAAGGGAGAAGGTTATCATGGATGTTTACCGCCTCACTGGAGATACCGATCAATGGTGGTCATTGATTCAAAATACAAAGGAAGATGAAGAAGTATCAAGTATGGAATAGAGGGAGTTTAAAGAAATTTTCTTAGAAAAATACTTTCCACATGACCATCGAGCAGATATGGAAAGGAAATTTCTGAGTCTGAGGCAGAAGGAGGATGAGAATGTAGCAAAGTATGATTCTAACTTTACACGGTTAACGAGGCATGTATCAGATTATATACGTAACCCAAGAAGTATGATTGATCGTTTCTTTGATCGGTTAAAACCGTTTCTCCGTCGAGCCTTAGTCTCACAATCCTTCTCTTCATACAATGATATAGTCTCATATTCAATCAAGACAGAAGAGGAATTCACTAAGTCTTATGACAATAAAGTAAAGAAAGAGAAGAAGAGAATGGTGGAACAAGAGACAGATAAATGGAAAAAGGGAAAGAAGGATTTTCTATTATGCGATAATTGTGGGAAGAATCACCCCGGTACTTGCCTAAAAGAAATGGGAGTTTGTTATAAATGTGGGGAAAAAGGTCACCAGGCGCGTGATTGCAAGGGAATGAAAGCGGCTATCAATGTTGAATGCTACAATTGTAGAGAAATTGGGCATTATGAAAATGAATGTCCTAAGCGTCAGGGAAATTTACCTCAGAAAAGGCCCAGGGATCAAGGACAATCTTATGCTGTTACTACAGTTGATGCAGAATAATTAATGTATTGGTGCTTTTGGACTCATGGATTATATTATGGTTATTAGAATAATGTGATATATATATATATGGATTGTACTACAGTACTTGTTGATTTCATTAAGGTTTTAATACAGTGAAAGTAATCATATTTTTGTATGTGACATTAAGAGAAACTTTACCTTGTTTGAGGAATCTGATGATACAATTGATTTTGGAATTTAGAGAACTTTTAGAGAAAGTCTGGACGGAGGTATTTTGGATAACTATAAAGGTTGGAATGGATTAAGTTGAACTTTGGATAGTATTG
The DNA here is from genome assembly GCA_963277665.1 of Viscum album. Classification (NCBI taxonomy): domain Eukaryota; kingdom Viridiplantae; phylum Streptophyta; class Magnoliopsida; order Santalales; family Viscaceae; genus Viscum; species Viscum album. The sequence continues at coordinate 607,422,768 of OY728123.1, read as the reverse complement.
TTTAAGGTTAACACATTTATGAAGATTATTTTTGGAATATTATAATACTATATTTTTAGGAAAAGGACAACCTACAGGGTGGGGCATAAACTGTCACGTCGGACAAAGTTGCAGGAATAGAACCCACAACCATAGTGAGACAAGACATTATTACCTACCACTAGCCTACATGAAGTCCCTGGTTATTAAAAAATAGTTTTACTAATCTAAATGGTATGTGTTAATATTTGGAACCATATACAATTAGGATAAATAAAATATTTTTGAGTTATATTACCTTTTAGAGTGAAAGATGGGTTTGTGGTAAAAAGTTATTAAAGAATGAAAGTCTACATAACAAGTATGTATATTCCCATATATTCTTAGTAAATCTCCTAAATAAATTCCTCAACTTTATAAAAGGTAACTTAAAACAAAAACGTTGACGGTTAAATTTTCCAACTGGGCATTCAATGACCGTTTGACCAATCACAATTTTGTGATTTCCTTATGGTTAACTTTCTCCTAATCCAGTGTTCTACAACTCTCCATCAGACCTTGATGGTTTGTTTTTCTTCCATATCAATATTTTCATAGAATCCTAGTACGGGCTATCTCGGGTGACCTTTGTACTTCCCTTTCTTTATTTTAATGTTATATTCTTATTAACCATATTTCCGATGTGGGTTTTCCAGAAAGGTATTTTCAATTTTCAACCTTTTATTTTCGAAGAACATTTTCAAATTGTGAGGATGAAATTTATTGAAGGAGGGGAGAATGTAACACCCCAAGATTTCACGATATTCTTCTCTTTCAATAATGCAATAGCTTGCATTGTACGCATGTTTGAGATTCTAACACACCACGACCAATCAAAATAGCCATTATGAATAGTAATACCCACTTTTTGAAATTATATATGTTTTATACTTCAAAATGATCTTCATTTTTGGATTCAGAATATCCAAATTAACCTATGATGAAGTTTTTGGTATTTTTTTGAGTACTTCAAATTTTTTATGAATAATGAAAAATACTTAAAACAAATTTTTAAATAAAAATAATTTTTAGTGATAAATTATACTATTTATTGGTTTTAAATTATAATTATAATATATTTTTACCATTTTATCCAATGGTGGTAATTAGAATTAATTTCACTTTGACATTTGACATAAACAATTGTCAATCTTTTGATATATATTGTTTCTTAAAAACACGCTATTTGTTGTGAAAGTGGGAATTATTTATAAAATTAATTAATTCAACTTATATGTTTGGATTTTTTTAAAATAGGCATCATTTTTGAATTTGGAATATCAATTATAGCTTAGGGTGAAATTTTGGCATTGTTCTGAAAAACTTCAATTTTTGATGAATAGTGAAACCACTAAGTGGTAGTTAAAAAACTGATTTTTCATTTAAATGAAACATTACCACTTCTGTGATTTGATTTTCAAAAATCCGACATACATGGTTGTCATTAGGAAGTAAAATTTGGTTCAATGGGATTAAAATAATTTTTTGGTGAATAGTAACTTTTAAGTTTAATTAATCGTGATTAAAGTTAATTAGTGAAATTTAAGGTAAAAATGATATTATAAAAATATGAAAATACCTTTACACTTGTCCTACCCCTATTGGATGAGTCATGGCCGACCATGACAATCCATGGGTCAACTTTGGGACCCCATGGAGCCACTTTGGTAGGAAAATGACATAAATAACTTATTATTTAATGTTAAAATAAAAATGTCACAAACATAAGTTATTTTACTAAAATAAATTTTAAATGGGGTTATACAAGTCATATTTTTGACTATAAATATTAATTAGAAATTTAAAAATATTTACTACATAATTTTATTTTTTTATAATTTTTAGACATTAAATAAATTAAATTATTTATGACACCAAGATGATGCAGCGATTACCTCATTAATTAACGATTTAAATAAAATGAAAAGATAATGTAAAATATAAGACTTACACTTATCAAATACCTATTGGATGAGTATATTTCAAACCCTTATCACCTTATCCTAGAAATATATAATTGTGGGACCTTTAAAATCTGAAAAAGCATTTCATAATAGAGTATCATTTCAATCATTCCAAGAGTGCCCCTTCTCTCCTCTTATAAAAGGTCTCCACCACTACCACCTTACTCACACCTTCAAAGAATTTTAGCTCAGCCAACCTCTGCCCAAATACTATCTCAACATCCCTCCCTTACTCTTAGAAGCCTCACTTTGGGCAGAAGTCTTCCCAACGAATCCTTTGGCTCAAATCAAAAAGAGTTACCCGTTTTTAAGGTAATGTATTCTCTTATGTTATTTTGTTTTATTTTGCTTATCCAACAACCTAAACTCTTTTTATTAATTTAATTTGTAAAAACAAAAGTATCCTAAATATACTAGGATGTTTTTATAATAATTATTTGAGCTACACTTACACACACCTACATCTAATGGTTAAAGAAAATACTGTTTCTGTGGATGGTGAATTTCTGCCTCACGAAACGATGATTGTTCAACACTCATATAACACCTTCAAATGTGGCCATTAAGATGTAGCTCTATTTATATATGATATATAATATGTTTATGTTTTACTTAAGGTTCTGTATTTTTCATTTATGGCATACCTTTATTGTTTCCATTATGGGTAAACGTGATATTTTCATTTTAGGAAGTGCGGACTACCTCTGCCTCAAAGTGATTTGAATCGTTAATGCCATATGTGGGATGTATAAAGGATGGAGTAAATGGTATTATACATTATATTATACTGGAATTATATTATACCTTTTTATAATTATAACTTCATTCCATTAAATACGAAATAGAAATGAAAGTAGCGTTCATACGTACGTACGACTTACCGTCTCCATGAATAGTGCATTTCATTTCTTACCTCTAAATGTTATGTAATATTAGAAATGAATGTATATACTGGATATAAATGATGTATATGATATATAAATCATGAATATAATTATTGATATAATGGATATTTTAACACATGAACAAAGTGTAATTATAAGAAGTTTATTTTTGACTCAAGTACCTAAGATCGTCAAAACGACCGTTATTAACATAAATAATTAGATAATGTTCATAAAAAGGTAATAAGTGATATAAAATGAATAATAAACTTGAAAAAGGTTATCAATAAATTATAAATTAACTCTATTTTATTATTCAGGAGATCAAGGAACGGTCGAGTGAATTCGGACACGAGGTAAGAGAACTTCTTAACCCAATTTCTATTCTTTGGGTTAATCTTCAACTTTAAAATTATGTCATGATATTATTATGTCCTATCTTGTGTTTGTACTTTATTTATGTGTACTTATAGTGAATACACATAATAGATCTACTTTATTTAAAAAAAATGATCTTTGTAAGGGTCTTCGTCTCAATATCCTTTCATTGAGGCATATTTTGTTTTATACACAACTTTCTTTTATACGGTGTATAAACCCCTTTGACTTTTACGTTTATTCAAAAGGAATATTTTTCATACGAAGCATTTTACTAAACGACAAAAAGGGAATGTTTTTCTTGCCGTACAAATGCGGCGACAACGAATTCTCCGCCACCGTGACCATTATTTGAGTTTCGGCTTCCTCTACAAGGCATAACTTTTTTTTTTATGAAAAATAAATACAAAGTTTTAACTTTCTTTTATTTTGGTATTGAAAATGGTTTTGAAAGTGTTTTTATTATATCAATGTGTTGTATTGATATCTTGTGATTGAAATGTGGAAATGTTATGTTTCCTTTATGCATTTGTCATGTGATACGATTATGTTATGGTTTATGATATGTTTAAACCTATTCATATGAGGAATGTATTGGACTTAATAAGTGACGGGTGGAGCCCGCTATAGCTCCTCGATGCATCGGCAGGTCTCATGAGACAAAAAAGTGTCTTGTCATGAGGCCTTGACAAAATATTATTTGTAGTCTTGGAATGAGGCCTTGGCTACGTGGTTATGATAGTCTGGCATTATGCATTCCATCATTATGAAAGTGGTTATTGATATTGCATGTGATTATTTGACCAGTAGAATATCCATGTGAGTAAGTAAATGGAATTATTTAATTTTATTTTTTCCATATTATACTGAAGTTAAAGTTTAATGAGGCTTTTGTTTTATTTATACATTTCCTTAAATGTTAATGTTTATTTACGAAAGCTTCCGCAATATTGTTATCCTTACTGAGCATCTGAGCTCACCCCTTTCAATGTTTTAATATTTTCCAGGATGTGAAGAAGTATTTTATGAATGGCTTGTAGGGATAGTCAGAAGAGGATATGAGTGTGGACTATGGAGACTTTGTTATTTCAGTTTTTCACTTTATGATGTAATGTAACATTTATTAATGTATCTAGTGTTTCCAAGGCTACTAAACTAATCGGTCTTTCGAGACTTGATCTTTTGTGATCATGCCAATGTTACGCAATAATGTACCGACTCTGGGTAACTGGGGTTGGGGCTTACAGTTGGTATCAAGGGCAGTTTAGTACTAACCTTGGAAGCTAGATTTAGATAAACCTTGATTATAGCACATAGCCCAAAGATAGACTTTGAGGATTAGTATAGATGAACTTCCAAAATTTTTGGTATTATAGATATTTTGTGAGTTTTCTGAGAAATACATCCCTATCTGGATACGAGCAGGTAGAGGTGGCTCTAGCATAGATGTACCTAGGGGTAAAACCCGAAAACACTACTTTGAGCTATACTCGAATAGGAACTGGTGCATGACAACGGGCCTTTCTGCACTCTTGGTTACGACACTCCCGGGGGATATTCTTAGGATAATTCTCATTTTCTTTACAAACCACTATGGAGGGTTATGAGTATATACTTTCTCAAAGAAAACTTTTTTTATGATTATAGATTATATCCATAAATAGTTCAATTAGTGTTAAGTGTTTTACAAGTATGGAATTATGAATTTTGATTCATAAACTAATCTAGTTTATGCCATTGTTTAGAAATGGCGCCTAGTTGAAGGAATGGAAACCGTATCAATGCACGCACTCCGTGTAGGGATTTCCCTCCTACTCAAGATAATTATTGTGGAGTTGGATATACAACTGGTTCTGATCAACTTATTACCATACTGGGACAACTCACTCAGGTTATGAATAATAACCTTACTCGTATGGAGCACCTTGATCTGCAACTTGGAGGATCAATGTTAGACCGCTTCGTGAGGCAACAACCGCAAATATTTAATGGGGGTACAAATCCATTAGTAGCTAAGCAATGGATAAACTCATTAGAGAAAATATTCCATGCCTTGGGGAGTAGCAAAAGGGAGAAGGTTATCATGGCAGTTTACCGGCTCACTGGAGATGCCGATCAATGGTGGTCATTGATTCAAAATACAAAGGAAGATGAAGAAGTATCAAGTATGGAATGGAGGGAGTTTAAGTAAATTTTCTTAGAAAAATACTTTCCACATGACCATGTAGTAGATATGGAAAAACAATTTCTGAGTCTGAGGCAGAAGGAGGATGAGAATGTCACAAAGTACGAGTCTAACTTTACATAGTTAGCGAGGCATGCATCAGATTATATACATAACCCAATAAGTTAGATTGATCGTTTCTTTGATGGGTTAAAACCGTTTCTCCGTCGAGCCTTATTTTCACAATCCTTCTCGTCATACGAAGATATAGTCTCCTGTGCTATAAAGACAGAAAAGGAATTCTCTAAGTCTTATGACAATAAAGTAAAGAAAGAGAAGAAGAGAATGGTGGAACAAGAGACAAATAAAGGGAAAAAGGGAAAGAAGGATTTTCCATTATGCGATAATTGTGGGAAGAATCACCCTAGTACTTGCCTAAAAGGAATGGGAGTTTGTTATAAATGTGGGGAAAAAGGTCACCAGGCGTGTTATTGAAAGGTAAAGAAAGAGGCTATCAATGTTGAATGCTACAATTTTAGGGAAATGGGTCATTATGCAAATGAATGTCCTAAGCGTCAGGGAAATTTACCTTAGAAAAGGCCAAGGGATCAAGGACAATCTTATGCTGTTTCTACAGTTGAAGCAGAATAATTAATGCATTGGTGCTTTTGGACTCATGGATTATATTCTTGTTATTAGAATAATGTGATATATATATATAAGGGTTGTACTGCAGTACTTGTTGATTTCATTAAGGTTTTAATATGATGAAGGTAATCATATTTTTGTATGTGACAATAAGAGAAACTTTACCTTGTTTGAGGAATCTGATGATACAATTGATTTTGGAATTTAGAGACCTTTTAGAGAAAGTCTGGACGGAGGTATTTTGGATAACTATAAAGGTTGGAATGGATTAAGTTGAACTTTGGAGAGTATTGTTTAAGGTTAAAACATTTATGAAGATTATTTTTGGAATATTATAATACTATAGTTTTAGGAAAAGGACAACCTGCAGGGTGGGGCATAACCCGTTGTGTCGGACAAAGCTGCAGGAATCGAACCCACAACCATAGTGCGACAGGACATTATTACCTACCACTAGCCTACAGGAAGTCCCCGGTTATTACAAAATAGTTTTACTAATCTAAATAGTATGTGTTAATATTTGTAACCTTATACAATTAGGATAAATAAAATATTTTTGAGTTCTATTACCTTTTAGAGTGAAAGATGGGTTTGTGGTAAAAATTTATTAAAGAATGAAAGTCTACATAAAAAGTATGTATATTCACTTACATTATTAGTAAATCTCCTAAATAAATTCCTCAACTTTATAAAAGGTAACATAAAACAAAAACCTTGCCGGTTAACTTTTCCAACTGGGGATTCAATGACCATTTGACCAATCACAATTTTGTGATTTTCTTATGGTTAACTTTCTCCTAATCTAGTGTTCTACAACTCTCCATCAGAACTTGATGGTTTGTTTTTCTTCCATATCCATATTTTCATAGAATCCTAGTATGGGCTATCTCGGGTGACCTTTGTACTTCTCTTTCTTTCTTTTAATGTTATATTCTTATTAACCCTATTTCCGATGTGGGTTTTCCACAAAGGTAATTTCTATTTTCAACCTTTTATTTTCGAAGAACATTTTCAAATTGCGAGGACGCAATTTATTAAAGTAGTGGAGAATGTAACACCACATTCTTTCACGATACACTTCTCTTTCAATAATCCAATAGCTTGCATTATACGCAAGTTTGAGATTCTAACGCACCGCGACCAGTCAAAATAGCCATTATGAATAGTAATACCCACTTTTTTGAAATTATATATGTTTTATACTTCAAAATGAACTTCATTTTTGGATTCGGAATATCCAAATTAGCCTATGATGAATTTTTGGCATTTTTCCGAGAACTTCCAATTTTTTATGAATAGTGAAAAATACTTAAAACTACGTTTTTAATAAAAATAATTTGTAGTGATAAATTATACAATTTATTGGTTTTAAAGTATAATTAGAATATATTTTTACCATTTTATGCAATGGTGGTAATTAGAATTAATTTCACTTTGATATTTGACATAGACAATTGGCAATCTTTTGATATATATTGTTTCTTAAAAACACGCTATTTGTTGTGACATCGGGAATTAATTATAGAATTAATTAATGCATTTTATATGTTTGTAATTTTGTAAAATATACATCAATTTTTAATTTGGAATATCAATTATATATTAGGCTGAAATTTTGGCACTGTTCTGAAAAACATCAATTTTTGATGAATAGTGAAACCACTAAGTGGTTGTTAAAAAACTGATTTTTCATTTAAATGAAACATTACCACTTCTGTGATTTGATTTTCAAAAATCCAACATACATGGTTGTCATTAGGAAGTAAAATGTGGTTCAATGGGATTAAAATAATTTTTTAATTTACATGGTTTCCCTTTTCTTATGATAAAATGATATCTTTTTTTTGTATGGATTATGTTATGATTGGATGATGTTTATGAATCCCATTTTATACTTTGGGTAATGATGAATGATTTATGTTCATGTTGTGGAACAAGTAAGAATGATTTCATTATGAGATGGGTGAGACCTATATCTCCTCTCCAATTCATTGGGTAAATATTTATATATCACGAGGTAGACATGGCTAGAACTGTAAGTTAATCTGGTTCAATGTTACAGGACTGAAACGAGGAGTGAACTCAATTCAGAAAGGGACTTTGTCCATTAAGATGGTCTTGGCAGCAATGCCTTGACTACCATGGAAATAATATCATGTGCTTAATGTTTTTCCACAATTACAAGTTTTATTTACAAGCTATTTTATCATTATTGATGTTCCATTATGATCTATGCCTTACACACTGCCATGTTTTATGTCATTGCTCAAGATTTTGATGTTTAAACATTATGTTCATGTTTTTATGTTCAAATGTATAAGGATTGTTTTATTTTCTCCATGCTTACCCTTACTGAGAATTTGAGCTCACCCTTTATATGTTTTCTTTTCCCCAAGATATAAAGAAGGATTTTAGGTAAGAAAACAAAAGGGGAAGATCTTTATGGGGGATGTTGAAGATCTTTCACCACGATTAGAAAATTATGTTCCGAGTTTCCAAAGACACTAAACTATTACAGTCCTTGTGTGTTTTTTTGTTATGTATTAAGTATTCCGAAAAAGTAAAGTATTGTCTATTTACATCAAGATTTGGGTCTCTTCAGTTGGTATTAGAGGAAAGGTTTAGTCAACCTTTGGAAACTAGGATCCGAGAACTTTAGTGAGATCCTCAGAGATATTTCTAAGGTATGTCTAGGGATGTCCCTATGGATAAGTATAAGTATACTTTATAGTCCTAGAATTACGGTAACAATATTATAATTAAACATATGATGTTCGATATTGAAGTTACCCCCCCCCCCCCTTGATTATGATTTTGGCCTCTCACACTATTCTATTTGTGTTTTAGAGAATGGATGGAAACAGGAAGATTCACGATAATGGAGGATATGATGGACAATGGAATGATATTATTCATGGGAAACCAAATGAAATTGGATCAAGAAGTCCACATATCGTTATTATTTTTAATCAGAAATCTCATAATATGATCAATAATCTCAACTTTGGTAAGTTTCCGGACTTAGCTAATAAGAGAAAGATGGAGTTTCATGATGATCATAGAGGAAAGAAAGTTTAATTTCCCTCATGTAAATCATATGGGAAGAGGCATCAGTGAGAATGTTTCAAAGGAACTGGAAGTTGATTTAGGTGTGGAAAAGAAGGACACAAATCTAGTAATTGTAAAGGAAAAGGTTCAGTTAACACCATGGACAAGGATACTGGTATTTCTAAGAAATCAACAATGGTTATGTTTTTTAAATGTGGAATGTACGGGCATTATGCAAACCAATTCCCTAAGGGAAAATATCATAAAGAGAATCAGCATGGTCATATGGGTAGTATGTATGTAGATGATGATGAAGAGACTACAAATGATATATGATATGGAAGAAATTATGAAGCTCAGTCAGTTTTTTAAGAAGGTAGAGTAATGATTGTATGTTTATCAAGAATAATGTATGGTACTAAGGAATAAAGAAAAATCTAAGTATTTTTATACTGTTTCCTTTTCATGAAAGTATATGTTGAATGGTACCGGTAACCATGAAAGGTTATTCAAATATTCATGTTTTCACTATGGTTCAAGAGAATACATGATCAAGGTCTTCACATATTTAGAATGTGACCAACAAGATATATCGTATGATATGTGGGGGATAAAATATTGTATTCACATGCTCGGTAGATGACATTTCTAGTAATTGTTTTCTTTATACTATGTGCTTGGACAGAAGTATTTTGGATAAGCCTAGAGATTGAAATGAATTAAGTTAGACATAAGATAGTATTGTTTAAGGCTAGAACTTTTTTCTATTTTATTGAAGGAATGTTATTATAATGTAGTTTTAGAAAAAGAGACAACCTACAGGATGGGTGAAAACCCTTCGCGTCGGACAAGGCTGTGGGAATCGAACCCACAACTGAAGTGCGACATGACTTTATTTCCTACCACTGGCCTACAGGAAGTCCCTAGTTAGTAGAAAATTGTATTATTAAGCAGTATGATAGATGAAGTATAAGTCCATTTTTGGAATCATATATGATTAACCTCACCATATATGGACTTATGTATATTTGATAACATTTTCTAAACTTTTTTTTGAGACATATGGAATGACCCATCATTCTATCACATGATCTACTAACACTTCACGAATGACAAATTCAATGTCATTTCTTTAAGAGATGAAGTGGAAATTGTTCAAGGCACAAACAACGGTGATATTATACCGAAATAAAGTAAATATTTCTTCTATTTCAAAATTTTCAACTTTAGGAAAATGATCTTGAAAACCAAAAATGTTGTCCTAGTTCCCTTATATCCGATGAATCAGATGGTACCTTAGATCATCACAAATTTATGGCTTTGTGATTTTTGGATTTTTCATAGACATGTTCTCTACCACTCTCCATCAGAACATGATGGTTAGATTTTTCTTCCATATCCATATTTTCAACTATGTTCACTTATGTGGAAACCCAATGATTAGTTAATTTGGGTAACCATTACGTTTCATAATTTAGTTTTTCAAGTTAAGTTTTTGTATTCCTTTTTATGATGTCGGTTTTTATAAAATAAACATTCAAGTAGTAAACCATTTACAACCCGGATGAATTTTGTGGGCGAAATTAATTTTAAGGGTGGTAGAATGTAGCAACCCGAGATTTTAAGAGAATTATTCTTTTTAAATTCATTGATGTCTTGTGTTGTATGCTACACCAAAATTAGCTCGCACTATACACAACACCATATTATCTTTCAACACTATTCTTGGCTCTTGTTACACACAATTTCAAGTTCATTTTTGTGGAAATTATTTTACGCAACATTAAGTATAGATTTTATTTAAGGTATAAATAAAATATATTTTGATTATGTTATACACAACTCCAAACAGAGTTTTCACTACACGCATCCCTGACTTGGCTTGCATTACATGCAATCAAGGCCTTCCTCGATAGCATGTGCAGTACACAATACCGAGTTCCACTAAACGATATATTATTATAATATTATTATAAACTAGTCGTTATGAATAGTAATACCCACTTTTTGAAATTTTATAGAATTTATTTTTTCAAAATGGACTTCTTTTTTGGATTTGGAATATCAAAATTTTCCTCGTGTTAATTTTTGGTAATTTTCTGAAAACTTTCATTTTTTGATGAATAGTGAAAACACTGGGTTACTATTTAAAAACCGACTTTTTATGTAAATAATTATTTATTTTATTTAAATTTATTTTAGGTCAAAATTGATACATAATACCTATATAAGTTCAATGTAATTCATTGGAGTCATTTTATAATAATTTTAGACATATAAAAATTTTATAGAACTTTTCACCGTCTTTTACCCCCCTCCTAGGAGAGTTTGAAAATTTACATAAAACTTAATTTTACCGCTTATGTGAGTGGAATTTCGAAAATCCAAGAGGCACAGTTAATATCAAGGAGTAAAATGTGGTTCAATAAGATAAAAATAATATTTGGTGAATAGTAACTTTTTACTTTTATTTACCACGGTTAAAAGTAAATAGGGAAATTAAGGGTAAAAATGATATTATTATTACCCTAACACATGTCCTAATTTTATTGGATAAGATTAGTTCGACCAAATACAACCTTAGGGACAGAATATTACCCTTTATGTCCACTTGGATTAGTATAGGACATTTATTTTTATTTTATTTACAGATGAATTTAAATAGTTAAAATCAATGTTTAATAAATAAAATATTTTTCATATAGGGGTATACATAAGATAAATTAGACTATAAATATTCATTAGATATATAAAACTATTTCCTACATAATGGTATTTTATTTATAATTTTTAGACATTAAATAATTTAATTTATTTATGACACAATGATGATGCAGTAATTACCTTATTAATGAAATATTAACGTAATTGATGTTATAAATACCCAAATAAATGTAATTTTTGACTTTTTATGAATTATAATAACATTATAGGTTAATATGACATGTTAGTATTGATTTAATTAATGTTTTTCGAACTAATCATGCTGTTATGGTTTTCAAAAAAAAAATAAAGTACCAAATAGTATCAAAATTGACATAAAATAGTTTTTAAAACAAATATTATATTCTTAATTTTTATGTTATTCTTAAAAACCTAAGGTTTTACCAAATGACTTATATAAGGATATATATATTAATAATGAACCACTTGGGGTTCTTTTGACTTTTTATTGTAAGTTTATTAACCATATAGTGTAAGAAAATAAAAAGACGCGGTAAAAGTTAAATTATTTAACTTAGAGTTAAATATAAATGATAAGGTTAAATAGTAACCTAAACTTGTCTAAAATATATTGGTTGAGAGGCTTTCTACCCATCCCCCCCTTATATTTTATTTAAATCAATTTTGAGATATTAAAAACGAAATATGACTTTATTATAAAATAATATTTTAAGTTTTCGTAAGGTGCCCCTCTCCTCCCTTATAAAAAGGGAACCCCATCCCTCTTCTCTTCACACCCTTTTGAGACTAGAAGCTCAGACAAAAACTTACAATTCCTCTTCGAAACCTCTCTAGTTGTATCATAGAGGTTCTTGTCTTCTCTAAAGGCCAACTCTAGTGCCCTAATAAGAAATTTAAAGGAGGTGCGTCGAGGAAGAGGTAATCTCTTCTACCGATTCTTTCAAGTTTTCTTTCTTCTTAAACATCTTCCTATTTAGTTGTTTCATTATAATGTAATAAAATAATTACCACTAATATAAATAAATGTTATTATAAATATGAAACAACCCCATTTCACCATCTATCCATCCTATAGAAAACGAAATCACTGCACGCGCGTACGTACAGAATACCATCTCCACACCGTGGTGTAATCTGTTTTTCCACCACCACCTTACTTGGATGGGTATAATGGTGTAAATAATAACTATATATGGTTGTTATAACATCATACTGATTCTAAGATATTATATCATCACTAAAATTCCATTCAATAAATATGGGAACGATATCATCACTCGTGCGTACGTATAGATTACCGTCTCCACGACGCGAGGAGATTCATTTTCCATGTTAACAATTCAAGAATGATTATAAAGTATATATAATAAGTAATCATGAAATATATGACATAATTATGCTACTGTATTGATGTATATATATATATGAATGTCAACTACTTAATTCCATTAAATTTAATAAGGAAACGAAAAACATCGTTCATGCATACGAACGGCCTATCGTCTCCATGAACGGTGTATTTCTTCCCATTTATCTATCTATTATATATATGTATATTCTGAAAATATATTATATATAAATCTTGTTTTATATTCTGTATTAAAGTAATCATGATCTAAGTAATCATATTAATAATTACAAGTCAAAACACATAAGATAAATGAAACGATTTTACCCAAAACGGTGCTTTAACATGGAATTATCAAATGAACGGATAATATAAAGTCGTAAGTGAATCATATATGATATCATAAATATTATTATGGTTCTGTTAAGAGTTAATAATACGTTTAAACCCACTATATATGAGTCTCGGACACATACGGAAGAAATTGGACATAAGGTAAGGGATAACTATTCCAATCTCGTTCTTATCCGAGACTGTTATTCGTAAGTATTTACTGGGGTTATTGTTATCATCCATGCCCATGTTTTCAAAAAAAAAATTCATGTATTTTTAAAGTCCTTTTTACCCATTTTTGAAATTTACCACATGTTATTAAAGAAATCTTACTTTTTTTACCACACGGGAACTTTTTGAATTTTCCAACAAAAGTACGAGAAGAATGTTGTTTTTAACTTATACGGCATGAACATATTTTTACAGTTTCATAATGCCTCATTTTAATGAAGCTTACTCTACAAGATGTAATGACTATTTTTCACCAAAATCACTTTCTTTAAGATTTTATGGCCATTTTTAAAAGAAAATGATTTTGAAGAAGAAATGAAATTTTCCTCAAGAATTCATTTGATGTGTTTTATCAAAACCATTTTCTATATAAGATGGAATTATTTCATATGTGTATGTTTCATGTATATTTTCTCTATGATTTACATGGTTTCACTTTTCTTTTTATGAAATGATATATTTTTTTGTATGGATTATGTTATGATGGGATGATGTTTATGAAACCCATTTTATACTTTGGGTAATGATGAATGATTTATGTTCATGTTGTGGCACAAGTAAGAATGATTTCATTATGAGATGGGTGGGACCTATATCTCCCTCAAATGAATTGGGTAAAGATTTATATCTCATGAGATAGACATGGGTAGAACGGTAAGTTAATCCGATACAGTGTTACAGGACGGAAACGAGGAGTGAACTCGATTCAGATAGGGACTTTCTCCACTAAGATGGTCTTGGTAGAAATTCCTTGGCTACTATGGAAATCATATCATGTTCTTAATGTTTTTCCACAATTAAAAGTTTTATTTCCAAGCTATTTTATCATGATTTATGTTCCATTATGATCTATGCCTTACGTACTGCCTTGTTTTTTGTCATTGCTGAAGATTTTGATGTTTAAACATTATGTTCATGTTTTTATGTTCAAATGTGTATGGTTTGTTTTATTTTCACCATGATTACCCTTACTGGGAATTTTATCTCACCCTTTATATGTTTTCTTTTCCCCATGAAATAATGAAATGTTTTAGGTAAGAAAAAAAGTGGAATATCTTTATGAGAGATGTTGAAGATCTTTTAACACGATTAGAAGATTATGTTCTGAGTTTTCAAAGACACTAATCTATTAAGGTCCTTGTGTGCTTGTTTTTTTTGTATTAAGTATTCCACAAAAGTAATGTAATGTTTATGTGTGTCAAGCTTTGGGTCTCTACACATACTCACTATCTGATAACTAATCAATCTTAGCTTCCTCAAGGTTTTCTTTTTCAGCACCTAAAACAATATCCTCTAGCTGAATGATTTCATGGTTACTAATTTCTTCTTCATATATCTTATTCACTTAATCCTTAACTTTTCTTCTTTTCCTGGAGAAGAATATTTGGAATATTTGGCTTCAGAGGTTCACATAGATAGTTTCTCAGAAGGACTCTCCTTATCACGATAATCCTCTACTTTCCTTACCATCTCTTCGGTATCACCAATTCCTCCTCATTCTTATTATTCTAATTATTCTTCTACTTCTTCCACTTTCATAATTTCCTCCTCTTGTTCTAGCTCCGGAACTACTACTTTCTTTCCTATAGTCTTAGGAAGTTATTATTTCAAAAACAATTCCAGTACCATGATTTTTTCAGAGGATTTCTTAAAAGCCTTAAGAAGGGACTGAACGATGTCATCCCCTGACATCTTGTTCCTCTGCTTTATTTCTTTCTATTTCTTGGCAAGATCTTTAGAATCATTTATCTTTAAATATTTTTCCTCAGTAGGGTCCTATCCAAAAGAAGGCTCCCCTTCCTTTATGTTTTTCTGGACCTCTCACTGCTTAGACACTACTTCATTAGGGTTAGTCATTTACTTCTTTGGTTTTGGGGGTGCTGACTGATTATCCTTATCTATAGGGATTTTTTATTTCTCTTCCAGTTACATTTCCTTCCTATTCCTTGAAAACTTTTTGGATGTCTCAACCACTTCTAGTTTCTTTGATAGAGCTTCTATTTATGATTCAAACAAATCTTAAAAATATCCAGATTTACAACTGAAGCCAACCTTCATCCTTCTCAAGGTCACATCGCTATAAAGCATAACCTTTTAATTTATTGGCTATGAACTGCAAGGTATTTTGAACGATTGAAGTCCAAGAACAGTAATCATGGAAAAAATTTCCGGATACAAGATATTTTGCGACTTCATATTTCAATTCTTGATATTATCAATTAAAATAAAGATATAATTCACCAGATTTATCTTCATAAGGTTCACCCAGAAATCTAGAATATATATGTCAGTTTTCTTCAGAGAGTATTTATCTTCTTTTCTCAGAATGATAAATTCATGAACCCATAATTCAATAATTTTGAAGTTTATATATTGATAAACAATCTTTAGGGTATTCACTTCTTTCAAACCAAGGAACTCTAAACCTTGTTCCTTCTCGAATGATCCTTATACATCCAGTAATTTATGGGCGCGGAATTCAACCTCACCTTCATAAAGAATTCCAATTATACTTACAACCTTAGTGTAGAAAATAAAGTAAGTCCTTCCATATCTCTTGAAAGAAAAACATATATCTTCATCCTTCATTTAATAAACACACTGATTCATAAAATTCATCCAACATCCTTGGATAAACTAGATCTTTTTCATCAATTTTGATATGAAAAGACATTCCCTGCCATTCAGCTTCATGTTCTATGAAATAATTGAATCATACTTAGAAAAGATATTTGGATCAATTAACCCTTCTCTGTATATATTCCATTCACATGTTTCATTTACAATTGACATTTCTTTATGTGGAGAGTCTTATACAGGAATTTGAAACTGAGGAAAAACTGGTGATCTGGAATGACCTTAAGTTGTAGGGAAGAACTTCACCACGTGAGGGACTTGAAGTTAGATGTGGGACAATAATTAGGGGGTCCTTATATGGGTGTTTGAGATGACGGTACAACATCCTTGATTGATATTATAGTTAAAAAAAACTTTATCAGATATGAAGGTTGAGATGATATCCAAAGAAGGAATTTGGTAGGTTCTTTTCTTATTAGGTTTTTAAGATAAACATTCAGATTTCAGATAAAGTGAATCCAAAAAAGTTTGTTAAACAAGATAAAAATTCCAACATGTAAAAAGATGATTAATAAAATTTAATAAAGAAAAACAAACCTTCCGGATTTCCAAGAAAATTATTCATAAGGAGGAAAATTATTCTTGAAGAAAATTATATTTAAAAGAAACTAGTTATGAAAATTATGATTACAAAAATTTCATTAAAAAGAATCTAATTACGAAAATTTTGATTGCGAAAAATATCTGATTAAGAAAATTTGATTACAAAATAAATATTATTAAGAATAATCTGATTACAAAAAGAAATATTATTACAAAAAATATTATTACAAAAATTTTGATTAACAGGAAAATGTACCCCCCCTATGAAGTGTAGTTTCTTACTGTATGGAGATAGGTTTCAACAAGAAGTTAATATGGGAAAATACCTTATGGTTATAATTTCTAACTTTTTATTAATGTTTTAGAATATACCAGAGGGAAATATTCAGTGATAATATCAGCAAGTTGATCCTATGTTCCGATAAATTAAATAATGATATCTCCTTTTTGTGTTTGGTACCTAAGAATGTGATGAATAATATCTATGTGTTTTGCACAAGAGTTATGTGGAGGGTTTTTACTTAGGGAAATGGAACTAGTATTATCAAAAAAATATTTATGTTTTTGGTAAAACTCATACCTAGTATGTAATTGTGTGTTACATCCACAATACTTGAGCACAACAGCTTCCAGCTGTAACATATTTAGCTTCAGGAGTGGAAAGTGCTACTGAGTGTTTCTTTTTTGCATGACCAAGAAACTAATGAATCTCCTAAGAAATGATAGTTTAATGATGTAGTTTCCTATCCATTCATCATCCAATAATGTCATCTTTTGAAAATATTTTTAAAACAAAATCATTTCTTAAAGTATAAAGGATTACTAAATCCATGGTTCCATTTAAATAGGGAAATTTTTTTATCACTGCCTTTAAATGATATTCCTTTGGATAATATTGATATCTAGTACATTAGAATACAGAAAAAATTATGTCTGGATGACTAAATGTCAAGTATAGTAAACTTTCTATAATACCTCTATATGATGATTGATCTACTAGTTTCCCAGCTTCATCCAAATCAAGTGAATTTTGGGTACCAATGGGAACACTAATACTATTTGTGTTTTCATATTCATACTTTTTAAGAAGATCTTTAAAATAATTATGTCGAGATATATATGTTCCTTATGGTTTTTGAGAAATTTTAAAACCAAGGAAAAATGTTAACTCACCCATCATACTCATTTCAAACTTATATTTCATTAGACCCCCAAAAGAATCTGTTAAATACTATTGAGTTGAACTAAATATAATTTCATCCACCTAATTTTTAAAAATGAAAAAAAATTATTATCTTTCTTTATAAAGAGAGTTGGATCAGAATTTCCCATAATGTAATTGTTTTCAAACAAAAATCCTGTAATTCTATCATACCAGGCTCTAGGGGATTGTTTAAGTCCATATAATGCTTTAGAAAGTTTCAAAACATGTTCAAGATGATTTGTATCTTCAAAACTAGGAGGTTGTTCAATAAAAACATCATATTTAACACATACAACAAGGAAAGAACATTTAACATCCATTTTAAAATGTTAAATGTTAAATAATGATGCAAAGGGAAGTATAATACTGATAGATTCAAGTATAGCTACTGGAGCATAGGTTTCTTCATAGTCTATTCCTTATTTTTGATTATAGTCTATAGGAACTAAAATAGTTTTATTTCTTAGTACGATTCCATTTTCATCAAATTTATTTCTAGAGAGTCATTTTACTCTAATAACAATTTTTTCCTTAGGTATTTCAACCATGGTCTATAATTTATTCTTTTAAAATTCATTTATCTCATCTTTCATAGCATTTATCCAATCATCATCACCCAAAGCTTCATCAGTTCTTTTTAGTTCTAATTGACAGATGAATTCAAGATGTGCTAAATCATTTAATAAGGAACTTCTAGTCCTTACTGGTTGATTCATAAGAAACAACTGATTTGGGTTTTGTAAAACCAGTTCATCAACATATGGTGGAAATATTCTAGGGTAAATGCATCAGAACCATTTTCTTGAACATTTACCTTATCAAAAGTATATTCTATCAGGCGTTGATAATCTGTTTTGGATAACACATTAGAAGATATAGGTTGAGGTTGTTTAAAAACAAAAGGATCCGTTTTTTCAAATTTAACATGTACTATTTCTTCAATAGTACAAATATTTTTATTAAAAACTCCATAATATTTAGAAGTTGTGGAGTAGATTATGAAAATTCTGTCATCAGATTTGTTTGTGGATTTATGTAAATTATATTTATTTTTAAAAATGAATACTTTTCATCCATGTAACTTAAATAAATAAATTGTAGGTTTTCTACCATTCCATAACTCATATGGAGTTTTATTAAGAAAAGGTCTAATCAAAACCCGATTTATAGTATAACAAGCAGTACTTACAGTTTCAGCTGAACAATGTTTAGTTATAGAATATTCACTCAACATGGTTCTTATTATCTCCAGAAGAATTCTATTTCTTCTTTCAACAACACCATTTTGTTGAGGAGATCTAGGTGTCGAGAAGTTATGAGTAATGCGTTTTATACTAAAAAAAGATTCAAAATCAAAATTTTGAAATTCTCCTCCATGATCATTATGAATAGTTATCAATGAAAGTTTTTTCCCAATTTTTAACTTAGGATATAAGGATTTTAAAATAAGAAAATTCTTTATATTTATTTTCTAGAAAATAGTCCTACGTAAATATAGTGTAATCATCAACTATGGAAAACACATAGTATTTTCCCCTAATGCTTCCAGTTTGTCTTGGACCGAAAAAATAAATATGCAGAAACTGTAATGAATTAGAAGTTAATAATTTAGTGATTGATTTTAATCTTGATTTATTTTGCTTTCCATATTGATAAGGGTCACAAACTTTTGAAGAATCAAATCTAAGCTCTAGAAAATCCTTAACTAGTATCTTCAAAGAGAGTTTAAAAATGTTCCTAAGACTATAGTGCCATAAATTCCTATTCCATAACCAAGACTGATCTTCCATTTCACTATGACATGGTAGTTGTTATCTCCTAAGGTCTTATAAGTTTATTGTGTATACATTCTCTTTCTTATAGGAAGAGAGAATAAACTCTTCCTTGGAATTGTGTACTAAAAATTTTTCATTCCTAAAATTCACATGGTATCCTTCATCAAATAGTTTAATTATACTAATAAGGCTGTGATTAATACCTTTAACAAATAAAACATTTTAAATCAATGTTTTTCCAAGAAGAACAATGTTCCCTATAAAAATAGTTTCTCCCTGAGCATTATGTCCAAAAGTTACTTTTTCTTCCTTTCATCTTGATAATCTTTTCAAAGATGTTTTTGTTACCATTCATGTGCCGAGAACATCCACTATCCATGTACCATGTATTGTTATTATTAAATTCTTCATTTTCCTAAAAATAAGAGTGTTATACATTCAGAACCCAAACATTCTTGGATCAGAAAATTTTCAAAAAGGAAAATTTAAGGTATCTACATTTTATTTAAAAAATAAGCTTTATAAAAACCTAAAGACTGGGTTTTGATTAAAGAACAATTTTTTTTCTCAATTCCCACCACACAGACATTTAGTGTAGAATGTCAAACTTTGAGGAAAAAAATAATTATTTCTAAAAACCAATCTAGAATGATTATAACCAAATCCAGAATTATTCCATAAAGGTCGAATTTCAGAATACATCTTATCAAGGTTTTCCTTACCTAAGGTAAACTTTGATAAATACATCCTCAAGGAAAATATTTCTAAATTTAGTTTAATAAAAATGTTTTTATCCTAAAAAACATTAGTTTTAGAAATTGAGTTAGTCTCTAAAAATATTTTTCATAGAAATTACATTTTCAAGATCCTTGGAAAGTTTATCCCTCTCATAATTAACTTCCTTAAGGTTTTTGGAAATAAATTAAAAATAATAAATTTTCTTACCATGATCTTTAGACGGATATGATACTTCTTTAGTAAGAATAGAAATTGTAGAATTTTTTTTCATGTTTTGTCTTGAGTTTAGAATTTTTATTCCCAAGAAGTTTAGCAAACCTAGAAACTTCTTCATAAGTAGGTAAATTATTATCTTCATTAGAAGAAAATTCTTTGTCTAAAGATTAATAATATTTATTATCACTATAATTTTTATTTAATGATAAATTAGTTATGGATTCATCATTGTGTTCCTTGTCCATTAGAAAATGATTTTCAATAGGTAGCTTGCAAAAAAGACCAAGATTCTTCTGACCAGAAGATTCATACTCTAATGATTCATCAGAAGAATCTCCACCACTGGAACTTCAGGTGTAATTAGTATTCAAATATTTCTTAGCATTATCCTCATAATAAATCTTTCTATTTTTTCATAATTCTTTTCTTTTGAATCATGTTTCTTAATCATTGGACAATATCGCCTTAAATTCTATTCTCTTTGGCATTAATAACAAGTGACTTTTGATTCTTTCTTGTTCTTTCATTATTTAATCTTAAATCATTACTGGAATAATTTCTTCCCAACTATATTGTTCATCCTTTGAGAAATATTAGATTGATCATTCATAGAATGTTCACTTTCACTTGATTTAGATTAAATAGTGACTTTATTTGACTTGGATCTTGTTATCCTTTTAGGAGTGTTGGATTTAGTAGTAGTAAAGAGTACAATCCCATTGTAATTATTCTTCTTATTCGTATCATCATCTCTTTTGATTCTTGTCTCATGTTTAAGAAGAGTTCAAAAAATCTCATCTAGTGTAATTTCAGATACTTTCATATTCTCATCAATAGATGTTCTCATAGATTCCCACTCATTTGTCATGATATCTATAATCATTTCCACAAGTGCATCACCATCTAAACATTTTTCTCCCATTCATTTTAAACTGTTAACAATATCCATAAACCATTGTTGTACCTTGCACACTGGATCTCTATAAAAATAGAAATCCATGATATTCTGCTCAAATCATATCTCTTCTAGTTTCTATAACCTTGGATGCACCAAAATGGGTAACCTACAATTTCATCAAAATACTATTAGATGACCCACAAGAAGAAATATGAGTGTATATATTCATGGTCATGGAACACACAAAAGTATTGCATACCTTGTAGTTTAGTTGATATTCTAAATTTTCTTGATTAGTAAAATTTCTGACTTCCTTATCAGGAATCTTTTAATCTCCAATAAGCATAACAATATTTTCCATTCTAGTATTAATAAAAAAAGTATTCATATGATCTCTCCAATATTCATAATCATTCACATCTAATATAGGTTGTATAGTAGGATTTAGATTTTCAATCAAACCAATATTCATTATTTCCATCTAAATGAAAATAAATTTCCACAAAAACTTGTTAGTACTAAAATTTTGTAAAAAAGGATAAAATTTATATGCAAGGAAAATATTTTTTGAACAATGAAAAATTGGGCATGAAAACATATATGTGAATATAAATATTTTAGATACCACCTCTGATACCAATTGTAGGATCAGAATATGAATGTAGATGCTCAATTACAAGAGGGGGGGGGTGAATTGTATGTTTGAAAACATTCATTTTTTATCCTTAAGGAAAATTATGTTTAACAAGGTCCAACACAGTAAATTTATGAGACCACTTTTATATCTACAAATTTCTAGGTTCCAGAAATATGGGTCTAGAAATGAAACATAAGGAAAGTTTACAAGGAAAATATTCTACCTTAATGCAAATAAAATATTACTTATCATATTATAAAAAAGAACAAGAAAGTATAAGAAGGATATAATTTCATATTTTATCAAAATACAATAGAAATAAACTTGAAAAAAACATGAAATGATTATGAAATTTTTTAACCCAAAAAATAGGGTATCAATCAACTTTGGATAAATTTCCCTTGATTTATACTTTCATGAAAGTCTGTATTACCCACACCAGGGTAAGCTCTCAATAGGAATATCAAAATTCTTCTTGATATCCCTGAAAGACCTTACACTTTAAGGTTATTAGAACCTCTGTCTTTATATCCACAAATGTACTCAAACTTTATGGTACTCATCACCTCTATCTTCCTATCCACATAAGTCCTCGATTGTACACAACAACAATCAAGGTGACACAAAGAAACCTGAACAAGATGTTCCATACGCACAAGGAATGAGAGTCTCTTTCTCTAGAAATTACTTCAGCAGCATGAAATATCTAGAGTGATATATTTATAATGATCTCATTCAAATGAGCTCCTATTTATAGGAACTTATCCAATGGTGGACTCCCTCCTCCAACAGTTATATTTTTCTATAAATATCAAAGGGACCCATACACATGTCACAAAAATAATGGTTAGTTTGAAACGGAATGTATGACATCGTTTCATAACTATAACATGTGTAAGTAAAATAAGGTTGTTTATCCAAGTCTATTTTATTTTTAGTCTATGAAAAAAAAAAAATGTTTGGAGTAAAAAAAATAATTTAAAGAACATAAAATATGGATATTCGTATTCTGTTTTCCAAAGAATTCGGAACCTTAATTCTACAATTTTTTTGAATCTGAATTCTAATGAATTCAGAGTCAGAATTATTAGGAATTCAAAGTCTGAATTATGAGGAATTCAGATTTTGAATTATCAGGAATTCGGAGTCTAAATTCTGAGGACATCGAAATCTGAATTTTAATGAATGCTAACTCTTAATTTTGAGGAATTTAGATTCCTAATTCTTGGGAATTTGGAGTCTGAATTTCATGGAATTAGGGGTCTGAATTTCAATGAATTCGAAGTCTGAATTTCAATGAATTCATAGTCTAATTTTCTATGAATATGTAATCGGAGTTTTAGACAATTCAAAGTCTTCAAATAATTAAAAGTTTGAATATCAGAGAATTCAGAGTCTGATTTTCAGAGAATTAGTGGTCTAATTTTCAGTGAATTTGGAGTCTAAAAACAGAATACTCTACAACCAAGGATTTAATAGAATCCATAGTTCTAGATATGAAACTGAATTTCAACCTTTTCGAAAAAAAGAGTTATATTTAGAGAAACTATAAAATGAACAATGAAAACATAGGTAAGGATAAATTTTTTTTAGGAAGGAAACTTTTCCTTATTATGATAAATTTTATGGGAAAAAATTATTTTCTTTAAGATAAAGTGTTGGTGATTTTCAAAACATAGATGAATGGAAAATTTATAAAAAAAATACTATTGACTCAACATATATTTACTTAGAAATTAGGTTTAACATAAATCATTCTTATCACCACTTGAATACATGGACATCATTGAGGCAATAGATGATGACTTCTATGTGATGAAAATTTAAGAAATATGTGACTATTTTAAAGGAAATAAATTTAGAGATCTTGTTGAATGATTTAAGCAATTCAAGACCATTAGTAATATATGGGTATTTGGAAGCAATTAATACGAGTCATCCACAATAATTATAAATAAATCTATATTTTTTGCCTAAGGATATAATAAACAAGAAGGAATTCAATATGATTAAACCTTTACACAAGTAGATTGAATTGAATCTATAAAATGATTCTAGACCATAAAAGATATTTTAATTTCAGATTATATCAAATAGATGGTGAGGGTTCATTTAGAAATGGCTTTATAATCGAGGATTTCTTGAAAAAACCCAAGATTTCAATAACCGATCTTAAAAATCATGTATTTAAATTGAAAAAATAATTATATGCAACAAGCTATTAGAGGTTGTTATGACAAACTCTACTCATTTTTTATTTCTAAATAATTTACTAAGTAAAAGAAGATCCTAATTTTTAGTAAAATAATTTCAAAATATATTTTTGTACTAAAAATCCATGTTGATTTAATTATATGTACATAAAAAAAACACTTTAGGTACGTAATTTTCAAACATTATGAAAAATTTGTTTTAAATGATTTTAAAGGGTGAGATAAAATTATTTATTGGATATCATATGTTTTAAAACAAATAAAGAATTATCCTAAATAAATTAAAGTATAATAAATATATTATAAAATATTTTGGTATGGGTAGTACGAAAGTTAGTGATACTATCATGGGTACAAGCTGTAAATTGGTCGTTGATGAAATAAGGAAACCAGTTGATCAAGTGACAGACAGAGTTATGATTACATGTTTACTAGACATAACTTCAAATCGACCAAACATTATGGTTAGCCTGTACTTATGTTAACATTTGAAACCAAACACAAAAGGATCTCAATTATTTTCTTTGAAAATAATTTTCAAATACCTCAAAAGTATAACTACCTTAGGAGTATTTTACTCAAGTGGACATACATCTAATTTAGTGTATTACTCATATACATATTTTTGTGGTTATAATTAATTATGGGAAATCACTTATAGAACATAGTAATATTTGGTAAAGTATCTAATTTCACAGTGATGTAAAAAAAATATCATTATCTACTATGAAAGCATAGTACCTAGCTACAAAGGGTTTTTGTGAACAGAATCTATATATAAAACACATGTTGAGAGACTATAGATATCAATTACAACATTCCTCTATAAATTGTTATTACACAAGTCCAATTAATATCTCCAAGTATCCTATATCACATTCAATGAAAAACAAATTGATATAAGACATCCCTTTTTGAGGGGCTGCTTTCAAATAGGTGATATAACTATTTAAATCATTAGTAATGAACATCATCATGACAATATATTTACATAATCATTGAAATTTTAGAAAATAATATATTTCAAATATGAAATAGAAATAGAAATTATTAATTATATCTAGATATTGTTATTAATTTTCAAAATATTATGTTTGGTTAATTCTTAATTATCTTCTAAATGTAATTATTTTCTTAAAATAACCATCAAGTATAGTTCACACGACCAGTATACCGATTGTGATTTTTTTTTCATATAGTGGATATACCTACATTGAAAATATGGTGATATGGTTAGTATACCTAACTTGAACACTTAATCTCATGGTCACTTTACCTACTAAGAAACTTTACTCACATGGTCACTACCTACCTATGGTGAAAGTTTTATTCATGTCGTTAGTATACCAACCATGAATTCAAAGGTAATATTCATACAATACCCTTATTCTCTCAGATACAAGGTTAATATACCTACCATGACTATTTCATACTAATAATATTTAATAAAAATATTTTGGTGGTATTTCAAATTTATTTTTTATTTTTTTATCGCCAAAATATTCCATTGTAAAATTTGAACAAAAAATACAATTTGATTCACATCTTTACCCAAGAGCCCCTTTCCCTAATTTGTGAATCCTCTCACTCTTGAACCTGAACCATTATATTCAGGTCAAATCACATGTATAATAGGGATAAAGTACATTGTTGATGCGACACATCCCGTCGAATCTCTTCAAGAAAAGAAATCAACGAAATGAAAAGATAGATCATGAATTCTAGTTAAGATGAGGAATCCATTTATTGTTGATCATGTAATTTCTCAAGTTAAAGAATTTTATGATCAATTAATACATCTAAGTAAGTTGATACTAGAGGAATAAATTCAAATTCATGGGAATTATGACTGATTGAAGGTGAAAAGTAATCCTTTTTACCAGAAGATTTTGAAAGAATTTTACTCATTTATTGAATTTCTCTCTAAAGATAAAAAATATGACATAATGAAAATGTGAAATATGGATTTTATAGAACATTTCTCATAACATTGGGTGAAATGATAAAGTGTTCCACCTATGGTTGAGTATGGGTATTACTATTTTTCTTACATGAATAATCATGCTCACTTGAAGTTCCAGTATTACCTACAAGAGACAAATGGGAATTAAACCCCAAGAAGACCATATACTGTTAAGTTGAATGATAAATGTAGGATGTTATTATGTTTATCAATTAACTAATATTTCTGAGAAAATATGAAAGTATTATATTAATGCATCAAGATCTTTTCTTTGTATTTTAATGAAAAATGGGATGTAGATCAATTTGGAAAGGTATGTAATGGGTAATATAAGTGATTTATGTAATCCTTCTATAATGTTATGTTCTTTTCCTCACCCAAATATTACATCATCCTTATTGGATCCCAAATAATTTATATCCAATGTAGGGGAGATAATCACATATTCATATGTTATATTCCTCTCTCAAAGAGTTTTTAGGCAAATGAGAGTTAACTGGGACCCCAAGAATAATGAATGGGTACATTATTTAGAGTATTTTGTATAAGAAGTTTGACCCTGTAAAATATCATTTTAGACCATGGGATCAGGTAACTCCCGGTGTTGAAACAAATTCTATTGTTGAATATTTCTATGATGAAGTATTTGTTGGTTTGGAAGAAGAAGTGGAAGAAACATAAAGAAGATAGATAAGGACATGAGATGACTGATCGTGATGAGGAATTCAGGTTGGTTAATGTGGAAGATATGCCAATATCACCTGTTATGTCTTATAGACCACCATACTCACCAACTTAATTATTGTATCCTAGAGAAGATAATTATTATAAAGAATTGGATGACATAACATTTTTAATTAATAGTAATATATTTGAACCTAAATGGGATGAGTCTGGATATTAATAAGATGATTAATTTATTTCATATGTATATAATGTGATAAGAAGTAATCCAAAATAGTCTTTACCTAGTGCGGCTACCAATGGTGAGAAACTTGGATATTTTTTTTTTATTTTTAGTATTTATATTCTTATAGTGAGTATGATAATGAAAGAAATCCACCTAAACATGGTGAACTTCGAATACCTTCTACTAAAAGGGTATTAAAGTGGAATCTAATTTCTAAAATATATTCTCAAGAAATACTTGTGATATATCCTATGAGAGTCTCAGTTTTCTAAACATTTAATGATATTTTCGGTTATGCTCCCACAACATCTAGTGAGGAAGATGATAAAGGAAGTGCACATTAAGAATATTTTAAAAATTATTAGTATGATATTCATAAAGAGGATATTGATTCTAATCAATCTAAAAAAGATATATTGATGGAGGTTTTATATGATTAGATGGTAAGAATTAGGATTATGATCCATCTACTTCTATACCTTCAACATATTTTGTCACAAAACATATTTCGAATTAAATCAAAAAAATATCATGGGGAGGTTCAGAGAACTGTTTCTCAATTATAAAAATTAATTAAAGCCAAATCTAGAAGAAGATGTTTGAAGAAAAATGATGTTGGTAATTTCTTATATTCAACAAAATTTTTATATTGTGATTATTTTAAGGAGAAATGATATTATTGATTTTAAAGAAAAAATATTTTCTTTGTAGGAACATTTATCTTATATGATGATAAAGAAAGACCATATGTGTCTAAGTTCAATTTTCCGAGCTTAAAAATCTGTTGCCCCACCTCCTACTTCTCTTGGTTAACCATCTCTTAATGAAGTTAGAATAAGAGATCTCATTATAAAAAATTTAATTTTAGATTTTTATGAATTTTTTTAGAAAAGATATGTTGTGTTTGATGGTTTTAGAAGACACGATGATAAATGTTTTGAACTGATCCAGATTGATATAATGTAAGCTTGAAAAAATAGTTCAATAATCAGGATATACCTGGATTTTAAGCTAATACAGATCTATACCAAATAATATTTGAATGTAATGTTCATAAATATTTATTTGTATTTCAATATTCATATTTTTCAAATGAATTTAACTCTCAGGTTGAAAATATCAAGGTGCATTCCTCTATATGAGGACCATTATAAAAATAGATTCCTATTTCTTCAGGATATTGAACATGGATCATGGGTAGTGAGTGATTTAACCATGTCGATACAACCCTAACTTTACACCACCAATATTTTTGTATCATCTTGTCCTCCAACAAATATATCTCTTTCTCCTTACCCTATATCCAATACACTAAATAGTTTTTTCTCATATCTTAAACAAGCATTCTAGTTTCTTATTCTTATGTAAAGATGTTTTATAACTGATGAACCTACTATAAATTCTAGACTAACTTATACCCAACCACAAAACCTACTTCATCTACCTCCAAAATAAAGGATTCTCTCAGTTATTTAGATATACATGATTTTCTATATTCAGAATCTGAGTAGAATTCTTAGTAGGGACTCTTTGTAACCCTTTATAATCTCTTTATAAATATTCATGAAATAATTATTCTTATTTTCATTTATTTTTTTTGATTTTATTTTAATCAATTTATTTTATCTATAAAATAATTTCTGATAATACCACAAAAGGGTATATAATTTTATTTAGAAAGACACAATAATATTTATTATATATAGACTATGTACGGTTAAGTTGATTATACTCTTTTTTACTCATTTGTTTAAAATGTTTTCATATGATAATGAATGCCAAGATTTTCAATCATTAAAATGTAGTGATTTTTGGATTAGGATATAACATCTTAATTTTAAGGATCCCATATCATGTTTATTATTTTACTAATGAATTTCATGTTTTATGTTACTCAACTATTTCAATGTCCAAACATTTAAAAATGGTAACATTTAAAAGTTATTCTGAAAACCTATCACATGTTCAATATACTTACTGTGTGATGAATTTGTACTTACTAGGAAGTTTTAGGGACCATGTGGAACCTACTATACATTTTACACCAATTTACTACATGAATAACTACCTACTATGAATAAGATGAGAAAATTATGTTCAAGTAATGAAATGATCATGAATTGAAAATCAACCAACCATGTGTTAAAGGATTTACCGTGTGAAGGGATCCAGACACCACATGAAGGACTGAAGCTACCATGTGAACAACTCAATGTTACCACACAAAGGAATCCACCTATGGCATAATTAAACAAATTTACCATGTGAAAATAAGAATTTATTTTTATACAAACAATATGTGTTATTTAGGGGACGACATGATGTATTATACCCACCAAAAGTATAAAATAATTAACAGTCAAAAGTAATGAAGCTACCCTGAAATTTCAAGTTCCTTCCACATGACCAATTTTACTAACCATTCCTAGTTTATTGACAACTAAACATGATAAATTATCAATTCCTAGTTGTAAGGATCTCATGTAACCATGATTTAAGTGAATACCACCTTACATGCTGATCTAAACCAGTATAGCTTTTTAAAATCTACAATTTATAAATTTTTTATAATTAGATACACAATCTAGTGTACTTAATAATGAAAAATATGAAGATTAATCTATTAATATCTTACAAAAACTAGTTTAGAGAAAAATTACTTTTATGGATTCAGATACTCTCCCATGTGAGATAGAGAGTGATACATAAAACGATATTTTTTAACAAAAAATGATCCATTTTGAATACCATATGATACTCTATTTTCTAGACATTTTTGTGAAATTTTGGTCTGGCCCTTTCAAAGAAAAATTAAAGGACTCATCAAATAATAAAATATGATCAGTCTGAGCTATATAAAATTTTCATTCCTTTCATTGTTTTTAATTTATTTTTTAGTTTAACTTTCGACCTATTTTTCCCTCTATTTATCTATATTATACAGTCTCATGTACATAACTAGAGAGTTCTAGAGACTATTCCAAATATTTTCATTTTCACTCCCATATATAACTATAGAAGAGGCCATGTGTGGCCTGAACTTCTAATTCTCCGATGAATAACTATAGAATATTATATATGGATAGAAATAATTGAGAAGAGTTTCTTTAAAAACCAATACAGGTTATATATCAGTTTATTTTATAACAAACTTCTTCATCGTAGGTGATTACTAAGTAGAGGGGATTTGGTTATGGATTTAGACTTAACCCAGTGATTTAGATTCTACAATGTTTTTATTTTTTTTACCTTGTTTAAAAAACAAACCCATATAGGTTTGTTTTCTAATAGTTGGATTTAATATGTTTTTTATATACTATTTTTGATTCAATTAAATATGTTTAAATATTTAATGTATTTTTGAAATTTTTTTTGATGGACCTGTGATAGATATTTAGAAAATATTTTATAAAATATAAAATATTTTAACTTTTATATTTTACTTATCTAGGAATATTTTACAAATTGAGGGATTTAAATTTTAAACAATCATTAACATAAATTTTAATTAGAAACTCAATTCACCCCCCTAATTTGGTGTTTCGGTAAGACCAACAAATATAAATATATTTTTCCTTTTTTTATTGAATCTTATAAATTCCATTAAATAATAATTATCCTGTAAAATTTTGAATAGAATTACTCACATCATCTAGAAATAAAATATTATCTCATGGTCATCTTCAATTATTTTTGTCCCAATCATTATTTTACACATTTTGTCATCCTTATTGACACATGTATTTAAACTTATGATCTGTCTAAACAAATGTCACATTTGATATGAAGAATTGTAATTATCTAGGATTATCAACATCATAAATTCTTATAACATCCAACAAATATTGACTCTTTATTGAAAAATATACATAATTTATGTACATTGGATTTAACAATATAAAATGTTTAGATGATATTCAGATCAAATGTCCAACATGACATCGGAAGGCTGAATATGGTCAATGTGGTTGTGTCATCTATAGAATTATAATATTTAAATAATTATAATTTTTATACAAAAAATATAATTTTAAACCGAACTATGACATTTGGTTTAGAAAAATGGACTATATTACAATCGAGGACACGGTAGGTCAGGAATAGGCATGCTTAACATTTCTATTTTTCAATGGAAATAATGGAAAGAAGGTAAATGTTATTTTAACTTGATAGAATGATAATTATATAATTAATATCATATAATATATTTAAATATATGTCTATATGTATTTTATGTTATGTAATGATGAAAAATGAATCACATCACTTTGTGGAGGTGGTAGTCCACATGTATGCATGAAGGGCATTATAATTTTTCAATGGATGGAAAAGAAAGAAAGTATATGCTAAAATAACTTTTATGTATTATAATTATGCCAAGAATATCATATATATATATAGTAAATCTTTCATTACACCCTTCCATAATAAGTGGAGATGGAAAAAAATTACATCGATTCACAAGGCAGTATTCCTCCCTATTCACAAAGGATGATTTTGTTTCCCATTTGATAGAAGAGAAAGTGGATATAAGTTATTAAACTATCATAATAAAATATAATTATATGGAATATACTTGTGTATTTATTTTAGAATGGTTTAATAATGTTATAAGGTGGTATAATGTGAAATAGATAAAAAATTCTAGGTTAATAACTATAATTTTCTTCGGATATTTTATTTATGTTTAATAAAAACCCTTCCCAGGTGTTTTAACTGATTAAACCAAGGCCTCTTAAATATGGTGAGGGACATAAAGAATTAATTTGGGGAATTTTTTAATAAAAAATGTTACACCCTAATAATTTAAGATATATTTATTCTTATATAAATTCAATCTTTTAGATAACTTCTAATACACACAACATCGAGTATAAACAAAACACGCTACTCTGTTAGAATATTTTTATTTAAACTTTAAATTTATAACCATTCCATTATGTCAAAGGGTATTAATATGAAATTATAAATTATTATAATTATATGGATTACAAATTTATAAAATAATTTCATTAGTTATATATTGATTATAAATAAATAAAAACCATTTTAATGGAAATGAATTTATTTCTAAAAACACACATTTTTCTCAAAGACGGTTTAGTCAAGATATGAACTCATTATTTGAAATTAAAATTTTAAATTTTTTGAATATTTATTTAATATAATTAATATCATTATTTAAATTATGATATCATCATTAACATATGGTGATGTTTTGTGATTTTTCAGAAAATATTATCTTTTCAGAGAAGAGTTAAAAATACCGAAATAAGTAAAATTGTCATTTATTTTTAATATATTAAGTTCAATTATTACATTAATTTTATCTAAAATTATCATAATTATTATTTAGTTATTTTAAATTCAACTAATTACATTTAAATAATAATTATAATATAATCTAGTATAAGTTTCTTTCTAGGGTTTGGAGAACCTTTTTTATGCAAACTCTTTTGAAGTGCACAATTTTTATCCATTTTAATAATTCAAATATCCTAAAATTTGGAAGGATTTAAATTAAATTTATAGAAAATATATTAATTAATTTTAATTTGAATTCATATAATTATTAATAGTTATAATATAGTTAAAATGAGATCAAATTTTCCTTAAAAAATGAATTTCCAAAAAAACCATTTTTTGACTCGTCTGTAGGATTAATTTAAAATTGATTTCTTCCACTTATGTGAGTATAATTACAAAAAATGGATTTTATATTTTTAATAATAAAATTTTATATTATTTAGTAATTTCATCTTTCTTTTTACCATATTTAACAGTGAAAATGTTAATAAAATTTGCAGCGGTTATGGTATAAACGAGTTTATGAGGGGGTTAAACATGATGGATGAGGATTAAAAATGACCCAAAAATATCTAATTATTTTATAAGTTCTTATTTATATCTTATATCTTCTACGGTTCTAAAATTGTTAATTTTGGATCATTTTGGTATTGGAAAACATGAGTTTAATTCTTTCTTTTCAAAAAGTATACACATGTCCTCTCCCCCATTTATAAAATGACCCTCAATTTCATCTCCTTTTCAAACATAAAAAACTTATTTGTTCATACAATTAATATAAAAATATCTTAAATATATCCTCAAAATATTCCTAGAATCCTTTTTTTCAATAAATCTAACTGTTATAGGAATTTTTTACAATCCAAAAGAAGTTGTTTGAAGAAGAGGTAATGTCTGTAATCAAAAGTTTTACTTTATTTCATCCTATACGTTGATAAAAAAATTTAAAACACAAAGATATAATAAAATAATTATATTAAACTTACTAATATTTTTTATGATAATTTAATGACCTAGAATAATATCATTCGCCCTTAATTGGGAAAAACATTTGATTGTGTGTACGACGGACCAACGCCTCACGAAAAAATGTATTTTTTTTCCATTGGCACATCTGATGAATGGATATAATGTTTTGGTATGGAATTTATGATGTAAATATACTTATTTAGTTATACAATAATATATTCCTTCTTAGTTTCCATTACATAGAGTTTATGATAACTTCAATGGTGTGTACGAAAGACTAGCACCTTACAAAATGATGTCATTTGGTATTCACTCACGACATACATTGAAGGAAAAAAGGATAAATTTTATTTATATATATGAAATTAATAATATATTAACCATTATATAAAATAAATATATCATATATTTTCTTAATTTATCAGACATTGAAGAAATTATAACGTCATTAGTTTGTACGACATATAACTGCCCCACAAAACAATGTGATTTGTTTTTATTACCTCATATTGAGAATTGTATTATTGGGGGTATTTAAGAAATAATATCATATTTATGATATGTTGAAAAAAATATAATTATAGAATGACATATAACATCTTTCCATCATGATCTTTGAAAAACCGAAATGTTACTTATGAGTACGACCATCCATCACCATGATTGTATCATAGTTAATTTTTTATAAACATATTTCATAGCTTGTTTAAAAAGTATGATTTATTTATGAAAATTATAATTATTTGTTTTATGAATTTTTGGTTATTTTGAATTAAAAAATTACTTTAACATTAGTCAACTTACTAAAGTTATTTTGGATATATATGGCTTTCATCATTAAAATGTACTGTGTGAAATTAATTACTTAATGAGTTTAATATGAAGTGGGAGTGACTAAAATAAAAGGAACAATAATTTTGAATTTTTTTCCTAAGAAAGTAAATAAGTAGCTAATATTTATTATTTATGGATATAAATAAAATGTGTGATGATCAGGAGCAAGGTAAGGGATATTTTTAACCCTCCATTTTCATTGAGTTATGACCATTTTATATCTCACTAATTTCTCTATATTTAAACTTATATAATGATTATAATTTTTTTATATATGTCTCTCACACATATACCTATAATATTCATCCATCCTTTTATGCGATAATACATTCATTATGAACATTTATCAAATTCCTTTTTTTAGAAATATCTTTTGATTATGTTATAGGATATGATTATGTAACATATTTATTTTCATGGGTAATCATTATATTTATGACTTATGATTTATTTATTTATCTGGAATTAATATATATGAACAGTAAATGATTTTTATAAGTGGTCCTGAAGTAATATATCCCTTATATATATTGGGTAATGTTTTGGTCTCATGAGACGTCATGTTTGAGATTTTAGAGTGAACATAATCTGTTATGGGTTTCTGTTTACCATGTGATGTTGTATTGGAAGTTATCCCTGACTTATGGTTATGTCATGTTTTATGTCATTTCTAATTTATCACGTTACCATGACCTTATAACACTAGTCTCTTTACGTTATTCTTCCAATTGATTTATTATGCACATTCACTTTTATGGTATAATGTCATACCTTTGAGTCACATGTTATGATTTCCTATCATTTTTATTATTTAATATTATTTTTAAATCAACTATTTCATTAAATTATTCCCCAAAAAAATCCAATGTTGTTTTAGGAGATCAAATGTATTTAAGATATCACAATGGAAAATGAAATAATGATGCCACATTTTAGTTTCAATATTTGTATTATGATATTTATCTTTTAAATACACTAGGGCTCTATGATCCTTGTGATGTAATTATTGGTTATTTATTTTTAAGAATAATGTAATAATATGTTTAAAAGTCTTTGGTCACTACAAAGTGACAATTAGTGAGAAGATGAGGTTCCCTTTTACAAGGGATGGAAGGGGTGACTAGGAATGTCTTAATGTATTAATTTAATAAAAATTAATACTCATTCTTGAATGGATCCAAAATGATATTATTAGAATATATATAGGATGAGCTCAAATCATATCAACCAATAACAATTGAACAATATTAGGTGATTTTATAACCCTTATCATTTTAACAATACTTTAACCCTTTTGATGATTACAATGAATATAATTTTTTTTTCTCGTTAGGCTTCAAAATAGTTACTATAAGAGGAATATTATCCCATAAATAGTCCATGTTTAAAATTTTAAACCATATCCAAATAAATTAGATGAATATAGTATTTTAATAAGTTAATAAAAATTAAAAAATGATTATTTATTTTAAAATGTCATTAATATCATTTTTGGAACTATTCCGTTAATTTGATTTTGAAAATGAATTGAAAAAAGAATATCAATCCATACTTTCATACATCCCTATAATGTTATATTTATTTGAAATTTTTTTGGAACATAATAATTCATTCAAATAATATTACTTTTGATTTTTTTAGAATAATATTTTTTCTATATTAATTTATTCAATACTATGTAAGTTTTTTATAATCATTTTAGGAAATTATTTCAACACAAGAAATTAAAATTAAATATCCATGGAAAAAAGTAATTTATATTTAATAGAACCATGTAGTACCAAACAAATGTTTTTTTGTCCCTACCATAAAATATTATATATATTAAAATCCATGAAGTGACATTTTTCATATTAACTTTTTTTATAATATTATAATAGGGAATATTAAAGAAATATAGCACTAGGATTCCATATTATTGAAACATGGATGAAAATGTTCAAAATAAAACAATAAAATAGTATAAATGAAATATCTAAGTTAATTTTTTAGTATTTGTAATATTATTTTTAACCCTAATAGGCTGATTTACCCTTACTGAGGTTATTTTTTACTAAAATTTCTATTCATAATGACCAAAAATAAAAAGTAACTATTTATCAAATTTGATCCCCTTAATTAGAAATACGGAATCCATTTTTAAATATTAATATATTATTTTGTGGAATTAATTAATTTATGATTAAAATACAAAACTAAATTATTTTGTTTAAAAAAATTCATTTTAGGCCCAAAAATGTACATGGAGTGAAAAAAGTATTGATTAATATTTTGTTTCCTAAAAATATTACTTTTACTATGTCATATTAACTAAAACTATACAATAATAAGTTGAAATGTAACTGTTATATTTAAACTGTTATGTGGCTGTTGGTAAATTATGATCGATAATCAATATGTCCATTGGAAACAATAATAAATTTAACATTATAATTATTATTTATGAAAAGAAATGAAAATGAAAAATTAATTCACAAAGAAGAGCTGATGGCCTCTATGATCATAATTATGCCATATGAAGCCCATTTACTAGTGATCAGGAAAGAGGTGGCATCAGTGTGTATATCTCTGGATGAATCCCAAATCGATCTTTATCATGAAATCCTGAATGAAATTACCTACATAGATCTTCATGTTAGTGGAAATCACCACTCTGGTGATGTTATCAGATTCGCCCCAAGAGTCTATCACCATCACACAACTTACCCTTAGGTTATATGTGGGTGTATAAGGGGTTATATAACAAGGTATTAGTTCAATATTGTGTAATCCCATTTTATAAATTACAGTATTATTCCATCAATTCCATTATGAGAATTGTCATTCTAAAAAATATGATGAAGTTGATAAATTGATTTTTCAGGTAAAATTGTTCTTTTTTCAGAAATATATAAATAATTATCTTAAGATAATTCTTTATTAATAATTTTATTATAATTAAATAGTGATATAAAAATACTTTGTTTAATTATAAATGATGATTATATCTATTCCTTGTTGTTTTTTCTCTATAAATAACTAAGTAATAAGTTTGTTGAGAATTATACTTTTATATGATAAAAAATAAATATTATTTTTGATTTCAACTAATGAATTTATTTTTCTGAAATAATTAGTTCTTGGAATAAAAAAATATTTTGATAAATTATAATTATTAAATAATTTTTTAATATTTGTGATCATCTAATTTTTATGATAGAAAAAGTGACTTTCTGTAATGTTTGAAAACTATTTTTCCAAAACCCATCAATTTTTTATAAATGACAGAATTTATTTTAAACGTGAAAATTAACATATTTAGAAAATTATTTTTATAAAATTAATATTTTTTTGAATCAAGACGTTGAAGTTATCCAACATTGAATTTTTCATATTTATTTGAGACAATAAAATTTTTTAGTAGAAAATAAAAACCGTATAAATATATAATGTGTGTTATGACATCACAATGACCAAATAGTTATGTAATAAAACACAATAAAAGGTATATTAGGAAAAATTAATGTTTTAACATTAATATAATGTAATTTTATGTTTATTTTTTTATAAAGCCTTATTGAATCATCCAGAATATATAATATATTTTATGATTTTAAAGTTTTTTACATGAAAATATGACTCACCTCCACCAAATAAAGGGAACTATTCTAATATATTAGTCAATTAGACTTATAAAATAATTTATTCCACTCCTCGTTTCCATAAACCAGGGGAAAAACATGGGATGGCTTGTGGTTTTGAATATTTCACTACGTAGAGTCCAAACAATTATAATAAAGGATTCTCCCACCTTTCCTATATAAACCCAATGAAGAAAACATTCCTCTTCAATAAAACATTTTTAAGCTCATCCACACTGTGATCTATACTGCGTCTAGTCCTCTAAATGTGCCTCAAGCTCACAATAAGCCTCTTCCAAGCCTTTGGGATCACACATCCAAGTAAGGGATCCTCACCTTCCTCTCATTCTTTCAATTCAAGAACCTTGTTGGAAGTTTTTACATTTAATTTCAATTGGTTATATTTTCATCCTTTTATAATAGATTCCATATTTTCCATTTTATTTTATTTCAATGAGTTATCAGTTATCTTCCCCTATTTGGACCCTTTCATAAGTCGTTACTGTTTCGAAATTCGGTATGATATTTTTCTATTCTCATTTCCATTCAAGCTCCTATTTTATATTATTCTTCTTAAATTCCATTTTTATATATTGGGATATGGTGTTAGAAGATTAAATTAATTTAAATTTTATTTATATATTATGATATCTTTGTTTCACTATCATCAAACCTCTTATGATCCTTCATTCACACCCCGTTACTATGCTAATTTTTTTCCTAAGGGTTCCTTTCTCAATTTTTTTCAAAGATTACTTATATTTTTAAATCCTTTTATTTTCAATAAAAGTAATGGGGTATACTTTTTCACCTCCCCCATACATCCCTTATTATGTTTTAATGATTATATACCCCCTTCTCTCTCACTAATCCCTTCCGTGTACACTAGTTACGATGCTGAAATTCTGTAAGGGATTTCTCTCTTTTCATATACATTCTAAAATTTTATTTATATTATAATCCTAAAATCCATTTAATATGTTGTTATATTATCTTAGATGATCCCCTTACTATCTACTTCATGTATAAATGATGAGATTCCCCTTTCTCACTCATTAACCGATTTTACAAATTTCTATTTGACGTCATAATGATGCCAAAATTGCACCATGATTTTCCATCACAAAATCTTTATGTAGTGAATACCATAACCATTTATCTATCATGGGTATTCACATTTATTATCATATACTTTATGAATAAGGACATAAATGAATGTATTCTATATTCATTGTTCATGGAATAAATTGTAATGTTTAATGAATCCATATTGTATGATCTATGTGGCACACTAACACATGAAAACGAAATGATTATGAAGGATGAACCCTAATAGTGCTCCAATACAATTTTTAATGTTTACTATCATGATACTAGTTGTGAAATAAGGGTTCAATAATGATAATTCATGTAAAATGAGGGTTTAATAATTCTACTTCCTATGAAATGAGGGTTTAACCATGATAATCCATGTTTAATGAGCCTTAGATCATGATAATATCATGTTGTATGTTTTTTCCACATTTCCAAGTTATAAATATCATGCTATGTCATGAATTTATGTTCAGGTTTCTTCTGTGCTCTATTGGTACACCTATTCACTAACATTTATTTTCCTCCTTAGGTTATGCCATATTTATTCCCTTACTCTTCTTTATAAATCATCTTTTATTATTTATTTTCGAAGAGTTATTCCATGAATTGATATGTACAAAAGAACATTATGGTCATATAAAGATGTTTTCAATAAATTTGTGTATTTTGAGGGGACCAGTTGGGATATGCCTAACACCGAGAGGGGGTGAATCTGTGTTGGGGACCATTTTTAAACCAATTTATTCTTTTTTATCATGGTACATATTGACCTATTAGGATCTTGATTTTCTTATTCTATTTTCCCTGTCACATGTAATAAAATCAATGCAGTAAAAATAGGCACATGATATTTTTACATGGCTCACCACTCAATAAGAGCCACTATGTCCTTTCCATTCATGGTAATGGATAATGCACATATTCTACACTATAATTTAGTAACTATTACAGTAGTTGACTAAGAAATCAATCTACTAGTTAGTGTGGCTCCCTACACTTAGAGGAATAATATAAATAATCACTTCCCAGTGTTTCTCCCTATACTCAGAGGGGGGAAGGGAAAAAATCGTCTTCTAACTTTTAAAGAGTAGGATATACCATTACACTCGATAGTTCTTTATACTGCTAGTGTAGATAGTCTCTTGAAACCTCGAGCTGGTTCTTTATACTACCACTGAAGATAGTCTTATCTCTGTTCAATGAGTTTGCAACACCAAAAGAATCTTCCACCTATTGAGATCTGTTGGATTATATAGTGATACTTTGTTCATCCACAACCTTCTACTTCTCCTTATTAAATACTAAGTAGCATTCATGTAACAAAACACTTCTTTATCAGTAGAAAACTTGTTATTTGTACAATCTTTTTCTTCCACTTCTTCAATGAAAAACCAGCTACACTAAAACCTTCTCTTCTTCACATGTTCTCTTTTAGTGAAAAACCAACTACTTTGAACTCTTCTTCTTTTTATTCATGCTAGAATCACAATTTTTCTTTGTGATTGTTAAAACAATGAAGTTAAGCTCAACATAGAATCATCACAGTTGACCAGAAGCTGGTAAGAACTTCTAGCACAACTCACAGCTTTCACACTATTACCTAATTGAAAACCACCCTGTATATGCACCTCCCTTCTTGCACACGACAAACTACTTGGGAACCACAACTTTTCATAAATTAAAACTTGTGCTCTACTTCGGTATTAGACACAATAGACTTGTTTCACAAAACTCCCTACTGGAATGCCTCTTACAACTGGCCTTCCACTATAGCTTTCAGGCCACTATGATTGTGTGCAATTCTTCTGGCATGCCACTCATCTTTCATGCCACCATACTTGCGTGCCACTCTATTTGAGAACCTTATGAATAACTCCCAACTGGTGCAACACTTTATCTTTCATTCTACATACATTTCTATTGCATTCATTGTTTCAAACTGCTCTATCACTTGCACGAAAATCTATCACATGCACGCCGCTACATCACTTGAGTGACACTTTATTCACTTTATCATATTTTGATGTAATTATGTTGGAATATGAATTATGCGCAACATACACTTGTGTGCCACTTATACTTTCATGGAACTCTTGCACGCCGCTTCTTGAATTCTGCACCACATTCATTCTTTTGTCATATTTTTATGTGATGATATTGAAATGTGACTTTCGTGCAACATACAATTGTGCTCCACATATACCTACACCGCACACTTGCGTCCCACTCTTTGACTTGTGCGCCACTTTATTCTATTTTCTAGAAAAATCTTCTTTACTCCCTTATCCTTCATAATTATTTCATCACATGTTCTCTAACCTCATGATATTTGCGAAATAAAAATCATCAATGCAACATCATGGTTTTGGCCATTCTCATACTTCCATTCCCATGCACTACAACCTATATTCTATTCATCTTCAACAATCATCCTTATTTATTATTATACTATTTGGAATATGAATTCCAAATTACTTCTACAACCTCACTAAAAATCCCAAATTCTATTTGGATTATTAATTCCAAAGAACTC
Source organism: Viscum album (assembly GCA_963277665.1). Lineage (NCBI taxonomy): Eukaryota > Viridiplantae > Streptophyta > Magnoliopsida > Santalales > Viscaceae > Viscum > Viscum album. The sequence continues at coordinate 607,380,975 of OY728123.1, read as the reverse complement.
CAATCATCTATCTTCATCCAAAAGTGGAGGCATGATGCTTATTCAAACACCTTCAGGATTTCAGACTATGTATCACCTTTAATACATGTATTTGGAACTTTAATAACAATTTATAAATCATATGATTTCATGGGAATGGGTAATGCCTGGACATATTAGTATTCCAAGAACTTACACCCTATAACATCCCCTTTAACCATAATTATCTACTTTAAATCATCATTCATATTCAATCATCTTTAGATAGATGATACTTCACAATTCTGCTCCAATCACCCTCTAATGGATAATACTTCTCCATTCTTCATTGTTGTAAATATTGTGTCACCTTTGATACAAGTTATTTGAAGTTAGGATCAGTTAAAAAATAACTTCAATTAAATTAATCTTATTGGATAATTAATCAAGTATGCATCCAATGCTATGATTCCATAACAATTCTCTAGGAATCATAACTTTATCCAATCTCAATTAACTTCTCATTCCTTCTTCATCTCCTTCTACATTTTGACTAGTATTGAAAACTGTTGAAAACATTTACAATATTCATACACAAGGTGGTCCCAACAATCTCTCCTTTATATTTTGTTATTAATACCACAAATTATCCTCAAATGAATGTGTCAATGTTAAAATGAGAATCTTCTATCTCCACTTTACTTATTTCTCTCTCCCTTAATTTTCAAAGTTACATTTCTATTTCTCTCCACCTTATTGAAAAGAAATAAAAAGTTTATGGTATAGAGTTTATCAGTACTTACTTATGAATTGTTCCATCAATCATTTCACTCTATGTATACTTGATCAAATATCGACATAGAAAACAAGATAATTTGATTTAGGAAAAAAAGATATCCATTATCTATTGATCATGATACTTCATGAAGTGAGATCTCTCATACAATTGTCTTTAAGGGGTTTCCTTTTTCATTCTAGAATGATGATATTTAATGGGAAAGGAAAAAATCAACCTGAAATTCATGCACTCACTTCAACAAACAGATCAAAAAACATTCAAGTGAAATTGGAAGGATAAGTGGCATGGGGGTACATTGATTTTTATTATATCACTGATTGGATTAGTTACTCCCCCTATGTAATAATATATTTATTTTGAGTAACCATGGATGAGTGATTAAGAAATGACATACCATTTCCAATGACATGATATTCAAGAAATTTCCAGAGTAATTGAATTTGATACCTACTGAAGTTGATACGAATTGAAATAATAAATCTGGTAGCTTTTTTATATGTATCCCCCTCAAGGGAAAAGTCCTCATATTATTCATCAATGGTGATCCCTCATCATATTAATATCTAAATATAAATTGAAAAATCTTCCATGGATGAAACCATCTTTAGTTTTTCTATCAAGAGTTGATATCAATCACTACATCTTATCTTCTCGCCCTGATAGCATACTTCACCTTCAATTCCCTGTATTTTTAGTAAAAATACCATACACAAAGATTTTATGAAATAAGGTGGATACTCCCTGCTTCTTCAATGTGAGCAGGAAGGCTGGGATGATTTTCTCAGCCAAGATTCTTCATTTTCTACACTCCTCACAATTTCACATATAATCATCAATTCTAATAGTGGTTAGATGGATCTCAATACTACACCAAGTTGTTTGTGTCTGAATCTTCTTTCTTATAGAACTTTCCAAGCACTAGGATCTCCTGGTTCAATTTTTATCCTTTTGATAAATTATTATTGGGCATGAATAAGATCAACTCAAATTTTAATAGTGTGACCATTCTTGTTGCACCTCACATAGAGAACTTCATGAACATGAGATTTTTCTTTTTTGTTTGCAACCTCTTATTCACCTTTCCTTCATCCTGTGAAATCTTCTTATTACTTTTTGTACTAGACTTAGGCTTTTTATCTTCCTCATTTCTCATTCATTCCATGTATTTAGGCCAGATAACTAATATGTGTTAATGATCTATGGAAGAATGATTGTAATTTTCACGTGGCTTCTTCGGAGTTTCATCCTTATTGATTGTTCATTTGGGTGCACTACCCATCAACTTCGTGGATTTAGAATCCAAAGACTTCTCAGTTTTCTTTCTTGTTATCTTCTTCGGAGCAATTGATTTTGCAACATACTTCTGATTACTTCCTTAATATCTTTTTCATTCTTCTCCAACATCTGTGTTATTCTATTCTTATATGTTTTGAATACATTCTGAGATAAGAATACTCCATTCTTATGACAACTCCCATTTCATACCTCACATATGTTTTCCAGCATTCCAAATATGTTTGTAGTATACAGATGATTCTAGATCTGTGGACATTTATTATTATTTTCTATCTTTCTTCCCTTAATATGGGATTTATCTATGCATTTAAATTAAAGTAATTGTACCAACAATCCAGTTCACAATGCACAAATATATTTCATCACCATCATTGACACACAAATCCTGAATTCAAGATATCTTCTATATTAAATTGATGAGCTTTCTTCTTGACATGTTGTGCTCTACCTGTGGAACAATCATTCATATTGTTCTTCCTACCCAGACTATCCATGGTGGTAGGCATGTCATCACATTTTCTCATCTATACCTTTTTGATTTTTTCTTCTAGCCTGTACATTATATTGAAATAGATTTAGAAGCATTTGTTCAAGTTAGAAGGGATGGTACCTTCACATTATTAGCTTCTTATGAAAGATTAATTAGTGAATGCCTGATCTTCTTGTCACATGTTAGAGGTATTTTGACTATATAATCGTCCAGTTAACACTGAGTACTAGCAACAACTTTTTCCTTACTTTTTGGAGACATAACATATATCTTCCCATGATTGGTAAACTAATCATCCAACTCTAGACATCTCATCTTGATGATGAAATTTTGTTCTTCAATTATAGTCATCTAATCTTCCCATGCCTTCTTAAATCTTTAAACATCCTCTTCATGAATTATTAAGTTGTTTTCTAACAAAGGGTCAAGTTACTTGATCTTGTTAAAATTTTATTCTAGATATAACTTTTTGACTTAAGTGTAATATTTTAGAACATCTTCAAATGCACGAATATTCTCTTCGAAATTATTATTGACTCCCTATTTATCCTCAAATTCATTGATCTATATGGTGGAACTTATTTCAAATTCCTTCTTTGTTGCCTCAAAAAATCCACCATGTCTAGGGAGCTTTAGAAATTCAACAATTTTTGCTTTAAATCATTTCTCCAAAACATCAGTTTCTTCTTCTATCTAGGTGATATTTTCCTGCATGCATTGAAATACTCCACAAACCAGGTATGTACTTTCTTCAGGGATACCATGCAGAATCATTCCTAATATATCAAATGATATTTTTTGAGTTGTTGAAGATTGATTATCACCACTTGTGATTGAATTTTCATCATGATAATAATTTACAAATGTTCTAACACATACCTCCTGATCTGTTGAGGTAGGATGGTTGTCCATATTCTTGGTGGGGACTTGAGAAATCCTCTCATTACTTTCCATTTATGGTGTACCTTTATCGTCTTCAAGATATGGAGCACCAAATGCTTCCTATTTTTTAGATAAGTGGGTATTCTTATTCAGCTTTCTCTTCTCCTAATTTTTTGTTTTCATCATGGTTTTGGTAGATATAGAATTTTTCTTAGAGATAACTAACTCTTCATCAAAACTTCTCTTCACTGTTTACCTAGGAATGAATATCTAGTATTCAAAAGAGAATATATTCAATGTGGAGAATCCAACAGAGGTGAACTTGTCCCTTTGATACCAATTCATAGGACCATTTTGGAATATGCCTAACACTGAGAGTGGCATTACTCAGGGTTGGGGACCTTTTTAAACCAATTTCTACTTTTTATCCTGGTATGTCATTACCTATTAGGATCTTTATTATATTATTATTTTTCCCTATCATATGAAATAATATGAAAGCGGTAAAAATATGCACACAATATTTTTACAAGGCTTACCACTCAATAAGAGCATCTATTTCCTTACCATGTATGGTAATGACCACTATACAGATTCTCCACTATAACATTGTTACTATTATAATGGTTGACTAAGAAATCAATATACTATTTAGTGTGGAATCCGACCCTTGTAGGAGGGAATTAAATAATCAATTCCAAGAGTTTCTCCCTACACTCAGAGGGGGGAAGGGAAACAATATTCATCCAACTTTCTACGAGTATGATATACCCTTACACTAGATGGTTCATTATACAGTCAGTGTAGAAAGCCTCTTGAAGCCTATAGCTGGTTCATTATTCTACCTCTGAACGCAGTATACTCTCGGTTCAAAGAAATTGAAACACCAAAAATAATCTTCCACCTATTGAGACATGTTGGAAGCTACATTGCTAATTTGTTCTTCCATAACCTCATTCTTATCCTTGTTACTTACTAAGAAACATGCAAGTAACAAACCACTTCCTTCTTTGTAGAAAACCTTTAAGCTGCACACTCTTCTTCTTCTGCTTCTTCACTGAAATATTGCTCCACTAAAACCTGATCTTCTTCACATATTCTCTTTCAGCAGAAAACCAACTTCACTAAACTCTTATTCTTCATCTTCTTCATCTATATAGAATAAAAATTTGTCTTTGTAATTGTTAAAAAAATAAATTTAAGATCAACATAGCATCATCAAAGTTGACCCGATGCTAGTAAGAACTTCTAGCACAATTCAATACTTGCGTGCCAATACCTACATTCGTCCCACCCTACTTATATACCGCCATGATTTCACACCACTAACTACTTTTGTTCCACAATTGTTCACAACTAACAACTTGTGCCCCTTTTGGGATTATACACAACACACTTGTTTCACACAACTCCCATTTTGCGCACCTCTTACAACTTGCACACCACCTCTACTTGCGCCCCAATCTTCTTGTGTGCCACTCTGCTGACACACTACTCAGCTTGCGAGCCTCCCTAATTATGTGCCACCCCACTTGTGCACCTTATAAATAACTCCATACATGCACAAGACGTCACATTGTGCACCACTTTCTAATACATGTGTGGTCAGATCTCAAAATTTCTCTTAGGTGTTGTCCTTAGAAAACTTAGGAGTCTAGTTGTCTATTTATAGGAATTTTGGTTACTTGCGTCCAACATAAAATTTCACTCCATTCCTGATTTACCACTACTCTATCACTGGTGCACCACCCCATCACATGCGCTCCACTCAATCACTTTCACTCCACATTCTTTTCTTTGTCATATTTTGATGTGATGATGTTGAAATATGACTTGCACATGACATACACATGCACACTGCTTAAGCTTGCATGCCACACATGTGCGCCGCTTCTTGACATTCATGATAATTTCTTTCATTTGTTATAATGTGATGTGATGATATTGAAATATGACTTGTGCATAGCATACACTTTCGCGCCACTTATAAATGCACAACACACTTACGTGCCACTATTTGACTTGTGCGCAACATACACTTGCATGCGAAGCCCATGCACTACTTCTTGTCTCCTCTTCATCTTCAAAAATCATCCTTATTTGTTCTTATATTTTTTAGAATATTAATTACAAAGTACTTATACATCTTAAATTCAAATCCTCAATTCCTTTTGGTGTGTAAATTCCAAAGAAGTCCAATTATCTCTCTTCATCCAAAAGTAGAGGGTTGAGGCTTCTTTAAGCACCTTCAATGTTGTAGACAATGTATCTCCTTTAATACATGTACTTGGAACTATAAGAATAGTAGAAAAAACATCTGATTTCAAGGAAATGGGTAATATATTAACATTATAGAATTCCAAGCCCTTCCATATTGTATCTTTTTCTTCAACCATCATTTACTACATCAAATCCTCAATCAGGTGTAAGCATCTTCATATACATGATACTTCACCATTATGATCCAATCATCCTCAAATGTACGATTCTAATCCTTTAATCGTTGTTGTAAAAAATGTGTCACCTTTGACACAACTTCCTTGAACATAGCATCAGTTAAATAATCATCTAAATTAAATTAATCTTCGTGGATCATTACTCAAGTTTGAAATCCAATGCTATGATTCAATAATAATAATCCATGAAACCTCACTTCATCCAATCTCTATTAACTTTTTAGTCCTTCTTCATATCCTTCTTTATTTTGACCAGTATTGACAACTGTTGACAAAAAATACAATCTTCATACACAAGGTGATCCTAAAAAATTTCATATTTTAATTTTTTATACAATATCCCCAATCCCCAAAGACACTAAACCTATCAATCATTTGGTATGTATTAATTGAATGTATAGGTAATAAATCATGTTTAATGGTGTAATAAATATTAGGGTTGTTACTATTGGTATTAGCGAATATGATTAGTTATTTTGGGGATCTGGATTAGAAAACTCTAATGAAAGCCTCAGGTATAAGACCATGTATAAGAAAGGATTCCCAAATTTTTGGTGAGTATAAAGTAAGTCGTTTTTTTGGAAAATACATTCTTGTTTGGATATGAAAAAGAAGAGGTTTCTCTGGAATAGATGTATCTTGGGATAAAACCAGAAAACACCTCTTTTAGCCATACCCGAATGGGAATTGGTGCATGAAAATGGGCCTTGCTACACTCTGGGTTCAACACTCCCTGAGGATATTTTTTTGTATAATCATAATCTTAGTACGAAGCATTATAAAGGGAACAAAAAAAATCCCATAAGAATATATGTTAAGAAATAGATCATGTATTACCTAGATTGAAACTTATGGTATCACTAGTATGGTTATAATATAATGCTTTATCCTTATATGTATAATGTTTTATTTTTTAAATTCTTATTAGCTATGTATTTAGAAAACCTAATTTTATTTTACTTTTTTTGTCAAAAAATGGTTGAAGGATGATAAAAAACAACTCTTCTCTATCTTTTTGAGGATCTACTGTGAGAGATTATCGAGAAGTCATGCTCATATGACTTTGAAACTATTTCAATTATCCAATTTATATTTGAACAAAATTATGAAGATACCAATACCTCTAGAATTACATGATTCTTTAAAGGATCCAGTGCCATCTATTATAGAATCTTGGGCTCTCATCTTTCTCACCATGCTAAGCATGCACAATATAATATTTTATTTTCAAATCCTTATATTTATTTCAAAATGATAAAGCACTAAATGATTTTATATATACTAAAAAATAGTGAGACCTCCGAGAATCCTATAGGTATAAAATTATATATTTTTGTCTTTGGGGAAATAAAAAAACCAATATACCAAAACCTTATTTTCAATTATTTGAAGATTAATCAATAATAATTTTTTAAAAAACATTCAAGATGATATTTATAAATTATATAAAATAAATACCTTTTTAATGACTTATCAGTGCATCCATCTATATAATCCAAGACGGTTGAGGTGTTTTTTAGTAATGTAAGTATATGATTTTGAAAAAATACTAAGGCACCCTTGTGGTTGATGGACCCTTTATAATTAAAGAAAATGATAATAGGAAAAACATAAGACCTTGTTGAAAAGAAATATGAGATCTAACCTCACATGTTTTCATGTTAGTATGTAAAATTAAATTTTGAGGAATAAATTTCTTAAAAGGGGGAGAATAAAATGAAACAAAATTTTGAAAAATATTTTATTTTTGGAAAAAAATATATTTTACTGTGTCACATTAATTAAAACTATAAATGTATAAATTTAAATGTATCCATAATTTTCCAACCATTATCTGACTGTTGGTCAATTATGAACGATGATCAATATGTCTTATGGAAAAAATAATAAATTTAACATTTTTATTGTTGTTCATAAATATAAATGAAAATGGAAAATTAATTCATAAGGATGAGTCGATGGCCTCTACCAGTAGAATTTGGCTATACGATGCCCCTTTGATAGAGATAGGGAAAGAGGTTGCATCATTGGGCTTATCTTTGGGCCAATCCCAATCAGAGCTTCAACATGTTAAGATTGAAAACAATCGACCACAACAGAAGTTCATGTTGGTGGAAATCACAACTCAAGTGATATTATCAGATCCACCTCAAGAGTCTATCACCATCACACACCTTACCCTTAAGATATATGTGGGTTTTATAAAAGGATATATAAAAAGGTATTAATTAATTATGGTTTAATCCATTTTTATAAATAGAAGCCTTGTTTCATCAATTTCATTATGAGAATATCATTTCATAAAAATATGATGATTTTGATAAATTGATTTTTCAAGTAATATGGTACTTTTAAGAAATATATAAATTATTATCTTAAAATAAGGATTTATTAATAATGTTATGGTAATTAAATAGTGTTATAAAAGAAAAAAAATTTAATTATAAATTATTATTAAATCAATTTCTTGTTGCTTTCTTCTCTATTACTGACTAACTAATCAGTTTGTTAAGAATTGTACTTTTATAAAATAAAATAGAAATAGTATTTTTTATTTCAATTAAAGAATTTAATTTTTGGAATTAATGAATTATTGGAATAAATAATATTTTAATAAAATATAATTATTACATATTTTTTAAATATTAATGATCCTATAATTTAATGAAGTCAAAATTTACTATCTTAAAGGTTTGAATTTTTTTCCCACAACCCGTCATTTTTCAATAAATGTCTATTTTTATTTCAAATCTGAGAATTCATATATTTAAAAAATTATTTAGATAAAATGAATAATATTTTTCGAATCAGGAAATCAAAATTATCCAACAGTGAATTTTTCATAATTTTATGAGACAATCGAATTTCTTGGAATTAACTAAATACTGTATGAATATATAATGTGTTTTATGGAATCATAATGACCCAATAGTGATGTAGTAGGATTAAATAAAAGAAACATTCATCAAATTTTTTTTTTCTTTAAAATAATGTAATTTTAAGCATATATGATTTATTTTTTAAATCCTTAGGGAATCTTCTAAATGATATAATATATTTTAAGATTTTAAAATCATTTTCTTGAAATTATTATTCACCTACACATAAGTAAGAGAAATATTTGAATAAATTTTGACCTTAGCCTTATAAAATAATTTATACCACTTCCCTTGGCTAGAAACAATGGGCAGGTTTGTGGTTTTGAATATTTTAGTGTGTAGTCTCAAAAACATAATAATAATAAAGAATTCCCCCACCTTTCCTAAATAATCCCACCCAAGAACCCATTATTATTCACTAAAAATCCTTTAAGCTCATCTACACAATACTATATACTCCGTAGAGTCCTCCCATGGAACCCCAAGTTCCCATGAACCCTCTCCAAGGCCTTTGGGTTCACACATCCAAGTAAGGTATCATCACTTTCCTCTATCTCTTTCAATTCAAGAACCCTTTTTGAAATTAGACATTTTAATTTCATATAGTTATATTTTAATCCATATATAATTAATTAAGTACTATAAATTTGATTTTTTTCAATTTGGTATCGTTTATCCTCCCCCATTTTAACCCTTTCCTATGTTGTTACTATGCCAAAATTCCCTAAGGGATTTCTCTCTTCTCATTTCCATTCAGGAACCTCTTTTATGTTATGATTCTTAATTCCATTTTTATATGTTATGTTATGATGTTACATGATTCCAATAATATACATCTAATGTATATATGATGATATATTCCTTTCAATCTCATCAATCCCCCCTATAATTATGTAAGCATATCCATTACCATGCCGAGAATTTCGTAAGGGTTCTTTCCTTTCTCATTTTTCGTCCATGTTTCCTTATGTTGTTACATACACTTATTTTCAATTAAAATTGATGGGGTATGTTTTCAGACCTCCCAAAAAATTCCCTAATAAGTTTTTAATGAAGATATACCCATTTCACTCTCATTAATTTGTTACATGTACCCCCATTACCTTGCCGAAATTCGGTAAGGGATTTCTCTCTTCCCATTTCCATTAAAATATTTCTTTTATATTATTATTCTAAATTCCATTTTCTATGTTATTATATTATCTTTAATTATCCCCTTATAGTTATTTTATTTTATAAATTATGAGTTCCCCCTTTTTTTCGAATCAAACCATTTTATGAATTTCTATTTGATGTTGTTATGCTGCCCGAATTGCACCATGATTTTCCATACCAATATCAACATGTAGTTAATACCATACCCATTTCTCTATAAAGGGAATTCAACTATATGGTAATTTACATATTGATTGTGGAATTACATGTATTTATTCCACATTCCTTATTTTTGGATTAAATTAGGATGTTTAATGAATCCATGTTGAATGATCTATGCGTCACACTTAAATATGAAAAAGAAATGATTATGAAGGGTGCACCCTAATAGGGAACCAATGAATTAAGTATTCATTATTATTGTGATACACCTTGTGAAATGATGGTTTTGTCATGATAATTAATGGGAAATTTGGGTTTAATGATGCTGATTCATCTTCAATATGGGTTTACTCATGCTAATCGATGTACAATGATCCTTGGCTCATTGTACTATTATGTTGTATGTTATTACCACATATCCATGTTATGAATATCATGTTATATCATGACTTTATGTTCATGTTTCTATTGTTCCCAATTTTATTTCTTATTTACTAACATGTATTTTCTTTCTCATGTTATAACATTTTTTATTCCCTTAAAAGGCAATATAGACCACCTTTTTCTAATTTATGTCCTCAGGTTATGTCAAGAAATTTTAAGTATGAAGTAACGTTGTGGACATATAAAATATGTTTTCTGTTATTTTTTGTATTTAATTTTTTAATTTGTTATGTAATGTTCCTAATATTGAATGACAATAATCCCCCTGATCTTATTGGTTTTATTTAGTGAAAAACATTGTAATAAATCATTTTTAAATGTATAATAGATATCAGGGTTGTAATAGTACATATACCAAAAGAGGTATAATAATGAAATATATTAGATTGTAAATAATTAAATAAGGATTATGTAACTTTGATATTAAATTCAATGAATAATTGATCAATTTTATGTGAAAATACAATAAAAACCAATTATTATTCACAATTCATTGAAAAAATAAATATATTCAGATAAATCCTTAAATTTCACCCAAAGATAATTTTTCCATTCTAATTTCAAGTATGAATTTCATTTTATACAATTAAAATTATATTATTTGGACATCATGAATTTAAATAAAACAATATATTACCTAAAAATCAATTTTGGAAAGAAATAATGAATTTTACAATCGAATGAAAAAATACCTATCATTTTTTAATGAATATAACTCTAAAAAATATAATTAACAAATATATGAAATGATTTATCTTATCATTACCTCGATTTTTATAGTTATTATGTGATAATTAACATTCTGATGATGTAATTTATTTAGGGGGAGAGAGAATGTACACATCATGTTACATGGAAGAATATTGTTTCTATAAACAACCTATTTATAATTCTGAACTATATATTCTATTTATGAAAAGGAATTGAAACTAATTAGGTAATGTGTCTTATAAGATATTCATATGAATGACATAAATTTATTCATTCACATTGAAGCATTAAAATAGATACACATGATTCTATGTATTACACACTATGTATTATTACTCATTGTGGATTATTACATCTCTTAAAAGAACATTAATTAGAAGGGGATAATATTAAAAACGAATAAAATATTGAACTAAAGGAGATTTCATGGATTATATTCACTCATTAGGATCATTAAGAGACGAATGATGGTTGGAGTAAGTATATCAAGAGGTGGGGGGGGGGGGGTGAATTGAGTCTCCAAAAAAATTTCTATTTAAAATGGATTTAAATAAAATACCCAGATTAATTAAAATATCCAATTTTTAAGTTATTTAATAAATTTAAATATTAATATTTTAAAATATTTATAACTATATTAATGTGGTCCTAGTTAAATGAAAAAGTACGTTAAATTTTGGAATTATTATACTAATTAAAAGCTAATATAAACACTATTTAAGACAAAATATCAAATTAGAGGTATCATTTTTTAGTTTTAAACTAATAAAAGTTTAAAGAGAAGAATTATCTAAAGAAAAAAATAGTGGAATTTGAATTCAAGAGGTTCAGTATCTAGTGGAGACTTAATAATATCCACATGAACATAACTTGTTTCCATGTAGTTTATAAAAAATTAACTTTTTGAACTACAACCTTGATAGGGTATTACAATATTATAACAACTATCCAAGTCACACATGGCATTTTCAACAGTCTTCTTTGGAGAATATTAAAACAATAAAAAATAGCATCCAAACCACTATAAAAAAAGTGGGAAACATGAATAAAACATTTCTGAGATGATATTTATGTATCTTTCAATTTAATACAGGTGAAAATGAAGGATAACGAAAACGATTAATCCACACTTCTTATAATTAAAATATAAATATACAGATTTAGAAAATTAAAAAAATTGATGGGATTGTGTTTCTCAGTCTATTAGGCTCTATAGCTCGTGACCTATTTAATGTGATTTGGACTGATGATTTTGTCGAGTTTCCGATTTTTTTTATAGAATATAGTGTCATATATTTTTTGATATTAACTATAGGGAGGCACTGAATGTAAGTTGTCTTTGGACTTCCTCAGACAATTATATGCACGATAAAGCATCCATTCACATATTTTTCTTAAAATAAGGTTCATCTCTCTTCAATTCACATCACCTCTAAATGAGGAAGTGTTATTCCTCTTTTATAAGTACTTGTATCATTAAAGACATCCATCAGAGAAGAAATATGAATATTATGTATCATTGTACTTATGGTTGGAACAATATTTAATGCATCCATGTAACGAAATTAAGGAAAAATCATTAAAATATATTTGAACATTAAATTTTTTTAACCAAATATTGGAAATATTTAATTAAAAAATATATGTAAAAGAAACAAAGATGATGAGTCTTTTGAATGGTGACACTGGTGGTGTATAATTTTGGGGGTGAGACATTGGAACTATGTCTTCATATAGCTACGAGTTAGGGTCTGGTGGTGAGTCTTTGTAATAGTGAAACTTTTTGGTGGTGTCTGAGTATTCTAGAGATTCATTCCAATACTGTACCAAATTTCTACATAAAATGCAATCATAAAACATAAAACTTGTTAATATCATAATTAACATGATCGTGTGATCATTAAAACAAGGAGGCCAATAATCACCTCCATTTTAATGATCTCAAATCATGGAATTTAATGTACATAAAATCAGAGATAAATTATTTCATCAAAAGTAAATATGATACATAGGGTATCAAAGATATTAGGTAGATATTATAAGAGATATAGAAATAAAGATATCATAGGTAAATCATGAAAAATTATGATATTTTGTCAAAGGAATAAACACATTATTTTTTGAAAGAAAACACTATAATATCAATGAAAAATATTAAATATATTGAAGGAAATTCCATAACATATTTATACCCCTTTCCAGATTATCAAAAACAGGTATAAGAAAATATGAAATTCATAGAAAAATAGAATATGAATAATCCAAAATATTTCCTTGTATAAAAATCAATTGAGAGAACAACCAAAATGCGAAACAAAAAAGAGTTAAAAAACTATCCAAAAAAGTATATTCATTAATTATTTCTCTTTTTCTAGATATAAGGAACCATGAGATACTTTCCATTGTCCTTATCTATAAAATAAACAGAAACATGATCAGAGGGAGATTGGGGGATAGCTGAAGGAACACCAATAAATTGAGGATTTTCTCTAACCACTAATATGAGAAACTAAATATCAAAGATTAGAAGAAGAGGTTCACTTCAAATAGATAATAGAAAAGTAAAAATCTAAATTATCACAAGTAGATCATATATAGAGGCAACAAAAACTCTCTTTAACTCCTCTAAAAAAATTTTAGAGACTCCATCACAATAGTAAATCTTCTATTATCATTATCTACATCTTGAATATGGTTCAACATCTATAGTTGAATATGATGAATCACCAATTCAATCTAGTACACAAAATCAAATTCACCAAATATAGTGACTACAAGTTATTGATATTTCATTATAAAATAAAGTTCTAAAATATGTTTTTCATTGAATGAATCTAAATCAAATTTTGTGAGAATATCAACTGGAACGCATGGGGAAGCAGGGAAAGTGGATAAACTCTCTCAGAAACAAATATTTGTAACATACCATCAACATCAATATCATTAACAGGCGATCCCTTAGAATTTATTTCATCTTGAAGATCATGTCCACCATTCCATGGTAGACTCCTAGGAAACTTACACTATTCATCATTTCATATCAATCCAACTCTCAGAAGATATAGAAACTGAAGAAAAAATCACTATGGAGACAACTAAAATACGATATAAAGATGTATACACCATAAAATCTCGCTCAATAAAAGGTGTCTCAATGGTTTTATTCTCATCAAAATCTATATGCTCAGTAATATGGTACTAAATAACATAAATAACTGTTATATTCTCAACAAAAACTGAGTCCAAAATTGTATACATCTCAGAATAAATATAACATTATGTCCAAAAATAGAAGAAAGCACTTGATGAGTTCCAAGACTTGGGGATTTATCCCCCTCAAATGATGCATCTACCACTTTTTTATAAGGAATATCCACTTCACCATGAAATTTGGGCCTCTCCAATGATCTTGAAATAAAACCACCAGGGGATGTAATAAAATATTGAGGAATCTCAATATCCTCTATTATAATTTTCCATCGGAACCATTAGGATCTAATAATCGTTCACCCTTATTTCTATCTTCTTACTCTTCATATTTTTCATCATCACCATCTACATTTTCATCAGATTATTTCTAATTTCTCTTTACCTTATCTTCCCTACATACTTCATTTTTTTCCTCATCCATTTATACAAATCTATCTCTTTTAGGGAGAGTCTTAGGTAGGATAATCACTCCATATGTGATATTAGTAGATTTAGGAGGATGTTTAGGGTCACCTACATAACCAATATAAAATTAATTTTTCTCTTATTCACTAGAAGAAGCACTCTCTTCTTCCTCATTTTATCGGATTACTCCACAACCACATCAGGCACTAATCTAGGGTTCATAAGAATTATAGATCTAGAAGGGTGGTCAATCAGATTAACATCATCATATAAATTTTCATTATCACCTACCCATTGCATCCTCCATGGGGTTAAACTAATTCTCATTCGTCATCATATTATTCTAATGATTCAGAAACCATCAAAATCTACAATCGACTCTTCATCTTCAGCAAATAAAACTTTGACATTAAGCATTTTAGAAATGAAATTTTAATAGATCAAGTAATTTTATCAAGAGGGTGGTTTGATCATTTCCATTATACAAATCAGGATATATCTGTAATTTATTATATTATATCATCTTTTCTTAAGACATAAGAAATAAAAATATTGATAGCATAAGGTAGAAAAACTAAATTTATTGGGCACAAAATGGGTTGAATGAATTTAAAAAGCAGCCTACAATTTCTAGCTAACTCGGATTTGACTGTTCTCTTTAAAATTTTATCACCTTTCAACTCAGCTAAAGAATATTAAAAAAATAATCACTAGATTTTGAAATAATTCCCTAGTAGTCATTAAATAGCCCTTCATGTGGGAAATTTTTAACAATTGTCCTACTACCATGCTGAAAAAGAAATTATATGAACATTAATCATGGTTTATACTCAATATTTTTCTTTTTCTTCAGAAACTAACTCCATAAATTGATAAAACTTATATACAAACCGTGGATAAAAATATCAGTCATTTAAAGAGAACCATTCAATACAGTATTTCTTCAATATATCCTAAACAACTAAATATATAATGGATAATATTCATTTATCTTTCAATTTTTTCTCAGGATTGATTATTCTCTTTAGTGCATCAGGATTCATT
This sequence comes from Viscum album, assembly GCA_963277665.1. Taxonomy (NCBI): domain Eukaryota; kingdom Viridiplantae; phylum Streptophyta; class Magnoliopsida; order Santalales; family Viscaceae; genus Viscum; species Viscum album. The sequence continues at coordinate 607,365,084 of OY728123.1, read as the reverse complement.
GGTTATATTATAGTTGAAAGACTCTATTACCGTTTTTGATTCATTGAAATAAGTTAATTATCCCAAAAATACTCTGAAGGTCACTTCAATATGGCCATAGAGGTCAGCTCAGTAGACTTGATTGAAGGAGAAATGAAGAAGCGGGGATAGTAAATGTTTGGGAGAGAATGAATACATAGTTCTCAAGAAAAAAGGTACAAGGAAATAGTGAACATTAGAACATGATAACGTATCACTTTTATTATCATTTTGGAGTTTAGGGATTCCAAAAATCAAATTAGATAATAGAGAAAAAATTAGAATTGCTTTAAAAAATTAACCCTAAATAAAATAAAAGTTAGTCGTTTAAAACATAAAACGTGATATAAAAAATTAACAAAGGCATAAAACATTAAAATGGTGAGATAAACCAATGGTGAGAAGCATCAATGGTGATAAGTTTAATGATGAGACATGCCTAATAGTGAGAAGTATAAATAGTGATAAGTTCAATGGTGATACATACTCAATGGTCAGAATTATCAATGGTGATATATACCCAAAGATGATATATATCAATGATGAGAAGTTTAATGCTGAGGAAAACCCAATGGCGAGGCATTCATTGTGGTGATACATTCACTACATGAAGAAATCTTCAATGGTGAGTTCTAGAAAAATGATCATAAAGAAAATTTATCATACCGAATTAATGATTGATATAATTAATTCTCTCCAAATTTTAAGGCTTAGTGAATAGATCAGAAACCCAATGTTCTATATCAATGTAGTCAAGAGTTCTATTACCATTTTTAAAATGATCTGTAAAAAATTGGCTTCTTACATCAATATGTTTTATTCTATAATGCTATACAATATTCTTAGAAATATTAATTTCACTTGTAATATCAAAATTTATAGGGACATTTCAAAATTAATATACGTAGTCTAGTGATGACTCTTTTAACTAAAATATGTTTTCATAGCTATTACCTAAGTCTATGTATTCAGATTCAACAGTAGACAATGAAACACAATTTCTCTTCTTACAACCCCACTAAACATTATAATTTTCCTGTAATGTGACATGTTACAGAAGTTTTTTTTCAATCTAAAATAAATCTACTAAAATTAGTATTTAAATAGATAAATAAATTAAATTATTCTCATCTTGGGTAAAACCATCCTAACTTTGTAGAATATTTGAGTTATTTAATTTTTTACAACAACCAAGTGTGTCACTTTTGAATTTTCTTGAAACAAAACACAAATTCTTGCACTGAACACAATATCTAGTTGTATATAATTCAAATAGATATGATTTAGATTCATTAATTTGTAACTAATTTTATCCACTAGTTTCCAATCATCACAATATCCAATTTGTAGTCGGTATTCATAGGAGTATCCATACTCTCAGTTCTATCAAGATTAAAACATTTTAAAATATCCTATGTATATATACATTAATTTAAGATAATTCCTTCCATATTTTGAAAATTTCAAAAACTAAGAATGAATTTCAGTTCACCCATTAAACTCATTTTGAATTAATTTTCATGAATATTAGAATAGTAAGTACATAATGCATTTTTTGAAAATACAATAATAATATCATAAATATTTGTTTGGAAAAATAAAACAACTTTAAAAATTAATTTTATATAATGTGTAGGATCAAATACCCCTTTCAAAATTCAATTTTATGTATGAAAAGAGTTTATCCTATCATAAAAGGCTCTAGGAACTTGTTTTAAACAATATAATTCTTTTGTTTATGTAATTACCTGACCCTGTTTAAACATAGTCTGTGCATTATTTTAATACATTTTCATGATTAAAAGGAATCAAGTCCCGAAGGACTGATCAGTTTAGCAGTCCCGGAAAAAACATTACATACATGAATGTTACATTACACTTCCTAACATTCAACATAGCAAAAATAATCCTTTGAAAATGCCATTATTCCCCAAGCTTAACCCTAAATGTCAGTCATAACACACTTATTTGGATCCTGTGAAAAATAAAACATATGAAAGGGGTGAGATCATATTCTCAGAAAATATAACAATATAGCGGAAACTATCCTAAATTAGAATAAACATTTAAGGAAATGTATAAGACTTAAACAGATGAATTTTAAACTTAAACATCAGTATAATATGGAATAGATGAATCAAATAATTCCATTTACTTATTGACATGGATATTCTACAAGTTTAACAACCACATGTAATATCAATAGCTAATTTCATATTGATGGAATTCATAATTCCGGACATCATAACTACACAGTCAATGCCTCTTAGAAAGACTACAAATAAATATTTTTTCAAATACTCGTGCCAAAAAAATAGGTTGTCGCATGAGACTTACTGACGGAATGAGAAGCTATAACAGGCTCCACCCGTCACATACTAAGTCCAATGCATTCCTCACATTAAAAGGTTGAAACTTAACATAAACATTCATATTAAAACTGGTATGCGAAATGTTAATACGTTAACCATAAACCATAAATGTTATAAAAATACCACATCCATAGTCAAACATAACATAACTAATTCAATATAATATGGAAGATCATTTTATAGTAAATCAACCTCAATCAAGAATAATAACCAATAAATGATGTTGAAAAAGTCGAAAATAATCAATAAAAATATTTCAGAGAAATATCCATTTTTGAAAATATTTAAGTTTCACGTATTTATAAAGGAAGTCATTTAAATGATATTATGGAATCAAAGTTTCCCATAACTTTTTGAAACTTTTTAAAGGAATTAACATTTTAAAACAATCACGTCCATATAAATAATTCCTTAAAATCTTTTTTTTAAACATGGAAATTAATTAAAATTATTTATAAAATTAAATCATTAAAACATTAAAAATGATGATCTTGATAAATATTACCTTCCAAAAAACCATAATTGTTTTTGAAAACATTTTTATTAAACATGGACATGGATGATTAAAATTTCCTAGTAATCAATTACACATAAAAAATCTCAGATAATAATGAGATTGAGGAATTAATTCTTACCTTGTACTTTACTTTAGTAGATGGTACATTTAACCTCCTTTATAATGACTGTAGTATGTTATTAAATTATAACTGAACCACATTAATATTTATGATATCATATTTGATTCATTTATTTCTTTATACTACCCATTTAATAATAGTTTCCATGTTAAAGTAACAGTTCGGGTAATAATCACTTTTTTTATCGTACTTGTTTTATCTTGTTGTTATGGATAGTATCACATAGATAATTATTTATATACTTAAAGAATATAAAACATGATTTATAAATCATATATATTCAGAATATAAATACTTATAATACATAGATATATGAAATGGGAACACCGTTCATGGAGATAGTAGTCTCTATGTACGCATGAATGTTGTTCTTATTTTATTATCGTATAGTATGGAATTATGTAATAGAAACATATTTATCTTCATAAATTTATATTAATATAGTGGAATTATTATTTCATATATCTCATAATTAATCAATATATATATTATTATAAAAATTCTTGAATGGTGATTGTTGAAGATGAATCTCATCACGACGTGGAGACGGTAAGCCGTATGAACGCACGAGCAACAATATCATTCTATCAATGGAAAAAAGGTGTTTAGTAGGATGGTATATTATATATACAGAATAATTAACATGTTATATTCATTATTTAAATTAATTATACTCATTATTATACCCATTCAAATAATTTATTGGTGAATAACAAACTACACCACGACGTGGAGACGGTAAACCGTATGTAGGCACGTATGATGAAATTATCATTCATATAATGGATAGAATAATGAATATTGTTTTAACATATTTATCATAATATCTCATTATATAGAAGTTACTAGAGATATTATTTTATTATAGGAAAACAATGAAATTTGAAGTGGAAGAAGTGGAAAATAACTTTGAAAGAGGAGATAAAATAATTACCTCTTCTTCGGGTGCTTGCTTTTGATTTGAACAAATGGCTCCATAGGATAGATTTCCGATCAAACTAAGGCCTCTAGGTTGAATTGAGTATAGTTGGGAGAATATATGAGCCGGGGTTTTCGGAGAAAAATGTCTTTGGAGGTGTCAAATTAAGGGAAGGTGAAGTACCCTTTTATAATAGAGGTGAGGGTCACTTTAGGAAAAGATTGAAATATTATTTTATTATAAAATAATTTCCATTCTATAATAGCTTAAAATGAATTTATATCGAGTCTATGGTATTAATGGGTCTAAAAATTCTCTTCTAATGTGTTTTAGAAAAGTTTAGGTCACCATATTAACCTTATCTTTTAGATTTAGCTATTGGTTAAATAGTTTAGCATTTACCATTTCTCCTTGTATTTTTATATTACATGGTTAATAAACTTTCTATAAAATTCCATGAGAACCTAAAGTGGTTCATTGATGAAACATATATCCTTATCTATGTCCCTTGGCCAAATATTACTTTTTTAGAAATATTATAACATTTAATAATATGGTATTTGTTTTAAAAACTCATTTATGTCAATTCTGACACTATTTGGTATTAGGTTATTGTGAAAGTCATAACAAGATGATTACGTAGAAAAAAATACATTAAATAGAAAATAACATGTCATATTCTACTAGAAAATTCTTTGATGGCATCAAAAGTCTCAATTTACTTTTTTATACTTATAATATCAATTATTTATATCTTTCTAATTAATATTTATATTTTAATTTATCTTCTGTATAACCATATATTAAAAATGGTTTAATTATTAACCGTTGAATTTAACACTTTTAACTCTTATTTAAATAAAATAATAATAAATGTCCTAATCTAATCCAAGTGGATCAAAAGGATCATATTTTATTCATATGGTTGATTTTGGTCCAAATAAACTTATTCAATAGAATAATTACATGTGTTATGGTAATTATAATACCATTTTACCTTTAATTACCATATTTACTTTTAAACGTGGTAAATAAAATTCAATAGTTACTATTCACATAAAATTATTTTCATCCTATTGAACCACATTTTACATACAGATGTCAACCATGTCTCTTATATTTTTTAAATTCAATTCATAGAAGTGGTAAAATTATGTTTTATGCAGATTTGAAAATGTGCCTAGAAGGTGGTTAAAATATGTTTAAAAAATTCAATAAAATTTTATACATCTTATGTTATTATAAAATAACTTCAATTAATTATACTGTAAAGATAAATCTATTATGTATCTATTTTTACTAAAAAATAAATTTAAATTAAAATAATAATTATTTAAATAAATTTTGTTTTTGAACAGTAACACATTGTTTTTCACAACTCATCAAAAATTGATTGTTTTTCAGAAAAATAAAAAAACTCTTAACTCAGATAATTATGATTTTAAGAATTCAAAAATGATGTATATTTTACCAAATTCAAATCATATGAGTTGAATTAATTAATTTTGAATTAATTCTCGTTGTCAAAACTAGAATGTAGGTTTTTAAGAAGTAAAAGCTATCAAAAGATTGTCATGTTATTATGTTAAAGTTAAAGGTCAATTTACATCCAATAACCTATATTATATTAAATTATTAAAATATAATCTAATTATACTTTTAAACCACTCAAATTCATAATTTTATACTATATATTATTTCGATTAAAAAAGTTGTTTTCAATTAAAAATTATTATTTTAACTATTCATCAAAATATGAATGTTATTTGAAAAGTACCCAAAATTTATAAAAACTAAATTTTCAGGTCCCACTACTATAGAACAATTTAATTTCATTAAATAAAATATATAAAAGTGTCAAATATTTGATTTAAAAATGGTTCTCCATTAAAAGGTCATAAAATTACATTATTGGAAAAATACTTATTTTTTGTTGGAAAATTGAATTTGTTGTTTTATTGTCGCTAAGAAACAAATAATATGGATTTTAAAATTATATGGAATATATAAAATTCAAAATACAGTTAATATTATTCATAACTACTTTTTGAATGGCTTGTTTGGTAAGTCGTGGTGTGCTTGAACTCAGTGTTGCGTGTAACACAAGCTATTGAATTACTTTAAAGAGATAAAGTACTATGAAAACCTATGGTGTTAATCTATACCATACTTAAATTAATTTCATCCTCATAAATTTAAATTGTTTTTAGAAAATAAAATGTTAAAAATAAGAAATACCTTTGTGAAAAAACCCACATCAGAAATAGGGTTAATAAAATTTATTCTTCAAAATAGGGAAAGGAAAATGAAAAAGTCACCACTAAATTTCGATTTAGAATAAGAGAAATTGGTGGATACATGAGACACATAATTGGAAGAAAAACCGAAATATTTAAAAGGAGTGATTGATGTCATCAATCACAAGTAAGTGAAAAATAAATAGAAATTGTGGGCTTCAAATCCATAAATCAATGATGACTTAAAATATTATTGGTTCTTCAAAACATAATGTATTATGATGACACATTTTTTGTTTTAATATCCTTTCCATAAATATTATGTATTAATTTCTTCATAAAATAAGAAAAAAATACTTGACATGTAGAGTTTCATCATTTAACTAATTTCTACCAAAAACTCATCTTTCACTCGCACAAAAAATAGAACTAAAAAGTATTATATTTATCCTAATCGTATAGGGTTCCAAAAAAATGAATTTATAATTCATCTTTCAGGCCTTAAAAAAAACTACAATATACAACCAAGGACATCACACAGGCCAGTGGCACCGTTTTCACCCTTCTGTTGCAGGTTAAAGTAATGAGGCCTTGTCGGACGCGACAGGTTGTCTCCCGACCTCCGGGTTATCCTTTTTATAACAATACAAAAATAATATTATGAAATTATTTATACTTAATAATAGTACCCAATTTCAAAATACATCCATTCCAACATTTAGATTTATCCATAATCCATTTGTCTGAACTCATAGTCCAAAATTTGTAATGATGGTCACATAATATACATGTGAATACTTTCATCATGTATTCTTTTAAATTGTGGTAATAAAATTATTTACCAGAAAAACATATTTGAATAGGTATGTACATCCTTATTCCTTCTATATAACATAGAATATTGGATATACTCCTTAAAACCAAAATTTTTGTAATATCCAACAATGATGGAATAAACAAACCCTTAATTAGTTCTAAGGTAGTAAATAATATCCAATATAATTTATCCAAATCAATCAATCCTTATTCAAAAATCAATATATCAGTATTAGGACCATATTAATGTTTATAATTCCTTCAACCATGTATTTTCCACAAAGTTTAACTGCTATTGATTCAATTTACTTAGTACCATAAAATATCAACTCATTAATGATATAATTCTGCAGTACAATCCTTATATGCTCCAAAATTCTTTTAACTAGTACATAGCTGATACAACTCTCAAATGACATAATTGTTTAATATCAACATAAGAATACTATTCATTATTCTTCATATGCGGTAGTATCATGAATTGATTTTTATCTAACATCATCATTTAGGGAATACTATGAGGATTGGGAAATTGATTCGCGTAGTGTCCCAACTCCTCGAGGATGAAGCACTGTACATTTGAAACGTTTTTCTTACCCTTGCAATCACATGCATGGTGTAGATTTTCTCCGCACTTATAACAAACTCCCAATTCCTTCAAGCATTTACTAAGGTTATTCTTTCCACAGTTGTCACAATTGGGAAAATCATTCTTTCCCTTCTTCCCTCTATCCATATTTCTCTATACCATCATTTTATCCTCTATATTCTCTTAAAATCCATAGGACTTAAAGAATTATGTAATTATCTTATTAAAACATGATACTATTTATTCATATAATTATAATAACTAGGAGAATTTTTCCCTTATAGGTGTTTGTTTAAGACCATGAAATATAGAACCCTTTTTACTCTTCGGATCACATGTTTTTCTGGAGTTCTAATTCCTTCTACTGGGCACCATTTTTAAATAATGGAATACAGTTGGTTTGTTTATGAATCCGAATGCGTAATTCCAAAATTTTAAAATACCTTACACAAATTGAATGGTTTATTCATATAATCCATAATCATAAAAAATGTTTTCTTTAAGGAGGTATTTACCCATAAATCCTTCATAATGGTTTGTAATGAAAATGTGAAATATTCTAAGAATATCCCATGGGAGTGTCATTTCTAAGAGTGCAGTAAGGCCCATTTTTGTGTACCAGGATACCCTGGGTCAAGCTCGAAACTCTTTGTTAGAGTTTTCAATCCTTGGTACATATGTTCTAGAGCCGACTCTACCTACTCGTATCCAGACAGGGATTTCATGCATGCAAAATTTACAAAATCTCTATATCACCATAATTCTAAGAATTTATTCTATACTAATAGTCAAATTCTATCTTAGGGTGTTGTTTCCAAATTAGAGTTTATCTAAGTCAATTTTCATGGTTATTGCTAAACTTATTCTAATACCAAATGTAAAACCCCATGCCCAATTACCCAGAGTCAGTGCATTATTTTTATACATTGGCATGTTTACAAGGAATCAAGTCTCAAAGGTCCAATTAGTATAGAAGTTTTGGAAAATAGATTACATATATGAATGTTAAATTACACTTTCCAACATAAAAAATAGCACAAATAATCCTTTTAGAATGCAATTATTCACCTATAATAACACTACAAATCAATCAGAACACACTTCTTCGAATCATGGGAAAAATAAAACATAAGAAAGTGGTGAGATCAGATGCTCGGTAAAGATAAAAATATAGTGAAAACTATCATAAATAATAATAATCATTTAAGGAAATGTATAAGATTAAAACAAAAGCCTTTTAATCTTAATCATCAGTATAATATAGAAAAGATAAATCAAATAATTTCATTTACTTATTCCCATGGATATTCTACTAGTCGAATAATCACATGTAGTATCAATAGCAAATTTCCTAATAATTGAATGCATAATGTCGGACATCATAACCACATAGTCAAGGCCTATGAATAATACTATAAATAATGACTTTTCAAGGCCTTGAGCAAAGACAATAATTTGTATAATGGGACCTACCGATGCATCAAGGAGCTATAGTGGGCTCCACCCATCACTTAATAAGTCTAATGAAGTCCTCATATGAAAAGTTTGAAACATAACATAAAAATTCATATAAAAACTAGCATATTATATTTTAATACATTAACCATACACCATGAATGGTATAAATATAAAAATCCATAGTCAAACATATCATAACTCATTCAATACAATATGGAATATGGTATTAAAGTAAATAAACCTCAATCAAGAATAATATCCTATAAAGGATGTTGGCAAAGTAGAAAATAATCAATAAAAGTATTTGAAAAAAATAAACTTTTTTTGAAATCATTTAAATGCCACACATTTATTAAAGAAATCATTTAAAATATGTTTTTTAATCAAAGTGTCCCATACAATTTTTAATCTTTTAAAAGGAATTAACATTTTAAAACATTCATATCAATATAAATAAATCCTTAAAATCGATTTTTAAATATAGACAATAATTAAAAAGATTTAGAAAAATAAATCATTAAAACATTTAAAATGATGATATTGATAAAGACTCCCTTCAAAAAAACAATAAATTATTTTTTTGAAAACATTTTTATGATACATGGACATGGATGATAAAAATGTCCAAGTAAATACTTATAGACAAAAAATCTTGGATAAAAATGAGATTGAGGAATTAACCCTTACCATGTACATTAAATTGGATGGTGGTACGTTGAACCTCTTGTAAAATAACCATAGTATGTTATTAAAATATTACATTACCATATTAATATTTATGATATAATATATGATTCATTTATTACATTATAGTACACATTTAATAATAATTTCCATTTAAATGTAACATTTCAGGTAATGATCGCTTTCTTTATCGTACGTGTTTTAACTTGTTATTCTTGATTGTATCATGTAGATCATGAATTAAATAATTACAGAATATATTAAATGATTTATATATTATATATATTCATAATATAATTATTTATAATATATGGATATATGAAATCGAAACACCGTTCCGGGAGACGATAGTTCGTATGTACGCATGAACGTTGTTTCTATTTTATTCTCGTATAGTTTGGAAGTAAGTAAACCAAATATATTTATCTACATAAATATATATTATTATTTTGTAAATATTATTTCATATATCTCATACTTATTAAATATATTAAATTTTATAAAACGTCTTGAATGGTGATCGTTGAAGATGAATCTCATAGTGTCGTGAAGACGGTATGTCGTATGCATGCACGAGAAAAAATGTCATTCTATCGATGGTAAAAAGGTGTTTAATTGGATGGTATATAATTTATAATGAATAATTAACATGTTATATTTATAATTTTAATCTATTATATTCATTATTATACCTATCTATATAATGTAGTGATGAATAACAAACTACACCATGACGTGGAGACGGTAACCCGTACGTAAGCACGTATGGTGACATTATAATTCCTTGGATGGGTATAATAATGAATATTGTTTTACCATAATTATAATAACCTCTAAGTATGTATAATATACATGATTTATTATTTTATTATGGAAAAAACAAATAAATATGAAGTGGAAGAAGTGGGAAATAACTTTGAAAGAGGTGATGAAATAATTACCTCTTATTCAAGTGCTTCCTTTTGATTTGAACAAAAGGGCTCTGTAGATTGTCTTTCTGATCAAACTGATGACTCTAGGTCTAAATTAAGATTGTTGGGACAATATTTGATTCTGTTTTGGCTGAGAAAAATGGCATTGTTGTTGTGAAAGTAAGATAAGGGGAATTACCCTTTTATTAGAGAGGTGAGGGTCACTTTAGGAAAAGCATGAAATATTATTTTATTATAAAATAATTTTCGTTTTATAATGGATAAAAATGGATTTATTTCGTGTATAATGTGGGGATGGGTCTTGGTCATCTCAACCAATTGGTTTTAGACATGTTTAGTTCATTATATTAACCTTATCTTTTAAATTTAACTCTTGGTTAAATAGTTTATCATTTACAAAGTCTCCTTGTATTTTTATATTATATGGTTAATAATCATAATATAAGATGCCAAGAGAACTTAAAGTGGTTCATTAATGACATATCTAACCTTATATAAGCCCCTTTTCCAAATCATCAATTTTTTGGAATATTATAACATTTAATAATATAGTATTTGTTTTAAAAACTCATTTATGTCAAATTTGACACTCTTTAGTATTTGGTTTTTGTTAAAGTCATAATAAGTTGATTACATAGAAAAAATACAATAAATAAACCTTATCATGTCTTATTCAACTATAAAATTTATGGATGGAATCAAAAGTCTCAATTTAAATTTATTTTGATATTTATAATATCAATTATTTTAATCATTCATTAAAAAAGTAATTACTCCATCATCATTGTGTCACAAATAAATTTAATTATTTAATTTCTAAAAATTATAAATAAAATACCATGATATAGGAAATATTTTTATCTTTGTAATTAATATTTATAGTCAAATTTATCTTATGTATAACCCTATATTTAAAATGGATTAGTTATTAACATTTGAATTTATCATGTTTAACTTTTCTTCAAATAAAATAATAATAAATATCCTAATCTAAACCAAGTGGACCAAAAGGATAATATTTTATTCCTAAGGTTGATTTTGGTCGAAATATTCTTATCCTATAGAATTATGATATTTTTTATGGTGATTATAATATCATTTTTACCATTATTTACCCAATTTAGTTTTAATCATGGAAAATTAAATTCAAAAGATACAATTCACTAAAAATTATTATCATCATATAGAACTAGATTTTACTTACTAATTTCAACTTTGCCTCTTGGATTTTTTAAATTCTATTCACAAAAATAGTAAAATTACGTTTTATGCAAATTTTCTAATGTTCCTAGAATGTGGGTAAAAGATGTTAAAAACATTTATTAAAATTTATAAATCTAATATTATTATAAAATGACTTACATGAATTAAATAGTAATAATATAGTTATTATGTATCTATTTTGAGTTTAAAATAAATTTAAATAAAAATAGTTATTAATTAAATAAAATTCATTTATAAACAATAATGCAGTGTTTGTCACTATTCATCCAAAATTGATTGTTTTCAGAAAAATACCAAAAACTCCCTGAAATTAACTTTTTAGATTTAGAATACAAAAATGATATCTATTTTACTAAATTAAAAACATATTAGTTTCATTAATTAATTTAAAATTAATTCCCATTGTCAAAACTAGAAAGTAGGTTTTTAAGAAGTTAAAGCTATTAGAAGATTATCATGAGTTTATATACAATTTAATTTTGAATTTACATCCAATGACCTAAATTATATTAAAAAATGGAAATATAATATAATTATACTATTAAACCACTCAAATTCATAATTTAACACAATAAATTATTTCGATTAAAGATATTTTTTTCAATTAAAATTTAATTTTTTTCACTTGTCATAAAAATATGAAACTTACCAGAAAAGTACCAAAAATATATCCAAACTAAATTTTTTATGTCTCACTTCTAAGGAAAACCCTAATTTCATTAAATTGAATATATAAAAGTGTCAAATATTTGATTCAAAATGGATCTCCATTAAAAGGTGGTAAAATTTCATTTTTTTGAAAAATACATATTTTATCTGAAAAATTGATTTTTTTTTCATATATTCTATCTAAGAAACACATAATATAGAATCTAAAATTATATGGTGTATATGAAAATTCAAAATTTAGTTAATACTATCCAGAACTAATTTTTGAATGGCTAGTGTGGTTAGTCGTGGTGTGATCGAACTCGGTGTTGCGTGTAACACATGCTATTGAATTAATTTAAATAGATAACATACTATGAAAACCTAGGGTGTTAAAATTTAATTAAAAAAATTATTTTGAAAAAGGGGATTTGGAAGACACGAGGGTTGTTCAAAAAATCGTCCTCAATTATATGCCCATTTTAAAACGAATTCGTTGGATCTATTTGATAAAGCCTTAAATATTGATGAGCATCATATGAAAAAAGTATTCTAATGGATTCAGGTTGTGATATATCGAAAAATGCCTCTTTATTTTTTATTACATTTTTTTGAATATATAATTAGGAAAATAATCTATCCTTGTATCATACTGTAGTGCTTGATTCATTTACATTGTTTCCAAACACCTATTTAGTGCCTATTGCTAAGGTGTAATTTGGTCTATCCAAAAGTTATTGTACTTTATTTATTTAATTCTTCATACATATGAATTTCTTAGAATTAAACACTAGTTGTATCATTTATGTTATTTGGTTCAAGATGAGATAATATTTCTTGATGTTCTACATTATTTCATATAGAATCTATAATATTTGTTCATTTTTCTAGTTGTAAAACTATATCATATAAGGTATGGTAATTAAGGATCATAATAGCATTAGAAAAACATGGTAGGGTCATTTAAGGTTCTTCAACGGATTCAGGTTCTACAATATCTGGTAATTCCTCAAAATTGGATGAGTTTCTTTGGTATTTTTCCAAAATATTGAGTTGGTATGTAATATAAGATGAATGTTGATAAATCATCATTAATTTTTTTTCTAAATAGGTCTTCAGATCATGTGGATCTACTTTATAAAATTTTATATGAACAAATTCTTCAACGATTTTGGTTCTTTTATTCAAAAATATAATAGGATTTACTAGAGTTTGAATACCCTAGGAATATTCCATCCTCACTTTTGGAGTCAAATTTGTCAAGATTATTTGCAGTGCTAATAATAAATACTTTGAAACCAATGTCTCTAAATAATTATCCTTAGTATTATTATTATTCCAATTCTCATAAGGGGACTTTTTCAAGATAAGTATTTTTAAAACTATATTAACTATGTAAAAGGATGTTATGACAGCCTCTTCCCAAATGTAGATTAGTAATTCATGTTCAATTAGAAGGCATAGTCTATCGCTTGAAGTCTTATATTTCATATTTCTACAACTCCATTTTGCTGGGGGATCCTCGGATAATAGAAGTTATGAATATATCCATTTTTTTTTTAAAAATCAATGTCTTGATTTTAAAACTCATGTACAAGGACACTTCTTAGTTTCTTAATCCTAATTCCACTAAAGTTTTCTTTAGGCCAAGATTACATGGTAAAGTAATAATAAAACTAAATTTTGTGAGATAGAAATAACACCCGAGTTTATAGAAAATGTTATATACCTGTACATAAAAATTGAGATTCCTATTTATAATTGAAACTCTATATAAGCCAAATAAATCAAAAAAACAACTTAATAATTTTATATGTTGAAAATATATTATTTTATTTAAAATGTATCTTATGTTGTTTATATTTTTGGAATGGTTTACAGAATTGTTCATTTTGTAACTCTAGTCTAGGTAGATCACTGACTAACCCTTTTCAAGAAAGCTTCCAAAGAGATTTAATATTATAGTGGCCTAGTCTTCCGTGTCAATGATAATATTATTTAAGAAAATCACTCAAGTATGAAAAATATTTAGAAATTAAATAATTAATATCATCAAGATTAACATTATCCACCCTAAAAGTATTAATGACTAAATCAGATTTAAAATTTAAAAAACACATAAATTATTCTCTTATTTAAAATGAAAACCATCATCTCATAATTGTGATATTTTGAGCATGTTTACATGAATCCATAATTAAATAGTACTTTGGAAATTAAAAATTAATTTGGGTTACCAATTTTTCCAAGGTTAATGATTTTACCTTTATCATTATCACCAAGGGTGATATTTCCTCCATAAACCTTTAATATAATGTTAAAACCTGTGTAGTGTCCTACCATATTCATTAAACATCATATATCCAAGTACCATAGAATTTTATAGGATGTGTACACGTATTTTTCTTGCAAAAAAAATTTATACAAGAAATAATTTGGGTACATAGATTTTCTTGGGGCCAGATGTGTTAGTAATTAGGGTTTTTAGAACCCATGCTTATTTAATATACCTATTTTATACTATTTGTAAGCTTTTTGAACTAAAAAATTTTGTCCATTAGAAAATAACCAGGAGTAGATATTTTAGGTCTTGATTTAGCTGCAATTGTGCTCTTAACTATTCTTATTTGTCTAGTTTAATATCATAACCATATAACATATTTATAAGTCACCTTCATATCTAGAATATCAGTATGTTTTTCTATACAATTTTTAAATATTTGTAAATCCTTCTCAAGTATCTCATTTGAAAAATTATTTTCAATATCCCCATTGAGTAATTGAGAATTTTTATCTTTCTCCAGAGTTAAATTAGATTTAATATTTCATGATAATGTATACATTCTTTTAAGAACATTATACTTATCATTAAGTTCATTATAATTGAATTCCAGAATTATTTAACATTAAAACTTCTCTTATTGAGACATTTCATCATCAATATGTTTGTTATCATAATTATCAAAATTATGCAAGGGAAAATAGTATAAACGACATGTACCTTAGTGATATTAGTCACGAAGAACCTTTTGGATATATCAGACATGTATTCATGAATAGAGTTAGAATCACTTCATATGTCCTCATAATAACACCATGCTACACTCAGAGAAATATTATACCTCTAGTAATTGACATAATATTTCTTCTTTTATTTCAATTTTGGATAGTCTTCCTTAACATGTCATTTTATTTTGTATTAATAACAAGTAATTTAATTATCATCCTTCATCAAATCATTTTTATAGTTTCCTTCAATTACATAATTTACATTATATTTTTGATTTCTAAAAAACATTTTATTTTTATAAAACATTTTAAATCTCCTGGCCATTTGGGACATCTCATTATCACTATCTGGTGTTGATTCACTTTCATTGGATTTATTATCCTCTATATATTACTATTCTTATTTTATATATTTGGATAAAGAAGACTTTGAAGCTAGTGAATTTATTTTTGTCTTATCATAGTCCTCTCAGTTGACATTAAACTATTCTTAATACATCATATGTTTGCCAATTAGCTCATTGAATAGCAGTTTGCTGATGTGACATGATACTCTGATTAAAACGGATGTTCCTATCCATCATTATGGAAAGAATAATTGTTAAATAAACATCTAATATTTTTTAGATACTAGATTTCCCAATGAAATCATCATGTTATCTATTTTATTAGACCTATTATACATGTCATAAATTATTTCATCTAACATCATATTAAAAGTATCACAATTAATAGTATATATAGTCAATCTCATCACTTTAAAATTGGTTGTTCCTTCAGGAGATACAACTAATGCGTCTTAATTATAAAACTAATATTGACGAGAATAAATTCTTTTAATTTCTCATATCCTAAATCACAATATACGTAATTAATATATTTTCAATTGTTTTTATAAGTAGTTGTTGTCGCTTCATCCCAACTAGATATAGAAGTTACAAGTAATTCATATTTATCCAATGTTGTTTTCCAAATTTCAAAACCCATAATCTACATGAATTTTAATTTTAATCATGCATCGAGAATAGTTACTTCCACTGAAAAATAGAGTTTTTTTGGTTGAAGAACCTTCTTTCCTATTATCCATTATAATATTTTTTTGAACAAATAAAAATTTACCATCATTAATGTACAAAAAAAACGAATGTTAATTTTTTTTTTGAAAAAACAATGATAATCATAAATCCTATAATACCAAATGTTTGTTGGAGTGAGTATCTCAAATTATGGGATGTGATTTGAGCACCTCATAAAAATTTATATTTAAAATAGATTTAAATAAAATACCCAAACTAATTAAAAAAAACCATTTTATCTAAATATCAGATCAATTCAAATTTTAATCCTTCAAAATATATCTCAAAAGATTTATTGGGTCTATGTGAAAATAAATATAAAAAAACTACATTCACGTTTAAAATAAATATACAAAACATAAAACATATATAAATATTATTTAAGATAGAATATCAGAATAATTATTTTTTCCAATATCAATAAAATACATTTTTTTAGAAATTAAATGAAGAAAAACAAAAAAAGAGGAATTTGAAAAAAAAGGTATAGTATAAAGATAATACACAATCCTCCCCACTTGAAAATCACCTACTTACAATTAGTTTATATAAACTAAATTTTTGATCCAAAACATGGATAAAGATTTTCAACATTCAAGCAGCTTTCTAGGCCATAGGTTACCTCTTCCACATTTTTATTGGAGAATATGAAAACAATAAATAGATCACCCTTAGTCCCCTACCACCACAAGGGAGAAACCCAAGTAAAAAGGTGTTTAGAATATATCAATGTATCATCTAGTTTAAATGAAAAGATAGTGTGGGATAAATAAAATAGATTAATAAAAAATTATAATAATGTAAATATAAATTAGCATATTTAGAAAATAAATAACGTAAATGGATATTGTTGCTTGGTATATTTGGATATGAAGCTCATAACTCCATAAATGTGATTTAAACTAATGTATGTGTTCAGTTTCAGAAATATCATATAGAATGGAGTTTTACAGATTCAATGACCCTGTTTATAGGAAAGAACTATATGTATGTTAATATTTTTATTACTAAATTGATTGTATGAATGATTCAACACATATGATCTTATTATTCCATAGAGATGGTTTTCCTCTCCTAACATATCATCACCTATACATGAGGATGTGTGGTTTTTATTTTATTAGAATTAGTAGTAGTAAATACATCCACATGAGAAGAAATCCAGAGATTCTGCATCCTCATAATTAGGGCTGACAAATTCTTTAATGCATCACTATCGAGAAATAAAAAAAATATTGAAATATACATTAACATTAAAATATATAAACAAGATGTTTGAGTATTTAATTCAAAAATGAAAGTAAACGAAACAATGGTAGTGCTTGTTTTGAATAATGACACTGGTGGTGTCTTATTCTGGTGGTGATCTTTTGGAATGGTTTCTAGATCTTGATGTGAGTTTGGGTCTGGTGGTGTCTTTTGGAATAGTGATTATTTCTAGTAGTGTTTGAGTCTAGTGGTGATACATTCAAATAATTTACCCAATTTCAACTATTATGGATGGTTCTGTTAAATAGTGTCTCTACTCTGGTGGTGAGTCTTTTTGAAACCTTGCCAATTTTTTTTCTAGCAGTGTGAAATAATATGCGTTGACTCTGGCTTATGGTCATTCATCCTAGTACTTAATCGATTCAAGATAAAAGCGGAAAGACACATTGACAGTGTCTCAAGGAAATGATGTTACTTTAGTGATTGTGAGATATCCATGGCAGTGAGACATCACTTCCAGTGTCTCATACTTAGCGGTGTCTCATACATAGCGGTGTCTCATAATAGGTGGTCAACCTTTTCCAGACCTAGCCACATTTCTTGCTAACATGTCTTATAATATAAAATGTTATCATAAATCATAAAATAATTAATATCACAACAATCATGATTGTGTGATCATCTCAAAAATGAGTCCAACACCAAATAAAACCTATAATGAGGAAGACTATCTTGAATGGAGAAAGTATATTTAGAGATCTAAAATGAAGAATTTAAAAATAAGAAGTGCGACTTCTGTTGTGGGAATTGAATTCATAGTTCTATCAAATCATTATATGAGAATTGAATATGTTCAATGGGAATACAGTTATAGGAAATATGGACACTATGAATATGGTCATGTTATATACATGTATCCAATAGGTATGCCAAGGCTGAATACTATTAGTAGTAAATATATAATATGATAACTCACAGTGAAATAAAAATATAATATTAAAATATTTTAATTATGTATATTTATGTGTTAGTTGTTAATATTAATAATAATATTTTTAAAATAATATAAGATTTATTTATAAAATTTAAATAATTGTTTTAATTTTCATTAATTGGTAATTCTAAATTTTATAACGCAAATAATTAATTTTAATTGAATTTTGTTAAAGAATATTTATTTTAAAATTATTTTTTCTATGAACCATTTAAATTATGTTTTGTATATTTTCTCATAATAAATTAAATTATCCAATTTTAAAATATTATTTTATATGGAATAATTTATTAATATTTTTTAAATTAGAAATGTCTATGAAATATAATTAACAATAATTAATGATTAAAAACAAATTTTAAATTAAAGAATAATTTATGTATATTTTTTATTTTCATTTAAAATATAAATATATAAATATTAGAATTTTAATTTAGAAAAATGAATATAAATTTTGGACTTAGAATAAAATTATTTTATTAATCTTTTTTTATATTTTTTAAAATCAAATTGAATTATTATGTTTATGATGAAAAATAATGACTTTACTAAAAATACAAATTTATTGAATTTATCATTATGTAGTAAAGTCCAAAAATTTTATGAAACATTATAAATGATCAAAAAAATATTTTTTAAGTGAAAATATAAATTTTCAAAATAATATTTGTAACTTAGAAATCCTAAGAATAAATTTACAAGTACTTAAGAAGAAGTTTTCAATAAAAAATGTTTCAGCCTTTTATTTTAACTAAATATTATTTTGGTAATTTTTTGTTGGAATTCTACTAAAGCCACATATTGTTTTATATTTTATAATAAAACAAATTTATTTCAGGAAAATAAAAGTCATTTATAATGTAATCATACACATAAATATTATGCTTAAAAATACATTTATTTTCTAAACACATGGTTTTATAAGTTTCTTGAACTAAGTTAAATTACATTTTTCATGAACATATAAAGTTTATACGATAAAATGGATTTAATATTTGGGATCATTAGGTCCATATTATATAATATGAAACATTTTATTTTTATGAATTAAAATTAAATTACATAGGTAAAACCTATTTACCATTATAAAACAAAAACAAATGTTAAAATTGAAAATACAAAGACTAAAAGACTATGAAACTTGTTTAAAAAATGATTGAAAATGAATCTTTGAGTTAATATTGACATAATAATCCGAAATACCATTATGTTACCTTTTTGAGTCTTCTTTATATGTGAAACATGTGCTCTCTATATATTAAGTTGAAATATTACCAAAATGTCATTATCACCACTTATAAATGAAGTCTCTCACCACCCCCTTCGATAAAACTACCGAAAAATGGTCTCCACTTGAAAATATACCCTTTATTACTTCCCCTTGAATCCTATGTCTTTTTATTGACCCTCTAGTCACAAGATATTAGCCTAAGACCTCCATTTCTAAGGAGTCTTCTAAGGGAAAACACATGTTCTCAACATGAGTTTTCTTTTTTAAATAAATTCTTTTATTTTAAATTTTAATTTACCAAATTTAATTTTCTAATTTCAGTATAATGATATTATTACTATTTTTATACATAATTTTATTTTTCTATGTGTATAATCATTAACTACATTTACCATTTTCTATTATAAAAATGAAAAATGTCATTTGTGTGTTGTGCAGACTACCGCCTCCACAAAGTGACAACATCTACATTTCACCAAAACCAATATTCACAGATCATAATGGTTAAATTTAATAATATATTTGAAATATATAATTTATATATTATTATTAAGAGATAAATTATATTCTACCTTCTTTCCCGCTTGTTATTTGACAAATTTAATCATTAACTATGTGTTGTACAGACTACCACCACTACAAAGTAACATATCTCATTTTTCATCTAGTTTTATTATTAATTATTAGAATTTATTTAATTGTTATATCAAATCATAAATTTATATAAATTATATAATTATTATTTTGTGATATTTATATTATGACAAAATAAATCTCCATTAATAATCATAACCATTCATTAATTATGGTATGTTCATGTTTGGGTTTGCCTGACCACCTACATTATCAATGATAAAAGAATAATATCATGGATTTGTATGAAAAATTAGTTACTAATAGTATATTATATAAATAAAAACAAAATTATAAATTTTTTATTTTGGAAAGGTAATATTAATTTTAAACTCATAAATTAAGATTCTAATGTCCGTTCATGAGACATCATCGCAATATAATCATCACATATTTCATTTTTAATTATTACAAACAAAACTCCCATATAATGAAACTATAAAATTATAAATAATTAATAAAAATTAATTAAATTTACTTTTATGATATGTAAATAATTATCTTGGTGAAAATATTTAATAACAACACTGGTATTATGAATCAATTTAAATTTGATCAACATTATTCACAACCGATGTTGAAAAAGGATAATAGTTATCAAATATTCATGTTGAAAACAATTATTTATTATGTTTATATAATTTTTATACTTGAATAAGGTTCTGAAATTAATTATTAATATTCTTTTTATAGGTTTCTAGGATAATTAATAGAGTAAATATGGACCAACGTTAGGTTTTGTACTTACTAAATTATATTCCATTATATTGAGCAATTTATAATTTAACTCAATAGTTAAATGTTTGATTTATTATACCAAATGAACAATATTTATGTTATTTACTACTGAAGTTGTGAGGTTATAAAATTATTCCTTATAAACTCAACATCAAATGAATAATTCCTCAAATATTATGTTCCTAGAAATAGGTTTCCTATCTAAATTTTCACCCCTTGAGAAATATTTCTTATTATACACCATGTATAAATTTTAATACTGTAATTAACACCCCTTTGAAATTCTATATTCTTATTCTCTCATTATTCATGTTATTTAATTTTCCATTTTAAATTCATCCTTAAAGGGGTTTTTTTATTTGAATGTTTCAAAATTATTTAGTGTTAGTTTTCTCTATTTTCTTGTCTATGACACATGTTTCAAATTTTACACCATATTTTCTTTTATATTTTTCATGAAATGTCCTATTTTATTCATGTATAATGAATATTTTTCTTTCCATTATATTTTATTATTAGGGTATTCATCTCAATTTTTTTTTCATTCTTCCATTACCAATATAGTAAGGGTTTTTCATCTCAATTTTACTTGATTAATATATTGTTTATTTTAATAACAATTTTTATTTATTGGTATTTATATTATTCATGAATTACCTTGTAAATTATCTAAAAATACTTCTTATTGGGGGTATTCATCACATGTAAAATCCATCACATATTTTTTCTTTTCTAATTATCCCCTGTTTATAGGCATGATTTTTCAACCAATGAATCTCCTTTGTGAACATTATATATTTTATTTTTATGGAATGTGGGTTATGTATTGTATGGTTTACTAATTTATTAATATGATGAATGAACTTGTATGAATTAGAAAAGGGTTGTTCCTACTATAAATACCCATTGATGTATTGGTAGGTATCATGAGACAATTTAGATTGGTAATTTTGTTGTATGTGCAGCGAAAAAAATATTTCCTAGACATAGGGACTAGAAGGCAATATCATGATGTCTATTATAATGATGTATTTTCTTAGGGCATAGAATTAGTTGTCCAATATTATAAATTTCATCTCTAAGGAACTAGTTATTATTGCCCATGTGATTTTTTAATATTAATCATTTTCCAAGGATATATTATGGTTTCAATTTCATTATATTATGGGATTATTTTTTATTATATATTAAAACAATATTACTTATACTCATCTTATATTTAGTTACAATCTTTTATTAATTTCACTTAAGTTTACTTTTATAGGGAATTTTACGTCACCTATCTTATGTTACCAAGTTCACATGTTATTAAGAAAATTTTAACATATGATAAATCTAGAAGAGTAACATGTGTGGATAAATTGGTAGGAGAATATGGATACATATTCGGGATTAATTCATTTATTATATAGTGGTAGAAAAGTCTATTTGATAAGAAAGACATGGGATTTTATTGTTGAATTTGTTTCTAACACTCTAAAACTTTAAACCAATCTGGACAGTAAAATTTATATAAATTAATATTTTTTTGTTATATTGAAATAATTTATGGTTAAAATTTGGTTTATATGCTTAATTTTAAAGATTTCATGTAAAAATTCCTTTTTAGGGACCATATTTGTGACTGTATGTATAGGGTGTCATAGTATGTGACTTCTGACTAAGAGTTAACGACATGCTATATGGAGTTATTGAAGAACTTGGTATCATATAATTAATTCATTATTGTGTCTCCTTATAAATGGATAAATATTAAGTGATATACCATTGATGAAATTTAGAGGATGTTATCATTTAGTTTATGAAATTTTAATTCCATTCTTACTTTATCATCCATGGTATTAAATAAGATACGGTTTTCTAACTAATTATTGGGAAATCATTTTTAGCTATATAAAAATCTCTTATTGATGTCCAAGTTGGATTTTTTTTATTTTTGTTGATTAAAACATAACATTAGACATCCAAAAACATAGTCCTTCATCTGATAGACAAGACTACAAATCTCTAGTACCATGAAATTAAAAAAAAACTAAAACACCTATTATTTAACCCATTCAAAACAAATTTTGGATTTTTCACTTAGTATATTCACAAACATTACCATTCATCATTAATGTGGTTCTTCTAGGTGAATAATATTGTAAATTACTCAATGTTTTTTTCAAAGTGGCATCCAATAATAGGCTATATAGTAGGTGATTTGAAATGTATATTTCCTACTATAAGTTCTCAAAGGATATATATGAAAGATCATTAAAAGCCTTGTAGGTATCCACAACAACTCATAACACATCATATTAAATAATTCTTCATGAAAGAACTTATCAAACATAAAAATTCTAGATTAATATATAAAATCTTTAATAGTAAGAGGGTTAGTTCATTTCAAGTTGTACATAAAAAGGGTGGGACCAAATTGGCTAAAAATGGAAAAGGATAATTGACACCCACTAGAATAATGACTGCATAGGGACATTGTGTTGAATTCTTTAAATTATATGATTTTACCAGAACATATTGATTCCCATTACAATTCATTAGAAAAATACTTAAATAATTTTACAGAAGAGATTACTATTATTTTCTGGATGGATACTCAGGTTATAATCAAATAGATGCCACACCAGATGATCAAGGGAATACTAAATTCACATATTCATAAATTAAAATATATTATTAGTGAATTAATTTTGGAATGTTCAATGAACTATCCATGTTTCAATGATTCATGATGTTAATATTCTATGATAAGATTGAATATTTCTTAGAAAAATTAGCGGATAAAATCCCTATTAAGGGAAATTTCGTTATTTAAAGTCATATACTTTTGTATAATATTTCTCCATGTCATGAAGAAAATAATTTGGTGCTAAATTGTGTAAAATATCACTTCAATGTAAAAATCAGGAAAATCTTATGCCGTTAAATTATAGAGAAAGCTATTAAAGTTAACCCTGTCATGATAATCACAATTCCTAAGCTAACCATGCTTGTATCAATTCATGATATCGGTGTTTTTCACATGAGTATATGAATATACACATATATTATTAAATAATTCACTATAATTTCCCGACATGGACCGTCCTATTAGGAAATAATTTCACCATCACTTTTTTTCCACAATGTCAAGAACCCTTTTAGTTGTGGAGGTAACAGTTGATGGAATATATAATTTTTTTTTCATTGGGAACAATGATTGGAATTAATGTGTGATGTAAATGATTGGGAAGTTATTTATTACATGGAAAAAAATAAATAATTTATCATTAGAGAAATATATTTTGTTTTCCAAACATTTAATGATTCTCAACAAAAATTACACAACAACTAAAAAATAGTTTCCAACAACTTTCGTTGCATTTGATAACTTTTGTTCTTTCTTGTTTTTCTCCAAAGACATATTGTATACAAATAAATATACCCTATATAATTTTATTACAAATAATGATACTAATCCTATAAATTCTCATTGGATTTTTTTACTTTGGGATTAGAAATTGAATGAATTGATAAAATCGGCACTGCGAGTTTCATTTCTGATCATTTATCAAACCAAAGAGAAGTCAAAAGTGATATTATTGTCAAATTAATCAAATAAAAACATTATGGTGATAAAATATATTCCATTGAGACTATCATACCTTTATATTTTAATTCCATGAATTAATTAACATAAGATGTGGTATGTTCATCTTTATAAAATGATAAAAGTTGAATATTTTTGAATGCATCATGCCATTACTACGGGGATAGTGCACTACATTTCAAGGATTTTTTGTATGGAAGGATTAAAATATGTATCCCAAGGGAAGAATTTTATAGTATTTTGACTCTCTTCCATTATTAGATGTTGGAGTAAATAATATAGTTTATCATAAAATTGAAAATGTATTACAATGTTATTTATACTAGCTGAACTTATATCAGGATATTTAAGAGTTCATCATGAACATTTATAAATTTTAAATAGCTGGAGGAACTCAATAGAAGTGTGAGATTACACTACAACACATTATTGGAATTTAATATTTTAATATATGGTGGATCAAATCTATGGGTCCATTTTCCAAATCATCAGGAAAATCATACATCATAATCCTTGTTAAGAATGTGTTAATGTGATTTGAAGTGGAATCATGTGAAGAAAAAACTGATCAAGCAGTAATTAAATTTTTGGAACAACATATATTAACCTTGATAGAAATTACACGACTCGTCATTAGTTACTATAGAACAGAATTTAATAGTTACATATTTTAGAAACTAATGACCCATAATTGATGTCATCATTACATGTGCACCCCATATCATCTATAGAAGAATATCAATATAGAAATTTTAAACCATGTGATAAATGGATTAATAGGGAAAAATATTAATACTTCTCAAAATTATTAGTCTAATAAAATTAATAAAGTTGTTTTGGAATAAAATACAAAATTTAAAAACCAATAAGACTGTACCCATACTAGTTTTTGTTTGTGAGAACAATTCACCTACCAGAAGTTATAGAACATAAATATTATTTATAAATAAATATTATGAACATTGAATTCAAAACAACCTAAGAATATATCTTAATACAATTTGACGAATTTAATAGGGTAAAGTGAAAATATTATGGAAATGATATGATCTATAAAGAGAAAAATTAAATCTAGCATGATAATAGAATTCAATTTTTAAATTTATTACTATGTAAAAAATTTGTACTCTCACACTCAAAGATTATGGTTTTGATATAAAGTATTAAATTAATATTTCATCTTCCATATGTTGTCACAATTCTCTATCCCCTTGTTGTTATTGAAATATATGCTGGGAAGATAACACCTTCTAAGGTGAATAGACAATGATATAAAATTGTTACACTTTATATATCATAATTTTCTATGAATAATTTTTTTTAAATAATAATATAATATTTTAGTGGATGCTATTAAATTTAATGGTTCGTGGGAGACAAATCATCAGTAGTCAATTTCCATTATTTTTATATTTAGTTTTTTAGGAAACTAAAATAGTATATAATAACCTATGGTTTATCTATCTGATATGGATATTTATATTTTGGTAAAACCCTTAATAATTTACTCTTTTTGGATTATACCCTAAATTAACGCCTTTACGTTAGATGGTTTATTTTTTAAATAATGGAGTATAGGGATAGAGTTAGCTGCATGATGAAATTCATGGCATGGATTGGTCATACCAATCCCAATTCACGACATGCATTGGTTATTCCCAAGAGGGAAACCCAAGATTTACATGACCTGAAAAATATTCAAATCATGAATATATCAATGATTTGTTTTGAAAAAAAACTGGTAAGAAACATTTTTTCCTCTTCTCCCCCTCTTACCACCTCTCTTTATGTGATGCTCCCCTTTTTCCTCAACCTTGTATTTGAGGTGACATCTTCTTTAGACTCTAACCAGACCATTATTTTTGACATTAGAAGCATGAAAGTATGATAATTGATCTGATTAATTCTCCACTTGGATTATCACTCCATCATTAGTTCTTTTTTGATGTGAGGTAATATGACCTATTTTTAGGGAATATTTATATTTCTTTGTTTCCACTCATTCCAATCTATATTAGAAGCTGATACTTGATAAGTAATCTACTAATGACCTATGGTATGTGGTTTATTAATTGTCCCTCATGTATTGTATCCTTATATTGTGTTTCGTGTAACTTCATGCCATATCTTCCATACATTCATAAAAATAAACACGACCCTAGTATAATTTTTTATCCTTGATAAAAATAAACTTAGACCACTTTATTATTACCAAAATGTGTTGTCATTGACTAATTCCTCCCATTGAGGTGTTCCTATGGAACATAACATGATATTATAAATTCATATGTGGAAAAATCATCTGTTATGTGGTTTTTTATAGACACCAAAAATCTTAAACGAAAAAGAAATAAATGGATAATGAGTGGTACAACCACATAACACGATTCTTCCTAAAACCTCATTACACCCTTGTTCAGGTGGAACTTTAATAAATTATAAATCTTATTTTACTTATTATCCTTTATGATATTTAGGCATGGAATCCCATATGAATGTGATACTAAATTAGGGAATCCCATAAACCTGTGACACTAGGGTATGGAATCCCATTTACTTGTGACACTTGTGCATGGAGTCCAATATGCTGATGATACCTTGGAGTAGAAACCGATATTCTTGTGATAATTAGAAATGGTTTCCTATATAATTATTGTACTCAGGTATGAAACCATATATTATGATGATACTCAGGAATGGAATCTCATATACTTGTGATACTTAGGCATGGAGTACCATATACTTGTGATAGTCGAGTATAGAATCCCATATACCCATGATAAATTTTAATGACGACATTATAATTCATTATATATGATAATGTCATCCACTAATACATTAAGATACTATAGTAACTAGACATAGATGCCTGAGTTACACCTCATAACCTGCCTAGCACTACTGTTTAAATATATGGATATAAAAATCATTTCATATTGAGATCACAAATACATACTTGCACATACACTTATATTTACATGTTTACGACGATGTCTTATTAGAGGTTTTATATAATCAGTTAATGTTAGTAGTGTTAGCCCGATGTCATTTAAGTACCATAGATGACCCTTTATAGATTACATAATTTCTTTACCATTATTATATATTCACACCAAATAGATTATATGCACGAGATGGAAAGTTCTATACACCATTGGTGGGGGCCTATTGATAACGTCTCACACTTTATTTTGGTCATCATTTGGTACCTATAACGACTTCAGAGATGTAGTTATAGACCATGAAAAGCACTTGGTCCTCGATGATTGATTGTTTATAGAATTCCTGCTTGGGATCATGGTATTGAGCCTTTTCAAGTGATGTTATTGGATAGAATTAAAGGGTTTTATTATTTATATTCATATACATTTCTTATTTTTTGTATATATCCTTGACATAATCATCAAATTTTATTCAAAACCTCTTTTTGGATTTTTTATTATTTCATTTTCATTTTGTAATCCCACTACCATGTCTGTCATTTATTATGATTCCTCTATATATCTATTTATTATACCACTTCACTACCTTTATTATGAGGTTATATTCTCTACACTAAACCACATTGGACCCTAGATTCTATTTTTCATCCTCTAGAATTTGGGGAGACATTATTGAGGTCCTATGACCGATCAAGTTTGGTTATTTATGTGTAAACCAGGTCCGGGATGTTACAAATTGTTATATGTGGATTTTATTTACTTCACTATCATTGTAAGATGGTATAATGTATACTATGATGTGTTAAAATTTGGTAATTACACTATGAATGGGAGTATATGACCCATGTATAGAGAGAAGAACAATTACCGTAGATGTGAATTCATATTTTGGATTCTGTTTATTATAGTTGTTTTGATTTCCTCATTGGGTGACATAAATGTTGTGTAATGGTTTTTATATATATGAGGATTATGTTTTACCCTTTTCTAGTTATATAAAGGATGTGTGACTCATTCATCTTTATAAGAACAAATATATTCTAATGTCACTCCTTATTCCACGCTATATGGGTGCATATAATTTAATATATTCCTGTGATTTCTATAAGTTCCTTGAATAAAATCTACATATATATATGTAATTTTTCTAACATTATTTATGGGGAATGAGAAACAAAATTTGTTACATAAATTTCATTGGAAACCTAGTAATGTTATCCTGCATATCTTGATTCATAAACCTTAAGTAGTCAATTATGGGATGTTGAGTTATGGACCATTGGTCGCAAGGGCTAGGACATTTTTATGGTTTTCATTAAGTGGACACAAAAATTCAATTTATAATGTGTATGGGCCTCTACAAATTATAAGTGGAGATCTATATAATTCAAACATTAAAAATATTTTAATAAAATTATCTATGAACATAAAATAATTTAAATCGTAAAATATAATAATTTCCATTAAATAATAATTCAAATTAAAATGAAATGGTGTCTTCCTCTATGAATTTCATTTGACACACGTTATACTGGGACCCCTTACTTAGAGAATAGAAATTTACTGTGAACCAAACTCGAATGTATATAGTAGGAAGTTTCTCTTTCACTTCCAATGATCTGTACATCAACTGGACTATACTTTTGGACCAGGATGAGGGGTATGAGTTTTATATAGAATGTAATTATACCTATTAAATCTGGAAACCTGTAATTTATAACATTATCAAATCCTATTTTAGTTGTGTTCTTGGATTATTTTGAGCTATGACACCATGATTTTCTTTATTCATGTTCTAGGAGGATGGTGATTAACATGCTTCAGAGGTTTTGGGGTCTGATAAAATAATGTTATACCTTGTATTTCCACATAAGAACCTCATTATATACCTGAATTGGGAACCTATTCCTAGTTTCTAGAGGTATTCCTACATCTTATGTAGATCATGTAAGGGGCACCGTGACCTTCCCCTACATATGGAAGAGTTGAAATGATAATTCTTGTAGCAACATCCGATCCAAATTTTGGGGGATGGTGGCCCTTAGGTAACCTTGTCATGGTTGGAGGCCATATGGAATATCATCGAGCATCCTGAGTCACCCACTAAGTGGAAAATAAATCACACTATGCATATTCTTTGATATTCTACCAAGAGATGGTGGGATATTATTACCCAGGTAGATCATTATCAAGGTATGACCCTGGAAGTTTTTAAGACAATATTCTATTATTTTTTCATTACTTAGACACTATGAGATGAATATTCTAGATAGTTTATTCATATATAGTAGGGTATTATGTATGTGATGGACCATTATTCTCACATCATGGATCTGTATCACTTAATTTAACGCCTCGGATCCAGGTGCGACCAAAATGTTCCCCAATCTCAGTTGGTCACATGACCTTAAGAACGTTTCCCCAAACTTCAGAGACTGTCGACTAGAAGTGAGGGGCGTATTGTGATATTGAGGAAACTATGAACTCATTTTTAGATTATACATAGTGTAAATAAAATAGTAAACAATAGTGAAAGTAGTAAAACCATACAACAAAATTAAGCAGTGGAGAACTGATAATAATATAACAACTAGAACATACAAAAATGTTTCATGTCACATGTGTCTAAAAAGCATCAAAACAATTCACAATGCCAAAAATAAAATACTAAAATCAATGTATAAAAAAATAGAAAACTCCAACAGTATCTGAGGACTCATCTTGGTCCCATGCTCTCCATCTCCAATAGAAATCAAGTACCTGACGAAAAAGGGTGCGCGCCATTATCTACACCTACAACCATATAATCTGTTTGGGTCCCAAAACATGACCTAAATAGGGTGTGAGATTAATGAAAATAGGAAACCACCAAAAGATTTGTTCTTAACAATTAGTGAATATTTATAACAGTTAATATGCAGAAATGAAGTAATAATCTATGAAGTACTCAAAAGAAAACAATCATACAGTTTTCAATTACATTCATTTATAATTATTATTCATCATTTGAATCATGTAAACCATGGGATATAGCCTAATATCTATATCCCATGTGTAGTCATAACAACATATGTCTTAGAAGACTATCTAAAAATCATGTAAGTATGAGTCCAAGCTTGTGATTTTGCTTGGAAGACTCATCACCAACATTCCATTATTCAATAATAAGCCTTTATAGAATGTTATCAAAGTCTAATCCCCCTATTCTAACATAAAAACAATTAATTTAGTAATGATATTCATGGTAGCTCTCCCATTTTAACCCCATTAGTCTTAAATAGAACTAATCATTACAAAATACAATATGGGAAACCTCTCATAGTCTAAATCCGTTGGTCTGATATACTATCTTAAAATCATAAAGAACCAGCTAGGAAAGCTCTCACAGTCTAAACCCCTAGGTTGACGACCACCTATCATCTCTCATAGACAATACCCATGAGTCAACAAAATTAACAATTCATTTATAAATGACCCTCCCTCAAGAATATCTCATTGAAAATTACCAATGGTCAAACTTCTACAACACATATCACATGGATTTCATATATTATGCAACTTCATCTAAACAAAACATGACAAGGAAATAAGGAACGCCTATAAGCATCCTAGAAACAATGTCCATGAATAATCAATCCAGGTAATTCACCCATGGTGGGTCCCATAAACAAGGTATACAACCTTATGTATAAGAAACTACCCCTTTATCAAATAATCATACCATAGCATGTGATAAACATGGTAAAAATCCAAATCCTAAAATAACCAAAAAATGCATATGCAGCACTAGAATCAACACTCTTGAACATCGACCATTGATTCAGCCTAAAAAGACATTGATCATAAAAAGGTGGAAAAGGTTCAACCTTGAATAACCCACAAGACGATGGCTCAATCAAAGGACAGAAAAATAATTGGGAGGGTTTCATAGTTTGCAGTCGTTCCATTGCTCTCATGTACAAACCAAGGGGAGAAGAAATATTTTTAGGATATAAGATGTGACCCTGCTCCGAATGATGAAATAATATAAAAAACATGAGACGGGTTAGAAAAGTCGCACTGTAGCTAAGAAATAGAAATGATGACATGCATAGCCCAATATCTCTAAAGTAACTACAACTGATATCCACCCAAATCAACTCTCTCCAAAACATCAAACGACTCGATGTATCTCAGTGAAAGCATCCCCTTTCCCATAATCCTCCTATGTACCATCCTCAGTGAGACATATAAGAAAACCAAATCTCCATCCTCAAACTTCATAGGTCATATCCATCGATCATCATTTGATTTTTGGTGAGATTGTGTAGTAGCCAACCTCTTCCAAATCAACTCAACCAAATTAGTGGTATCCTAGACAAGATGAGGTCCTAGCATTGATACCTATCATGATTCCAGCCAACATAGGGGTGATCTGCAAGGCATACCATACGATGCCTCATAACGTGACATCTAAATAATTTCCAAAAAACTGTTATTGTAGGTAATATCCACTAGGGGTATGTGCCTCTCCCAAGATCCCCCAAAATCATCCATTCTCTCTCGAAGCAAGTCCTCCAAAACAAGAATTTTGCACTCGAACTAATCATCTGTCTGTGGATGGTAAGATATACTCATAAGTACTTATGTACCTAAAGCCCTCTGTAGTTCATACCATACTTGAGAAGTAAACCGGGTATCCCTACTTGAAATTATATAGTATGGAACCCCATGTAAACATTCAAGTTCCTTGATGTACAACCCTCTAAGATCCTCAAAATTGATGTTTTTTAATCCACTAGAAGTGTGCCTCCTTGATGAGCCTATCGATAACAACCCAAAAAACATAATTCCCATGAGGAGCACTCTGTAACCCTGTCACAAAATCTATTGTGACATAATTCCACTTCCACTTGGGAATGGATAACTATTTCAAAAGCCCTACCAGTCACTTATGCTCCTCCTTCACTAGCTGACTGGTGGAACAAAACATAAAAAAACTATATACATCCCTCTTCATGATTGGCTACAAATACTAATAGTGTAGATATCGATATATCGTGGTTACACCAGGATGAACTTCCCCTACTAAGGAATGAAAATCTCGTAATAGCTCTGCACATATATCGGTTGACACCCATACACATCCATGAAAATACACGACCTCATCTTCACCTATGGTCCACCAAAGAGTAGGGTCTTGTCCCGACACACACTCCCATAATATTAGACCTTCCAAATCTGATAGATTTTTCATTATTGATCGATCTAGTATATTATAGTTAACAAATTTATAAGAAAGAAACATCTACCCCTATTTTTCATGCACCTCCAAATACATCTCAAAGAACAGATCCATAAGCTACCACTCACTACTGGCTTCATGAATACTTGTAACTAATTCCACCTACTCAATGCATCATCCAATGCCTTGTCTTCCCCAGTCATGTAGGCAATTTCAAAGTAAAAATATTGATGGTACTCATCCCAACTTCGATGTCTCAAATTCATATCATGCTGGGTAAAGATATAATTGATACCTTTTTGGTCACTTTATAACAAAAAATTCTCTCCCAAAAGACAATGTCTCTAATAGTGTAAATCATTAAAAACTATAGCTAACTCGACATCGTGAATCGAGTAATTCCTCTCATGCGACCTCAACTGGTGAGGCTAACACGCAATGACTCCTTCCCCTTACATAAGCACTACTCCCAGCCCGATACCTAATTCATCACAATAGATAGTGTAACTCTTTCCCGGTTATGAAAATATCAATATCACTGCTGAAGTTAATCTAAATTTACACTCTTGAAAGGCCGAATCGTAGGAATCTAACCACATGTACTATTTACCCTTTTTAGTCTGGCTCATCAGTGGTGTTATTAAGCATTAAAATCCCTGTATAAAATGTCTGTAGTAACCAGACAGCCCCAGAAAACTCCATACCTCAAATATGTTCTTTGGCTACTTCCACAAAACTACTACACTCATTTTATTTTTGGTCTACTGATAATCTTATATCTGAGAAGACATCATCCATTAAGTGAATCTTGTCTATCCAAAGGTGTCACTATAAAATAATATTATATAACTGATTATATCTCAGTGTACTAAATATGATCTCAAGATGGGTGTCCGGGTCATGTTGATTGTGAGAGTACACCAAGATATTGTCCATGAAGACTTCCAAAAAAGAATCCATGTAAGGAAGGAACACTCGGTTCATTAGTGCCATTAAAACTAACTGCATGCTCTTGAGACCAAATGACATTACCAAATAATCGTATGGACTATACTTTATCTGAAATTTTGTAAGATGTATATCTAATGGTCTAATGTGAAATTGATGATAACAGTATCCCAAGTCAATCATTTATAACACCCAGTCTCCTTGAAGCAGATCTAAGAGATTTTGAATCCCCGGGTAGCGATATAGGTTCTTGACCGTCAACTGGTTTAGCATCCAAGAATCCACATAGAGTCTGAGGGTACCATCTACCATTTTCACAAAAAAGGATAGGTTAACCCCAAGGAGAAGAATTTGGTTGTATGAAACCCTTTTCATGTAACTCTTCTAACTGCTTCTTGAGCTCCTGTAACTCTGGTGTATCCATAATATAAGGAGGAATGGACACCAGTGTCACTCTTGGCATAGCTCAATAGATAAATCTACCTCTATCTCCAGTGGTAAATATGAAAAGTCATCTAGAAAGACATATTTAAAATGATTCAACACAGGAGGAAATCCCATATTTGAAGTCCTCTGGTCATCAAAATATAAACTAGCACTCTGGGCTTCAATTCCTCCCAAACCATGATACTCGAGCCCATGTCTACACT
Organism: Viscum album; assembly: GCA_963277665.1. NCBI lineage: Eukaryota > Viridiplantae > Streptophyta > Magnoliopsida > Santalales > Viscaceae > Viscum > Viscum album. The sequence goes on along the minus strand of OY728123.1, from coordinate 607,330,303 downwards.
ACTGAACATCCCATTCACCCTTGTGCATAAAAACCCCACCCCTGGTGATGTGAAACTCACCCAGCAATGATAGAAGTCAACAATGACCTAGAAAGTGACCAACCAGTCCATTCCAAGAATGAAATCTAAGCATTTATTCTTAATGATCTAGAGGTCCCAAAAGTAGTGACACCCACCAAACTTAGGAGGGAACTCCTTGCACTATCATACACTAGATTTACTAATACCCAATGGAGTGTCTATCATCATAACATACTGTGATTTAAAGATAAAGATCCCAAGGATCACCAGAATGGAAACATATATAAAACTATAGGAAGCCCCTGAATCAAATAGATAAGATGCTAAAATTGAGGAAACTAGAATCGTACCTCAAATAGTAGAAGGTCCGTGATCCGGGTTGTGCTTGGTCGACTCCACTAAAAAAGTATGACATGTAACACAGCCCTGTGGCCTTTCTATACTACCATGAGCTGATCAACCCTTCAATCACTGAAAACCTGACCTCTGTATACCACAGACATGAACTCCTCCTGAAACTGAATGGCTTGATGAACTCCAGTTCCCAGACTTATGAGAAACTGGTGGTCCTACTTCTGAATGTCGAGTCATAACAGAACCCCTATCACTTTCTGTTGGTGATAAAATTGAGAATTAATGACGATTATGGACCATCTTGTGGAAAGATCAGAACTCGACTCGGTCCTTTGGGCAATGTGGTCCCATATTCCCACTCTTCCCACACTGGTTGCAAACCACCTGGCTACCTGAAGAAACATCACGTGAATGATCTTTATGATGCTTCATGCTATCTGTCGAAGTAGTACCTACCTTGGATGCTAAAAATATTGGTTTCATAGCTCCCAACACCCTCTAATTGCACTCTATAATCCCTGCCTGATCTACTATAGTAGTTATTTAAGTCAGCTTTAAAAAACTCACCTGTGATCGAATATCGTACTTGAGACCATACTCAAATCACCTAGCCAGTAATATATTGTCACCCCCAAGAACATGTGCGAAGCACTGAAGCTCTAGGAAGCGAGAGGAATAAACCATCAATGATAGAGCACCCTACTCCATATGTATGAACTTCTAGTATTTGTCGACAATCAACATCTCATGATACAAGTAATCAAAGAAGTCACACGAAACTCTTCCAAATCCATATTTGGATGATGTCTCACTTGTGAGATAACATCCCACTATCTCTTGTAAGAATCAAGTAGTATGTACATTGAGAGTTTCACCCTCCTCTCCAAAGGCATATTCAGAGGCTCCAATATAGAAAGCATGGGATCAAACTATGACTCTACATTCGGTGGTCCTCCATCCCCTCAGAATTTTGGAGGATGATGACGCTGGAACACCCTCATCAGCTCTACCATAGTCGGGGTAGGATACAATGCTCCCTGAAAGGTCTGAATCATACTAAAAAATCCTTCATGAAACTGTATATCAGCACTAGTGTCCCGTATAACAGCTGGTACGAAGACGAGTATAATGGGAGGATCTACTAGTAGTCCTTGATCTATAATTTCCAGTATCATATCATCACCCTACACCTGGTATACAACCATAGGATGTCTTGGTGGAATGAATCTTCATGGTAAAGATCACACATTTGTAAATGATTAGCAAGGACAACAATATAGAGGTGGAAGAATGGAATAGGAGAAGAAAAACATTCACATTTTTTAAAAGAGGGATACATGACTTGTAGAAACACTGAACGATGTGTTCCGTTAATCTTTATCATGGGTGTGTACCTCTACCATATTGGTTGCGTAACACCCCATATAGAATGATTGTTCATCCTACCACATGAAATGCACTATAATTTTCTCTCTTTCGTAGGTCCTTCTACACAGCTAGAACTACATGGTTCTCTTTTGCTGTAACACCACACGACGTGCTCACCCTAGAAACTGCATGTTATAAATGGTTACACCCACCGGTGTCTTTAGTCACATGGCCATATACTTGGTTGAATTATCAATGGAATTTAAAATCTAGACACAATGTGTACAACCTATGTTTCATCCACCTGTGTTTTTAGTCACTTGTCCAGAAACATGGTCTCTAAAACATGACGTGTTATTCCATTACAAGGCGTGTTATACCAAACATTAATCAACCCCATATCTCTTCTCACACAGTCAGTCACATAGTCATGTACTACACAGCATGTACATACAATACATGATTCTCACTTATGAAAATTTGTTTCCTTAAGAATATAAGTTCACATGTCATATATTCATAACATCACATGTCGTATTGTCTGGGATTCCAGACAGTAAGCCTCTAAATCTTCAAAAAACACATAAAAGGGTAAAATTTATCCAAGTACTTCCACATTCCGATTCGTGAGAGTCCAATATCCCCATGAATGAATGTTTGACATCCTTATTCAGGAAATATCATCACATAATTCGATTATTATTCAAACATGATCCCCCAAATTCTGATACAAGAAGGGACATTACACCAAAGGGACCAAACTTGTCTTCCGTCCAATTGAAACTTTACATATACCAATTCCCTATCAAAATAGAAGGTATTATATCATGACATCTATCAAAAAATCATGCATATCTTGAGGAACATATATCACAACAACATGAAATCATTAATTCATCATAAAAGCTATGCCAAGAATGCATGACATGCGATCTCTAGAGAGTGACAATATAATGTAGGAGACAACATACCCTCATCTCATTAGGTTGTAATAGAAATAAAACTACAATTATATAAATAATAATAAAAAAACTAGTGAATCACATAATAGTGAAATCAAATCAACTGTAACAATTGAAAAACATGAAAATTGCAATATTTTAGGAAATCTCACTTTTCCCTATACATGAGTTAGATACTACCAAGAAAAACTTATCATCAGTTTCTTATTCCTTAATATCTCTGTCTATAAGATCCAAATATTATGAGAAAGTAGAAAAGAAAACCCCTCTGAGACCACTTTGTAACATCCTAGTTCTAGGTGCCGCCCATAGATGCCCCGAACTCAGTTGGTCACATGGCCTCAAGCGTATTTACCCAAACTCTAGGGGATTTAGACTGGTAGAGAGGGCCACATTGTGATAATGGGGAACCTATTCCCTCATTGGAAGAGTATACACAATAGAAATCAAATATTAAATAATAGAAGAAGAAGTAATACCATTCAAAAAAGTAATCATTGTAAGACAGATAATAATATAACAACTGGGTCATATAAAAATGATTCATGTCACATTTGTCTAGGAATTCAGTCAAACAAGTCACAGTGCTAGAAATACAATACCGAAAGAAAAAAATAGCAAACTCCAATAGCATCACATGCCTCAGATTGGTCCCCTACACTCCAGCTCCAACAGTAATCAAGTACCTATTGAAGAAGGGTGCTCTACCTTATCAACACCAGTAACTATATAATCTGTTATGGTAAAAAATCATGACCCAAATAGGGTGTGAGAAGAATCCCTATAGGAAACCACCAAAAGATATATGCCTAACTATCAGTGAATATATATAACATGTAATATGCATAAATGAATAAATAATCTAGGAAGTAATCAAAAGTAACTAATAGTACAATTTTCAATTACATTCAATTACATTTTTTATTCATCACTTGAATCATTTAAAGATTTGTATCGATCCTAGTCTCTATATCCCCCTATGTAATAGTAAAAACATACGTCTAATAAGACCATCTAACAATCAAGTAAGATGGAGTCCAATCTTGTGCTTTGGCTTGGCAGACTCTTTACAATCATTCAATTATTCAATAATGACCATTTTTGGAATTTTCTAACAGTCTAATCTCCTGATCTAACATAAAAACAATTAATTCAGTAATGAACCTCTAGGAAGCACTTGCAGTCTAACCCCTCTGGTATAACATATCACTGATCATTACGAATGACCATCTGGGATAGCTCTTTCAGTCTACTCCCCTTGGTCTAATTTACTATCAAAAAATCATAAACAACAACCTAGGAAACCTCTAACAATCAAAACCCCTTGGTTCATTACCACCTAGAATTTCTCACAACAACTACCCCTGGTTCAACACAATTAACAATTAATTTATAAATGAACCCCATTGGGAGGCTATCATGACAAAATTCTCCCTGGTCACACTTCTGAAATGAATATCACAAGCATTTCATATAATCAGAAAATCTATCCTAACAGAATATGGCATGGAAACAAGGAAGGACTATAAATAATATTAGACCAAATGACCATGAATAATCAAACAAGAGAATCAACCATGTTGTTTTTCATAATCAATGTATACAACCTTATGCATAATTAACTACACCATTAAAAAATCAAACTATATAAGGTGATAAACAAGGTGAAAATGCAAGTCAAGAAATTCCCAAAACATGAGTATGTGGAACATTAAGCATATATAATCCAACGAAGAATAATGAAAGGCCCAAACAACCTATCATGATGTCGTATGATCAACAATATTGAGTGCCAGCCCTTGATTCGACCTAAAACAGTGTAAATCTACAAAAAGGTGAAAAATATTGAACCCTGAATAACTAATGAGAGAGGATGAAACAAGAAAGGAGGCTCTCAACGAATTGAGAACTCACTAGAGGGATTCAAAATCACCTAGAGACATATCAATTGGAGGTCAGATGGAGAATTGGAAGGAGTTCAAATTTCATGGCCATTCCATCACTCTCCTATATGAACCTAGGGGAGAATAATATGGTCTATAGATAATACATGACCTTGCTCTGATTCAACAAATAAAAATAAAATTACATTGTGTGTTCATTAAATGTACATGATGTGTATTATCCTCAACCATCCCCCACTTTAGGTGGTCTTTAAGGTCACCAAATGGCCATGTACACATCAGTTACATGACCGGTACATGGCTGTATGTAGTACGCTGGTACACAAGGCGTACTCATAAGCACATGATGTGTACTTAGAATATTCGGATTTCTTCAATTTTTTCCTAAAAAAACCCAAATTAAATATCCATACCTAAACTAAAGATCATGTTTATTACACTTAACATCGTCTCATTCTTGTGATGTTTTGGAAACAAGGAGATATTTTGAGGTTGAGCATGTATATGACATAAAATCTCAGGTAAAAATATTTCAGTTGACCACTATTTCAAAAATATTGAACTAGAGTGTCATCTACAAGAAGAATCAAAGGGAAGATGATGGTGTAGGCATGAGTGGTTCATAACAAAGATATGGAATTGTGTTGATGAGATGTCACAAACCACTCTTTATGGGTGAACATGGGAGAAATGAAATCCACATGACACCCACTAATAGTTATATGGGATTTAACTAGTAAAAAAATACAGGGAATTAGAATCCCTAATGTCATATTGAAACCATTGAGTGCTGATTCTATGGTTGGTTGTGTAATCTCAATCATTTTTTGATGTGTATTCACCAAACATTAAAATTTCTGAACTATAGGAGGGGATATATATCAAATCCACCTTCAGGAGCAGGATCAACAGAACCTATCCAAGTAGGTACTAAGAGTTGTATTGGCCGTTCAGAAATAGGAGGTGGTTAAGGACTAGGCGTCCATGATTAAGATGTATAGTACTGGTTCGTTCGATCTTCTCAGGGATGTGAGGTTGTATCTCAGGGTCTTAGATCTAGATATATTTATATAGTGTAGGATTTTTGATAGGATCAGAGCTTGGGTCCATTGATAGTTTCAGTTAATATTCTAATATATACTAGTATTTTGTTTTTTTTATTCAATAAAAATGCTTCACTGTCTTTAATAAATGTTACTATAATGAAATGACATGGGGTTTATATTTATTATTTTTCGGTGTGATGGGACATGATACTCTATTGTAAATTCAATCAGATAGTGTACATTAGTGCATGAAATTCCCCCTTAAGGTAGGCTGTTGCCATTTCTTTTGGTTCCTCTTTGTCCTTGTGATTAATGTATTTGATATCATTCTTAGGATGGATTGGTCGGTATCCTGTCATGCTTATATTCAATTTTTTCATTGCAAGGTATAATTTACCTCACTAGAGGGAAATTTTGATCTTCACAAGGTTTAATGGGATTTTCATGAATGTAGATCCAAACTAGAGCATTGTTGGATAGGTATGGTGATTACCCATCTTGGTAGTTTTATATATAGGATCTGTGAAATCATCCTACTAATTTCACACTTATAGTCGATTGTTTCAGGTATTTCTTCCCTCCTTTGTTTTCCAAACTACCTACTAATATATAGGTATTGTTTTCAATTGAGCTAGTACATGCATCTACACTGGTATCCATTTATCCTTACATGGTGTCTACTACAAGTTTGTATGAGGTGAAGATGCAGTTAGGGGACTAGGAAATAATGGGTTTTATAAGGCGTAGTACTTAAACTTATGTTTCACCTATCCTTTTTACAATGATGGTTGATGGTTACCTCATAAATTACATTTATTATCATTGGTTGAACTAGATTATGGTAAATAATTAGTATCCACTACCTCATATAGATGAATTATTTGACCGACCTCAGGGATTGATGGTTTTATCAAAGATTTATTTGAGGTATTGTTATCATCTTGTACAAGTGATAAATTCATAAATACCTAATGTATCATTTCATAGAAGGTACGGTCTCTATTAATATATGGTTATTCCATTCAATCATACAAACATGCCAACTGTTTTTATTGGCTTGATAAATCAGAATTTCCACCCGTATTTGGATTCATTTTGGGTAGTCTTCATGGGAGTTATATTAGGGTATTCCCAAATATGACATGATAATGTAAAACATATTGAGATCATATATAATACACTAAAGGATCACCAGATATTTTCTAAGATCACTAAATACCATTTTGGGCCCGATAAGGTTCACTTTCCTGGTCATATTATCTCAAAGGCAGCAGTGAATGTTGACCATGAGAAGGTGAGTGTCACAGTTTCCTTGGAGAAAAATAGGAATGTATTTGAAATAAAATGTTTATTATTTTTGGATGGCTATTAAAGGATATTTATTCAAGAAAATTCATGCATTGTAGCACATATTAGGTGTTTAAATGAAGAACGACTTAATATCAAATATTGATTCCTCTAGAGTCGAAAAGAAGTTGTACTCTTTATTATGATTAACTAGTAATTTATAAATGGTAATTTATAATTTAAGAATATTTATTTACATTTTATGTCTCATGGTAGTCGAGGCATCATGAGCTTAATTGCCTGATGCACAACCTCAGGATGGAAATAGTAGTCTATACCATATGTAGTTGGAGACATTATTTTATTAGTGAACACTTAGTGGTGTATAAAGACCACAAAATCCTAAAATATTTCCCTATTTATCGTGACATAAATCATAGAAATATATGGTGGGGTGAATACCTACAGTTTTTTTATTTTGAAGTGTATTATATTCAAAGAAAGTGAAATGATATAGTAGATGATTTGATAGTAATGTCATAGATACAAATTGTGAAAGAGGCTGGTAGTGAGTGGAAGTTTATAATTATATTCTAAGAGACTAATTTATAGTTGTAGGAGAATCACAGATAGACTACCCTTCTAGATTTAGTATTGAAATGTTCACTTATGGAGAGAGTGAAGATGAGGCAGTTACTAGAACCCAAGGTCTTAGTTCAAAGAGAGCGTTTTTCAAGAGAGGACCCTCCACTAGTTTGGATCATTAATTAGTATGAGGTCTTGAGAATCCATGTTTGCATCTAGGATCCTATAAATATATGGGATCAATTTATGTTAAGGTATCATGATTCCACATAGGTGGTACACTCTTGACATACAAGTATATATCATGATGTATGCCTCTAATATTGGTGGTCTAGTATGAAAAGGGAGATACCTAGATTTGTTACTAGGTGTTTCACCTACCTACAAGTAATGGAGGAAGATCAAAAACCAACATGGACTTTCCAACAATTTATATTTATAGGTTGAAATAGGATGACATCACCTTGGAATTGTTTATTGTCTTGACATGATCTCTAAGGGGTAATGATTCAATATGAGTGATCATCAATAGGGTCATAATGGTCACCCACTTCTTACCTATTAAGGAAAACTTTTGGCGTTGATCTTCTACGTATCTATGTTCTACATATTATTAAACATCATGGAGTTCTTGAGAATACTGTATCAGAGAGGGATGCTCATTTTTCTTATCAATTCTATCAAGGGTTGCATAGGGAGTTATGTACACTTGTAATTTTGAGTACAACACACCAACCTTAGACTAAAATGAATTCCAAGTGGATGATATATGTGTAAGGACATTTTTAGATAATTAATCCAATATTTTGAATGATCTTAGTTTAAAAATATACCCCCAATGAATTCACCTACTATAACATATTTCAAGAGATGGCACAAATTGATCTTTATGAGGCCTTATATCATAGGAAATTACGATCACTTTTGGGTGGGTTAAAGGAAGGGGAGAAAACACTAATTAGATCTCAACTAATTTTAGAGACTTAAGATAAGGATCAGTTGATTATTAGGTGAATGGATACATCCCATTATAGACAAAAATCTTATTCTGACCATTTTTTATGACCTATAGATTTTGTGGTCATGAATCGGGTATTGTTCTATGTTTTGACTAGATTAGGGAATTAATGGTTTAGGTGTAAAGGTATAGTTCCACCTTATTTTTATTGAAATTTTTAGGTTTTATAGAGGCTTAGAACTATTGAATATCTAAAATCACTCCCTAGGAGATTTAGAGTAATGCATTGTGGGTTCCAAATAGCTTAGTATCATTACTATTTATTCTTGACTCATGTCTTTCATCGTAATGATTTTGAGTTGGAGGTCAATTTGACATCTGAGGTACGTCCAAAATGTATTGTGGACCAAAGAATAAAGGGTCTTTGAGGTAGTTCAGTTGATCTATTTTGAGTTTTATTGATGACGTGTACTGTTGAAGATGAGATATGAGATATTGTGCATGATCTTCATTCTCAGTGTTAAGAGTATTACTTAGATTTTGTCTTACGACCCCCAAATTTCTAACTCAAGGATGAGTTGTCCCAATTTTGGGAGGCTATAATTACAATGGTTTTTTAATCTCAGGTGTGGATGACTAAATTTTTTTAACCCCTTGATATGTTTTTATTTTTTGATTAGACCATGAATTTGTGACATTAGGCTGGTTAATTTTTTATTGGGATGAAGGGAACATGAGGTTGGAGCAAGCTACTGGACCAAATTCACAATGTGAATTTGTCAGGACATACCTCATTCATGATGTGGATTAGTTCTTCCCAATATGGAAAACCCAAAATTTATAGGATGTAAAAAATATAATCTTTAATAATAGCTCATTGAATTATTTTAAAGAGGTAATAACCCTAATTTTATTCATCTTCTTTTCTACACATCACCTCTCCTCCCATGAATCTCTCATTTGGACTCAACCTATGATTTGTTGTAACTTCATCATTATGACTACAATCGGACAACCATTTTTCATGTAGGAAGTATGATTGTTAGTGATTTTCCACTTATTTCTTTTATTGGTTTATCTCTCTATATTTAGTGCTCTTCTGATGTGAGATACTAGTCCTTATTTTTAGGGAATTTGGTCATTTCTCTATTTTCTCTGTTTCCTTGAAAAATCAAGAGCTAATACTGAATGAGTAATCTAATACACGAATAATGTATGTGGTTCTGAAATTAACCCTCAATTACTTTTTCCTTATATTATTTCTCATGTTTCCAAATGCCATGTATTCTATTCGTTTCCCCCAAAACACCCTTACCCCTTTTTAAATTTTTTATCCTTGATAGAAATGACCTCGTGCATCATTATTATTGTTGGAATAGGCCCACATTGACTAATTCCACCCTTTAAGGTGTGCCTATAGAATTTACCCTGATATTATAAATACATATGTAAACAATACATATCTTATGTGGTTTTGGATTGACTCTTAAATGTAATATCAATTATAAATTAACTAGAAAATGTGTGGTTTGACCACATCACATGATTTTAGATAAAAATTATTTTGAACCTATTTAATTGGACTGTTAATAAACTATAAATCATATGAGACTACTCATACTTGTGATACATAGACAAGGAATCCCATATACATATGATACTCGGGCATAGATATCCATATAACAATGATACTCGGGCATGGTTTCTAATATAACTCTAGCATGAAGTCTTAAAAACCTATGGTACTTGGTCATGGATTCCCATATACTTTTGATACATGATCATGGTGTCCAATATACATATGATAATTGAGAAAAAAATCTCATTGACTTGTTATGCTCAGTCATGGTGTCCCATATAGCATCCCATATACTTTTGATTCTCAGGAATGATATAACATATACCTATGATACATTAGAATAATGACCCTTATGATTCTTGATACTCAGGAATGGAATCCCATATTACTTTATGAGACTCTAGTGACTAGACATGAATGCCTGAGTTTTTCTGGAGGTACTAAAAAGCACAAAATATGTAAATATATGTATATAAACATCATTACACATATATCACATATTTATACATACACACATATATGATTATTTTTATTCGTTTATAGTTATATTTGTTCAGAGGTTTCCCATCACATGTTGAAGTCGATCGTGCAATCTGGGTGTCCTTCAGGTGTCTGATCTGACCCTTTAAATTATACATTAAATATTAACCATTATTATATATTTGAATTACTAATATTATATGCACATAATTTATATTTATAGAAAATGTTTGTGGTATCCTATTGAGTATAACTCACACCCTATCTGAGTCAAAATTTTGTACCCAAATAGAGTTTGTTGATGATGGTAGGGTCATGGGAATTTCCTAGTTCAGGATGCTTGATTGATTATAGCTTGGGAGATTTGGATAATAGGAAAGATCCTTGGTTCATGATGATATTGGATAATCTTTTTTTCTTTTTTATCTTTTATATAAATGTTTGTGTACCTATTATTCTATATCTCTCTGAAATACTCATCATTTTGTTCCTGGAACCTCTTTCAGATAGTTTGTTATGTCATAGGGATGTTTTAATCTCACTGAGCTATCTTTTATTTATTATTCTTCCACTATTTATCCATATATTATACCACCATGATTCTCTGAGTTTTTGGGTATAGTTTCCCCATTTTACCATCTCGGAACCCCACTTCCAGTATGTAATCTCCAGCATAGGGGGATAAATAGTTGATGCCATGTGACCAACCAAAATTGATTACCTATAAGTGAAATGGGTTTATGATTCTACATATCCGGTGTGTTCATTTCTTAATTTTTCGTGAATTTTTAGTGTTTTTAAATTTCTACTACATAATTTTTGATCGATGTTATTTTATTATGTTAATGTTATCATTACGATATGCTACGAGTATGGGTTTTCACTTTTACATCTTTAAAACCACATTATTTATAGATCTTAATTGGTTATTGACAGTCGCTTGACAACTATTTTCTATTACTCAAGGTAGAATTATATTTTCTATTATATTTTATTTACACTTACAAAAAACCATGAAAAAGAAATAATTAATTTTTCTTATAAATATTAAATAAGATAAAAAATGAAAAATAGAAACTAATAATTATTAAACAAACATTGAAATTTTGGTATTTTTGTACTGACGTTGTTGAGGAGACTAAATTTTGTCCCATTTTAGTCTAAGAAGAATATTGATGGCTGATATTATTTTATTATTTATACCAGGAATTTTATTATTTTCCATATCATTCCATTTTTCGAAAAATTTAATGTTTTTAATTATTGATATTTTTATTTACTCTCACTCTCACCCTTCTATCTAATTTTTTCTGTACATATAAGGACTATATCCCAAATTTTATATCACATATAATTTCTATTTTTCTAAAGGGAATCTTGGCCAGGTTATGTTTAACACCCCATTAGTCATGGAACATATAGTAGTTTCAAGGAAGGGGAGGCTAATATACCATATGTGCACATCCCCATATGTCATATTGTACTGAATAGAATAGAGTGTATAAGTTTTTATGCTAGGGAGACTATACCCTCATTTTGGAGTGACACGGTAAAATAAATAATGATAATAAAATTCATCTAGATGTGTTCAAAAAAATGCAACAGGAAAATATTTTTATGTAACATAAGTCATGTGATTCAAAAATGGAGCCATATAAATGTTAGGATGGTTATACATATATGATGGACCATAAAATACATTATCCCATTAAATTAATATAAAGGGGAAAACTATGAAAATTAAAAAATCTTGTACTAAATCACCGATATATCCCATATCCTATGTTCCATACTAGATGACTAATTAACCCTTGGACATAGATCATTTTCTCGTATCTTGACGTCTAGCCATGAAAATTGCTTGTTTACCTATGTTGGCCTGATCAAGGTATGAGTACAACATAGTAGGATATAAAAAATGGTGTCTATGATTAATAGATTTAGTGTGCCTATATTTTTTATAATTAATTTCCATAATTTTAGAACTAAATTGTAAATTATTTCCCAATTTCAATTTTATTATATTATTTATGGAAGGCGACTTTTAAAAAGTTAATTTGTTTTTTAAAAATATATGTTTTGGAGTTAATTTTAAAAAAGTATATTTTTTTGTTTGATGAAAATATGGTCTCCTTTATAAGAAAAAAATAATAGGGAAAATGTAGGACCAATCCATGATGACGGATAGGGGAAATAAAAAATGGGAATAATGGAGGATTCCCATGAAATCACTCAATATTGTGATTTGATATATAAGAAAATAGAAGGCCAAGACTAGATGTGTTGTGTCATCATCACAACTTACTAAAATATATCTATAACTCCAAAATCCACCATTTTTTCCACTAATGATCTCGATCATACCATAATAGCTCTGTGAACTAGGAAGGGTTAGAGAAATATGATATCCTCAGATAGGTTTCCACAAGTATTCCCATTAACATAAAAAAATAAAAAAATAAAATAAAAAATATGGAAATAATAATTACTAGGATAGAAATAAGAAAATAACATTAATAAATGAAATTAAAATCAATTACAGCAGATGCATACCAGAGGGGGAATAATTTCTCTATTTATCACCCCTTTTTATTTAAACCGATAATAGTAGAGATAAAATATGATCTTCTAGACGATAACGGATTATAGGAATTATCTTATACTATTATCATATCTTCAATTGTGAATAAATTCATGATTCTTGAATCTATTGTGAACATATTTAATTTGATTTTAACCTATAGTTGTATATGTCTATATACTATCATTATTCATAATAATGGTCTAGGATGAGGAAGTGGTAAGGTAGAAGGTGGTGAAATAGATTCAAGGGGATGTGGTGGAAAATTAAGGAGTGGCACTAAAAGATATCAATCTTACACGATGGGATTAATTTCATGAAATGTGGGGGGGTGGCGCTGATAGTGGTGGATAGGGTGGATGAGATAAAGAAAAGAGTAACCCTATACCCTGAAATAAGGAAGTTGAGAGGTGTACTTGGGAGGTATTGAGTTTCCATTAGAGGAGGATTAATATGAAGGATCAGTTGTGGGTGGGGTGTGTATAAGAAAGAAAAAAGATTTTGGATTGTTTCCTTATTCCCATTATTTTCCCTTTCCCAAGGGCTTGTTGGGTTTTCCCTCGTGCCGGTCCTAATAGAATCCACTATGATAAATGACATGGAATATTTAGGAATCTAGGGTTAGCCATATTTCATGACCAATGATCTCTATATAGGTACAAATTTTTCCCTGTCTAGTCTTTAGGAGGGTTGGTGAATGATTGAAAACACCTGGATGGACATGGAGATCTCACTACTAGTGCATAAAGTGGAAATGGTTGACACTATAATGAGGAAAATTTTGTGAAAGGTCATTGTACAAAGGGACTAGTTGAAGATAAAAATTACAACTAAAATTCTATACTAATCATAGTGGGTTTCTTGTTTTAGCATCTTGAATTATAGAGAGGTTTTATGAGGTGAAATAATGATCAATACTCCTACAAAAATGCAACTATCATAGGATTTTTTTATAATCTTTTTAAAAAATTATTTAAATAAAAATGGGTTAATTTTTTTAATATTAATAAAAAAAAGTGTACTTTCCATTATCTTTAAATCTAGAAAGAATGATCCCACCTTTTCCACTCATCCACTCGAATAAATGACATGAGAATGGAGGCATCAGTGATGCGACCATTCCCCCAACACCTTATAAATAGGCACCCAACCCTCCCCCTTCTCCCACTCATTTAACCCTACTCTCTATAATTGAACATATTCTATGCTTTTCCCAGTGTTTTCCCCTTTGTGCATGACATTTTTGATTGTCTAAAAGGAGTGTCAAATTTTGAAAAACATCATTTAGAGATATTTGTTCATATATATTTTTAAATTGTTTATTTATTTTGTTGTTTAATTTTTAGTAATTTGTAAATAAATTATTAAAAAAGTTTTTTAGTTACTAAGTTATCTTAAAGAAATAATTGTTAATATTAGTAAAAAATATTATTATTTGTTAAGAAATTTTGGTTAAAGACTTTAAAATTAGTATTAGTAATAGATTTTTATTATAATAAAATTATTATTTAATATTACGTAGTATTTTTTAAATATTATGATATAATTCAGAATTAATGTTAACCAGACAAGGGATAAATATTATTCAAATAATAGTTTACTATGAATTAACTATTAAATAAGTAATGATTAACTAATTCTAATGAAATGATTAATTTTTTATTAACTAGTGAATAAAATAGAATTAAAGGATTACTAGATATCATTTAACCAAGGATTGAATAAAAAATATCTTAGGATAAAATAATGATTAATTAATGAATAAATAATGAATAAATAATAATTAAATAATTATTTACATTAATTAAATAATATTAACAATAAAGTACATACCACTAAGTATAGGAACTAGTCAAACATGACCCTAAATTTTTTTAAAGAGATAATGGAGGCAAGAATATAAGCTATTATTAAAAAATAGAAAATACATGACACCATAAATGTCTGCCTCTACAATTGGACCGCAATAACTTAGGGCCATGAATGAACACACCATATTATTCTCAATGATTTATTTCTTTGAAAAAGTTTCAACAACTTGGTTTTCATCCCTATATGCTTGTGGGACTACCCGATTGAGCCGAGTGGCCTTGTCGAGGCACACAATATATTGAGGTAAGACTCTCCATGGAAAATTTTATGTTATTATTTTGAACGATTGAACCACTAGTTGAGAATTTGATTCAATTTATAATAAGTGCCATTTAAATTTAAATACATACCTAACTTCATCAACCATAGCCCATAATTTACCTTCATAGGCCACCCTAACATCAGTGTAATGATAAACACATATTTTCACAATGACGCGATATGTGCAGAATATGACTCTAAATCTAGAAGGTTTTGGCATGCCAGAGACTACCCCATCCACATTTACTTTGATCCATGGGCCTATTAGAGGTATCCATCAGATATATTTGAGAGTTTTGATCATCCACAATAATAAATTAGTAAAATATTAAACATGGAATGACTAGCGAAATATTAATGAATTAGTAATGGATAATTAATTTGGTATTAAATAATGATTATCTAATGACTAAACAATAACTAACTAATGAATAAAAAATGATTAAATAGTGGTATAAAATGGCTAACTAATAACTGGTTAATTATTAACAATTAATAAACAAATAATTAACTGTAATGTAACTACATGATATCTATTAATGAATTAATGATTAATGATTGATTAATTAACGATTAATACATAAATAATTTAGGATAAAATTATTTTTTTCAAACTATTATATAATAAATAGCTATTTAATAAAAAATGATTCACTAATGATCAAAGAATAATTATCTAATAATTATATAATGATAAAATGTTAATTAACTAATTATTAACTACAAAGTAATGACTTAATATCTATTATTTAAGTATGGATTAATGAGAGATTAATGAATTACTATGACATAATAAATTTAGGATAAAATAAATATTAACAAATGATTATATAATGATTAGATAATGAATAATAACTGGTGAAATAATGATTATTTAATAATTTAATAATTTTTTTAATTATTAACTATTAATTAACTTATAATTAACTACATATTAATATGAATGAACCCACTTAATATCTTATATTTACTTAATGATTAATTATTAATTAACTTAGAATTAACTATCAAGTTAATACTTTAAATATATATATTAATTAAATAATAATTAATTGGTGATTAGTAAATTATAATTGGAATAAATAATGTAGGATTATTTCTTGCTTACCTACTATTTACATAGTGATTAATGAGGGAATATTGAATGATTAATGAATGGAAAAAATAATGATTAATGAGTGATAAAAATTATTAATCAATGATTAAAGAATGATAAAAATGGAATTAATTAATGATGAACTAATAATTTACAAGAAATGAGGTTATAATCAAATTTTATTTAATTATAAGATAGATATTAAAATAATGATTACATAGTAATTAAAAAATAATTATCTTTACAGTAATAACTTAATAAATATTATTTAAGGAATAATTAAAAAGTTTTAACAAATTATTAAAGTGTATATATCTTAGGATTAACTCTAATGTAACTACATAATAGACATGATCGAGTCCTGGTGGTTTTACTGGAAGTGGGGAATTTTCAATTTGGAAAAGTCTCGACATTCCTATTACCATGCACACACACCATTACAAAATTTGCCTATATGAACATGTCATGAGAAGCATACGTTGATCCAATATAATGACATGACCCCATTTGTAATAGTTATACTACACCATGGATGCCTATTGTAGGGTTTTGATATTTCCCACTTCCCGAATACTAGATGATATTCATACTTGACACCAATAGGTTGTCAATGTGGGGGAGACTGAAGTCTAGTATGATGTGGAATGAGATGGATTAGAATCAAGAACAAGGTCAACTTTTGAGGTGCAACATATTTCACTTGGAAGGTCATAACAACATATGATTCCCTAATATTTTTTGTTGAGCTCTTAGTGATAGCCAAAATGATGTATTGACTCCATTGTGAATTTTCATATTATCAATTACATGATTTTTATATAAAATACAAATTTTTTGTAGAATTTTGTGACATTTAGAAATACATTTACTATCAAATAATTAATAGTTGATAAATTATACATCCATCTTCATAAATTAAACTCAAGATAAACATTCCTAAATGTCACAGCATTTCAATAAGTAAATGATTCTTATACATAATGGCCCTACCATTATAAATACTTTTAACATGACAAAACCATTTTATAAATAATCCTCTAGATTTCATAATAAGACTTTCATATTAAAATTATAAATAATATACCATATACATTTGAAATGACATAAAAGCATAATAAAAAATGCATGGAAACACTCTAATGAAATCATGTGCGTAAATAAACATGAAATATACCATCATGTGAAAAATTATACTGATTATATGAAATTATATATACATATTGGATAGATTTATTTAATAATTATTCATAAATTATTTAATAATGTACTATGTTTTGGTTTGTTTTTGTACGAATTAATAATTCTTGAATTATTTTTATAAATGATGAAAAAGTGATAATATGAGGTATTACATGTTGTGTATCACGTTCATGATGTGTAGACCTCGTTCATA
Source organism: Viscum album (assembly GCA_963277665.1). NCBI lineage: Eukaryota > Viridiplantae > Streptophyta > Magnoliopsida > Santalales > Viscaceae > Viscum > Viscum album. The sequence goes on along the minus strand of OY728123.1, from coordinate 607,312,556 downwards.
GCATACAGGTAAGGACACATACCAACCCATGAAGAGTCACAATGATGTGACGACCATACACAATGTGTAAATGTATTAAATGATTTGCAGCTATCAAAAACCCTAAATCCCACCAAAAATGAATTTCAAACACTTTGTGAAGATATAGAAATATGTGAATGTTATTTGTGCTATCTTTGTCAATGATAAAGAAAAAATTCTTATGGTTAGGAAATTGGATTTTCATTAGATTACATGCTACCAACATAAGTGTTTTTAGAATCAAGACCAAAGTCACTTATGCAAGTACATGACATGAAATACTTACATGTAATGTAGTTTTCAGGCCTATTTATATTTCTATCACTCCACCATGCCAAAGAGATTCACAATTTTATTTTATCCCTCATTTTATTTTGACATTATTTATACTTTTTCATCAATTTTAATTATATAATGTATTTATTTCCTTACATTCATTTTGTTAACAAATAATGATGAGTTTTTAAACCTTATACATCCATACTTCACCATTGAAATCCTGATTTTGTTTTCAATGCTTGTTTTCATCACTGTCTGGCATTCCTTATCAGTGATTGCATGGTTATTGTCATTTTTTCATTCGTAGAATGTTTGTGATTGTTTTTATTTTTTTACAGTGTGATCATTCTTTATTGTTGCATCAAGGAGATTCACCTTTTGATTATATTCACATTGCATGATTTTTTTACATTATTTCTTTCATGTTCCATCATATATTGTCTCTTTTGCAACTGTTTTATAATTATGCATGTCATTAATAAATATTTCATTGATTTTGATCATCACTACAAATCACAACTAATCTACCTAGGGTTATTTGTTGAGGGTATGAGTTTCTTCATACCAAATGTATCTTTAGATTTATCCTTACTAATCCTATTCTTATTAATTAGGTTAATAATAAATCTTTTTCATATTATTTTTTACATCATTAACCTTGGGAAGAGATATTTAACAAACTATACCTTGTTGGAGTTAAAAGGTCACTGAGCATTAGCTTAGGATGTTTTCATTATATATTCCACGAATAATTACTTTATGCTATCATCTATATGTTGAAGATGGGATATTTTCATTGTAGGTATATCCAATTCGTTTGACCAAAATCAATTGGTGACTTTTCACTCTTTCACTATGTAAGCAATAAGACCATTCCATGTTAAATTTGGAATTTTTTTCACGGTCTCTAGATTTTCCCCCAATACCATCATTATTAATCTGATCTAAAACAAAACTACATAGTCTTAATAAAAATCAAATATAATGAGTGGAATTGAAAAATACATAAAAAGGTTTTTTTATTGGCTATGGAACTACCAGTATTCCTCATGGGATTGACCCCACACTACGAATTCACTATTCCCTAGTAGTAAGTGCATTTTGGGAATCCAAATTCTAATGTGATCTCAAGACAAATGGATTCAATGATTCCTGTGGGCGAGCCACACAAATAAAAAAATTGTGACCGTTGAGATCTGACAAATAGGTACACATGCTAGACATGAAATAAATCCTCAATATATAAGGTGGATCTAACAGATATAAAAAATGTGTGCACATGACAAGGAATATGAATAATGAATGTGATATAACATGAATGAATAATCAGACATCACATGGATACACTATAAATAAAACATGTGAGAAAATAACCATGCAATATACCACCATGGGACAAATCATACATAGTTAAAGAAGCACACCATTTGGGATCTAACTTATTGGTATACTTGCTGGACATGAAATAAATATTCAATCTATAAAGTGGATCCAACTAATATAACCTATGTATATATGTAATAAGGAATATAAAAATTACATGTGATATGGCAGGAAATAATAATCAAATTTCAAATGGATACACTATAAATCAATCATGTGACCAAATAACCGTGTTATATAAAATCATTGGAGAAAATAGAGATAAATGAAAAAGAAAACTATTTGAGATCTTAAATATTGATATATGTGGTAGACATGAAGTAAATCTTAAATATATTTGGTAGATGATATCAATATAACATTAGTGTAAAAAAATATCTTTTAATAGTTAAACACCAATAAAAAAATGACTATATTCACAGAAGAACAATAGAAAACCCAATCACCTTTATAAACAGATATCAGGAAAATGAAATATGAAAATTCCCAAGAGGGGCTCCAGAAGGGTGTGAGGCAAAAAACCTTGTTGGATAAAACCATGAATCTATTTAAGGATTTATTCCATGAAAATTAATAATTTAGTTTTAATTAAATATCAAAACTGAACCACTGGAAAGTAATAGAGGCTTGAACAGTCCTCCCTCTGAGGCTCACACCATCCCTCAGACAAGGCTCTCACGCAAACCACGTTTAAACCACATTCTACATCATTCCAATACATCAAATATAACTACCCATATAAATAAATACATGACACAAGATATTCCATAAATAAAAAATTCCCAATTTAACAGAACAACATTTTATTTTGGTAAGAAACATTTAATAAAACAATGGGAAAATACATGTTATATTTTTCTGATAATAAAATTATTTTGACTATAACATTATGTTTATATTTCAGTTTTATGTCTAGATATGGAGGATACTGACCTACTAACTAAGCAGTATATGCATGTTTCATGTAACACGATAGGAAGTCATGAGGTTCGACAGATCATGGTGAATCAATCCCACCATTATCATAACATTCCACTTATAACCTCCATTATGGAATTCCTACATCGTGCTAGCTTCTATGGAGTTATTGTATCTTATTTTACAATATTTTATCATCACATACTTTAAACCCTCACCGAGACATGGAGACATGAGGAAGACACAATCCATTAGAATGAGGGAGTGATTACCATTACCCTTGATGATGTGGAACTTCTTATCGGCCTCTAATCTAGGGGGATGTAGTTATAGGACCCATCCATGGAGACTAGTATGATCTTACACAATGAGTTATAGGAATTAATACTATGAAGGATGATGATACTATTTATGGATGCTCAATGTCTATGTGATGGATTGAGATGAACATTTAAAAGTTATCCCCTGATATAGATGAGTAGAATATCACATGTTACACTCATTCATATATATTGAGAATCATTGTAAGGACACTATGTACAGATAAAATGTTATGCATGTGAACAATATTTATATATGGAAACTGCATGATTTTTATCAGGTTGATAGATACATCTTGGGATCTGCAATCTTAGAATACACATAGAGATCATTATTCACTTCATGCCTATCACATCATAATGATCACGAGGGATATTTCATCCCTATTTGGAAGGGGGAATGGGAGTTCATCCTTCCACTCTCTAATATTGTTATTGTCCAGGATCATCATATATATTTTCTGCATGATACTCCACATAAACTCTAGTATGATCGCTCATCATTATTTTTTAGATGTTAATATGTGTTTTTAAATTTAATTTTATTATTATTTATCACTATATATGTTGTTAATTACTGTTTGGTTCAACACAAAACTTTTTAAGGATGTCTAGTCATAGCTTTCATGTATATCAACCCTTGTTGGACATTCCCGTTCACACCAATGTAATCATATACAATCATTACTTTAGTATTCAATTTCATAATATTATATATATTTTTTGTTTTTTTGTAACAAATTTTTCCTCAAATGTCACATGTAATTTAAGATTTCATGGTTTCCATGCTATGTTCTTATATACCAAATTCCTATAATCTGCACTATTGGGATTCACAATTCAACATATATAGTGCCTCTCATTTAATTTCATAATGTTGAGTGACAACATCCCAATAGAGTCATTCACTGGTTTGGATATTTTCAGCGCATTCCCTATCAACCTCAACAGTTAGAAATGATTCATTTCAGGAAGCTGATAGGGAGGCATGATGTCCACTAGAACTACTTTCATGTAGAGTATCTAGACCTCTATTATAAAAAAATAATTATTTCCTATTTAGGGTATGGGTACAATGAGATTACATCTATATTAGATAATTGAGTATTAGTCATTTTATATATTGAATTCTATTATATATCTTACGTAACATAGAATAAGACTTCTTGATCAGGATTTTAAATAATATTCCATTAGTTATTATATTTTACTTTTTGAATTCCTTTTATCTATTTTAATTGTACTTGACTACATCATATTTTCCATATTTCCAAACTAGAAGAGGGTGTGGTTTTTATAATGGCATTGTAACATGTTGTAAAATTGGGTATAACTGATGCATATCATGCTCTAAATGATAATATCACTGATCTAACACATTAGTGAGATTCTGATTATACCCAAGGATTTGAGGTTCCTACTCGAGAACCTCCTCCAGTAGCTGCTGATGTTGAGAAGCTATGATGACGGTGAAATAGACTACGCCATGCTATATGTGAGGTCACACTTATTCAATAGGAAGAGGTCACACCACTTGTATTAGAAAATCATCTGATTTGGGATACGAATTAATAGTAATTATATCCATTAATGTTTTTAGGATATACACAGTTTTATCAGGGTATATCTGATCTGATCCTTTATCAAGGGTCATTTCAAATGCCTCTACCTTTTGTGCATGATACATAAAATGCCTTATAACTCCATTATAAGATGATATAAGGTACTTCCACCTACATAGAGAGGGAAGGATTGGGTTTACATAATGACATAAATATTCTACCACCTCCCAATGAGTCATAGGTAGAGAATCATACATTCAATTTTCCAGTGACAGAGGAAGATCCATCTCTAACTCATCAAACTCCACCCAAGCACAGAGGTCAGTGGTGTCGATATAGTCATCAAATTTACATGCCATATTGTGGGATGCGGCATCATGATAGAAATCTATTGTACTCATTATTTTTCTTTGATTTCTATATAATTAATCGATATGAAAGAACAATTAATTTTATCCTCTATATTATTATCTCACTACTAAATTGATAAAAATATTTTTACTGTCAACCATTTTTTACATGTTTAAGATGTGTTTTAATTTGGATTTATATATTTCTTACAGTTTATATTTTATAAATTTTTTATGTGGATGACTTGAAACAAAGTAAAACTTATTAAATTTCACTTTAAGAAAATTTATAATCTAAAAAATATAAACTATTAAAAAGTTCCCATAAAACATAAAACATAGAATATAAATATACTAATATATTGAAAATAAAAATAATTTCATCATTAAAATAAACCAAAATTAATTTACCTAACAAAAACATAATTTATCAAAAACATAATATTAACACATTAAAAAATAATTGAACATAAATTATACTCTAATTAAAATAAAAATGAAATTAAAAATATTTACTAGGAATATAAAAAATATTTCAAAATTAATGGAATCTGAGAACATTTTATAAATAAAAATGTACTATTTTAAAACAATAATTTATTTTTCCTCTAAAATTTATTTTAATTAATTATTTATAAATTTATAGTTATTCTAAATTATTTTTCACATGTTCGGTAAGTGTTTCAAATTTAATTTTGACTTTATTTATAAAATATTATTTATATAATTTCAAATAAATCTTCTTGAAAAAGTATTATCTTTCATGTAGGTGAAATTTGTAGATTATAAGTAATAAAATTTAATTTCAATTTGAATAAAATTTGATAAACTTACTACTCAGAATCCTTCATAGTGTGATGGGGGGTCCTAATTTCATATTCATTAGCCGATTTTTGTGCTTTAAACTATTGTTGATAGAATGAAACCAGATTGGAGAGTGTGTTGATGGTGCTTATGTGATTTTTGGTGCATGTTCATGTTGCTGGTATTTCATGAAACCACATTAGGTCCTCTTAACCTAACACATAATCTATTATCTTCCATTATAAATCAAATGAGTGATGGAAAAATTAATTCACTTGGACCACCACTCACTTAAACCATTATACATTAAAACATCATTCCTTCATACCACACACACCATAAACAAAAATAGATTTTAGATGAGGCTTATTAATGTTGTTTATCATAACTGACATGAAATAAATCATATTAAAAAATATAATATAGAGGGGGTTTAATATAACTGATTATTTATATTTTATAATTTTGTTATTTCCTAGTGATTTTATTTAAATCACCGCTAAATCTTATAAAAAACCTAATATCATCTCCTTCACCAGATCCTTTGTCCCTTACCAACCCCCAAATCCCTCTCCCCTCAACAACACACATCCACTACCCCCTTCTCTAAAACAAAACACTATGGCCTGAGCACCTGATCCCAATGACTACTGCCAAGACCCCCTCCCCCACCTATGTCCACCATAACCATGATCCCCCCTCCCAGCTACCCTTGTGACCTTGACCCTAAACTACGGATGATGTCCATCCCTCCCCCATCTATCGAAATGACCCCGACCCCTTGTCCCCGATGAGGTCCTCATAGTGACCCCCACTCAATGAGAGTGAATCCTAAAAGCCTCTATTCCCATTTTCCAATTATTAGGTCCCTCAAAATTTTGGAAATTATGATTGATTTAATTTTTATAATGTTTTTAATTTAATTATTTAAATATCTATATAATAGATTTTTATTTATGTTTTTAATGTCATATTGAATTATTTTTATAATGAATATATGTTATGTTAAATCAATACCCAACCATAGTCAATAAGGAGGTTGTGCGAGGTTTCAGTTTGATTATAATAGTTTGAATAAAAATTTATATTTTTATATTTTTATGTACATGTAGGAGAGTGAAAATACTATAAATATTATTAAAAGTTGTATTAATTTACTTCTAAACACACCTAGATATTCCATGGGTCTGGAATAATTTTTATATTATTCATTTTGATATTCAATCACTGGATAGTATAATAATCTGTATGTTTCAGGATTTTAAATACAAGCGATGGTTGAGTAAAAACAATGTATATTTGCATTTGATATTGAAATAGATTCATTCTCAATATTTATTTAGGATTTGGAATAATGAATCAAATGTTATAGAAAATAAAAACAATGAAAATCCTATCAACAAAAAAAAGTGACCCTCAAGAGGAGAATTTATTTTGAAAGATGATAAATGACATATGTGGTTTTTTAGGATACAATTATCAATATTTTAGTAGATCAATAGAACCTTCAGTTGATATTGAGTATTTTAATATTTCTAAGAGTGTTAGTGACTAAAAAATGAGCCTGGTTAATTAGTTCAAAATGGAGAACAATAAATGTATGAAGGGTATACCATGTATTCAATGATTTTATTATTACATAAATTGTATCATATCATATGTCTATTTGGAATTACAAAAAATGAAATTTACATGCTTTTATATTTGATTCATGATGCATTTAGTAAATCTATGATCCATGCATACTTTTATGGGATGAAGAAAGTCATAAAAAAATATGACTTTGTAATACAATGGTACATGAATGCCCAAATTATTTCATGCTTTACTGTGAGAAGATTCCATTAAAGAAGAATTCATAAGATGTAATACAAGAATATGGAAGTCAATGAAAATCCTTGAGATTATAAATGAATGAAATCCTAAGAAAAAATAGAATAAGAGAACTCTTACAAAGGTATTTCATTAGTTTTCTTTTAAATCACTATTATAATGGTTTTTCATGTCAAATAAAATTTCATACGATATGAAGTGGCATCCTCAGGATTGTAATTATTTCATGAGGAGACCTCCAAAGGACTCAAAACCGTTTAAGATAATTGATTAATTATATATAGAGTTTTCCTTAGATCTAAGGAATTTAATTTTTTGATTGGATTCCCATGGTTTTAACCCATTTAGTACATTAGGTAATAATTATATTATTTTCTATTTATTTAGGTCCCTAACATTCTACATCCATCAATGTTTTTGAAGAAGAACTATTTAGTTATTTTGATGATAATTCCTGGAAATCAAATGTCAGGAAATGAAATTTATGTATACCTTCAACCACTTATCAAATAATTTATAGAATTATGGGATGATGGTGTGAAAACATATGATTCTTAAATGATAAAAATATTCAAAATACATATAGATTTAATGTGGAAAATTGGTGACTTTAAGGACTAGAAAATTCATCGAGTTGGGACACTCATACTAGTTTGGATTGTCAATTTTTTATTTTTTATTTTTACCTCAATTATTACCTCATTTTAAAAAATGATTTTATATGTTTCATCCTCGATTTCATGATGCTTCTCTTAAATTCAGGTTTATCAAGACATAATTAGATGGAGATATTGAATTGAAAAAGACACCGAAAGTTGTATCTAGTTCAGAATTCATAGGAATATTATTTAATATCACTAAAGAATTTATAAAATCTAATCAATTTATAGAATGTGGAAAAGGGTATGAGGTATAGTAACAGAAGTAGCTGGAACACAATAATGGAAGATAAATACTATTTTTTCAAACAAAATTATTGGGATTTTATTTTGATACATCATAATATAGAAGTAATTTATATTGATAAGAATGTCTGTGTAAAAGTAATTTTTCACTTATTAATGAGTAGGGGAATTGAATGATCAACTTATTGCTTGTATGGATATCATGTCAACAAATATAAATCATGTTTTTTGGGGAACTAATAATGAAAAGTATACTTAATCAATTATTAAAATTAAAAATCAAGAGAAAGATGTATTCCATTGAATATTAAAGAATATAAAAATGAAAGTTGGATATTCCAGTAACATTTCAAGATGATTTGATTTAAAAGATCAAAATTTACATGGATTGAAAACTTGTGACTCACATATTTTAATGTAGTAGTTGTTTCAATTGGAATTTATTAATAAATTTAATTAAAAAGTAATTATTTTTCTAGATGAGTTGTGTACCATTTCTAGAGAGCATTTTGGAAAAAAATGAAATTCAATATGGGCTGGATAAACTTAATTAATGAACGAGTTTTACACTTTTTCCTTTGGATATGTTATTTTACCCTTCATTCTTTGTAGTCATGATTCATTTGAAAATTTATTTTGTAGAAGAAGATAATCGTGATGGACTGATACACTATCAACTGATGTATCCAATTGAGATGTATGTTTATTTTTTTATTTCCATTAGTGAATTCAATTTTATCAAATTATTATAAGAAATATTTTAATATTTTTCTTATTTTTTATTCAGAACATAGGTCACTGGAAATCATAAACGAGGAGTAAATATCGATAAGAACTCTCTTTTGTTTGAGGTTACATAGGGGAAAAGTTAATGACTATCTATTCAAGGAATTTTTAAGGGGCTAAAACTAAATTAAATTATGTTGGACATATTTATGAAATTTACAATAATTCTAAATCTAAAAACTTTTCATGTGATTTTACATATTTTGGAAAACCAATTAAAAGATAGAAAAACTTTACATACACAAAATTGGAGTGTAAAAAAGGTTATAGATATTTATTTCTGAATTTTATTGCTTCATATCCATTTATTGACAAATTATGTTTTCAAAAAAAATGGAAACTAAAGAGATGAGCACTAAATGGGATGGAATTAACAAAATTAGTTAATAAAAAGATTTTAAAATGATTCCCCAAATATATATATATATACTCATATTAAAAAATTTAACGTTTAATTATTTTTTATATGTTATAATTAAAACCTTAAATCTACTTGTCTAGATAATGAATATTGAAAATAAATTTGAAATATTAAATGATTTTATTTTGTTGGATTGAGGTCCTATAAGGTAGGAATGGATATTTGATTCCTAAAATATTTATGTGATCATGTTTGATATAATTTATAGTGAAGGAGAATTTATAAATCAAATTAGTGGTGTATTTACACTTGTAGATGTGGGATTCTAGGGAAATATTAAGGGTATAATTGAAATAAACAATAATATTTAGTTTTCAGTTATATTATTCAAATTCATGTTAGTCCACATTGATAGAGGTATAATGAAATATTTTTTACATTTAACTTCTATAAACTTCTCTTTCTTGATCCATACTCGTGAGTGTGTAGAGCGTGATCCATTTATCACTACCTCACAAGTGAAGATAGTTAGTTATGTGGATTATGTATTACATGAAGCCTGGAGTGTTTTTATTCACCTAAATTTGAGATAATTTCATGATATTTGTGATGAATATCAATTGGTACTTTCTAATAGTGAACCTCATCAACCAAAATATAGTGGACAATTTGTTCTTAAAAATATCGAAATAATAGAATGGGTAAGAGAGGGTGAAAATGAATTACCCATTGAAATTAATGTTGATAACAATAAAGATAAATAATGTTAAGATAATTTAATTTATAAATTTCTAATGAAAATATTTTACAATTTCTAATTTTTAGGTGGTTTATACAAATATATATTGTTTTATTTTTCATTTTTTGTAAAAAAAATTTGTTTTTCATTTTTTATACGTATAATAATTATGAAGCATTTTTTTAGTTGTAGATGAAGGCTATTTTTATTATGAAATCAAGAAAATACTTATATTTTGGTATAGGGAGACTCATTACAAAGATCTTAGCCCCAAGGAAAAGATACCTACATCATGTTTGCATTAGCGCCTCCTCACATCTTGCTTGCATCACCACCACCAATGTCAGTTCTAGCTTCGGTTCCTACATCATAAATCCTCTAAAGAGATTTCTAGGATTCAAACCATATATTTTTTGAGGTATGATTCTAGGGTTTAACAGTCATCATCCTCCCCAAATATAAAACTTCAAAAAATTTTGATTTGCAGGAATGCCGAATTTTTGTTCAACATCCTATCTGATCATCATCTTGAAGCACACTACTAGTACCATTTGCTTTAGTTGATTCTATTGATTATATTTTATATGATATTAGTTAAGAGAAAATCATCTTGTATATTTTATTTGTATCCTAATGCCCGATTCACATCTGGGGATGGATCAGTTGGTCTCCCATCAAGATAGGAGATATTTGGTGAGTTACCATTATAGGAATTTATGTATTTTTAAAATAACAATTTATATTATTCATTGAATACTTTATTGATAACATATATAAATATATCATTATAAGGGTTATAAATATGAATATTTTGTTTTTATGGAACATGATGGACTTCAAGATTACCATATTATTTGACGAGTTCAGTGTGCCTACAGGTGAAGCTGCCAAAATCTCTGGGTAAATTATTATGCATCATGGTTGAAAGATGGTGAGAATTACAATTAATTATAATCATTGTAGGAATATTCTCATATATTTTGAATTTTTTGTGATAATCATAAAATGGAAATATTAATTTCATATTCATTCATAACTAATTTTAATTACAAGAGTAAATTTTTTAATATACTTATAATGTGTAATTATTTTTTTGTAGATGTTTCTCTATTATTATGTCCTTAATCCTTTTTCATGGAAATGGAATCTATATTTTTGGCATGAAATGAGGAAATTTTAAATGGAGATTATGGAGTGATTTTAATGAAAAATATATGAGCTCATGATAGTTTCATGAGAAAGTGCATGTCGGAATTTCTCATGAGAAATAAAGCTATTTGTTGATACTATCAGAGATGCAAATCACGATGTAATTTCAATTTTTTATCTTATATTAATAACTTAATCAAAATTAAATTATAAATTTTATTAATGTTTCTGTTTTTTCATAATTATGTAATAAAAATACAATCAATCGTGAGAAACTGGCCATTCCTCATATCGATGAGTCTTAGAGTTTTCCAAGAAACATATTTTTTTTGTATTTTATCCACTATTTTTATATAACATTATTATAATTCATGGTTTTTTAAGATTTTTAATATTTCTTGAAAGGAAATGAATTAGGTCACTTTTTTTCCAACGATTGTTGAAGATTAATGTTCATGGAAAACCCAATTATAGTTTCGAAAATGAACCTACCAAATTCATTAGAGTAAGTAATTAACATTTTTATTTATTATTAAATAATTACTATAAAAAATAATAATGTATAATGTATTATAACAAAAAAAATCCTTAAGCCCTATTAAATGGGTTTGGTTACACGGATAAAAAAAATACCAATTTGGCATCGTTTGATACATCTATGAGACCCTAATTTGTTAGTTTTTGGACTTTTTTGTTATTTTAATTTATTTTTCATTTTTATGTTTCTAAGGTAAGGAAATAAAAATAAGTGGTTATTAATATTATTACTTACTTAATATTATGAAGTTTAGATATTTTAAAAAATAATTTTTAATAGTTTTTTATTAACAGGTTAAAATTTATGATGTTTGGGATGTGAACCCTTCACAATCCTTATCGATTTCCCCTAATGAATTTGTTGCAATTGTTTTAGGGAGGGTCTATCTCAAACATGCATGAGGGATGTGTTCTGGCCTACTACATCTATTATCTTTAGTATGGTATCATCACCATTTACTACTACACCTAGTGGGGGTTTGATTAGTGCCTTTGATCATTATTCACAAAGAGAAAGTACAAGGTTGAATGAAAATGTTCAAGAAATAGACTCTTAGAGGAAAACACATTATTAATGGCAGATGCCAACGGAAAAGTCACCATAGAGAAATATTTTTCATGTACTCATAGACAACACATCTATCTGAGAAGTAGGGTGGTCATAATGACCTAATAAGTAGATGCTAAAGGTACTATAGCCTTTAGAAACATGTTTTAGGGGTTCAAAATAATGAAAACGAAATCATATTAACATTAAATCCGAGGAAAATGACCATATATTGACTTTTGAAATATAGTATGTGATTAACAATTATTGTGAGTAATGGTTCATGTGGGAATATCGTAAACATGTTGTAAACTTTTTAAAACACTGAAACATGCATGTAATAATCAAAATCATAGAAAACAGCCTATGATTGATGTTGAATCTTTGGACAAACACCTTCTAATTATTTTTTAGGGGTATCATTAGACATCATGTCAATATTACGTGATGTGTGCTCTAAAAAAATCCATAAATAGTTTTAATTGATATTATAGTCATTAAAAATGAGTGTTAGGGGATTAAAAGTTGAGAAAAAGATTTCATAGGGCCATGAAATTAAAGAAAAATGATCTCAGATTTATTTTTGTAATTCATGGATTGATTAATTGTCATTATGAGTTAATGCGTGCTTTGGATACTTGTAAATTCATTTTTAGGGATTTAAAACACTAAAACATATGTGTAACTTTCAAAATCATTGAAAAAACCTAACCCTGATGTGAAATCATTGGACAACCAACATCGAGTTAGTTTTCATATGTATGCATATACAAAATTTCAATCCAATATGAAGTTTGGTCAGAATAACTTATTAAGTAGTTTATAAAGTTGGAAAATCCCTTAATAACATGTGTCGGGGGGTTATAACTAGAAAAACGTGGTCAGGTATGCAGGAAATCCTAAAAAAGCGATCATTGATTTTGTTTTGAGAGGTAAGAACCAATATGACATCATTATGGTATTTTAGTTTCTTGGTATATCTGTAAATGCATTTTTAATGTTTTAAACCACTTAAAAATGTGTGTAATTATCTAAACCATAAAAATGACCTTATATTGATGTAAAATCATGGTAAAACCACCTTTGAGTTATTTTTGATGTGTACGCACAAACAAAAAAATAATTTGATGTACAGTGTCATCAAATTGACTTAGAAAATATTTTTTATGTTCAGAATTCTTTAGAAATGTGTGTTGGAGGGTCAAAATAAGGAAAACCATGTCTTATTACAATGAAATCAGATGAAAACAATAGTAGATTTATTTTCGAAATTTACAAAATAATGAAACAACATTATGTGTTATGGTTTTCTCATGAGGCCTGTAAACATATTTTTTTTAAACAGTAAAACATACTTGTAACTAAAAAAACCTTATATTGATGTTAAATCATTGTAAACCTTATATATATTAATTTTTCATGTTTACACATATATAACATTTCTATCTGATGTGTGGTGTGGTTGTAATGACCTAGTAATATAATTTAATTGTACATAAGCCTTTAGAAATGTCCAATGGGGGGGGGGGGTTAATAGTAGGAAAACAATGTTGCATTTTCATGAAATTAGAGGAAAAAGACAATAAATTTATTTTTAGAATGTAATAACTGGAAAAAAAAACGTTGTGAGTTAAGGTTTTATTGGATTCCAGTGAATGCGTTTTTTGTTTTTTGTAAAACTAAAACATGCTTGAAATGGTAAAAACCATAAAGAATGATGATAAATTATTTTGAAACTATGTAAAACCCACCATTGAGTTATTTTATCCATTCATGTATAAAACCTATCTATATAACATGCAGTGTAGTCAGAATGACTCTGTAGACACGTTTAAAGGATTTAAATCCTTTAAAAACTATCTTGGGGGGGTGTTAAAATCATTAAAACGATGTAATATTGTCACAAAATCATAATAAAATGACCAAAGATTAATTTTTTAAAAATATGAACTAACAATACGTTATTCCGAGTTACAGTTTTCCCAGGAAACTGGTAAATGTGTTATTATTGTTTTAAAACACCAAAACATGCATGTAATGCTATAACCTGTAGAAAAAAACCTCTTATTGATGTTAAATCATGGGAAAACCATTTATTAGTTGTTCTTGATGTGTTCCTATAGAAAACATATCAATCTAAATGCGGTGTTGTGAAAATTTCTCAATAAATAATTTTAAAGGTATCAAATCCTTTAAAAACGAATGTCAGCAGGTCAAAACCATGAAAATGACATTGTATTTCGATGAAATTATATAAAAATTCTTGTAGATTTTTTTTCAAATATATAATCTAAAGACACATCATTTTGAGTTATAGTTTTCTCTGGTTGCGTGTAAATGCGTTTTAGTTTTTTAAAACAATAAAACATGTGTGTAGTAGTCAAAACCATAAAAATCTTCAAAGTGACATGAAATCTTTGGAAAACATCCATTGTATTATTTTTAATATGTACGCATAGAAACCATATAAATCCAACATGAAGAGTAGTCGTAATGACTCAATAAATATTTTCTGAATGTACAAATGCCTTTAAAAATGTGTGTCATATGGGTCAAAACTAGTATATTGACATCATAATTCAATGAAATATAGGTAAATGACAATAGTTTTATTTTCTATATTTAGGAACTAACAAGTCATCACTCTAAGTTATGGTTTCCCTGAGATGCACGTGAACATGTTTTTAGGGGTCTATAGCCTTTAAAAAACATGTTTTGGGGGTCAAAATAAGGAAAATAAATTATATTTCTATGAAATGAGAAGAAAAAATCACAAATTTATTATTCAAATGTATTAACTAAGGACATGTCATTTATATGCATGTTATTCCCGTGATACCCATAAACACATTTCTAGTATTTTAAAAATATATAATGGTTTTGTAATGGTGAAATATATATAAAACAACCTTAGATTTATTTTATATCATGGGAAATCATTATTTATTTAATTTTTATATATAGGAGACTATTTCATAAAAAATAAATTAATTTTTTTTTATTAAATAAATTTTGATCACACCACACGTCGATTTAAAAATTATCTATATTGTTATATACTTATTATCATTAGTATCAAGTGTTTAATTATATATTAAATAAGTATGTATATTCTTTAAACGCTTTTTGTCTAATATATTATCTCTTTTATGATAAATTGTATTCTTTTTTACTAAAGAAATAACAAATTTTATGTGCAACATTCTGAATATTTTCTATTCATTTTCCCTTTCACATTTCTTTTCTTAAATGTCGTATTTTTTTGTAGGTGGTAGATGCTGGTTGTAGTAAAGAGGTTGATCATTTTTAACCAATAAAATATCCAGAAGACTGTCATGATGGTTCTTAGTTTCTATGGCATGTTTAAATTTTATCAATGATTCTACTATAATCGTAATTTATTGTGTTCAGTTTTAATTTTTCTCTTCTTTATTGTTATATTTGATTGGATGATTGGGTTGGTTCCAACTCCTGAGATGTTGTGGGGGGTATATGGTTAATTCAGAGTTCATGGGATGTACATATTTTGGGAAAATGTTTTCATTGGACTTATTTTATATTTATATTTTGATGACTACATTATGGGGTAACTGAGGTTAACATTTGAATGAGGTTATTGTGACATAGGTTATGGTGAAAGTGGATGTATGTATATATATCCCTGGATGTATGATTGATGATGTAAATATTATGGGTATACTATGCATATATTTTTTAGTTTATTAAATGTTAGAGTTTTTATATTTATATTTATTAATAATCATTTAAAAACATTAATTTTTTAAGAAATATTTTATGTCCACTTTTTATATCATTAATGGATAAATATATTGAAATCATAATATTAAAAAAAATTAAAATCTTAATTAGCAGATAATAAAATTAACCTCTATTAAAAATAATCACCACTATATACATTAGGTAGGGTTAAGTTCATTTTATCTATTTTTTCTTCCCCTTAATTTTTATAAAAAACCACTACTAAATAAAATCTAAATCACCACTAAATTCTCCTAAAATGAAACATATAGAAACCACCACTAAAATAACAGAATCCATTCTAAATTATTTCTTACCGTGAAATTTGTAGCATTTTGAGTAAGCACCACCACATAATTTAACAATGGTAGAAACCACCTCTAGTAGAAAAAATTACTGCCACTAATGCCTTTTTTTTAGTGAAATCAATGTATCCCCTTTGATGATAATTTAAACTATCCAAACATCATGAATTTCTATTTTTCTCTTGACTGGGATATGGTATGTAAACTAGTATGAGGTTATCCACATCACACATAAGCTACACCAAGGTTTTGATACGATTTTCCAGTATCATTCTTTTATAGCCGAGACCTTCGAGACCCAACACATAATTCATTCTGTGTTTTCCTTTAAAACCAATTGCTGATTGGAGTAATAACACATCCACACAAGTATACATTAGCCACCACACCTTGTATAAATTGATTTGGTATTGGTTTTTTACACCAAACATTTCTAACATGTTTACTAGCTCAAAAATTCTCTCTTTTGTGTAATATATTTCTGTGGGAGGTGAGATTCATCATACAACAGGAGTTCATACTAATGAAACCCTCATTTCAGTATCATAATTATATTTTCCATGACATATTGTATTTTTTATTTTGTGTATTTTTCAATGATAATATGAGAGTAATTTATTTTAGTGTTGGGATATTAACTAATTATTGAATATTACTATGAATACAATAAATTTAATGCTTTTATGATGAATTTTCAAATGAATTTTTTTAAACAAATTTTTATTTTATATTAATTAAATTTTTTAATTTGAAAATTTAATTTCCATAGATATATTTTTAGTTGATTAAATAATATTGATATGCTTACAGTTTCAACAGACTATATTACAAATGGATAACATATTTTCTTATGTAAAAAGTCAATTCATTCTGTAAAAAAATTTTGACACTTCAATCAGCCTTTAAATTTACTTATTACACCAATAGAATAGTATTTAAATAGTTTAGTACATAAAAATAATCTTTTATAAAATGTGTAAAGACTCAGAAGTTCCATGGAATTTTTTTTCATAAATACATGGGAATTTTACGAGTCTGCAGTTTCTAACAGTGCTTGATTCCGAGGCTCGGTGTGCATGGAATCAATTTCTGAAGTTTTGTTCGGGTACGTTCAGTAAATGTACATGAAAGATTTTATATCTTTTGAATCGGTTCTCGGAGTTGAAATGTAAGGACACCGATGAACTCGCAGCGCCGATATTTTGTTAATCAGACGTTCACCATAGTTGTATTTTATCAAGGATGGAAGATAATTATTGATTATTTGTAATAAAATTAAATAATAATTACGTGTGACATAATTTTTATTTAGGTGGTAGTTAATTTATCCAAAGGGAAGATGGAGGTGGGGAACACCCCCACATAACCTCCCATGGGAGGATCTTATGTAGTGGGGCCCCCACGAGCATCAAACTCCTCAACTCCCCTTGAACCCCCTTAAACCCCCCATTTAACTCACATTTAATTGTGGAGAGTCTCTTAATCTTCTAACTCTCCCAATTTAATGTTGAAACTCTCCACCTCCCTTGATTGAATTTTGAATCCATCCCTCCGCAATTAATCTATGTGTTGTCACAATTAAAGAAAGAAAACTCTTGAGTGGTGGTGCCCTAAAAACAATAGAGAACTATCACTATTATTTTGGATTTAGATTCATTGGAGAACTCTTGGAAGAACACTATTATATTACAACGAAGAAGGCCTATCATCTCTGAAGAACAACGAGCATCAAGTTTTTCATTCTTCTCCCGAAGCATGGAAGGGAAGCATCGCCGTCTTCGAAGTAAACCGAGGGTGTCATCTCAACACGACTTCACTGAGCTCTACCTCCTCCGATGTCGACGGAACGACGTCCGCCTTCCGTGATGTACGTCTTCCACGACTCTTCATCGTACAACGACAAATATAAGGTAGGGGGATTTGGATTATTTCTACGTATGAATTATATCCTAGTTCTTTGACCGTTACTTTTGTTCGATGGTGTACAATTGATATCACCTAACGCGGAGGGTGCGGTCTGAACAAACACGTCTAGAAATCCCTCCGTTTAGTCTTATTTGGTTGACATCGGAGGCGGAGCCGAAAGGGCACGGTGTCGTTGCACCGCACCAGAGAAGAACCACAGAAGATGAAAGAGGAACCGTGAATGGGAGGGCCGCGACGGATGAAGAAGCGTGGTGTCGTCGCACCACACAGAGAGAAGCATGACCACGAAACTGTTGTGCCATGGTGGAGGATTGGAGGCAGCCGGTTGAGCCGGCTATCATGTAGCTGGACCGTGGGCCGACCGACCGACCTTCTGGAAGACAGTGACGTCTACATGCGCCACTTGGAGGGAGACAGTGGCCCGCGTCCACAGGCCGCTCAACTGGAGGAACGGGCCCGGCTAAAGAAACACAGCACCTGTAGGTGCCGCATGGAGGAGGACCGTTGGCCGCTCGGCTGGGCGAACCGGCCGGCTACGGTTGGCCGGCCTGGAGAATCGCTGCGTCCCTGGACCATATGCGCTAGACCACACTAGTCAGACGACCAGTGGTGAGGCGGAGCTTCTTGGCACCGGCAGGCGAACCGGAACGGCCCGCAGTGCGGGCGGGGTCGGCATGGGGGTCGTGCCCCACCGGGATGGGCCAAGCCCTAGTTGGGTCAGACCCACCAAACCAGGCTGGGCCGAGCCCCAACTGGTTCGGTCCCGTTGAGATGTGTCCGGCCAACCCGCCAGCCCACTGGGCTTGATGGGCCGGACCCGACTTCACTTAAATAAGAATATCTCCTAGACCGCGCGTCTGATCGACGCGCCGTCTACGGAACTGGGACCCTCACAATGAGGCGGTACTTTTGGAATACTCTAAGTGAGTTTTAGAAAAATTGGGAAAACAACGAGGTTGGATTGAGCTAAAAATCCAACCGGGCCCTTGGAACGGAACCACCAATAAATCTCAGACAGGGCATCAGATTGATGTGTCGTCTGACGCTTTGAGTTCTTTTTGATGATATGGAACTATGAGATAAATAAACTCAAAACTTCATGATAGTTGATGTTTCGACACTTGGCTCTAGGAGCAGACCCTTCTGGAATCGAGCGTGCTGTGTGGGGAACCCTAGAGGTGACTGTGATGACTACAGTACCAAAATTCTATATGGGTTTGACAACGACGACTACTATACAAGAATCCTATTTGGCTTCGACAACGATGACTAATGAACTGGAATCCTCGGTGGGTTCAACAGTGATGACTACTATACCATGATCCTCCGTGGGTTCGACAGTTCTGACTTCTGTTCCTGTATCTTGTGTGGGTCTGACAGAGTAGCTGGTCATGTATCCTATGTGGGTCCGACAACTTAGCTGGTCTAGTATCTTGTGTGGGTCCAACAGCTTAGATGAATTAGTGACTAAATCTGATCATCTCTATCACTCTATGAAATAATTATACCTGTGTGACCTGAGTCTTTACTTTCAATCGTTTATCTTCGAGGTGATTGAATTTACTTCCTGTGCTAATTGGGTTGTGCTTGGGCTCGAGAGTTGGAGCCGAACTGTGATTGATAACTTAGGTATATGTATGGGTATATACATAAGTACATTTGGTATATTCTTCGTGATTATACCTTTCTACTTTGGTTTATCGTTCATGAATTCTGGGAGACTATTCGGGGTATCGAGGTCCCTACTGAGTATAGTTATAATCACCCCTGCAAGGGATATTCCTACACTTCGTTGTGTTGGTTGCAGACGACGGACAACACTGATTGAGGTAGAGAGTTGTAGAGATGGACCATACCCGTAGGTGGACTACTTGGCAAGACGTATACGGAGCGGACCTATGGACCTGCGGTGCTGAGGAGGCCATCTATACCCACCCTTCAGGTGGAAATTCCGGAGGACAACTCAGTAGTTTTTGTTTAAACTTTCTGCAGTTGTACTATCTTTTCAGTTGTTTGTACATTACTGTTGGGCTTCTATTTCTGGTCCCTTTCCTTTCATCACTTTCTTTTATATATAGCTTTAATTACTGTTTACTTCCAGTTGTGTACTCTTTTGTTTTTGTTATCTTATTAGAGGCAATGCCTTCTCTTTTTTTCATCAGGATTACGCCTTTGGTGCTAGTCACTACCCCTATCCTATGGATGATGGGATTAGGGTAGTCACGACACGGACCCTGAGGATGGGTCGTGAAAAATTGGTATCAGAGGATTCGGTTCTACCGCAGAAATTGGACTCTGATTCTTTTAAAGACAAATGTGTTAAGTGTATTGGGTTTGTCTATCACTTTAGGGAAACCGGTGTTGGTGCGGCAGCTGATGTATCCATACACTAGGACTCTGAATTCTGATCTCTAACTCAGTGCACGAAAACACTGATTTCGTGTGTGTTTCCTTTGAAAAAGAGTTTCCTTTCTGGTTACTTTGTGTCAGCTCACCAGGTATACTATTTTAACCATGGAACACCTGTTTCATTTCAGGATTGCCCCATGAAGGTAGCGAACTAGGGTTAAAATTTACGTACGAGATAGTATCCCACCGAGCGACGAGGCCTCAGTACATGGCCCCATCACAGCGGAGGTACCAGCGGTACCACTACCCGTTGGGCCACCGATACCTCCAGCTCCAGCAGTAGAGAGTGCAAGCCTCCTGAGTGCATTTCAAGAGTTCAAGTTCCAGAGGCCGCCTTGGTTCCAGGGAGAGACGGACCCACGGGCAGCTGAGGATTGGATGGAGGATGTCATGAGAGTTTTCAGATTGGTAGGGACACTATCCGACCTCATGGTGATCCTTAAAGTGAGTCTCTTGCATACATCAGCAGGCAGATGGTGGAGGATGATGCTCCAGGTGCATGATGAGGCGTCATTACTCTGGACAGACTTCGAGAGTCTCTTCGGCTCGTAGTTAGTTTCCAGCCACCCATCAGGAAGTGCGAATTCAGGAGTTACTTCATCTGCAGCAGGGCATCACGACAATAGCTCAGTACTCAGCGAGGTTAATCAACCTCTCACGCTACTCCATGGATATTTTATGAGACCCGTTCTTTAGGTCCCTGACCTTCGAGCAGGGACTCAAGAATTAGATTAGGGCTTCGACGATTCCCCTCGGCATTCTGACGCAGGTGGGGGTGATGCAGTGGGCCCTTCTAGTGGAATGTTTTCTCGCTGAACTGTCACCAGTAGTGAGACCCACCATAGGGAGACACATAGTGGAGTCTTCTTCACCTAGAAGTAGTCAGATGACGTAGAGGGTCAAGCGGACCAGACCATTAGGTGGGAGACCCCAGGATACCGGTTCGGTTGTGCGGGGCACACGAGACAAAGCCAGCTATACGAGGAGTAGGAAGTGTTAAGCATGTGGCGGGTAGGGCCACATGGCACGTGACCGCCCAACCCACCATGAAGATGAGTAGAAGACCATATAGGGACCTCCCAGGAAAAGGCCGAGGTTCGATCGTGGTGGTCCTCCGAGAGTAGGCGGACGTGGAAGAGGAGATGGGCGAGCAGCGGGTGGTGGACGACGTTTCAAGGCTCTACCAACACCACCACCCGGATGTCCACCCCGACCATAGGGAGCTGGAGGAGAGAGGAGGGATCAGATCTAGGCAGTTGAGGCCTAAGACCACAGCTCACCTGAGATTATTCGAGGTACTATCTGTGTGTACTCCACCCTTTCTGCAGTGCTTGTAGGCATAGGTGCGAGTGATTATTTTATTTACATTTCCCTCGTTCAGAGCTTGGAGATTCCGACGTAGCCGTTGGCTCAATTCTTATGGCTAAATACTCCTACGGGAGAAAACTCTATGGTTACGCACTGTTGACAGTAGTGTGAGATTACTCTAGTAGGTGAGAGGTTCAGGTGGGATCTTATTTTAGCGGCGTCGAGGCCTTATGACGTAATCTTGGTTATGGACTAGTTATCCACAATTCACGGTCATATTGACTGTATTAGGTGCAAAGTGCAGTGTATCCTCACGGATGGGACTTGGTTCACCATCACTGGCAATAAGGGAGCCTTTGTAACATAGGATGGACATACACAGAGGAGGGGGTATCCGATTACACATCAGTTGGCCAGTCTCGTCCTCGGAGCGGTTGATGTGCAGAGTCTGGGATTTCTTGTTGCGGTAGATCAGTACGTGAATGTTTTCCCTCAAGACATTCTAGGACTACCTCCTCATATAGAGTTAGAATTCTACACTGACCTGTACCCCGGGACAACACCGATATCTACTCCAGCATATCGGATGGATCTCATAGAGCTTCGTGAGCTGTAGGTACAATAGGAGGACTTTCTAAGGAAGGGATTTATCTGACCCAGTGTTTCACCCTGGGCATCTCCGATTTTGTTCGCGAAGAAGGCGGATGGGAGCTTGTGACTATGTGTCGACTACCTTCACCTGAATCAGGTGACCATGAAAAAAAAGTACCCACATCCGATGATTGAAGACCTCATTGATCAGATCAAGGGAGCATGATGGTTCTCGAAAATAGACCTTAGGCCAGGCTATAACTAGCTCAGAGTTCGAGACGAGGATGTGTAGATGATGTCCTTCAGATGTCGGTCTGGACACAATGATTTTTTGGTTATTCCCTTCGAAGTAAAAAACTCTCCAACAGTGTTCATGAGTCTCATGAACGGGATCTTCTAGCCTTAACATGATCGCTTTATACTAGTCTTCATGGATGACATACTGATTTACTCAACTACTGAGGAGGAGCATGCCTTCCATTTGCGGGTAGAACCAGACAGACTCTAAGAGCACCAACTTTATGGTAAGCTCTCGAAGTTCTAGTTCTGGATTCGATAGGATGATTTCTTGGGACACGTCATCTCGGAGGTTGGAGTTTCTATTGATCCAGTGATGGTTGAGGCAGTACTTTCTTGGCAGCCACCCTGGAGTGTGATAGAGGTACAAAGTTTTCTGGGACTGGCTATGTACTATTGTAGATTTGTGCCAGAATTCTCCAGAGTTTCATCACCACCTTCAACATTGATGAAGATGGGGAAACCCTTTGTGCGGTCAGATAGATTCTTGTAGAGTTTTCAGGAGTTGAGGCAGAGGTTGACCAGTGCACCCATCTTGAGGCTACAGGAGGTGGGTGTAGGGTACATAGTTTTCTGCGATGCATCAAGGACCAGACTCGGGCCTGTCCTAATGCAGGAATGAGTAGTGATCACGTATGGTTCACGGTAGTTGAGATATGATGAGAAAAACTACGCTACCCATGACCTAGAGTTAGCAGCAGTGGTCTTCACGTTGTAGATGTGGCAGCACTATCTAATGGGTGAGCTTTTTACAGTCTATTATGACCACCAGAGTCTCAGGTATATCTTCTCGCAGAAGGACCTGAACCTGAGACAATTATGATGGCTTGAGTTCCACTAGGACTATGACATCGAGATAGTGTATACTCATGGGAAGGGGTACATAGTAGCAGATGCTCTCAGCAAGAGATCAGGCATTCAGCTGCTAGGAGAGGCAACAAAGAAGCGGGCCACATTGCAGATATCCTTTGTGGATAGATATGGAGCAACATTTCTAATGTCTCTCACAGTCACTTCTCCACTTCATCAGTGAGTCAGAAAGGCATAATGTGGGGACGTTGATAGTAAGACACGACGAGCTCAAATATCCTTATGGCAGGAACCTGATGGGTTTTCTGAAGGTGGGGAGCATGCCATCCTCATCAGAGGACGTACCATGGTACCAGTTTCACTAATGGAGGAGGTTTTGAGAGAGTTCCACACCTACCCTCTAGCGGTACATCTAGGAGTGGAAAATATGTATCAGGACCACTGACGAGAACACTTGTGGCTAGGTATGAAGAAGGTAGTAGCATAGTTTCTCTCTCGATGCCTCACTTGTTAGCAAGTGAAGGTGGAGCAGCAGTTTCCAGCAGGCTTTGTCCAGCCCTTAAAGGTTCCAAAGTGGAAGTGGGATGGAATATACATGGATTTTGTGATGGTACTACCACGTAAATCCAGAGGACACGACACTATCTAGGTTATTTTCAACCGACTACCCATGTCAGCCCAATTCGTACCAATTAGAAAGCAGGGCTCAGTAGAGATCTTGGGACGCCTCTACATACATGAGATCGTACGACTTCATGGTGTTCCATCGATGATCGTCTCCAATCGGGATTCTCTTTTCACTTCCCGTCAATGGAAGGGGTTGCAGGAGGCTTTCAGGATGCAGCTTCGCTTGAGCACCACCTTCACACCTCAGACGGATGGCCAGATTGAGTGGACCATTTAGACTCTCGAGGATATGCTTCGTGCATGTGTCCTCGACTTCGGTCATAGCTGGGAGAATCACTTACCCTTATTAGAGTTTGGGTATAACAAAAACTATCACTCTACCATCGGGATGACACCTTACAAGGCACTTTACGGCTGGAAATGCCGATCGCCTCTGTGCTAGACTGACCCAGGAGAGTCAGCACTTGTAGGACCAGAGATGGCACAAGCTATGACGAAGAAGGTGACGATCATCTAGGAGTGTTTGAAGACTCCACAGAGAAGACAAAAGTAATATGCTGATAGGAGGCGGAGACCACTGGAGTTCAAGGATGTCGACCACATCTTCCTACGGGACTCACCTAGACATGGTATGTGGAGATTTGGCTGAGGTGGAAAGTTATCTCCGTGATTAATTGGACCTTTTCATGTCCTCAGCAGGGTAGGTGAGGTGGCTTACCGCCTGAACCTTCCACCTCAGTTTCACTGGGTGCACGACGTCTTTCACGTATCTCAGCTGAGGGGATACGTGCACGACCCATCCCACATTATCAACCATGGGGAGATGGACATCGATGACGGGGAGAAATTCACAATGGTTCTAGTGGAGATTGAGGATCGATAGGAGAAGGTCCTGCGTGGATGGTCAATTCCTCTAGTGTGCATTTGCTGGCATCACATGAACCTCTAGGAGAGCACATGGGAGCGGGAGGCTCATATACATGCCCAATACCCCCTTCTTTTTTCTTAGTCTGTGTTGCAGCTTACGTAGACGTAAAGCCCTGAGGTGGGGAGAATGTAAAGACTTGGAAAATTCCATGAAAATGTTTTTCTTAAATACATGGGAATATTACGTGTCCGCAGTTTCTGACGGCGCTTTATTCTGAGGCCCGGTGGGCCCAAAATCAATTTCTGAAGTTTTGTTCTTGTATGTTCAGAAAACGTATGTGCGAGATTTTATATCTTTTGAACCGATGCTCGAAATTGAAATATGAGGAAACTGATGAACTCAAAGCTCCGATATTTGCTTAAGGAGGCCATCACTATAGTTTCGTTTTATCGAGGATGGATGTTAATTATCTGGGATTCATAATAAAATTAAATAAAAATTAAGGGTGACATAATTTTTATTTAGGTGGTGGTTAATTTCTCCAAAGGGAATTTTGAGGTGGGGCCCACCCCCACATAACCACCCATGGGAGGATATTATGTGGTGGGTCCCACACAATAATCAAACTCCTAAACTCCCCTTTATCCCCCTTGAACCCCCCACGTAACTCACATTTAATTCTAGAGAGTCTCTTAAACTTCTATCTCTCCCAATTTAATGTTTAATCTCTCCACCTTCCTTATTTGAATTTTGAATCCATCTCTCCGAAATTAATCTATGTGTTGTCACAATTAATGAAAGACAACTCTTGAGTTGTTGTGCTATAAAAATAATAGAGAACTATCTCTAATATTTGGGAGTAACATTCGTAGGAGAACTCTTGGAAGAACACCGTTCTATTCCAATGAAAAACGCCTCTCATCTCTGAAGAACAATGAGCATCATGTTCTTCCTTCATATCCTAGAGAAAGGAAGAAAAGCATCACCATCTTTGATGTACACTGAGGTTGTCATCTTGACACGACTTCACCGAGCTCTACCTCCTCCAATGTTGACAGAATGACGTCCACCTTCCGCGATGTCCGCCTTCCATGACTCGTTATCGTACAATGACAAATACGAGGTAGTGGGAATTTGGATTATTTCTATATATGAATTATATCATCATTCTTCGACCTTTACTTTGGTTCGATGGTGGCCAATTGATATCACCTAACACGGATGGCATGGGCCGAAAAAACATAGACCGACCTACCACTATTGAGTCATATTTGGTTGACATCGGAGGCGGAGCTGAAAGGGAGCTATAATGCCCCGAGCCCGCTCTTCCGGAGTCGATGTTTAAAAATGATGTGTAATTTTTTTTTAAATGAAACCTAAAAATTACACAACACTTTAAACAAATGAGGATCCTTTACCGGTCTTGGTTCTGAAAGATTAGACATAACCTTAAATTGATCAGAGTTGAAAAATAAAATAAAAAAAATGTCCACTACACTACCGTACACACTACAAAATTGATGAACAACTCTAGAATTCAAGCCATCCTGTGAAAAACATTTCAAAAATGTAGGTGTGAACACAAAAGATGCCCAGTAAGGTTTTTTGAAAATTGTTGGTAAATCGATTTTATAAATATCATTTTGATAATACATTTAAAAAAATATTCATTTGTAAATGCATTGGAAAAACAACCTTTAAAAAATAATGTAATGATTTTGAAAAATAATTATACTTTGAAAACACTTTTAAATGAATCCAGTGATTTTCTTTGGAAAATATTAAGCAAATTTCATGAAAATAAATCATCATTTTGAGGCAACTTAATTTGTCGAAGGCTGTCTTGGGCCTACCCACTTAGCGAAGGTTGGGTTCACTTCCGAATGACCATTTATTATTTTACAACGAATAAACACTGATATTTTTCGAAAACGTTTAATGTTTTCTTTACACACATATATATATATACTAGTATTGGTCACTGAAGTTTTTGCCTTTAACTTATCAATGAATTAAAATACACATGTATTTATAAATGTTACATAATTAAATGAATACTTCCATATTTTTATCATCTACAAGTTTGGTTACGACCAACACTTCTACCAAATAAACTTCACAATGTATATCCATGAAATTAATCATTCTTTCTCAAAGACTCTTTGTTTCACATATTCTTAGTTTAATTTAAATTAATCATAAAAATTAATGAAGTTTTTTACATAATGTTATGAATAAAACATTATAAATGTGACATTCAATTTTCTAATGAAAATATTTTAATTTATGAACATGAGAATAAAACCATATGTTTTTAACATGAAATTATATGTTTGATTTTAGCGCAATGAACGTTGATGATATGCATAAACACATGGCCATGTATATGTGAAATTGTGATGCCTATAATGTCTATAAAACATGTTGATATGTTATGTGCATTTTTTTGGTAACATGACGATAAAATAAAAATAAAATTGTAAAATGATAACTGTTATTTCATCCACATGCATGTATTCAATAAAACATTAAATTATAAATCATTATAACATCTTTCAAAATATTTGAAACAAAGTGGGGTTTTGAATTTAAATAAAAACACACACATATATAACTTCATAAAAAGAAAAATATAACAGGATTTAATACAAAAAATGTTACCAGAATAAAAGTTTTAAGTGAAAACAGAGTCTTAAAAAAAATCACCCTTACGTGACTTCATAAAATTAATACCATCATTTCAAAATAAATAACAAATTAATCCTTACATAAACCTACAAATTACATTATGCAACAAAAATATAATTGATAATTTATCCTGTTGTTTAAAACATTAATAACAAAAACATACACAGACTTACAGTTTTAGAAAACTTTAATTGAATTAGATTTGGAAATATATGTATGTCAACCATACTATATAAAACTATATAAAAAGATTATTTGTAAATTAAGAAAAAAATGTAATAATTGGAAATAGTCCCTTACCCCAAACTATAAAATGAAATCAATAATTTTTGAATGAAAAAATGATAACATTTATATGAGGTTTCTAAAATATAATTCAGATGAACATAAATCATAAATCATATTAATAAAAAGATCCTTACACAACCTTAAATAAAACATTTTTTTGTAAAATAAATCCTTACAGAAGAACCAAAGCCTTGATAAATTCATTTTTTTTACAATTTGAAAACCGATAACCATAATTGAATATATAACTTACGTTTGAGTATTGCATCATAGTATTGAACGGTTTTAAACAATGAAATCTCTTACCGATTTTAGAACAAGAAAGGAATGAAAAGGGATGGAATTATAAAATTTGAAAATAACTTATACATACACACAATTATAATTTTATGAATTAAAAATGAGTTGTTAATGAAACATTAATAAATCCCTTACTCATTTTGGAAGATAGATGCAATAACTGTACTCCTTCAATCATCTACTCATATCTCATACTCTCAGGACCCTAAAAACACAACATATCACAAAGAAATATATATATTGTACTCCCTCCCAGAACCTTCTATTTATACAATTTGGAAAGTCTAATCTATTAGAATATTTTATTTCCACTTGAAAATGATCTTTCACAGCAAGCTGTTCAATGTCAATCAAAAATAGTGATATATTAATATTTTATAAAATTGAATTATCCTAATAAAGAAAGCAAAAAGTGAGTCCCCAATTTTTTTATATTTAATTGATATAAAATTGACAAACCAGACTAAATTCAAATGATGAAAATCAATTAATAAAACCTCTATTCTGTGCACAAGACAAAATACCAATACGAAAGCGACTGATAATAGGACCAATGCTTTTGAAGAAAATTTTCAAAGACACATAAAACTTCATCCACAATTAAAAAAAAACAGATCATAAAATGTTGACAAAATAGATCACATATAATATTGGAAAACGACAACCATTTTTTGTAGATATTTATTGATACACAACACCCAATTTAAAACAATTCCAGTAATCAATCATGGATAAACTTTCTACAAAACAGATTGGGATCGAAATCAATAACTTGATATTGAATATGACAAATGAAACATGAATAAATTAAATAACAAACAAGAATACAAATGATATGATTTTGAAAAATAAGATATAGAAATAAGACAAATATGTAAGTTAATTCATTGGAAACAACCTTGGATTGAAAAATCAGACACTATCCTTCAAGATCTGATAAACTCAAACT
Source organism: Viscum album (assembly GCA_963277665.1). NCBI lineage: Eukaryota > Viridiplantae > Streptophyta > Magnoliopsida > Santalales > Viscaceae > Viscum > Viscum album. The sequence continues at coordinate 607,282,937 of OY728123.1, read as the reverse complement.
ATAAATTCGGAACCCTAATCGTAACAGCATACTTTGATTTCGTCATCCGATGGTCGAAGCTCCACTTCGAGTTGGAATTAATCAAAACCCTCATACAATGTTACTCTCTACTTCTGCTAAGACTCGCTCTCACCCCATGACTCCACACATGGCTTCAACCTCACTTGGCTTGGTCCGATTTCACACCTTCGATCAAACTCTTCTCCTTCATATTCAACTTCTATTTTGAATATGAACTAGCACTCGAAACTCAACTCCCATAACCAAGATCGGACCTCCATCAGCATCGACTCCCTATCGCGCTTTCCTCCTGACTCTAGTTCGCATATGAGCTTCGATTTCTCCCATCGATTTGAACAGGTCCGTCCGAAGCGAAACCCTTCTCTTCACAATCCCTTAAACCCGATTCTAGGTTTTCATTTTTGTTTTTTAATTAGATTTATCATTATTTTCTTAATCATTTATATATTTTATATTTAATTCAGTAAACATTACGTATATCATTTTATATAATATTTATAATTATTAATTGAATAATTAATACATATATTTTATAATTACATTAGTATTTATAAAAATAATTAAAAAAGATATAGTGAACATCATAATCATTTTCCTTAAAAACTCATTAATAAATTTTATTTTAAATAGAATAGAACTAATTTTATATGACCATCATTAATTTATTTCTAAATTTTGTTTTTATTAATCCAATAAAAGTTTTATGTGAATATATATATACAACGTTTGAAAATAAGTTCATAAATAATTTCATTAAAACATATTTATTATTATTATTAAAAATAAGGCTCCTATGCATATATCATTGTAAATAAATTTATATGAGTCTCACATTATATACTTATATTAACATATTATTTTAAAAAAAATAATGTAATAAGTTAAACTTTATTTGAAAATATATATATTTGTTAAAAAATATATATATATATATAAACATTTGGAGAAATCATTAGTTAGTTTTAATTATAAAGAAATTATTAAATAACAAATTAATATTAAAATTTTCATTGGGTGGTATATTCTCCCCCATTAAAATAATTGTGACCTTGCAATTATTTCGTCGGACTTAAAAAAATTAGGAATTTTAATATTTAGAATTAATGAATTTATTAGGGAACTTATCTGTTTAACAAAAACTCTATCCCGGAGATTTTATTTTCCTCAAAAGACAACATCTAATCTCCAAAGTTGTCTAGACCGTCCCTCTGATACCAATTATAATGCCCCGAGCCCGCTCTTCCAGACTCGATGATTGAAAATGCTGTGTAATTTTTTTTTAAAAAGAAACTTAACAATTACACAACACTTTAAACAAACAAGGATCTTTTACCAGTATAGGTTCTGGAAGATTAGACAAATCCTTACATTGATCAGAGTTGAAACTAAAATAAAACAATTGTCCACTACACTTCTGTGCGCACTAAAACATAGATGACCAAATCTGGAATTCAAGCCAACCTATGAAAAACATTTCAAAAACATAGGTGTGCGCACAAAAGATGCCTAGTAAGGTGTTTTGAAAACCATTGATAAATCGATTTTATAAATATCATTTTGATGATACATTTAAAAAAATTCATTTGTAAATGCATTTTCAAAACAGCCTTTAAAAAATAATTTAATGCTTTTGAAAAATATTTATAATTTGAAAACACTTTTAAATGAATCCAGTGATTTTCTTTGGAAAATAGTAATTAAACTTCATGAATATAAAACATAATTTTGAGGCAACTTAATTCGTCGAAGGCTGTCTTGGGCATACCCACTTAGCGAAGGATGGGTTTTTCTAATTTTTTACAATGAATAAGAACCGATATTTTTCGAAAACGTTAAAAGTTTGCTTTATATATATATACTAGTATTGGTCACTTGAGTTTTTTCCTTTAACTTATCAATGCATTAAAATACACATGTATTTATTAATGTAACATAATTAAATGAAGACTTCCATATTTTTATCGTCTACTAGTTTGGTTAAGACCAACACTTCTACCACATACACTTTACAAGGTATATCCCTGCAATTAATTATTCTTTCTCAAAGAATCTCTGTTTCACATGTGCGTAGTTTAATTTAAATTAATTATAAAAATTAATGACGTTTTGTGCATAAAGTTATGAATAAAACATTATAAATGTGACATTAAATTTTCTAATGAAAATCTTGTAATTTATGAACTTGAGAATAGAACCTTAAGTTTTTAACTTAAAATTATATGTTTGATTTTAGCGCAATGAACGTTGATGATATTCAAAAACACATGGCCATGTATATATGAAATTGTGACACCCATAATGTTTGTAAAACATGTTGATATGTTATGTTCATTTTTTTGGTAACATGACGATAAACTAAAAAAAATTTTAAAATGATAACTGTTACTTCATCCACATGGATGTATTCAATAAAACATTAACTTATAAATCATTATACCATCTTTGAAAATATTTAAAACAAAGTGGGGTTTTGAATTAAAATAAAAACACACATATATATAACTGCATAAAAAGAAATATATAATCGGATTTAATAAAACAACAAAAAAAATGTTACCAGAATAAAAGTATTAAGGGAAAACATAGTCTTAAATAAAATCACCCTTACGTGACTTCAAAAAATTAATACCATCATTTGAAAATAAATAAGAAATTAATCCTTACATAAACCTAGAAATTACATAATGCAACAAAAATATAATTGATAATATATCCCATGGTTTAAAACTTTAAGAACAACAACATACACAGACATAGAGTTTTAGAAAACCTTAATCGAATGAGATTTGGAAGTATATGTATGTCAAGCATAATACATATAACTGTATAAAAAATGATTTTTAAATTCAGAAACAAAACGTAATAATTGGAAATAGTCCCTTACCCCAAACTATAAAATTAAATCAATAATTTTGGAATTAATAAAAGATAACATTTAAATGAGGTTTTTAAAATATAATTTAGATGAACATAAATCATAAATCATATTAATTAACATATCCTTTAACAACCTTAAATAAAACAAGTTTTTGTAAAACAAATCCTTACGGAAGAACCAAAACCTTAATAAATTCATTTTATTTTTTTACAATTTGAAAATCGATAACCATAATTGAATATATAACTTATGTTTGAGTATTGCATCATAGTATTGAACGGTTTTAAACAAAAAAATCTCTTACCAATTTTAGAAGAAGAAAAGAATGAAAAGGGAAGGAATTATAAAATTCTTAAATAACTTATGCATATACACAATTATAATTTTAGGAAATAAAAATGAGTTGTTAAAAGAACATTAATAAATCCCTTACTCATTTTGGAAGATGGATGCAATAACTTTACTCCTTCAATCATCTACTCAAATCTCATACTCTCAGGACCCCAAAAACACAACATATCACAAAGAAAAATATATCACATACTCCCTCCCAGACCCTTATATTTATGAATTTTGGAAATTCTAATCTATTAGTATATTTTATTTCCACTTGCAAATGAGCTTGCATAGAAATCGTTTCAATGTCAATCTAAAACAGTGATATATAAATATTTTATACAATTGAATTATCCTAACAAATTAAACAACAAGTGAGTCCCATAATTTTTTATATTAAATTGATATAACATTGAAAAACCGGAATAAATTCAAAGGATTAAAATCAATTAATAAAACCTTTATTCTGTGCGCAAGACAAAATACCAAAATGAAAGCAACTGATAATAGGACAACTTCTTTTGAAGAAAATTTTCAAAGACGCATTAAACGTCATCCATAATTAATAAAAAAAAGGAATCAGAAAATGTTGTCAATATAGATAACACATAATACTGGAAAACAACAACCATTTTTTTGTAGATATCGACTGATACATAATACCCAATTTAAAATAATTACAGTAATCAATCATGGATAAAATTTCAACAAAACAGATTGGGACTGAAATCAATAATTTGATATTTAACAAGACAAATGTAACTTGAAGAAATTAAATTATAAACAAGAATAAATCTGATATTATTTTGAAGAAGAAGATATAGAAATAAGAAAAATCTGTATGTTAATTCATTGGAAACAACCTTGGATTGAAAAATAAGACACCATCCTTCGAGATCTGATAAAACCAATCCATAAATTCGGAACCCTAATCGTAATAGAATACTTCGATTTCGTCATCCGATGGTCGAAGCTCCACTTAGAGTTTGAATTAATAAAAACCCTCATCTGAAGTTACTCTCGACTTCTGCTAAGACTCGCGCTCACCCCACGACTCCATACATGGCTTCAACCTCGCATGGATTGGTCCGATTTCACACCTACGATCGAAATCTTCTCCTTCATATTCAAATTCTGATCTGAATATGAACTAGAGCTCGACACTCAACTCTCATAACCAAGATTGGACCTCCATCAGCGTCGACTCCCTATCGTGCTTGCCTCTTGACTCGGGTTCCCATATTAGCTTCGATTTCGCCCATCAATTCGAATAGGTCCGTCCGAAGTGGAACCCTTCTCTTCACAAACCCTCAAACCCGATTCTAGGTTTTTCATTTGTGTTTTTTTAATTCGATTTATCATCATTTTTAAGCAATTATATCATTTATAATTCATTCATTAAACATTACACATATCATTTTATATAACATTTATAACTATTAAGTAAAGAATTAGTACTTATATTTTAAAATTACATTAATATTTATAAAAATAATTAAAATAGATATAGTGAACATAATAATCATTTTACACAAAAACTCATTATTAAATATTATTTGAAATAAAATAGAACTAATTTTATATGACCATCATTAATTTATTACAAATTTTTTTTATTATTAATCCAATAAAATTTTTATTTCAATATATATATGCAACGTTTGAAAATATTTTCATAAAAAATTTCATTAAAACATATTTATTATTATTATTATTAAAAATAAGGCTCCTATGAATATATCCTTGTAAATAAATTTATATGAGTTTTACATTATATACATATATTAACATATTATTAAAAAAAAATAATATAATATGTTATACTTTTATTGATAATTTTTTTTTAAAATATTTATAAAAACATTTTGAGAAATCATTCCTTAGTTTTAATTGTAAAAAAATTATTAAATAATAAATTAATATTAACATTTTCTTGGGGTGTTATAGGCGTGGTTCCATCTTAATGCATCAGAGAAGTACCGCGGAGGGAGAAAGAGGAACCGCGACCCAGAGTAATGCAGTGGATGAAGAAGAGTGACACCATCGCGCTGTGCATAGGGCTGCGGGACCACGGGCCGACCGGTCGACCCACTGGAAGAACGTGACACCCGCATGCGCCGCCTGGAGGCAGACTGAGGCCTTCATCTACGGGCCACTCGGATGGAGGAACAGGCCAGCCACCTACTATTGGAGGTGAAGAAACGAAGCGCCAATAGGCATCCCATGGAAGAGGACAGCGGCCCGCATCCGCGGACCGCTCGGCAGGGAGAACCGGCCGGTCAGGATGGAGAATCGCGGCATCCGCAGGCACCCCATGGGAAGAACTGCGGTCCGTAATGCGGGATGCATGCTCCGGACCGAACCGGCTGGCTACAGCTGGTCATGCAGTGGAGAGGCGGCAGCGCTTGGCACCACCGGGTGAACCGGACCGGCCCGTAGCGCAGGCCGAGTCCGCAGGTGGGTCGTGCCGCACTAAGCCAGGCCAACCCCCCAGTTGAGTCGGACCCTCCGAGCCAGGCTGGGCCGACCTCCAGCAATGTCGGACCCGCCGAGCCGGGTCAGGCCGACCCGCTAGCCCACTGGGCTTGACGGGCGGGGCCCGACATTTCTTAAATACATATATCTCATAGCCTGCATGTCCGATCGACGTGCTGTTTGTGGCACTGGGACCCTTGCGATGAGGCGTTCCTTTTGGAATAATATATTTGAGTTTTGGACCAATTTAGAAAATAACCGAGTTTGATCGAGCGTAAAATCAAACCGGGCCCCTGAAACAGAAACGCCAATAACTCTCAGACTGGGCGTCTGATTGACATGCCGTCTATCGCATTCAATTTTTTTGAATATACGAAACAATGTGATACATCAAATTAGGACCTTGTGATAGTTTATGTATCGACCCTAGCTCGAGGAGTATACCCTTTTGGAATCAAGCGTGGTGTGTTCGTAAACCCTGGAGTTGACTGCGACGACTACTGTACAGGAATCCTACGTGGGTTCAACAACGATGACTACTGCACCGGAATCCTACATGGTTTCGACAACGATAAATACTAAACCTGAATCCTCCGTGGGTTCGACAGTGAGGAATACTTTACCGGGATCCTCCGTGGGTTCGACAGTTCTGAATTCCGTTCCAGTATCTTGTGTGGGTCCGACAGAGTAGCTGGTCATGTATCCTATGTGGGTTTGATAGTTTAAATGAATTATTGACTACATCTGATCATCTCTATCACTTTACGAAATAAGTATAACTTTTTGAGGTGAGTCTTGAATTTCAATCATTTATCATTGAGGTGATTGACTTTACTTCCTGTGTGGACTAGGTTGTTCCTGGGCTCGAGAGTTGGAGCCGAACTATGATTGATAACTTCGGTATATGTATGGGCATATACCTAAGTAGGGTTGGTTTATACATCATGATTTTATCTTTCTTCTGTGGTTTATCCTTTTTGGATTCTAGGAGACCTTCATGGGTCTTTGGGTCCCTAGTGAGTATCGTTATACTCACCCTTGCACAGGCTATGCCCACACTTCTTTGTGTTGGTTGCAGACGACAGACATAACTGATCGAGGTAGAGAGTTTTAGTGATGGACGGTACCCAGAGGTGGACCACTTGGCGATATGCACACGGAGTGGACTGATAGACCTGGGGTGCTGAGGAGGCCATATTTACCCACCCTTTTGGTGGGAATTCTGAAGGATGACTCAGTAGTTGTTGTTTTACCTTTCTGTTATTGTACTAGATTTTCAGTTGTTCGTACTTTATTATTGGGCTTGTATTTATGTCCCCTTTCCTTTCAACACTTTTTTTTGTATACAACTTTACTAAGTGTTTACTTCTAGTTTCATACTCTGTTGTTTTTTTACATATTTAAGGCAATGCATTCCCTTTTTTGTCAGGATTACGCCTTTGGGGCTAGTCACCAGCCCCTGGCCTATGGAAGGAGTCTTGGGGAAGTCACGACATGAGCCTCGAGGATGGGTCGTGGCAAAATGATTATAAATTTCGAGTATGTGATTATTGTTAATGATTATTATTTAATCATAGAAAAAATATATGTCAGTCCCATTTAATTATTATGATGTTAGCATCATATACACATTTCACTGATTAAATTCAAACAATTATTTTTTGTTTTCCTTATTTTTATTTTTTTCTCTTAATTTTTTTATTTTTTAAAAATATCAAATAGATTTTGTTCTTAAATATTATCATGAAAGAGTTATTTTAATTAAATAAACCCCATGATCCTAATGCATCAACCCTTCTCACCAATTCTATAGTAGCTTGTATGTTAAAGGTTTTTAAACTAGTCATGTCATTAAAAAATGGGAAACCAAGGCATCTATCCACTAGGAATTTATTAATATATTGTACAACATGAAACCCTGAGGTATTATTTACAATTCATGGTTAAAATGATACATTCATCATGTAGAGATTATTCAGAATCATTTATGACCTTCATATGTTATTATAATAAGATACACTATAAAAATTATGGATTCATCCAATTTAATGAAGTATTCCACCCGCATTTAGTTATCTTGTATATAGTTTCGAGGAAATTCAGTGTATGTTCATGTTCTTTAGAATCTCATAGTAGTTGAACTAAGTGAAGATTCATAGATTTAATGAATTAGTTTGGAGAAATCCCCCCATTGAGTAGAGGTTGATTCTACACCAATTTTTCATTAAAATTCCTTATTATTGTAGAACTGTAGTCCTCAATAGACCAGATGAGACTACCAATAAGATGAGAATGCTACATGTGTTTTAATAATAGAGGACTCCAAAATTTAATGGTGAACCTATTCTGTATGCAGTTGAGGGTTGGTCTGAGTTAGGACTTGTGGATTTGTTCTTGTTCAGATACCTATTGAGTAGATGCATATTATTTATTTAGTCTAGTACATGGAATAATGACCTGTTATTGGAATATGTTTCTCTCAAAATCATGATGTGACTACTATACTATGGTTGGATATTTTTCCCTTATTCATGATGTGGTTGAATTCAATGAATATAATGAAGATTTAGGTTCAGTAGATGCTAGAACATCCATATAGATAACAAACATGTTTTAATACATGTTGAGGCTATGTAACTCAAGAGTTACTCCTTGTATATGGTTCATCAAGAATTTTTTCAATATCAGTGATTGAAGAAGTTATTTTTAAGGGAGGATCCAAGATAGCCTTTTACAGATAAGTGTCCCTACATATGCTGCAGAATTTCAGAGAGTGTCAAGGGTAGAAGTCTCCCTAGTTTTGAGGCAACCATGATTTGATAAAATTATAGAGTTCCCCCTAAGGATATTCAGAGATCATTCATGGATTGACCTCCAGGTTAATATTATAATTTGGACTAGGATTATTTATCTTATTTAAATAATATCATACTTGGAGGTAGTTTTGATCATGAAGCTAAAGTTACAATATAATTTAAGGGATTGATGATTCAATTGATGGATAAGGTTAGATTAATGAAGTTTATGATAAAGTTATGATTTTTATCCCTTAGTCAATGGAATTTTTACATCTTGAAACCCACAAGTTCAATCATATTATTATGACACAATTTATTCTGTTATAATAGATTTTAGGAGAGTTATTTTCTAGACCATTAATATCTTGAAAGAATACATTGATAGAGACCATATTTCACTCAAAACTTTTGATAAAGGAAGTTTACCTATAGTGGATAAAGTTATCTTTCATGGGATTAATCTATAGTGGAGAGGGGAATAAGTAGTATCATCCTCAGTAACGTATGATTACCCATTAATATTATTGGAATGTGTTATGAAATATAGTAGAAGAGAAGATATCGACCACTTGTAGTGAATGGGACCCCAACTTCCCCAATCTAATATAAAATATAATGTGTTGTTTGTTAAACACATAATGTTAAGTGTGTATTAATTTTTTGAAATGTGTATCATAAGATTCATCCCCATTGACTGTGAAGTAATGGGTGTATTCTCTCTAGAGGAAGACACATAGATTTCCCTCATCAATAGACAGACTCAGGTAATGTCTTACATTCAAAAGTTTTTGTTTCAAATTATATAGTGTAAAATGATATTTTTGTGAATTTTTGGATTATTATGGTATTTCCATGAAGTCTACAATTTTGTATTAATATGTAGTAGTTTAGGATCATGATTTGGGTGGATTTATCCTAAGTTGTCTTGATAGAATTTATGGAGTACTAACTAGCCTTCATAAATCTTGAGGCTATAATGAATAATGAAATTTGAATTCCATAATAAGGGTTTAGTGGGTAATGAACTATAAAAAAATTCTACATTAATTTCATGGTAGAGGCATTTAAACAATTAGCCTTAAAGTGGTGAATTCCTAATGTGATATGTAGATGTTTCTCAACTTTGATCAATAGTAGTGACCCGACACATTTCTTTATGTGAGAGGGGTTGTGTTGGTGTTGTTGAATAATTGGACCTAAGTGACTATATATTCATAGGTGGTAGACCATGAGTTTTTTTCCAAAATAGGAAATAATATTATCTATATCCTTTTTGATATAATTTTTTCGCCTCCATATTGATTCTGGATCTCTTGAAGGATGTTTTTTTGTGAGTATGGATACCGGTAAATCATAGTCTATGATGAACTACAACAAATAGAAAATTTTAGATGTTCCTGGTATTTTGATAATTCAGGTACATGATAAAGGATTTTTTTCCTATGTGAATTCTTTATTCTCTCTTTTTTGGTAAAAGTTATCCTTGTTTATGGAGGTTTCATTGATGTTACTTATGATAGGTTAGGACCACCCACTTTAGATTCAGGTGGAATGGGTCACCGATGAGAAAATTTATATTTCTAGGTATCTTATATTGTCTTGTTTCATTCAATGAGGCATTTTTATGTATCATTCATCACTGATTGAAAGAAACACAAACGAAATTCTATTAGTATTGGATACAATCCTTGATGAAAATTGAATCATGTACGTAGATTCCTTGCTTATATTGAATTACATGGGCGGGTTGTTTTTATTCCTTCTTTTATAGGCATTAGTGCATATTCCTTGTCAATAGGAAATGAAAAACAAATAAATTAGACCCTGATGAGAATTAGACATTGGAACTCTTCTATTGTTGGTGTAGAATCATCATCATTTTCTTAATAGTGGAGTTTAAAAGGCATTATATTGTACCCATTTAGTAGTCATATTGGACACATAAAAAGGAAGTGGGTGAATGATACCATAGGTGGTGTTCTTGGAAGAGAACCATTCTATGATAGAGGAAAGTGGTATATAGTTTATCATTTAATAATTTAGTTGGATGGCCATTTAGTGAAAAACATGTATTGGGTGTTGAGGCCTGATGAGTCTCACCTAACATAATCTTATTATTCTACAATGTTATTTCTTTGAGATGATCATTGGTGAATATGTATTTTATTATGGTGAAAAATCAGGAAAGAATAATTAAATGGATTTTTTCAACGTGGTTGTTTATTTTTTGGATGGTTAGGTACTGAGGCTACATAGAGTTTGGACATAAATAGTTGAATCAAACACAGGTAAATATTCACCACCCTTTTACAAGAGCTTACATCATGAGATTTCTAGATTAACATTTATAATAGTTTTATTTTTGAGGTGGCAATTTTTAAAAAGTGAAGAGGTAGTAGTGACCCATATTGTTTCTTTAAGTTAGACTCAGATCATTTTTGTGTATTAAATCCGCTATATTAAAAAAAGGGTCAAAGTATAATTTCACCTTAGTAAATAAAAATAGGAATTTTTTGGTTATAATACTAGTCTTGGAATATGGATTTTACTCATGAGATAAAATTTAGTGGATTTCCGATCAATTTAGATTTATGGTATTTTTAAAATTTATGTCATAAATAAGTATCATTCAACTATGTTCAAACATGAATAAAAACTATAAATAAAATTCAAAGAATATTCAGACAACATTGTTTTTCTTGAAAAAGTATTTTCACGGCCCGTCCCCCGGTGCCCGTGCAGTGACTACCCCAAGCCCGCCTTCCATAAGCTAGGGGATAGCGACTAGCACCGAAGGCATATTACCTAGAACTGGGAAGGAATTTCCTTTATATCTATTAAATACACACAACCAAGCACACATCAAATTACGAACACGAGTAAATTGTATAGTAAAAGTGTGAGTACAGTAAGCAAAAGGGGCCAGAATAAAAGCCCAACTGGAATGTACATGAAAAATAAAAAGTAAAAGTAAACTAGAATAGCTCATGAAAACACCCTCCAAGGATCCTACATGATGTGTAGGTACAACTCTATAATAGTGGTCTCTGTGGTACGCCTCGTCTAATGTCCACTTCTGAGCATCCTCCAGTACTGGTACCATCATCCTTAGTTAGTGTAGTCAATCGTCTCCACCAAACCAAACTAGGTGCGGGCATAGCTTGTGAAAGGGTGAGTATAACGATAATTAGTAGGGACCCCAAGACTGTCAAGGTATCAAAAAGCTCAAAAAGGATAAACCACAAAGCATGAAATCAACTGACAACACTACATAGGTATATGCCCATACATATACCTAAGTTATATAGTATGCCCATCTCAATCATGGGGAAACACAGAGTCTAAATCAAAATCCCAAGCTCAACTATTCCACAAAGGAAGGAGTACCACGAAGGATAGTATCACACATGTTTTCCACATAGATGAATACCACCAAATTATTACCACAAATGAATGTACCACATAGGTATGGACTCATCTCACAACAGGTATATATTACGTATAGGAGTAGAGATGATTAAATGTAACCACTGAATCATTTTACTCTATTAAGTGGAATAACCACATAGGATCCTAAATAATCATCAGACCCACAGAGGATCGTAGTACGTCATCATAACCACAGATGATCCAAGTACCTCGTTAGACCCACACAGGATTCTAGTACATCGTCAGTACATCATCAAACAAACACACGATCCTAGTACATCGTCAGTATGTCTTCAAACCCACACATGATCCTAGAAAATCTTCAGTACATTGTAAGTACCACACAAGATCCTAGTACATCGTCAGTATGTCATCAAACATAGAAAGGATCCTAGTATATCTTTAGTACGTCGTCAGACCCACAGAGGATCCTATTATATCTTCAGTACGTCGTCAGACCCACACAAGATCCTAGTACATCGTCAGTACGTCCTCAGACCCAGACAAGATCCTAGTACAACATCAGAACATCATCAGACCCACACTAGATCCTAGTACATCATCATAATGTCGTATGAACCACACTGGATCCTAGTACATTATCGGTACGTCATCAGACCCACATAAGATCCTAGTACATCTTCAGTATGTTGTCAACACCACACATGATACTAGTACATCTTCAGTACGTCTTCAGACCCACACATGATCCTAGTAAATTTTCAGTACACCGTCAGACCCACACATGATCTTAGTATGTCGTCAGTACATCATCACATCAAGCTATAGGGTTCCCACACAAATCATTCTCGCCTCCCGGATAGTCCGCTCCTCAAGAAACTGGTAGATACTCCAACTTCCACGAAGACCCATGAAGAAATATCCCAATAGATTTCCATGTCATAGGGGTAACAACGCAATAGACAGTGCATCAATCAGATGATCCGTCTATAAGTTATTATCCTTTAAGTCTCGAGGGCCTAGTTGGATTCGTGCACAATTCAACCTGACTGTACCCAAACATTATCCAAATCTCTAGTGAGGTATACCGAAGATAACGTCTCACTCCAACGTTTCCAACACCACAGATGGTTCGTCAAATCGATGCCCAGTGCCAATGTTGTGGATAAAATAATGTATAGGATCAAAACTAGTGCAGGTTTGGTCGGACCTGGTCAGACTGACTTGGCCCGACCCGGCCTGGGCCGACAGGGTCCGAATCAGGTCGGACCAGCCCACTGTGTTCGACATGGCCCATGCTGGGCAGGCCGAGGTGCAGGGGCCACTGTGCGGCGCGGCAGCTGCGGGGTGGCCGTGGGGCAGTGGGGTGGCCGCGGTGTAGTGGGGCCAGATGGGTAGCCATCCCCTTCATGTGGCATGGTCGTGCGACACGCCTTCGCCAGCGGCCAGTTTGGCCGGTAGTCCTCCCTTCTTTGATGTGGCACAAGACGTGGACCCTTGTTCTCCACGCAACATAGGCCGATGCCGCTGCCCATGTCATGCATCCAGCCTCTGGTTGTCGTCTTCCTCTATCGCAAATATTTCTTCAAAACCCACAAGGGATTGCAGAGAGGTCGGGCCATGTTGGTTTGGCCTTCAGCCTCCGCGTTAGACTCATAGCAAGAGGTTCACAACTTTTGAATCACGAAGAACATCATGAACGGGTAAGGAAGGTATTTAAAAACACTACCCTACCTCAAAGGTTCATTGATGTGCCATTAGATGAAAATGGTGAAGGCGAATATGATTCCAATGATTTTTGCCTCCACAACACGCTTATGAAGATGGGCTCGTGCGTCATCCTCTTTCTTGGCTCTAAAGAACGTTATTTGATGGAGATGGAAATCTTCATTCAGAGGAGAAGTTCTTCTTTGGAGATGATTTTCTCCAAGCTCTCTTAATCTTATCCCATTCCCAACAATTTCGAACCCAAAAAAATGAGAGGGGCCAAATTATTAAATTATCTCTATCAATTTAATTTACATTGGATCAATTAATTATAGCCACAATTAATTGTACCACGTTGGCATAATATATTTGGATGAAGTACATGGGTCAACCCTTCATCAATGAGGGTGTTCAATGGGTTTCACCCATTTAGAGGGTTCGGGTGGTCCCCACCTTGAGGAATTCAAAATGGGGGATTTAGTTCAGGTGGTACCCACATCTTTAACATTCACATGGGAGTTTTCAACAAAAATAAAATAGAAGTTTATCTTATTTTATTTTTATATACACAAAAATGTTAAAAACTAACTTTGAAACTCAACCAACTGTCATCAAGGTGAAAGTCTCCTTAAGTGAATACCGGTGCTGCGAGTTTAATCATGTCCTCGGATTTCAATTCTGAGCACTGGTACAAAAGTTTAAAAACCCTTTCTCACGTTTACTAAATGTACTCGAAAAAATTCAGAATTTCATTTCGGGCACACCAGGACTCAGAATCACACGCTGTCCATTTTTGTGGACTCATAAAATTCCCATATAATTAAAAAAATTAAATTGAATTTACTGGTCTTTACAAGTATGTTTATTCCCAAGAAAGTAAAAAATTATGGGTTTTGTTTTCCAGTTCTAGGAAAAGCATTTGTATGTCTTTATTTACAACAACAAATTATCTAATTCAAATAAGTTATTATTTCATTTGATGATTGGGGATTTTCCATTGTTGTGTAAATGTGGAAAATACATGGTATATTAGAGTATTTGTGGTATTGATATTTTTTTGGGTAGAATAATCCATGATTATTGGAATTATTGATATAATTTATAAGATAATTGTTTTTGTGAGTTAATAATAGAATTAAGGAAAAACATTATATAGAAATTTTTTATTCAACAAAATTCATTCCCCATGTTTGTAAATCAATAAAAATAAATTCCCTCTTTTATTTTTATTTTGTAGAAGAATATTCCGTGAGGTTTTATTTTCATGCTTAATATAATGTAGGTGATAATGACATATAAGAATCCATACATGAACAACAGTGTTTCACTGTGATATTCCCTAAGGTTGGAATCTTTATATTTATTGACCACATATTATAGTTTGTTTGATTATTCTTAACTCATAATGTAACAACCTTAATTTTTATGATAATTATTGAGTAAGAAGTGATAGGTTTATTAGAATTTGATAAATACTTTGATATTGATATAACCATGTTTTCATACAAATGAATTTAAATGATTAATTATGGAATTAATTTTTGATATATTGTAATCCATTTTTATGTAAGATATGTTAATATTACATTTCACTTCATTAATTTTAGGAAAAAATTATCCCCTCAAAAAAATATTTACCTATGATGGACCTGATTAAATGATTATTTATGATAAGGATTTTCATACTTCATAGAAAATTAGTTGAATATATAATTATATTCAATATATGAGAATAATTTCTTATGATGATTGAATAAATTAATTTCATAAATCAATCATTTTTGTTTTGAATTTCAAATTAATTAATAATTTTTTTATAGTATGTAATTTGAATAAATGATGATAGATTGAATAAATTTTAAATATTTTATTATCATGAAAATGAGGATTTATATTATTATGATTAAAAAAATTTGTGACTAAAAGTTGAATATTTTTAGCAAGTTTAGAATCCAAAAGAAGTATAAAAGGAATGGGGAAAATTTTAGGGGGGATAAAGTAATAGAGACCAATGGAATCCCCATGGATAATATTGGTTATGTCCATAGGTAATGAAAATAAGTTCAGAAAAATGTTGATCTTAACATTCAAATATTATACTGATCTAAAGATATCCATATCCTTTTTTCCTCCCTCTAAGTGTATAGGATCTTGATATATGGATAAAAAATTCTAAAAAACTGATGGTGGAAAGAATAATAATCCAGCGGCTTGGGATTATGCCAAAGATAGAGTTGATAGAAATATATGATTCATATTGAAAATATGAATGAATGGTGTTTTTTTATTTGAAAAAATAATGGCCAGTTAGCATAACATGATATTTATTTTGAATAGAAGTTCCTTTCCCATAGTGGCCTGATAACGCAATGGTAAAAAAGCCTCTTCCATAATGAACTCGATGAGCTCTGTATATAAATCCTTGAATATAGATAGAATAATTTTTAATATTAAGGTCATGATGGGGGGGAACATACACTATACCCACACACTACAGATCGTTGAACTGAATAGGATACATTCTTATAGGGTTTGGGGAAGCTGGGAAAATACAGTATTTTGTAGAAAATGATCTTAACATTGCAATGTGAGAGAATAAATATAATATTGATGTTTATATTTTAGATACCCATTGATGGGAGATATAACATAGTGTCTAGAATTGTTTTATGTGTACTAATGACTGAAAACCCAGTCATATATAAGATGTTACGACTATGATCATACATTTTATCAAAAAGAAGTATGGTAATAAAGAGACAAAAAATTTATCTAGGGAATCAAGATAATTTAGAGGTTTCAAATCATGAAATTGAACTTGATAGGAATTTTATATCCCCATATATTTATTTTCATAAAGTCAAATGAATGTGGAATATGGTTTCAATATTATTAATCAATGTTATTCACCCACAAAAATTAATAAACTTACATTTCCAATTAGTGATCCTTTATATAATTATATTGAAAATATCATTAAAGGGTTAAATAAAAATTCATACATTAGAATACGACGTACTCAGGTAGTCCATTGGAAACATATTTTTGGAAATTCCAAGCCTATGCTTAAATTTTTTAGAATGCATACTACTACATGTATGGATTCATGGACCCTAATTTTTGTGAGACTCATGTGATTCCCACATTTTCTAATGTAACAATTTATGGTTTACAAGATGTTGAGAATGAAATTTATTTTTTCCATTAATAAATAATATAATTTATCCACAAAAAATGTGTAATTCCTTTACAACCATACCAACCATAAAAATAATCAACAATCCCACTAGGTAATCCTTTATTAAGATTTCTACTAATGAAATATTGGGATAGAATAAAAATTCATGGGAAAAGAGGGCCATTTTATCGATTTCAATCCATATAATTCATTATATTAATAATTATTTTGTTTAATGAGGTTTTAATTGTGGTTTTTCATGATTAATTTTTCATGATTAAATATTGATTGTTCATTTGATTTTTGTTTTTAGAAAATAATAATATTATCAAATAAAATAATATTTCAACCAGTAAATTATTTTTTCTTGAATAGTGCATTTAACTTCATTTTTATTTTTAAACCAATGGTCTCTGATGAATTCAATTTAGAATCCATTTATTGGTTCTTTTTTCTCACACCTACCCACAATTTTTAAATTGCTCAATACCCATCATTCTTATTTTGATTATATAGGATACCATGAAGTAGTGATGCGAGATGATTGGGGAACTCTAGTTATCACATGGTGGAAAAACAAATCAAAATATTTCTAAGGGGGTTCTTAGTGTGGGTTTTACTATTAAACAGAATAATAGTGAATGGTATAATAGATAATTTGAAATCACTCCATCAATTTGAGTGAGGGAAATTATATATGAAAACATTATAAATCATTATAGGTGAAGCCGGTGGTTGAGTCTATAATTGTTGACATGTCTTCGAATAGAGAGTAGCACATGTTACAGATCTAAAAACCTTGTCTACAGAATATGAAAATATTCAGTCCACACACCATGAATCCTATAAACTACAATATTAGGGTTTAAGTTGATTTGGAAATATTTCATGTGACTTAAATTCACATGGCATGTATTTCATGATTTTAAGCCACAAATTTTACCCAAGTACATTCAAGATCATTGAGTTGGTTCTATATGAATGGTCACTGAATGGAAACATGATGTATATAAGAAGAGGTGTCTCAACGTGTACCAGGATTAGATTCCAAGTACAGTCATGGACCCGCATGACATATATCTCCCTAGAAATTACATATACACTTGGTGATAAACATTGAATTGTTTTCAATGTATAGGATTACAAGCTACATCGTTCACATTAATTTACATGATGTTTACATCGATATAATCATTGAAATTCACAGTTGTACTGAACCATCTTCAGAAGTGGTCCTATATACCATGTAACCTAATATGTATGTCTCTTTTTATCTATTCTACATGAACTTTGTGATAATAGATTTTTCCTAGATACTAATGAAGAATTCCCCCATGTACTGTATAGTACATGACATATAAGAGGGTATTCCTTAATATTATTTTCCTTTTATATCCGGTGTTTGATTTTTTTATATGTGAGTTTTCTATTCAATATATATTTTTATTTAAAATGAAATGATTTATATAACTAAATCATATGGGATATTTTTCAAATAATTTTTTATAGATAGAGATCTTAATCTTGGGTGAGATGATGATGGGTGTGGTATAGAATGTTAGTGTAAACACGGGGTCAATGACCCCATGGATGCCCATCAAATCTATGGAATGAGTCCTTCATATAGTTATTGGTGTAATAAATTAGCCAAAATGACAATTTGAGAGTCCAAAAATCTAGTTTATGTGACCCATTTCCCAATTCACACACCATATAATGAGGTGTGGGTCCTATATGGATCTTTAACCCTAATTGACATGCACTTTTGAGAGAGGTTGCGATACCCCTCTTCTACTTTTTCTATTGTATGATATAGATCTATGATGTTATGGGTAATTTTATTTTTATAGTTCTCTAAGAAATTTATGCTTCTTTTAGTGTTCTAATTCAATAGATTTCATTTGTGATGATGGATCAGTTACTTTTCATTAGTGTTATCCATCTGAATAACATGTATCTCAGTCCTTATTACCTTCTCGCTAGTCCCTTGTTATTTAAATGTTTGGATGAAATGATGTTTCATAATTCATTTATGTCTTCAAGGTGATCTAATCGTTAAATTTATACTCACCCCTCAATGGGACCAATTCCCACATGTTTTTTTCTATATAGATGATTTTTATCTCGGTGTTAGTCTTGGTAGTTGTTGATCTAGAGTTGTTTATGAAGGGTTAATTCTTGGTGGTGCATGGTGGTACACATTTGAGGTAGTAACTATTGGTATTGTCTTTCCAATAGTTCATACAGTGGGGATAAAATGTTCCTTTTTATATTTCTTCTATATTGTGAAGAATTATATTGTGTATTGATTATGTTTTGGGATTTCCCATGTGGTGATTTATTTTAGAGACTTTATCTTTTCATCAATTGTTTTACATTAAAGTAAATTATTTTTATTTATGATGGGTTTTTGTTATATTATGGGTATTTTATTACATATCTATTATATATTATTATAAGTTAAGTCCTCTGATATATGTTTCCACCTTTTTGGTTATAGTATCTAGCCCTTGGCAATGTAGATGCGGAACTTTAATGGAATAATCATCTTATCGCTAGCCCAAGAGGGGCCCTAGTGGGTCAGGTCATGTTAGTAATCTCGTAAATCATATTGGAAGGGATGAATACATACCTTTCCAAAATTATTGCACATCCATCTATTAATTTAATGGTTGATGAGTCATATAAGGATGATATTGATTTATAAAAGAAGGTGAGAAATATTTTGGAGTATATCATTGATAAATTTTTGGTTATAGTATTTGAAACAAAAATATGTTTCAGATCAAGTCTAGAATACAAGAAGGGTATTTTGGATTATAAAGATAGATAAATAGTTACAATTCATCCAGAATGGGTAACCATATATAGAGATATCCAAAAAATATTATGATGCGAAAATATAATAATAGAGATTATTATGTATACATCATGATGATTGGTTTTATAACACATAAATAAATATATAAAAATAAACAAGGGGGTGTTGAAACCATTACCCATACACAAATGAAATTAAAACCAACAGGATGGATTTTTTCATAGTTTTTTTCAAATCCATTATGTTAAATAAAAACTTTTGGGTTTAGGTTGACAGACTTACAAAGATGACCCACTTCATTTCAATTCAAGAATATTTTTCACTCATTCAACTTTAAATGATATACAAAAAGTAAGTGGTAATAATGAAGGGTGAGCTACTTTTAATTGTATTAGAGAGAGATGTAGGGATTGAAATAGAGTTTAAATATGTATTTATAAAAATTAGATACAAGATAGAAATACATTACTACATATAAACTATATACTTATATTTAATCTAAAATGACTATTCATACAATAGTGGATATTCTAAGATATTAATCTATTTTTTAAAGGATTTTGAGATAAGATTTTTCCCCTAGTAGAGTTCTAAAAAAATAATATTATCCTATCATTGATTTAAATAGTTCCATATAAGGATTTATATAAGATTTAGAAATATGATATAATGGGATAAAGTCGGAGAGTGAATTTTTTGAGATTAGAACATTCACATGAAAGTACTAAGAAAAATAAACAAATTAATTTACAAAACAATGTAATACAAAATCAACAGAATAATTATATTGATTATACTAAATGAGATATGTATTTTGGGATAGTAAAAACATTATTCATTTGAATATCATAGTGAAACAGATTTATGATATATGAAATGAATTGAAATTTGATATCTAGGTACATCGATTCCTAAGAGATTATTTATTACATGAGGAATTTAGCTTATCAAATATATATTCCACTAGACCACTCCAAATTACCCAAAACGTACCTTTTATTAAATTTGAATAAATATTTACCAGATCATAACATGTATTAAATTCATAGGTTATCAAAATTGAACATGATCTCTATTATAAGGAATAATTATTGAATATCATTAATTATAGAGATAATGTACTAATAATAGAGACCAATCACTTGGATAATGTTTTTAGGAAAAATATATGTTTTTGGAAGTCAAATGGGGCCCTAAAATTTTAATCAGAAAATATTACCCTCATTTTTTTATCCTATTGTTGGAATTTATTAGGATAAATTCTTTTAAAGCCAAAATTATTTTACACCCCATATTTTTTATATGAAACAATATTTAATAAATATTATGTGTTGGAAAACCTATCGTATTGAAATATCGAGTAAAAGAGAGTAGTTTATTTATTTAATTATGAGTAAATATTTAAATATAAAATAAAGTGAAATTTATTTCATGAAATCTATATGAATGATAGTGACAAAAAATTACATGATAAATAAAGCCACATGTAAATAAAAACATTAGGAGCTTAATGTATTGTTTCTCATGGACCCCCTTAATGATTTCACTATTGTGTATAACCATGGAACGAATGAATAACATTATAAATATAATATATATATATATATTCATTAAAAATTTGAATTAATGGTTCAGAGAAGTTTTTAGGGTTATATATAGGACCAAGTAAGGGTAACATAACCACTGTATGATTGTTAGATATATTATCAATGGATATTTGGTTATTTGATATCATTTGATTTGGTGTACTCATTTTTTATATATAAATTTATACTATAAATAGTTTGTAACCATTAGGTAATCTTTTCTAATGTATTAAAAATAATATATTTTATATTTAATTTCCAGGTAACAAATAATTATGGAGTTAAATAAAATTATAATATTCCATTGGTGAAAAAATATTATGTCTTAAATATATGTGTAATTTTATAAAATATTTTAAATTTTTATTTATCAATTTTAATAGATGATTCTCCTAAAATATATTGATTTATTTTATAAAATATTACTCATTTATTTATTTGTAGTTGGAAATATATGAGATTAAAATAACTTAATTATTAAACTGAATATGTTAAAAAATGTTTTATAAATAATTAATTTTTTTATTTAAATAATATATTTCAAATAATTATATTTTATGTTAATAAAATATATCCCCTATTTTGAACCGGGATATTGAAATTAATTGATTGGATATATGTAGATTCTTTTGGAAAAAACCAAGGAACCAAGTTAATAAATGATTTACGACTATAAAGGAAAAAATGGCATGAAATATTAAAAAAATGATTTAACTATTGGAATATCTATAAATAATATCACAAAATTTAATGGATAAGTTTATTAATAACCAATATTCATTGTTTATCATGTTTTGAGTCACATTATTTGGAAATTCACATTCTATATACAATGAGGAATTTGAATTGTAATTTATTCCACTTACAATATTCTATAAAATGACTCCTCCACTCGTTCCAAAAAACAGAATTCATTATTTTTAGTATTCAATATATTCTAATATTCAATCCCTAAAGGGATTATATCATGTAAGGAAGATTCCAATCAGAATAAGGTGTCCAAATCCTCGATATGAATGATAGTTTTTAAGAGATGTTTCTAGTCATCAATGTTAGTATTATATTTTCCACAACAATTTTCCTTATATTCATAGTCATCCTATTATTGAATCATATTTAACACTTAAATTTAACTGAAATAAATATTAATCGTTAAATATAGATATTATGATAAGACAAAAATATATTCGTACTTGTTCATTCATTATATCATGTAATAGTTTTGGTTGATTTAATCCCCAACTTGAACAAGGTTAAACAATTACTATCAAGAGTTAGTAAAAACATTTATAATGGTAATATATGATATTACTAATATAATTATGGTTTTTATATGTTTATTAAATTGTATTATACAATTAATTAGTCATCGTAAAAAATATATTCTTTTTAAAGAACAAGAAATCTTATATAAATTAATCGTAAAATTTTCATTAAAAATAATAATTAGGACATCTATGAAATAATTAGGTACTATAGGAATCCATATAAAATAGACATATAATTTCCATTACCTTTATGGGGATAATGAAAAGATAAAAATTTATCAAGTACCAGGAACTCTATAAATTAGAAATTATGGAAAAAATGAAATGATTAACACAAAATGATTAATATTTATTTCATGATTAACAAATAAGAAATAATTTTTTAATAAAAAATATTTTATTAAAATATATATAAATTATGTCATGATGTTGATAAATAATAGAACAAATTTTATTATGCATCCTATTAGAGTTGGCTTGTTTCTATAAGAATCAAAGGGTGATGGGGCATGTTTAAGCAAGGAGAAATATGTGCAATGGTATTTTTTTAAATCAATATAAATTTATTTTGTTATAATCAT
Organism: Viscum album; assembly: GCA_963277665.1. NCBI lineage: Eukaryota > Viridiplantae > Streptophyta > Magnoliopsida > Santalales > Viscaceae > Viscum > Viscum album. The sequence goes on along the minus strand of OY728123.1, from coordinate 607,259,898 downwards.
AATTATTTTAAAATATTCATTAATGTTGGTTATATTACACCCCTTTACTACCTAAAATTTTATTTCATCTTATTTCATAGTTAATTAATTATCCTTCTCATATTTCTTTTCAAAAATTTGTATATAAACAAATATGATTCTTTAATAGATAATTAAAACTATCTACCTTGGGTATTTCTCTTCCATGATCATTATCTTTATTAAAACAACATCTATTTAGATTATATTAACTATTACATACAAATTCGTTTATACAGTTGTCATATTTATATTTACATATTTTAACGAACAAATTATATACCCCTTTAAATGATTTAAGTTATTTCAAATAATTATAGAATTGATAAAAAAATATTTCTTTCAAATTTTATAAAATATTTTATCCTTATTTCCATGTTTTATTAACATTAAATTAATTACATTTTAATGTTCAATTATACTAAAATTTTATCTTTAAAAAAATAATTTTAAAATCTATTTTTTAGTTTTGAAAAATTATTTTTGAATCTATTTTTGTCATTTTTATATAAAAAATACCAAATTGATATGAAATAAATTTTCAAGAATTCTATTAGATATTATTTTCTACCTCTAAATGGGTCTAGGATGTTTGAGTTATCACCATATAACTTTCTTTATTATCCTTTTATTACATGTCTTCTTATTAAAAAAAATTTTCTTATCAAATCATTATTATTATTTGGAATAATGATGGTATGAGATAATGTCCTTTGAATATAGGTCACACTGAAAGGTCATAGTAGATCCCTATATGATGAGAAACTGAAGGTACAAAAATATTATTCATCAATATTATTCATCAATATTATTCATTATAATCATTATTTTGTTTGATTGGAAACATTTAATATTGGCTATCAATGATAGGAGGCATATAAGACACTGAGACACCTTATCAGGTTTTCCTCCCTTGGAAATCTCCATGACTAAAGTCTATGAGATCATACATGTAAATAGAAAATATACATTTCCATTTTTTATTAGATTTTTCAATATGTGGACCGAGGTATTGATTATTAGAATTTAATAATAACATTAATTTATATAATTACTCACTTGATTTGATTAAGTTAATAAAATCACGTCAAAATATGTTCATAGTGAAGTAAGATATGTTTGGTGTTCCCTGATCTGTATAGAAATAATGGATAATGGGAGAAACCATTAATCCATTTTTTCTTGTGATGAAAGATGATATCTATGGCCTTTTATGGGAATGAAACAAACAGAATAAATACATGGACACGGTGTTCGATGGGTGTGTCTATCTCTAGAATGTAAATAAAAGAGACAACGAGCATATATGTTAATGGAACTTCAATGCAATCGACTCGTTTTTATATATTTTTATAAAAGGATTATATTACATGTGAAATGTTCATGGGAGGTTGGACATCATTTAAAAGTTAAATTAATTCTATATGACTGTGTCGATATCTTTCTAGATGTTGACCTTGTACTTTTTGAGGTTATGCTTGTTGACATTAGGAAATATTCCTCAAGAGTCAAACAATATGTGAATCCACAATCTAACTTTAAATCTTGTAAAAGATTTAATAAGAAAGAATAAATAATCTTTATTCAGTTTCATTGATCTCCATAATTTAGTCAACAGTTATTCAATATAATAATTGAGTTAGTTATTAGTAGTAAATATTTGTTTTCATTTTTGGAGAACAATATATTTATTATACTTAAAAATTAATAATATAAGCATATTTAATAACTAAAAAAAAAGTCATTATTAAAGAATATCTAGATATAAATTATGGAAGGAATACAATGTTTAATGGTACTATTAGTGGAAAAATGAAATTTATTTATATTTTTAATGAGTTACACTTGTCAAAAATATAAAAATAATATTTACATTCATATATTCGGGAATGGGGTCAAAAATGAATTATTAAATTTTTAAAGGTCTTGTGTTTGATTTTTCAACCCTAAACCTTCCAAAAATAAATATATAATTTTATATACTTCCTAAAATTTAATTGTAGTAAACAATGTATAGCGAGGGACTTTCTGAATACATGGAGAGAGATTATGAGATATAGAGTTCTATGTTACCTACCTCTCTCAATAAAACAAGAGAACAACAAGATTTATTCCCCTATGGAGACTAATTCTTCTATGGTAAAGCATGAATAATGAATGCAATCAGGATCATCCATGCTTCTAGCTGATGATTCTCTATCATTATTCAGATATTATGGTGGAATATAGATAAACTATATAGAGATTATATGCTCCAATATGAAAGTATAATAACAATATGAAATTATCTAGTTGACACGACCCTCAATAGAAGAAGAATTAATATTTTCGGGAATACTCTATCTTCTCATAATTTATTTATAAGTTTCAAGTGATGATCCTTCACTTCTGGTTCCAATGTTTTAATCTAGTCAAGTAATATAATGTTTTCATCAAACATGATGATTTGATCATGAGCAGTAATTTGTACATAAAATTTACATCTAAAATATGAGATGTTCATACTATTTAAGGATTGGTCCAATTCACCTAAAAACTATAAGTTGTAAAAAACTGGCCACATATATCATTTATATTTATTTTTTATTTTTTCATTTAATTCATGTGTGTTCATTTTAATTTTTTATATTGATTAATTTTAGTATCTTAACATATTCATATCCTACTTTCTTCATTATTTGTAACATAACTAATAATTGAATGAGGTTTTAAAATGAAGAATCATATAAATAACACCTTTTGGAGGTGCCAAATGTTTTACGTAGAATAATCTATAGTATACGGTTTTACATTCCATATACACATCATGTGTTATGTTTTATCACCCATGTTTTTTCTATCAATTTATATAAAAAAAATGATATCATCTCCAAATAATGTATATTGACATGTCGATATGAATAGGCTATAAAAATTAATGTATAACTAAACACCGTGTAACAATTGTCCATGATATGTAGTCTCTATCTTCTCAGGGTTTAGAACTTGAGGAGTCCTAGACATATGTATACTAGATATATGAAATGAGGATAAAAATGTTGTGTAAATCTAATGTTCTAAACCATGTATTTTGTACTATATACTATGTACCTAAATGTTGTATATAAGAAGAGAAAATTCCCACTCCCACGGAATGTGATGTGAAGATGTTTATCAGGAAATGAAAAAAAAATGTTAAATACTACAAATTATGTAGTCTATTGCTATCAGTGTTTTGATATCTTCACTAAATGAAAAATTAAATGTATAATTAAACCAATATATTATGATTTTAATTTACTCTTTATTCAACATTATACACTATATCATTGGAATGCAGAGTAATATTAAACTAATTTCCATGTTAAAATTTTAGAGGAACACACAAGGTTTCCTCCATGTACACTTTTATAATATTATTATTTTAAATGATGTTAATTTTGATTAAAATTATACATGATTGTATGTTAATGATTATTTGATATAAATAAGATATATTGACACAATTCTAATAATTCATGAAACATTATCACAATTAAATAATGAATGGTGGGAATTTATAAATGGATTGAAAATATATTATTATATATATATATTCCTAGATAATCATAATATTATACGAGACAATGTATGTTATCGGTTTCTTTAATTTATTATGATTAAATTTTTATTGATTTATTTTTGAGTCATCCCATCCTTCTTTATATATATGAGATTTCATTATTGTGTGTCCTTTTATGAAAACCCCCATTATCCAATCCATCGGATCCCCATTCTAATGTTTGAGTAAACATTTATGTAATTATGGATCTTCCATGGGAGAGGAGGTATTCCATGTTAAGGATCCAAGGATAAACTGATTGAGAGAATACAAAAAAGCCAAGGTGGAATTCTACAACATGAACTATACTAGGGTTCAATTTTTTTACCCTAGGTCTGTCGGATAGATTATTATCCACTAGATAAAATTATCATTATATCGTCACAAGAATGTGACACATATATTATTTTATTAGTTTCATGGTTATTTATTTATTTTTTTGAATAATGTATGAACACACAAAAAATGAATAAAAAAGCATGAAATATCTAATAAAATATAATTGTATAATGCATAAATGACTTATAAAATATGAATAATCACTTAAGTAATATCACTATAATATTATTAAGGAATTCAAAGGGATGAAATGGGCTATATAAATACAAATAAAATTCCCTCAATTAAAATGTGACATTATTTTATCCTTCACTAATTTATTTAGAATCAACATCATCTTTGGATGTTCTTAACCAACCCAATATGGATTTCATTCAATTTCCATGGAAAATTTAGCTTGATATTTTATGTTAACATTAAATATTTTACATTAAGAGTTGACTACCATATAAGGAATTATTATAACTAAGAGTAAAAGGTCAAGGAAAATTTTAAACATGATTTTAGGATTTGAGAGTCCACTCAATGGATCATGGATCTATGGGTTAATATAGTTGATAATATAAGCCAAACTAAAACCTTTCTAATAACAGTTCATGCCCATGTCTAAGTAATGTGAGAGATAGTGTGTGTATTTTTCACTAGAATACTTAAGTGACAAGATATTTCAAAACACATGGTAAAGGCATTTGGGTATTGTAAAATAGTGGGAGATTAATGGACATTAATTAAATTTTAATTTATTATCATTTTCTTGTAATAAAAAAAGTACTAATTATATTTTATTAATTTATATCAAATGTTTATAAAATGTATTTCCAAATATCATTGAGATCTATACATATGATGGATAACCTTCTCCCTAGCACTAATTTACAACAATAGTATAAGTTATTGCATGTTAGATAACTCTACTAATGGAAATTATAAATACTTGAAACTGTACTTCTCGATATTGTTCCCCAATAGGCTAATGAGGAATAAGTCTCTATCAATTTGATGTATGTGTATGATTATATAGATTTATAATGTTTCATGTTATCATCCTTGTCCGATGATATTCTAAATACATATGATGACTTGGATGCATATAGCATAATTTTCCACAATAAGGATGTCTATCCAGAGAAGGAATGAAAAGAGAGATATGAGATCTATAATACATTGTTCACTTGAATGATTAGAGTGGAAGTGTAAACTATCTATTTTCTAAGCAACATGATTGGATACATTTATCACTTATACATCTTGGGTTTTATGATACATGATGTGTAATGAAAAAATATTACTCTACATTTAATACACATGAACTTATAGAGTTTTATTATAAACTAAAATATAAGTAATATTAATAAAAACTATTAGAACTTATTATTCTAATTAAACATGCTAATAATGGCATGGGGAGTGAAAAATAATCTATAAATATGCTGAATAAGGAGGGTATGAAAATGGAAAAGGAGATGATTAATCACTCTAAGACTAATGTTCTAGAGCACCATACTTCATTTAAGAATAAGATCAAAAGGAAATAAAATGAAAAAGATGTGGAATGTTTTTCATGTAAAAAACATGGCCACAGGAAGTGGAACTACACCCAAAAAATGAAACAATGGGAAGCTTCATGCTTTCTTGTTATTGAGTGCAATCTATCCACATGTACATGTTGGGTGTTATATGCTTTCTGTGGTGCTCATATTTTTTTTTCTGAATAAAGGAAACAAGTGGATTTAGGATGATTATTTTAGATTAGGTTGATCTATGTGGTTGTATTCCCCATCCCTTAGATTTTACAATCTCACTTTGCAAACAATATTGACTTTTGTTTTACAAAAATGATACCATGTTCTTATTTTTACTAAGAACATTATTTCAGTTTCTTATTTAGAAATTGATGGATTAATTTTATTCTTTTTAAATAATAGTTTTAATTTTATAAACATAGAATAGTTTATGGAATTGAACTGTTAACTAATTTCCATTATGTGTTAAATAATGAAAACCACAAATAAGAAATTATGAAATAAACTAACACAAAAAAATAATAGCACACCCAGTTTTGGAATCAACTTATTAGTTATGTTAATGAGAAGCATTTGAAAATCATCATGAATATAGTTATTTATAATTTTTGAGCTAAATCCACTTTAAATATTTATGTCTTCTTTACAAGAAAAGATGACTAAATGACTATTTGGTGGTCATGGTGAAAGGACCAAAGATCATCTAGAATTGGTATTCACTAATGTGCGTAGACCCAATATTGTAGATTATATAGGTGTATTCTCATATTTTCATACTTTTACGAAGGACATGAACATTTAGGATTATATATTCTAAATCAGGTAGAACTATTTATCATTTGATGTGTTAAAATTGTTTAGGATTTATTTTTAAAATCTTCCTGGTATGAAGATAATGAAACATAAATTGCATCGAGGTGGTGAACATATTAACCAAGATTTTACTCAATTTCAAAGAGAGTAAGATTTTTTTTTCTAAACTCATTCAACCTTCTGAACCACAGTGGAAAAGTGATAGTGAATGGGGGAATCGTACCTTCTTGGACATGGTATTGTCGATAATGAGTCACATAATCCCTCCCTTATCATTTTGGGGATTTTAATTAATCTCAACATTATACACACTGAACTGAGTACCAAAAAAGTGGTAAATGGTATTCCCTTTGAGTTATGGAGATGAAATAAACCTATTTTGTCACATAGTCATACATGGGGTTGCAAGTCATTTTTTAATTGTTGATCAAGATAAAAATTAGAACCCCATGACAAGATTTGTATCTTTATCAGTAATCACAAGGAAATAATGGTATACTGTCTATAAAACCCTTCATAAATGAAAATTTGTTTCACAAGATAGGGTATTATTATTTGGAGGGAGAAAATCCTTGTGGATGATAGTGGGAGTAAGATTGACTTCAACTAATTTGATTCTCGAGATAAACAAGATATGGTGTAAGAACTAATTTCATAAGCCCCCATAAAATAATTTATTCATAAAATATAAGTTCTTTTTAGGGTCACTAGATTGGAAAGAGTACAAAATAGATACTTATTTCTACTAACCGAAAACGATGAACCATAATTGATTGAATGTATTGATGCTCTCTCCTACAAAGAGGAAATAGAGATTTCTGAAGATGAAAGGTGGAAAGGCATGAATATCGAGATAGATTTCATGTATCCAAACCATGTTTGGGTTGTGATCAATAAATCAATTGGTTTAAATCATGTTGGGTGTAAATGGACATTCCTATGAATTCTAGAAATTAATGTTAATGTGAATACATATAAATCATCTTTGTTTAATAAAGGGTTTATAAAACATCATGTAATTGAAAATGATTTATCCTTCTCACAATTTACATATTTAAATCCATCATTTTTTTCCATGGCGTATTTCCATGACTTTGATTTTGGGAAAATTGATATAAACATTACATTCCTTATTGTGAATCTTTAAGAGGATGTTTATATGAAACAACCAAAACGTTTGTGATTAGGAAATTCTAAAAAGGTATAGATGTTTTAATGATGAATTAAATAATTATTGAATGAATATTGGTTGAGTAATATTCGATTTCATGAAGTCATACAAGAATTTGGTTTCATTAAGAATGAATGTTAGCGTTGTGTTTATATGCGGTTTAGTGAGAGTACAATTTTTTTGTAGATGTATATGTTGATGATATATTGCTATTTTTAAATTATATACCATCCTTAAAAGAGGTTTAATCATGGATGATCAAATTCTTCTCCATGAATAAATTAGGTGAAGAATCCAACATTTTGGGGATCATGATCAAGCATGATAGATCCAAGATGAATAATGGAATATGTGATGATATTAAAATAAACTAGATACTGAATAGGTTTAGGATAGAAAAATACAAAATGGGATTGGTTCTAGTGTCACATGGTAGGGATCTTTACTAGAAAATGTGTCCTCTGAGATAAGTGGAAATAGAGAGAATTAGTAATATCTCATATGATTCTGTTATGGGATCAAACATATATTCCATGGTGTGTGTGATATGTGTTGTTTCTTCTACTTTGAGTTTGCTATGTAGATAGAAAGTAGATAAAGGTGAGTAAAATTGAACTACTGTTAAGGATTTCATAAATTATATGATTTAATCTAAGGATATGTTAATCGAATATGGAGTATATGGAGAGATATAAATACGGGATTTTATGAATGGTATCTTTCATATAGATTAGAATTATATAATTTGATAGAAAGGATATGTTGGTAGTATCAATGAAGGTATTTTTGGATGTAAGAGTTCAATAGAGCTAGTTTTCACCGATTCTACAATAGACTCTGACTTTGTTGTTAATTTCAATATCACCAAGGTATAAATTTGGATTCAAATTGTTCAAATTTTCTTCATGATGTAAAAAGAAGTGAATATCATATCATAGATTACTATAATAACACTTCAAATGTGGCCCTATCAAAAGAGATATTTTTACCCCAAATGGAAAAGAACATTCATTGTATGTCATGTCTACTAAGGAATTTTTATCAATGAAGTGATTCTTTAGTGAGTATTGTATCACAAGAGTAATACATGGAGGAACCCTTAATTAATTATTTTTATCTACATAAGAGTGAGTATCATCTGAGAGTTAGTGGATGGAATGTTATTGTCACATAACTCAATTGTATGTGGTATTCTGTGTAGTTGGTTCTCTAGAATCGAATTTCATAATACATGATTATATGTTTTTCTTACTAAATAAGTTTTATTATACCATATTTCTTATTTTTTTTAAAAATAATTTTATTCAATAATGTACTTAGAATATTTGTCACATTGAATGGTTATAATTTTTTCCCACTATGATGACAACCTGGAGTTTGATGACATTAATCATGAATCTTTTCCTATAGCCTAATGATATTTTCTAATGGGACCTTGAAAAATATAGGATATTAGGGAAATAAGGATAATAATACATTTAAAAATATTCTCATGGTGTTCTATCGTGGAAATATGAAAAATAGGATGTTATGAAAATAAGCTTATTAATAGGAAATAAACATTTCCACTTGTAATTATGTGTTATTATTTGGGCACTTGTGTATTGATCCATAGACTTTAATATTATCATGAATGGATATCATGTATCATGTGATTTGATGTATTTTTGAAAAATATTATGAAATATGCTCATGGGGGAGTAGGATGTGTTTGGTGTATCATGATAGATATTGTATTAATGGATATTATGAGAATGGATTTATACAGTTTATACCTTAATTAATGTTGCAAATCTTACGAATTTTTATGGTAATGTGACTAGATGAGTAAATCCATGGCCATGATGATCAATGGGTGAATTTATTTACTAAATTTAAATTAAATAGACATTAATAATATATAGGTTTATGGAACTCACATGAAACCTTCATGATTAGAGATATTATAATGAATTAATTATGTTACATGGTTAAAATTCATGTGATTTTGAGCTTCATTGTGATGTTTACTACTTTCTCTAGGGATTCCTTGGTGTGTTGTAAGATGCTAACTTTGGACTTTAGGATGTTATACATAATTAAATATGTAATGTATCCAATATAGTTTCACAGAACGTGTGTGTTGAATATCACAAAAATTCAAGTGATGAGTTTTATAATTTTAAATAAATGAGATTTATTCAGTTTGGTTGATATCCATAATTTAATCATATGTTTTAAAAAAGAATAATACAGTTAAATGATAATAAATTTTTTCCATGTTTTGTGAAATAACTATTTATTATATGTATCAAAGAATGATATAGTGATATTTATTTAATAAATAAAAATCCAATGTTTAAGGCTCAGCTAATGTGATTGAGGTAAAGAGAATCAAGTGTAAGGGTTTTATTACAAGCGGTATAAATTATATTTGTTATATTCTTTTTTTGTTTCGCATATGCAGGATTTAGTAATAAAATTTATTTTATTATTGTTTTACATGGTTGTGATATAAGATATATAGAATTTGGAAAGTGATTTTGTGCCATATTTCGACCCTAAGCATTAGAAAATGAATATCAAATTATATCTCTTTAATAAAATAAAATTAGTACCATAACATATAGAGAGAGACTATCTCAATATTTAGTTAGGGATCCAGAGATATTGAGTGATATCCTCCCTTCCTATCTGAAGGAAATGAGAGAACATCCTGAGTTCTTCCCCTCTCATGAAAAATTCTGCTATAATTTTCCATGAACAATGAAAATGATTAGGATCATCCATTATAGAAATAGAAAAATCTATAACATCATTCATAGATTTTGGTGCACATTTAGATCACCTCTAGATGGATTTTTCACTTGGATCATATAGTCCAATGATGGTATCAGAAGATATTTTAACCCTATACACCAAAGAATGTCGAATTATAATTTGAGGTAATTCAATATCTTCACAATAATTAATTATAAATTACATATTAATATCCTTCAATTCTCATTCTAGTGTTTTAATCAACTTAAGTAATATACTATCTTCACTGGGCATGACGTTTTAATCATATGAAGCAATGATTACTTGTGATTTATGAGTAAATATAAAGATTATCATACCATCAAAAGATTCCACCATTGGGCTGAAAACCCAAATACTAATATTTCATATCAATCATGTACTAATGAATATATTATTCAACTATATTATTTATTTATGAGATAAATTTTTTGTTCATTTCTAACTAATATTTCTAAAAATAATATGTGTTTCAAAACAAATATAACATGTAACCCCTTTCATTTCCATATGTTAATAATAATTTTATTTTAATAGATTTATTATCTCTTGTTTGGAGCAATGATATATGGTTTAACATTTGGGAAAAAATTATCTCAGAATTATATACCCATTCAATAAATCCGAAAAATATTTATATCATAATAGGTCACTATATATTCATCAAATTATGGGGATAGCTTATACCATTATGTTTTTCAGGAACAAGACACAATTATATTTCTCTAAAACCGGATGATGGTTTGGAAACGTGATTTTTGAAATATTTTATGATATCTTTTTCTTACGCATGTTCCAAATTTATATTTCATGTCACCATGTTTTCTTATCAATGATTGAAAATTTTGATTCCATGTTATTTAACACACCTTCCCCCAATGTATATATGAATGGTGTTAGGTTAAACACTCTGAATTTAAAAATCCCACCAAACCACAAAATAAATACTATAGTAGAATATTCAATAAATAGGAACAGGAATTTGAATCAATGGTATTCCCTTGAATGACTTACCCTTTATACATCATAAAACAAAATTCATTTCGTTATCTAGATGAATGGGAAATAAAAGTACTCAACTTATATGTATCCTCTATATCTATCTTCGATTCTATTATTTTAGTAAACACTACCATATAAGTACGTACCATCATTGGTATATTCCTTGATAGTATCTATGGGAATATCCATAACTCAAAACTTATTTCCATATGGATTTAATTTTTCACTTATTATAGTGCATACAAATTTTTTTTAGCATAATTCATTGCCTAATCCATCACTGATATATTTCCTTACAAAAATATTGAAACAAATGGGAATTAATTATCAAAAAGTCATTTGAAAAATAGGTTGCATTAAATATATCTTGGAAAACGATAAAATTTAGAACCTTATGAGGATAAAACTCTTCCATTATCCCCCACCATTTTTGTGTTGGACCTTCCAAAAATAGGATATATACTCATCTATCGAGGCCTATGAAATTCATAAAAATGAAAATACCCATTTGATCATTTCCATCCAGCATTTAAACATATATTGACTAATATAAACATTAGATTATTGTGGACTATATTTATAAAACAATTATTCCTAATACGTTTCACTTTTCCATTCCATGTTTATTTTTTTATCAAATGCACATATAGGTTCTACAATCATTATCACAAATTAAGGACATGTTGGAACGTCATCCATCCCTAGTTATTATATTTCACTAGCTTCACTTATTGGTGGAAAAAATCTACAACACAATGAAAAGTATAATTAAGAGTAAAAATCCCAAATAAATGATCATAAAAAAGATATATTCCATATTATTACATAATATATTTATAAACCTTTAATTTTTCTAAAACCATTTACCATTTAATTTTTCAAAAATTTATTATTATTTAGTTTTTACACATGAATAGTAGTGGGAAACTAATTTTAAATTTTATATTTAAAATTTCCACATTTATCCCTTATAAAAAATGAGGAAAAATGATCAAAAAATACCCTTTCATAAACAGATTTAACAATATAAAATCCTTATATAATTGAAATTCCTTTTCTCAAGAAAGGGAATCACTTTATTTAAAAAGTGTATTATTGTGAAGAAATTATATACCAATTATATCATGATTAATGAATTATTTTTTATCACAACATATTATGTGTTAAAGTTACATCAATAATAACTTCCTTCAATGTCATCATCAATAATTAATTTACCTAGACTTCTCAGTAACTATTGGCTCTCCAAGTTCATCATAAAAAGTCTAGCTACACTATTTTATTTTTTTCTTTTTTTTTCTGATATATCCTATTTTTCATATCTATCAATCATTTAAAGAGAATAATTAATAAAATTATATTTTTCAATTCAACAACATACTTTATTGGGGACTCAAATCTATAGTCCTAAACTATTGTTTCAAATAGCCTCCATTGTTCAATTATAATTTTGAAATCTCAGATAATAGTTTTGGGGTAGAAAATAACATATTATGAAATATTTTTCCTTATAATCCCTAAACATAAAAGATAAAAAATTCTGTTTTATTATTTTATTATTAAACCCCATGAAATATAAATTAGAAATACATCATTTTTTACAAAACAAATAAAATTTAAATAACAAAATCTATAAATTGAGATAAAATTCATGAAACATGAGTCAGGATTAAGCCACTAAATCCACTAAACATATCTCAAAATTAGATCTATTTCTCCCCACTAATTAATTATGAGACCATTCATTTCCATAAACCACAAAAAATCATATAAATAAGTCAAAAAAATTATATTAAAAGGGGGTGATTATGAACTCAATTAGATTTATCTAATAACTCCAACACATTTTCATGCATGTGTATATTTAAAAAAAATTCAATTCTAGTCAACTGTGATAATTAAAAATAGTTTTTATACATAAATAATGATTTTTCAAAAAAAAAAATTCAAATTCAAGATATCACAAATAATTATTTTAGATACCAAATTTTCAAGGAAGGAGTAAATGGATATCATCATTAAAAACATAGATTATAAAAAATGGTCTAACAAAAAAACCTATTTTTTTGAAAACTGTTAATTTTCCAATAAATTAAAAAGGAAACTCCAAAATTCATCAAAATTAATGCAAAATACCCATTTCTAAAAATCCCATATGAATCCCCTTGTTTCCCAAATAATCTTATAATGTTAAGGATTTATAAAGAAAAAATAAAACAAAGTAATCAATCACAAACTATAATAATTCTGTATGAAACACATCATAAACCATTTACATGGTTAACCCCACACCCTTTACTTTACTGTCACAACCTGACCCCCGGGCCCCATGTCGTGACTACCCCAAGACCACCGTCCATAGGCCAGGGGCTGGCAACTAGCATCGAAAAGGCATATCCCAAAAACCAGGAAGGCATTTCCTTTATTACCTGTAAAATCACACAACCAAGCACACAACAAGATATGAGGAAAAAGTAAACTGTATAGTAAAAATAGTGTATATAGTAAGTAAAGGGGCCAGAATACAAGTCCAACTGGAAAGTATAAGTAAAGTTGGAAACAGATCCTTTGATCACCCACCAAGGATCCAACCTGAAGGGTTGGTACAACTCTCGAACGGTCGTCTCTGCAGATCGCCTCATCTAATACGCTCCTCTCAGCAGCCTCTAGTCCTGGTACCATCGACCTCAATCAGCGATGTCCGTTGTCTGCACATGGAACATCATGGTGTGGGTGTATCCCGTGCTGGGGTGAGTATAATGATACTCAGTAGTGACCTCGAGGCCCCCTAAGATCACTCAGAATCCACGAATGATAAACCACAAAGCACAAATATAGCAGTAAAACCTACTTAGGAATATTCCCATACATATACCTAAGTTATCATGTAAACCCATCTCATTAAAGAGGTAACACAAGGTCCAACTCTTTATCCCAAACCACAACTGTTCCATGAAGGAAATAATACCACAAAGATAAGACCACAAAGGTATGTACCACAAAGGTAGCACCACATAGAAGAATATCACAGTGGTATCACCATGAAGGTAAGTACCACAAAGGTATTCCACACAGAATATGACCACTATGATATCACCATGAAGGTAAGTACCACAATGTCATGGCACAAACAAAAATACCACAAAGGAATCACCATGAAGGTAAGTACCACAAAGGTAATCCACACAGAAGATTACCACTACGGTAAATACTTAGCTCACACCAGGTATAACTTAAGTACAAAAGTATAGATGATTATATGTATTGTTAAATCATCTTACTTCATCGAGAAGGTATATTGTTGACCCCCAAAGGATCTAGGATGACCCACATAGGATCTGAAGATGAACCAAACAGGATCTGCAGATGACCCACAAAGGATCTGTATATGACCTACACAAGATCGGTATGCGCTGACCCACACAGGGTCACTGAGCACTGAGCCACACGGGATCTAAAGTTGACCCACTCAAAATCTGAATACTCCTTAAATATAGCCATCCACAGGGTTCCCGCACAAAGAATTCTTGATTCTGAGAGGTTCTGCTCCTCAATCCATCGGTTTATACTTCAACTTCCATGAAGTCTCACGAAGAAATATCCCAAAGGTCTGCCTTATCATAAGGTACCCAAGGTGATAAAAGGAGCGTCAATCGGACCTCCGGTCTATAAGTTACCAGCATTTCCGTTTTGAGGCCCTAGTTGGATTTGGATTCAATCCAACCTGGCCGTACCCCAACTTTATCCAAAACACAAATATAGTATACCAAAAGGTCCGTTTTGATCAAAGGATTCCGGTGTCGCAGAAATTTCATCAAACGGACCCACTGATATCAAGATATGCCTACAAAGGCGTACTAGCATCCAGATGGGCCCTGGTCTGGCCCAGTTGGCCAAGGGCTTGGTCGGCTCGGCCCGTTGGGTCGCGGTCCGACCCATTCCAGGAAGGGGCGGCCCAGTCTGCGGTGTAGCTCGCCCGGCTGTGTGTGGTCTGCCATGGCGTGGCCCGCCCTAGCCACACCAGGGAGAGCCCCCCTAGATTATAGAATGGTCCATCGAATTGTTAGGCCTATTGGCATGTTGGACCTGCCAGAGTAGGTACACCTCGGTGCGTCACAGTCGGTCCGATTCCTGGCTGGCCCTCCTTCCTACTGCACGATGGAACCGCTGTCCACCTGCGGCCGGCCAGGTACAGGATGCCATCCGGCCTCCGCTGAGGCTAACCAGCCACGGTCTCTGACTCTAGCGGCACGGAAGCTCACCTCTGATTCTCCATGCAGCTCGCCAGTGCGCTCTCCGCCACACTACTATGCCACAGTCGATGGGTCGTGACCTCCTCTTCTGGCAGTGTGGATGCACACCTCTCTCCTTCCACCTAGTAGACTGGGTGCTGGCCACTTCCTTCTTCCACAAGGCTTCATAGCTTCATTCCAAGCCCAAAAAATTATGACGTTCACATATTCACAATCATCGGGTTGAGATCATCAAATCCATATATTGCGCTCAACTAATAATTGTGTTTTTAGCACACTTAATTATTTGGAATTGAAGAACACATGAAGAACGCATGAAGAACGCATGAAGAACACATGAAGAACGAATATAAAAGGTTATGGTAAATGTTTGTATTGATGGCCATGTTTTTTGTCCATCTTCATTGAGAATCAATTATATGAAGAATCAAAAAAATAGATTTAATCATACTTCAAATTAAACCCCCTACCTCATTTTTTTGGAGGTGGCGTGAGGAAGAGAATGAAGTCGATGAAGGGACGTCGGTGCCCCTTTCTCCCGAAACTAGTTTTTGATCTGGGCTCTAGTGTCATCCTCATTCTTGATCTGGAGAAAGTTCATTGTTGGTGGACATTATTTGTTGGAGGATTCGTTAGCAAGGGCCTCATCACCCTTTCTCCAATGGAAAAACAACAACCCTCAATTTCCTCAATAAGAGTTAATAAAATAACTCTTCATTAGCAAGTTGTTTCATTTATTTAGTCTTAATGAACCCAATTAATTAAAGAGAGTAGTGGTTACATAAATTGTGCAACCAGGAATTTTATGCCCAGCCATAAAATCCAAACCACCCTCATGTCTTCCCCTCCTCCATAATTCAAAAAGGAGGTTTCAAAAAGAAAATTTTTATTTTATTTATTTTATTTTTCCACTTTCACAAAAAAACTGAAAAAATAACTTATAACCTAGACCTAATGTAGTCTAGGTGAATGTATCCTTAATAGAATATTGGAATTATGAGTTCAACGGTGTCCTCAGATTTCAATTCCAAGCACCGGTTCAAAAGATACACAACTCCGCACACACATTTACTAATTGCACCAAAAAAATGTTCAGAAATTCATTCTAGGCACATCGATCCTCGGAATCATGCTTCATCAATTTTTGAAAGCTCATAATATTTCCAAATATTTTAAAATAAAAATTAACATGGAAAATCTCGGGTCTTTACATTATCCCCACTGTAGGGATTTGCACCGCGGAAATCCACAACACAAACTAGGGAAACAAGTGGGGTTACTGATCATGAATCTGATCCTCCTGCTCCCATGTGCTCTCTTGCAGGTTCCCTTGTTACCAAAAAACACACACTAGAGGTATCTACCACCCACGAAGGACCCGATCCTGTCGATCCTCATTATCGACTAGAACCTTTGAAAACATCACCCCCTCGTCGATGTCCAAATATCCCCAGTCAATGATGTGTGAAGGATCATGTACATATCTCCTCATATAGGATACGTGCAAAATTTCGGTCACATGGTGAAATTGATAGGGTAAAGCTAGGTGGTCTGCCAACTTTCCAACTATAAAGAGGACCAGAAAGGGCCCGATTAACCTCAGAGATAACATGCTGCCCTAGCAAAATCTCTGCAAACCTCATCGAGGTGAAACCCATAGGAAGACATTGTCAACATTATCAAACTAGAGGGGTCTCCATCTCCTATAACCATATGGCTTCTGCTAGATCAGTGCAGTCTTCATCCACTCCTGGATGATCTGAACCTCTCAGTGGTAGCCCATACCATCTCTAGTCCCATGAGTTATGATACTACTGGGTCAGTCTAGCATAGAGTTGATCTTCAAGGCCACCCGTACAATGCCTCAAATGGTGCCATACTGATGGTGAAGTGATAGCTTTTGTTGTACGTGAACTCCAAAAAAGGCAAGTGATCCTCTCTACTATTGTCTAAATCAAGGACTCAAGCTTGAAACATGTCCTCAAGGGTCTGAATGATCTGCTCTGTCTTACCATCCTTCTAAGGATGGAATCCGGTTCTCAACTGAAGGTGTGTCCCAAATGACTCTTACAACCCCTTCCATAGATAAGAAGTAAAATGTGCATACTGATCAGAGGAAATCCTAGATGGTACCCTATGTAGAGGTACAATATCCTAAACATAGTGGTATCCCATGCTCTCTACAAATCCCTTCTCTCTGATAGGTAAGAAGTGGGCCGACTAGGTGAGTTGTTCAACGATCACCCAAATAGAATCATGACCCCTAGACATGCATGGAAGACATATCATGAAGCCCATGGAAATTCCATCCCACTTAAACTTGGTCACCTCTAGTGGATGAACTAAGCCTTCTAGAACCTAATGCTCTGCCTTCAATTGCTGACATGTATGGCACCAAGAGACAAACTCTGCTACACCATTCTTCATTTGTGGACACCAGTGCAACCACTGGAGGACATAGTACATAATCACCACTCATGGATGTATAGATAGAGGGGATTTATTTCACTCCCTCAACACTTCCTCCCTAAGTGCCACTGGTACCATAATATCTCACTTGAAGAGGACGACATGCTCCCCACCTTCTGAAAAATGCATCATGTGCCTGTCTTGTGGATATCAGACCATGTAGAGCCTCACTGTCTATGTACCTAAGATGTGCATCCCTGACTCACAGAAGGAGTGGGGGAGTGGTTGTCAGAGACTAAAGATAAGTTGCTCCATCTCGATCCATGTATGATATATGCAAAGCAGCTAGCTGCACCATTGCCTTACTCAGCAACTGTATAATAGATCTTCTGCTGAGTGTATCTACTACTACGTTCCCCATCCTAGAAGTATAGACTATCTCAAAGTCATGGTCCTGGTGGAACTCAAGCCAATTTCGCTGTCTTGGGTTCAGGTCGTTCCGATAGAATATATACCTAATACTCTTGTGATCATATTAGACGGTAAAACAATCTCCCATCAAGTAATGTTGCCCCATCATCAAGGAAAAGACCACTACTGCTAACTCCAAGTCATGAATAACATTGTTCTACTCATACTGTCTCTGCTATCAGGAACCATAGTCCATCACTTCTCACTCCTGCATCCGGACACATCCAAACCCGGTCCCTGATGCGTAGTAGTAGACTACGTATCCAATGCCCTCCTCTGGTATCCTTAATATGGGGTCACTCATTAGTCTCTGCCTCAGCTCCTGGAAACTACATTGGAATCTCTATGAAATTAAAAAGTGTTCCCCCTCTTTTTAAATGCTGATAAGGGTGCTGTAAATCTGGAAAATTTAGGCACAAACCTCCAGTAGTAACCGACCACACCCAGGAAACTAAGCACCTCCATCACACTCCTGGGTGGCTCCCATGGAATCACAACCTCAATCTTTTCTAGATCCTCCGCAACTCCAGCCTTCAAGATATTTTTTTTCTAGAAAGTGAACCAATCAGATTTATAACTAAAACTTCGAGAGCTTACCAAAAAGCAGGTGCTCTCAGAGTGTGTCAAGAAATATCTGTAGTTGATATGTCTGCTTCTCCTCCATCATTGAGTATATCTAGTTTTCACCGATGAAGACTACTACAAAGCGATCAAGGTATGGCTAGAATATCATACTCATGAGTCCCATGAACACTGCTAGGGAATTGGTCAAGCCAAATGGAATAAACAAGAACTCATTGTGGCCATACCAACACCTGAAAGACATCTTCTACATATCCTTGTCTCGTACCTTGAGCTAGTATTAGCCTAATCTGAGGTCTATGTTCCAAAACCATCGTGCTATATTCACCTGATCAAATTGATCATGAATCCATGGTAGTGGGTACTTTTTCATCACCGTCACCTAGTTTAGGTGACGATAGTCCAAACAGAGTCTCAAACTCTCATCTTCCTTCTTAGCGAACAAAATCGGGGCTGCCCATGGACAAACACTGGGACTAATAAACCCCCTGATCTGTAAGTCCTCTATATATACTCGTAGCATTCAAATCTCCATCGGATCCATCCTATATTCTAGAGTAGATATCTGTGCCTTCCAACGGTACAAGTCGATATAAAAGTCCACCTCTCTGTGAGGGGGTAAGCCCCGAACATCATCCTGGAAAACATCAATGTACTTGTCCACCACTACAGGATAGCTCGGAATCTCAACATAAACCACTCTAAGGGTAAGGATATCCAAATGATGAGGGATCAGAAACACCCTCCTCCAGGAAATTCCATCCTGTACTACAAAGGTATAATTCTCACCAGTGTAGGGAAACCTGGTCCCATCCTCGTGGACCCACCACACTTTGCGCCTAATACAATCAATCTAAGCATGGACTATGGATGATAAGTCCATACCCAATATCGTGTCATAAGGCATCAACTCCACTACTAGAAGATCCCAGCCGAAGCTGTCGCCTCCTAGAGTAAGCTCACACTGCCAGCACCAGTGTGTAATCTTTGAATCTGATCTGGTAGGAGTCTCTAGCCATGGGGATTGAGCCAATGACTCCACCAAAATCTCTGAGACCTAAACGTGGGTCGTGGAAATGAAAGAGTGACTGGCACCTATGTCAATAAGTACTGTATATAGGGTGGAGTAGACACATATCGTACCTCATATCCTCTCCGGAGCACCATGGTCATAGGCCATATCTTACTGGAGTGGATCTCGTCCCTATCCACATGCTCCCTGTGGTCAAGGTGGACCACCTAAAGGTGGTGGCAGTAGATCCTTGAATCTCCGCCCACTACCTACTGCATGGAAATCTCCTCTACCACATCAACCTCCTTCCTGTAGACCTCCTCGATCAAATCTTCACCTTTTCCCAGGTGGTCCTTCGACCATCTTCTAATCATCCGTACGACAGGTTGGGTTGTCGCGATCCATGTGACCCTACCCTCTCCACGAGTAACACTGCCTGCTCCTCGCATGTCCTACTCTATTTCGAGAGTCTCACACAATAGAACTTGTATCCTATGGTCATCCACCTATAGGTCTGGTCATCTTGGTCCTTTGTGTCATCTACTTTCTGCCTGCTATAGAAGACTCTGCTACCTGACATCTGGTGGGGGAACTGGCTGTGGGTGCTTGCTTAGAAAAGAAACTGTCCACAATGATTGTTCGCTCTAACTCCCCCACCTACGTCGGATTGCATAGAGAATCCATCGAAGCTCCAATATTTCATCTGATCCCATGCTAGAATGTCTGGGACCTCACGAATAGGTCCCGCACCATGTTAGTTGAGTCATGAGAGAGGTCAGTGAACCTAGTTGTATACAGAGCCACGGTCATGTTGCCCCTACTACAGGTAAAGAAGCTCTTGTATACGCACTCAACATAAAGTCGTTGGGATGAACTCTGTCATGAAAAGGCTCTCAAAAAATACCCAGATGATAGTCACATCATTGTGAACCAGAAGTATCAAGCTCCACCATCTTCCCGCTGCTGCCTAAATAAGACTGGTATCAAGGATCACCATGAGATCAACTGGTGTCACTACTAGTTGGAAAACTCTAACCACGACCTCCATTCAATCCTCAGCCTCCTGTGGATCAATCTTTCCCAAGAACCTCAGTGGCCTCTGGCACAGAAACTCGTACAGTGCGCTCAAGGGGCATGCACCCTCTACTGCTGAGGCTAGAGGCATCAGCTACCCAATGGGTAGTGGTGCTGTTGGTACACCACCCAATGGTACAACTTCCTAATGGGGGCCCTACATCGATGCCTCGTCGCTCGGTGGGCTATCATCACGTACTTTAACTTGAACCCCAGCTGGCTGTCTTCGTGGAGGCATCCTAGAATGAAACAGGAGGGCCACTATCAATAAGTTATACCTAGTGACCTAACTCAAGAAATCACATAGAAAACTTTTCAAAAACACCCACAAAATCAATGTTCTGATGTTCTGTGTTATAAATCAGATGTTAGGGTCTAGGTGTATGGATACATCAGCTGGCACACCGACACTGGATTCTAGAAACTGAAAACCACACTCATCACACATAACACTATTTCCAAATCAAAATACCAGATTCCATGTTATCTAGGTGAACTGACTCCTCTGATACCAATTTTTCATGACCCGTCCCCCTAGTCCACTTTTGTGACTACCCCAAGCCTACCTTCTACAGGACAGGGGTTGGTAAGTAGCACCGGAAAGGTACATCCCCAAAACCGGGAAGGTATTTCCTTTATAACCTATAAACTCACACAACCATGCACACATAAATCATTGAGAACAATGTAAACGGTAGAGTAAAAAGAGTGTGTACTGTAGGTAATGGGGCCAGAATACAAGCCCCACTGGAGTTTATAAGTAAAACTACAAACAACTCCTGTGATTAGCCACCAAGGATCCTGCCAGAAGGGTACGTACAGATCTTGAACGATAATCTCTAAGGATCATCTCATATAATTCCCATGTCTGAGCAGCCTCCAGTGTTGGTACCATCGACCTCAATCAGTGTTGTCTGTCATTTTCACATGACACATCAAGGTGCGAGAGTAGACCATGAAGGGGTGAGTATAACGATACTCAGTAGTGACCCTAAGACCCCCCTAAGGTCACTCAAAATACACTATGGATAAAACACAAAGCAATAAAACAATAGTCAAATGTACAAATGTATATGATCATACATATACATAAGTTATCAAGTAAACATATCTCATTCAAGAGGAAACAAAAGGTCAAACTCTTTACCCAAAATTACAACTGTTCCATGAAAAAACGAATACCACAAAGATAACACCACAAGGGTATATTCCACAAAGGTAATGCCACACAAAAGAATATCACAATGGTATCACCATGAAGGTAAGTACCAGAAAGTTACACCACATAGAAGATTTCCACTAATGTATCACCATGATTGTTAGTACCAAAAAGGTACACCACACAAAAAAAATACCACAAAGTTATCACCACGAAGGTAAGTACCAAAAAGTCATGCCACATAGAAGTTTAAAACTAAGTTAAAGTCTCAGATCACACATGGTTTAACTTATGTCTGGAAGTATATATGAATAGATGTATTTCTAGATCAGCATACATTGTCTAGAAGATTTTTTTGTCAACCCACACAAGATTAAAGATGACCCATATAGGATCTGATGATGACCCACACATGATATGGAGATGACCCACACAGGATCAGTATGTGCTGACCCACACAGGATCAGTGAGCGCTGACCCACAGAGGATCCAAAGATGACCCACATAGGATTTGAAGACTCCTAAAATACAACCATCCATAGGGTTCCCACACTAAGCATGCTTGATTCTAGAAGGTTCTGCACCTCAATCCATCATTTGATAGTTTAACTTCCATGAATTACCACGAAGAAGTATCCCAAAGGGTTTTCATGTCATAAGGGACCCAACGCGATAGACGGTGCATCAATTAGATACCTGGTCTATAAGTTATTAGCGCTTCCATTAAGAGGGCTCGGTTGGATCAAGGTTCGATCCAAACCGATCATAACCCTACTTTATCTGAAACTCAGAAGGATTATACCAAAATGATTGTCTCGATCCAAGGATTCTAGTCCCATAGACGATTTTTCAAATGGACACCTGGTTATCATGATATGGTCACAATGGCGTATTTGGGTCCAGATGGGCCCGAGTCTGGTCCGACCCAGTCAGACCGACCCGCTCTGACCATTACTCGGCTGACCTGACCTGGTTTGTGCCGACTCGACCAAGTTTGGGTCTGGCCCACACTAGACATGGTCTGCGGTGTGGCCCGCCTGGCTTGGTGTGGTCCACCATACTGGGTGTGGTCCGCCATAGCGAGTCCCGCCCTAGCCGCACAGGGGGGGAGGCCCCCCCGATTCCCAAATGGTTCATTAGATTGTTCAGCCTACTAGCATGTGAGATATAGATACCTGAAGCATAACGTACAAGGAAATTACATTACTTTTGCGGAATACTTATTACATAACAAAAACACACACACAAGGACCGTAATAGTTTAGTGTCTTTGGAAACTCGGAACGTAATCTTCTAATCATGGTGATAGATCTTCAACATCTCCCATAAAGATCTTCCCTTTTTTTCTTACCTAAAACCTTTATTTTTATCATGGGAAAAAGAAAATATAAAAGGGCGAGCTCAAATGCTCAGTAAGGGTAAACAAAAGAAAAATCAATCACATCATATTCATAAGAATATAACATTTTGGAAATCTTAACCTAAAAAAGAGATCATAATATCATAACATGGGATAAATCATAGTAGTGAAATGAAATCCCAATAATCATAACTTAAAACATGAAACTTTGTGGCATACACACATAATCATAGAGAATCATATCTTATTAGTCCAGACTCATTTCCAAGACTATCTTAGTGGACAAAGTCCATTTCTGAACCGAGTCACCCTCGTTTCAGTCCTGTTTCACTGAACCAGTATAACCTACCATTCCAGCCATGTCTTTCTCATGAGATATAAAATCTTTACCCAATGAATTGGTGGGAGATATAGGTCCCACCCATCTCATAATGATACCATTCTTATGTGTGCCACAAAATCATAAACCATACATCATAGCATAACCCATGTAATAAAAATGGGACTCTTAGACTTCGTGACATCATAAAACAATTCATATAATATGAAGGAATTCATAAAAATATTTCCATCCCAACATAATCAAATCAATGTAATAATAGGGATAAAAACAGAACCCTTTATTATCTTAGATGGAAAATAATTTTGATAAAACACTTGAACTCCATTCTTGAGGAAAATATCCTTTCTACTTCAAAAACACTTTTCCTTTCTTAACATGTCATACAATTATAAACTAAAAGAAGTTGATTAAAAATAAACTTTAAAACTTTTAAAGTAAGCTTCTTGGAAATAATGTTTTAAAAATCCATTCATGCCGTATAAGTTAAAAAAACATTCTTCTCGTACTTTTTTTGGAAAAGTCAAAAAGTACCTCGTACGAAAAACGACAAAAGATTCCTTTCATATATTTTACTAAAAACTCACTGAAGGGTAAAAATGGATTTAAAAAATTGTAGGTGGATGGAAACAATATTTCATATTTAGGAAACATGGATGTGGATGATAAAATACACCCTAGTAAATACCAAAGTATAAACAATCTCGGATAAAAGTGAGATTGTGATATTTTCCTTTACCTTATGTCCGATTTGCTTCATAAGTGTCCGAAACTCCTGTATAATGATTTAAATAATGTCATTGATTTATTCCAGAATCATACTCATTGTTATGATAGAATATATGGTTCACTTATGACTTTATTTTACCCGTTCTTTTGTAAATTCCATGTTAAAGAGCGTTTTGGGTAAAATTGTTTCATTTGTCATATGTGTTTTGACTTGTAATTATTCATATGATTACTTAGATCATGATTACTTAATTCCAGAATATAAAACATGATTTATATATAATATATATTCAGAATATACATATATATAATAAATCAGTAAATGGAATGAAATACATCGTTCATGGAGACGGTAGGCCCTATGTACGCATGAACGCTGTTTTCGTTTCCTTATTGAGTTGAATGGAATTAAGTAGATGACATACATATATATACACATAAATACAGTATCATTATTATGTCATATATTTCATGATTACTTATTATATATACTTTATAATCATTCATGAATGGTTAAAGTGGAGAATGAATCTCATCGCGTCGTGGAGACGGTAGTCCGTATGTACGCACGAGCGATGATATCATTCTCATGATCGTGGAACTGTATTGGAGTGTATGTATACTATTTAAGAATAAATATCACTTTAAAGTATTCATATATAGTTATTATTTACACCATTATACCCATCCAAGTAAGGTGGTGGTGTAAAATAGATTTCACCACGGCGTGGAGACGGTATTCCGTACGTACGCACGCGCAATGATTTCCTTTTTCCGTAGGATGGATAGAAGGTTAATTAAAGTTGTTTCATATTTATAATAACATATCAGTATATAAGAAATACTGATGTTATTACTTTATCATGAAACAACTAAATTAGAAGAAGTTGAAGAAGAAAGAATTTGAAAAAGATCGGTAATGGATATTACCTCTTTTTGACGCGCCTTCACTTAACCTCCACTTAAAGAACTAAGGATGGTCTTTGAAGAAGGACAGGACCTCTAGGATGATACTAGGGAAGTGGAGAAGCGATTTTGGAAGGGGTTGGCCAAGCTTGAATGCTCAAATTGGTGTGAGGAGGAGAGGGAGGAGGTGCCCTTTTATAAGGGAGGAGAGGGGCACCTTAGGAAAATCTCAAAATATTATTTTATATATAATGTCAAATTCGGTTTATAATGGTTTCAAAGGGTCTTATTTCAAAGCTAAAGTGGGGATGGGTCGAAAGCCTCTCATCCAATAGGATTTAGACAAGTCTAGGTTATTATTTTAACCTTATCAATTAGATTTAACTCTAAGTTAAATAATTTAACTTTTACCGCGTCTTTTTGTTTTCTTACACTATATGGTTAATAAACTTACTATATCAAGCCAAAATAACCCCAAGTTGTTTATTATTAATATATATAATCTTATATAAGTTATTTGTCTGATCCTTATATTTTTAGGAATAAAATAACAATTAATAATATAATATGTTTTTTAAAAACTAATTTATGTCAATTTTGACACTATTTGGTACATGATTTTTATGAAATTCATAACAGAATGATAAGTTCGAAAAAAGTTACTTAAATCAACAATAACATGTCATATTAACATATAAATTTAGTGTACGTCATAAAAAGTCTCAAATTTCATTTATTTGGGCATTTATAACATCAATTATGTCAATATTTCATTAATAAGTCAATTACTGCATCATCTTTGTGTCATAATAAATGATAATTATTTAATCCCTAAAAATTATAAATAAATTCCTATCATGTAGATAATTGTATTATATTTCTGGATACTATTAATGTTTGAAGTTTCATGAAGTTTATCAGTAGATTAAAATTATTATACTTATAAGATTTAAGAAAGTGACATGTTGTCACATTCTTTGGTTTTAATAATAATTAAATTATTTTCATTGAAAAAATTTAATTAAATGAATCTAATCCGACCCTTAGGTGATATGGGTCGACTTTAAGTAATCCAATAGGATTTTGACATTTTTTAGGGTAATTTTAAAATATTATATTTACCCTTAATTACCCAATTTACCTTTAACTATGGTAAATAAAATTTACCATAGTTACTATTCATAATTCCCTAAAAATAAAAAGTAGCTTATTAACATAATTTGGATCCACTGATTCCAAATATGGAATCCATTTTTCCAAATTAAATACACAAAAGTTGCAGAAATTAAATTAAAATTAATCCTGTTTTCGAAAGAAAATGGGTTTTTCCTTAAAACATTGCAAAAGATTGAATTGATTTAACTTACGAATTCAAGGTAAAATAAATGCTAATGACATACATTATATTAAATGGTAAAAATATATTCTATTTATACTTTAAAACCATTCAATATTATAATTTAACCACATAAGATATTACGATGAAAAAAGTTGTTTTTAATTAAAACATTGCGTGTTTTTACAATTCATTAAGATATGAAAGTTATCGGAAAAATATCAAAACTTTATCTAATGTAAATTTTTATATCCTGATTCAAAAGAAGAATTTTATTTTGTCAAATTGAACTTATAAACATGTAAAAAACTAGATTTAATGTTGGTGCGCCATCAAAAGGCGGAAAAACTGCATTTTTTTGAAAAATACTTATTTTACACGAAAAATTTATTTTGTTCTTATACCATGTTCTAGAAATGTGTAAGATGAATAACAATGTTATAAAATTCAAAATTTAGTTAACACAATTCATAATGGCTAGTTCATAACAATATTATAATAATATATCGTTGTTTAGTAAAACCCAGTATTGCGTACAACACACACTATCGAGGATGGTCGTGATTGCATGTAATGCAAGCCAAGTCAGGGTTGCGTGTTGCGCAAGAATACTTCGTTGTTTCATATAATAGAATCCAACCATATTTCATTTATACATTAAATATATATAAATATATATATACTCAATGTTGCGTAGAATAACTATTATCAAAATTGTGTGTAACACGATCGAAGAATAGTGTTGCGTATACTGCAAGCTAATACGGTGTTGCGTATAGCGCAAGGTAATCTTTGTGTAGCACAAGACATTAATGAAATTAAAAGAATATTTTTCATAAAATCTCGGGGTGTTACATTCTACCCCCCTTAAAATTAATTTCACCCTAGAAAATAGTCGGGGTTATAAATAGTTTACTACTCGAATGTTTGTTTAATAGAAACCCTCATCATAAATAGGAATACCAAAACATGGCTTTTAAAAACTAAAGTATGAAATGTAATGGTTACACAAATTAACTCATCACGGGGTTTCCACGTAGGAGAACATAGGTGAAAATATGGATATGGAAGAAAAATATAACCATCAAGTTCTGATGGAGAGTGGTAGAGAACATGGCTATGAAAAAGCCAACAATCACAAATCTATTGATTTGTGATGATCTAAGGTACCATCTGATTAATCAGATATAAGGGAACTAGGACAAATTTTTTTGTTTTCAAGATCATTTCCCTAAAGTTGATGAATTAAAAGAAATACTTCATGATTTTGGAACAATCTCACTGTTGTTCATGAATTGAACAATTTCCACTTCATCCCTTAAAGAAATGAAGTTGAATTTGTTATTCGTGATGTGTTAGCAGATCATGTGATAGAATGATGGGTCATTACATCTCTTTCAAACAAAAGGTCAGTAAAAGTTATAAGTCCATCTTATGGTTAGATTAATTGTATATGGTTCCAAAAATGAACATATACTTCATATATCATACCGCTTAATAAAATAAAACTAGTTTATACTAACCAAGGACTTCCTGTAGGCCAGTGGTAGGCGATAATGGCCAATCGCACTTCGGTTGTGGGTTCGATTCCCACGGCCTTGTCCGACGCGATGGGTTGTCGCCCATCCTGCAGGTTGTCCTTTTTCTAAAACTATATTACTATAACATCCCATCAATAATATCGAAAAAACTTCTATCCTTAAACAATACTAACTTATGTCCAACATAATCCATTCCAATCTTTAGGCTTATCCATAATACTGCAGTCCACTATCATAATATAGTGAAAACGATTACCAGAGATTTAATACCATCGTTGGTCCCCATATATCATAAGATATGTCTTGTTGGTCACATTCCAAACATTCAAAGGCCTTAATCATGTATTCTCTTGAATACCCATTGAACCTTAGTGAAAACATGAATGCAGTTAAAAGTTAACACTTTCCACATACCAAAATCCTCAAAATTCTATATACTCAAACCATGATATCACTTAGTCTTTATATCAATCACGAGCTCATGAATACTTTCAAACATTTCATTTTCTCCTTATCCCTTCATTATGCACATATCATCTACTTTCCAAAATATTTGAATCACTTTTCATGGTTACCGGTACCTTAAAATTTTTGAAAACCAAAATAGACCAATACATAAATATTTCAATACACCCTAAAAGTACCTCAACAAAATTATTCTTGAATACCAATACATAAACACTTCAGTCCATCCACTTCAATGATTGTCTTGGAATAAGTCCTTCCTTGATTTAGAAGTAACTTTTTAGGTCAGGGCATTGAGTTGGGTAATTCCCATGTTCTCCGCAAATAAGACATTGAACTCCATAACAGTCTGTCACTCTATAACCCTTTTCGCCACACAGATAACATCGGTCCCTCCATTTGAGTTATTCATCAAGGTTCTTCTTCCCTTCACTACTGGAAATTCGGGCTATATCCATGGTTCTAAACCGTGGCTATAGGCCCTCAAACCGTGGCTATAGTTAATAGCCACAGTTCGAGGAACCATGGCTAAGTTTGGCGTGGCTATATGCCTAGACCTATAGCCACGGTTCCAAACCGTGGCTGTATACCTATAGCCACAGTTGAAACCGTGGCTATACTAAAGGCCGAACAGAATATATTGCCACGGTTTAGAACCGTGGAATTATGTCTATAGAAACGGTTAAGAACCGTGGCAATGAACCAATATCCACAGTTCAAACCGTGGCTATAGGGTGTCCAAATCAAAAAAAATACCCCCTGGACAACCCCCTGGACACACCCTAGACACCCCCTGGACACCCCCTGGACACCTCCTGGACACACCCTGGACACCCCCCAGACACCCCACTAGACACCTCATGTAGACCCCCCCCCCCCCCCCCCCCGCTACACCCAACCCTATATCTATCCCCCACCCCTACACCCAGCCCCCTCACTACCCCTTTCACCCAGCCCCCTCACTACCCCTTGCACCTAGGTCCCCCTCCCCCCCACTACACCCCCATTGCCCCCCTGCACCAAGGCCCCCAGCGCCCCCTGCACCCAGCCCTATATCCAGCCCCCACCCCCTACACCCATCCCCCTCACTACCCCTTGAACCTAGGTCCCCCTACCCCCCACTACACCCCCACTGCCCCCCTGCACCCAGGCCCCAGCCCCCCCCCCCCCCATCCCCCCTGCACCCAGCCCTATATCCATCCCCCACCCCCTACACCCAGCCCCCTCACTACCCCTTCACCCAGGTCCCCCTCCCCCCCACTGCACCCCCACTATCCACACCCACCTGCACCCCCACTGCCCCCTGCACCCAGGCCCCCAGCCCCACCCACATCCCCCCTGCACCCAGCCCTATATCCACCCAATCCCCCAACACCCATCCCCCTCACTATCCCTTGCACCCAGGTCCCCCTCCCCCCACTACACCCCCACTATGCACCCCCATCCAGTCCTTGCATAATATGTTGAAGTCCAAAAAAGAATACCAGCAATAGACACCACTGCTGGACACCCCTCCCCCTGGACCACCACCCCTGGACCACCCCCCTGGACACCCCTCCCCCATGCTGGACACCACTCCCCCTGCCTGGACAGCCCCTCCCCCTGCTGGACACCCCTCCCCCTGCTGGACACCCTTGCCCCCTACCCCCTGCCCCTTTCCCCCTAACACTGGACACCCCTAGACCACCCCCCTGGACACCCCTCCCCCATGCTGGACACCCCTCCCCCTGCCTGGACAGACCCTCCCCCTGCTGGACACCCCTCCCCCTGCTGGACACCCCTGCCCCATGCCCCCTGCCCCCTGACCCTGGACACCCCAGGACAGACCCCAACCTAGGACAGACCCCCCAGACCCTGGACACCCATGGACCACCCCCCCTGGACACCCCTCCCCCATGCTGGACACCCCCCCCCCTGCCTGGACAGCCCCTCCCCCTGCTGGACACCCCTCCCCCTGCTGGACACCCCTGCCCCCTGCCCCCTGACCCTGGACACCCCAGGACAAACCCCACCCCAGGACAGACTCCCCCCAGACCCTGGACACCCCTGGACCACCCCCGTGGACACCCCTCCCCCTTCCTGGACAGCCCCTCCCCCTGCTGGACACCCCTCCCCCTGCTGGACACCCCTGCCCCCCTACCCCTGGACACCCCAGGATAGACCCCACCCCAGGACAGACCCCCAACAGACCCTGGACACCCCTGGACCACACCCTGGATACCCCTCCCCCCTGCCTGGAGAGCCCCTCCCCCTGCTGGACACCCCTCCCCCTGCTGGACACCCCTACCCCCTGCCCCCTGCCTCTTGACCCTGGACACCCCAAGACAGACCCCACCCCAGGACAGACCCCCCAGACCCTGGACACCCCTTCCAGTGCTTCCCCCCCAGACCCTGGACACCCCAGGACAACCCCCCCCAGACCCAGGACACCCCCCAGAACCTGTACAGCCCCCAGACCATGGACACCCCCCAGAACCTACCCCACCCCCACCAAACCCAGACCCCCGAGGACAGACCCCCCCCAGAACCTGGACACCCCAGGACAGACCCCCCCCCCCACTGGACCCCCTAGACACCCCATGGACAGACCCCCCAGACCCTAGACACCCCTGCCCCCCTGCCCCTGGACACCCCAGCACAGACCCCACCCCAGGATAGACCCCCCCCCCAGACCCTGGACACCCCTGGACCACCCCCTGGACACCCATCCCCCTGCCTAGACATCCCCTCCCCCTGATGGACACCCCTCCCCCTGTTAGGCACCCCTGCCCCCTACCCCCCTGCCCCCTGACCCAGGGAACCCCAGGACAGACGCCACCCCAGGACAGACCCCCAGACCCTGGACACCCATGCCAGTCCTTCCCCCCCCCCAAAACCTGGACACCCTAGGATAGACTCCCCCCCAGACCCAGGACACCCCCCCGAACCTGGAAAGCCCCCCAGACCATGGACACCCCCCAGAACCTACCCCCCCAAACCCAGACCCCCCAGGACAGACCCCCCCAGACCCTGGACACCCCAAGACAGACCCCCCCCCCCCCCCCCCACTGGACCCCCTAGACACCCCATGGACAGACCCCCCAGACCCTGGACACCCCTGCCCCCTACCCCTAGACACCCCAGGACAGACCCCACCCCAGGACAGACCCCCCCAGACACTGGACACCCCTAGACCACCCCACTGGACACCCCTCCCCCATGATGGACACCCCTCCCCCTGCCTAGACAGCCCCTCCCCGTGCTGGACACCCCTCCCCCTGTTGGAAACCCCTGCCCCCTGCCCCCCTGCCCCCTGACCCAGGACACCCCAGGACAGACCCCACCATAGGACAGACCCCCCAAGACCCTGGACACCCCTACCAGTCCTGCCCCCCAGACCCTGGACACCCGAGGACAGACCCCCCCAGACCCAGGACACCCCCCACAACCTGGACAGCCCCCCAGACCATGGACACCCCCCAAAACCTCCCCCCAAACCCAGACCCCCCTAGACCCTGGACACCCCAGGACAGACCCCCCCCCCCCACTAGACCCCCTAGACACCCCATGGA
This sequence comes from Viscum album, assembly GCA_963277665.1. NCBI lineage: Eukaryota > Viridiplantae > Streptophyta > Magnoliopsida > Santalales > Viscaceae > Viscum > Viscum album. Next base: position 607,227,486 of record OY728123.1, on the reverse strand, counting down.
CACACCCCCCAAGACAGCCCCCCCCCCCCCAGACACTGGACACCCCAGGACAGACCCCCCCACTGGACCCCCTAGACAACAGATGGATGTCATGGGCTATTGCTAAAAGACCGAATCCGGCTGCTGAAATCAGCAGTAAGTAAGAAGAGGTTAATTAAGAAAAATGAATAAAATTTTCCCAATATACTTGGGGAATTTTATTCATCAGCAGGAAGAAGAACAGAAGAACGGTAGCTGAGAGTTCCTTCCTTGGAGGTGGAGAATGATTTTTTTACATAGGATCTGTCTAATATTTAATGGAAGAAAGAGGGAGAGGAAATTAAGTACCTCATTACAAGTGGCAGCATCCAACAAATTCTCTTCCAATGGAATAAAATATTACAATAAAAATCTATAAACCTTCTCTCTCCTCTTGTGGCTTCCAGGTGTCCAGGTGGTTAATAATTTGGTTAAGGTGAGGCTGTGGACTCATGGGGGAAATCATGAAGGCATCTAAGTTGGACTAGATTTTAAGTAGGCTGCCCTTGTTTTTCTGAAGTGGCAGGGCTGATTGGGTCTAAAATAAGCGAGTTGGAACAGGAATTTAGATGAGGTCATCAAATGTTAAGGGGTCTGGTTTAATTGGTTATAATTGGGTGAGGTTTGGAATGGTTTTATAGTGGGATGCTAGGTGGAAAATGTGGGGTTGGTGGCTTAGAAGTTGAGAGGTGGGTAGGCCTGATTGGCGGTCAAGTTGTGGATGGGTTTCCTAGGTGGATTGAAAAATGGTGGGGGACTGGGAAGGAGTTCATAGTGGCTAAATTGAAGTGGGAGCTTGGAATTGTAGTAGGGCTTGAGTTTGGATTTTTTAGTGAGAGTGTAAATGGCCCTAGAATAGCTGGTTTGATTTTGGTGGGTTGGCCATGGGATTTTTATAGTGCATTGAAAAAGAGTAACTAGTAGGGCTTGGTTTGGTGTGAAATTCAGTCAAACGGTTGTGGGAACCATCATGGAAGCAACTAAAAAATACAGACCAGAGCTAGTCTCCTCTACAGTGAAGAACCTTCATGGAAACTCTTCAAGCAAACCAGGTCTCCAGTTTCATCTTTGTCCATAACAAACAAGCCTTGTTTGCATAGGCCCAAACAAACCTCCCTTTTCCAGCTTGTGGGGGAAATGTGGGAACTCCAGCATGAAATAGGCCCTCAGAATAGAACAACCTCTTTGGAATTGCATCAAACAGATTGTGTGCAGCCTTTAAAACTCAACTTGGCAGTGATCATCCTCCTCCAATGAGTGTGACATGGGATGAGGGAATTATGGAAGTAATTTCATCTAAAACAGCCAAAAGCAGACATTGAATTTCCATCACAACAGGCTGATCCAGTTCAGACGACATGTGCAGAGGATGAGGATGATCTGGTTCGGACAACATGTGAAGTGGATGAGGAAAAATAAGAATTACCAAACAAATATTATGTGATACATGTACAATAAAATATTCCAGACAATTCGAAACCAATGTTTTCAGTTGAATTGAGCCTTTGTACCACCTGCTATGCACGTTTTGTGGAAAGATGGATGAGAGGCAGCGCTGAGAGGAGATATAGTTTAGGAATGAGGAAATACGAAAATTTATAGAGCTAACCACTCAATGTTTCTCTATGGAGGAGTAACCGCCGCAGGGTGTCGTCCTGGAGCAGGGCCAAATCACAGCGTGACCGCGGCGTGACCGCAGCGTGACCGCAGCGTGACCACAACGTGTTGGCCCAGTCCAGCGACATCCGCAGGGCAACATCTTCCACTTAGTTTCAAATAAAATGATATGGGTATGTGTAGACTGCCAGTCCCCTCACCCATGTCTGGACACCCCCCTGTCTGGACACCCCCCCTATCTGGACACCCTCCCCCCCTGTCTGGACACACCTCCCCCCTGTCTAGACACCCCCCCCTTGTCTGGACACCACCTTGTCTGGACACCCCCCCCTTCTAGACACACCTCCCCCCTGTCTGGACACCCTCTTTGTCTGGACACCCCCCTCCCTGTTTGGACACCCCCTCTGTCTAGACACGCTCCTTTTCTAAACACCCCCCCCGCACCCACCCCATCAACTTGGCAGTGATCATCCTCCTCCAATGAGTGCTACATGAGATGAGGGAATTATGGAAAGAATTTCGTCTAAAACAGCCAAAAGCAGACATTGAATTTCCATCACAATAGGCTGATCCGGTTCAGACGAAATGTGCAGAGGATGAGGATGATCTGGTTCAGACAACATGTGAAGAGGATGAGGAAAAAGAAGAATTACCGAACAAATATTATGTGATACATGTACAATAAAATATGCCAGACAATTCCAAACCAATGTTTTGAGTTGAATTGAGAATTTGTACCACCTGCTATGCACGTTTTGTGGAAATATGGATGAGTGGCAGCGCTGAGAGGAGATATAGTTTAAGAATGAGGAAATACGAAAAATTATAGAGCTAACCATTCAATGTTTCTCTAAGGAGGAGTAACCGCCGCAGGGTGTCGTCCTGGAGCAGGGCCAAATAACGGTGTGATCGCGGCATGACCGCGGCGTGACCGCGGAGTGATCGTGGCGTGACCGCGGCGTGACCGTTGCGTGACCGCGGCGTGACCGCGGTGTGACCGCGGTGTTACTGCAGCGTGTCGGCCAGATCCAGCGACATCCACGGGGCAACATCATTTGGCCAGAAGTGAATGGATCAGAAGGAGGCTGGAATACTGATGGAAGGGGGTTGGTTGTGGGTTTTGGGGGGATGGTGCGGGATGATTCGAATGTGGCAGGGGGGGATGTTGCGGGCTGGAATGCCGGTGGAAGCTGGCTGAAATGAAGGTGGAAGGGGGCTGGTGTGGGCTGGATGTGGCTGGAGCAGGGCCAAATCACGACATTACCACGTCGTGACCGCAGCGTGACCACGGCGTGACCGCGGCGTGACTGCGGCGTGACCGCGGCGTGACCATAGCGCGTTGACCCGATCCAGTGACATCCGCGGGGCATCATCTTCTGGCTAGGAGCGATGGAAGCAGGAGGAGGCTGGAATGCTGGTGGAAGGGGGCTGGTTGCAGGTGTTGGGGGGATGGTGCGGGCAGATTCGAAGGTGGAAGGGGGGATGTTGCGGGCTGGAATGCCGATGGCAGCGGGCTGAAATGAAGGTGGAAGGGGGCTGGTGTGGGCTGGATGTGGCTGGAGCAGGGCCAAATCACGGCATGACCGCGGCGTGACCGCGGCGTGACCGCGGCGTGAGTGTAGCGTGACCGCAGCGTGTTGGCCCGATCCAGTGACATCTGTGGGGCAACATCTTCAGACCAGGAGATAAGGGAGCGGGAGGAGGCTGGAATGCTGGTGGAAAGGGGCTGGTTGCAGTTGTTGGGAGGATGGTGCAAGCTGATTCGAAGGCGGCAGGGGGGGTGTTGCGGGCAGGGGGGATGTTCAGACATAAATACACCGACCGAGATGCTCGGATAAACCAAGACTCCATTTCTCAGATAGAGGCAATCTAGAAATACTTCCACATGCAGTAACTATCAAAAGGTTATAATCATAGATGAAATTGTTCAAGATAACCAGACACAGTATGAGAATTTTAATGTAAAACAACCAAATGAAGGGGTCGTGCAATGACACGAATGGACACTCCTCCCCCCCTAACAGACACACCTCCCCCTGCTAGACACTCCTCCCCCCTTCTAGACACCCCTCTCCCATGCTGGACAGCCCCGCCCCCTGCCTGGACACCCCTCCCCCCTGCTAGTCACCCCTCCCCCCTGCTGGACAGCCCCGCCCCCCGCCTGGACACCCCTCCCCCCGGCTGGACACCCATCCCCCCTACTGGACACCCCTCCCCCTGCTGTACATCCCCCTTGCTGGACAACCCCTCCCCCCTGCGGGACAGCCCTCCCCCCTGCCGGACGCCCCTCCCCCCTGCCGGACACACCTCCCCCCTGTCGGACACCCCTCCCCCCTGCCGGACGCCCCTCCCCTGGAGACTTTGTATTCACTGTGGATAACAACATGGTAGTATGCTTCTGTTCCAGGTAGTCCTTAGTCTCCTGCCTATCAGATGAAAGAACAGAGGGTGGATTTTCATGAGTAGTAGGCTCAAATATCTTGTTACCATAAGGTGTGTGCTCAGAATTATGGGTCTCGGAAAGAACAACCCTGTTAAGGTCGGCAGTGTGAGCTACGGGAGTCGGAGTTGGATTATGGACATGTGATTTGGTCTCATGCTACTTTCCCATTGTGGAGTCACCTGTAGTTAAAACCAGGCTACTGTTCCTAAAAGAGGCATTGTTTTTTTAGCAATACGTGATGGGATAGTAGTTGTCAGGTTACATCAGTGTAGAGAAGCAGAATTCTTAGAGAAAAAATCAGAGGAAGATTCATTTTGATCATAACGTAGTTTTTTAGAAAAAATTGAATAGTTATTAGTAGCATAAGAAAGGGGAGGAGAATTACCAGGAATAACAGGATCTAGAGCAGATTGTTGTTCGATATAGTTCTGAGAGAGATTCTACTTCTGCTCTGGGGGAACATTAAAAACCTGCATATGTTAGTGTACGAGAACCGAAACTGAATTTTCATGTAAAAAAGGTGCTGGAATCTTTTTCATGCCTACTCGAGCTTCTAGGTCTATGGAGGCAGGTTTCACCCTGGAGCTAGAAGACTAGGGGGTTTCCTGATTTTTCTTTTGCATACCTAATTTAGGAGTGGAAGTAATATGGTTCTGCTTGGCGCTTAAGTATGGAGTGTCAGCCACATTATTTTATTTAGTGCAAACATCATTATTGTGGATTGAAGTACTAAGAGTACAGGTTAGTTTCTTCAGTTCATTAGTATAAAAATTCCCTCCATCCAAGATTGGGTTCTAGAGATTATGATTTTCTAGGTCATGTTGATAGTTAGAAATATTTTCCTGCTTGGTTGATACTCTAATAGTGTCTAGTAAAAGGTTTTTAATTTCAATTGAGAGGTTTTGATCATTAATAGAGTTTTCTTCTTCCTCCACTTCATCCACCCATTTGGTTCCTGAACTATCTCTTATGTGAGTCAAAGTGTTAGTTTTTTTGACCCAAACTTCATATTTCTTTTTGGATATTTTAGGCATGTCTATCATGGGGGATTTTTCTTTTTTAGGTCTCCTCATTTCCTTCCATTCATTCTCAGATGGTTGTATTACCTGCTTCCTAATCACCCTACAGTTGAAGATAGTATGCCCTATGATTTTATAGTGATCCCAAAATGGGGATTTTCGCTCATATTCCACTATATCTTCAGTTTTGTATTCATTGGCATTGAAGTTAATTGAGCTGGGAAGTTTTGAGTCAAGGTTTATTTCAACCATTACTCTGTCGAATAGAACCAAGTCAGCATGTAAGGTCCTTTGATCAATTTTAAGTGCGGTTACTATGCATGAGACAATATCATTCAGTATTTTTGGGTGCCAAAAAACCAGTTAAGTCCATGAAATTTGATCCAGACTTGTGCCAAAGTGTTTCTGTGTGTGTGCAGATTAAATGTGGAGTCCCACTCTGAAATTTTAAGTAAACCCGACTTGAGGTTGAGATTACAAGTCTTCCAAACTCTTTCAAAATCATCTTGTGATCTTAACAGTATGTGAAAATATCATTTTCCTATGGGGATTAGTTTCCAATTTTCAGTATTCTAGCAGTGTGAAATACGAGAGTGAAGTTCAGTAAGGGGCCAAGGGTAGTTACCTTTGTGGTAAGAGATACGTCCCATCACTGAGAATTTTCATAGTTGTGCGCGCTATTTCAGGGCGTCTGGGTCCGCTTCAACTAGATAACCACCATCATCCTATCGCTTTACCAGAGGGGGCTTCGCCATGAAATCATCTCCTTGGTTAGAGATTTTTAAAGCATCCAGGAACGAAATCCATTGGACTCAACTGGTAAAAGGATGGTTGCGGGAGATATCTTCGAGTGTCTCCACATTTCGCGTAGCCACAGAATGATTGTGAACAAGGGGAAAATGTGCCATCTCCGGCATCGTGAAATGATGAGATTCAAAATGCCCAGGCGTAAGGATGATCGCCATGGGATTGAGAGAGGAGTGAGTGAGCGTACCGAGAGGAAGAGGAACGCCGACTGGGAGGTGGGGTGATCGCATCATCGGAGGAGAATCATCCCAAGGTGGGTGGACACGTCGTTAGAGTAGAATGGTAGCAGGCGCACGGGAGGAAGGCGGTGGGGATCGCGAGCGGGGAGTAGGGCAGAAATGGGGTGGGGATTGCAAGCGCACTGGACGAAGGCGGTGGGGATCGCGCGTATCGAGGAGGAGGGCACCACCGAAGGTTTGGGAGTATCGGGGGCCGGAGGATATCTGCGCGCGCAGTATCGCGGAGGAGATGGGGGGAGGAGCCCGACAAATTTTAGAGAAAAAACCAACATTCATATTTTTATAAAAATTAAAAACACAATGGAAAACCGTTAAAGGATACCGAAATACCATTTTGTATCTTTCCAGTAAATATATAAATCTAAACCATGCATTTTACGTCCTAAATTTCCCACAAAATCCAACAAGGAATTTAACCAAACACTTAGTGTGTCCTATTTACCAAGACAATTCCAGTTATCACAAACAAGGATTAATACACTAATTTCACACCAAAAAATATAATCCAAGGCTCATACATTCATATTTATAAATATACGAGGGTTCAAAAATCAAGAAACTAATAGATCATAAATTAAAAAGTAAAGTGCATGAGAAATCCTACCTTAAAGGATGGTCAATCCAAACCATTATCACTCAACCAGCAGCCCACTAACACTCACACACTTCCATATATATATATATATATCGTAAAACCTATGAATGTGTTCCCCATACCATGAGGAAACATGCACACAATATATATATATATATATACATATATATTCATACCTGTGAATATGAGCGCGTGCCTTCGAAACCAATCGCAACACCCTACCATAATTACCCAGGACTCAAAAACACCATGCATACCTAAAATAAAATTAATTCAAACAATAATCAATATACGATTCAAAAACCAAGAAAACATTTAAGAAAAATAATGTTAAAGTAAAACAGTATTTTAAAAGTGAGAAGTTCCAAATGGGATTTTTACCATTAGGAAACCATTCACTTCATAAAAAACCAAAGAGGTCATCACTTCCCACCCAATTTTGAAAATTACAAAATCCATTTGCAAAGTCATAGAACCTTTTAATAATGGGAGGGATATGGAGAAGATAATTAATCCCTTTATGTAAAAAATGTTTCAAGAAAAGAACCCCTTCCAACAATATTATCATTTGAAGTCTCATACATGAATTCATTCCAATCACCCATGGATGTGCCTGTGTCAAATGGCATGGCACATGTAGTCTTTCCCCAAACAATGTTTCAAGGAAAACAATGCGTACCTTCCACTAACCCAAAATTTATATCATGAAAACCAACATGTTTCATCAAGCCAACCCAACACCAAACAAGAAATTTCAATAAAATAAATTTTTGGGAAAACACTTCCCTAATCATCTAACTTAAATATTTAAACTAAAATGACATTTTATCTAACCCAATTTGGATAGGTATACACATAGGCATAAATGGCAAATAATCTCAAAACCTATTTTTAGAAAATTCTACCAACAAGAAAACACTACCATGAACTAGCCACAAGTATAATAATGGTTTGAAACATATTTAAAAGTTAATTGAATCGACTAAAGAACTAATTTTTTTTCAATCTAAAAGGAAAAAAACATGAAAACACCTACCTCAAACATGCACGGATGCAATGAAACTATCATAAATGGATGAGTACACTCTGATGGATGAACTGCACCCCCTGAAATCCAATAAAGCACAAAAATCATACCTCATCCCTTAGGGTTTGGAAAAGATGAGTAAAACCCCAAAAAGAAATCCAAGAAATCTCACCAAAGGGGAAGCCACATGCTAGATAGGGGATGATGTCAACGGGGTCACACATCAGAGGGGAGATGCTAGTGAGAGAGGAGGTCTGGCTTGAGGAGGAGGTGATTCCAGCGAGGGTGGAGGTTCGACATGAGGAGGAGGCTGTCGGGGAGCACATAGGAAAGGGTAATCGTCGGGATAAGGATACGCTATCGGGGAGGAGGCTGCGTAGGGATATGGCTATGAACCGGGGGAGGATGAGGAGGGCTGCGGGGAGAAGGAGATGCCATCGGGGAGGAGGGATGCGTGTGATAGGGCTGCGAATCGGAGGAGGAGAGGAGGGCTGTGGGGAGGAGAAGACATGGTTGGGGAGGAGGGCTACGTGTTGTGCGAATCGGGGGAGGAGGAGGGATGTGGATCGGGGAGGAGGAGGAGCCCGATAAAAGATCAGGGGAAAAAATGACGAAACAGATTTAGCCACGGACAAAAAATTTAACCGTGGAAAAATAAAGGCTATAACCACGGACCTATAAAACCATGGCTATAGGTCCTTGGCTATAGCCCGAATTTCTAGTAGTTCTTCTTTAGAAATCTCAATCTTCCTTTCTTTATGCTCCTCAACATGCGAACATGAATAATAGTTTATCTTCCTCTTCTTTGATGAATTAGGCATACCACTAAATTTCACCTTGTTAATCATATATCGCGATGACTGATTCAGCATAATCACAATATCATTCTCTCTAGGAATTACACAATTTTGTTTCTCATAGTCACCAATTTGTCCATTGGATTCAATGCTAACCGAATTCCTTCTGGTTCCCTCCATTAACTAAACCACAAAAAGAATATTGTGAGAGTCAAAAATCATGCTAGAGAATACTACATAGTAAAGGGGGAGTACCCTCAATATCTAAAATCTTAGGTTAAATTATAAGATCGTTACCTTAGTTCTAGGACAATATCCTATACGTATACTTATCCTTAGGTACATCCCTAGACATACCTTAGAAATATCTCTAGGGATCTCACTAACGTTCATATCCTAGTTTCCAAAGGTTTACTAAACCTTTCCTCTGATACCAACTGTAGAGGCCCGAAGCTTAACGTACAAGGACATTACATTACTTTTTCAGAATACTTATTACATAACAAAAACACACACACAAGGACTGTAACAGCCCAAGATTTTATGAAAAATATTCTTTTTTATTTCACTAATGTCTTGTGTTGTACGCAACACAAAAAGGAGCTTGCACAACACGCATCCTTGACTTGCCTTGCATTACACGCAATCACGACCATCCTCGATAGTGTGTGTAATATGCAATACCGAGTTTCACTAAACAACGATATGCTATAAAAATATTATTAAAACTAGCCGTTATGAATAGTAATAACCACTTTTTGAAATCCAGTAAATCTTATTTTTCAAAATGAACTTCATTTTTGGATTCGGAGTATCGAATTTAGCCTAAGGTGAAATTTTGGTACTTTTCGGATAACTTTCATATTCTGATGAATAGTGAAAATTACTAAATTATAATTAAAAACAACTTTTTTAATCGAAATAATTAATAGTGATAAATTATTAATTTGAGTGGTTTTAATGTATATTTAGAATATATTTTTACAATTTAATACAATGTTGGTCATTGGTTGTAATTTCACATTTAAACCAGACATAATCAAGTGTCAATCTTTTGATAGATATTGTTTCTTAAAAACACGCTATTTGTTTTAACAGCGGGATTTAATTATAAAATTAATTAATGCAACTGTTATGTTTTGAATTTGGTAAAATAGACATCATTTTTGAGTTCATAATATCAAATATAGCTTAGGCCTAATTTTTGGTATTTTTCTGAAAACTTTCAATTTTTGATGAATAGTGAAACCACTAAGTGGTAGGTTAAAAACTGAATTTTGCATAAAACTTAATTTTACCGCTTCTGTGAATGGAATTTCGAAAATCCGAGAGACACGGTTAATATAAAAGACTAAAATGTGGTTCAATGAGATGAAAATAATTTTTTGGTGAATAGTAACTTTTTACCTTTTTTACCACGGTTAATAGTAAATAGGGTAACTAAGGGTAAATATGATATTAATATTACCCTAACACATGTCCTAATTCTATTGGACAAGTGTAATTCGACCAAAAACAAACTTAGGAATAAAATATGACCATTTAGGCCCACTTGGATTAGATTAGGACATTTATTATTAATTTATTTAAAGAAGGGTTAAAATAGTTAAAATCAAAGTTTAATAAGTAAATCATTTTTAATATGGGGTTATACATAAGATAAATTCGACTATAAATATTAATTAGAAAGCTAAAAAGATTTCCTACATGATGGTATTTTATTTGTAATTTTTAGACATCAAATAATATAATTTATTTATGACACAAAGATGATGCAGTAATTATCTTATTAATGAAATATTGACATAATTGATAATATAAATACCACAATAAATGTAATTTAAGACTTTTTATGAATTCCACTAATTTTATAGGTTACTATGATATATTAGTGTTTATTTAATCAACTTGGTTCGAACATATAATTATGTAATGACTTTCACAAAAATCATATATCAAATAGTGTCAAAATTGACACAAAATAGTTTTTAAATAAAATATTATATTATTAATTGTTATTTTATTCCTAAAAATCTAAGGTTCGGCCAAATGACTTAGATAAGGATATATTTATTAATAATAAACAATTTGGGGTTCGTTTGGCATGTTATAGTAAGTATATTAACCATATAGTGAAAGAAAACAAAAAGACACGGTAAAAGTTAAATTATTTAACTTAGAGTTAAATCTAATTGATAAGGTTAAAATAATACCCTAAACTTGTCTAAATCCTATTTGTTGATAGGATTTCGACCCATCCCCACTTTAGCTTCGAAATAAGACCCTTTGGAACCATTATAAACCGATTTTGACTTTAATATAAAATAATATTTTCAGATATTCCTAAGGTGCCCCTCTACTCCCCTATAAAAGGACACCTCCTCCCCCTCCTCCTCACACCAATTTGAGCACTCAATCTCGGCCAACCCCTGCCAATTTCTCCTCTCCACTTCCCTAGCAACTTCCTAGAGGTTCTGGTCTTCCTCAAAGACCAATTTTAGTGCCCTAAGAGGAGGTCTCAAAGAGGCACTTCAAAGAAGAGGTAATTACCGTTACCAATTCTTTCATCTTTATTTCTTCTTCCACTTCTTCTTCTTAGGTTGTTTCATTATGAAGTAATAACATCAGTATCACTCATATACTGATATGTTATTATAAGTATGAAACAACCCTATTTCACCATCTATCCATCCTACGGAAAAAGAAATCACCGCGCGTGCGTACGTACGGAATACCGTCTCCACGCCGTGGTGTAATCTATTTTCCACCACCACCTTACATGGATGGGTATAATGGTGTAAAGAATAACTATACATAGTTATTACAACATCATATTGATTCTGATATATTGTATAATCCACTCCAATTCAATTCAATATTTATAGAAATGATATCATCGCTCGTGCGTACGTATGGAATACCGTCTCCACGACGCGATGAGATTCATTCTCCATGTTAACCATTTAAGAATGATTATAATGTATATATAAGAAATAATAATGAAATATATGACATTATAAAGCTACTGGATTTATGTATATATATACATATGTATGTCATCTACTTACTTCCATTTCAAGACAATAAGGAAAGGAAAACAGCGTTCATGCGTACGTACGGACTACCGTCTCCATGAACGGTGTTTTTCATTTTATTTATCTACCTATTATATATATATATACTGAATATATATGATATATAAATCATATTTTATATTCTGGAAGTGAGTAAATCATGATATAAGTAATAATGATGTCAAGAACAACAAGTCAAAACACCTACGATAAATGAAACGATTTTACCCAAAACGCTTCTTTAACATGGAATTTACAAAAGAACGGGTAATATAATGTCATAAGGGAACCATATATGATATCATAACAATGAATATGATTCTGTAATAAGTCAATAACATGATTTAAATCATTATACAGGAGGTTCGGACACTTACAAAGCAAGTCGGACCTAAGGTAAGGGAAATATCACAATCTCATTTTTATCCGAGATTGTTTATTCGTAATTATTTACTGGGGTGTATTTTATCATCCACATCCATGTTTCCTCAATATGTAATATTATTTCCATCCATCTACAATGTTTTAAATCCAATTTTACATTTTGGTGAGTTTTTAGTAAAAGATATGAAAGGAATCTTTTGTCGTTTTTCGTACGAGGTACATTTTGACTTTTTCGACAAAAGTAAAAAAGAATGTTTTTTTTAACTTATACGGCACGAACGGATTTCTACTGTTTTATGAAGCCTTATTTTCATGAAGCTTCCTCTAAAAGATTTCATGACTATTTTCAATAAAATCTCTTTCTTTTAAAATTGCATGATGTTTTGTGAAAAGAAATTGATTTTGAAGAAGAAAGGATATTTTCCTCAAGAATTCAATTCAAGTGTTTTATCAAAATTATTTTCCATATAAGATAATAAAGGGTTCTCTTTCTATCCATATTTTTACATCGATTTGACTATGTTGTGATGGAATTATGTTCATGAATTCCTTTATCTTATATGAATGGTTTTATGATGTCATGTTGTTTAAGAATCCCATTTTTATTACATGGGTTATGCAATGATGTATGATTTATGATTTTGTGGCACACATAAGAAAGGATTCATTAAGAGATGGGTGGGACCTATATCTCCCTCCAATGCATTGGGTAAAGATTTTATATCTCATGAGATAGACATGGCTGGAATGGTAGGTTATACCGGTTCAGTGAAACAGGACTGAAACGAGGATTACTCGATTCAGAAAGGGACTTTGTCCACTAAGATAGTCTTGGCAATGAGTCTTGACTAACAAGAAATGATTCTCTATGATTATGTGTGTATGCCACAATGAGTAATGTTTTATGTTATGATTTCATTTCACTACTATGATTTATCCCATGTTATGAAATTATTCTCTCTTTTGCAGGTTAAGATTTCCAAAAATGTTATGTTCTTATGAAAATTATGTGATTGATATTTCTTTTGTTTACCCTTACTGAGAATTTGAGCTCACCCTTTTATGTTTTCTTTTCCCCAGGATATAAAGAAAGGTTTTAGGTAAAAAAAAAGGAAGATCTTTATGGGAGATTTTGAAGATCTTTCACCAGGATTAGAAGATTACGTTCCGAGTTTCCAAAGACACTAAACTATTACGATCCTTGTGTGTGTATTTTTGTTATGTATTAAGTATTCCACAAAAGTAATGTAATGTCAATGTACGATAAGCTTCGGGTCTCTACAGTTGGTATCAGAGGAAAGGTTTAGTCAACCTTTGGAAACTAGGATGTGAGAACGTTAGTGAGATCCCTAGAGATATTTCTAAGGTATGTCGAGGGATGTCCCTAAGGATAAGTATACGTATAGGATATAGTTCTAGAACTACGGTAACGATCTTAGAATTTAACCTAAGATGTTAGATATTGAGGGTGCTCCCCCTTTACTATGTTGTCTTCCCTAGCACGATTTCGCCTCTCACAAAATTCTTTTTGTGTTTTAGTTAATGGAGGGAACCAGAAGGAATTCGGTTAACATTGAATCCAATGGACAAATTTGTGACTATGAGCAACAAAATTGTGTGATGCCTAGAGATAAAGATATTGTGATTATGCCGAATCAGTCATCGCGATATATGATTAACAAGGTGAAATTTAGTGGTATGACTAATTCATCAAAGAAGAGGAAGATAAACTATTATGCATGTTCGCATGTTGAGGAGCATAAAGAAAGGAAGATTGAGATTTCTAAAGAAGGGAAGAAGAACCTTGAGGAATACCTCAAATGGAGGGACCGATGTTATCTGTGTGGAGAAAAGGGTCATAGAGTGACAGATTGTTATGAAGTTCAATGTCTTATTTGTGGAGAACATGGGCATTACCCAACTCAATGCCCTGACCTAAAAAGATACTTCTAAATCAAGGAAGGACTTATTCCAGGACAGTCATTGATGTGGATGGACTGAAGTGTTTATGTATTGGTATTCAAGAATAATGTTGTTGAGGTACTTTTATGGTGTATTGGAATATTTATGTATTGCTCTAATGTGGTATTCGAAGTGATTGAGGTATTTTTGGAAATAAGATGATATGCGCATAATGAAGACGAGAAAATGAAATGTTTAGTAGTATTCATGAGCTCATGATTGATATAAGGACTAAGTGATATCATGGTTTGAGTATATAGAATTTTGAGGATTTTGGTATGTGGAAAGTGTTAACTTTTAGCTGCACTCATGTTTTCACTAAGGTATTCAAGAGAATACACGATTAAGGACTTTGAATGTTTGGAATGTGACCAACAAGACATATCTTATGATATGTGGGGATCAACGACAGTATTAAATCTCTGGTAATCGTTGTCACTATATTATGAGAGTGGACTGCAGTATTATGTATAAGCCTAAAGATTAGACTGGATTATGTTGGACATAAGTTAGTTTTGTTTAAGGATAGAAGATTTTCGATATTATTGATGGGATGTTATAGTAACGTAGTTTTAGAAAAAGGGACAACCTGCAGGACGGGCGACATCCCATCGCTTTGGACAAGGCTGTAGGAATCGAACCCACAACCGAAGTGCGACTGGCCTTTATCGCCTACCACTAGCCTACAGGAAGTCCCTGTTTAGTAGAAACTAGTTTTATTATATTAAGCAGTATGATATATGAAGTATAAGTCCATTTTAGGAACCATATGTGATTAATCTCACTATAGAATGACTTATGTATATTTAATAAATTTTTCTAACCTTTTGTTTGAGACAGATGGAATGACCCATCATTCTATCACATAATCTGCTAACACTTCACAAATAACAAATTCAACTTCATTTATTTAAGAGATGAAGTAGAAATTGTTCAAGGCACGAACAAAAGTGAGATTGTACCAAAATAAAGTAAGTATTTATTTTAAGCAAATTTTCAACTTTAGGGAAATGATCTTGAAAACCAAAAATGTTGTCCTAGTGATCTTATACCTGATGAATCAGATGGTACCTTATATCATCACAAATCTATGGATTTGTGATTACTGGATTTTCCATAGCCATGTTCTCTACCACTCTCCATCAGAACATGATGGTTAGATTTCTCTTCCATATCCATATTTTCACCTATGTGGAAACCCAATGATTAGTTTATTTGGGTAATCGTTACATTTCATACTTTAGTTTTTAAAGCCAAGTTTTGGTATTCCCTTTTACGATGTGGGTTTCTATTAAAGAAACTTTCGAATAGTAAACCATTTATAACCCCGACGAATTTCGAGGGCGAAATTCATTTTAAGGGGGGGTAGAATGCAACAGCCCGAGATTTTATGAAAAATATTCTTTTTTATTTCACTAATGTCTTGTGTTGTACGCAACACAAAAAGGAGCTTGCACAACACGCATCCTTGACTTGCCTTGCATTACACGCAATCACGACCTTCCTCGATAGTGTGTGTAATACGCAATACCGAGTTTCACTAAACAACGATATGCTATAAAAATATTATTAAAACTAGCCATTATGAATAGTAATAACCACTTTTTGAAATCCAGTAAATCTTATTTTTCAAAATGAACTTCATTTTTGGCTTCGGAGTATCGAATTTAGCCTAAGGTGAAATTTTGGTACTTTTTGGATAACTTTCATATTCTGATGAATAGTGAAAATTACTAATTTATAATTAAAAACAACTTTTTTAATCGAAATAATTAATAGTGATAAATTATTAATTTGAGTGGTTTTAATGTATATTTAGAATATATTTTTACAATTTAATACAATGTTGTTCATTGGTTGTAATTTCACATTTAAACCAGACATAATCAAGTGTCAATCTTTTGATAGATATTGTTTCTTAAAAACACGCTATTTGTTTTAACAGCGGGATTTAATTATAAAATTAATTAATGCAACTTTTATGTTTTGAATTTGGTAAAATAGACATCATTTTTGAGTTCATAATATCAAATATAGCTTAGGCCTAATTTTTGGTATTTTTCTGAAAACTTTCAATTTTTGATGAATAGTGAAACCACTAAGTGGTAGGTTAAAAACTGAATTTTGCATAAAACATAATTTTACCGCTTCTGTGAATGGAATTTCGAAAATCCGAGAGACACGGTTAATATCAAGGACTAAAATGTGGTTCAATGAGATGAAAATAATTTTTTGGTGAATAGTAACTTTTTACCTTTTTTACCACGGTTAATAGTAAATAGGGTAACTAAGGGTAAATATGATATTAATATTACCCTAACACATGTCCTAATTCTATTGGTCAAGTGTAATTCGACCAAAAACAAACTTAGGAATAAAATATGACCATTTAGGCCCACTTGGATTAGATTAGGACATTTATTATTAGTTTATTTAAAGAAGGGTTAAAATAGTTAAAATCAAAGTTTAATAAGTAAATCATTTTTAATATGGGGTTATACATAAGATAAATTCGACTATAAATATTCATTAGAAAGATAAACATATTTCCTACATGATGGTATTTTATTTGTAATTTTTAGACATCAAATAATATAATTTATTTATGACACAAAGATGATGCAGTAATTATCTTATTAATGAAATATTGACATAATTGATAATATAAATACCACAATAAATGTAATTTAAGACTTTTTATGAATTCCACTAATTTTATAGGTTACTATGATATATTAGTGTTGATTTAATCAACTTGGTTCGAACATATAATTATGTTATGACTTTCACAAAAATCATATATCAAATAGTGTCAAAATTGACACAAAATAGTTTTTAAATCAAATATTATATTATTAATTGTTATTTTATTCCTAAAAATCTAAGGTTCGGCCAAATGACTTAGATAAGGATATATTTATTAATAATAAACAATTTGGGGTTAGTTTGGCATGTTATAGTAAGTATATTAACCATATAGTGAAAGAAAACAAAAAGACATGGTAAAAGTTAAATTATTTAACATAGAGTTAAATCTAATTGATAAGGTTAAAATAATACCCTAAACTTGTCTAAATACTATTTGTGGATAGGATTTCGACCCATCCCCACTTTAGATTCGAAATAAGACCCTTTGGAACCATTATAAACCGATTTTGACTTTAATATAAAATAATATTTTGAGATATTCCTAAGGTGCCCCTCTCCTCCCCTATAAAAGGACACCTCCTCCCCCTCCTCCTCACACCAATTTGAGCAATCAAGCTCGGCCAACCCCTGCCAATTTCTCCTCTCCACTTCCCTAGCAACATCCTAGAGGTTCTGGTATTCCTCAAAGTCCAATTTTAGTGCCCTAAGCGGAGGTCTCAAAGAGGCACTTCAAAGAAGAGGTAATTACCGTTACCAATTCTTTCATCTTTATTTCTTCTTCCACTTCTTCTTCTTAGGTTGTTTCATTATGAAGTAATAACATCAGTATCACTCATATACTGATATGTTATTATAAGTATGAAACAACCCTATTTCACCATCTATCCATCCTACGGAAAAAGAAATCACCGCGCGTGCGTACGTACGGAATACCGTCTCCACGCCGTGGTGTAATCTATTTTCCACCACCACCATACATGGATGGGTATAATGGTGTAAAGAATAACTATACATAGTTATTACAACATCATATTGATTCTGATATATTGTATAATCCACTCCACTCCAATTCAATATTTATAGAAATGATATCATCGCTCGTGCGTACGTATGGAATACCGTCTCCACGACGCGATGAGATTCATTCTCTATGTTAACCATTTAAGAATGATTATAATGTATATATAAGAAATAATAATGAAATATATGAAATTATAAAGCTACTGGATTTATGTATATATATACATATGTATGTCATCTACTTACTTCCATTTCAAGACAATAAGGAAAGGAAAACAGCGTTCATGCGTACGTACGGACTACCGTCTCCATGAACGGTGTTTTTCATTTTATTTATCTACCTATTATATATATATATACTGAATATATATGATATATAAATCATATTTTATATTCTGGAAGTGAGTAAATCATGATATAAGTAATAATGATGTCAAGAACAACAAGTCAAAACACCTACGATAAATGAAACGATTTTACCCAAAACGCTTCTTTAACATGGAATTTACAAAAGAACGGGTAATATAATGTCATAAGGGAACCATATATGATATCATAACAATGAATATGATTCTGTAATAAGTCAATAACATGATTTAAATCATTATACATGAGGTTCGGACACTTACAAAGCAAGTCGGACCTAAGGTAAGGGAAATATCACAATCTCATTTTTATCCGAGATTGTTTATTCGTAAGTATTTACTGGGGTGTATTTTATCATCCACATCCATGTTTCCTCAATATTTAATATTATTTCAATCCATCTACAATGTTTTAAATCCAATTTTACCCTTTTGGTGAGTTTTTAGTAAAAGATATGAAAGGAATCTTTTGTCGTTTTTCGTACGAGGTACATTTTGACTTTTTCGACAAAAGTAAAAAAGAATGTTTTTTTAACTTATACGGCACGAACGGATTTCTACTGTTTTATGAAGCCTTATTTTCATGAAGCTTCCTCTAAAAGATTTCATGACTATTTTCAATAAAATCTCTTTCTTTTAAAATTGCATGATGTTTTGTGAAAAGAAATTGATTTTGAAGAAGAAAGGATATTTTCCTCAAGAATTCAATTCAAGTGTTTTATCAAAATTATTTTCCATATAAGATAATAAAGGGTTATGTTTCTATCCATATTTTTACATCGATTTGACTATGTTGTGATGGAATTATGTTTATGAATTCCTTTATCTTATATGAATGGTTTTATGATGTCATGTTGTTTAAGAATCCCATTTTTATTACATGGGTTATGCAATGATGTATGATTTATGATTTTGTGGCACACATAAGAAAGGATTCATTAAGAGATGGGTGGGACCTATATCTCCCTCCAATGCATTGGGTAAAGATTTTATATCTCATGAGATAGACATGGCTGGAATGGTAGGTTATACCGGTTCAGTGAAACAGGACTGAAACGAGGATTACTCGATTCAGAAAGTGACTTTGTCCACTAAGATAGTCTTGGCAATGAGTCTTGACTAACAAGAAATGATTCTCTATGATTATGTGTGTATGCCACAATGAGTAATGTTTTATGTTATGATTTCATTTCACTACTATGATTTATCCCATGTTATGAAATTATGCTCTCTTTTGCAGGTTAAGATTTCCAAAAATGTTATGTTCTTATGAAAATTATGTGATTGATATTTCTTTTGTTTACCCTTACTGAGCATTTGAGCTCACCCTTTTATGTTTTCTTTTCCCCAGTATATAAAGAAAGGTTTTAGGTAAAAAAAAGGAAGATCTTTATGGGAGATTTTGAAGATCGTTCACCAGGATTAGAAGATTACGTTCCGAGTTTCCAAAGACACTAAACTATTACGATCCTTGTGTGTGTATTTTTGTTATGTATTAAGTATTCCACAAAAGTAATGTAATTTCAATGTACGATAAGCTTCGGGTCTCTACAAGGACCGTAATAGTTTAGTGTCTTTGGAAACTCGGAACGTAATCTTTAATCATGGTGAAAGATCTTCAACATCTCCCATAAAGATCTTCTCTTTTTTTTCTTACCTAAAACATTTATTTATATCCTGGGGAAAAGAAAACATAAAAGGGTGAGCTCAAATGCTCAGTAAGGGTAAACAAAAGAAAAATCAATCACATCATATTCATAAGAACATAACATTTTGGAAATCTTAACCTGCAAAAGAGATCATAATATCATAACATGGGATAAATCATAGTAGTGAAATGGAATCCCAATAATCATAACATAAAACATGAAACTTTTTGGCATACACACATAATCATATAGAATCATATCTTATTAGTCCAGACTCATTTCCAAGACTATCTTAGTGGACAAAGTCCATTTCTGAACCGAGTCACCCTCGTTTCAGTCCTATTTCACTAAACCGGTATAACCTACCGTTCCAGCCATGTCTATCTCATGAGATATAAAATCTTTACCCAATTCATTAGACGGAGATATATGTCCCACCCATCTCATAATGATACCATTCTTATGTGTACCACAAAATCATAAACCATACATCATAGCATATCCCATGTAATAAAAATGGGAATCTTAAACATCGTGACATCATAAAACAATTCATATAATATAAAGGAATTCATAAAAATAATTCCATCACAACATAATCAAATCAATGTAATAATAGGGATAAAAATAGAACCCTTTATTATCTGAGATGGAAAATAATTTCGATAAAACACTTGAACTCCATTCTTGAGGAAAACATCCTTTCTACTTCAAAAACACTTTTCCTTTCTTAACATGTCATACAATTATAAACTAAAAGAAGTTGATTAAAAATAAACTTTAAAACTTGTAAAATAAGCTTCTTGGAAATAATTTTTTAAAAATACATTCATTCTGTATAAGTTAAAAAAACATTCTTCTCGTACTTTTGTCAGAAAAGTAAAAAAGTTCCTCGTACGAAAAACGACTACAGATTCCTTTCATATCTTTTACTAAAAACTCACCGAAGGGTAAAATTGGATTTAAAAAATTTTAGGTGGATGGAAAAAATATTTCATATTGAGAAAACATGGATGTGGATGATAAAATACACCCCAATAAATACCAAAGTATAAACAATCTCGGATAAAAGTGAGATTGTGATATTTTCCCTTACCTTAGGTCCGATTTGCTTCGTAAGTGTCTGAACCTGCTGTATAATGATTTAAATAATGTCATTGACTTATTCCAGAATCATACTCATTGTTATGATATCATATATGGTTCACATATGACTTTATTTTACCCGTTCTTTTGTAAATTCCATGTTAAAGGGCGTTTTGGGTAAAATTGTTTCATTTGTCGTCCGTGTTTTGACTTTTAATTATTCATATGATTACTTAGATCATGATTACTTAATTCCAGAATATAAAACATGATTTATATATAATATATATTCAGAATATACATATATATAATAAATCAGTAAATGGAAAGAAATACATCGTTCATGGAGACGGTATGCCGTACGTATGCATGAACGCTGTTTTCGTTTCATTATTGAGTTGAATGGAATTAAGTAGATGACATACATATATGTAAGCATAAATACAGTATCATTATTATGTAATATATTTCATGATTACTTATTATATATACTTTATAATCATTCATGAATGGTTAATGTGGAGAATGAATCTCATCCCATCGTGGAGACGGTAGTCCGTATGTACGCATGAGCGATGATATCGTTCTCATGATCGTGGGACTGTATTGGAGTGTACGTATACTATTTAAGAATGAATATCTCTTTAAATTATTCATATATAGTTATTATTTACACCATTATACCCATCCAAGTAAGGTGGTGGTGGAAAATAGATTTCACCACGGCGTGGAGACGATATTCCGTACGTACGCACGCGCGGTGATTTCCTTTTTCCGTAGGATGGATAGAATGTTAATTAGAGTTGTTTCATATTTATAATAACATATAAATATATAAGAAATACAGATGTTATTACTTTATCATGAAACAACTTAATAAGAAGAAGTTGAAGAAGAAAGAAATTGAAAAGGATCGGTAATGGATATTACCTCTTTTTGACGCGCCTTCACTTAACCTCCACTTAAATAACTAAGGATGGTCTTTGAAGAAGACCAGGACCTCTAGGATGAGACTAGGGAAGTGGAGAGGAGATTTTTTCAGGGGTTGGCCCAGCTTGAATGCTCAAATTGGTGTGAGGAGGAGAGGGAGGAGGTGCCCTTTTATAAGGGAGGAGAGGGGCACCTTAGGAAAATCACAAAATATTATTTTATATTTAAGGTAAAATTCGGTTTATAATGGTTTAAAAGGGTCTTATTTCGAATCTAAAGTGGGTATGGGTCAAAACCCTCTCATACAATAGGATTTAGACAAGTTTAGGTTATTATTTTAACCTTATCAATTAGATTTAACTCTATGTTAAATAATTTAACTTTTACCGCGTCTTTTTGTTTTCTTACACTATATGGTTAATAAACTTACTATATCAAGCCAAACGAACCCCAAGTTGTTTATTAATAATATATATAATCTTATCTATGTTATTTGTCCGAACCTTAGATTTTTAGGAATAAAATAACAATTAATAATATAATATTTGTTTTAAAAACAAATTTATGTCAATTTTGACACTATTTGGTACATGATTTTTATGAAATTCATAACAGAATGATAAGTTCGAACCAAGTTACTTAAATCAACAATAACATGTCATATTAACCTAGAAAATTAGTTTAATTCATGAAAAGTCTCATATTTCATTTATTTGGGCATTTATAACATCAATTATGTCAATATTTCATTAATAAGACAATTACTGCATCATCTTTGTGTCATAATAAATGATAATTATTTAATCCCTAAAAATTATAAATAAATTCATATGATGTAGATAATTGTATTATATTTCTTTATACTATTCATGTTTGAAGTTTCATGAAGTTTATCACTAGATTAAAATTATTATACGTATAAGATTTAAGAAAGTGACATGTTGTCACATTCTTTGGTTTTAATAATAATTAAATTATTTTCATTGAAAAAATTTAATTAAATGAATCTAATCCGACCCTTAGGTGATATGGGTCGACTTTTAGTCATCCAATAGGATTTTGACATTTGTTAGGGTAATTTTAAAATATTATATTTACCCTTAATTACCCGATTTACCTTTAACTATGGTAAATAAAATTTACCGTAGTTACTATTCATAATTCCCTAAAATAAAAAGTAGCTTATTAACATAATTTGGATCCGCTGATTCCAAATAGGGAATCCATTTTTCAAAATTCAATACACAAAAGTTTCAGAAATTAAATTAAAATTAATCCTGTTGTCGAAAGAAAATGGGGTTTTCTTTAAAACATTGCAAAAGATTGAATTGATTTAACCTACGAATTCAAGGTAAAATCAATGCTAATGACATACATTATATTAAATGGTAAAAATATATTCTATTTATACTTTAAAACCATTCAATATTATAATTTATCCACATAAGATATTATGATGAAAAAAGTTGTTTTTAATTAAAATATAGCGTGTTTTTACTATTCATTAAAATATGAAACTTATCAAAAAAATATCAAAACTTTATCTAATGTAAATTTTTATATCCTGATTAAAAAGAAGAATTTTATTTTGTCAAATTGAACTTATAAAAATTTCGAAAACTAGATTTAAAGTGTGTGCGCCATCAAAAGGCGGCAAAACTGCATTTTTTGAAAAAATTTTATTTTACCCGAAAAATTTATTTTGTTCTTATACCATGTTCTTGAAATGTATAAGATGAATAATAATGTTATAAAATTAAAAATTTAGTTAACACTATTCATAATGGCTAGTTCATAACAATATTATAATAATATATCGTTGTTTAGTAAAACCCAGTATTGTGTACAACACACACTGTCGAGGAGGGTCGCGATTGCGTGTAATGCAAGCCAAGTCAGGGTTGCGTGTTGCGCAAGAATCCTTCGTTGTTTCATATTAAAGAATCCAACCATATTTCATTTATACATTGAATATATATATATATATATATACTCAATGTTGCGTAGAATAACTATTATCAAAATTGTGTGTAACATGATCCAAGAATAGTGTTGCGTATACTGCAAGCTAATACGGTGCTGCGTATAGCGCAAGGTAATCTTTGTGTAGCACAAGAAATTAATGAAATTAAAAGAATATTTTTCATAAAATCTCAGGGTGTTACATGGGAACCATAGGATTGGGTCATGTTCGGTGCATCACGGACGACCGGATTCCTGAATGGTCCTCCTTATAGCGGTGCGACGGAGCTGCTGTCAACCTGCAGCCGACCAGGTGCCGGCTACCCTCTACCCTCCTCTGCAGCCAAGGGGAGGTGGTCTCTAGCTTAGGTAGCACAGACATGTTACACCACTTCGCCATCTGATCGGCTGGTGTTCCCGCCTACACATTACTCTGCCACGGCCGACGGGCCGTAGCCTCCTCATCTGGCGGCGCGGACGCGCCCGACCCTCCTTCCACGCGACCGACCATGTGCCGGCTACCACCTACTTCCACGATCCTTCACAGCTTCATTCCAAGCCTGAAAATTATGATTTTCTCATATTCACTATCCTTGGGTCGAGATCTCAGCATCCATATGTTTCATTCAATGAAACTTGTGTTTTTAGTGCACTTAATTATTTGGCATCGAAGAGCTCATGAGAAACGCACAGATAGTGAATATAGAAGGTTATGGTATATGTGTGGATCAATGGATGTGTTTATTTGGCCACTATCACTGAGAATAATGTATATTAAGAATCAAAATAATAGATTTAATCATATTTCAAATTAAACCCCCTTCCACATTTTCATGGAGGTGGCGTGAGGATGTAAATGAAGTCAATAAAGTGGGAATCGGCGCCCGTGGCTCCAACAACACATTTCCGATCCGAGCTCGGGTGTCATCCTCATTCTTGGTCAGGAGAAAGTTTTTTTGTAGGGCGTTGTTGATTAGAGGATTGTTTACAAATTCACCCTCTCCCATTCACCAACAGAAAAGTAAGAACCCTTAATTCCCTCAAGAAGAGTTCATAAAATAACTCTTCATTAACATGTTGTTTCATTAATATAGTTTTAATGAACATTATTATTTAATGAGATTTCTGGTTACATAAATTGTGTAACCAAGAATTTAATGCCCAGCCTTAAATTCCCAACCACCCTTGTGTGGTCCCCACCTCTATAATTCAAAAAGGATGTTTCAAAAATAAAAATAAAATGTTATTTATTTTATTTTTATTCTTCCACAAAATAAATTTGAAAAATAACTTCCACCGACGAGTGACAGTGAATGAGGTGATGGTCCTATTAAGAGAATATCAGCGTTGCAAGTTTAATGGTGTCCTTTGATTTCAATTCCGAGCACCGGTTCAAAAGTAACAAAACGTTGCTCGTGCGTTTACTTAATGTACCTATTAAAATTTCAGAAATTCATTCTTGGAACACCGGGCCCTGGAATCACTCACTATCAATTTTCACAAACTCTTAATATTTCCATATATTTAAAAAAACACATGGAAAATCCCAGGTCTTTACATTTACCATGACAAAAAATGATCCACCACTTTTCAGCTACATGTATTGCATAAATAGGTCACCTTAACAGAAATTATCTTTGTCTGTACTATGACACGGTAAAAGGATATAGGTTTTTGAAAATAGTTCTACTAATTTTCCCATTTTCATATAGATGAATAAAACCAAAAAATATATCAAATAATTTATGTTATAAATGTTTAATAAGATACCACCCATCGTTAAGGTCATATCAAATGTGAAATTTATCACATCCAATATTTTTTACCAAAATAATGGTTACATAAAAATTTGGGTAATAAAATAATTAAACATATAATGAAGAAAATTATCATAAATGTAT
Source organism: Viscum album (assembly GCA_963277665.1). Classification (NCBI taxonomy): domain Eukaryota; kingdom Viridiplantae; phylum Streptophyta; class Magnoliopsida; order Santalales; family Viscaceae; genus Viscum; species Viscum album. The sequence continues at coordinate 607,201,942 of OY728123.1, read as the reverse complement.
TATCTAATATTGTTGAATGTAAAGAGGCTACTTACAGAGATGATAATTTCTGAATTTCCATTAATTTTTCAAATGGATGGTCTTTTTTATGAAACTTTCATGTATTATTATATAAATTCTTTGAAATTATTGGTCAATGATAAATCATAATAACCCTCCATTTATATATTTTTGATATAATCTATATAAAATTGAGAAAGGACATATTTTTTCGGAATTCCCCCAAGAAAATTTCAATAAAAGTTTACCGTAATAGCCATAGCCCCACACTCTGGTATTAGGATACTAAAAACAAATTATTTACATTTATGGATTTGACATAAATAAATGTGACCCAATTTGGGAAATCCATAACATAAAAAAAACAAATTGAAATATCAAATCACTTACATACATAAGGAATATTTAGGTTTTTTAGTTATGGTGAATTTGGAAAAACTCTTACATTGCCATACCCATGTCTTAAAGTGTCTTTTTTTCAACTACACATAGAATCTTTTTTCACATTAACACATCATTAACTTCCATATAAATACCATAAATAAATATATTATGTAACATATTTATTTATAAACTAGGGAAAGGAAATATAAGAACGGTGATATCAAATCCTTAGTAAGGGTAATCTTAGGTTTAAATAATTGAATATTTTTAGAGAGAATAATATGGGTATAAGGGTATGAGAATATATTCATAGTGAATGAGCATTAAATAAATTAATTCATAGCGATAACTACATTAATTATGAAACATTTAGTACGACATAAATGTTTATCTAATTAAATATCCATAATATCAAAAAATAATTTTCCATGTGATGTAAATATTGATGAAAGGTATAACTTCCCAAAACCCACACTCCAAGATCAGGCTCTAAAAAAATATAAATTATATTTTCAATGTTTTTGCTGATGGATTTGGCCAAATTTTATTCACCCAAAATTTAAAATATGAAAAGGAAATATTTCGTCACATACATTCTCATTGAACCATTAGGTATCGAGTGTTAGATAGTTAAGAAAATCACTCAATTAAAGAATAACCAAGTCTTTAAAAGATTATTTCTAAAACATAAACTGAGTTTTCTTTTTTCCCATTAATTCAACATCGTATTTCATATAAAAAACTTTTATACATAATTCATGCAACATAATTCTTGAAAACATGGGGAAAATGAAATATAATATGGGTGATCTCAAATGATATACAATGGTAAACGTATACATTGATAATTAAATGTACCTGTTAACCATAATAATACAATAATATTATGACACAGTCAAATTTCATGAGAATAAAATAAGAATTTTTATACGAATTAAAACATGGATCATCGAACATGAAAACCTAGAATAAGGCTTTTATAATGGAATGGGTTATAAAGAACAATAATCATGAGCCATGAGATATAAATTATGATAAAATGAAACATTTATAACCCATAACATCATAGTAAAAACATGTTGGTATCTGGGAACATGATCATCATAGAGCCATTTAAAACCCTTATAATTGGAATAATTATATGTTCAATAAGAAATCTTATTATTCAAAGAAAATACAAATTTTCCAATGCATTGGAGCACTATCTGGTTGCCACCATCAAGTAAACTATATCAAGCTCACCCAATGCTAACTAGGTGAAGCCATCTTATAAGCTATATTGTGCTCACCCAATTCTTTTGGGTTGAACGCATCATATGAAAATGTAAACTAACAATAAAAGGTACATATAGATTTTATTTCGTCATAAAACTAATAAAAAATCAATATTCTTTTCTTACGTTTATTAAACCATGGAAAATTAATATGTTCTATAAAAATCTATTTAAAACATGGTTAACCCATTGAAAATAAATGGGTTTCATAAGAATTTCATTGAAACATGATTTACTAGTGATTAATAAACAAGTTCCATAATAAGATCCTTGTGACATAATTGACCCATGGAAAAGAAAAAATTTCAATAAAAATATATATGATATAGTAATAATACATCCATATAATAAATGAGGATTATATCATTACAAAATGTCCTCATTTTATCATAACATACAAGGGTTTCGGAAATTAATGAAGGAAAATACTAATTAATGATAACTAAAACTATTTTTGAGGAGAATAAAATATTTATTTTGAAAATAAATTGTAAAAATAAGAAACTAAAAAAATATTGTAAAAACCTTTTTCATTGTAAGATAAATTGGAAGTATAGAAATGATACATAAAGGAAAATGTTATTAAATTTACATTTATAATATTTTAAAAAATGGAAATAGATAATGTTAAATTTATTTAAGAAATAATTTATTATTAGAAAATAATGTTCTTGGAAACATTTTTTAAAAAACTGATGTAGAATAGAAAGATACACGATCTAAAAAAAATACACATTTGGTATCACATACAAATGACTTTCTTGATAATTTTTCAATAAATAATTGAGGAAATTGAAATAATTTTTTTACCATATTCATAACCATTGTATAATAATGTTATGTGGTCCAAGAAAATAAGATCATATTATTTTCACTAATGGAATGTTGAACATAATCAATCATGTAAAGAATGGATATTATAAAAAAACATTTTCTACCTTTGTAACCATTAAGTCGTAAGCCCCATAAAGTAATAACATAAAATTATACTTAAATATCATTAATAGATGTAAATTCATGATATAACATGTCATAGGGAAGTATATACATGTCACAAATTTATATAGCTGTATATCATAAATGCATGCCTCAAAGAATGAGAATTTCAGATGAATAACCCTTAAAAATACAATACCATTGAATTTGACAATTAATCAATGTATAAATTACGCGTGTCAAATGTAAATACACATAATTTATGTTGAAATAAAACATAATGTAATAAAAATTCATTACACACATAATCTTATAATATCAAATACAATGGATAAGTTATATAACCCAATGAAGAGAAATTGAGTTATGAAATTACATATCACTTGGAGAGATTAATATAAAATTTACATGGATAAATTAATTACTTTTGAAACATAAAATAACATTATTTATTGAGTATTCATTATATTACATTTATAAAAGGTACTATATACACCACACAATAAAAATAACTGGTGAATATGGAAAATGTATCATTGAAGTAAATGTGATAAGAGAAACCATTATCTCGACTCTAGACTTTCATTTCATGTTCTTAAGCATATGTGTACTAATATTATATAAATTATTTTATTTATTAAGATAATTTTAAATATTTAATAACTTATTCATAAATAATTTTATTTTATTTTTTTAATTTCATATTTAGTTACTTAACCAGTTAATTCCCTGACATGTGTTTTGTGGATGATTGACACATTATCTCAAAACGAATATGGTGTGTTGACCATGGTCAAAGATTCCATAATTAAAAATATTCCATAATAATAAGAAAAAAATATTTATAATATTTATTCATATATTATATTTTTAAAATCAATAATGAATTATTATTACGAAGAATAAACTATGTTACGACCTTTTAGATGGTAGGCTGTACGTATGCATGAGTAGAATTTCCAATCTAGAATGAACATTATATAATGAAGGTATATATTATTTTATATTTGGATAATAATAATAATATTATAAATAACACATTTTTTCTTTAAATAAACTTATATATATAATTATATTGATTTATTGTTGAAAAAATAGTCACATCATGTTTTAGAGGTGGTAGTCCACACGTAGGCACGAATGAAATTATCAATTCACTGTGTAAGAAAGAAAATGATATATTATATTTTAAGAATGATAAATATCTCATAAATATCATGATTTTTCTTTTATATGAAACATATCAATTAAATTTATCCTTATTACCTTTAATGTAAAGTATTGGTGGAAAATGAGGCATATCTTTCATGAGGAGGTAATCCTCTGTAGAAAAGAGAAACATTATTGTATCCCCCACATAGTGTAATGTAAAAATATATATGTGATATAATAACATGAATAATTTAAATATTAAAACCCCATCATCTTATAAGTTTAACATATTTTTGGATTCTCTTAGAAGTAACATACATCTTTTCAACACCATCATATTTTCAAATGTGTTGTAGGTCTATATTGTAACTACCTACCTGATATTAGAAATATAATGATAAGGATTTATGTTAACTCAACAATCCCAATATCATAAATAATATCTAGTTACCCTATCGTGAAATAAAACAAATGGATGATATTATTTCATTAAGACCATAATGCCTTGATTAACCAGTAAGAAAGAAACAGGTTTCTTTAAAAATCTTCAAAATATAATCATAATCCATTTTTAGAAAGTAAATGAAAAAATAATTAGATCATTCCCCTAGATAATAATAGTAATATTTATTGTATTTTTACATAATTTAATATTCTTTAAAATAACATTTAAAAAGTTTCATGTAAAACAATGGAAACTACTCATTTATTTTTTATCATTAAAAAAATAAACAATTTACAAAATATTGTGAAAATAAATTTCATTGAAAATATCTCTAGAAACCTATAAATTACTATTCCAAGAAAAAATGGTCATAACAATATGAAAATACAATCATTTCATAAAATGTAAAAAATAAATATTTCTTTCCAACTTTCGAAAAGAGTGTCAAAGGTGACCCATGGGAAAAATGTTATAAATTATCATTCAAAACCTTATAATATATGGTTATTTGTCATGTAAAATAAACATAGGAAATAAATTATATTTGTAAAATAAAATTATTAAAATAATTTGGACAACATGGATGATGATTTTTATTTATAGTCTTTAAAAACCATAAATCTCTTGTTAAAAGAAAAACCCCATCCAACCATTTTAAACCAAAACCAATTTGAGATCAATAAAATAAGAAGGAAAATTAAATACCATTAGTATAAAAATAGTATTGATGTACTATGTTGAGATTCATTTTATAGAAAATATAAATTAATATAGGTGATTCAATCTAAACATGTCTCAAAAAAGGATGTTTGAGATGATTAACCAATTCATATTGAGAAAAGATTGACTAAAAAATCCATTGAAAGAAGGAGCATAACATGATTCCATAAAACCCATAATTTCTATCAAATAATTTGTGAAAATAAACTCATGGTGTATTATGTAAAAAATATAAAATAAATAATGGTGCACAACATGAATTATTTCTCAATGAATTAAAATAGAGAACTTGTAATCCATTAAAAATTTTATAAATTTTGATTCAACATCTCATGAAATATAGAACTTCAATGTAATGTTAAGTATCATGATGAAAGTGTAATTCATTATATCATATATCAATATTAGAATAAATAAAATATGTAATGATATAGGTTCATATTAAAAAAACGTGATCTCAATGAATCAATTTTTATAAGAATTATCCTTACAATGATTGTACCATTGAATTTAGTATTAATCATTTATGTGATTGTGTGTAAAAATTTTAAAATCACAAAAATAATGTGGAAATACAATATAGTAATCACAGATTTAATATGACCCATATTCGGCGAAAAAATAGTCTATTAAGTGCATTTATAACTAACAAATGAAAAATGAGTCAAGATACCCTTTACCTCAAGTCCCAATTAACTACGCACATTCTTTATATAATATTTAATAAAAATATATTAATTATTTACTTATTTATGAAAATTTTATAGGATTATTAACTTATTATTAAACCATTTAATTCAATTATTCTAATGAAATAATTATTTACTTAATCAATTATTTCCACATTATATTTATTGGGTATTTTCAATTCATAGTTGAAAATTGACTGTGATATTATATAAATGGACACTTTTCATAAATGACTCCTGCAACATTTTAAATATGCTGAATATTATAGTTATACATTCTAGGATGGGAAGGTTTAATATCTTGAAAAAATGAGGAGCATACATAACTATTATATAGTAATCAGAAATATTTATTTTAACCCTTATTCTTTATCCAAATAAAATCCCACATTATCCTTAGTACACATAGTCACTGGATGATATAGATCATGGAACAAGGTGATCCAAAAGAACTATAAGGGAATGAATATGGGAAATGATTCCATATAACATGGGTGAGAATAGTAATAATGATTAAATATTAATCATAGGATAATCATCATTATTTTGAGAGAAAAATGTGATAATGGAAGGGAATGTGGTAATGCATAAAAATGAATTATCATTTCATAGTGGTAAAATACCGCACATAGTTTTAAAAAAAATCATACATCATGTTAACGCATATCATATGTGTATAATCATAACATCATAATTGTGAACAAATATATCATCATGTACACAAATAATACAAAAAATGTGACCATATATATCATATTAACCAATTCATTGGAGGGATATATAGTTCTGATCCCACCCATCACATTATAATATTTACAAAATTGTGCGTGCTACATAGAACATATCACGATCATAGTCCTCAAATGACCTATGAAAATGAATGGGTTTCAAAATTATTTCATAAATAATGATTTAATTAATAAAATTGGGGTACCCAAATAAATAATGGAAAACATATTTTGTATAAGAATCTTTATTCACGAGTGAAGAAGAAACAACTAAAGGGGAGTAAAAATGTTTTTTTGGAAATAAATATATTTTTGGAAAATTATCAAACATGAATTATAAATCAAGGTGGTAACATGTATATCATTGAATTAAAATTTATGAATGATTGATTTATTTTTAATAATCATAATAATAATATCCATAAAAATTGATGTGAAAGGTGTATAAACCATTGAATGTGATTTGGGTCCGAAAATCCTTTTACCTTAAATCCTGTTTTATTTAATCACTTTTTCACCTCATAAATAATGAAAATAAGATTATTAAAACGTTGATACTTATGTGAATAATTTTATTCTTTACCAAATTTAATTATTTAAAGTCATTTTATTATATTTCATATTTTTCTTTGTTACAGGGGAGTAATTTTTATATATTGTTTTCCATAATAATACCCCATATTTCTTCGATTTCTCTATTTTGTTCAAATTCTTGTATACATAAGTATAATTAATTAAATATTCTTAATATAAATATATAAATATATATTTATATATCATAAATAATTATTTATAAAAAACCATAGGTTTGTGGATAATATATGTATTTTCAATTTACACTTGGGCGATTAACAAACCATTGATGGGATATTATCGAACGAGTAGAGAAAGGAACTCTAAAATTAATATATGTCATAAATATGACAATTATATTAATATAAAATTATTAATATAATTTTAACATAATAACTAATTAACTTTTAGTATTTTTTTGAAATTAATTGTTAAAATTTGGAGAATTATAGAAAATTTAAATTATTGATAGGAGCATACTATTTCTTTGGTGTAGCTTCTCTACTACGACACTAAAAATCCATTAATGTTTGGAGTTTATTTTCTCAACAAAATACAATTTTTTATAATGGTATCTATAGGGAGTATATTGGTAGATATTTATCTTTGGTGAGTGAGGGAGAGGTGTTTTTACACGGGGAGAGAGCTGGGTTATTTATACTTGATGAGAGGGGTATTTTTAGAATAAAATATTTAATAAAATAATATATCAATGGTAAAACTTATAGTAGTAATTTTTTTGAATATATAAATCATATATAAATATATTAGAGTGTTTTTACTACTTTTAACCCCATTTATAATTCTAATTCACATAATTTAATAAAAAATAATGTGGGAAAAAGGAAAAGAATCTTATTTTAAGGGATCACATTTGACATTAGGTCTTGAAAAATGATTATTTGATTGAGAAATTGATTTAACTATATTTGAATGAGAGATTTATGATATGTAATATATTTTTGGTGGAAAAAAGGTTTTATAAATGATTAAATAATTATTACATCATAAATGATGTAATTTACGAGGTAATACCCCAAGCTTCCACGGTATGTTACCCTTTGAATAATACAATAACTTGTGGTGTACACAACATCAATATCAAACACACCACAACAAATATAAAAAGACGTTATGAATAGTAATACCAACTTTTAATGTTTTATAAATTTTATTTTTCAAAATGGACTTCATTTTTGAATTCGGAATATCCAAATTATCTTATAGTGAATTTTTGGTATTTTTCTGAAAATATTCAATTTTTTATGAATAGTGAAAAGACTACGTCATTGGTTAAAACCAAATTTTTTTATTTAAATAATAATTTATTTTATATACATTTATTTTAGGTCAAAATAGATACATAATATCTATATAAGATCAATGTAATACATCAGAGTCATTTTATAATAATATAGATATATAAAACATTTAATGAACTTTTTACCCTCTTTTACCCACCTCCTAGGTGCATCTGCAAATTTCCATAAAAAATAATTTTACTGCTTCATTGAGTTGAATTTAAAAAATCCAAGAGACACGGTTAATCTCAGTAAGTAAAATTTGGTTCAATAAGATGAAAATAATTTTTGGTGAATATGATCTTTTGACTTTTATTTACCACAGTTAAAAGTAAATATAGTAATTAATGGTAAAAATGATATCATAATTACCCTAAAACGTGTCATAATTCTATTTTCTAAGTATAAATCGACAAAAAATAACCTTATAAATGAAATATAACCCCCTTTGTTCCACATGGATTAGATTAGGAAATTTATTATTATTTTATTTTATAAAGAATTAAATTCAATGTTTAATAACAAAATCATTTTTAATATAGGGTTATACACAATATAAATACAACTATAAATTTTTGTTAGATATTTAAAATTATTTCCTACATAATGATATTTTAGTTATAATTGTTAGACACTAAATAATTTAATTTATTTATGACTCAATGATGATACATTAATTATCTTATTAATAAAATATTAAAATAATTGATATTATAAATAACCAAATAAATGTAAATTGAGACTAATGATAAATTAAAATAATTATATAGCCTAATATGATATGTTCTGGTTTATTAAATAAATTTTATTCGAAGTGATAATGTTTTTCTGTCTTTCAAAAAAATAAAATACCAAATAGTGTCAAAATTGATATAATTGAGTTTTTAAAACAAATACTATATTATTAATTGATATAATATTACTAAAAATATATGGTTCTTTAAAAGGAAATATATAAGGTTATATATATTAATAATTTACTACAAGTGGTTCACTTGGCTTGTTATAGTATGTTTATTGACCATGTAATATAAAAATAAAAACAGACATGGTAAATGTAAAACTATTTAACTAAGAGTTAAATCTTAAAGATAAGGTTAATATGGTGACCTAAACCTATATAAAACCTATTGGTTGAGATTTTTGAAACCCATCCCCACCATATCCTCAAAATAAATCATTTTGGAGACATTAGAAACCAAATATTATTTTATTATAAAATAATATTTCAATCTTTTCCTAAAGTGACCCTCGCCTCTCTTATAAAAGGGTACTTCCCCTTATCTTAATTTAGAACATCCAAAGCAATTTGACTTAGCCAATCCCTAAAAACATATCCTGAAAGATTTCCTACTTTTATTTAATAGGCCTTTATTTGGTCATAAATCTGACATATGGATTCCTTTGGATCAAATCAAAAGGAAGAACCCGAAGAAGAGGTTAATATTTCATCACCTCTTTCAAGTTCTATTCTTCTTCAAAATTCTTTTTCATTGTTTTTTTCAATTATAAAATCATAACTATAGTATATTATATATAATGTGATGTTATTATAAAAATTTTACAACAATATTTCTTATTCTATCCATCATATGAATGACAAAGTCACCATACATGCATACATACGGCTTACCGTCTCACGTCGTGGTGTAGTTTGTTGTTCAAACACTTCATTTTTTTTGGATGGGAATAATTTTGTGTATAAATGATGTAAAAAATAAATATAACATGTTAATGACTCTGTATATATGACATACCATCCAATTATATAAAAATATTTCATCAATATAATGATATTGTCACTCGTGCGTATATACGGATTACGATCTCCACGAACGCGATGAGATTCATTTTCTATCGCAATAATTCAAAAATAAATTTCATTTTATGATTAAAAATAATTTTTATGAACATAATATGATTCTATATATGAATAAAATACATCCCATTCATAATATACATGAATTACGTAACCATGAATATATAGGAAACCAAATCAGTTAACCCCCAAAATGACGATTCTACTAAAATATTATTAACCAATCAATATTATAAGATCATATATGATATCATATTTAGGAATATTGTTCTTATATAATTTGATTAAAATTATTTAACTATTATACCGGAGGTTAACGTACCCTCGACCAAGGAAAAGTAAAAGTTAAGGGTTAATATAACCATATCTTTATTTTCTGAGGTTGTTTTTTCGTAAGTATCTATTGAGACGTCTTTATCATCCACATCCATGTTTTCATAAAAATTCATTTCAAAACATTTTCACTATTTACTATAAAATGGCTTAATGTCATTTATATCATTATTTTACCTTATATGTTTGGAAAGGAATCTTTCTGTCATTTTCCAAATAGGGTACTTTATGACCTTTTTTGAAAAAATTATTGTAAGAATTTTTTTTAACTTATACGGCAGGTGAAGATATTTTCTATCATTATATAATCATCAAAGAATCCCTTACATGAATATAAGAATAATTACAAAATAAATGTTTTATTTTCTAATTATATTACTTTTAAATTATTTCAAAATAGAAAGAGATATTTCTCTAATAAAATGTTTTCATTTCATATATGTCAACATCCATTTGATGGATTTTATTCTTGTTTGAAGTTGATTTATTATGATACAAATCTTCCATATTGTATTAATGGTTTTTTAATTTTTTTACTATGGATGTATTTTTTTATTCAATTCATGGTTTATGGATAAATTATTGAAATTTTTATGCTAGTTTTAATATGAATATTCATTTTTATGTTTAAACCTTTTCATATAAGTAATAAATTGGATTTAGTAAGTGAAGAGTGGAGCCCGCTATGGCTCCTTGATGCATCGGTAGGTCTCATGAGACAAACTAGTGTCTTGGCACAATTCCTTGACAAAATCTAATTTTTAGTCTTTGCACAAGGCCTTGACAATGCGGTTATGAAGTCTATCATTATAGATTCCATCATTACAAATGTGGTTATTGATATTGCAAGTGATTATTCGAATAGTAGAATACCCATGTGAATATGAAAAATGGAATTATTTGATTTCATCTTTTCCATTTATGTGGATATTTATGTTTAAAAGGATTTTGTTTTAATCTTATACATTTCTTTAATTGTTTATTCTTATTTATGAATGTTTTCGATATATTTTTATCGTTACTGATCATCTGAGCTCACCCCTTTCTATGTTTTATTTTTTCCCGGATCTGAAGAAGTATTTAATGGTTGATCTATAGGGATAAGATAAGCATATAAGTGTTTTAAAAAGGGAAAAATTGTTGTTGTTGTTTTTATTTAATGATTTAATGTAAAACTTATGAATGTATCTAGTACTTCCAAGGCTACTGAACTGATCGGACTTTCAGGACATGATTCCTTGTATCTTGTCAATGTTATGTAATAATGCACCGAATCTAGGTAATTGGGATTGGGGCATAATGGTTGGTATCAATGGAATTTTAGCACAATCCTTTCAAGATAGATTTAGAAAAACACCGATAAAAAAACTACCCAAAGATAGACTTAGAGTATTAGAATATAATAACTTCCTAGAATTTTCGTATTGTAGATATTTTGAGATTTTTCTAATCAATACATCTCTTCCTAAATATACTTATCAATTCACGTAATCGATGTAGGGATTTCCCTCTTACTAAAAATAATTATAGTGGAGCTGGTGAGGAAATTGGGGCTGATCAACTTATCACCATAGTGGGAAAACTCACTTAACTTATGAATAATATCCTTATACGTATGGATCACACTGATCCACAATGTGGAGGATCAATGTTAGACCGCTTCATGAGGAAACAAACACTAATATTCAATTGGAGTACAAATCTATTAGTATATGAGCAATGGATAAATTCCATAGAGAAAATATTTCATGCTTTGGGGAGTAGCCATAGGGAAAAAGTTTTCAGGGTAGTTTATCACCTCACGAGAGATGCAGATCAATAGTGGTTATTAAACCAAAACACCAAGGAATATGAATAAGTATAAAACATGTAATGTAGAGAGTTTAATGATATTTTCTTGGAAAAATACTTTCTTCAGGACCATCAAGCGGATATGGAAAGTTAATTTTGATGTCCGAGGAAAAAGGACGATGAGAATGTCGCAATGTATGAGGATAAATCTACAAGGTTAGCATGGAATGAAACATATTATATACGTCGCCAAAGGAGTAGTATTGATTTATTTGTTTATGGGATAAAACCATTTATTTATCTATCATTAGCATCACAACCCTTCTCATTGTATAAAGATATTTTCTCTTGCACTATCAAGTCAGAAAATAAATTCTCTAACTCATACAACTTTAAAGAAAAGAAAGAGAAAAAGAGATCTGATGAACACTCTGAAAATGGAAATAAGGTGAATAAGGTAAAAGTTGAATATCCATCCTATGGTAAATATGGGAAGAAACACCCCAGTATTTTCCTGAAGGGAATCAGAGTTTGTTACAAGTGTGGTGAAAAAGGACACCAAGCTCATGATTTCAAGGGGGAGAAAGATGTTTTCAATTTTGAATGCTACAATTATAGAGAAAAGGGGAATTATGAAAATCAATTTCCTAGGCGCCATGGGAACTTACCGCAAAAAAGGCAGGGGAGAAAGGCCAAGCTTTTGGGAACACTACTACTGAGGTTTAATTTCCAAAAGACGTGGTGGCGGGTAATTTAATTCTTTCCTCAAGTTTATACAATTATTTATTTGATTTTGGATCATCGAAATATTTCATATCTTCCCAGTTTGCTAAGAAAATTAGATATTTTTAATTTGACTTAAAAAGGGAGTTGTCAGTCAAAACACCTAAGGGAATTTTCATTGCAATAAATTTTTTTTGAATCAATTCCCATTAGGTTATATAAATGTCCTTTATCTTCTGATCTCATCTTCATACCCATGATTGAATTTGATAAATCCTTGTAATGGATTGGCTTTCAGACGATGATACAAAAAATTATTATAACAAGAAGGAGGAAACAATTTTCGATAATGATAAGGATTACCTTAGATTTTGAGTAGAAACGTCACCACCTGATTCTTATCTATATCCATCCCCAGTAGCTCTAAAAAACTCAATTATCGGGGAGGAAGAGAATGAAATAATTATGGGCGAGGAAAATAATGTTTGAATAGAGGATGTACCTATTTTTAAGGAATATGTCGATGTGTTTCTATAGGATTTACCTGTACATCCTCTGGAATGAGAAATTGTGTTTTCTATATGTTTAATTCCTTGTTCAAGGCCTATATCAAAGACCCCTCATATAATTTCCACTGTTGAGTTAGTGAAACTAAAGAATCCACTATAGAAATTGATTAAGAAGGGATTTATTCGCCCTAGTGTTTCTCTATCGGGAGCCCCTGTCCTTTTTGTTAAGAAGAAAGACAGATCTATGAAGTTTCTCATTAAATACAGGGAGATGAATGCTATAACAATAAAGAACAATTATCCCCAACCTCACATTGATGATTTATTCGATCAACTTTATAGAGATCAATATTTTTTAATGATTGAACTTCGATCTTGATATCAGCAATTGTGTGTGAAAAAAGAAGACATTACGAAAATAGCATTTCGAACCAGGTATGGTTTTTACGAGTTTACAGTAATGCCTTTGGGATTGAATAATGCACCCTCTATCTTCGTTGATTTAATGAATAGAGTTTTCAAGGAATACCTTGATGAATTGTTCATGGTATTTATTGATGATATTTTGGTATACTAAAAAAACTACGAAGATCATGAAAATCACTTGCACATTATCCTAAGGACTCTTAGATGAAATGAATTATATGGAAAGTTTAGCAAGTGTGAATTCTGGCTTCAAGAGATTTATTTTCATGTCTATATTGTCTTTAAGGATGAAATCTATGTTGATCCTTCAAAGAACAAGTCAATCAAAAAATGGCCAGCACCGACGAACGAGTATAAATGAGGTATGTAGTTATATTGGGTTACCATGTTATTATCGATGTATCGTCCAAAATTTTTCTGGGTTCCCTAACCCATTAACCAAGCTCAAACATAAAGGGGTTAATTTTTTTGGGAAAAAAGAGAGTGAATAATGTTTTGATGAACTGAAGAGAAGATTAGTGAATGCGCCTATATTGACTCTACCATCAACGAATGATGGGTTTGTTATTTATAGTGATGCTTCAATGAAAATATTTGGTTGTGTCCTTATGAAGAATTATATATTTATTGCCTATGAATCACAATAACTAAAAATTCATGAGAAAAAATATCTGACTCATGATATTGAGTTATCAACTGAAATCATGGATATGAAAATATGGAGAAACTATCTCTATGGTGAAAAATGTGATATTTATATTGTTCACAAGTGTTTAAAGTATATTTTCACATAGAAAGAACTCAACATGAGGAAAATAAAATGGATTGAAATACTCAAGGATTATTATTTCACTATACACTACCACTCGTGAAAGGAAAATAAGGGGAAGATGCTTTCATTAGAAATGATCATGGAGTGTTGAACAATATGAGAGTTGAAAGGGATCCTATTTTGACGGATATACTAATGATGGATATGGGAATAACCATGGAAGGTGAAACAATAATAATTTTTTCAAATGGATTCCAAACCAACTTTAAAAGAAATGATAAAGAGTTCTCAGACTGATGATAAGGACTTTCCAAAGAAGATTAAATCTATGAATGATGGGAGATTCAATGACTTCATATAAGAATATGAATTTTGAAATTTGGGAGGTGAATTTGTGTTCCAGATATAACTGATCTATAATGTGAATTTTTGGTAGATTCTCATAGTTATAATTTCTATATACACCAAGGGAGCACCAAGATGATTAGAAATTTGAAGGAACATTATTGGTGGGACAACATGAAGCGGGAGATTTCAGATTTTGTGTCAAGATGTATGGTTTGTCAACAAGTTAAAGCTAGAAGGCAATAGCCTAGAATATTCATGTAACCTCTTCCCATAACTGAGTGGAAATGGGATAATATTATGATGGAATTTTCATGGGGCTACTAAAGACTCCTACAAGGAATGATTCAATATGGGTCATTGTTGATCATCTTACCAAGTCAGCACATTTTGTTGCTATAAGAGAAGATTTACCACTTGAACGTCTGGCAAGACTAGATATTAATTAAGTTGTAATACTCCATGGTGTACCCCCATAAATTTTTTTTTTCATGATCCCTATTTTAAATCATGATTCTAGAAAAGTCTTTAGGAGGCCATCGATACTGAACTTCATTTGAGCACAACTTACCACCCTCGAACTGATGGACAATCCGAACCGACTATTCAATCCTTAGAAGGCATGTTATGGTCCTTCTCACATGACTTTCAGGGTGTGTGGGGTCAATATTTTCCTCTGGTTGATTTTTTCTATAACAATATCTTCTATTCAAGTATTCAGATGGCACTATATGAAGCATTATATAGAAAGAGATTTCACACACCAACTCGTTGGGATGATTTTGGTGAATCAAAACTCGTAGGACTCGAACTTGTTGAGGAAACAATGGAAAAGGTGAATGTTATCCAAAATCACATCAAAGAATACCAATGTAGGAAAAAGAGCTCTGATGATAACCAAAGGAAGGATTTGGAATTTCAAGTTAGAGACCATGTTTTATTGAATGTATCTCCCTGGAAGGGTGTTATACCTTTTAGTAAGAAGGGTAAATTGAGTCCCTGATACATCAGACCTTTCGAAATTCTTGAACGAATTGGAGTCGAAGCTTATCATTTGTAAATTCATCCAAGTCTCTCGAAAGTTCATAATGTGTTCCACGTATCACTGTTGAGAAAATTCATGCATGACCCAATGCTTGTAATCACATATAAGGAAATTGAACTGGAACCCAATATGCCTTATTCTGAAGATCCTGTCAAGATTCTTGATACAAGAGAAAAAGTTCTTTGAAACTAGACGATTCATCTAGTAAACGTTCTAGGGTAAAATCATAATATGGAAGAGTCAACATGGGAACCCAAGGAACTTATGAAAATGAACCACAGAAATATTTTTATGCATTAATATTCTAGAAATTTTGAGGATGTTATTATTTTAAGGAGGGGAGAATGTAACACCCCATTCTTCCACAATACGCTTCCCTTTTATTAATACAATAACTTGTGTTGTACACAACATCGAGTTCAAACACACCACAATGAATCAAACTGACCCTTATGAATAGTATTACCCACTTTTTAAATATTTATAAATTTTATTTTTTAAAATGGTCTTCATTTTAGAATTTGAAATATCAAAATTATCTTATTGTGAATTTTTTGTATTTTCCTGAAAACATTCAATTTTTCATGAATAGTGAAAAACATTACTTTATTGGTTAAAACCTATTTTTTGTATTTAAGTAATTATTTATTTTATTTAAATTTATTTTAGGTAAAAATAGATACATAATACCAATATATGTTAAAGGTAATTCATTGAAGTCATTTTATAGTACGTTTTTATATATAAAAAGTTTAATGAACTTTTTACCGTCTTTTACCCACCTCCTAGTAGCATTTGAAAATTTTCATTAAACATAATTTTACAGCTTATATGATTTGAATTTCAAAAATTCAAGAGACACTATTAATATCAGTAAGTAAAATGTTGTTCAATAAGATTAAAATAATTTTTAGTGAATAGTATCTTTTGACTTTTATTTACCACGGTTAAAAATAAATAGTTTAATTATGGGTAAAAATTATATCATAATTACCATACAACATGTCCTAATTCTATTGGATAAGTATAATTCGACAAAAAATAGCCTTATAAAATATTTATGACCCCCTATGGTCCATTTGATTAGATTAGAACATTTATTATTATTTTATTTAAAGAAGAGTCAAAAGAGTTGAATTCAACATTTAATAACTAAACCATGTATAATATATGGGTACACCCAATATAAATTAGACTAAAAATATAAATTATAAAGATAAAAAAAATTCCTACATAATGGTATTTTATTTATAATTTTTAGACATGAAATAATTTAATTTATTTATGACAACATGATGATGCTGTACCTACCTTATCGATGAAATATTAAAATAATAGATATTATAAATTAAAAATAAATGTAAATTGAGACTTTTGATGAATTACAATATTTTTTAGGTAAATATGACATTTTAGGATATATTAAATAAATTTTATTCTAAGTGATAATGGGTTTATGGATTTCAAAAAAATCAAATACTAAATAGTGTCAAAATTGACAAAATTGAGTTTTTAAAACAAATACTATATTATTAATTGATATAATATTCCTACAAGAATAAAACTCAGAAAAAGGACATAGATAAGGCTGTATATTTTTATAATTAACCACATTGGGTTCTCTTGGATTGTTATAGTATGTTTATTAACCATGTAATATAAAAATACAAAGAGACACGGTAAATGTCAAACTATGAAACAAAGAGTTAAATCTAAAAGATAAGGTTAATTTGGTGACCTAAACCTTTATAAAACCTATTTTTTGAGATTTTTTCGACCCATACACACCTTATACTTTAAATAAATCATTTTGGAGTCATTAGAAACCGTAAATTAGTTTTTTATAGAATATCATTTCAAGCTTTTCCTAAAGTGACCCTGACCTCTCTTATAAAAGGGCACTTCCCATTCCCTTAATTTCACACCTAGAAAGTCATTTTTCTATACCAAACCATGCACAAATATCCTCCCAAATGTCATCCATTAATCCTAGAGGCCTTAAATTTTTCATAAAGCCATCCTATTGAGCCATTTTGATCAAATCAATAGGATGAACCCAAAGAAGAGGTAAATATTTCATCACCTCTTACAAGATTTTTTCTTCTTCCACTTCCCCTTTCTTTGTTGTTTCCATTCTAAAATAATAACTGTAGTAAATTATTTATAACGTGACGTTATTATAAAAATGGTACAACTATATTCATTATGCTATCCATCATATGAATTACAAAGTCACCATACGTGCGTACGTACGACTTTCCGTCTCCACGTCATGGTGTTGTTTGTTATTAAAACACATCATTATTTGGATGGGTATAATAATGAGTATAACTGATATGAATAATAAATATAACATGTTAATTTTTCTTTATATATGATATACCATCCAATTACATATGATTTCTCTATAAATATAATTATATTGTCGCTCGTGCGTACGTACGGATTACCGTCTCCATGAACACGATGAGATTCATTCCCCATCGTAGTCATTCATGAATAATTTTCATTTTATGAATACAAATAATTTTTATAAAGATAATATCATTATTTATATTAATCAAATATATCTTATTCATAACAAACATGGCATATGTAACCCGGCATATTAAGGAAAATGAATCAGTTAACATCCAAAACGATGATATTACTAAAATATTATTAAAAAAGAAATATTAGAAGATCATATATGATATCATATTTACGTATATGGTTCATTTATAATTTAATAACTATAATTTATCTATTATACAAGAGGTTAACGCACCCTCAACCATGAAAAATTACCAGGTAAGGGTTAATTTGACAATCTCATTATTATCCAAGGTCGTTTTTACGTAAGTATCTACTAATACCTCTTTATCATCCACATCCATGTTTTCTCAAAAATATATTTTAAAACATTTTTACTACTCAGTAGAAAATTATTTGAATTCATTTATACCCTTATTTGACCATATTGGTTTTGAAATTAATCTTTCTATCATTTTCCAAACAAGGTACATTATGACATTTTTGAAAAAATATAGGTTAGAATGTTTTTTAACTAATACGACAGGTGCAACTATTTTCCACCGCTATAACATCGTCAAATATTCCCTTAGAATATTATAAGAATATTTTCAAAATAAGTATTTTATTTTATAATTATATGAATTTTAAATTATTTCAAAATATAATTAGCTATTTCTCTAAAAAATGTATTGGTTTCATATATGTCAACATCTTTTCGATGGATTTTAATTTATTTGAAGCTAGTTTGTTATGAAAAAAATCTTCCATATTCTATTGAAGTATTTTTGTTATGTTTTAATGTGGATGTGTTATTTTTATACCATTCATGGTTTATGGATAATGTATTGACATTTTGTATAGTAGTTATAATTTTTATATTTATGTTATATTTAAACCTTTTCATATGAGGAATGCATTTGACTTAGTAAGTAATGGGTGGAGCCCACTATTTCTCCTCGATGCATCGGTAGGTCTCATGAGACAAACTAGTGTCTTAGAACAAGGCCTTGAAAAAAATCTTATTTGTAGTCTTGGTATAAGGCCGTGACTATGTGGTTATGAATTCTAGCATTATGCATTCCACCATTATGAAAGTGGATATTTATAATGCATGTGATTATTATACTAGTAGAATTTCCATGTGAATAAGTAAATGTAATTATTTGACTTTATATTCTCCATATTATTATTATATTTATGTTTAAAAGGCTTTTGTATTACTCTTATACATTGCCTTAATTTTTTATGCTTATTTATAAATGTTTCTGCTATATTTTTATCCTTACTGAGCATATGAGAACACCCCTTTATTTGTTTTATTTCTCTCTGGATGTGAAGAGGTATTTTATGGTTTACATACAGAGATAGGATAAAGATATAAGGTTGTTTAAATGGGGACAAAATGTTGTTGATGATTTTATTTCTTGATGTAATGTAAAACATATGAATGTATATAGTACTTATAGGGCTACTACACTGATCGGTCTTTCAGGACAAGATTCCTTGTATCATTCCAATGTTATGGAATAGTGCACTGAATCTGGGTAACTGGGGTCGGGTATTACATATGATACCTATGTTATGTGAAAAACAATATTTTTTAGTATTTAAATGAAAATTTATGTTTTTCAAAAAGCTACCAACAAATCACTCTTTTCAAATTTGAACACGTTGATTTAAAAAATGATAGGAATTTTATCCAATTGATTTTATATCATAGGTAATTTAAAATTTTAATTTATAAATTATTTTTTTAATGAAATATCTTAAAATAAAGTTTACCAAAAATGTTCTTAAACATTATTTCAGATTCTTTATCAGGATTTATAATTTTACAATTATAATATTTTTATATAGTTTACATTAAAATGATAAACATTATTTATAAAATAATTTATTATTTTATGGTCAATTTAGTATTCTATTAGTCATGTTACGATTCACAACCATTAGGTTAGTATTCTCAATGGTCGGGTCACTATTCAAATAGTCACATTACTATTCCAATGGTTTCATTACATCCTAAAACTAAACATCATTATTCAACTAAATATTCACTAAAAATCCCCCAAAAGGTTATATATTTTCATTTTCTAGGTTTTTGATTTGTTTAGTAATATTTTCATTCACTTATATATTTTTGTTAAATGGTGGGGTGATTCTCATTTATTTGGGAAATCTGGATCTCCCCATTTTAGTTTTAAAATTTTTCTATTTTTTATCCCTTTATAATAATTATACTTTTAATGGGTTAATTTATTGAATGATGTAATAATTATAATTAATGAAATAATATTTTTCTAGTTTATCTATGTGTTGTATGTTTATAATATTTTATAATTTAATGAAATAAACATTCACTTCAAGAAACAAATATAATATTTAAAATATGGATTGTTACATTCCTACAAATTTAGATATTTCAACCATAAAATTCCAAATAATATTCTTGGTTGAGAAAAGGTGATAATACCTTTGTTTTATTATTTCCTTTGGTTCCAATTACACATTGTAATACTCAAGGTTCCTCTAAAGAATTATAAAAAGGTGAGTTATCATTTTTCATAGTACAGTTTCAACCCATTCTAGGATATTCACAAAATTCCCCTTATAATAGAGTTCAGTCTCCAATTTTACTACCATTGGATTTAGTATATGATATTGGTTTGGTACGCACTTCCTCATGAAAGATACTTGGAAAGCATCATGAACATGAACCAAGTGTGGTGAAAGAGAAAGTCAATTTGACACATATCCTTTGAAATCAATGATCTCAAATGGTCCAATGTACATAGGGCTACAGATCCCCTTATTTTAAAACCACATGACTCTCTTCCATGATGATATTAAAAGGAAATATTTGTCTCTAAATTCCTACTCGAATTCTATTTGACAATCTCCATTATAGATCTATTCCCGACTCTGATAATATTTTATATGTTTTTGGATGGATTTAACCTTCTCTATATTCCCTTTCACCCAATGAAGTCCAATTAACCGTTTTTCCTCAACTTCATCCAAAAAATAGTATTTTTTCAATTGCTTCCCGTAAAAGGATTCATATGGACCCATTTGAAATGTTAGTGGATGTTTGGTTGAATAAAAAATAAACTAATAGTATACTTTAATCCCATGCAACATTGAATTCCATTGACCAAAATATTATAATTTCCACATGCATATGAATATTCCTTTCATATAAGCTATCATTTTGTTGGTGATAGGATGTTTGTAAATTCAATTCATCATTCAAAGCGTGTTGAAGGCTCTATAGAATATTGTGGTGAACCTTAGAACACAATTAGATATAATTGAATGTGGACCCCATGTATCCTCACTATATCATCAATATATATCTTTGAATGTTATTCTTGTGTAAAATATTCCTCAATAGTGATAAAATGGGTAGTCATGGTTAGTAAATATACTAAAACCCACATCACATTTTTTCGTTTGGATGACTTCAAGAGTTCGGAATCAAATTCAATATTTACAAAATCAAATTTCTATGTGGGAATAGAAAATTTTTGCATCATCCCTTTAGACTTCAATCACTCTTTTTAAGTTACTGTCATACCAAGTACCATGATATATACTCCATAGTATTCTTCTTTATGTTATCCCACTATAACTTTTATCGAAGATCATGTTATATCTTGGTATATCTACGATGGATATAGAAATGTGAGATATGTGAATTATCAAATATATCCTTATTTATCATAATTTATGGAGGCACACAATTTATAGTTCCAAATAGAATCACACCTGCATCATCGATGTGGAAGTCTTGTAGTTTCCCTTCCATTACCTCATTAACCTTTTTTAGAACTATATTATACCATTGTGCCTCCTTGATTTTATATTACATATATGGTTGGGTAATAATTTATGAAAATTAATATTTGTCACCTGATTTTATGATATCCCTTCCTTAATTTTATATCCAAGAAGATAGAGTATTTTCAATCTACGTCATGGATACAGTATAGGGTTCTTTTCTACTATGATCATCACCTACCATGTTCACCATTCCCAGGTGGTTGTGAATAGATAAATTGTAGTCCTTGATTAGCTATAACCATATTCATTGATTCATGTTGATATGATTTTATATGAATATATAATTTTTAATCTTATGATTTGTATATATGTTTCACTTCTCATAGAGATTGTCCCTCCTATTCGTTAAGATGAATATCACAATATCTAACTTCAAATCATGAGTTGAGTAGTTTTACTCATGGATATTAAACTATCATGTGGCCTAGGCTATCACACGGTCATTATGTATGTTTACAAACCCCAACCCTTTCATAGAAAAATCATCATATATCAAAACCCCTATCTTATTGATGGTATTAGGAGTATTTGTGAAGTTATTTTCCACTAATTAACCTCATTATAGATTTATTAACATTCTTCGTTCTGTATATAATTTACCCCATTCCATTTTAATATTGTTACTGGGCTGAAAAATCATGACAAATATCTCAAAAAACATCATTACTACCTTTCTAAGAAAAGAAAACTATGAATTTTAATTCCACTAGTGGTTCTCGGTCATTATGAAATTTCCTTTGAATTTTATGTGTCCAAAGAAATTATATAAGTTGTAATCACATTCCCCTGTAATGTAAATTTCTACATCCCAAAGCCACACTTACTGAACTTATCATTCATTTTATCATCCCTTGGAATTCCAAATATAACACTTAGATGATCTCTATGATCCTACTTGATCTTATAACAAATGATAATATCCATGATAAAAAATACCATTAATTTTTCTTGGGATTCTATAAAAAATCTATTATTAAAATCCATGAATATTTTAGTGGAATTAGAAATTCTGAAGGTAACCCCAATAAAGTCCTATTGTTCATAAATTGAATGGAAACATGTTTCTGGAATATGTTCATTCTTCAAATTCAATTGTTGATATCCAAAACAAATAACCACCTTTTATGAAATAATGAACTCCACATAATATATTAAAGAAGTCTTTAATACCTCTAAGAAGATATTTTTTCATCAAGAACTTGTTGAGATCCATGTAATTGATAAACAAATTTATTTATCCATTTTTCTTCTTAAAAATGTTCAACACTTCACCATTGGGTGATTTACTATAGTGTACGAACCCTTTTTATAAACTCTCTTTCATATGCTTCTTTAACTCATCTAGTTCTTTTAGGTCTATCCTATAGGGGGATTTTGAGATAGGTGTGGAGGTTTTTATATAATCTATTCAGATCTATACTATTGATCTAGGTGATATCTAGGTAACTCTTTGGGGAATACACCTTTTTATTCCCCCCAAAACGAGAATTTCTTCCAGGATGGTACATTCCATAGACTTATCCATTTGGGAAAGTTATAATTCTTCATAGGGTATCATCACCCACAATATAGATATATTTTACAAAGTATATTTATGATATTCCTTTCATTTCTAGAGGATAATTTTATGTTTCTAAATATATAATGCAATTTCTTTTCCCCAATATTTTATGTGCGCTATATATAATGACAACCAATATATTAACAATATAGAATCAAATTACACCATGGTATGGTTTCAAGATCATTTGGAAGAAAATTTCCACATTAGCTAATAAGATAAGAGTTTAACACATGGTACATAATGATCTGACCACTATAGGTTATATATATATATATTTCTTGGAATCATAATTTGATTCAACAGTTTTAGAAAACATGAAAAATCGATTGGAATATGTCAAAAATTAATCAAATATTTTTTTTACATTCTTGATAGAATAGGAAGTATACCATGTACAACACCATTTTCACTATCCAATTTATGACTCGTAATGGAATAAGTTATAACTTTATCTTTTGGATTTAGTTGTTATTATTACTGATTACCCACAAGGACAAATGGTTAAGTTCACTTCCTTACATATTTATCTTTCTCACTACAATTTAATCATTCATTCATGGGTGGTGCATTAGGAGGTTCCTTCCACTCATCCATCGTTATGGAAATAATTTTTATGTACCTTATGTATTCATGATCTTTTTTGATTTTTGTCACACTATGAATAATTTCACCATTACTCTAATGAAATTTCCATGATGTTTATTAACAAATTTTGAACATGTGGGTGGTGGGACCCTCTTCCATAATTTTTCACTTAAACTAATAGCTTGAAATTCAATTCTTATTTTCTTATCTCTATAACCGTGGGACCATTACCAAAAATCCATCACTACATTGTGTGCACCAAAAACAACTTCATTGTAACTCCAATAGTCTTGCATAGTTAGATTATTTCAATGGTGTTGTTTTAAACCACTAAATAATCTGTCTGTTTTTTTATAATTGTTTATAAAAAATCATAAATATTATCATCCAGGACTTGTAAATAGTTCAAGGGAAATACATATTAAGAAATATTTTATTAACATCTCCATCCTCCATGCCTTCCTTATCATCAATTGACTTGGTGTTCTACATCATTTTCCACCATAGATGAAACTCTTAATCCAATTGATAGATGAATATATACACCCTATCTTTCTTAGAATAGTGGATCATAGAAAACATATTCTCTTTTATTTAACCCACAATTATATGATAAATATATTAGATAATCTACTAAATATCCAAATACAGTTGGGTAATCATTTTAATAACATTTTGAACACCACATTCAATATAATTTATTATTTCATTGGGTTGATCATTACATTTCCCCCCACATGGATTATTGGTTCAGTTTCTCAGAGTTCCCACAATTTATAAAAATATATTTAAAAAAATTATAATTCAACAAATCATAATTATATAATTTATTATTTTTCACAATTTACACTAAAGGAATATCTTATGGGATCCCTATGATTAATTTTTCTTAAAACATTGTTTCGTGGACATTTACATATATGCAGACTTACCATAAGATTTTTCACTAATTTTTTCTAATCCTAATTGCTGAATTATCCAAACCATACATCTGATACCAACTATAGTGACCCTAATTTTTCTTACATGACTATTAAAATTTTTTAAATATAGAAAACATAATATTTATACATTCAATGATCTAATGGTTTATTATCTTAAGAAAATTAGTATAATAAGTCACAATTATATAGAAGAAATAAAAAATTATTTTAATGGCACTTTTGTATCCTTATAAACCACCACAATAACCTTATAATATGTAGTCCCATGGGTTTATACATCAAATAAAGTGGTGAGCCGAAATCCTAGTAAGTGGAGGAATAAGGGACCCAAATAAAGATAAAATTGTTGTTTATAATCAAAATCATAATATAATATGCATATTACTATCATCATAATAGTGAGGGAAATTTTTTATTATAGAATGTGGTAATGAATAAAAATTAAAAATCTTGTCATAGTTGTAAGATACCGTACAATGTTTTGAATAATGAAATCATCATTTTTATGATTTCATTTTCTTGAAACCTAAAATTTATTAGGATTTTAATGTTTATTTATATTCTTCTAAAGACCCTAGGTCTTATATTAAGGAGGTTTGGAGGATAAAAGTGTGTTTTTCAATAAAAAGTACTAATAAGGGAGTGTTTTTTGAAAATAAATTGAAAAAATGAATTAACTAATGTGTTTAATAGTTGAAAAAGTAATGTATTTTTTTATTTATGAGGGAAGGGGTCATTTGATAGTAAATATACTTCTTGGAATGTTTGGTTATCTGAAAATTTTACATGGTTTAATGGAATCCTTTGGTTGAGTGTTTTCAAGATCTTGATTAACATCATTCCTATTAAAACAATTAACAAAGAATAAACCCTTAAAAACTATTATTTTCATGGTTTTGATCTAAATAATAGAAAGATGTCCACCAAATCATACTAAAATATAATGTATGTGTGATAGAAG
Organism: Viscum album; assembly: GCA_963277665.1. NCBI lineage: Eukaryota > Viridiplantae > Streptophyta > Magnoliopsida > Santalales > Viscaceae > Viscum > Viscum album. The sequence continues at coordinate 607,175,566 of OY728123.1, read as the reverse complement.
GAGGATTATTGTCTTGTTCAATTATAAGAACAAAATATTACCAATTAAATCTCAACCCAATAAGTATTCAAATGAATAATTATTTACTTAATTAAACCAAAGAGATGAATTTACTGATGAATCATGATAATATAAAGATCACGTTAAATAATTCACCTAAAAATTACAAAAACAATTGAATAAAAGTTGTTGAAACTCCCTCATAAGTATGTATAGCTTCCTCGAAAAAATTGTCCATTGTATAGCTCTCTATAGAGAGGAGGATGAGGCTTGGGGGGAATATCACCTTCATCCACGATCCCACTCTGAGGATAGGGTCCTTAATAACATCTTGAATGAGTCTAGGGCTCCTTCGGGTCTCAAAAATATCATAGATTTTCTCCCCAATAGAATATTCGAATGAGTTGAACAAAGTTCCCTTTTGTAGCCAAACTAAAAGGTGGTTTTGGGAAAAAATATTTAAAATACCACATCACACAGAGTGTTCGGAAGTTCGGAAAACCTATATTGAATTTTTAATAATTAAAAATTGTTTTCCCCAATAATTTAAGATCTCAAATGAAATTTTGATTCTTTTAAAAAATTTCATTATGAGATATGGATGACACTCAAAAAAATTTAGTCTTTGTAATGATTCATTTTCATGGATAAAGAGGTTTGGTTGGGCCCCGTAATGAATAAATTAGGCTTGGGTGTCTTTTTATGTGTAGTATACCACTAAAATATGGGATCAATCCACAAAAGTCCATTATAATAGGATTCATGGATTAACATCTATTTAATATAGTGGTGTAACCATAAAAAGAAATAGTGAATCATGGTGCCATCATACCCCCACACCTAATCATTTTAACTCTTTGGAAACATTAGAATTCCAAAAATTATACATGAATATATTAAACAATTCATTAAGATTTAACAGTCAATAAATATTTAATTATTGAGAGATATGTGATTTATGTAAATTTTACACCATGGAGATATTCTCAGTGATAGAAGAAAAAGATGTCCCATAAATTGAATCAAAATGAAAATGAAGTAGATGCGTGATACCAATTTGAGAAAATAATTCAAATGATAACCATGTTATTAACTCTTCACATGTGTTTGTGAAAGTAATTTCATGATATCTTTCCACTTTCTATCCATTAAATATTGGTTATTTTAAAATATATTTTCTTATATTATACTTCACACTGAACTTTCACTAAATTCGTTGAAAATATATTTTAAAAACCACTCACTTATAAATTCCTAGATGTTAATCCTTAATTGATGAACCTAGATATTCCCATGTGTTGTACATTTCATCAGTCCACCTAATAATTTTTTATTTTTATTTTGTTATTTTAATTTTTTTGAGGGCGTACAATAGTCAGATAGTTGGTACACACACACAGGTCAATCTGGTATAGAAATTAAATTGATCTTATATGAAATCAACACATTTAAAAGGCATTTTTAAGGTTTAAAGACCAAAAACTAACTCCTATTTACCTTATATTAAGTAAAAAATGATTATACTTAATGGTTTGATGAAAATATGTGTGGAGATATTAAGTGATACAATTTCACTATAACCTACTCACAGAAAGTGTATTAATCAATTGAAATATTTCATAGTGATAAAACCATTTATATCATCAATATATTACCAATTTATAAGAAAAACGAACACCTGAATGTTAAATTTATGCCAAATCACACATTACTTCAACGAGAAAAAATAATTATTAAAAAAATTGAAAAAGGGAAATTCCTTATGAATTTTAAATAATTTATATGGTGAATTGGGTATAAAAAATTAACCGTCTGGTAAAAATTGAGGGGGAAAATGGTGGGCTAGAGGTAAAAATACTATTCATCAAGTAAAACAAAAAAAATAATGAAATATTATAACAATTCCAAACTTACCCAAGAATATACCCACCCACCCACCAAAAACCCCCAAACACCTAGTGTGTGCATGGTCTTCACTCTAATAAAAGATAATATTGGAGGGGAGGATAAAACATGGTGGGATTCATTGGAAGGTTTGTTCTTGATCATTGAGTTCCTTAATCAGGTACTCTAGAATGTCTTGGTTAAGGTGCTTCAACTACTTCCCATTGATAATGAATGATTTTTTTCAATTTTTTGAACATCATAAACAACAAATAGATAAATAGTTGAAATATTTTATATTCCAAACCATTGTGAACTATTATTACCTAGATGTAACTTTAACCTTTCATTGAAAAGGAGGACCATATAACCAATTATTAATTCATGTTATAGGATGAGGTAGTATTAATTAAACATTTTTCTCTTCTTATAAATTTGGGGTTCTTATATAAGGTTTTACACATTTACTCATACTCTTAAATCTACAGTTTCCTTTGAGTACTTGCACTAGCAATATTTTAATTTTATTGTATAGTAGATCAGTAGGCCGTGTGATCTATCTCAATAGGGAGGTAACAAATTTTTTCTAAAAACTAGAAGATATGGTGATTGGGTAATGGTTGTTTTGAAGGAAGTGTGATAAGCACATTATGAATCATCCTGTCAAAGTATCTAATATAATCTATTGGATTGAACAATTTTTTACTGATTTTTTTTACCTCTCTATTCAACACCTCAGGTTGACCACTGTTTTTTGGTTGATATGTAATATAAATTCAATGTCCTTCCCCATAACAATGAAAAAGGAATTTAATTGTTTAGTAGTAGAAATGAGTACCCTAGTCATTGATGATGAATAATGGTAATCCAAAACTAAAAATGAATTATGTTCTAAAAAATTCCACAAATCTATTGGAATCATTAGTCATTATGGCTCGTACTTATAACAATTTTGACATATAATAAACTACTAGATGAATGTACATGTTTCCAAATGAATTAAGAAATGACCTCATACATTCAATTCCAAAACATTGAAACTTTCATGGATGAAATGGGTTGTTTTGGAATTTAATTTATATTAGAGAGATTCTCTGTTATTTGATAGTGAGGAGAATATTTAAAGAAATAATGGGCATCCCAAAATAGTGTTCTCAAAAAAAGAATCAAATTTTGGACTTTGAAATTATTCTATTGGAGACTCAAGTGACCCTCAAAATAAATAGATTAGAATAAACTAAGGACAAATGGAACTATATATTGGGGACACAACGCTTGATGAATTGATCACTATATGTTTGCTAAAGGTAGCGGTCATCCAAAAATGTACAAACAAAACTAAATTTTTAGAAAATCAGGTCGGTTTTTGTATATTACAAGGATTTAAGGATTATAGAAAACAATTTACAATTTCATCATAATAAGGAATACCATATTTCAGATTGCAAAATTGATCATCAGGAAAATTTTAATATATAAAAATTTATGGGGATGAGTCAATGTCTAAGGATGGGAGGACACTATTGATATAGTCTTCTTGAAAAATCTCTACTACATTTTCACCCAAATTATAAGTTAAATTCCCGATGTTTTAGGATTATCTGAAAGGGATGCGGTTTGGCGTTAATTTTATTAAGGGGATACCAGAGGGCCGAATGATCTAAGAACACAATGATTTTAGATCTTAAAAGGTATTGTAACACCCCAGGTAAATAAAGAATATGAAATTTTCATATTTATCCATATTTGTGAATAAAATATTAATATGACTTTAAAGGGGACGCTATGCTCAATGGCATACCAAACACGCAACAACGAGTTTCTTGGGAATCTTACGTTGCACTCTAATAATAAAATAATATTATTTTAAATGGCAGTTAACATGTAGCCGTTGTATTGGCGGTAATGGATATAAATAACTAAAATATGATTATATATGTTTTTAAATGTTTTTAAATTTATCAAATAAAAGAAAAAGGCATAAAATACGGAAAGAATTCAATTTTAGGCGTGTGTGCCCTAGTTTTCACTAAAGGTTCACTTATCACCTTTTGATGGATAACCGTCATTAAATATAGTTTTGTTCACTCTTATACATCATTTTGGACCAAATAAAACTCTTCTTATGAATTGGGACATCAAAATTTACTTTGTGTAAATTTTTGGTATCTTTCTGATAAAGTTCATTTTTTAATGAATAGTGTAAAATGTTGTATTTTAACTCAAAACCTATTTTTAATCTAATTTATTTATATAATTAGATTATCTTTTGAATTGGTTTTAAAGTGAAAATAGAATATATTTTTAACATTAAATCCAATAGTGGTCGTTGGAATTAATTTCACTTTGAAATCAGACTTAAACTAGTGTCAATCTTTTGATACTTATTGTTTCATAAAAACACGCAATTTGCTCTGATAGTAGGAATTAATTATTAAATTAATTAATGTGACTTATATGTTTTGAATTTTGTAAAATATACTTCATTTTTGAATTCGGAATATCAAATATAGCTTAGGGTGAATTTTTGGTATTTTTCTAAAAAACTTCAATTTTTGATGAATAGTGAAACCACTAAGTGGTACTTATAAAAACTGATTTTTCCGTTTAAAAGAAATTTTTCCATCTTTGTGTTTTGAATTTCAAAAATCTGACATAAATGGTTTTCATTTAAAATTAAAATGTGGTTCAATGGGATAAAAATATTTTTTTGGTGAATAGTAACTTATTAAGTTTTTAATCGCGATTAGAGGTAATTAGTGTAGTTTAAGGTAAAAATAATGTTTTAATAATATGAAATGAACTTGAAACATGTCCTAACCTAATTGGATGTGTCATGGCAGACCAAGAAAACCCATGGGTAAACTTGGGGACCCCATGAAGCCACTTTGGTTGGAAAATGACATTAATATCTTTTTATATAAAGTTAAAGTAAAAAATGAGACAAACGTGAAATGTTTTACTAAAACATTTTTTACATGGGGTTATACAAATCCGATTTTTGCCTATAAATATTAATTGGAAATATAGAAATATTTCCTACATCATATTAGTTTTTTTTATAATTTTTAGACATTAAATAAATTAAAATTTTTATGACATCATGATGATGCAGCGATGACCTCATTATTTAACGATTAAAATAAAATGGAAAGATAATGTAATATCTAAGAAATAAATATGTCCAAAACCTATTGGATGAGTTTATTTCGAACACTTATCACCATATCCTTGAAACACATCAATGTGGGACCTCTTAAATCCGTATACCATTTTAAAATAAAGTGACTTTTCTTTACCTTCCAAGCGTGCCCCTCCTCTCCTCTTATAAAAGGCCCCCACCTCTACCTCCTTTCCCACACTCCCAAAGCCTTTGGCAAAGCCAAAATCTTCCCATTTTGTCTCTCCACTTCCATATCTTACTCCTCGAAGCCTCACTTTGGGCATAAGTCTTCCCAAGGAATCCTTTGAGCTCAAACCAAAGGGAGTTACCCGATTTTAAGGTAATGTCTTCACTTAAGTCCTTTTGTTTTATTTTGCTTCTCCAACCCCCTAAACTCTTTTTATTCATTTCTTTTGTAACAAATATAGTATCATCAATATACTAGAATGTTTTTATAATATTTATTCTAGATACACTTTCACACACCTACATCTAATGGTTAAATAACATACTCTTTCTGTGGATGGCGAATTTCGGCCTCCCGAAACGATGATTGTTCAAAATTCATTTAACACTTTCAAAGGTGGCCATTAAGATGAAACTATATTTATATATGATATATAATATTTTTATGTTTTCCTTAAGCTTCTGTATTTTTCATTTTGGGCATACCTTTATGGTTTCCATTATGGGTAAACAATATATCTTCATTTAAGGAAGTGCGGACTACCGCCCCTCAAAGTGATGTGATTCGTTAATGCCATATGTGGGATGTATAAAGGAAGGATTTAAAGTTATTATATATGATGTTATAATGGAATTATAATATAACTCTATATCATTATTATTCCATTCAATACAAATATGAAATAGGAATGAAAGTAGCGTTCATTCATACGTACGGCTTACCGTCTCCATGAACGGTGCATTTCATTTCTTATCCCCAAATGTAATGTACTATTATAAGTACATGTATATAATGGATATATATGATGAATGATACATATAAATGATGAATATAATTTTGGAATTAAAATATACATAACTCTCATTTAGTTTTAATTCCAATAATATGACATAGAAATAAAAGTAGCGTTCATGCGTACGTACGGCTTACCGTCTCCATGAACGGTGCATTTCTTTTCTTACCTCTAAATGATTATGTAATATTATAAATAAATGTATATTCTGGATATATATGATATATATGATATCCAAATCATGAATATAATTCTGGATATAATGAACATTTGACCACACAAAAAACATGTAATTGTAAGAAGTCCACTTTCGACTTAAGAACCAAATATCGACAAAACAAACATTATTTACTTAAATGATTACATAATGTTTATAACAAGGCAATAAGTGATCTAAAATGAATAATGAACTATAAAAAGGTTCTTAATAAAGTGGAAATTAACTCAAGTTTATTATTCAGGACGTTAAAGAACGATCGAGTCAAGTCGGACCTGAGGTAAGGGATTCTACTCCTCTCTTTCTTTTTAAGTACACTCTTTTATGACATTCCTTCTAAGCTCATCTTTCTTGTTATTGGGATGTTATTTTATATTACTCTTACTATAATTTTTATGTTCATATTATGAGAGACCCTATTCTCTCTCATCAATCTATTTTGGATGTTTTGAGTGGCGTAGTTAGGCTGCCGAATTTTCGTAAGAGATATAACCTCTCTCTTTCTCTTTAAGTACTCTCCTTTATGTCACTTCTTTTAAGATCCTATTTTTTATGATGGGGGATGTTCTTTTTTATTCCTCTTGCTGTAAATTTTATTTTAATGTGATGAGATACCCTATTTGATCTCATCAATCCATTTTTTGAAGTTTTAAGTGGCACCGTTAGGCTGCCGAGTTTTCGTAAGGGATTTTTCATCTCACTTTTATTCCCGTGATATTTATGCTACATTTTCCACAATTTCCTTTGAGTGGTGTATGTACTGACCATTATTTTACTCATTGTGTAATATTATTTCATTTATGAGTATTTACATCAATGTTGTATTGTCCTTCTTTCACGGGGCGTATGTTTCGAAAGATACCCATGTCGGTAAGGGAACCTTTCACCCTCCTCTTTTTAAAAGAGTTATTTTGTTATGTCTTTTAATTCACATAATATTATTTTGGGATATGTTCTTCTATATCCTTATTGATTTAAATTTTATGTCCAAGTGATGAGATACCCTTTTTATCTCTCATCAACTCTTTTTCTGAATTTTGAAGTAACGCTGTTAGGCTGTCTAATTATTGCAAGGGAACATCTTAACCCAATTTCGATTCTTTGGGACAAACTTGTACACCTTGAATATGTCGTTCTATGATTATGTGTGAATGCCCTCTGATTTTTTTACACTTAATACCCACTTATATTTCATGTATTCGTTTGTCACACATAGTTATGTAACTGATTTATCCTTAATCCAAGGATACCATCTTTGTATGGGACTTCGTCTCAATCTCCTTTAATTGAGGCATATTTTTTTTTATACACAACTTTCTTGTATACGGTGTATAAACCCCTTTGACTTTTACGTTTATCCAAAAGGAATATTTTTTATACGAAGCGTTTTACTAAATGATAAAAGGGAATGTTTTTGTCGTACGTATGCGGCGACAATGACTTCTCCGCCGCTGTGACCGTTATTTGAGTTTCAACTTCCTCTATAAGACATACCTTCTTTTTAAAAGAAAAATAATTACCATGTTTTAATTTTCTTTTATTTTGGTATTGAAAATGGTTTTCATAATGTTTTTATATCAATGTGTTGTATTGATATCTTGTGATTGAAAGGTGGAAATGTTATGTTTCCTTTATGCATGTTTTATGTGATACGATTATGTTGAGGTTCTTGGGAATTATTATGAAGACGGTTGGTTCCGTGATAAACTAAGGGCGGGTGAGCCCGATATAGCTCTCCAATGCATTGGGTAACGCTAAGGAGTGAAACATAAAGGTTTCTCCGAAGAGATTTATGGAATATACTATGATGGGTATTCCAAACATAACCAAGAGGGTTACTCCCTACGTAAGAATGTTATGAATGCCTCAAGTTACCTTTATGTATTATTATTTCTATGATTTATTCATGGTTTTATGAGGTATGTTAAAGTGCCTATGTTTTATGGGTAAAGTAGGATTTCATTCTTATATATATATGAACCCATGTTTCCTTTCCATATTTGTATAACCCTTACTGAGCTTTTTATTCTCATCCCAAGTTTTTGAAATGTTTTTCACAGGTCAAAGGAAAGGTATATGATGTGATGATAGTGTCAAGGATGTGTCAAGAAAGAATCCGTGTTTTATTTTAACTATGTTTCCGTTGATGGGAATAATGAATACTGTCTTTTATGTAACCACTTTGTTTAAATGTGGAATGTAATTCATGTTTCATGATCTAATTCTCTAAAACTCTAAACCTGAAAAGACCCCCAATGTGTAATCTTGTAATAACTCAAGATTAAGTATGGTTTAAGGCTGGGGCCTTATAGTTGGTATCAAAGGTTGGTTTAGATAACATTAGAGGTTTGGGTATTCTTTAAGCATAAGTGGCATTACCATAATGGTTAGGATTTTAGAAAGAGTCCTAGTTTTAGATAAAGTGAATGAGTAAGTATGTCTTAGTGCTTATCTTCTTCATTAGTACATGATGGTTTTTTTGATATACTCGCACTCACCTTTTTGGTTTTAGTAAATTGCTAGATCTAGAAGGCACCAAAGTAACAGTGGATGTGAAGGAAACTGTGACAGTTTTTTGAGCAAGCAACTGAATGATATGGGAGCTACAATGAAAACTCTTGTGATTATCCTCAACCAACTATCTGGATTCATGATTGACCACCTAAACCTTGTTGATTTCTCTAAGGAATCATATATGCGAGAAACAAATACCTACGGATGTACAGGTAATAATCATAAAGGTAAGTGTGTTAAAAAACCTATGTGTCAAAGATGTGGAAAGAAACACCTAGGAAAATGTTTCAAAAGGACAGAAATATGCTATAGATGTGGAAATGAAGGTCATAAAGCAAGAACCTGCCATGGAAAAAGGAAGAATCCAGTTGACTCGAGGAAAGGGAAAGAAGTTCTTTCTGAGGGATCAATTGAATGTTTTAAATGTGGTGTGCATGGTCATTATGAAAACACATGTCCTATGAAGAAGTTTCATGAATGGGATCACCAAGAGCGTACAAATGTTCGTTTACCAATACCTAATGCCATTCCGATTGAGGATGGAGAAACTGATAATGACCAATCAAAGGTATATATTATTTCATGACTATTGTTTTCCTATTTTGGAATCTTAGGATATGATTCATGATTTTGTTTGTAGGAAAGAGGTATTTCAGAATATTTTTGAAAGGAATGGTTAATGGATCATGAAGAATATTGAATGAGTAAGATGTCAACATATAAGGTCTTCAAGAGTTATGGTGAAATTCTTAAGAGTATTAAGTCTCTTTTGATGATGGGGTTACATTAGAAGACTTTTTATATTATGTGTAACCTTATGTTTAATATAGGCAAATTTTATTCAAGGAATAGTTATCTTTTCTTTGGTGGACATAGTTATAAAGAACCATTTGGGATTATATGATCCTTACTTTTGTGGTAATTATGGGTTACTATATGTTATGATTGAAGTGAATGACATGAGATAAAAATGAGGTTAAATTATGTTATGGTTATTTTTGATGATTTTATCCCTTTTTGGGGAATTATTTGAGAATTATATAGTTTTGGAAAAAGGACAACACGCAGACCGTGTGACTACCCGTCGCGTCTGACAAAGCTACGGGAATCGAACCCACAACCAAAGTGCGACTGGTATTTATCGCCTACCACTGGACTACATGAATTCCCTGGTTATTCTGACTGATTCTTTTTAGTTATATGATTTTATGAATTAAGAGTAAGTTGATTTTGGGTTATTTATGAAAATGATTAACCTATCTTAGAGGATATGTGATTAGGTTAATTACTTTTCAATATGAGACTTTAGGAGCAACTGATATTGTTTGGAGATAAATGTTACGATTTAACTTGGAAGACTATGTGACTAAATCCTTAAAATATTTGGGATTCAATCTTATATTGGTTTACATTGAAGAATTTTATGGACAAATTGTTTATCGGATGGTCCTCATTGAACTTTGGGTTTTGTTGGAAATTTTTTGGAGATTAAGCATAGATTTTCTTTTTAAAGGGTTATCCTTTTCTGGATTATCTGACCTTGTACTAACCTTTTTGTTTTTGGTTTTGATTAAATCCTAAAGACATGGGAAGTATATAGTTCTCTTTGGTGGATTAAGTGATTCTCTAGAAGTTGATCAGAGTACTCTTAATGCGAACAAGTCTCCCTAAATAATCGTCTTTTGGGAAAAAATATGTGTTTGATTAAGGAATCTAGTAAAAGTTTAAAGTCAACATAATAAGTGATTATGTTTCCTTATGAATAAATTCCTCAATAAAAAGTAACTTAAAACAAAAATGTTGTCTATTAACTTTTCCTATTGGGGAATCGAATACTGTTTAACCCGTCACAAGTTTGTGGTTTTCTTATGGTTAACTTTCTCCTAGACATGTTTACTATCACACTCCCTCAAGAACATGACCCTTTTGTTTTTCTTCCATGTCCTTGTTTTTCTACATATGTGTTTACTCGGGTGACCTCTGTACTTATCTTCCTTGATTTTGAAGTGATTTTTTTACTGACTCTTGTTCCGATGTGGGACTTTCAAGGATGTTTCCAAGCTCAATTTTAAAAATTGCGAGGATGCAATTCCCAAAAGGGGGGAAGGATGTAACACCCCAGGTAAATAAAGAATATGAAATTATCATATTTATCCGTATTTGTGAATAAAATATTAAAATGAGTTTAAAGAGGACGCTATGCTCGATGGCATACCCAATACACAACAACGAGTTTCTTGGGAATCTTACGTTGCACACTAATAATAAAATAATATTATTATAAATGGTAGTTAACATGTAGCCGTTGTATTGGAGGGAATGGATAGAAATAACTAAAATATGATTATATATGTTTTAAATGTTTTTACATTTATCCAATAAAACATAAAGGCATAAAATACGGAAAGAATTCAATTTTAGGCGTATATGCCCTAGTTTTCACTAAAGGTTCACTTATCGCCTTTTGATGGAGAACCGTCTTTAAATATAGTTTTGTTCACTCTTATACATCCTTTTGGACCAAATAAAACTCTTCTTAATAATTGGGACATCAAAATTTACTTTGTGTAAATTTTTGGTATCTTTCTGATAAAGTTCATTTTTTAATGAATAGTGTAAAATGTTGTATTTTAATTCAAAACCTATTTTTAATATAATTTATTTATATGATTAGATTATCTTTTTAATTGGTTTTAAATTGAAATTAGAATATATTTTTACCATTAAATCCAATAGTGGTCGTTGGAATTATTTTCACTTTGAAATCAGACTTAAACTAGTGTCAATCTTTTGATACTTATTGTTTCATAAAAACACGCAATTTGCTCTGACAGCGGGAATTAATTATTAAATTAATTATTGTGACTTATATGTTTTGAATTTTGTAAAATAGAATTCATTTTTGAATTAGTAATATCAAATATAACTTAGGGTGAATTTTTGGGATTTTTCTGAAAAACATCAATTTTTAATGAATAGTGAAACCACTAAGTGGTACTTATAAAAACTGATTTTTCTGTTTAAATGAAATTTTGCCATCTTTGTGTTTTCAATTTCAAAAATTCGACATACATGGTTGTCATTAAGAAGTAAAATGTGGTTCAATGGGATAAAAATAATTTTTTTGTGAATAGTAACTTATTTTGTTTTTAATCGCGATTAGAGGTAATTAGTGTAGTTTAAGGTAAAAATAATGTTTTAATAATATGAAATGAACTTGACACATGTCCTAAACTCATTGTATGTGTCATGGCCGACCAAGAAAACCCATGGGTCAACTTGGGGACCCCATGAAGCCACTTTGGTTGGAAAATGACATTAATATCTTTTTAATTAAAGTTAAAGTAAAAATGAGACAAACATAAAATGTTTTACTAAAACTATTTTTACATGGGGTTATACAAATCAGATTTTTTTTCTATAAATATTCATTGGAAGGATTAAAATATTTACTAAATCATAGTATTTTTTTATAATTTTGAGTCATTAAATAAATTAAATTATTTATGACATCATGATTATGCAGGGATGACCTCATTATTTAACGATTTAAATAAAATGGAAAGATAATGTAATATATAAGAACTAACCGTGTCAAAAACCTACTGGATGAGTGGATTTTGAACCCTTATCACCTTATCCTCTAAATAAATCAATGTGAGACCTCTTAAATCCGAATACCATTTTAAAATAAAGTGACTTTTCTTTACCATCCAAGAGTGCCCCTCCTCTCCTCTTATAAAAGGCCCCCACCTCTACCTCCTTACCCACACTCCCAAAGCCTTTGGATCGGCCAACCTCTACCCATTTTGTCTCTACACTTCCCTGTCTTACTCCTTGAAGCCTCACTTTGGGCATAAGTCTTCCCAAGGAAGCCTTTGAGCTCAAACCAAAGGGAGTTACCCTATTTTAAGGTAATGTCTTCACTTAAGTCCTTTTGTTTTATTTTGCTTCTCCAACCACCTAAACTCTTTTTATTCATTTATTTTGTAACAAATCCAGTATCATAAATATACTATGATGTTTTTATAAGAAGGATTCGAGCTAAACTTTCACACACCTACATCTAATGGTTAAAGAACGTACTGTTTCCGTGGATGGCGAATTTCAGTCTCCCGAAATGAAGATTGTTCAACATTATTTTAACACCTTAAAAGGTGTCCATTAAGATGACACTATATTTATATATGATATATAATATGTTTATGTTTTCCTTAAGATTCTGTATTTTTAATTTTTGTCATACCTTAATGGTTTCCATTGTAGGTAAACGCGAAATCTTCATTTAAGGAAGTGCGGACAACCGCCCCTTCAAAGTGATGTGATTCGTTAATGCCATATGTGGGACATATAAATGATGGATTTAAAGTTATTATATATGATGTTATACTGGAATTATAATATACCACTATATCATTATTATTCCATTCCATAAAAATATGAAATAGAAATGAAAGTAGCGTTCATGCGTACACACGGCTTAACGTCTCCATGAACGGTGCATTTCATTTCTTATGCCCAAATGTAATGTACTATTATAAGTACATGTATATAATGGATATATATGATGAATGATACATCTAAATGATGAATATAATTCTTGAATTAAAATATACATACCTCTCATTTAGTTTTAATTCCAATAATATGACATACAAATGAAAGTAGCGTTCATGAGTACGTACGGCTTACCGTCTCCAGGAACGGTGCATTTCATTTCTTACCTCTAAATGATTATGTAATATTATAAATACATGTATATTCTGGATATATATGATATATATGATATCCAAATCATGAATATAATTCTGGATATATTGAACATTTGACCACACGAACAACATGTAATTGTAAGAAGTCCACTTTCGACTTAAGAACCAAATATCGACAAAACAAACATTATTAACATAAATTATTATATAATGTTTATAACATGTCAATAAGTGATATAAAATAAATAATTAACTAGAAAAAGATTCTTAATAAAGTGTAAATTAACTCAAGTTTATTATTCAGGACGTTAAAGAATGATCGAGTCAAGTCGGACCCGAGGCAAGGGATCCTACTCCTCTCTTTCTTTTTAAGTACACTCTTTTATTTCATTACTTCTAAGCTCATATTTCACGTTATTGGGATGTTCTTTTATATTACTATTACTGTAATTTTTATGTTCATATGATTAGGGAACCTATTCTCTCTCATCAATCCATTTTGGAAGTTTTGAGTGGCGTCGTTAGGCTGCCGAATTTTCGTAAGAGATCTAACCTCTCTCTTTATCTTTAAGTACTCTACTTTATGTCACTTATTTTAAGCTTATCTTTGTTATGATGGGGGATGTTATTTTATATTCCTTTTTCTGTAAATTTTATTGTAATGTGATGAGATACCCTATTTGATCTCATTAATCAATTTTTGGAAGTTTTAAGTGGCACCGTTAGGCTGCCGAGTTTTCGTAAGGGATTTTTCATGTCACTTTTATTCCCGTGAGATTTATGCTACATTTTCCACAATTTCCTTTGAGTGTTGTATGTACTGACCATTATTTTACTCATTGTGTATTATTCTTTCATTTATGAGTATTTACATCAATGTTGTATTTTCCTTCTTTCACGTGGCGTATGTTTCGAAAGATACCCATGTCGGTAAGGGAACCTTTCACCCTCCTCTTTTTAAAATACTTATTTTGTTATGTCTTTTAATTCACATAATATTATTTTATGATATGTTCTTCTATATCCTTATTGATGTAAATTTTATGGCCAAGTGATGAGATACCCTTTTTATCTCTCATCAACTCTTTTTATGAATTTTGAAGTGACGCCGTTAGGCTGTATAATTATTGCAAGGGAACTTCTTAACCCAATTTAGATTCTTTGGGATAAACTTGTACACATTGAATATGACGTTCTATGATTATGTGTGAATTTCCTATTATTTTTTTACACTTAATACCCACTTATATTTCGTGTATTCGTTTGTCACACATAGTTATGTAACTGATTTATCCTTAATCCAAGGATACCGTCTTTGTATGGGACTTCGCCTCAATCTCCTTTCATTGAGGCATATTTTGTTTTATACACAACCTTATTTTATATGGTGTATAAAACCCTTTTACTTTTACGTTTATACAAAAGGAATCTTTTTTATACGAAGCGTTTTACTAAATGAAAAAAGGGAATGTTTTTGTCGTACGTATGCGGCGACAACGACTTCTCCGCCGCCATGACCGTTATTTGAGTTTCGGCTTCCTCTACAAGCCATACCTTCTTTTTAAAAGAAAAATAAATACCATGTTTTAATTTTCTTTTATTTTGGTATTGAAAATGGTTTTCATAATGTTTTTATATCAATGTTTTGTATTGATATCTTGTGATTGAAAGGTGGAAATGTTATGGTTCCTTTATGAATGTTTTATGTGATACAATTATGTTGAGGTTCTTGGGCATTATTATGAAGACGGGTGGTTCCGTGATAAACTAAGGGAGGGTGAGCCCGATATAGCTCTCCAATGAATTGGGTAACACGAAGGAGGGAAACATTAAGGTTTCTCCGAAGAGATTTAGGGAATATACTGTGATGGGTATTCCAAACGTAACCAAGAGGGTTACTCCCTATGTAAGAATGTTATGAATGCCTCAAGATACCTTTATGTCTTATGATTTCTATGATTTATTCATGGTTTGATGAGGTATGTTAAAGTGCCTATGTTTTATGGGTAAAGTAGGATTTCATTCTTATGTATATATGAACACATGTTTCCTTTCCATATTTTTATAAACCTTACTGAGCTTTTTATGCTCATCCCAAGTTTTTGAAATGTTTTTCACAGGTCAAGGGAATGGTACATGATGTGATGATAGTGTCAAGGATGTGTCAAGAAAGAATCCCTGGTTTATTTTAAATATGTTTCCGTTGATGGGAAGAATGAATACTGTCTTTTATGTAACCAGTTTATTTAAATGTGGAATGTAATGCAAGTTTCATGATCTAATTCTCTAAAACTCTAAACCTGAAATGATCCTCAATGTGTAATCTAGTAATAACTCAAGATTAAGTAAGGTTTAAGGATGGGGCCTTATAGGTATTGCCTAAATTTATCATAAGAAAATGAAATGGAATGGAATCATTTTTCAGTTGTGGTGCTATTTTATTAGGTGAGGAATAGTGTGTAAGGTATATTCTATGACATGTGGATCTAAATTCACCCTTTGAGATAAGGCTATGCCAAATTCCTAGTTAGAGGTGTCACACATGACCTCAAATGGTTAATACAACTGAGGTAGTTGGATAAATGGGGGTAATTTGAGACACCATTTCTATATGTTAATGGTATCCTCATAATTATTATAATATAAAAACACATTTTCAATTTAAATTAATTGGGATGGGGGTGAAATCATACTAATGTCACATATGAATCGATTATAAAAACAATTTTGACCTATGAATGACTACACATCCTGATCATTTTTGTATAATGTCAGGGAAGAAATGACATCAAATTTATATTTCTCAACTTGGATTCCATCCCCAAAAATGACATGTCCATGTACTATAAATTTTCCCATAATTAAGTTGAATTTTTGATAAATTATTAGAATGATATTTTCAATTCGACGACATAGGAGCAAACCAGGTAAACTCAGACACTTGTAAAAAGAGGATCTATATATAGTGAAATAATTAATGAATACTTCCATGAAATTATCCAGGTAGTTTGAAAAATACTAACCATGCATCATTATAATGTTCTTGGAGCATTGCCTATACAAAATGTAATCCCTTATATAAAAATGTTCCAAAGGGACTAGTGATGGGTTCTTTTCTTGATCATTAACAATTATATGGATCTGAATGTATCCAAAATATCCATCGACAAAATAGTATTGTGAATTCCATACTATCCTCTATAGAATATGGTAAATGAATGATAATGGTAAATTGTCCTTCATAGTGTTTTGGGTTAGTCAATGATAATATATATTGATAGGACATCTATTCTACACAAAGGTTGGAATCAATTCATTATTTTTATTTTTATATTACTTTAAGACCTATTTTTTTATTAATATATTTCAATATATGGAACTAGTAGTTTTTATTGGAGGTTTAAATGATTCCATCAAACATTAATTCATTTTCCCCATTTTTATAAACATCTTGTAGTTTTGGTTTGAGTTGACATTGTTTTTATGTAACTTGTTTAGCCCCATCATTTAACAATATATAATGTTTGAAAAAATTGATGAATTATACCAGTAATGTAAGAAACTTTCCATTCCAGATCATTTTTATAATCCCTCAAAAGATAAAGAAGTCTTAATTCTTGCTATGGAGAAAATGAAGAAGAATTTTTTATAGAAATATATTTTCGGTTCTTAGAATATGAATATTTTATGTTTTGAGGTAGTGTTTTATGTTCCAAATTATGGTGATTTTGGGCTGATGAGAGTGAATGTGAATGTGTGAGGTCACTACTCTAATCTTTCAATTTAGTTACAACATCCTCAAATGAAGAATCATATTTTACAATATTAGGAGTATCATCAATGATCATGAGATCCTTAGTGCTCAAGACATCATCAATTAACAATCATTCTTGATAATTTTCTAAATAGATACAACACTCAATGCACTATTCATTACATAAAATTTCTTTCAAAGTTGAAAACACAGAAATAGGATTAGGGGAATTAAATTATGATTATATAGAGGAAGGGTAATCATTAATTAAATTAAACTAGTGAGTGGAATGTTATTTTAAGAGGTGATTAATGGAATTAAGAATGTTTAAGTGGAAAATGTCTCCTTCAAACTCAATATATAATGTAACTATTTGTAAATAAATTATGTTTTTTGATGTTTTATGGACTATTATCTCCTATATACTATGTTCATTTCCATTCACCCAATCACATTATATTTTTGTCACATAATAGTTGGTGAGAAAAACTAAAATTTTCACCCTTAAAAATATATAATGGAAAGAAATAGTATGTTGTCTTTTAGTCTAGATTTATAGTTGTAAAAATGTTCTTACGGGATTCATTTCTCAAAACTACAATGAGGAGAAAATAGAGTGAGGCATTACATGTATAGAGTCACCCAAAACAATAATTATATGAGAAAATAAATGAATCCTTATGGTGAATAGAAATGAGAATGTTCTAGGATTTTTACATATGGTGGTAAGTGATGGTTATATACATACTAAGATGTTCCACCCCAATATCACCTTTCCATCACATTGAAGACCCCTTTTATTTGTACACATCTCCATTAAAAACAAGGCATATCATGGAACATGCTTCTCTACATCAATAAATGGGATGTTAACATGATACTTTTTGAATGTTTCCAAGATTTATTAATCAAGATCGATTTATTTTTTGATTCATTAGTTGGGTGTCCCATTAGAGAAATGGTATAAGAAAGGTTTGAATCAGTGGTTCATCATTCAGACCATTTTTTGTGGTTGAGACAGTGGTTTACTCTATAGTGGATGAATATAACAATGATTTAATGTAGATTTTATGTTTTTTTCACTCTTAGGTGTGATAACATAAACATTTTACATGACCCAAGGGTTGAATAGTGGTTGAGAAGGTAGTTTACCCAACCCATGACATCATATTTATTCTACCGAGTTGGTGATGATTTATTATATTGGTTATCTGTCTTGGTTGAATTCTTGGGTGGTTTATTGTAATTAGAGCTTGTTACAACCATTTGTTTCATCATTTCCTCAAAGATAGGTTCAGGTTTGGGGGGGGGGGGTTCCAAAAATTCTTTTTTAGTGGTAGTGGATTAATATGTGGTTGTGATGGACGATTACTCTACCTCGGTTGGTGCCACTATTTTTGTGGTTGGGTTGAATACCCCCTTACCTATAGTTTTGGTTCTAATTATATATAGGGTTGAATTAATAGTATGGTTATTTCCTAATGGGTTGGTTATAGGGGTGTCCTGGAAATATTTCCTCACAAATATAATATGTTTCTCTCATTGGAGGGAATTGGTCTGAATAGTGGGTGTTGTAAGAACATATAAAAATGGATAGGATGAGGTTATTAGGATTACACTTTGGAAAGAGAATGTTTTTTTAGAATGGTAATGACATATTCAAACAATGTTTCCACCTTCTCTTTAAGCTCGGAACTCTTCACCTCATAGACACCTCAAATGGGTACACATGAACTTGAACCGAATTGTTGAGAAATAAAGACCATGTTTTCAATTGGGTATCATACAGAAATTGGGATCATATCAACCAGGACACCACATGTAGTAACATCAATCATGTTATGATAATTAAGAATAAAATCCTCATAAGTATATTATATTAAAATTTTATCACTGATATGGTGTTGTGGGAATCTTGAACAAAGATGTTTAACTATTTCATAGTGTTAATATTGTTTTTTCATTTTGATTTCCTTATTCC
This sequence comes from Viscum album, assembly GCA_963277665.1. Taxonomy (NCBI): domain Eukaryota; kingdom Viridiplantae; phylum Streptophyta; class Magnoliopsida; order Santalales; family Viscaceae; genus Viscum; species Viscum album. The sequence goes on along the minus strand of OY728123.1, from coordinate 607,156,361 downwards.
CCAAATTTATTTTATTGTAGTTTCAGTTCGAGAGGGTGGGAGATAATTTTCAAGGAAAAATCCTTTTATGTCCACCCATACACTGATTACATAATTAATATAATATAACCATTATTTTGATGTTTATTCCAAATAGAATGGAAATTATCTTTGTTTTACTTGTTCTACATCCACATTTATAGGTTTCCATTTTGAACACATAGTGTGATGTTATTTTAAGTGTGTATTTGATTATTCTTCATGAAGTCCACTTTATCATGGTAATAATTAAATTATACCACATTTTAGGTCAAAACTAAATGCTTTTCCTTGTATTTGAGTGTATATAGGATGCATCTCTACATCAAGAGAGGTCTACTCTTTTAGTTAAAGGTTATTTTTATCCATATTTTACAAATTTATTTCTATCTATATGTTGGTTTCAGAAGAAGAATATGAAGAATCTTGGTAGTTTTTCATGTTTTGTTTAACCTCCATCAAGGGTTCGTTCGGTACTTCTTAGTGTAGATGAAATAAGATTCACTCTATTTTATATTTGAGAGGAATTTTTTTCTCTGATAAATATTCTATCATAATGGAGGCTTAAAAAGGAAGATTTCAGAAATAATCTTAGAAAAGAAAAATTATATGATAAAATATATTTTAATAATACATATGGTTTTTATAAAAAACAGACATTAAAAAACAGAATGCTCCCTAACAACGATGAAAAAATTTGGTCGCATTGTTGTGATTCTTTCCATGTTTATTTATTATCAAGGGTATACCATTGGGTGTTTATTAATGATTTATGTTGCTTCAAATTGTGAGTTTTTAGTGACAAGTACTAATATAGGGTGATGTTTTGAAAATAGTTATATAATTAAAATGATTTAACTAAAGAGTTTAATAGTTGAAAAATGAAGGCTAAATTTTTAGGATAATGGGAGAATAATTTAATTTTAATTTCACTATGTATCTTGGATAGTTCATTGAGCTGAAAATTTCTCCTGGATTAATGGAATCCTTTGTTTAGGGTTATTAAGATCTCGATTCCCCTCTTTCCTCTTATAATGATAAACATAGAATCAACCCTTACCATAATAATCTGGTCATCAAGTTGTGGATCTCATGTAATAAAAAAGGGATACCAAATCATACTCAAATATTTTTCTCATGTTATAGAAAGAGGATTATTGTCTTTTCAAAACAAAAAACCCTATACTTCCACATAAATATCAACCTAATTGGTATTGATATTAAAAATGTTTAACTTTATTAAGTAATGAAATTCATTAAAAAGATAATACTTTTAAGATAAATCATAACTGAAATAGTCCACATTGAAATTACACCAAACTGGTAGAATAACTACTGACAGACATCCTCCCATGTTTGTGTAACTTATTTGAAATCATTGTTTTCCGTTTAACTCACCATCGATAGGAGGAGGAGGATTAGGTTGAACTTCATATTCATCGTTGATCCCACTATAATTATAGGGGTTTCGTGAACCTCATGGAATACGAGATAAATATTTTGTGTCTCCAAAATGGAAAAGCATTGTCCTTGGTCAAACAGGAAAATGTGGTGCCAAAAGTTCCCTTTTATTGCCAAAATGAGACGTGGATTTGGGAACCCATATTTCGAAATACCACATAGCTACTGGTTTTGGGTTCTGATACAACCTTATATTGATTTAGGAATAATAAAAAAACTATACGAACATCTCTTTACTATATTCACCAATGTATTTGAATCTTTTTGAAAAATACAGCATGATATATAAACAGAATACAAAAAAACTTTAGACTTTGTGAACATTCCATTTGATGGATAGATCAGTTTGATTGGGAAACATAATGAATGAATTGGGCTTGAGTGTATTCAGAAGAGTTGCATTACACATCATTTTGGACCAAAACCCAAAAATTAATCCAAATTGGATTCATTGATTTGTTTAAGTATCTTTTTGATTCCATATATGCACATGAAATATTCCACACGATGACCCATTTTTCTTCAACTTTATCCCAATCCCTCAAAATTTATACCAACTATAATGAAAACAAAATAAAAGTGAAATATCTCTTTTTAATAGTGTTTAAAATTTATTAATTGAACGAAACATGAAGCAATATTTTTTATAATGTTTTTAATTTTGAAAAATTCAATTTAATACAGTAGTGTAAGGGTGTAATAGAATAGTGAAACACAGTGTGATCAGTTAACAATAACGTATGTTCATAATCCAAACATCATAATTTTGAATAAATCTTGAATCATTTACATTAATAATACACATCATCTCAAAAGATATATTACATTACCCAATTAATTAGAGGCTAATTGAATTCTATTCCCACCTGTTAATTCATAATATTTACATTATCACATATGCCCCATATAACATATCAAAATCATATTCATGAAGAAACCTCTATAAAGGAATGGGATTAATAAGTATTTAAAAAATAACTATTTCAGGAATAAACATTGGGGTTCCCAAATAAATATGGGAGAATATATTCAGCAGAAAAAACAACCTTCTTTATTAAAGAAGAAATAACTCAAGGGTAGTAAAATATAATTTTTGGAAGGAAAATAATATTTTAAAAATAAATATATTTGGATTATAAATCAAGGTGGTAAAAAGTATATCATAGAAAGAAATTGGGAAAATGGTGAAAGTATGACTATGAATTATTATAGGAATATTCATACATAGATTGATTTGAATGATGGATTACCCAATGAAAATGTCTTGGGTTTGAGAAATGCCTAACCTAAAAACCCACATTATTTCATCACTAAATCCGTAGCTATTGATGTGGGAATAAGTGCTTCTCCTCATGTGGGTCCTTACCACATAGTGAAACACAATAAAGAAGAACTATTAAATAAAAATGATGGAAATTTGACTAATAGGGAATATGGTGATCCATAAACTAGGATATCATATAGGGATATAGCACTAAAGCGATAGTTAATGACGGTGAAGGTTTTTCATCAACTCCAATGAATAAATATAGACCATAGAAATGCTACTCTCATATTATTCCCATAATGAGAACTGAATAAATATATTATTCATATGAGTGGAGGGAACATGCCAACTACTTCACATCCCTTTGAGATGATTCTAAATTGGATGATTATAGGAATTACAATCCAGTGGACAATGATATTTGATGATTGCATGCTTTGATATTGTATTTGAATAATGCTTGGTTTTTTATGTCCGAACCCTTTTTCATAATTTGTGTTTTGTCTCTGTGTGTGTTAATTTATTGTAAATAAATGGTCATACCCAATCCTTCTAAAAAAAATATTACTTAATTTTTTGAGTTGTCTTTATATGTATTGAAAATACTACTTTCTCAAAAAAATTATTTTTTATTTCATTATATAGAAAAAAATAAGATGTATATTTTGAAACTTTTATAAAATTGATTTTAATAAATTATAAATATTTTTTTTAAATAATAACTTCAAAATTTTCTTAGGGTGAATTTTGGGGATTGTTTTTTAAAATGATTCATTTATTGATGAATAGTGAACATTACTAAATTTTAATTAACACTACATTTTTGTTAAATATATTTTTGAAGTTAAATTGACTTATAATAAGTTTTTATGTTTATTTAGTTAAATAATAAATCTGTTAATATTATTTAAGTAATTTTAATCCATTTCATATTGATTTTTTATATTAAAATAATGTAAACTGTTGAACATTTTCTCTATAAAAAATCTATCTCTCATCACACCCACATGATTAATTATAAAGTAACATTTTCCACTTTAATAAATTTAATTTAGGAAAATGGGATAAATGTTTTTGAATTGTCATAATATATAATTTTTAATTACAAGAACTTAATTTTGAAAAAAATTAATATTGAAAATGTTAAAAATTTATTACTGAGTTTAAGGTAAAAAATGGATTTTCCAAGGGGTTAAACTAAGATGATAGGGGTTAATAATGAACTAAAAACTTGTAAAAACCCCAGTTATGTCCCTACTTCAATATTACAGTTTCTAGGATTGGAAATGGCCCATTTGGGGGGCTTTATAAGGATAAATATGTTGTTATGAGTGAATCTTTTCAAAACATTATATGTGTGCCACTCACCTCACATATAAAAGTTTACCCCTATCCAATTTTCTTCACACATTAAAAACCTTTTGGATTAGACAATAACTCACCCAATAACCTCCCAAATTTAATTATATCATAGTAATATCCTCAGTTTTAACATAATTCAAAACAAGTATTGAATTTAGTGAAAACCTAAAGAGGATACTCGAAGATGAAGTACCGTTAATAAAGGATTGTTTTTGTTTTATTTATTCCCCCAACTACATAAATTATAATTATTACGTGATTAAATAATGACCACAATATTTTCTATATATTTAGATATCATTATGGTATGTTAAATATCCACAACCATCTCTACATCTATCAAATTGGTTATGAAATCATCGTTCATGTGTACCGCGGACTACCGCCTCACGAACAAATGTCATTTTTTTCCAATACCATATCTCATGGTTGTAAATAATGATGGTTTTATTATTTATATATGGTATTTATGATATTATTATTAGTTTATAATTATTATATCAAATATACCATCAAGCTATCAATTTATTGAGAATACCATAATGTTTCTCATGTGTACAACAGACTACCCCCTCACAAAGAGATGTGAATTCTTCATGATTTACATTGAAGGAAATATGGTTTTTTAATAATTATATGAGATATATATGAAATTAAAATTATTATATCATTATAATATATAATTTTACTTTATTTATTTCAATTCAATTTGAATATGGGGTCATCGTTCCAAAGTACGTATCACCAACAATCTAATGGACTGTACATTTAATGTTTTTTAATTTTAAATACTTAAGATTACAATAAAAGTGTATATAGTGAATATAAATAAAAGTTATAGAACTTTTATCATTTTTAAGATTAATTTTCCAATATTTATTTAATAGGGAAAAAATAATAAAAAAATAAAAATAAAGGATTTATGGACCGAAACACGACTTTTACATGGAATTGTTAATAAATGAGTAATAAAAGGTTGTAATAATACCATATATGATGTGAAATGTATGAATATGATTAATTAATTAATATATAATAATTTTATATTTATTATATAGTAGGTTTTAATAGTTATTAAGGATTCTTATACTTATGATATGTGATTTCCATCTCACTTTTTTCTTTTGTGATAAACAAGCCAATTTCACCACCTATTAATTTTATGTGGTGTATATATAAACCATGAATGTATTTTATTATCTATTTCATTATAATTATTGGGATTTACATTTCAATATTAGGATAAATATTTCATGGGGTTTATATTTAAAAATTTACCAAGGCATTAAGGTATTTTTGTATCAATTTTCTTTCTTTGATACATATGTTATGTTATACACCCATATTCTTGTTTGACATGTATATTAAGATGCATTTAAATTTAATATAATAAATTATTTTTATCCTCATGATATATTATGTTTAGTTTTATGATTTGTTTTCTTGGGGATTGTGATTCAAAGATATAAAAGTGGTAAATATTTAATGTTACAATATCATCATTTATCAGGATTGTTTATCATTATTCATATGATGATAAAATATGATGATCCATCCACAAAATTGTTTTTTTAATACTATGGTTATTCATGATAATTTTATGTAATTATACCATTTTTCAATTTTTGGTACATAAAATATTTGTGAAAATGTTTTTTTTGTAAAATTCGACTTTATTTCTCTCTTTGGTTAAAAATTTTTTTTCTTCGAAAACCATGTATCTTAAAATTTTTCCCAAAAAATATATTATAAATTTGATATTATTTTTAAATTTTATTTTTTACATTGTTTTAATTTTGTATAAATTATTTGAAATTAATCTTCTTATCTTATCCAAGCAATCCACATTACAATTCAACAAAAAATGAAAAAAGATTGTTTGTTTTAAAGTATACATCTGGGAAAAAGACATCACATCATTATAACCACAATTTTCTTTAAATATTACATTGTAATATTTCAAAGAAATATTCAAAATAAAATTTTGTAAATGTTTTTATTTTTTAAATAGATTTTTTCATTGGATATAAAATATTTTCCTCAATAAATATTTTAAATGTCCTTTCAAAATAAATTTTCATCTAAGATGTCAACAATTGAGGTTACCTATGAATTAATGGGGATATTAACCAAGGATTCAATTCATATTTTTTTCTCCAAATGGTTCATTATTAAATTATGATTATGAAATCCATTTCTCTTCCATGGGATATACTATGAAATAATTATTATTAAGCCTAATTATTTTTCATGGGTTATACTAAGATGAAATGATGAAATGATTTTAAAACTTATATATTATCCACATGTTATGTTATTATAAAATGTTTATGAAACTCATTTTATATCATGGGTTATGATATGATGAATGTTTTGTGATCTTGTGACATAGATAAGTATTAATTTAATTATATAATGGCTGAGACCCATAGATACCTCTAATGTATTGGGTAAATATTTATACCTGATGAGGTAGACAATACTGGGATGAATAGTTTACCTAGTTCAGTTAGGGGATTTTCATATTATGATGGAATTGACAATGAAATTTGGATACTATGACGTTATGAATAGACCCGTCTTTCATCTTAATAATTTTATGTGTGAACCTATTAAAATTTTTATAGTTTTATGTGTGGAACCACAATCTATGATCATTTTTTTATGTGTGGACATATCCTTCATGTCCATAATGATTTGGGTGGAACTGGGTTCATCTACATAAGTTCATGAAGGGGTCTAATTACAAATCCTTAACATGATGAGTGATCTCGTTTCTGTTTATAAATGTTCAAAATGTTATAATCAGATGTGTATTCTAGAACTGAATTTCTTATATCAATTTTTACTCTCATGGATCTTGTTATTTGATTTCATTATGATTAATGTTTTATGAACTACATTGTTTTATGCCATGTGTCTACATTATGACCAATTGTTTTAGGGTATGTCTATAAAATGTTAAGCTCACGTTCTCATACCATTATTCTCATGTTATACTTATGTGATGATTGATATCTCACTTTCTTATAATTATTGAGAATTATACCTCACCGTTTCTTCTGATCGTTTTTACTATAATATTATGAATTTTTTTAAGTAAGGTATAGTTGGGAAGATTACTAAAGGGGAAGATACTTATGTGATATATGAAATATCATTAACTGAGTTATAATATTGTGTACCTAGTATCTAGATACACTAAATTATTTTTTTCCTAATATGTTTTTATGTAATTTATTTAATATTCATCAATGATATGTAATATCCATTTATGAGAAGCCTAGGCCCCTATATTCGGTATTATAGGAATGGTTTAGTTAACCTTTGAAAACTAGGATATGAAACAATTAATTATATCCCTAGGGATATAAATAAGGATATGTCAAGAGATATTTTTTAGGGTAAGTATATGAATGAGTCAAATATAGTAATGTTTCCCAGAATTACGATAAATGATATAATGAGTGATTTATAGGAAATTACATCCCTATCTGTATAATAAAAGTGGATGTGGCTATGACACAATGCTACTTATAGGTAATATCTCTCAAAGGGACACATTGAGGTACACTCAATCATCACGAAGTTCATGAAAATGGTCTTTAATACAAACCTAGTTTGACACTCCTTGTGGATATACTTTCAAAATTAAAAAACTCTTTATAAAAAACCATGGAGGATTAAAATAGACAATAAAAATTAATGAAATAGTATAAAACAAAAATTTCATATATTAAAAATAATATATCATGATTTAGACACACTAAAATAGATACTTAATGATTATACTATTCCCTAGTATGTTTATTTTTTTATTAAACTTGTATTTTTGATTTTATTCATTGGATGGAACCAAAAGGAATCATTTTAATAAAGAATGAAATGGAAAATGAAATTACTTCCCTCTTGAGAAACCAAATTTTATTAAATTTTTAATACAAAACATCATTTATATTCCCACATAACCATCTCAATATATGAGTCATGATGGATTTAAAAATGAGAAAATAAGAGAAAACATTCTATTAAGTCCTTCATGAGGCAACACCCAACATATTTATATAGTTCCACTAATTGAATAGATTCTCAGAAATAGATTAGTACCATTGAAAAGATAGTTTCGGTTCTATAGTGTTTAGATCATGAAATTATCATCTTGGCTGTCTATCATTTAGAAAGTCTGGGTTGTAACACTGTATGCTTCCATGGTACGTTTCCCTTTAAATAATGCAGTAGCTTGTGTTGTACGCAACATGGAGCATTAACGCACCACGACGAATAAAACTAGCCATTATAAATAGTAATACCAAATTTTTGAAATATTATAAATTTTAATTTTTAAAATGGACTTCATTTTTGGATTCGGAATATCAAAATTTGCTTAGGGTAAATATTTTGTATTTTTTAGAGAACATTTAATTTTTTATGAATAGTGAAAAACAAAGCGTTATTGTTTAAAAGAAAAATTTTATTTAAATATTTATTTATTTATTTTAATTTGTTTTAGGTCAAAATAGATACATAATACCTATATATGTTCTATGGAATTCATTTGAGAAATTTTATAATAAGTTTAGATATATAGAATTCTATTGAACTTTTTACCCTCTTTTACCCACCTTCTAGGAGCATTTACAAATCTGCATAAAACAAAATTTTACCACTTTTGTGAGTTGAATTTCAAAAATACGAGTGACATGGTTGACATATTTATGTAAAATTTGGTTCAACAAGATGAAAATACTTTTTGGTGAATAATATCTTTTGACGTTTATTTACCATGGTTAAAAGTAAATAGGGTAATTAAGGGTAAATAAAATTTTATAATTACCCTAACACATGTTCTAATTCTATAGGATAATTTTATTTTGACCAAAAAAACCTTTTAAATAAAATATTATCCTTTTGGTCCACATTGATTTGATTAGGAAATTTATTATTATTTTATTTAAAGAGGAGTAAAAAGTGTTAAATTCAAAGTTTAATAACTAAACCATTTTTAATATAGGGTTATACATAAGATATATTCGACTATAAATATAAAATAGAATGAAAAAAATATGTCTTACATAATAGTATTTTATTTATAATTTTTAGACAATAATAATTTAATTTATTTATGACACAATGATGATGTAGTAATTACCTTATTAATGAAATATTATAATATTTGATATTATAAATATTCAAATAAATGTAATTTGAGACTTTTGATGAATTCCACTGATTTTATAGGTTAATATGACATGTTAGGGTTGATTAAATATTTTGTTTTCTGTTTAATCATGTTGTAATGATTATCACAATAAACAAATACTAAATAGTTTCAAAATTGACATAATTGAGTTTTTAAAACAAATAATATATTATTAATTTATATAATATTCTTAAAAATAAAAGGATCATCCAAAAAACTTATATAAGGTTATATATATTAATAATGAACTTATTGGGGTTCTCTTGGCTTTTTATAGTATGTTTAGTTACCATATAATATTAAAATACCAAGAGACATTGTAAATGTGAAACTACTTAACTAAGAGTAACATCTAAAATATAAGGTTAATATTTTGATCTAAACCTATATAAGACCTATATTTTAAAGTTTTTAGACTCATACCATCCTTTTACATGATATAAATCATTTTTAATCCATTATAAACCGAAAATTATTTTATTATAAAATAATATTTTTGGATTTTTCTAAAGTGACCCTCATCTCTCTTCTAAAAGCGTACTTCCACTTATCTTAATTTCACACATCCAAAGCCATTTGACTTTTCCAAAAACTAATCAAATGTCCTCCAAACATTCCTACCTTTATCCTAGAGGCCTTCCTCGGGTCATAATGCAAACCTAGGGACCCTGTTTGATAAAATCAAATGGAATAACCCACATAAGATTTAAATATTTCATCACCTCTTTCATGTTCTTTTCTTCTTCCACTTCCTATTTATTTGTTGTTTCCATTCTAAAACAATAACTCTAGTATCTTATATATACTATGATGTTATTATAAAAAGTTTACAACCATATTCCTTATTCTATCCATCATATGAATGACAAGGTCACAACATGTACGTACGTATGGTTTACCCTCTTCACGTCGTGGTGTAGTTTGTTATTCAAACACATCATTATTTGAATGGTTATAATAAAGAGTATAAATGTTGTAAATAATAAATATAACATGTTAATGATTATGTATATTTGATTAAACATCTAATTACATATGATTTCACCATAAATATAATGATACTATCACTCATGCATACATACAGATTATAGTCTCGACGAATTTGATTAGATTCATTCCCCGCCATAATCATTCAAGAATAATTTTCATTTTATGATTAGAAACAATTTTTTTGAACCTTATATCATTATGTATATGAATAAAATACATTATATCCATTAAAAACATGGCTTACCTAACAGATCATCTAAAGGAAAACATATCAGTTAACACCTGAAACGATGATTCAACTAAAATATTATTAACAAAGCAATATTGGATGATCATATATGATATCATATTTTTGTATATAGTTATTTAATAATTTAATAAAAATTATTTAGCTATTATACAAGAGGTTAACGTATCATTGACCATGGAAAAGTACAAGGTAAGGGTTAATTTCACAATATCTTTATTATTTGAGTTTGTTAATACATAAGTATCTACTAGGACCTCTTTATCATCCATATCCATGTTTCTTAAAACTTTATTTCAAAACATTTTTACTATTTAATATACTATGGGTTAAATTCATTTATACCATTTTCTGACTTTTTATATAATTTTTTTAAAGGAGTCTTTTTGTGGTTTTCCAAATAAGGTACTTTATGAAATTTTCGAGAAACCTTATATAAGAATGTCATTTTTAACTTATAAGGAGGGTGTGGGTATTTCCACCCTTATAAAATTGTATAATATTACCATATAATCTTATAATAAAATTTCCAAAATATATGATTCATTTATACTTTTTTGGCTTCTAAATTATTTCACAATAGAAAGAGGTATTTATTTAAAATAATTTTTATTTCATTTATGTCAACATCCTTTGATGGATTTTAAATTTTTTTAAAGTTTAATTATTATGATAAAAATCTTATATATTTTATTGAAGTTTTTGTGATATGTTTAAATGTGGATGAGTTATTTTTATGCCTTTCATTCTTTATGGATAATGTATAGACATTTTGAATGCAGTTTTAATACGAATGTTTGTGTTATGTTTAAACATTTTCATATGAGGAATGAATTGGACTTTGTATGTGACGTTTCTAACCCAATATAGCTTCTTGATTCATCGATAGGTCTCATTAGAAAAAATAGTGTGTTGGCACAAGGACATGACAAAATCTTATTTGTAGTCTTGGCACAAAGCCCTGACTATGCGGTTATGAAGTCTGGTATTATGCATTCCGTCATTATGAAAGTGGATATTGATATTTCATTTGATTATTGGACTAGTATAATATCAATGTGAATAAGTAAATGGAATTATTTTATTTTATATTTTCCATATTATATTGATGTTTAAGTTTAAAAGGCTTTTGTTTTAGTCTTTTACATTTCTATTATTGTTTATGTTTATTTTTGAATGTTTCTGCTATATTATTATCCTTACTGAGCATCTAAGCTCACCCCTTTCTCTGTTTTATTTTTCCGAGGATGTGAAGAAGTATTTTATGGTTGACCAAAATGGATAGTCTAAGGATACAAGTGTGTTAAAAGGGGGAAAATATTGTTTATGTTTTTATTTCATGATGTAATGTAAAACTTATTAATTTATCTAGTATTTCCAAGGATACTAAACTAATCTATATTTCAGGACATGATTCCTTGTATCATGACAATGTTATGTAAAATGCACTAACTCTCGGTGTCTAGTGTTGAAACATTACAATTGGTATTAGAGGAAGTTTAGTACAAACCTTGTAAACTAGATTTAGAAAAACTCTAATTATAGAACACTACCCTAAGATAAACATTCAAGATTAGTATATAATAACTTCCTATAATTTTAGTACTCTAGATATTTTGTGATTTTTACAAGATATAGATCCCTATCCGAGTACGAGAATGATGAGGTGGATTTAGCATTGATGTACCGAGTGGTAAAACCAGAAAACACCGCATTGAGCTAGACATGAACGAGAACTGGTGCATGATAACAGGCCTTACTGCACTCTTGGTTACGACACTCCCGAGGGATATGATTAAGATAATTCTCATTTTATTTACAAACCATTTTGATGTTTTTATGTGTATATACATCAAAATCAAAACATTTTTATGATTAATGATTATATCTATAAATAGTTCAATTTATGTTATCTAATTTACAGGTTTGGATTATGTATTGTGATTCATAAACTAATCTAGTTTATTCCATTGTCTATAAATGACACCTAGTTGACGGAATGGAAACCGTATCATCCCACGTAATCCATGTAGTGATTTCCCTCCTACTCAAGATAATTGTAGTGGAGCTGGTTATGTAACTGATTATGATCATCTTATCACCGTACTGGGTCAACTCACTAAAGTTATGAATAATAACCTTACCTGTATGGAGAACCCTGATCCACAATGCGAAGGATCAATGTTAGAACATTTATTGAGGTAAAAACCACAAAAAACAAATGGGAGTACAATTATTTTAGTAGATGAGAAATGGATAAATTCCTTAGAGAAATTATTTCATGATTTGGGGAGTAGAAAAAGGGAAAAAGTTGTCATGTTAGTTTATCGCCTAATGGAAATGCGGATTAATGGTGGTCATTAATCCAAAACACAATGTTAGATGAAGAAGTATCGAACATTGAATGGACGGAGTTTAATGATTTTTTTTAGAAAAATAATTTCCTCATGACCATCAAGAAGATATGGAAAGACTATATCAAAGTATGAGGAAAAAAGAGGATGATAATGTCGCAATGTATGAGGATATCTTTACAAGGTTAGCAAGGCATGTAATAGATTATATATGCAACCTAAAGAGTAAGATTGGTCCATTATTTGATCGTTTAAATACATTTCTTTATCAAGCATAATCCTCACATACCTTTTCATCGTACAAGGATATTGTCTCATGCACAATCAAGACATAATAAATAATTCTCTAAGACGTATGACTTCAAAGAAAAGCAAGAGAAGAAGAGATATGCTGAACATTTAGGAAATGGAAATAAGGGGAAGAAGCAAAAATTTTAATATCTATCCTGCGGTAAATGTGGGAAGAAAAACCCTTGTATTTTCTTGAAGGTAATGTGATTCTGTTAGAAGTGTGGTGAGAAAGGCCACCAAACTCGTTATAGAAAGGTGAAGAAAGTGGTTGTAAATGATGAATGTCACAATTGTAGATAAGGCCAAGGGAGAAATGAAAACGGAGCAAGGAAAATATTTTTCCATCACTTATGTTGATGGTGAAGCTATGAAAGATGTAATGTCATGTAATTTAATGGTTTCCTCATGTTTAGAAAATAATTTATTTGACTCTTGACCATCACATTGTTTCATATATTCTCATATTTCAACAAAAATTAGATATTTTCAATTTTACATAACAAGGGTGTTTTCAGTAAAAACTCTTAAGGGGAGTATCATCTCAAAAAAAATTTCTGAATCAAATCCCATTTGGGCATATAAATGTTCTTTATCTGCTCATCTCAATGTCACAACCACGATTGAATTTAATATAGTCCTCGGTATGGAATGTCTTTCGGACCATGATGTGAAAATTTATTTTTAGAAGGATTTTATAATTTTCAATGATGATAAGGAGTACCCTATCTTTAGAACAGAAACACCACCACCTAAATCTTATCTAGATCCACCACCAGTATCTATACTAAATTCAATTATTGGGAAGGAAGATAATGAAATAACTATGGGAGAGGAAAATAATGTTTAAATAGAGGAATTAACTATTATGCAAGAATATGTTGTTGTGTTTCTAGAGGATTTACCTGGAAAACATCCAGAGTGAGAAATTTTCTTTTCATGGTCATATTGTCTCTAAGTGTCGAATCTCTGTTTATCCTTCAACGTCCAAGACAATCCAAGAATGGCCACCACCGATGAGTATAACAGAGGTACACAGTTTTATTTGTCTAGCATGTTGTTATCAGCATTTTTTCCATATTTTTTCCCAATTGGCTATCCCATTAACCAAGATCACATGTAATGGGGATAAATTTGTTTGTATAAGAGAGTGTAAAGAATTTTTTGAAAAACCGAATAGAAGATTATTTAATGCTCATATCTTGACTCAACCATCGGGGAATTGTGGGTTTGTTATTTATAGTTATGCTTTAAAAAAGTACATGTTTGTTTCCTTATGGAGAATGATAGAGTTATTGCCTATGCATCACGAAATCTAAAAATTCATGACCAATACACTCCCACTCATGATCTTGAGTTAGCAGCTGTAATATTTGCACTGAAAATATGGAGAAACTATCTCTACGGTAAAAAATGTGAGATTTATACTAATCACAAGAGTTTTTAGTATATCTTCTCACAAAAATAAATCAACATGAGGCAAAGGTGAGGGCTTGAACTACACAGGGATTACGATTGAACTATATAGTACCACCAGGGGAAGGAAAATAAGGTGGAAGATGCTTTGAGAAGAAAGGATCATGGATTTTGGAACAAGATGAGAGTTGGAAAGGATCCTATATACATGGATCTAGTAATGATGGATAAGGTAATAACCATGGAATGTGAAACATAAATTATTTTTAAAATGGTTTCCAAACCATCTTTACTAGAAAGGATAAAAAGTTCTTAGACTAAGGATGGAGAATTTCAAAAGAAAATTAAACCCGTGAATGATGGCAGATTGATCGACATCATATATGAAGATGGAATTTTGAAATTTGGTAAGAGGAATTGTGTTCCAGATATACCTATTCTAAAAAGGGAAATGTTGGACGATGCTCATAGTTCCAATTTTTCTACACACCCTAGTAGCACTAAGATGTATAGAGATTTTAAATAACATTTTTGGTGGGAAAACATGAAGAGGAAGATTGATAATATTGTATCAAGATGTATGGTTTGTCGATGAGTGAAAGATGGAAGGCAATAGCCTGTTGGAGTCATGAACCCGCTTCATATACCTGGGTGGAAATGAGATAATATTACAATGGAAATTTCTATGTGGCTGCCAATGTCTCCTAGATTGAATAATTCCATATGGGTCACTATTGATCATCATACTAAGTAAGCACATTTTCTTGCTATAAGGGTATAATTACAACTTGAAATTTTAGAAAGACTATATATTAATAAATTTTTAAGACTCCATGGTGTACCATTATCGAATATTTATGATCACGATCCCCATTTTACATCATGATTTTTGTAAAGTCATCAGAAGGCCTTGGATACTGAACTTCATTTGAGCACATCCAACCACACTTAAACTGATGGACAACCAAAATAGACAATTAAAACCATTGAAGACTTGTTGAGATCTATCTCACAAAACTTTTAATGTATGTGAGATCAGTATTTACCTTTGGTAGAATTTTCTATAAGAATTTCTCCCATTCAAGTATTCAGATGGCACCATATGAATCATTATATGGAAAGAGATTTCCCACACCATTTTGTTGGAATGATTTGGTGAAAGAAAACTCGTAGTCCTAGAACTTGTTGAGGAAACAATGGAAATGGTTGAGATTATCCAAACCCACGTCAATGCAGCCCAAAGTAGGAAAAAGATAAATGCTGACTATCAGGGGAAGGATTTGGAATTTCAAGTAGGAGATCATGTTTTCTTGAAGGTATCTCCAGGGAATACTATTATACGATTCGTTAAGATGAGTAAATTGAGTCCCAGGTACATCAGAACTTTATAAATTCTAGAACAAATTGGTGTTGTAGCTTGTCATTTGTAAATGCCTCCAAGTCTCTCCAAAGTTCATGATGTGTTCCACGTTTCACTATTGAGAAAATACATGCCGGAACCAACGCATGTACTAATCTATGAGGAAATTGAATTGGAACCCGATCTTTTTTTGTGAAGAACCTTTCAAAATTCTTGATATCATAGAACATGTACAGAGAAATAGGATGGCTTATCTGGTAAAAGTTCTATAGAGAAACCATAAGATGGAAGAGACAAAGTGGGTACCCAAGGATCTTATGATTTAGTGCCACCTGAATCTTTTTATACAGTAATATTCTAGAAATTTTGAGGAAAAATTTATTTTAAGGATGGGATAATATAACACCCTATGCTTCTATGGTATGTTTCCCTTTAAATAATTTTGTAGCTTGTGTTGAACGCTACATGGAGTATTAACACACCACGACCAATGAAACTAGATGTTATGAATATTAATACCCACTTTTTGAAATATTATAAATTTTAATTTTTAAAATGGACTTTATTTTTGGATTTCTAATATAAAAATTATATTAGGGTGAATTTTTGGTATTTTTATGAGAACATTCAATTTTTGATGAATAGTGAAAAACACTACGTTATTTTTTAAAACCGAATTGTATTTAAATAATTATTTATATTTTTTTAATTTATTTTCAGGTCAAAATAGATATATAATACTTATATATGTTAAATATAATTCATTTGAGTCATTTTACAATAAGTTTTCATATATAAACTTTTATTGATCTTTTTACCATTTTTTACCCACTTTCTAGGAGCATTTACAAATTTGATTAAAACATAATTTTACCGCTTCTGTGAGTTGAATTTAAAATATCTGAGAGACACGGTAACCATTAGTAAGTAAAATGTGGTTCAATAAGATGTAAATAATTTTTTTATTAATAGTAACTTTTGACTTTTATTTACCACGATTAAAAGGAAATAGAACTATTAAAGGTAAAAATGGTATTATAATTACCCTACCACATGCCATAATTCTACTGGATAAGTGTAATTCGTCCAGAAACAACCTTAGGAATAAAATATGATCCTTTTGGTCGACTTGGACTAGATTAGGAAATATATTATTATTTTATTTAAAGAAGAGTAAAAAGTATTATATTCATAGATTAAAATCTAAACCATTTTAATATAGGGTTATACAGAAGATAAAATATACATTAAATTTTAATTAGAAAGATAAAATTATTTCCAACATAATGGTATCTTATTTATAATTTTTAGACATTAAATAATTTAATTTATTTATGACACAATGATGATGCAGCAATTACATTATTATTGAAATATTAAAATATTTGATAGTAAAAAGATCAAAATAATTGTAATTTAGATTATTTATGAATTAAAATAAATATTTAGGTTAATATGACATTTCTGGGTTGAGTAATTAAATTTTTTCGAAGAAATCATGCTGTTATTATTTTTACAAAAACCATATACCAAATAGTGTCAAAAGTGACATAATTGAGTTTTTAAAAAAAATACTATATTATTAATTGTGATTATATTCTTAAAAATATATGTTTCAGACAAAGGATATAGATAAGGTTATATATTTTAATAATGAAACACTTGGGTTTCACTTAGCTGGTTATAGTTTGTTTATTAACCATATGTTATTAAAATACAAAGAGATATGGTAAATATCAATCTATTTAACTAAGAGTTAAATCTAAAAGATAAGGTTAATATGGTGGCCTAAACCTATCTAAAACCAATTGGTTGAGATTTTTAAGACCCATACCCTCCTTATACTCTAAGTAACTAATTTTTTAGCCATTAGAAACCAAAAAGGATTTTATTATAAAATAATATTTCACACTTTTCATAAAGTGACCCTCTCCTCTCTTATAAAAGGGAACTTCCCCTTCTCTAAATTTCACACCTCCAAGCCATTGTTCTAGTCCAAATCCAACCAAAATATCCTCCCAAATTTCCTTCCTTCATCCTAGAGGCCTTCATTTGGTCGGAAAGACAACCTATGGAGCGATTTTGACTAAATTAAAAGGAAGAACCTGGAAAAGAGGTAAATATTTCGTCTCCTTTTTCATGTTATTTTCCTCTTCCTCTTCCTCTTTATTTTTTGTTTCCATTATAAAATAATAAATATAGTATATTCTATATAACCTGATATTATTATGAATATGTTACAACCATATTCATTATTCTATCCATCATATGAATGAAAAAGTCACCATACATGCGTACGTAAGGTTTACCATCTCCACGTCGTGGTGTAGTTTGTTATTCAAACACATAATTATTTGGATGGGTATAATAATGAGTATAACAGATTTAAATAATAAATATAACATGTCAATTATTCTGTATATATTATATACCATCCAATTACATACTATTACAGCATCAATATAATGATATTGTCACTCGTGCGTACGTAAGGATTACCGTCTCCAAGAACGCGATGAGTTTCATTCCCCATCGTAATAATTAAATAATATTTTTCATTTTATGAATAAAAATAATGTTTAAGAACATAATATCATTTTGTATATTAATAAAATAAATTATCCATAACAAACATGGATTTTATAACCGAGCATATAATGGAAAATAGATCATTTGACACCTAAAATGATGAAACTACTAAAATATTAATAACAAAGCAATATTAGAAGATAATATATGATATCATATTTTTGTATATAGTTATTTTAAAATTTATTAACAATAATTTAATTATTATAAAATATTTTAACATACTCACGACCAAGGAAAATTACAAGGTAAGGGTTAATTTCACAATCTCTTTATTATCCAAAGTCATTAATACATAAGTATCTTCTGTGACCTCTTTATAATCCACATATATGTTTCTTAATAAGGTATTTCAAAACATTTTTACAATTTATTGGAATATGGGTTAATTTAATTTAAACCTTTGTTTGAAATTTTATAAAATGGTTTGAAATGAATCTTTTATTGTTTTCCAAAGAAAGTACTTTATGACCTTTTTGAAAAAAATAAGTTAATAATATCTTTTTTTAACTTATACAGAGGGTGTGGCTATTTTTAACCATTATATCATCGTCAAATCTTCCCATACAAGCTTATAAGAATATTATCAAATTAATGTTTTCTTTTATAATTATGTGACTTTAAAATTATTTCCAAATAGAAAGATATATTTATTTCAAATATTTCTCATTTCATCTATATCAACATCCTTTGATGGAGTTTAAACATGTTTGAAGTTTATATACTATGATAAAAACCATCCATATTGTATTGAATGTTTTGTGATAATATTGACTTTGGATCTATTATTTTTACACCATTCATGGTTTATTGATAAAATATTAAAATTTTGTATGAATGTTTTAATACAAATGTTTATGCTATGTTTAAACCATTCCATATGATGAATGAATTGGACTTAGTAAGTGAAGGGTGGAGCCCGCTATAGCTCCTAGATTCATCGGTAGGTCTAATGATACAAACTATTGTCTTGGAAAAAGGCCTTGATAAAGTCTTATTTGTAGTATTAGCATAAGGCCTTGACTACATGGTTATGAAGTCTGGAATTATGCATTCTATCATTATGAATGTGTCTATTGATATTTAATGTGATTATTAGACTACTAGAATATCCATGTCAATATGTAAATGGAATTATTTTATTTAATCATTTCCATATTATTATTATTTTATGTTTAAAAGGCTTTTATTTTAGTCTTATAAATTTCCTTAAATGTTTATGCTTATTTATCAAATTTTCCTCTATATTGTTATCCTTACTAAGCATTTGAGCTCACCCATTTCTATGTTTTATTTTTCCTAGGATGTGAACAAGTATATTATGGTTGACTTATAGGTATTGGATAAGGATATAAGTGTGTCAAAAAGGGAACAAATTTTTTTTGATGTTTTTATTTCACGATGTAATTTAAAACTTATGAATGTATATAGTATTTCAAGTGTTACTAAACTGATAGGTTTTTGAGGACATGATTCCTTATATCATGCCAATGTTTTGTAATAATGCACCGACTCAGGGTAACTAGGGTCGTGGCTTTATAGAGGCAGATCAATGTTGTAATTCGACTAAGAATATGTGGAAATGCGATGAAATTGAATCTATGAAGTCAGATGTGTTTAAAATAAAATTTTTTATTAATTAATATCCACATATTCTTCATAAAAACGTTTCGAAGGAATTCCTTGAAATTAAGTGGAAGGATAATTAATCCATCATTACATACGGAACAAATTTTATGAGACTTTTGAGTTACATATCATGTATTATAAGTCAGCATGAAATTACGGTTGACCGATACCTCAGTGTCTTGAAACCTAAAATTTTAATGTATTTTTTCATTAAGGTAAATTGGATTATATGAGGAAATAATTTGATGTGAATTTAATGTGGAAATGGAAATGGAAAACCTCTTCATTATAGTGATAAGAAAAGATAAATGGGGTTCCATCTATAATATAATGATATATCACATTGAGGGAATACAAATATTCAAATTCATACCGTCCAAAACGGGGGTAAAGATAACTTATGTGAGTTCTTGAAATAAACATGGAGGTATTTTTATTGTGGGAATCCTATATATTGAGAAAATAATATATAAGTGATTTCAAGAGGTCCCCCAATGAATGGAATGGAGAGTGACTTCATCAGAATGAACCACCCACACAATAGTGTTTCATGTGAACATAGTTTGGGTATTATGAGAATCAATACAACAATCCAAGATCCGGTGTAGAGGATAATACACCAAAACATCTGATGAAAATGGAGAAAATGTAAATCATACTAAATCACAATGGTTGAAGTGAATCATGATAAATTTGGAACAGTTATCCTCCCATCCTTAGTTAGAAATTTCATTATTTATTTTTTATGAATGGGGACAATAAATACAATATTACTCATCCATTAGTGAAATTTCTTATGACACTATCCCATTACATGGAATATGGAATAATTAAATGAAATTTGATATTCTATCACCATAAGGATGATCCCAAGATTCTAATGAATTTGTCTTATAAAATATAAGAGAATATATACGGAATAAATGTGGAATTATCATTTAGATGTTTATATGTCTCCATATAAGATTAAATAAAATGTGATATACACCATCATGGATTTTTTTATTTTAAGTTTGATTATATGTTCTATTTTTCTGGAACCCCTTTTTTAGGTTTCAGGTGATGTTAGTTTATCACGATTATATATATTATTAGAGTCATTTATTAGAATAAAACCTATTGGTTTCATATATGTTTTAGTAAACAATTCATTAATTAGGATTAACAGTTTAGATATTTTTGATTAAATATATTGGTGAAATATAGGTTTTATCTTATATTTGACAGCGAGGTAATTATGGGTTATAGTTTGTCACCTTATTAAGTTAGTAAAATTCATTAAAACCAAAAAATATTTCTAACTTGATCCCCTTATGATAATATATAATACGGAAGTGTTATGGTTTCATAGGGAAATAAATTCAACAATATCTTCTCAGGCCAAAA
Organism: Viscum album; assembly: GCA_963277665.1. Taxonomy (NCBI): domain Eukaryota; kingdom Viridiplantae; phylum Streptophyta; class Magnoliopsida; order Santalales; family Viscaceae; genus Viscum; species Viscum album. The sequence goes on along the minus strand of OY728123.1, from coordinate 607,134,794 downwards.
ATTTAAACTCAATGTCGCAGAGAAGTATTTAACACGATCTAGATAAATCATTGAGTTTCAGAACTATGTATCATCCTCAAATAGATGATCAATTTTCCTGAATAATTATAACCTTGTAAAATATGACATGTTTTTGTCCTATAGATATTAGAGGTGGTTGGGATCAACACATTCCTCAAGTTGAGTTTTTATGCAATGATAGGTATTAATCGAGCATTTAGATTGATCCCTATAAAGTAATTTATTGATATAAGTTAATAAATAGAGGAAAATAGTTGACATAAATTTTATGATTATAATCATTGACATAATATAAAATTTTAAATTGGGGTGGAAATATTTCTATGAATTTTATAATGAAAGAAATAAGGGAAAACTAGGCCCTAGGAACATCGGTCCCTTTAAAATACACGATCACATCAGGAAAATAACATATTGTTTAGTGCCTTGAATAAAACCCTCTCACGTTCATGATATGTTCCATGTACCACTCCAAAATAAGTGCATAACTAAGCCATTGAATTTAAATAACTCATATATCACACCGCTAGAGAATTATATGTATTATTAAGAATAACTAATAGAGATTTTGGAATGAATAGAAAATTTTCTATAAAACTAGACCATGCTCCCAGTCAGTATATTGTGAAACCCACAATATGAAAAAGTTAGGTGGCAACCAAAGGATGTAATGAGGATAAGTTATCCTCAGTTTTTTGTTCCAATGTGGCATATTCCGGGAGTAAAAATTATTTTAATATTAGAATAATGTAACATAATGCTATTTTTGTGATTTTTTAAAATAAATTTTATATTTTTGATATTTTCTGTTACATGATATAATATTTTTAGATTTTATTACCTGAAACATCATGTTAATATTGAGTTACAAAAATGAAAAAGGTAATCTTGTGTTACACATAACAACATGTTAATCTTTAGTTATACACAATACTAGGTTAGCTTGTTAAAATGGTTTTTAGAAAAAACATGATATATCATACTGTTATTTAAACATGACCATTATTACCTAGCAATTAAAATTATAGATATTATTGTTAATAAATAATTTTTTAATATTAATTATAATGGTTATATATAAATAAAACATATTGATTACAAGTTTCTTAATTGTTTTAGAAAATTCTTGTTGTGCTTTCAAAATATTATTTTCTCAAATAAATGATTTGTATATTTTTTGTACACAATAATAAAATTAATTTCTAAAACACTTCTAAAAAACTAATTTTACAAAATAAATGTTATTTTTGAAATTAAAATGTCAAAATTATCTTTGGGTGATGTTTTGGGGTTTTTTCAGAATAGTTTCATTTTTTAATGAATATATAAAATAGTGAAATTTATTTGAAAAATAATTCAGTTAATTTATTTATGATGTAGAATAGTGTTTTAAATTTTTATTAAAGTTAAATTTGTTAACTTATTCATCCATTAATATAATATATGTCATTTTAATCAATTTACTATAGAATTGTTTTATAAAAAGTTTATAATATTTTTGACATTTTCTCTATAAAAACATATTTTCTCATAGTATTTGTAGGATTAATTTTACAGATAAATATCCCAATAATGTGAATTGAAATTTTAAAGTGACTAAATATTAATAATAATAATAATTTATATATTCGAACATGTTTAACATAATTTCCACAAAAATGAATAGTGAAAATAATAAAAATTAATTAGTCAAGGTAAGGTAAAAATGGATTTATGGGTGGGGGGTGTTGAAATTTGAAGAAAAGGGTTACTAATGATCTCAAAATTGGCCCAACGCACATTTTATTTCCATAAGTTTCCATATATCTTACATTTGTTTATAATTGACCATCCAAGAGGCTTAGTGAAAGATAAAAACTAGGGTATAATTGAGTCTTTTCAAAAAAAATCTACTGCACTTGTCACCTCACTTATAATAGACCACCCACTCTATAATATTACTAAAACATTAAAAAATTTATTTAGAAATTAAATTACCAAATAACATATCAAATTCCCTCTTATCATCATAGAATCCTTATTTTGGATAGAGATCAAAACATGGAAGACATTTAGTCAAATCCATAGGAGGATACACAAAGAAGAGGTAACATTCATCAATGAGTGATGTTGTTTTATTTATTACACTACATAATTTATTATTCTTATTATTATATTATAAAATAAAAAAATATCCACTTCAAACAAACTGGTTACAAAATCATTTGTCCTATGTATTATAGACTATCTCCTGGTGAACTGTTGAAATTATTTTTTCCATTACCATCAACTATGGTTGGGTATAATGATGGGTTTATTATTTATATGTGATATTTATGATATTGTTATCATTATTTAATTATTATATTATAAAAAATTTCATGAATTCCATTTTTTGGAATATGATTACATCCCTCATGTGTATGGTGGACTACGACCTCACAAAGTAATTAAATTCATTTTTTACATGGAATCCAATAAGGAAGGTTTTAATAAAGATATGATAAATATAAGAAAAAAATGATTATTTAATTATAATATATAATTTATCATTATTTCACAATATTCAATAAGAAAATGTATCCAACATTCCTGGGTTCATACGATTTATAGTCTCCATAGGCTGTTCATTTATTTATTTTTTCTATAAATAAGTTGGATTACTCTAAAACGTTATATCCTAAATATATATGATATTTATATCATGTTTAATATTCTTGATATGATTAAATCATGATTTAATTAATATTACCAAATAAAATAATACACCACATACATGAAAAACAATGCATTTATTGTCTAGAACGTGAATTTCACATGTAATTTTTAATAAACGTGTAATATAAAGTCATAAGAAAACTCTATATGGTATGATATATATATATATATATATATATGAATATATTTATATAGTATATTTACAATAAAAATATATTTATTATACCTGAGGTTTTAATGAGTATGAATCAAGTCAAGACTTAAGGTAAGTGATTTTTGTCTCACTTTTTACTTTTGAGAGGCACATGTCATATTCACCACCGATTTTATATGTAGTGTATAAAATTACCATGGGTGTATTTTCATATTAATATCATGAAAATTATTGGTATTTAGAAATCCATTTAAGGATATATGTTTCATTTGGTGTATGGTTGAAAAGTTATGGATGGAATAAGGAATTTTTTACTCAATTTTCTTTTTTGAGACATTGGTTATGTGATGCACCCATATTGTTATATGAGGTTAATATAAATCCACTTTTACATGTAATTTAATAAATTTATTTATCCTATTTATATTTTAGGATTCATTTTATTTTATGTCTTTATGGAAATCATAATCCGAAGTTGCCATTTTGGAAAATATTTAATATTACAGTCTCATAATTTATAGGGATTGTTTTTTATTATGTTTCTAATGATAAAATATTATTCTCCATACTTCAAAAAACTCCTTAAATTTATTATCATATATATACTAATGATATTTTCATGTTATAATACTATATTAAACACTTTGGTGATTAAAATATTTGAGAAAATGTTGTTAATAAAATCTATCTTTATTTCTCTCTTAAGATAGAAATCAATTTTCTTCCAAAACAATGTTTTCTAAAAATATAATTACTTTATATTATTACTCTCCTATGATATTTAAAAGAAAATTTGACAATTTTTTTAATTTATAAAATAATTTTGAATGAGATATTCAGTTTTTTCCCAAAAAATCCTGTTTGAATTTACCATAAATGTTAAAGGAATCTATATTTTAATGTGTACGAAATGAACAAAACATCCCATCATCATGATATTTATTTGCATTGAATATTTAATTAAAAATTTTCTTTTTAAGAAAAAAATAAATTTTTTTTGTTTTAAAAATTTTATTTCCAAACGAAAAGATATTTTCCTTGATATAGTTTTTATATGATCTTTCAAAATGCCTTTTCTTCTAAGATTAAATATGTTGATGTTACTAATGATTTACTGGGGATATGAACTAAGGATACCATTATTATTCATTTTTTGAATTATTCATAATGAAAATATTATAATTAATTTCATTTGTCTTCTATGGGTAATACCGTGATATAATTTTTATAAAACCCACTTCTTATTAATACGTTATTCTATAATGAACAAATGAACTAATTCTGAAACCATTATTTTTTCAAATGGTCATAATATAATGTAATTTTTCTAAAATCCATTACATTTAATTGGTTATGATATCATGAATGATTTATGATATTTTGGAACACATATGTGATATATTTATTATATTATAGGAGGGACTTTTAACACCCTCCAATGAATTAGGTAATGATTTTTATCTCATGAGATATATAGGACTGGACGGTGGAGTGTATCAGGTTTATCGAAGGAATTTTTTCACTATGATGGTCTTGGTAGTGATCCTTGAAAAGTATTATGTTATGCAAAGACCTGTCTTTCATGTCCATAATATTATGTGTGAACCTGGTTACATGTTCACATTGTTATTCATGGACCATTCTTTTATATCCACAATGAATGAATGGAACTACCTTGTATGTCCGTAATGGTTTGTGTGGACCTAGTTGCATGTACATAAGTTTATATGAGGGCCTAATTTCACTTCCTTGCCTTTATGTGTGAACAACTTTCTCTCTTTACATGTTCCAAAGTTATAAGATGATGTATTCTCAATAACTCTTTGTCTTATGCCAATTTTGAACTCTTGGGGATGTTTTTATTTAATTTCCTTATGAATAATTTCTTATAAACATCCATGTTTTATTCCATACCACAATATTATGATACTTATTTTGTATGGTATGGTTTTCAAAAGTAGATATTGGGTTCTCATACTCTTATTCTCATGACATAATTATGTGATCATTTATATCTCTATTTATTACCCATACAAAGTATCTAAGTTCACCCATTCTTTTATCCTTACCCCAGTTATTAAGGAAGATGTTGATTTGGGTATATTTTTGAAGATTAATAAATTGGAAAATCCTTATGAGATATTTTGAAGTATTTCCCTCCAAATATTTCTTTTTGAATGATTGTACTACTACCTCCCCTTCTTGACTTGATACAATTGGGGAGGGGGATAAAGCTTCTCATTCAAGCTCACTCACATCCAATTTCCCCATTTCTATACTTTTATAAATCCATCATCCCTCCCCATTTCCCCTTTGATTGAAATAAGACCTAAATTCCAATCATTCAGGAATGGAGTTCTATCTGTACTGGTATCTCCTTTGGATTTCACCAAAGAATTATATTCATTTGATCTAAATTTATTAGCTTGATTTAGAAAGAATAATCCGTCTATTGATGAGTTTAACTGGTATGTATTTTCTTATTTGAATGTGTAGGATCTGATGATTGTTGGAATTTTAGATTTTAGAGATATACAAATTTGTTTCTCAAATGAAGAAAACCTAGTTTATTCTTGGTCCTTTTCTCTACACTTCATGGATGGATTTATGCTTTCTCTCTTCTAGTGGACATTAAAATTTTATTTTAGGAGTAACCCACCGAACACAACACTCTAGATATCCCTTATTGGACATATTTTGTTTTTCAAGAACCCATCGATCTTCTAGTTTATAGGAAATATGTTTGGCCACTAGATATGTTTGGATTAACTCACCAAGGCCATTTGACATCTTTTCATTCCTAGGATTAATTTAGAAATTGATATATCAAAAGGAAAAATGGAATCCATGACTGTTGAGATTGAGGGAGAGCTCCACTGGCATCAGAATATATATTATGATTCTTGGATCCCTTACTATTCTTGTGGTCCTCGATTATATCATGAAGATTCCAAATGTCATTGAAACTTCACTAGTTCCTCCCAAACTAATCCTTTCCATCTTATGGAGGTTGAAATAGTCACATTATGAATGGAGATATATACTAATCAATCGTATATGTGGTAGCATGTTGTTGGAACGCAATTAAAAGTGGTTACCAGTAGAAATGAATTAGGGGAGGATCTTGGGATAACAGATCCATCATCATCTATTCAGTGTGAGGCTGGAAGGTTCAATAAAAATATGAAGGTGGAAGATGTGTCTACATGATTTAAACAAGACATCTGCATAATCAATTAATGGAAGGATCCTGTTGATAATGAGGATAAAATTCCTGGATAATGGGGTTATATCGATATTGAAAAAAATGTCTCAGTTAGTGTTCTTACAATCAAGAAGGAAAATTACTAAATCACTCAAGGGTCCAGTGGAAGTGCTGGAACTATTATTTACAACATTTTTGAGGTTAATCCATCTATAAATTCATTATCTTGGGAGTTATTATTGGCTTCTATAGAATCCAAAATATGATAACGGTCGCTGGATGAAGTGAGTTTTTCAGACCCTTGGACCTAAAACCCCTCATTACAAAATCATCGTCCTATCTGAAGGCCATAAGTGGGGGGATAAAGCCTACCCTGGATGATATATATGGAAAGATATAGTCTCCAAGAAAGCAGATCCCCCTCAAATATGGCTTGGTGGTTAAGGTAAAAAACCATTTAGAAGGTATTCATATTCAAGAACCAACATTGTCTCTAGAGGAGGATGATTCAAGTGATGATAGTTATAACCAATTATTAGTGGATAGTTTGGAAACAAATCAAGAGAAAGATCTTAACATCCCTAGAAGGAAGAGATGTGGAAAATGAAATTGAGACCTAGGGAAATATATCGTGGTTAATGGGAAATAATGGTATGCAATGATTATTCACTATTTCATAAATCTGATGTAATGTAGGTCAGCTAAGAAGGGCTGAAAAAAGGAAAGAAAATCCATATAGCATGGGGAAAGAGGAGATAAAAATGGGAAACAGGAATGGTAGAAGAAGAGTAAGGGGAGTATTTGAAGGTTATCCTCCATTACAAGGATGAAATATTAAAAATATTCCAGAGTAAATATCTTAAAATAAGATTATAAAATAATATATAAAATAAGGTTGCGAGTTGATGCAATGGAGAAACAATATGATTTGTTAGAAAAACCAAACTGAATCTTGGCCCGGGGATTCAACCAATAAAAAATCAACAAGGAGGTATTCCTATAGATAGTGGATAGAATGGATACCTTGATACCCAGATACCCAGGTTAGTACTCTGAAATATGAATTATATAGAGTTTTTAACTCAAATAATAATATCCTTATATCTAATCAAATTGGGAGATCTTTCATCACGTACTGGTATCTATGTTTTGTGAACCTTGGTTTACCACAATTCCATAAAGTCTCTTAAAAAAGTTATATTTAGTGGTATTTAATATTAATATAAAAATATGTAATATCCCTGTATGCTAATCCTAGTTCAGAGTAATTAATTCACTTAGTATTCACTATAATTCCTACGAATTTAATAAATTTCCATTTTCAAACATGTTGATATTTTTAAATATATTTTTTTGATTTTTATAGTTTTTTCATGGGAGTGATGATTCTATAAGGTTGTGGATATCTATATTTTCCCACTTAAGTATTTATATTTAGTATTTTCTATACAATTGTAATAATTGTAATTTTAATGGATTTATTCACTGACTACTGTATTTATTTTCATTAATGATATATATTTTTGGTTTCTCTATGAGTTTTATGTGTATAAAAATATATAATATAATATAATACACATTCCATTCAAGAAAAATTATCATTTATAATTTTTTTCATAGATGTATATTGGTCATTATAAAACATATAATTATTACATAACATAAGAAATAAAAATAATCGCATAATTATAATTTTTTAATGATTAATAAAATATTATAACTGTCCCAGATATTCTTAGATAAAAAATGAATCACATCACTTTGTGGATGTGGTAGTATATATGTACACATCAATGGTGTTATCATTATCAAGAGGTAAAAATATTGGAAAAAAATGATATAATATCTTTATAAAATGATAATTATAACATGAAAATAAATTATATATACATCAAATAAAATGGTATAAATATAGATGAGAGGTGGTGATGGAATATAAAACACTTCAACTCATTGAGATACTAGTCCACACATACACATGAACGATGTGATCATTATATATTTTAAGAAAAGGATATGAACAATAGATTTTAAAATAGTCATAATAAATTTGGAGTATATGAGATACCATTGTTATTATGTCATTGTGGTTTAAGAATATTTTATAGCGCTAGAAGAAGAATAAAAATTGAAATGTACAATATAGAGTTAGAGTTATTCTTTGAAAAAAAAAACCTATTTTCTTGCAAAATAAGACTTATAAGATAGTATTTTTATGAGAATATAGACTATTGATTAAATATATGAATTTTTATATGAGACATGGGTAAAGAATGGCCAAAACAATGTTTTAAAATGTATAATAGAGTGAGGAGAGGAGGTTCCCTTTTATATGTGAGGGGAGAGGCACTTTTTAAATTACATGAAATATTAAATTAATATAAAATATATTTCAGATAAAAGTAGGATAAAATTTATTTATTTAAACAATAGGATTAACATCATGTCTAAATACTCTCATCCAAAAAAATTGAGAATGTTTTGGTAACATTTTCACCCATATCTCATTGTTTTAACCATGAGTGATCCCTTTGTATGATTTAAATGATATAATTTTTTTAATCTTATAGGGTCAATAATGTTATATTAAATGTAATAATTACCTATAAGTGATATATAGTTTATATGTTAGACAATATCCCATTCACATGGCCAAAGATAATATTTTTTTGGAATTTTAAATTATTATATAAAATATTATTTACTACAATATACCATTATATTAATTTTTGGGAATATTCATATAGTTGAATTTAATGATATAAATATATAAATAGAATTAGAATCTAAATTTTCAAACCACAAAAATATATATTTTTATCATATTTTTTTGGATATTATAGTATTAAAAATATTCTACTTGAACTTTCTTCTACTTTCACAAGAACCAATTTATTATTGCGAAAGTATTTTTGGAAATAATTTCACCATTAAAAATTAAAAATAAATTAATATGATAAATAATTAATAAATATTTCAAATAACCACTAATAACCTAACATATCCTTTTATTATCCCCATGACAAAATATTATAAAATTTTAAAGTAAATGAGAGTGACATTTTTTATTTTTCTTTAATTAAAATAATATTCGTCATTATAAATGAAAAATGTATCAAAATTATTAAATCGTTGAATATTGAATGATTATGGTCTAACTATAGTAATTAATGTGATTAAATTAAAGTTATAAGGTTTGTTTAGACTCTTATATAAATTTTTTAACCCCTTTACCAGTCTTACCCTTACAGAGGAGACTAATATTTTCCAAGGACACTCTTTATAATGAAAAAATATTAAATGGGAATATTTAAAAAATATTAACATCATGTAAAAAATTTGGATTCCATTTTTAAAAATAAAATTTATAGAACAGATGGAATTAATTTTAAGATAAATTCTTAAAACAAGATAAAATAATAATTTTTAGAATTTTTTTAGAAGACTAAAAATTAACAAATATCAGAAATATTGAATATTGTTAATTGAAATTAAATTAAATAGATTATTATAAATAAAATATTTCGTATTTCATATTAATAAAAAATAAAAATATAATGAGACACTCAAATTTGTTTATTTGTTAAAATAATTTAATGTATTTGACAGTTCATCAATTTTTAAATTTTCACTAAAAAATAAATATCTTAATAAAATATCAAAATAATAAGCCATGATAATTTTGATATGATGAGTGAAAAAATTATTTTAATTTTATAAATAAATAATTTGAAAATTAATAGAAATTAATTATAATACATAGTCACAAATGGGGTAAGCACCCCGTAATACTACATGAAAAATGGGGGTTCAAAACCCATTGGGCGAAGGTTACTGTAGCAGTACTGTAGTAGTGACAGTACTGTTGATCGGCGGGTACTGTAGCAGCGATAGGGCACTGTAGCGGCGGCGGTACTGTGCGGGTACTGTAGCAGCCGGGTTACTATTCACAGAATAGGAATTTGGCCGAAAAATTTGGACCTACGGGTTATTTAATGGGCTTCAAGACCACTGGGCCTTCGGGCTATGTATGGGTCTCCCTCTACCCAGTTAAAAGAGGTCGTTGCTTTGATTTATTAATAATAATGAGGCTTCGGCCCTAACCTTAACAGAAATAAAATCCATTTTTAGTTGAATATGTATCTTCGATGGAGAAATAGTCATTATTAAAAAATGTGTTCTTATTTCCTATAAATTAATCAATATATTTTTATTGAATAGGATCCTAATACTTATATTTTATAATTAATGTACTCATATTGATAATATCTAATACTATTTTAAAGATATATTTTTCACATTTTAATAATATCATTTTAACGGTATATCAAAATTCACCTAAATATCTATGTTTCATGATAAAAAATCCCCAAAGATTATTATTCCTTCAAACTAAATTTTTATGGTGTTACAATCCCCCTATAAATAAATTTTTCAAAAAAAAATTTCGCATCATTGTTGGATCAAGAGTTAAAAATACCTTTTTTAAAAACCGACAACTCAGAAAGGGTTAGTAAAATATCCTTTAAGAAATAGGGAATGATAAATATGAAGGACATCTAGAATAAAAAATAATTAGGTTTCCACAGAAGGATATAATTAGTGGGAAGTTGAAATATGGTCATAGAGGGAAAGAGTAATGTCTAAATAATTATAGAGATTGACATGGATCATTGGCCATTAGAGTGTTAATGATAATGAGAAACTCAATGACCATAAAACTGTAAACCATATGATTTTAAAAAGATCACCACTTCATAATAAATAAAGGAAAGAGGATAATTTTTTTTATTTGAATATCCTTCTCCACGAGTTGAGAAAATACATTATCACCTAGACTATGAACATTAAGATATATAATTTCATTATTTTGTTTAAATACATAAAAAAATATAATCCTTTGGGGGTGTGTGTCAATCAATTTCAAATTTTATCTCATATTTTATAATAAACAATAAGTATGAATATTTAATTATTGAAATAATATAATTAACATCTAATTTACCTTGAGGTATGTATAATGATTATTTTTTCAATCCATTACAAAGAAAAACATGTTTAGAATAAGTTTAAATAATAATTGAAGATAATAAACCTTTAAATAAATAAATAAATAATACATAAATCTTTAAAACCCAATAATAATGCCCAAATTTCAAATTAAATAAATCCACAAATAATTAATCATATATCTCAAAGTAACTCTATAAGAATATATAAACATACAAGGCTATCTTATAAATATCAACTTATATCCCCAAAATATAAAAAACTATTCCAAAATAATCATTCAGGTTAAATAACATGATACACGAAAGGATTATTTGTACATCAATTTAATATAATATCTCCCCAAATATCATTAATCAGATTAAAGTACAATTACATAAAAACCTAAAATTATGTGTTTATGGATTTTAACATTTTACAATATTTAATCTTATAAATAAATGATTTTATTCCAAATATTATGATATCCTCACATGAAAAAAATCCTAATATCCAATGTTATATAAACTATATTCTAACACCAACTATAACAAAATTCAATCTGCACTTCTGAATCTGGTGTGAAGAATACTTTCTTTACCATTTTGGATTTGATACTAAAAAACAAGTTCCAATTTTATCCATCAAAAACATAAAAACCCATAATTATTGGATCACATATATACCCAAGGAATTGTTTTTAGAGTTTTAAAGAACTTGTAAAAATCCTATATAACAATTCACATGTATTCAAGTGATAATTTTTCCTCTATACCCAGATTTACATGTTACACATTAAGTATTTATTATCATCCATATTAAATACTTCTTAAATTAACTTAATTGAAATCCTTATTTATAACACGATGAAAAGAAACATAATAAGGATGAGATCAAATACTCAGTTAGGGTAAACCTTGGTTGAAAAAAATTTGATCTCTTCGGGGAATATAAGATGAGCACACTTGTATGATAATATTTCCATGTTTTTGGGAATTAAATAAAATATCTCACACCAATAAATAATTAAACACTTAATCATATTACATGACATGAAACCTTAAAAAGGGTAAGATTTAAAAGAATCAATAATATTTATCATTGTGTTATCAATATTGTACAATGAGATAATTAAAAAACTATAATAAGAATACATAAATGTTTTTATTATATTTGCACATCAAACATTAATAATGGAATCACCTGATAAAATAATTCCAATATCTATTAGTTGTAACCTTTATTGGTTAAATACTTTATCTCTAAGGAGTAACATATAATCAGCTAAGACTATCATCTTTTTAAAGTAACATAACTCTATCGTCTTTTAGGATTAACTTCCATATGGTTATCTCTGTATCATTTCCCAATGATTGAAGTGTTATAAAATACCCACCGATAATATATCGTCAAAATTCCAAGATTATTTCATTTGAATCTCAAATAAAACTTTTATCCACAATATCTGAGTATCATATCATGAAACAAAACATATAGGTTCTTGTAGTTCATCAAAACCCTCAACGAATAATTAACCCATGAAAAATAAATAAACATCCTCAAAATATCTCTAAAAATTTTTGACAAATAATTTAGTGAATGAAATTGAATGGTATCATAAGATAATATCCCCAATGTGTCATTGAAATCCTCAATTGATTTTTTATAGATTAAAAATTTCATTAATCAAACATTTAAATTTATTCCATGAAATTAGGGGAAAATAATATATATTTTTGATATCTTTAAAAACTAAAAAAATCCCAAAATATGATGAAAATTTATTTATGTGAAAATAATTAGGAAAAAATATAATTTTAAAAAGATTTATGAACTATTATTATTGTGGGAAACTTCACTCATGTTATAAATAGTAAAAAAATAAACATTATTTTCCATATTTTGTGAAGAGAGTAAAAAGTGACCCTTTTTAAAATGGTAAGAAATTTCATTTTAAAATTTGTCAAAAATAAGTTGAAATATCATGGAAGGTTATTTAGTTATTGAATAATATTTAGAAAAGAATATTTTTCAAACATAATACATAACATGGAGGAATAGTATGTATAATAGTCTTTAAATATTTTAAAATAATGTTTTTAAAAAATAACCCAATACAAAATTTAGATAACAAAAAAATTGAAAATAAACATATATGAATGAAAATAAAATATAATGATTAAAAATATTAATTATATTATTTGTCGATAGATATACACTATAAAAAATGTGCATAGTTGAATCAATCAAAATATGTTTCAATGAACGAAGTTTGAGAAGAGATATCGTTATGACTCAGGTAAGGATTGGATAAAAATACATTGAATGAAAAAACATAACATCATATTTTAAAACCTATAATATCATGTAAATAAAATGTTAAAACTAATTCCTTTGGAATTATGTAAACCATAAAAAATAAAGGATGGTGAATAACTTGAATTGTGTGTTAAATAGTTGACATTAAGATCCTGAAAACCCTACCAAATTTTATAACATGTGAATTAGTTTCTCATGAAATAGTGAAATTTAATGTAAATATAAATTTCATTATGAAAGTGTAATTCATGATTTTGTATATCTATAAGTAGTAAATTATTTTTAAAAAAATAAGTATATGCCTATTATAATAGATGTATCAATGAAACAATATTGTGATGAATAATCCTTACAATGATCATGTCATTAATGTTGGAATTAATGAATGAAGTAATTTTGTTTAAGAATTGGAAAAAAAGAAAAATGTTTTACACAGAACATAATATTTTCATTGTATATTTCACACATAATAATTTCAAAATATAGTCAAAAATTTGGAAATATATCCTAATGAATTAATAGTAAGTTATGCAACCCAATAAATCGAGTCCCAACTCACGACGTACATTCTTTAACTCCCATATAATAAACTTATATGAATTATTTATCTATTTAAGAATGTTTTATAGATTTATAATATTATAAATAAACCCTTTAATTCATTTTATTAAAAGACATATTTAATTACACAATTATTTAAGTAGACATCATGTTTTTTGAAAACACATTATTCATAGTTTAAAAATGAATTTGTTATGTGGTTCCTGATTAAAAAGATAACTATTCCATAATATATATATTAATCAAAATTAAATAATTATTATTTTTATACATTAAATAATGTTTTATAAACATCCATTTACGGTCTGTATAAAAAATCACATCTCTTAGTGGAGGCTGTAATCCACACGTACGCATGAAGGACGTTATCATTTTTCAATGCTTGGAAGTCTAAGAAAATAAATGATATCATATATTCATATAATGATAATTACTTATCATATATATGTATCATATATATATATATATCAGAAATCCATATTTATAAATATATATGACATGCGGCGACGGAAGATTAAATGCATCACATCGTGGTGGTGGTAATTCACACGTACATACAAAAGAAGTTTACCTTCACCGTTTGATGGAAAATGAGACGGAAATGGGCGGAAATAATGATATAATAAAATTGAGGTATATATGATTTAATAATGTTAATATATAATCAGAATATAATTATATTTGAATACTGGAGAAGAATTAAAAGGAGAATACACAATTGTGATTTATACCTCTTCTTCTGAAAACCACATTTGTTTTAAACCAGAAGCCTTAAAGGATGGTTTTTAATGATACTAGATTATATGGGTCCAGGATAGGATTTTTTGGAAGATACATTGAAATTTAATGGATGAAATATATAGAAAAATTTTACAAGGAAGAGAGGAGCTGTGGTTCCATTTTATAACTAAGGGGAGAGACATTCATTGAATTATATAAAGTATTATATTAATATAATTTTTTTATGGAAAATTGGAAAAATGATTTATTTATAATAAACGATTATTATCATCATAAATACTATCAAAAAAAAATTTCAACAAATTTACGTTATTTTTTCACCCTCATCTCTTGGTTTTAAACCTTGTTAACCATTTTGGTGATTACAAAGATATCAATGCTTTGTACTATTTAGGGGTCCATAAAGTTACTATAAAAGTAAGAATGACCCATAAGTGTAAAATATTTAATATGATATTCTATAAACCATTTAATTTTGAAAATAAACTATTTTATATAAGTTTAAATCAATAAATAAAATTTTAAATTACATAATATTCAATTATAGTCATTTTCAAGACTCTTGACATTGTTTAGTTTTAATGACATCATGATAGTAATGAAATCAAAATTTTAAATTTTAAAAAATACAAAATTTTTTAAATTTAACAAAAATATCTTTTATAGTATATATTTTACCCAACAAATATTACTTTTAGTGTTTTTAAATTCATTTACCTAATTATTCTAATGCCTGTATTAGCACAACGTTGGGGTTGCATAATAAGTTTTAGTAAATTTCTTACCCCTAATTGAAAGAAAATAATAATAAATGAATTTGTATTTTAGGTAAACATTTATAACCAAAAATATCTTCTTTTTATTCCCATGTTATTATTTTATATTTTTTAAAGAAAAGAGAGTGACATTTTGTAATTTTAATCACATAAAATAATATATAAGTCCTGATAAAATGAATGAAAAAATTTTCTCTTACACTATAATATTTGATGATTTTGTTTTAACCCCACTCATTAAATGTGTTATCTTCTAGTGATATGGTTTATTTCATGTATTATCTTATAGTTTGAACCAAATTGTACCCTGTTTACCCTTAACAAAGTGAAAAATATTCACCATTGATACTAATCTTAATGAGAAAAAAGCGACTATTTACCAAATATTAACCTCAATATTCGAAATATGGTGTACACATTGGAACATTCAATTTCCAGAAGTGGTATAATTAAATTTAATATCAATTCATAAAGCCCAATGTAAATGTTTTCATAGAATTTTTTTGAAGCGTAAAATATAACTCATATCAAAATATTGAATACTCCTCATTAAAATAGAATAAAATAGATTATTATTAATAAAATATGTCATATTTATTGTTAATTAAAAATTAAATATATAATGATACTTTTAATTAAAAAATCATAGTATTTGAAAAAACTATATTTTTCACTATTCAATAAACATATATTCATTTAGGAAAAATCAGTAACTTTCACCCTATTTTAATTTTGAAATTATGATTTTAAAAATAATATTCATTTTATAAAATAATGTTTTTAATTTTTTGAGAAATTTATTATAATATTTACTAACAAAAAGCAATAAAACAATATTTTTGATGAAAAAAATATTTTTGATGGAAAAAGTGACTTTACTAAAAATTGAGCGGTCATTTCATAATGATTTATCAAAAAAATTTTATGGATTAATATCATTATAAATATATTTTTTAATATATCTAGTCATATTTATACTAATAAATTTGATTTTTAAGTTATAACAGTCACATTTAAATTATAATATTTCTATAGTATATCGCAATTCACATAATGCACTTTGTTTCATGAAATATATAATGTTTATTATTAATATAAAATTAATTTTAAAGTGTTAAAATTTGAAAAAATTTATTGAGGAACATGAACTTCATGAAACATGTATAATCCATGTGAAACACTTTTGTATTTATGTATAGAAGGTGTGGTAGAGAGAACAAGTTTGAGGAACTAGAAAAATCTGTAAGCAGATTTGGAATTGCATGTTCCAAATATAATAAAACTCTAATTTATTGTCTCATTTGTGAGAACATAAAATGTAATATTTCATTATAATTTATTATTAATTTCATATATTCAATAATTAAATTATAATATTTAATATAATATATTATATATACATTATCTCTCAACAAGATTTATCTCCCTTTGATCACGTTCCATTTATTCCTTTATTCTGAATTGTACCACCATCAAAAAAATATGTAAAATATCTCAACAAATTAGAATTATATTATTTTCCCTCATATATATGTATGTTCTCACCAAAAGACACTATAAATAAACCTTAAAATTTTTTAATTGGAAAATTATCATCTATTAAATCACAAAATTTTCAATTATCTCGCCTACAAATTTCTCCATATTATTCCAAAATATAGTCCAATTTTCATCTATTTTTCTCGTATGTCGTGGAAAAAATAAATTTTAACCACCATTAATTCTAATGTAGACTATTAAAACATAATTAAACAAAAACAAATTTACACTTTTAATTATCTACGAAATGAAAATTTCCACCTGTAAACTCTCATAATCAATGATAAATTTATTTATATAATAAGATCATCACATATTATATAAATGGGAATTTTACCTAAATTAATTCATAAGAATTAATTAACCAAATAATAAGTAAATATTCATGAAATCATGTAAAATAAAAATTTAATTAAATTATCATAAATTAATTCCCTAGGTATCATCAACAAAAAATCCTCCATCAATTTTATTATTCAAAATGGATATATGAAAATTAAATATTAAAAATAAATCACATTATATTAAAATCATAAAAAATTGAAATCTATTTCCCTATAGACAATATCGTCTTATAATCTTCTAATAGAACAAACTAAACAAAAATTATATTCTTAAAATTCTAGCCTAATTGAAAAATTATTAATTTATGTTTTTATAATCAGTATAAACCAAATAAATATATTAAATAGATTATAACACTAACAATTATCTTCATAAACTGTAAAAATAGTTTCAGAACATGTTAGTTAATTAATCATTTGTAAAATAATTTTTCAAGAATTATATGCATTAACTCATCTCTCTAAAATAAATAAATACCCTAATCCCACACCAAATATGTCATAATACACCCCAGTAAGCATCCTTGGTTCTTGTAAAATTAGGCTAAACATAGAGGTCCACCTACTCTTCAACTATATAAACTTATCATCATATTTATCATCCAATAATAATATAAATTCTTCTTGTAACACCCCAAGCTTCTATGGTATTCTTTTCTTTGAATAATACAGTAGCATGTGTTGTACGCAACTTCGAGTTCTAGCACACACCACAACCAATCAAACTAGCCGTTATGAATAGTAATACCCACTTATTGAAATTTTATAAATTTTATCATTCAAAATGGATTTCATTTTTGGATTTGAAATATTGAAATTAGATTTGGGTTAATATTTGGTATTTTTCTGAAAACATTTAATTTTTTATGAATAGTGAAAAAACTCCGAGTTATAATTTAAAACTGATTTTTTATTTAAATAATTATTTATTTTATTTAAATTTAATTAAGGTAAAAATAGATACATAATACCTATATAATTTCAATGTAATTCATTAGAGTTAGTTCATAATAATTTGAGATATACAAAAAGTTTATTGAACTTTTCACTACCTTTTACCCACCTCCAAGGAGAATTTGGAAATTCACATAAAACATAATTTTACCACTTCTGTGAGTGGAATCATGAAAATACGAGACACACGGTCAATATCAAGGAGTAAAATGTGGTTCAATGAGATGAAAATAATTTTTGGTGAATTGTAACTTTTTACTTTTATTTACTACGTTTAAAAGTAAATAGGGTAATTAAGGGTAAAAATGAAATTAAAATTACCCTAACACATGTCCTAATTCTATTGGACAGGTTTATATCGACCAAAAACAACCTTAGGAATAAAATATTATCATTTATGTCCACTTGTATTAGATTAGGATATTTATTATTATTTAATTCAAAGAAGAGTTAAAAGAGATAAAATCAATGTTTAATAACTAAAACATTTTTAATATAGGGTTATACATAATATAAATTCAATTATAAATATTAATTAGAAGTATAATAATATTTCCTACATATGTTTATTATATTTATAATTTTTATACATTAAATAATTTAATTTATATATGACACAATGGTGATGCAGTTATTACCTAATTAATGAAATATTAAAATAACTGATATTATAAATATCAAAATAAATGTAATTTTAGACTTTTTATGAATTACACTAATTTTCGAGGTTAATATGACATAATAGTATTGGTTATATAAAATATTTTCGAATTAATAATCCTGTTACGAAATTATCAAAAACAAAATACCCAATAGATTCAAAATTGACATAGAAGATTTTTTAAAAAAATATATTATATTATTAATTGATATTATATTTCTAAAAATATATTGTTCGGTAAAAGGACTTATATAATGATAGGTTTATCACTAATGTACCACTTGGGAGTTTCATGGAGGTATATAGTATGATTATTAACTATAAAATATAAAAATACAAAGAGACATGGTAAATGTCAAACTAATTAACTAAGAGTTAAAACTAAAAGATAAGGTTAATATAGTGACCCAAACCTGTATAAAATCTATTGGTTGAAATGATTTCGACCCATCCCCACCTTAACATTTAACTAATCCATTTGGATCAATTAGAAACCAAATATGAATTTATTATAAAATAATATTTCAATCTTTTCCAAAGGTTCCCCTCACCCCTCTTATAAAAGGGCACTCCCCCTTCTCTCCAATTCATACCTTCAAAGCCCTTTGGCTCGGCCAAAAGCTGCCCAAATATTCTTTGACCTTCCTTCAATTCATCCTAGAGGACCTCCTTTGGTCATAAATCCAACCTAAGGAGCCCTTTCGATCAAATCAAAAGGAAGAACCCAAAGAAGAGGTAATGTTTTCACAACTTTCTTTCAAGTTCCTTTCTTCTTCAACTTCTTCTTTATTTGTTATTTCCATTTTAAATTAATAACTCCAGTATCTTTTATATAAATTGATGTTATTATAAATATGGTAAAATCATATTCATTATTCTATCCATCCATTGAATGACTTGTCACCACATGTGCGTACGTAAGGCCTACCATCTCTACCTCTTGGTGTAATTGTAATTCAATACATTATTATTTGGATGGGTAAAATAATGATGTCTAATTCATGTAAATAATAATTACAACATGATTATTATTCTGTATATATGATATAACATCCAATTATATATGATTTTAATATAAAAATAATGATATTATCACTCGTGCGTACGTACGGACTACCGTCTCCATGAACGCGACGAGATTCATTCCCCATCGTATCCATAAAAGTATAATTTTCATTTTATGATTAAATATAATGTTTAAAGACATGATATAATTCTTTATATGAATAAGATACAACCTATCCATAACAGACACTACTTATGTGACAAAACATATAAAAGGAAACGAGTAAGTTAACACCTGAAGTGACGATAATACTAAGATATTATTAACAAAGAAATGTTAAAAGAACATATTTGATATCATATTATGGTATATGATTGTTATATAATTCAATAACAATTATATAACCATTATACAGGATGCTATCCTACCCTCAACCATGGAAAAATTACAAAGTAAGAGGTTTCTTATCTAACTTTTAATTCCGTGAGATTTCTATTGTTCACCACTTATTTATTGCATGTGGTGTGTGTACTACCCATGTTTGTATTCATTGTGTAATATAATTTAATTCATGGATATTTACATAATTATTATATGATCCTTCTTTCATGGGTGTATGTTTCGTAAGTTACCAAATCAATAAGGGAATTTGAAATTTCAATTTCCACTCATTCGGCTTTACACATACATCATTGATTATATTAATCCAAGATTATGTATGGAATCACTATTTATTTTATTATGTGATAATTTCCACTCCCCTTTATATGGATATAATTTTTATACACATAATCACTCCATTGATAAATTCTCAAGTCATTGGTATGAACTTGATAAGAGTAATTTTTACTCAATCTCGATTTGTTGAAATAAACACCCAATTCATTGGTGTTGTTTATAAAAGAATATGTGTGAATGTATTTTGATTGTTTTATACTGAATATCCAATCATATTGAGTGTATATATATTTGTCACACATAATTATGTCATTGATTTTTCCTTAACCTAAGGATACAACCTTTATGATAGATTTCATCTGAATTTACATTCTATTGAGACTTCTTTGTTGTTATACACCAAATCCCTTTCATATGGTGTATATGATGTACTTTGACATAGTAAATCATGAATCCCTTTATTCTCATTATATTACATAGTTTTTATTACCTCAATTATTTGTATTCAAGTGTCTCTCTTTTGATTAAGAACTCTAACTAAAATATCATTTTAAAATTTTTCTATGATTTATTATTCTAAATATTTCTCATTAATGTCCATGTTTAAAAAATGGTTTTAAGGATTTATTTATATGTACATTAAAGTTTTCAAATAAAAATTCCTTTTAAAAGATTCAATGTGGTATGGGACACTTTGATTCAAAAATATATTTTAAATGGCTTCTTGAAAAATAATGTGACTTTTACATGTTTTCAAGAAAAGGGGGGATATTCTCTCAATAGTTTGATGATTATTTTAATCTATATCAATATCCTTCATTATTCTCAATTGTGGTTAATATAATACAATAAAATAATCCATATTGTATTGAATGAGTTATGGTTGACTGTGGCTGTGCAATTTTTCTACCATTCATGGATTGTGGTTAAAGTATTTACATTTAGTATGTTAGTTTTAATACGAATGTTTATGTTATGTTTGAACCTTTTCATATGAGGAATTTATTGGACATAGTAAGTGATGGGTGGAGCCCTCTATAGCTCTTGGATGCATCAGTTGGTCTAATGAGACAAACTAGTGTCTTGGCATAGGGCCTTGACAAAATCTTATTTGTAGTCTTGGAACGAGGCCTTGACTACGTGGTTAGGATAGTCTGGCATTATGCATTCCATCATTATGAATGTGGTTATTGATATTACATGTGGTCATTCGACTAGTAGAATATCCTTGTGAATAAGTAAATGGAATTATTTCATTTAATCTTTCCCATATCATGCTAAAGTTAAAGTTTATAAGGTTTTTGTTTTAGTTATAAATTGCCTTAAATTTTTATGCTTATTTATGAAAGTTTCCACTATATTGTTATCCATACCGAGCATCTGATCTCAACCCTTTCAATGTTTTATTTTTTCTAGGATGTGAGGAAGTAATTTATGAATGTCCTGCTGGGATAGTATGAGGGGATATGAAGACAAGATATTGTTGTAGTTTTTTTTACTTTATGATGTAAGGTAAAACTTATGAAAATATCTTGTGTTTCCAAGACTACTAAACTAATCGTTCTTTCGAGAGTTGATATTTTTTGAACATGCCAATGTTATGAAATAATTCACCGACTCTGGGTAACTGGGGTCGGGGAGTTACAGTTGGTATCAGAGGAAGTTTAGTACAAACATTGGAAGCTAGATTTATATAAAATTTGATTCAATAACATAGACCTAAGATGGTCTTTGAGGATTAGTGTAGAAGAACTTCCCAGAATTTTGGTATTTTAGAGGTTTTGTGAGTTTTCCGAGGAATGCATCCCTATCTGGATATGAGCAGGTAGAGGCGGCTCTAGCATAGATGTACCTAGGGGTAAAACATGAAATAACCACATTGAGCTAGACTCGAACGGGAACTGGTGCACGACAATGGACCTTGTTACACTCTTGGTTACGACACTCCTGGGGGATATTCTTAGGATAATATACATTTTCTTTAAAATCCAATTTGAAGTATTTTAATATAAGATGAGAATAAATGACCTTGGTTAATCCTAAAGTGTTTTAAATTGATAATATGGTGTCATGATATTCTCTAAATGATTTTATGACTACTTTTACTCACACAATGCTTTCTGGTTTTAGTCAATGGATGGAGTCTATGTAAGTCATAGTAACCTTGATAATGATGTACAGTGTTGGAACATTGGTGGAAATGAGAAACAAAATGGAATATTGATAGGAGTAAAATATATCGTTTTCATGACAAATTCTTTTTCCAAAAAGTTTATCAACAACATAAATATTAACCAACTCCCGGACTCAACAAAGGAGAGAAAGGTGATGAATGATAAGATCTACAGCTGTGGAGACCATGGAGAGAAGAAAGATCAATTTCCATCATGCTAGAAATATGGAAGGAGACACCTTGGAAAGTGTCTCAATGGAATAAATAAATTCGTTATGTGTGGGAAAGAAGGTCATAATGTAATGAATTACCAAGGAAAAATGAAGGGTACTAAGGAAGAAGAAAAAATGATCCTAAGATTCCAATTACAATATTTTTTCATAAATGTAAGGGAACTTGGAATCACCCAAGTCAATGCCCTATTTTATAGGATATACTCTTGGTCAAGGAAGAACCTATGTGCAAATAAAATCATGGTAAAATGTTTAAAGGTATTAGTGTTCTTCATTGTTGAGATTACTTTGTGTGAATTTTCTCTTATATGTGTAACACTGAAATTTATCATGTGAAAATGATATTTGAGGAAGAATTATCCTTTCTATTGTGGATATAGTTATATATAACAATTTGATTTTATATTATCCTTGAATTCGACAAAATTACAAGTTATATTATTTTGGGATGAAAATGAATGGTATGAGATGAAATTTGTGGTTAAATTATGTTATGGTTATTTTGAGGAATTTATCTCATTTTGGTAATGTTATAAAATATTGTTTTTGAAAAAGGACAACACTCAGACCTTGTGACAACCCATCACATCAGTCAAATCTATGGTAAGCAAACCCACAACCAGAGTGTGATTGGGATTTATCATCTACCACTGGACTACGTAAAGTCCCTGGTTAGTGTGACTAATTATGTTCAGTTAAATGATTTTATTGATCAATAATAAGTTGGCTTGGGATCTTATGGCTTATGAAATGAATACCCTTTTATAGGAACATTATTTGCTGATTAAGTGATAAATGTTATTTTGGAAGATGTTCCCTTTGTTGGGAACACTATATGCCCAAGGAAAATAGAATACTGTGGGATTTAATTTGAGGAGTAATGTTGGATTTTTATCTCTGTTTTTATTGTGGATTTATAGTGATTTGGGTTATTTATGGAAATGATTAACCTATAATAGAGAATATTTTATTAGGTTAATTACTTTTAAGTATCTGACTTTAAGAGTAGTTGATGTCATTTGGAGATACAATTTAACATGGAAGACTACATAACCAAATTCTTCTATGTTTTGTGTTTCAATATTAGTATGGATTATATTTAATGATTTTAAGGACAATTGTTTGTTGAATGGTATTTATTTAACTTTGGGGTATATTTTTTTAATTTTAGAAATTATGATTAGGTTTTCTTTCTCTAAAGGAATATCCTTTTGGGGGATCATCAGATCTAGTACTAGCCATTTTGGTTTTGACTAATCTCTAAAGACAAGGTAAATATATAGTTTATCCTTTGTGGTTCATGTGATTCTCTAGATGTTTATTCTAGCTCTTCCATTGTGACCAAGTCGTCTTGAATACTCATAGTTTAAAAAAATGATTTAGTGTTAGAAATTATTAAATAATGAGACACTACTTAAAAAGTAAGTATATCTCATTATGTTCTTAGTCAATCTCATAAATAAATTCATCATCTTTATGTAATATAACTTACAAAAAATGTTGTCTGTTTACTTTTCCTACTGGGAAACTAATGACTATTTGTCCAATTACAGGTTTTTGGTTTTATTGTTTTTATCTTTCTCCTAAACATATTTTCTATCCCTCTCCATCAGAACTTGACCCTTATTTTATCATCCATATCCATGTTTTTCTACATGAAATCCTAGTATAGGTTTCTCGGGTGACCTTTGTACCTCTCTTTCTTTCTTTTAAAGTGATAGTTTTATTGACTCTTTTTTCAATGTGGGATTTTCCATTATATTCACAAGCCCAATTTTAAAAATTGTGAGGACACAATTTATTGAATAAGGGGAGATGTAACATCCCAATCTTCCATGGTACGCTTCTCTTTGAATAATACAGTAGCATGTGTTGTACGCAACTTCGAGTTCTAGCACACACCACAACCAATCAAACTAGCCGTTATGAATAGTAATACCCACTTATTGAAATTTTATAAATTTTAACATTCAAAATAGACTTCATTTTTGGATTCCGAATATCGAAATTAGCTTAGGGTGAATTTTTCGTATTTGTCTGAAAACATTCAATTTTTGATGAATAGTGAAAAAACACTGAGTTATAATTTAAAACTGATTTTTTTATTTAAATAATTGTTTATTTTATTTAAATTTAATTAAGGTCAAAATAGATACATAATAACTATATAATTTCAATGTAATTCATTGGAGTTATTTTATAATAATTTTAGATATATAAAAATTTTATTGAACTTTTCACCGTCTTTTACCCACCTCCTAAGAGAATTTGGAAATTCACATAAAACATAATTTTACCACTCTTGTGAGTGTAGTTTCGAAAATCCGAGAGACACGGTTAATATCAATGAGTAAAATGTGGTTCAATGAGATGAAAATAATTTTTGGAGAATAGTAACTTTTAACTTTTATTTACCACAGTTAAAAGTAAATAGGGAAATTAAGTGTAAAAATGATATTAAAATTAGCATAACACATGTACTAATTCAATTGGACAAGATTATCTCAACCAAAAACAACCTTAGTAATAATATATTATCATTTATGTCCACATGGATTAGATTAGGACATTTATTATTATTTAATTCAAAGAAGAGTTAAAACAGATAAAATCAATGTTTAATAACTAAAACATTTTTAATATAGGGTTATAAATAAGATAAATTCGATTATAAATATTAATTAGAAAGATAAAAGGATTTCCTACATAATTGAATTTTATTTATAATATTTAGACATTAGATAATTTAACTTATTTATGACACAATGGTGATGCCGTTATTACCCAATTAATGAAAGAGCAAAATAATTGATATTATAAATATCAAAATAAATGTAATTTGATAATATTTATGAATTAAAAGAATTTTATAAGTTAATATGACATATTAGGATTGCTTATATTAATTTTTTTCGATGTAATAATTCTTTTATGAAATTTTAAAAAAAACCCCATAGTGTCAAAATTGACTTAAAAGGGTTTTTAAAACAAATATTATACTATTAATTGATATTATATTCCTAAAAATATAAGGTTCGGCCAAAGGACTTATATAATGACAGGTGTATCATTAATGGACCACTTGGGGGTCTCTTGGAGGTATATAGTATGTTTATTAACTATATAATAAAAAAATACAAAGAGACATGGTAAATGTCAAACTAATTTACTAAGAGTTAAAACTAAAAGATAAGGTTAATATAGTGACCAAAACCTGTCTAAAATCTATTGGTTGAAAGGATTTAGACCCCCTCCCACCTTAAACATTAAATAATATACTCTGGATCCATTATAAACCGAATATTAATTTATTATAAAATAATATTTCAAACTTTTCCAAAGGTGCCCCTCACCCCTCCAATAAAAGGGCACACCCCCTTCTCTCCAATTCATACCTTCAAAGCCCATTGGCATGGCCAAACCCAGAATAGATATTATCTAAAATTCCCTAAATTCATCTTATAGGCCCTACTTTGGTCATAAAGACATCCTAAGGAGCCCTTTTGATCAAATAAAAAGGAGGCACCCGAATAAGAGGTAATGTTTTCACAACCCTCTTTCAAGTTCCTCTTTTCTTAAACTTCTTCTTTATTTGTTATTTCCATTCTAAAATAAAAAATCCAATATATTTTATATACTTTAATGTTATTATAAATATTTTAAAACCATATTCCGTAATCTATCCATCCTTTGAATGACATGTCACCATACGTGCGTACGTACGACATACCGTCTCCACATCGTGGTGTAATTGTTATTCGATACATTTTTTTTGGATGGGTATAATAATTATGTGTAACTCATGTAAATAATAAGTATAACATGATAATTATTATTTATATATGATATACCATCCAATTATAGATGATTTTAAAATAAAAAAATGATATTATCGCTCGTGCGTACGTACGGGCTACCATCTCCACGAACGCGATGAGATTCATTCCCCATCGTATCCATGCAAGTCTAATTATCATTTTATGATTAAAAATAATTTTAAAGACTTTATATCATTCTTTATATGAATAATATAAAACCTATCCATAACAAACATGACATATGTAACAAAACATATAAATGAAAACGAGTAAGTTAACACCCAAAACGACGATAATACTAAAATATTATTAACAAAGCAATGTTAAAAGACCATATATGATATCATATTAAGGTATATGATTCCTGTATAATTAAATAACAGTTATTTCACCATTATACAGGAGGCTATCCTACCATCTACCAAGGAAAAATTACAAAGTAAGGGGTTTCTTATCTCACTTTTAATTCCGTGAGATTACCATTGTTCACTGCTTATTTATTGCATGTGGTGTGTATACTACCCATGTTTGTATTCATTGTGTAATATACATTAATTCATGTATATTTACATCATCATTTTATGATACTTCTATCATGGGTGTGTTTTTATTATGTTACCAAATCAATAAATATACTTTAAACTTCAATTTCCACTCATTCGGCTTTACGCATTCTTCATTGATTATTTTACTCCAAGATTATGTGTGGAATCACTATTCATTTTATTATGTCATAATTTACACTCCCCTTTATGTGGATATAATTTTGATACACATAATCACTCCATTGATAAATTCTCAAGTCATCAGTATGAACTTGATAATAGTAATTTTTACTCAATCTCATTATGTTGAATTAAACATCCAATTCATTGGTGTTGTTTTTACAAGAATATGTGTGAATTTCCTTTGATTGTTTTACAATTAATATCCAATCATACTGAGAGTATTTATGTTTTTCACACATAATTATGTCATTGATTTATCCTTAACCTAAAGATATGGTCTTTATGAGAGATTTCATCTCAATTTACATTCCATTGAGACTTCTTTGTTGTTATACACCGAATCACTTTTATATGGTGTATATGATGTACTTTGACATAGTATATCACTAATCCCTTTAATCTCAGGATATTAAAATGTTTTTATTACCTCAATTATTTGTATTCAAGTTTCTATCTTTTGGTTAAGCACTCTATCTAAAATATCATTTTAAAATGTTTTAAAGATTTATTATTCTAAATATTTCTCATTAATGTCCATGTTTTAAAAAATGGTTTTAAGGATTTATATATTTGTACATTAAAGTTTTCAAATCAAAATTCCTTTTAAAAGTTTCAAATTGGTATGGGACACATTGATTCGAAACTCTATTTTAAATGGATTCTTGACAAATAGTGTGACTTTTAAATGTTTTCAAGAAAAAGGGGGATATTTCTCTCAATAGTTTGATGATTATTTTAATCTATGTCAATATCCTTTATTATTCTTGATTGAGGTTAATCTGGTACAATACAATCTTACATATTGTATCGAATGAGTTATGTTTGACTGTGGATGTGCAATTTTTATACCATTCATTGTTTGTTGTTAAAGTACTGACATTTAGTATGCTAGTTTTAATACGAATGTTTATGTTATGTTTAAACATGTTCATATGAGGAATGAATTAGACTTAGTAAGTGATGGGTGGAGCCCGCTATAGCTTCTCAATGCATCGGTAGGTCTCATGAGACAAACTAGTTTATTGGCACAAGGCCTTGACAAAATCTTATTTTTAGTCTTGGAACGAGGCCTTGACTACTTGGTTATGATAGTCTGGAATTATGAAATCAATCATTATGAAAGTGGTTATTGATTTTTCATGTGGTTATTAAACTAGTAGAATATCCATGTGAATACGTAAATGGAATTATTTCATTTTAACTTTTCTATATCATGCTGAATATCATGTTTAAAAGGATTTTGTTTTTGTTATACATTTCCTTAAATGTTTATACTTATTTATGACAGTTTACACTATATTGTTATCCTTAATGAGAATATGATCTCTCCCCTTTCAATGTTCTATTTTTCCCGGGATGTGAAGAAGTAATTTATGAATGACCTGCAGGGATAGTGTGAGGGGATATGAAGACAAGATGTTGTTGTAGTTTTTTTACTTTATGATTTAATGTAAGACTTATGAATATATCTACTATTTCCAAGAATACTAAACTAATTAGTCTTTAGAGACTTGATCTTTTGTAATCATGCCAATGGAATGTAATAATGCAACGACTCTAGGTAACTGGGGGTGAGGCGTTACACTTATTATCCAACACCTATGTTGGCACAATTAAATAAGAGAATTACAAAATTAATGAATCATAATAGGAAATAATCCCCATGAATATTTTGATTTCGAAAAATTTTATGGATATTCCTAAGATAAACTTAGTTTTCATAATATCTTGTTAAAATGATATTCCTAATTAAGAAATATCATGTCTTTGTAATATAACCTCTCATATATATAGAAATTGAGTATCATTGTGTTAGCTTATTTTTTATGATATCATAATTTATCAATTTAATAACAAATTGTTAACATTGATCCTTATAAGATCATGAATATGTCAATGTATCAAGAATCTTAAAAATCTCAATTTATTCTATTTAAATATGGAATTTGTTTCATGAAGTGAATTTAAATAAAAAGTCTTTTCATCTCCTTTAAATAATTTTTATGAAAATATCAATATCTCTTCTAATGATTAATATTAATAGTATATTTATTTAAAATTCTAAACTCTATATTAACCAATTGGATATTGATCTTCAAAAATAATTTATTTCCCTTTAGATGGTAAAAAAATCATCGATAAATGATAATAAATAACAACATCTATTTGTAATTTTTTTAACCTATGATAACAGATACAAAAGTACAAGCTCAAATATATCTAATTGGAAAAAAACTTGCGATGCCCAAGGTACACATTTCCTAATAGATCTATTGGATAGTTTTTCATCCAATTCTGTTTTAAATTATCTGTGCTCATTTTGAGGCTTGAGGTAAGAATGAATAATGTTATGCTAAGGTACCTAATACTGAGTTGGTTTCAAATTCCACATCCCTTTATGATGGAAATAATGAAAATTATATCATAAACACATCATAATATCCATCTTACATAAAAGAAAAAAAATCAGTAAACACTATCAATTGATCTGAGATTAATCCCACTATCTGATATTTTATTAGCCTTAATTTCCCCAAATAAATGTTAACACTCATAGCATGATAATACGAATATCCATGAAAAATATTAGGTTCAAAAAAATTAAAATTTTCACACATATTTAGTAGAAATTGATGAGGGACCAAAAATTATTAAACTAGAATATCCTAATAATCACATAAAAAACCTTCATCTCTTAAATAATGAGGTTATAAAGATACAAATAATTTGATAGTAACAATGATATAAGAAAGGTATCATCAGATGATTTGTCTCTCATTCATAATATCGTATTCATTGACAATAATAAAGATATAAAATCAATATCCATACACAAATTAGATATTAAAAAATGTAAGAAAAATGGATAGAATTGATTGGTATCATAAACAGCACTTTATGGGTATAGGTAAGTAGAAATGTACCACCAACTATAAAATAAATCATTCCATGATCAAATGGTTGCTGATCAAACAAAAATAAGTGAATAAAATCTAAACATTGAATCATCTGTCAGGTTACGTAATATAGAAACACTGTATACCCCCATTGATATTTTCCTTGATTAACCACACCACCTGTATTACTAGATCCGTAGACAACATACAATTATCAATTTATTATGATGTACAATACCATTCCCCTGATTCATTGGTAGTATAAAATATTCAAATCCACCCCAATTACTCCCCTTCTATATGAAATTCATAAGATGACTAATTTTTCAATAATAATAGAATTACAGTAAATCAATAGGATATACATATTTAGTCTGTTTTTATGGAAACATTGATGATCTTCTAATGGTGTTTTACTTCAAGAATAAGGTTAATAAGAATTATTCCCACTATTCCCTAAGCTATCATTGTTACTAGAACAGTTATTTATGTTTCTCCACTTTCTACGTCTAGAAAATATAACACACAATTAATCCCTTATTTCCTCCTCTAGAACCTTATAAACCATGGTATATATTTTTTAACATGATTAAAAAATTGTTTAAACAAAAAAATAACACTCTAGATCAATGTAGAAATATTAAACCATACTCAAAATGATGAGATTTAGTGGACTCATCGCCAGAAAAGATTAGATAAAAATGGGCAATTCCCTTTAATATATAGTTAAAATTATAAATAAACACTTCATAACTGATCTCCATTATTTTCTAACCTATAAAAATACTTAATTTTTACAAATGGAACTACTTAATCCAAAAAATCCGGATAGTAATCCCATATAAATATTACAGTCCCCTTATCTAGGACCATAAAATCCATTGAGTCCCATGTTGGTCCTTTAATATTGAAAACTATAAGATTATCCATTTTACATTATTGTACAGTAATCAGTATAAAATCATGTACTTTCCATTTAGTCACCCTTTTCTGTCAAAATTCCTAACAAATCCTATATAGAAAGGAGGGTATATTTTCCAGTAACCTGAAACCCTATTTTTTTCAAAAACAAATATTTATATATGTTTTTTATGTTTTGTAAATCCCTTTAATCAAGACCTTTATAGTATTCAACTCAACTATTCTCTAAGGTTCTTCCCATGGAGGAGCAATCTTGATAACTCTCTCTGCATCTCTCCCATTAGATGGATCTTAGTTTTTTACCTTTCTAAGGGGTTTATTAGTACATTTAATATTAAAACCAAAATATTTCCCAAATAAGAAGTGTGATTATTTATTATTAGTATATGAAAAAGAATAAAATTTGGAGGCCACTAATGTGGGACAGTAAATATATTTCACTGACCCAGGCCCAAAACATGGTTGGAAATACTCCCCCTCAAGCTAGAATATATGTTTCCTAGAACAAAAATACCACACAAACAATCTAATGAATAAAAATAAAACAAATAAAAAACAAATATCAAATCGCCGTAAAGATGGATCATTGATGTTGTTTATGACCAACATGGTGCAATGAATTTTCATTCGAGAACCATGTATGCATTTGGGGTAAATGTTGAAAAGATAATGAGTAGTAAAAATGTATGCAATGGTTATTTGTTTTTTACAATTTGATATTGATGGATCTGAAAATAAACTTCTATATTCTTGATGAAATCATTAATGATCATAAGTAGTAGAGGGACTGTAGCAGGAACTGTTGCAGCACGGGAATTGTAGCAGTACTGTTCACCGAGGGGTCCTTTGGGAAAAATAATGGGCATTCAAGCCTTGTATTCAGGCCCCTTGGCCTTGGGCCTTCAGGATATGTAATGAGTCTCCCTCTACCCAGTCTAAAGAGGTGTTTTCTTTAATAATAAATTGAGGCTTTGGCCCCAATATTTAAAAAAAATGTAAGGTCATAATATAAGTAATTATTGTGGCTTCTATATTATCACATAATAAATGAGCAGTCATTTGAAGGTGTAATAATGATTTTATAAAAAATATAGAGAAAAATAGTAGTGATTGATACCATTAAATGACATTTTTATTCAATACTAGATTATAGTAACATTTTTTTTCTACACTGCTAGTAAGAAATGATACAAACATTGAAGAATACTTTTGTGTAGATAATCACACAATATACTCCATATCACAAAGGGGTGAATGTTTTGAAGACTTCAATGATAGTAATGAAGACTCCTCACATGGTTCTGATTTATGTATTTTATCATGAAAAAAGGAATACCCCATTAGGACTTTTTCAGATAATCCATTAATTGACTGAAATAACACATGACGAATACAATATTGGGATGAGTCATAATGAGATAACTGTGTTTTACAACAAGATTAAAATACATATCTGGAAGAGAATATGGGACACTCATATCAAGGTGGAAGATTTCATCTAGCTCAAGTGGAGTGTGGAAAATGGTTTCATGAGACAATATAGAGTCATATAAGATATTTAAGATAGACATTAAATGTGAAAAAAATTATTTCATTTAGACAGAAAGACAGATTAATGTTAAAAAATATTATGTGGAACCTTTGTTTCTGGTAGGAAACTGTTGATAATGATAATACATGAGATAGGAGATTCCATTTGATTCCATTCTACTAATAATAATGAAATTAACCTAAAACACAATATTATGTATCCAATGTCTATTTGTTGATAAAAATTGTGTGATCCTTCACACACTAATAATGTCCAAATATAGTGAAAATGCTTAAAATAATCAAGCCATAAACAAGGGGACAAAAAATGTATAAATAGAGTGATGAAGCTAAAAAATCTAGGATTCATACCCTAAATTAAATATTCCATAATATTTTTATAATTAAACATCCACACAAACAAACCATGTAAGAAAGAATCATTAAATTCTGGTTGACGAAACAAACCCTGATAGATAGATTCAGTTGAGATAAATAATTGTACACAGATAAATTTTGAAATTAAGAGAATGTATAAAAATAATAAAAACCATATATCTGACCATATCCTTCTCTAATAAGTTTCAATTTATGACTATAAAGAGTACCATATATATTAAAACGAATCATATAAATCCATTTTTTACAAACAACATATTTACCAATTATAAGGGGAGATATCCACTATTCAATTTTCATCTACTGGTTGTTAATCACCGTGTATTCTCTAATCTAACATGGTATTTATTTAACCTCAACAGCTATAAGATATATAAATATATTCTCTAGATTTTAAATGAGAGTGTTCATGGAAAAGGAAAGTCCTTTTTAATAATGTTTATATATAAGAATTGGGTGAGATGAGTGATTGAATTTTCTCAATGAAAAATATATTTAATCCAGGGGTATAGAAAGATTAAGAGGTAAATCTAGTGAAATGGAATCTATTTTTTTCATAATTGTGATTTTTGAGGGATTGTGAGAATGAACAAACCCAATGTTGTGATCATCGGACATGATGAAAGGGTTGAAGGGTGGGTGGTAGTGAGAGGGAGATAGTCATCAATAGGTTTTTATAATATAAGAGAGGATGGGGGGTTGATAATATAGAGTCCTATACAATGGGTATATAAATAGAGATAACATAACACCTCATTTTAGGAGACAAACAAGGATATCTACATTAGGGGTAATAGTGTCCTTTAATGATTCAACATACGTCCTATGGGGAAAATTTGAAGAGAATGGGATGAGTGTAATGAACATAATAGAGACACCCAAACATAAAAAGGGGAAGAGTTTGAGGAGTGTGAGAGGGAAACTATTCTTGAAGTAGACTCTCCTCTGATTAATAGAGGACATATTCTGATTTATATTATCAGTTTTTGAAACAATATCATCAACCCAAAACATTGTAGGCACCGTCATGTTAAATAATATTTCATAAGTAGATTCATAAATATGTTCATTTTTATACACAACCACACCATTCTATCGAGGGGTATCAGGGAACTACATTATATAAAAGAAAACATTAATCCAAGAAAAATTACTAAAGTTAAGAAGATAAATATTTTTCCATTGTCTGACTATATTAATTCAATATGAATTGTAGAGTTAGGTGTGGATTTTTTAGTAAAATTACATGATAATATCAAACAATAAAAAAAGATCATGATGGAGAATAATCGAAGTCTTTTTAAGAAATTCATAGATAAAAAATACATAATGATGATACCCTAACTATGTTGTGGTCATTTAATAATCCCACACATTATAATAGAATATCAAAATTTCAAGGTAAAAAAGTTCAAAACAAAGTTACTTATGATGTACAATGGTGATTAGTAAACAAGAAGGACTCCTAGTCAAATGAAATGTGTGAACTAAGATGGAGGAAAATATTATACAACACTAATGTAGGTGGATAACTATGGATAATATGAAGTCAAAGAGTACATACAATGGTGGTTGAGTAATAACTGAATGTTAGGGATTGATCCTAGAAACGTCATCTCAAAAATTTATTCTAAAAATATCCCAAGTAGTCAATAACTATAAAAAACAAAATTTTAAGATTTGAAACAAACAAAATAATTCTTGTACTTTATAATATTTTTAATAGAGAATATATTGAATTGAATGTGAGGAACATGTGTGATTGAAATCAACCAGATATAACTATTTATGTAGAATGTTTCAAATCCCTCAGTAGGAATGGTGGATATATTTTCAATAGTCATCTCAATGTCACCTTTATATGAATGATATATATTCAGAATAACTACATAAGTAAAGAAATGATCCTAAGTCATATAATCAATTATCCATGTAGCCAGGTGATTAGAGACATAGTCTATAGGGACACAAGTTAGAGATATATAGTCTAAAGAGGATTAAGGAATTAAGGAACCCTAATGAGAGTTTATAATCTTGGTCGCATCCAATAGTAGTTCCTGATTTGGATGAAGTTTGGATGGTGGATGAAATGATCCCACATGAGATGTATAAAAATTTATATGATAGCTGAGAAGGAAATCTATAGAGAACCTATTAATTATTATATTAATATTTTGGAATTCAGTGGTATTTATTAAAGGGATTTTTGTTACCCAATTATTGACCACAAAATTGATTACCTGGAAAATAAAAACAACTATAACTCAATAGTGAGATGTGTTTTATAGTAAAAATTGATAGTGGATGAAACTTATGGGATTTACTAAGGTGATACTGGAATATTTTAACCTTAGGAAATGATAAATTGGATAA
The DNA here is from genome assembly GCA_963277665.1 of Viscum album. Lineage (NCBI taxonomy): Eukaryota > Viridiplantae > Streptophyta > Magnoliopsida > Santalales > Viscaceae > Viscum > Viscum album. Next base: position 607,099,077 of record OY728123.1, on the reverse strand, counting down.
TATCTCAATCATGGCCAATGCATTTTCTGGATCAATTCTATAAAAAATAATAAATAGACATTTTTTACCCCACTAAGCCCATAGCAACTTCTAGTGTTTGAGGGAGGTTCCAATTCACAAGTAACTCATCAAACATGGCCTTCCATTTGAGAAATATTTCATTAAATAAAATAAATAATGAAATATTCAGGAGATAAATTTAAGATCATTAATCCCTTGAGCTAAATTGTTGGTTTCAAAATACATGAGAGTCAAGGAGTACTAATGAAAATTCACAATGAAACTATGTTTTTATTCATATATTCCAGGATTGATGTTTTAAATATAAAAAATGGTACCCCTAATCTAGGATGAAGAGTTGATTAATTGAGTAAGATGGTAGGAATAGATGATAATGTTGTAGGGATCCCTACCTTAAAATGAAGATATGTGATATAAAAAAGCATCAAGGAAAAAAAATAAAAATGTAAAGGTATAGAACACATAGAGGGATATGGTAGATATGGTAGTAAAAAATTAGTTCATGGCCTAACATGGGGATGAAAGCAATGAGGATGAAATATGGGTGGTTAAAGGGGCACTTGAGTAATGTATAAGGGGTAGAGAATATGTATGTTTCATCTGGCAGTGGGAATGGGGTGTTGTGTTAAAAATAGGGACACAGACCAATGGTATAATTATACCTGAGCAATAGACATGAAGTAATAAATATGATTTTTAAATAGTTTTAACCCATCAACACTTTCGAACTATGAGTGAGGGAGATGTCGTGTCCTAATATGTGTGAACACATGGGATGCATTATAAATTCTTGCACATAATTGAAATAGGGAAAGGGAAAGGAAGGTAAAAAATAGGGATATAGGGATTGGGATGGAAACCAGGGCTATGTTATTACACAAAAGACATGAGATCAAAATCCGGGATTATATACCATATATGATTAAAATCCTACAATATACCTCAATAGGAATTGCATTGATTTATTTATCGATGAATAAAAATAACACAACTTAGATACAACCAATGTGAGACTCCAAATACATTACTCTATGATAGGACTAAAACATGATTTTTTCAAATAGTAGGATGTATTAGTTCCATGATTATAAGAAATTAAATTCTCAAATAAAAATTCATCAATAATATTTTCTTGAAATAAACATTGAAAAAATAATTAGTGTTATATGTTTATAGATTATTAATAAAATAAGTCCAAAAAACCATCATCAAATTTATTACATGGATCTTAGTCATCAGATTAATTATTCAAAACATATTCCTAAAAACACAAAATATTTTATTTATAATTAAACAATTTAACTAAAATAAAATCACTAATAAACCAGACCCACAAATTAAAAAATATATATATAATATGTTATGAGCCCAAATAATGCATGAATGACCAATAAGACATTCTAAATTTGTGTGAGTTTTCTTATCTAAAATAAAATCTATAAAATCTTCAGATTTGATAATGTACTCTACAGAAACATCGACTTATAATATGGTTGTGATGGATAAACACATAGACCTAGAATCCATACCAAGTCCCAATATCTAATTTTTCTTCTATTTTCTTAAATAACAAGTAATAAAAAAATTTATTTATAAATATATTTTGACATCCTTCCATATCACCACTATGATGTAGAGAAAAATTAAAAATGAAGTTATGTGATCCCTATCAACATAAAAGGATGGAGTCTAAAAATGATTATCAATAAGTATGTTTTTGGTGTGATTTTCCCTTTGACACCCAATCAAAATAAAACCAAAAAGTGTATGTAATAATGTGAAATGGATATAAAATATGAAATACCTAACAAAATCCAAAATGCTTCTCATAAACATTCAAATGAAATTTACGTTCGAACATGGTATGACACACAGCCCAAATATAAACTACTTAGATATTAAAACTAAAATTATATGAATAATATGACTTTGATATCCACTCTATATAATAAAAAAATGAAAAAATATGATCAATGATGTCCCTTGAATTGAATTCCTTACTAATAAGTAACTTTTAATTTTCCATTGTAACAAAAATTGTAATCTAGAAAAAATTGAATACACATAGGTTGTGAGAAATATTTCTCATTTGAATCCATTAAAATGTAATGAATATAACGTCTTACCATGTCATGAACAATAAAATTAGGTGAAACACAACATATACTATTGTGATTTCATAGACCACCTTAGGTTTTAGTATAAAACATAGGGTCTATAAGAATTACTTGGGGAGTGAATTTACCTATAGTTGGACATCAATAAAAAATAAAATCTTGGGAAAATAGGTATAATAAATACTAATATCAATTAACAACCATTATACTTTATTTGAAATAAATTTATGTATGTCATAAAATAATAAATATAGAATAAACATTACACAATATTCATAAACAAACAAAATAACTAAAATAATTTAAAAAAAAGGGGTGGAAAACACTTTTTTCACACATCCAAAATCCTTCAGTATTATCAAGGAGTTCTCAGAGTCCAAATACAAGATACGTTGCCATAAAACATACATATTTTATGATTAATGAATCTAAATATTGACATGATATTAATGAAAGTGGTGTGATATTTACATCTTAATAGTACACCACTATGAGAATAAAATTCTCTTTATTTTAACCTCACATATATTTTTATTGTGAAAAATAAAAATTAAATTTATAATAATAAATTATCTCAAAAAATATAATCATGTAGTTTTCAAATATATTAGATTAAAATATAAATATTTTGACCCTTATTGATATGAATAAAAATTTCACAGAATTTCTAATTTCCAAATGCTTTGCCCAAATAGTAGCACTACGTGACAGTTTGTGTAATCCTCTATTGATGATCTCGTGGAATATAAAAACACATTGAGTATTATTCATATTTTTAAATTTATCACATTAATAAACACTTGAAAAAACATTCTTGTTTCCAAATTTAAGGCATAAATAATCAAATAAAACAACACTATAATATCAAAACTAATGGAATGTCATAATTTATCCTTATTAAATGATGAATATTGACAATAAAAATTATCATAGCTAACTTATATCCACAATCCATTCCATCTATTGGACATGAAGTTAAAAATTATTCTTCAATACCCCGAATAACACATCATTTTAATTCTAGTAAAATAAACATTGATACATGAAATAGTGCATAAAAAAATTAGGCCACGAATTATCTCATCTCTCAATGTTCCTATTACTGCCCAAAATAAAATAATTTCATTTTATTTAAAACAATTCATTTTTCATTAAAATTTCTCGAAATTCCACCAATATCAAAAATATAATCCATCTTTTTTTCTTTCCCAGAAAAACATATTGTACATGACATCATATATCAAAATCATGATATTTTACTCTAAGAGTATTATTTAATATTTTTAGAAACATAGTATACTAACACATACTAAGAACCCCTTCGATATCAAATTCAAATTTTGTCTCACATATCATTCACAATGGAAAATGATAAAAAAATACACAAATTCATTATTTTAATAACATGAATTTTACATGATTAATTTATTTTAACTTTTCCACAAACATCCAAATTATTAACATGGTTACAAAAAACTGATATATTATATTACCTTTAACTGAATCAATTTTAAAAATATAAACAAATTACCTATATTTAAAAAAAGACTTCACATTTTATCATTCCCAAAACAAATAATATATAAAATTTTCATTTTAAAAAAATCTACCTAATTAAATTATCAATAAAACAAAAATCACTTTATAAAAAAGAAATCATAAATATAAGTTAATTAAAAATTCACATCTAAAAATATAACATAAATTTCTATCCAACCAAATTCCATTCATACATTTAAGTTCATCAATTCTATTATAAATTACATTCACACACCTAAACATATTGTTCATAGAATCATTTCTATGAGTATATTTTTAAATATTTATCATTAAAATTTCTACATTCATCCTCATCCCATGACTTAATCAATTTAAATTTAATCCCCTTCCATTTAATAAATTTAATTTTTAAATAGACCAATAAATAATCTTTTTACAACTTAGTTCATTCCAAGAATCCTAAAGGGAATTAAGGGATACACTCCTTGGTTTTCCATCATCAATATAGTATAAGTTTCCACATTAGTTCATGATATAATCCTTTATTTTGTCCCATTATATTATGAAAATTTTTATCTTGTAACATATATGATTTAAGAACATAAACCATACTCGATCAACATATTTTCATATAATTCTAACATCAAGTACATTATTTTTTGACCCAAATAATTAAATTTTATCAAGTATGATGCATTCTTCGTGTCAAAAATCTATATGAAGATTTATAAAATATTTTTAAATCAAAAATGGTAAATTAAAAAATATATATAACAAAATATCTTCCTTAAAATACATGATTAAGTGGTAATAATTATAAAAATAATATCTATATAATATCTAAATATTATTTTATCAGTTTACAGTATTTAATCATATATAATTATCCTCAAACACATAATAGTTAAAGGTTTAAAATGAAAAATAAATTAAATAATCATACACTAAAAATAAAAAAATTTAGTTATGTCACTATCAGTTATCATATATAATTTTATTCAAAATAATACTCAATTGGTTGTAAATATAACACACACACATAGAATAATTTAGAAATAAATCTTATAAATTAATCACCATGATTTAATATTAATAATTACCTTTTGAATAAACATCATTCCACTATAAGTTATAATAATGTTAAATGAATCTATAATAGTAGTGAATATATATCTAATTATTGAATTAGATTCATAAATAAGGGAAATCACACCTTCCTCATTGGACATAAAAAATATATATAAGGAATGGAATTCTAATTCCTCATTGCCATAAAATTCATATAATTTTTCCAAAACTAGCTATGAATCTAAAATTAGATAAAAAAGAATAGTGCATCAATTTCTTTAATCAAATAATAAATATTATGATTTTCACATAAACATGATTCCAACATAAAAAATGTATCATAGATGCACTAATAATTGATGTATAAATAACCAATTTAAATTTTGAAGAGTTTGAGGGAGAACTGAGAGAAAATCATGTGTCAATCACATTAAAATGATAAAAATTGGATTATAATTCAAAATAATATTATAATAAAATGAAAATATGTAATAATTTGAAAAACTACATAGAAACACATCTTGTACCTGATGGAGAACTACTAGTGTCTGTATGTAGGAAACACCCAACATTGAATCACTTAATGGGTATCTGAAGGATATATATTGGGTACATAGAGGTGTGCTTAGTTTTTTTATAGAAAATTTTTCTCTTCCTCCTCCTCTTACTCACCTCCTTCACCCAAATAATAATATTTCCATAAAAAATTGGACACATAAGATACCATGTATCCTAATTATAAATTCCACTCACATAATAAAAATAAGGATATTGTCGACTCATCTTCAAAATGCTTATCATCCACAAGAAGTGACTATGAGAATTTATATTGAACAACTTCGTCGTTGAGATCTCAATTTAAATCCCATTCCCAATACGTATACGAGTAACCCTAAATCATACATAAATTTAAATAATTCATAGCTCACGCTATTAAAATTACGATGCCAATGAAATACTCAACCACATTTATTCACCCTATATATATAAATAAATATTAGTGCCTTGTGAAACCAATCCATATCAAAAAATAACTCTTTTGAAATTTAATACAAAATTTTAATTCATCATCAATTTTATTAAATCTTATTGAAAAATTATTTTTATTGAGATTTTAACCAATTATATATAAATAAAACAATTTAATATTTTGAATCATGTTCTCCATAACATAATAATATTTATAATCGATCTAAAAGTGACATCCCAAGAACAACTAAAAAATCATTTAATTGTATTTAAATAAGCATTGATAATTATTTTATCATAAAAAGTTTTGTTATTATTTTTAAAAAAAATTAAATCAATATATAAAATATCAGACACAAATAATTAACATAAAAAATAAACATAAAGAAAATTTAATATGTTATTATATAAATTAAATTATCTAATGTAATAGGTATCCATAATAAAATATATTCTTTTATCTAAAAAATTACTAATAGTTAATCAATGATAAAATTTTTTATTAACACCAAACACTATCATTATAATAATAAATATGATAATAAAAACATATTAGTTTTTTAAATAATCAAATTTAATATGTAATTTGACAACATAATAATTTTGAGATAATTTAAATCTCATTAAAAATATTTCTAACTGAAAGTCATGATATATTATCAAAATTAACCTCATAGGAAAAAGATCCAATAAAAAATTTCAATTATTTTATTTAATTAGAAAAAAATAATTCAACTAATTATTTAACAAGTTAATCATTCATCTATTTGTATCATGATATTCGAAATATCATTTAGAAATTCAAATAATTTGAATAAAAAATTTAACAAAAGTCATTATATTTTATTACACCCCTTCTTAAAGGTCAATATAAATCATATTTTCTAACATATCCCAACTAAACGATTAAACGCATATTCATACCCATTTTAATATTTTCACAGACCATTCATATATTTTATATCTTAATAAAATGATAAAAAAATGCAACACGATTTATACCATGATACTTTAAGAATTTGATAAATTCCAAACTAGTCAACAACAATTTTAACAATTAAAATTAATTTTACTTACTAAAATTCCAATAAAAAATTACTCAATAATTTTATAATCACCTCAAAATTAAAAATACTTATTTTACATTTCATAAATAACAAAATAAAAAATAAAAAATTCATTTTAATGAAAATCAAAATATACACACCATTTCCATATTGAATTTTATCTTCCATTATCAGCTCGTAATGTAGAATTTACATTCCATAGAAAAATTTAAACAATTGTTAGAAAATATATCACATTAATATATAAACAACTAATAAAGAAACAATTGAATAAATATAGTAGCTTTCTACTTTACAATATTATACATGAATGAAATTTTCCAAAAAAATAATCTTTAAGACATCTTATTATGATAATTACATAATTACATATTCCATACATTATTTAAATGAAAACACATAAATTAGTCACTTTTAATTTGATTTAATTTAATTTATCAAAACATTATAAAACATCCTTATAATTTTTTCTATTTTAACACATAACATTTATTTTTAATTATGAACCCATATATTGTTTTCATAAATAACCAATCATTACAAACTAAATAAACATGTATTATTCTATGTTATTCCGATTTCCCTAATATCAAGACTTCAAAAATGATTCCTCTCTAGTACCATTATGTAAAAAATTTCCTTAAATTTACTATTCTACAAAGGTGAAATGTACTATGGACCTAAATATTTTCCCCAATCACTGGTGGTTGGAATGTATCTTTGCTTTCCTTTAATAATAAATGAGGCTTCGGCCCCAAACTTTTAAAAAATAAATTAAATTTATTGAGAATATGTAAATTATGAATCTTTTGTGGATATGTTAGGATTTTTTTATAATACATGATCAAGAGTACTAATGGTGATTCGTGGATTTTTATATATTTTATAAATCTATAAGGTTTTATGGGGGAGGATTAGTAGAATATATAGACGATATAGAAGATAAATATATCTGTAGGGAATAATCTATTCCATCTTACTATAGGCTATGTTATGGTATCCAGATTACAAAACTAACCATATGATAATTCAAAATGTTTCACTATAGAATATGTATGGTAAGAGTTCAATATCAGTTAAATTATAATTTTACACACAGTTACAGGATAATAAACTTATAATGTATTATGAAACCGTTGATCATAACATAGAGTATATGGTTTAACCATAAAAGAGTTCATATAAGTGAAAAAAATGGCCCACTAGTGAATTATGATATTAATGTAGCTAGCCACTAAGGTGGAATCCATACAAGCTAAAATCCATCCCCCACCAATGGTTGTAGTGTAGGTGAGCCATAGTGTGGGTCATCACTAGTGTTTCTGAATTGAGGACCATAATACAGGGTGACATGAGGTTTTGAGGCCATGGAACATGTGAGTACAATGAGAGATTATAGAAATTTTATGGAATAAAATAATTAATTATGGAGTGTTAATTTATAATCAATTCCAAGGTTGGAATGTATAGGTTTTAAGTACACTGAAAAAAGTTCACATTACCTAGAATATAAAAGTTGTTTATGTGGTTAATATGTCGAACTTAATTGTATTTAAAATGACCATACTATAGGATGTGATAAACTAATTATCCATGTCAAATATGTTTAAAGTTTACCTATGATTTTGTGGGTAGAATAAACCTCATTCATCTGGGAAAATTTAATTTCACACCATATATATGAATTGCGAGGTAGATGATATGATATTGGTAATAAGAATGAATTTATCATACATATCCTAGAAATGTTCACATATAAGTTGATGTAAATAATACATATATTTTTTAGTTTTTCTACATGTTAAATTGGATCGTGTCATAATTATGGGAGTTTTAAGGAGAAGATAACATGGAGAATTCTAGAGCACTTAATTCATGTGAGAATTTTGGATCCTTTCAACGATAGAAAGATACAGAATATTGAGGTAATCTCTTCTAAATAATTTGAATTAGAGCACATTTTAAACTACATTGAATAAATCTAAACCATGTACTAGGCATGAAAATACCTTACGATTCCATTGAATCATATGTGACACCATAGTAAAATAGTTTTAAATATATCATGGAAAATCAAATTGTAACTAAAACTGGAGTTCCCAATTTAAAATTTAAGTATTGATTCAGATTTAATTTCCTATTAAAATTCCATTACATACAGTTAACACATGAAACAGTCTGAAGGAAATTATATTCAATCCTAACCATTATATTGAAATAAATATAGATATATCTCTTTAAAAATATGTTGGTAAGTATTAAAAATGTTATTTAAAATAGATATGATATTTCCATATCTAAATTCCAGAGAGAATGAGGGGGAATTTATATTGTGCAAAAATATATATTGAAGTGGAAAATGGATCCATTGAATATATCTGTAATGGTGTTTTTGGACAAATTGATTTTAGTTAAAAGAAGGGTATTCAACACTATTTCGGGAAAGAGGAAGAAATATTTTTAAATAACTTTTCATTGAATGTAAATGTTTCTTTAGGTAATGATCACAACAAGACTATGAAGAAGAAATATCTTATTTAATTTTACCCTTATATAAATTTTGTTACATCTATAATAAGGTGAAATTGATATATTCCTATATTCCAATATTGAATATACTTCTAATTATAGCAAGAAAGAGTAGTGAATATTCCTTTAAGTGGAATTGAAATTACCCAATACTATTATAAGGTCTATGTGAAAAGGAAAGAGATGCCTTTAAAAACCCATGAAAAGATATTATAATGTTTATAGTGATTCGATTCATTGTAAATCATATATTATTTTCACTAGAAAACTGTCATGAACAAGGTAAATATCATCATGTATCATGTGAATCCTTGTTTATATTAAACAAAAAACAATATAGAAAATTGGAAAAGTGAAAAAATATTAAATCTGTTGAAAGTCTAATCAGGTTAAATGTGAATTATATCATATAATTATAAAGATCAAAATATGTGACCCTTATAGGTGAGATTTTGAGATAATTAGGAATGTATGGGATTAAAAGGAACACATTTTAAATTTGGAATGAGTTCTATACCTTGATTCATCCACCTATCAAGTTATATCTCACATAATCCCCCTAAATTACCAACAATTGATAACATATCATGATTAATTTTATAGTATCTTTTTTCTTATGATAATTTATCAATTTTTTTAATGGAATGTGATCCAAAATGAAATATACATTTTAATATGTAAGTCCTTCATCCAATTGGAATCCATAGTTCATTAAATAATTAGAAGAACAAGTGTATGTTACCCATGATGTGTACTTGGATCAATTAGATCTATTTAGATGACATATAATTAGTTTATAAATAACCAATGTAATTTAAATATTTATTGTTTTATGAAGTATATATTAAAGGATACATTAAATGAGTGTGTCCTAAAGAATATTGTTCTCTATCTATGTTCAAAATAAATATGTATACTTAAAAAGTATTCATTTGGAAAACACAATAGCTAAACAAAAATTCTCTCATTCTAAAGGGGAAAATGAATAATAACAAATAATTCTCCAATGTCATTCAATTTTATAGATTATTTTATTGGAAACCTAGATTCCTTTAAATTATTCAATCAACTGATGTAATGTGGGTATAAATTTCCTATATTTTTTATATTTTAATCTATTTAATGATCATGTAGGAATAAAATAAGAGGTTTAGAGGATAACTGATGTTGGTATTATCGATGATGAGAAAATATTAAGGATTAAAATAATGTATTCTTTACTCTTATCAAAAGAGATAGATCTTCATTTAAGAGATGAAGGTATGTTTAACACCCCAAGATTTCATAGTATATTCTCTCATTAAATTAATTTAATAGCTTACGCTACATGCAACACTGAGTTCGAGTGCATGACAACATACCAATCTAGTTGTTCAAAAAGCAGTTATGAAAAATATTAACTACATTTTTAATCATATATACTCCATAAAATTTTAACATTCATTTTTTGTGTTTCTTAGACATAATATAAGGAAGAATTCAATTTTCAAGATAAAAGAAGTATTTTTCAAAAAATGCTATTTTACCGCCTATTTAATGGAGAATGTTTTTTTAAATAATTGAAACTTTAATATATATAATTTATTAAAATTAAATTATTCTTTTGAATTAGGCCATAAAATTTTATTTTGGACAAATTTTTGTTACATATCTGATTACTTTTATATTTTGATGAATTGTGAAAAATATGAATTTTTAATTGAAATATTTTTTTAATCAAAATAATTTATAGTGATATATTATGAACATGAATAGTTTTGAAGTATAAATAGAATATATTTTTATAATATAATATAATTTTGGTCATTATAAGTAATTTCACATTTAAATTTTATATAAACACATGTCGATCTTTTGATAGCTTTAACTATTTAAAGCCCTGCTTTTTGGTTCTAAAAACAGGAATTAAGTTTAAATTAAATAATGAAATTTCTATTTCTTTGGTAAAATATATTTCATTTTGGAATTTGGAATATCAAAATTATCTTAGAGTGAATGTTTGTTATTTTTTTGAAAACATACAATTTTTTATGAATTGTGAAAAACACTACGTTATTTATTAAAACAAACTTTTTATTTAAATAATTATTTATTTTAATTAAATTTATTTTAAGTCAAAATAGATGTATAATACCCATATAAGTTCAATGAAATTTATTGGAGTCATTTTGTAATAAAATTATATGTATGATTTTTTATTGAACTTTTTACCGTATTTTACCCACCTTCTAGGAGGATTTTCAAAAATGCATAAAACATAATTTTAACACTTCTGTGAGTTGAATTTAAAAAATTCGAGAGACCTGGTTGATATAAGTATTTAAAATTCAGTTCAATTCATTGAAAATATTTTTGGATGAATAATAACTTTTGACTTTTATTTACCAGTGTTAAATGCAAATAGGGTAATTAAAGGTAAAAATGACATTACAATTACCCTAAAACATGTCCTACTTCTATTGGATAAGTTTAATTTGACCAGAAACAACCTTAGAAATTAAATATGATCATTTTCCTCCAGTTGGATTATATTAGGACATTTATTATTATTTTATTTAAAGAAGAGTTAATAGTGTTAGATTCAATGATTAATAAATAAACCATTTTTAATATTGGGTTATACATTAGATAACATAGAATATTAATATTGAATATAAATATAAAAATATTTCCAAAATCCTGGTATTTTATTTATGCTTTTTAGACATTATATAATTAAATTTATTTATGATGCAATGATGATGCTGTAATTACTTTATTAATGAAAAGAATCAAATAAATGGTAATATAAATATTAAAATAAATATAATTTCAAAATTTTTACAACATACACAAATTTTCAATATGAATATGACATGTTAGGATGGATTCAATTTCTCTTGTTTAAAGTTATGAAGCTGTGATTACATTAAAAAACAAATACTAATTTGTGTCCAAATTGACACAATTGAGTTTTTAAAACAAATATTATATTATTAAATTATATAATTTTCCAAAAAATATAAGGTTCTTTCAAAGATCGTAAATAATTTTATATATGTCATTCATTAACCACTTTAGGTTCTTGTGGAAGTTTATCAAATTTTGATTAACCATATATTATAAGAATACAAGAAGACACGGTAAAAGTTAAACTATTCAACTAAGAGTTAAATCTTAATGATAAGGTTAATATGGTTACCTAAACCTATCTAAAATATATTGGTTGATTATTTTTAGACCCATACCCACCTTAGACTAGAAATAAATAATTTTGGATAAATTACAAAACGAAAATTATTTTATTATAAAATAATATTTCTAGCTTTTCTTAAAGTGACCCTCGCCTCTCTTTTAAAAGGGTACTTCCCCTTCACTCAAAATCACACATCCAAAGCCATTTATCTCAGCCAAACCCTCCCCAAATATATTCCCAACATCCCTAAAATCAACATAGAGTCCTTAAATTTATCAAAATTCCATCCTATATAACCAATTTGATCAAATCCAAAGGAAACACCCGAAGAAGAGGAAATAATTTCACCACCCACTTTCAAGTTATTTTCTTCTTCCACTTACTCTTTTTTAGTTGTCACCATACCAAAATAATAACTCCAATTCCTTATACATACTGTGATGTTATTATAAATATTGTACAACCATATTTATTATTCTATCCATCCTATAAATGACAATGTCACCATACATGGGTACGTACGGCTTACTGTCACCACGTTGCGGTTTAGTTTGTTATTCAAACACTTAGTTATTTGGATGAGTATAATAGTGAGAATAACTAGTGTAAATAATCAATAAAACATTTTAATAATTCTGTTTATATGATATACCACCCAATTACATATGATTTTACCATCAATATAATGATATTGTTTCTTGTGCGTACATACATATTATCGTCTCCATGATTCGATGAGATTCATTTCCACATTCACCATTCAACGATGATTATAAAAATATATATTATTAATAAGTATTTAATATATGGCATAATAATTCTACTGGATATATATATATATTTATTTATTTATATATTTGTACTTACATATATCTTATCCACTTAGTTCCGTTCAATAAGATATGAAAATGGAAACATTGTTTAAGCATACGTACGACCTACCGTCTCCATAAATGGTTTTTTCCATTTCATATATATATATATATCTATTATAGATATTTATATTCTAAATATATATGATATATAAATAATGTTTTATATTCTGGAAGTATTTAAATCAGTATCTAAGTTATACAATCAATAATAACAAGTTAAAACATGTAAGATAAATAAAGTAATTATTACCAGAAATGTTAATTTAACATGGAGATTATTGTTAAATGGGTTGTATAAAGTCATAAATGAATCATTTATGATATCATAAATATTAATAAGGTTCTTTTAAATTTAATAACATAATATGGTCATCATAAAGGAAGTTAAACATACACATGACTAAAGGAAAGTACAAGGTAATGGTTAATTCCTCAATATCATTATTATCCGAGATTTTTTACATGTAATTATATTCTAGGATATATTTATTATCCACGTTTTTTGTTTCATAAAAGTCATTTCAAAATGATTCTTTTATGTAACTATATAAATTAAAAATCATTTTAAATGTTTTAAATATTTATTCTTCTAAATCATTCTCATTAATGTACATGTTTTCAAAATGGTTTTAATGATTTATTTATATAGATATGATTTTCATAAAATGTTAATTACATTCAAATGTTTTAATGTGGTATGGGACACATTGATTCAAAAATATATTTAAATGACTTAGTTTATAAATGGTTGACTTTTAATGTTTTTCACAAAAAGCTATATTTCTCTCAAAGAGTGTTACTGATCATTTTCAACTACGTCAACATCCTTTACTGGATATTATTCTGATTTAGGTTGATTTATTATAATACAATCTTCTATATTGTATTTATTGTGTTATGATATGTTTTACTATGGATTTTATATTTTTATACCATTCATGGTTTATGGTTAATGTATTGACATTTTGTATGATAGTTTTAATATGAATTTTTATGTTATGTTTTAAATTATTCATATATGGAATGCAATGGACTCAGTAAGTGATGGGTGGATCCCGCCATAGCTCCTTGATTCATTGTTATGTCTAATGAGACAAACTAGTGTGTTGGAACAAGGCCTTGATAATTTTTTTGTAGTCTTGGAATGATGCCTTGACTATCTAGTAGTGATGTACGACATTAGGCATTCCCTCATTATGAAATTATTTCTTAATGTGATTATTCGACTAGAAGAATATCCATGTGAATATTTATATGGTTATGTTTGATTTATTTTTTCTATATTATGTTCAATATTATGTTTAAAAAGGCCATTTTTTATTACACATCTTGACTTAAATGTTTATAGTTTTCGATAAATTATTTACCCTTACTAAGCATCTGAGATCACCCCTTTCTTATGTTTTATTTTCCCATGATTCCAGGAACTGTATTATGAATGATTTGAATGGTTAATTTAAATAGAAAAATGGTGTTCTCAAAAAACTATATATGATGTATTTTATGTCTCAAAATAGTAATGTAAAGTTCATGTATGTAATATATTTTCCAAGACTGCTAAACTGATCGGTCTTTTGGGACCTGATTCCTTGTAATCATGCCAATGTATTAAAATAATGCACCGACTCCGGGATTCTGGGGTTGGGGCATTACAATATGAATCTTATAGATTAGAAAAACCCTCATGAAATTAGGAAAAATGTTGTAGAAATAAAATATAAAAAATTAAGAATTGTAAACAATTTTATAATTTAATGAGACTGATGTGATTGATAAGAATTATTCCCATGATGATGAGCTAAAATTGATTTTCAGAAGGGTATATATACTCTAAACTGATTTCAAAAGGAGGAATATAAATATAAAAATTATTATTATATAGATAAGAATAAGTATGAACTTATTGTACACCAAAAAAATATGTGTAGGAATAGAAACGGCTGTCAGAGGAGAAGTAATGTCATAAATATTCCATTAATCAAATGAACAATAAGATAAAGGGGTACAATTACACATTTTAAAAAAATAATCATGCATTATAGGATGATATGTATACCCAGAATGTGCTAAATGATTATTTAAATTCTCATCTGGAGACAAAATTCAAAAGGATATAGTAGTTATATATAGATTTAATCTTTTACATGAAGGGGTGGAACCATGTAGTCCTAATGGTTATCCTAAACACAAATAAGTTTTTTATTTATTATTTTACTAGCCTTTTTAATGTGATAGGGAATTGAAATAAAAATTTGACTCATATGAATAAATTAATGAGATGGTTATAGTGTTATAATGGTCATGAAATAAGAGAAAATATGATATTGTCTATAATAGGTCTTCTTCAAAGAAGTCAAAGAATAGAAACATTGAGAATCATAAGGAAAGGAAAAATCTAGGTGATACTAGTTACAAAATTAATGAATTTCAAAAAGTGAAATGGTAAACTGAATAATCCTTAGAATAGTTTTGGTAACTTAAGATACATTTTTTGGATTCCTAGACATAATTTATATTTTTGTGTTGGTTTATGGGAATTTATCAAATTATGTGAATATGTTGAAAAGGAATAAATATACAGTTCCCTTGTAAAAATAGAAATGGTATGAATATCATTTTAATAATTCATATCCAACCAACCAAGCATCAAGTGTATATTTTTGTGGAAATCAAGTAGGGATATTTTGGGAAAAAATATAACCAACCATTAAAATCTAGTCAACCGACCACATGGTTTAAGTTGCATTTTTGATCAGCTCAGGCTAACTATTAATGCTATGGTATATATGCTAAAAACCTGGGAAATGTTATATCCATAAAATAATTATCATAAAACTTCTTTGGTTTTGATTTCAACACCAAAAAATCAATTAATACTACATTATAAATCCTGATTTTAGAGATCAAGAATAAACAAAAAACAATAAATGATATCCTGATGAAAACATGAAACCAATAAGAGATATCCCATGATACAAAGATAAACATAAAAGTCAAAGTATGTACTAACATAGAGTGACATTGCATAATTTAAATTCTCAAAATTAAAAAAATGGATCCCAAAATATTAAATTAAGCTAACTAGACGTGTCTTTCAGTCACCACCAATCAATATCAAAGAAGACTACATGAGAATACATATGCCTTTATTTGAGATGCATCTTCATTGAATTTTCCTATGTAAGATATAATGAAATATACATACTCCCAATGGAATATGAATTGTTTCAATAAAATCCCAGTAGGTTACCACCATGAATCTAAATGCATCCTTTCATAATGTTAAGAAATAGTAATAGTTTGAAAATGATTTCAAAACCATTTATTAAAATATTATTTCATCAATACATTGTTTTTTTGAAACCACAATGATAAATAACATGTGTTGTATTTCCATAAAATAAAAATAAGGGTATAAAAATTAATATAATAAAATCTAAAAAATACATGTGAATCACCAAAAAAATCATGATATATCATTAAGTATGTGAAACATCGTAGAGATATGAATTTAGGGATCTATGTGTTTTGGACTCACATTCAAATAACTAGACCAAACTTCATGAACCTAAAATGAAAACCTAACCTAGTTCTCTTTAATACACAAATAATTAATCCTAGATAGATAGTGCCTATTTCTATGGTAACACTAGTGCTAAAACACAATGACCCATAGTCTCACATGTGCACCTGTAACCACACCTATCACTTACAAAAAATACCATGATACAGAAAGAAATATTTTAATGAAATCATACATAAAATATTCTTTGAAATATAATTTAAATTTAAGAGTTTTCATGAAATAATTTCATCAAAAAAATAGAAATAATTATCTTTATTTTAAAAGGGAAAGCCCAATAAATCACTATTTTGTTAAAAAATGAAAATAACATCCACAATAACTATATATAATCCTAAAAAAACCAATCCAAGAAATACAATTTTAAGAAATAAAAAATTATAACTCAAGGGAAAAGGTAGTACCATGGAAAAGTATAGGTATATAGAGACAACTACCGTTTAAGATAAGAAATGGCATCACATTGGTAAATGATTTCAAGAAGGGAGGGATAGAGATCCTCACAACATGAAACATCCAATAAATTCATATAATCCCCACCATAACCAATTGGTTAATCCATCCCATATCCATTATTGTTATAAAATTCATTGGATGTATAATAAAATATAAGAACATGGGATAAATTGGAATAAAAGAGAGTAAAACACGAGAAAACATTACTATGCCTTGAGATCATCAACGAATAATCCATGAAAAAACACAAAAGGGAAAGGGAGAACAAGGATCAATTATTGGGGGATGATGGATTGAATGTGGTGGAAAATTATTGAATTTGAGAGATAAAACATTAGTGGGTATTTTAATAAAATCACAAATTATAACTAAACAAGAAGACTACATTGTTTGGATGTTCAATTTTCCAAATCATTTGCAAACTATGTGGCTCAACCCAAATTTTGAAAATAGTTTTCAGGGTATCCTAGGAGGTCCTACATAGGTTCAAAAACCATACTATCACTATAAGAAATATAATTTTCTCCTCACACACATATTTTCATTTTAGGCATATTGTTACTACTAAATGTGCACCAATCATGTTAACATCATGTTTTCCTAAAAAAATTAAATTTTCCCCCAAAACCCCCGAGACTATAATATAAATAAATATTGAAGTACAAAAATAAAAATATACTTATATGTAACCTGGTGGGTGTCCTAATTCTCCCCACCATTCAACTATTTAACCCCCAAAATGTCCTTAAGGGATATCTCTTGAAAGAATATGTACCCATTACTCTTTTTATAAGGGATCATGTTCCCAAGTATCCTAACTATCTCAATGATACTACCATATCACACAAACTAGGGTGATTAAGTTACCATGAATCATCTTAAAATAGAGATATATATTATGTATACACTACTCAATGACATAGTTTTTTCATTCTAAATCTAATCCATCCCATTGCAACACATTTTATAGGATTTGATAAAAATTATTTAGCTAGAAAATATAAAATAGATTCTGAATATAGGTCATCTGTGT
The DNA here is from genome assembly GCA_963277665.1 of Viscum album. Taxonomy (NCBI): domain Eukaryota; kingdom Viridiplantae; phylum Streptophyta; class Magnoliopsida; order Santalales; family Viscaceae; genus Viscum; species Viscum album. The sequence goes on along the minus strand of OY728123.1, from coordinate 607,080,684 downwards.
TTGAAAATGATAACCAATATTCCACCTTCCCATGGAAATCCAAAATCATGAAATTTATAACATAAAACATTACGAGTTTACCCAGCTTCACAAAACAATGTTTTCCTATCTATGAAGAGACATTTAGAAACACATAATCACCTACATAAAACTCCAACGGAAGGAAGACCTATAAAATAATATTTTTATAAACTCTAAGCTATAGCAAACCACTTTTGAATCAATTGGACCCTTCTCATCATCTCTTAAAAAATACATGTTCTGAACAGTGAGATCTCACCAAGCTCATAATAAAAATAAGGGGAAACAATAACTACTATAAAAGCATTTTAAGGGATCTATCTTTATCATGACATGATATCTACTATTATTGGATAATTCATCCATGGTAATTTATTCTTACTTGATCCACTGAAAAAAAAAATATTATATCATAGAATACTCTTACAAATATTTATTGCTCACTCTGTTTGAATATTTTTTTATTGGTGGCAGGAAATTCTAAACATCAACTAAGAGTCTAAATCCCTTTTAAGTCCCTTAAGAATGTGATGTCATCTAGGAGACTTATTTCAACAAAATCACTAATAGAAAATTGGAAATATGAAAAAATTATATGGAATACATAGTCCCATGATCTTCTACTTTTTTGACTTTAAAATAGAGACAAAATAATCCCATTTCCTTAATCGTAGAATAAATAAACATATCAAATCTACTCCTATTAGAGAGTATGGAAATATGATAATAAAATAATTAGATATTTCATCCCATTTTTATACTAATATTGGATTATACTGTGACAACTCAGATGACTTATGATGCCCTTCTTTGATTCTTTGAATAGTTAGGCATTGCGATATGATGTATGATACTACTCATTTCATCCCATGACACCAATAATATGATTTCTGATCATAAAAAAGTTTAGTTTCTCCTAGGTGAATGGGTCAACCAGAGTGGTGGCCATCACTCAATATGTTCTCCCTCAAATCCAAAGGAAATACCAACTACTTCTAGAAATAGAGATCACTAACAGGAGATCAAGAAAAATAAACTTATATACCATCATAATTTAGTTCCATACATATTCACTTACAATCAGAATCCTACACCTTCTTAGTTAGACTACATGATTTGATAGAATAATTTTTTTGGAACTATTCAAAAAGTCACATCCACCCTCCTCCTATATTTCTAGGTGAAGATCAGAAAACAAGCTCATCAGACCCAATTCCTCATTATATTATTTAACTACACGATTCAATTGTTTTCTAATCAACACGTTCCCATTTCATAGGGTGTCTTCCAAATCAAAACCCATAATCAGAAGTTACTCTACCCATTGTATCTACTGATTTTTCTTATTACATTGGTTAAGGAAATCAATTCTACAATAAATTATAGATCATGAATGGGGTAGTTCATTTTATAGGAGAACAAATGGTGAAACCAAAAAACCATGACATGAACTCCCTATGTTTGGAAACCCTCAAACCCATTCATATAGAATTAGAGTACACAATATAATGTATTTTTATATTCTATAGGATCTAGAAAATTTATAATATCAATCACTCCTTTAACTCCCCAAATGAATCATATTAATTCTCACTCCATTAAAATTTCACACCCTTCTGGGTCATATTTATAAAAGGATATTATAGTATGTGGAAATATTACAATAAATTAATATAATATAAAGTCATTTCTATGAAAATTATAATCTAAAATAAATTCTTAAGTCTCTTCTAAGATATCACAACCTGAATCTTCACATAGCCTAGTCAAATGCCTCATTCAAACTCAATATAACCAATTAATTGAAAATTTATTATATAGAAGTAGCTTTTGGATAATTTTTTATATATACAATGTTCTCACAAGGTTCCCAAAACAACTCCCAAATTCTCCCATCCTCATCCTTATTCTTGGAGTAAATAGAAATATCATAAAAATACTATATTGATGGAGTCATGATATTGATAAAATATGTGGTTCATCAGGGCCATAAAGATAATAGGGGAATTTTTTAGACTGAATTGTATAACTATGTACTGAAAAATATCATAATTTCATGGGAAGGTGGGATAATAAATGGATTCCACCCTCAACCTTAATTATTTGTTACTTAACCTCAAGTAGATATTGGAAAATTATATAGAACCACTTAGCTGATCAAACAAATCATTTATCTGAGGAAAAAAATACATATTTTAGAATGTGATAACATTTATTTTTCAATATTCAATGAAATTATGAAGGATTCATAATACTATATTTTAAAAAATAAACACTTTTTCCCTTAGTGAAGAACTCTCGCATATGAATCGTTTACTATTAATGTCTTCCAACTAGACCTTTAACTCCTTTAATTCTCTATATAGGAATCTCTATGATATAATAGACATTTGAAATATTCTAGAGGTTTGGTCAATAGTAAAACCTATTTTCCACTAAGAAAAAAAACTAATAAATCACAAGGGAAGATAACACGGTACATATATAACTCCACCGAAAGCTATTACCTTAATTTCCATTCACTATAAATGTGGAACAACTTAGATAACTAACATAAAAAGGACACACCATTGGAGAAATTAAGCCTTCTCTGTATGACCAGGTGTCCAAATCACCTTTAAAAATGTTATAATATCCCTTATGATAGGGACACAAAACCTTCCATTGTTACAAAATAATATGAACATTGATAAACACTTTCCAATCATTGATAGTTATACATTTAATAATTTACAAATCTATAGACAGATACATTGAAACCCATGTAGATTCAATGATTATTACAAAAAACTCATATCACCTAAATCTCAATTCCTTCAATTTTCCCAAAGAAGTGGAGTGATCCAAGACATATAATAAAGACTCAGACCATAGTCCCAAGGAATATTTTACTAAAAATGAGACAAATTGATCGGTTTAAATTAGTTCAATCAAATATAAATCAATAGATGCGGTAATGAAAACCATACCTTTGATAATCACTCATATTGCCTCTAACTCCTTTGGCTCATGCTCTGCAATATATGAGAGCCAAAATTGAGGCCCACAGTGTGTTTTTTTGATGAACGAGAGTCCAATATAACATAAGAACAACCTCACCCCCTTAAATGCATCTCAAATCACAATAGAACACTATTTATAAGTTTAATCCCCTTTTATACCCTAGTTAAAGTATCTATAACACCATTGAAGGTGTCAAAGGTATCCAATACTATGGACTGTTTTTATGATTCATAGAAGCACTACATAATATTTCTTACAGTTCCATGATAATATCAAGTAATTAACCTTTCCCTATGGGGGTTTCTAATGTAATATCTAAGGGATTCTTAAAACTATGACTTATACCCACTATGATTCCATAATTTTGAGATTTTTCATAGAAGAGTAGCTTTTTCAGTCACGCATGGCCATAAGATCATAACTCATACCAGCTAGTCATACTTTAACCACCTCTATGATATCCTCATAATAAAATAGTAAAATTGTGTAAGGAAATCACAAAATAATAATCCTAGATCTACATATTAGGTTTATATCCACCATGAAATGGTGTTGCATAAAATACTTGAATTATAGGAGATTAGGTGAAATATGAATCACCTAATAAAATAAGTTTAGTAATCCATCAGGGATAGGTTACTCTACTAAAAGTATAATAACTCCCTAATATCAAAAAATAATATTGATTCTTGGTGAAATTCATGGTTAAATATCATCATGTACCTAGACCTATAAAATTCATATGGATTAATTATAAGAATAACTAGGTCCTTCCACCATTGTCTTGACCATTACTAAATAAATATGAAAATTACACATTAAACATGTCTGGGGTTTTGAGGAATAATAATACATATTAATTATTTTCCAATCACCCTTCCATTTATTGGTCTCTTAGTCACCCAAAAACATAGGTAAATTTTCCATCGTGTCCTCCTAATAATGATCCATTGCAAAAAAATTCATAGGATCTTTACACTGATTGAGAGGATGGATGATCTTGATTACCAAATAGAGAAACTCAGATTCTATGAGAGGGTTGGTTAGTGGATCTATAATATAGAAACATAAAACTAAAAATCCAATCAATATATAAATCATTTAAAAAACCCAAGTAACATAACTAGGGAGATCATCAAAAAATAAACAAGATAAATAAACCATTTTAAAACGCACAAAATAACTGAGAAAATTCAATCAATAAAAATTCATTTATACATTGATATATTGAGGGTTTTAATTAATAAGAACTCTCCTAACACTCCCTCACATCCTCAAATAGTCCATGATGATCAAATCCATAATACCACACATCCAAAATATTAATGTGTCTATGATCCCTTTTTGAATACAAAACTAACCAAGAAAAACCTATCTCTATAGATAAGCGGACCTATAATTTTTCCTAAGGTGCATTCATTATTTCCATAGGTTGTCAAATAGTTCTAGGGTATGCTTGATGACTATGTAGGAACAATTTCACCCAAAAAAACTATAATTCCCTATCCAATTGTTTGAAATACATACCAAAAAATAAAAATGAAAATATTATAAATTAACCTAATAAAACTATAAGATTAAAAAAATAACAATAAACCATAACCAGAAGACAAAATTAAAATAAATAATGAAAAAACATTCCACCCAGATAATCATAAAACAAAATTACATCCTATGGTAGAGTGGCCATTACATAACCGAAATCCAAAAATTCAATAATATAAAGTGTCCTGAAATGGTTGAAAATTCAAACAATATATGGCCCTCGGAAAACTCAATCCATGTCCTGAAAGAGGATTTGAACATTAAGATTCCCTTCAATGATATCCATCTCCTTTTTCATCCCCTATATTTGATAAAAACAAATATTAATAATCTTAATGGAATATGTTGGGTTTGAGGAAAAAAAATATGGCGTCTCCATGAATTTACACACCAACATTCAAAATTTAATGCATTTTTGGTAGTTTGAAAACAATTCGTTGAAACCATTTATTTGAAAATAAGTTCATAAAATGATTAGTTTTGGAAAAAAAGTCCTAATGTTTAATGACATGATATGTATTCCTATAAAATCAAATATTTGGTAGAAAAAAATATGATATTGTTAAATCCAAATAACACATGAGAATAATATAAAATAAATCCATAATAAATCCATAGATGATGTGAAACACATGGGAGATATGACCATTAGTATCTAGGTATTTATGACTTTATCACAGATCACATGGCTATCCAATATGATCAAAAAACCACATAACCCCAGCCACATTTGGAAACTAGTAAAAAACACTAGTTAGATCATACCAATGTCCAGGGAATCACCCATCCTAAAACCATCACATCCAATTTCTCCCATGTGATCTTTTGTCCATACCCATCACTTCAAAGCCCATGCTCAATAAATAAGGTTTTAAAAAAATCATTTTTAATGTCGCTCCTAAATATCATTTAAATAAAATAGTTTTCATGAAATAATCTCATAAATCACTTTTCAATAATACACATTATTTCAAAAGATAAATCATAAGATATAACTACTTTTTCAAAAAAGTTCCGTGTTCATCAACTATACTTGTATAAAATTCCACAATAATAAATCCAAGCATGTAAATGCATAAATAAACTATGTAAAACAAAATAATCAGTATGAGATCATTTAAATTTCTAGTAATGTATATAATCTTACCATAGATGTGAAGAAACATCATCAAATTTGTAAATGATTACCATATGGGAGGAATAAGGATCCTTTCCTACTATTGATTCTCCTTTCCGTCACAGTGTTTAATTAATAGAAAAGGGGAATACCTTAACCAAAAAGAGATTCATACGTTGAAGAACATCAGAAATTGACAAAGTAAGGAACAAGGAACTCCTTATGCATGGTTCGCACAAGTTTCATAAAGGCCGCGCAAGTATACTTGCACGCCACATATGGGTCGCGCAAGTCACTTGTGTGCCCGGTTCATTTTTCTCCAAAGGTCCTCAATGGTCTATAAATACCCCCTGTGGGCCCCCAATTTCAGAGATGAAAAATAATCCAAAACTCAAATTTAAGCTCTGGTCGCCCTGGTCTTATCTTGAAGTCTTCCGAACATAAAAACTAGTCTCTCCCATAATACAGGGAGGTGAATGAAGAGGTCACTCAAGTCCTCGGTTCAAGAAGGATGGAGTCCATCTTGAGGGCTCCCATCAACAATCACCGCCAGACTCATGCGGTAGAGAACCCTCAACATGATGAGGGTATCACTTCTAAGGGTTTGGATCAGGTCCTCAGACCCGAGAATGCAAGAAGAACCGCCAGAGGCGAAATCCGGTCAACAGAGAGAAGGTTCTTACTTCTGCCCCTATTGAGATGTCTAGCAACCTAACATGATGGCAGGAAATGATCGGCCACACACACCAGTCCGTTCTAATCCCACTGTCCAGCAGACTCATCTAGAAGCAACCCACCAATCCCTTTAGGGAATTCTGATGGAGTATTATACGCAAGAACATGCAACTGTTTATAATTCTTCCGCCAACCAGTAGGCTCGTCTGACTGCATCAAAAGGAGCTCTCCAAACAAATATGGTGATAACTTGTAAATATGAACATACACCTGCTTACAATCACCAATTCTGTTATCAGTCTCATCATCCAGTATTTAATGAAATATTTCAACCATACTTGACAGGGAACATCTAGAAAGCATACACACCTTCTAATGTTCATCGAGTCTTCCAACAGTCTCATTTGGTAACACCCAGAGAAGTCAGTCGGAAAGCTACGATGACAAATTTGGAGCAGCCTCAACTCTCTGCCCCTACAAATGAGTACTGTCAGAATCCACTGACAAGAAAAGGATGACAGGAGCAGGAACATACACCTACTCTAGACACGGAATGGACGTATATTCCCGTTCCAGCAGCTGAAGTCACCAAGCACATTCTGAAAATGGTGAAACAGAAAAAGCAAATCCCAGCTCATATTCTGGATACCTGTCTGAATATTATAACAACTTTAGTAGCATCACAGTGAAGGAATCATAAATATATTACTATCAGTGGAGAGACTCATCAAAAAGTTACTCCAGTGCAGATACACACCTATGTTCCAGTCTAGGATGGTTGTGGGGCATACTCCCCCATATCATACGGTCAATCAAGTTGGGCACATACACCCAATTTAAATGGAGATCGTCAGCCTAACCTGACCATTTCTCCTGATTAGGCACATAAACCGGCCCATAATAACCACTTTTGTCAACAATTGGTTGCCAAAGTGAGTAAGAAGGTGTATATGAAAAAGGCATGTTCAACATAGTCAATGAATCAAGAGCTAATCTATAATAAGGCCTCACATGATGCTGGAGTTCTTGATGCACTCAGACAATTATCTATTGAAACTCTAGATTATACTCTCTCACTTCCCAGTAGTGGGAATAATAATTTTGAAGTTATTCATCATACACCTCCTCATGAAGGCTTTCTTCATGACAGTTCAGTCGATCTCGAAGTGTCATCTTCAGATGAGAGCCACAATAACCCTCTACGTGGCCAGAAGATCAAGGAGCAAGAGGTTTCATCTTTTTCTATAACCCACCACAGTGGTCCTCCCCATGAAGATGAATTTAGTGGAGAAAGTCCACTCTACAGTAGTAATAGACATTTCCTAGAAAATTATTCAAAGGAAAATGCCGTAACAAGAAAGCCCTCTTATCTTGAGGCACTTGCAAATGTGAATCTAGTCATGTCTTATGTTTTACCGATAATAGGTTCAATACTTATTTAATCTTAAGATAGCCCGGCGCATAGGTCATTATCCGAACCACCCCTAGGTCATGCATCATCTAATTCGATAAATTAATTATCTACCAATATTGTTGAATATGATAAAGCAACAAAGAAGCACCAACTTTGGTCTAATCAGGTAGAATAATTTTCATCGAATGATAAGGAGGAAGTACTGAATATGAGAAAACAACTGGTGAAAGATGAAGTACCAGTCATGTTGTGGCCTTTGGCTGACTCTCAATATGATATTCCACAAATGTTGATGGAAGATTGTATTCATGATATTCGTATCAACATGTGTAAAACTCTTTGTCACTTGAAAAAGAAAATATTATCTTATGATGAATATGAAAATCATGTCAAGATAATAGAAGGGTTGCAAGGCCAAGTTGATTTGCCATGTCCCTTAGTTTCTCAACATCGAAAGAATGAAAAGCAGCATAGAGCCCGTCAGCGTTCATGCCTTGGCACATTAAAAAGGTTGCTCCAGTTAATTTCTAATGCCACATCTTGTATTCATATCAGGGGTGTGGTGTTCATAGAGCTCTGCATTTCACTGTCCTCTCTAGTCAAAAAATCCCTCCAAAAGTTGTATCATGCAATGTTATTTTCCGTGGCCGGCCAAAGCCAACTGGTTTTGTGTGTAATTAGATGCTTTCTTAGGAACATGCCTCAACTAGTTCTTCCAAAAGTCAGGCATCCAAAAAAAAGTTGTCAAATTACTCCTACATCATGAAAATGAGAATATCGAACAGGATTCTTGTTTAGAGCAGGCACATAATCAATTGACAAAAGTGTCAGAAATCATCCAACAGTCATTTGAGCCAAGTGATTTGAGTGGATATAGGTGGATGCATCTAGCCAATTTCCGGACTAAAGTACTCAAAATCAGGAGAGATTTTAATAAAGTATCAGATGTAGTAGCTCAAGAGACACCTCAGCTTTCCATAATGGGGACTCTTTTAACCCATCCTGCAGAATCAACAAATAGGATTTGAGGAGTTGAGCAGGAAGAGGAGGAACTACCCCAGTCCACCGGACTAGGGACTTTTTCAAATCATAAATCTCTTCGTCAATAAAATTCAGTCTTCTCTAGATTAAGGAAGATGCCACTGGAGGAATGCAGAGCCGAATTATCCTGAGATTCCATCCAAATGACGGTTCATCAGGAAGTTCCTGAGGGATCAACTCAAAAAAAGGAAGTGTCTCATAAAGGACATGGAAGAAGACAATATTGTAGAAATGCCAATAGAAGGGATGAAATGCGTTATGCATCGATAAATGTCATCAATGCTATTGTCACTGATCCCCCAGAACATGAGTATCACTCAGAGGAATCAGAGGAAGAAGTTCCTATTCAAGAAGCGGTACACACAGAAACAAATGAGCATGTTGTTCGTACCCGGAATCAAAGGCTTACCCCGAATCTAGGTATTCCTTCAAATAACCAACATCCACATCTCCAAAAGGCATCTATCAAGGGAAAAGGTATAAGTCAGGTTACATTCCACCCTACCATTAGAGAAGTACAATCACTCTCATTATAGGAAATTTCTGCACAACAAGAGGTGGAAATGAAGGAGTTAAGGAGGTTGAATGCAGAACAACATCAAGGTAGTCTTCCTCCTAAGCGTGCTGGAGTCATTCAGTCAAGGGAATTTGATGCAGCTACTGGGATGGATCATGAATATCCCCCTTTACCAGTACACCCTCATAGGTCCAATGCTATGGATTATACGCAACACCAACTGGAAATACTACCATCAGTGGCAGTCCCGGTCGTCACACCAGTCCAAACTCCAGCTCTTGCACCTACATAGGTCCAAGACCAACCCAATGTTTCTCAAAAATTAATTACTACCATTGAGTCATTAACAGCTCGGTTAGAATCTATGTAAGGAAAGCATGCACCAGTTCAATCAGAGAAGAGAGATTACCATGATTGGGTGGATGCAATTCCTCCCCCATCAAAATTTTCAAGTACCAAATTCCCAATTTTTAATGGTTCGAGTGATCTAGAACCACACTTAACACATTTTTTTCTCATTGTGATCCCATGATGGGAACTCCTCTATAACAAGAAGCAGCTAAGCTCAGTTGTGTTTTAAAGTCATTACAAGGTCCTGCTTTTGTCTGGTATACAAGCTTGTAATACCAGTCAATTACTGGGTTGCATGATCTCCGTCAAAAATTACCTCTTCAATTCAGCTCAACATTTCCAAAGATGATAGTTTTTTATCTTACCAATTGTAAGAAAAAGGAAAATGATAGAGTTTCCGATTTCATTTTTCGCTGGAAGGGATTAACATATTTCTTAAGCTTAGCACTCCCTCAAGAAGAATTGCTGCCAATCTGTGTGGAAAATTTTCTTGATGAATTACGCACAACGTTGATACCTGTGAAATACACATGAGGGTTTTGAGACCTTAAATATATTTCTCAGCAGATCAATTACTCTCTTACAAAGACTAAGGATAAACTCGTGTAATTCCATCAGCTCTCGGAAGGAGAATGGGTAAAGCATAAACTGCTATAGTTATGCTTAAACAAACACTTGTGCCTGCTTCTACATCAAAACCTTCATCATATTGAAAGTCTCCACCTCCTAAGCGTTAACAAAAGAGGTCATTTCATCAAGATGATCAAAGAGATCAAATACAGAAACAGTTTGAAGATTTTAAGAACAATTTCTATTCTTTTCGGAGTGAGAAAGTTCTAGGATACTTCATCTTGGCTTTGGGAAAAAATTTGGTTCCGTTTACATGGCCCAGAAGGCCAAACAAGGAAGGAGATGAAGACCTTACCAACTATTGACCATTTCATTAGATGTTTAGGTATCCCATTTAGGAGTTTTTTGTCTTCAATATAATGCTGAAGGAAATGGTGGACTCTGGATAGGTAAAATCAAAAGGCTCTTCAGCCTAGGTAGCATGTGTTACTGGTACTGATCCGAAGGAATAATGTGTGTGTCATGAATTCAAAATAAAAAACTTGCAGAAATATGATGAATGGATGGTTAGGAAAATGATCAACCGAACTCAAGACATTTTACAAACACAATTGAAGAAAACAATTGTTTCTTCTGCTATGAATTCCACAGAAAACCCCCCTTCATCAGAAGGAAAATCTTCATAGAGGCGACACAATTCAATGAAAGAATAATAGTCATAAGAATATGAGTTCCTGTCAAAGCCTAAATTGTCGTCAACTCTAAATGATTTTATGCCATCCACTTCAAAATCACAGGCACCGCCCTAACAAATGGTACAAACTGGACAGGTTAATTAGGACGTGTCTTCATCAGATGAAGATTTGATCTTTGGTTCTATTAACATAATTCATTTAACAGATCCTCATGCCAGTAAGAGTTTTGATCTTGATGAGCCTGAGTTCCCTATATCAAATAGTGGAAATAGAGGAAGTGACAGAGGTCTACGATACAGGGGAAGAATTGGATATTCCAGAAGAAACTATTTCAATCCTAACCCTGTTAGAACTGTATATGTGGAAGAAACTCATGGAAAGGCCCTTCAACGGGCTCAAGAAGAACAAGAAAGTTCTTCCACGCATGGAAGATTCAGTCCTGGTACAGTTATTTTGGAAGATCGGTTAGAGGTTACACATTTTTCCTCTTAGAAAATAAATAGACCTATTCGGTCTAATTTGCCGATCCCATAAGTATTTCAAACTCCTACACTTATACAAGATGCATCAACTTCCAAAACATCAACTTCTAAGTATCCTGTGAAACCACATGTTCCTGTTGGGAAATGCAGACCTTTGGACCAAATGTATAATGTATTGAAACATTTTTCCAATGTACCGACCAAGTAATCAATTCTGGATGCCTTGAATCTATCAAAGGATCTTCGGGAGGCTCTAATTGAGGCATTGTCAAGTCCTCAAGAATTCTAAACTGAAATTGATATGGATTAAGTCTATCATATAGAGAATGATCCCGCAGAATTCCATGCAGTGATATGATTTACAGGTAAAGATGAAGATGATGTTGTACATGGACATATCAGAACTTTGTATTTATCTAGAAAGGTCAATGATATAGATATCTGACAATAATTCATTGATAATGGCTTAGGAGTCAACCTCATCGCTATTTGTACACTTCGTCGATTGGGCCTCACTAAATCTGATTTATCTCATTCTACTCTTTTTTCAAGGATATGATAAAAATGAACAAGAACCTCTAGGTGAGATTACACTCAGAACTCAGTTTGGAGACATTGTATCTAATTCAAATTTCATGGTTGTTCATCCTAACACATCCTTAAACATTTTTCTTGGAAGACCTTGGCTACATCAACATGTTGTCGTACCTTCTTCATACCATCAATGTCTCAAATATTGTTTCAATGGTCAAATTGGGACATTGTATGCTGATAAAAACCCATTAAAAACATTTGAATCTCAATACATTGAGGTGGAATTCGATCACCTAAAAGGAAAGGATAAATAAATTAAAAATGAGGTTAACAATATTAATGCTCCATATGATTTGGAAAAGATTCCAATAAACCCATTCATACATGTTACTACAGTTTATGTGTTTCCTATCAGTCAAATTGACAAGGTAGAACAAAGTCCAAATACACTTATGGAAACTTCCATATTATCGATTATGGCAACCAAGCCGGACAGCATGGTAGAAATTGTTAATTCATCAGGCAATGATGAAAGCCCAATGGAGATGTCTTCATTCCATCTGCCAAAATCCAGCAATTATATACTTCGTTAAATAGGCCAGAAGAAGTTATAGAAATGTTAGAGATGAAGGATGATGTCGATTCTCAATACATCATCTTCTCTTTATTACCCAAGGAAGACCCTTCATCATCATTAGGGTCAGAAATGGTAGTCTCTTCTTCAAGATGTTCAAATTTTAACTTCTCTCCTAATCATGGAAATTCTGCTTCATCATCTACTATGCATGTAGAAACAGAAGAAATAACACATACTGAAGAAGAAGAGGAAGATCTTAGGGATGCTCCTCCAGTATATGATGAGGGTATCTCAACCACTATGGATGAGATCAGAGAAATAAATCTAGGTAAAAAAGGTGATCCACGCCCCACTTTAATTAGTGCGGCCATGACTCTTAAAGAGAAAAAAATGTATACTTTATTTCTAAAGAAAAATCAAGATTTATTTTCTTGGAATTTATAGAAATTATAGGTCGTAATCCTGATGTTTCTACTCATAATTTGGGTTTCCCAGAAGAACATTGAGGTTTCAAACAAGCCGCAAAAAAGAACACACCCAACTTATGACTCCAAAATTGAAGCTGAAGTGGATATGATTATCAAATATATCTTTTTCAGAAAAGTTCAATATCCCAAATGGCTGGATAATTTTATCCCTGTTAAATCGAAGAATGGAATAATTAGAGTTTGCATTGATTTCAGAGATCTTAGTTGGCATTGTCGCTTGGATGATTTCCCAGTTCGGATCACAGAACTTTTAATTGATGCAACAACTGGCTATGAAGCACTCTCTTTCATGGATGGATATTCTGGGTACAATCAAATATGAATGGCCCCAGAGGATGAGGAGTATATAGCTTTAATATCCCCTCAAGGTGCATTTTACTATCGGGTAATGCCTTTTGTCCTGACGAATGCAGGTGCAACGTATCAACGTGTCTGCAGCGTATCATCAAACCCCTTTTAGGGAAATTTTTTGAATGTTATGTGGACGATTTGGTGGTTAAATCCAGAAAATGTTCTAATCACTTGGCTTATTTGGAAGTCATATTCCAAAAACATCGACAACACAATTTGAATATGAACCACTTAAAATGTTCTTTTAGGGTAACCCCAGGAAAATTTCTCGGCTTTGTTGTACGCCATCGTGGTATCGAATTTGATCATGAAAAGAAAAAATCAATCCATGGAATGTCACCTCCTCGAAATTTGAAATAATTAAGAGTATATAACAGACACATGGCATATATTCGGCGTTTCATTTCCAATTTGGTAGGCAAGTTTTTACCTTTCACCAAATTAATGAAGAGAGGAGTCACTTACCAATGGAACAAAGATTTCCAAGAGGAATTTGATATCCTCAAGAAATATCTCTTGTGTCCACCGGTATTAATGCCACCTATTGAAGGAAGAAAACTTATCCTATATGTGGTAGCTTTAGAGAGGTCATTGGGTGCCTTCCTTTCCCAAATGAATGATGCTAGGGATGAAAATAGCATTTACTATCTCATTCGAACTATGATTGAGGATGAAACTTGATATTAAAGTTTTGAAAAGTGATGCCTGGCGTTAATCTTTGCATATATGAAATTAAGACACTACCTGAAACATCATGAGGTCCAATTAGTATCTCTCAATAACTTGCTAAAATTTATTGTTAGTTGTTTAATGCTTACAGGGTGTCTGGAAAGGTGGGCAGTTATTTTACAGCACTTTGATATCCAATGCGTGTATCAAAAGGCAATAAAGGGCCATGCTATGGCTGATTTCCTTGCTGTACACCCTTCAGTATAAGATACATCTTTAGATACTGAACTTCTTAATGAGGAAGTCTTCTCTATTCAAGATAATCTTCAAACATGGGAAATTTACTTTGATGGTTCATCCAGAAGTCCAACAGAGAAGAAAATGGATGTTCCTAATTTCAACAATGTTGGGTTAGGAATTGTGTTTATATCCCTAGAAAAAGAAAATGCTACCCTATTCCTTCCTATTGTTAGGAGGAGGTACAAATAATGAAGTGGAATATCAATCTCTCATTGCAGGATTGGAGTTGGCGCTTCAGGAACAGGTGAATAACTTGAAGATAAAAGGTGATTCAGACTTGGTAATCAAACAATTCAATGGGGATTATGCCATCAAAAAAGAAGAGTTAATTCCATTGCATGATTACATCATAGAGTTAATGGAAGAATTTACTTGAGAACCTACATTTTCTTATGTCCCGCGATCACAAAATGTTCAAGCTGGTGCACTGTCTAATGTAGCCACAGCTCTGGCAGATCCGAATCAGGACGAAACAATTATTAGTACTGCTCAATGTCATACAGTTTCACCTTATGTTCAATTCAGAACAGAGGAAATAAAAGAAATTCTTCACATTTCTAAACCATATGGTCGTACTACAGGATGGATAACACCTATCAGGGAATACCATTAAAATGGAACACTCCCACCTGATAGATACAGAAAGAACAATTCCGGTGACATGCGGTCAATTTTAATTTTTATGGTATCCCAGATCACCTAGAAAAAATTCTCTAAAAGTGAGGACTTTATGGAATTCTCTTCATATGTATTGATGGTGAAGAGACAATGGATGTCATGAAAGAATTACATGAAGGACTCTGTGGTGCCCACCAGTTTGGACATAGACTGTCTGATCAAGTTAGATGGCTTGGATACTTCTGGACTTCAATGATACAAGATTGTGTTGATTTCACTAAGAAGATTCATTCTTGCCAAGTATATTCCAAATTCATTCATCAACCCCCAGAGTTGCTTCATACAGCTAAATACACATGGCGATTTTCCACATGGGGAATGGATGTAGTCAGACCTTACCCTTAAGCTACATCCAAGTAGTTTAATTTTATTCTTACTAATACTGACTTCTTTTCAAAATGGGCAGAGGTAATACCTATAAAAAATTTTAGTTTTAAAAGAATTATTAGTTTCATTATGTATAATATCATTACCAGATTTGGTGTCCCTCATACCATATTGATGGAAAATGGCACCAACTTCTGTTCATCCGTGGTAAGGAAGTTGTATCAATAATACAACATCAAATCCAACCATCCATCTCGGTATCATGCAGTGACCAATGGACAAATAAAGGCCTTCAATAAGACTCTTTCAAATATACTACAAAAGATGGTGGATTAAGATAAGAAATCATGGACTGATAAACTTTTTCATGCTTTATGGGCTTATCGGACCACCACCAGCACTGATATGCGGTCAACTCTATATTCATTAGTATATGGAACAGAAGCAGTCTTTCCCATTGAGGTTCAATTACATTCACTCATGGTATCCATTTTTGATCAGTCATCTAAAAATGAACAATCTAAAACGCAATTGGATGAATTGGAATGATTAGTTGAAAAATGATTATGCACCCTACACCACTTGGAAGTCTATCAGAATCAAATAACATGAGCTTTCAATAAAAAAGTTCATATTTGTTCATTCATTCAAGGGGAATTGTTATTGGTTCTCATAACTCTAATGATACCAGGAAAGAAGCCTCCAAAGCTTGAGCCAATGTGGGACAGACCTTACTCAATACATAAGGTATACTACAATGGTGCTTATTATTTAATCTCAATGGATGGAGAACTCATTACAACTCCAACCATTGCCAGATTATTGGAAAAGTATTTTGTGTAACACAAATACTTATGTCCAGAAAGAGGTTAAACTACAGAACCATAGTCTTGGCTACATGACGTTAAATTGTACAACCCAACGTCATACAAGACGTAAAACCGTATTGTCCTACATGACATTAAATTATTCACATATTCGTCCTATAGGATGCAAAACTGAAAAAAGTCCCTTAACACGTCCTACATGACGTTAAACTGTATTTTGTCCCTAATTCATGACACTAAACTATGAATCACTGTTCCATGAATATGACCTTAAACTACTTTAGTCCTCACTACAAGACTTTAAACTGCACAGTCCCCAATGTCCTTGTTGCGGGACATTAAACTGCATAGCCCCTCATTCATCCAACCAGATGTTAAACTATGTCCCCTTTGTCTTGTTTTCCAACATGACGTTAAACTGTTTTTCGAGTTAAAAGAAGTTAAACTACCAAGCACCCCATGTTCGTGACACATGTAATTTAAACTGTGAAATAGCCCCTTTTGTCATACCTGACATTAAATTGTGCATCGTTAGGGTTGTTTATACTTCTTGTTTCTTGCACCGAGTATTAATCACGTGAGCTTAGAGTAAACTTCAACCATAACACCCTCTTTGGGACAGTAACCATGCATAAGTCCCAACATCATCTTCTAGTTGTCCTCAAGTACAACTCGATCATCAATTAACTCTTCAATTGGACTACGCGGACATTGATCCTTTCCCTCTAGGCTGGGTACGTAGGAAACCTCCTGAGGTTCAAGTCCAAAACTAATATCTTCATGTCACTTCACCATCATATCATACGATGTTGATCCGTGAAGCAGCCCAACACCAATCTCTTCAAGTTGGTTCACCTTCATCCCACACGACATTAAACTGTGTACTTCACTTTTATCCCTACTACATGACACTAAATTGTGCAGCACCATCATCCTCGCTATATGTAGAGACCAAAAAATGACGTACATGGACATTATATTACTTTTATGGAATACTAAATACATACCAAAAACAAATACACAAGGACCGTAATAGTTTAGTGTCTTTGGAAACTCATAATATAATCTTCTAATCATGGTGAAAGATCTTCAACATCTCCCATAAAGATCTTCCTCTTTTGTTTTCTTACCTAAAACCATTATTTAAATCCTGGGGAAAATAAAACATATAAAGGGTGATCTAAAATGATCAGTAAGGGTAAGCATGGAGAAAAGAAAACAAATCATACACATTTGAACTAAAATAAAGGAAAATAATGTTTAAACATCAAAATCATGTGCAATGGCATAAAATTTCGAAGAACGTAAGGAATAGATCATAATGAAACACTAATCATGACAAAATATCATGGGAATAAAACATTTAATTGTGGAAAACCATTAATCACAAGATATGATTCAAATAGTAGCAAAGTCATTACTGTCAAGACCATATTAGTGGACAAAGTCGCTTTCTGAATTGAGTTCACTCCTTGTTCCAGTCCTATATCACTGAACCAGATTAACTTACTGTTTAAGCCATGCATATCTAATGAGATATAAATCATTACCCAATTCATTATAGGGAGATATAGGTCCCACCCATCTCATAATGAAATCATTCTTACTTTTTCCACAAAATAAAATTAAAACATTCATCATAACCCAAAGAATATAATGGGTTTCATAAACATCATCCCATCGTCACATAATCCATATAAAACAAATGGAAATTTCATCATAATAATAGTGAAACCATGTAAATCATAGATACATTATACTTGAAACATAAACATATAAAATAATGCCATCTTAGATGGAAAATGGTTTTGATAAAACACTTGAAATGAATTCTTGAGGAAAATATCCATTATTCTTCAAAATCATTTTCTTTTCAAAAATTTCCATGCATTTTAAAAAGAAAATTATTTTGTTGAAAATGGTCATAAAATCTTGTAGATTAAGCTTCATTAAAATGAGGCATTATGAAACCGTAAAAATATGTTCACGCTGTATAAGTTAAAAATAACATTCTTCTCGTACTTTTGTCGAAAAAGTAAAAAAGTTCCTCGTGTGGTAAAAAAAGTAAGATTCCTTTTGTAACATGTGGTAAATTTCAAAAATGTGTAAAAAGGGATTTAAAAATACATGAAAACAATTTTAGAAAACATGGTCATTGATAATAACAATAACCCCAACAAATACTTACGAATAACAATCATGGATAAGAACGAGATTGGAGTAGTTATCCCTTACCTTAGGTCCGATATGATTCATACGTCTCTAAACCTCCTGTATATTGATTTAAATAATTTCATTAACTTATTAAAGAATCATATTCATTGTTATGATATCATATATCGTTCACTTATGACTTTATATTACCCGTTCTTTTGTAAATTCCATGTTAAAGCAGCATTTTGGGTAAAATCGTTTCATTTATCATACGCGTTTCGACATTTTGTTCTTGATATTATTACTTATATCCTGATTTAATTTATTCCAGAATTTAAAAATTATTTATATATAATATATATTCAGTATATAAATATATGGAATGAAATACACCATTCATGGATACGTTAGGTCGTGTGTACGCATAAACGTTGTTTTCGTTTCCTTATTGAATTAAATGGAATTAAGTAAGTTAAACATATATGTACATAAATCCAGTATCATTATTATGTAAAATATTTCATTATTATTTATTATATATACTTTATAGTCATACTTGAATGTTTAATCATGGAAAATGAATCTCATCGCGTTCGTGGAGATAGTAGTCCGTACGTACGCACGAGCGATGATATCATTCCCATGATTGTGGAATTGTATTGAAGTGTATGTATAATATTTTAGAATCAATATAACTTTAAAATAATCATATAAAGTAATTTATTAACACCATTATACCCATTTAAGTAAGGTGGTGGTGGGAAACAGATTACACCACGATGTGGAGACGATATTCCGTACGTACGCACGCGCGGTGATTTCATTTTCCGAAGGATGGATAGAAGATGAAATTGGGTTGTTTCATATTTATAATAACATATCAGTATTCGAGTGATACTGATGTTATTAATTTATGATGAAAAAAATAGAGAAGATGAAGTACAAGAAGAAATAAATTGGAGAGAATCAATAAAGGATATTACCTCTTCTTTGACGTGCCTCTTCTTAACCTCCTCTTAAGGAAATATGGTTTGTCATTTGAGGAGAACAAAACCTCGATAATGTTTCTAGGGAAGATAAGAAGGTAAATTGGAAGGTTTTGTTCTAGCTTTTAGGCTCAAAATGGTGTGAATAGAAGAGGGAAGGGGTGCACTTTTTAAAAGGGAGGAGAGGGGCACCTTTGGAAAAACATAAAATATTATTTTATAATAAAGTAATATTCAGTTTATAATAGCTCCAAATTGTTTTATTTTGAAGTTAAAGTTGGGATGAGTAGAAATACTCTCAACCAATTGGTTTTAGACAATTTTAGGTTACTATCATAACCTTATCATTTAGATTCAATTGTAAGTTAAATAATTTATCTTTTACCGTGTCTTCTTGTTTTTTTCATTATATGGTTAATAAACTGGCTATAACAAGACAAACGAACACCAAGTGGTTAATTATTAATTTATATAACCTTATCTAAGTCATTTTTATGAACCTTATATTTTTAGGAATATAATAACAATTAATAATATAATTTTTTTTAATACTATTTTATGTCAAATTTGACACTATTTGGTAATTTATTTTTTTGAAACTCATAACAACATTATTATTTAGAAAAATTTTAATTGAATCAATAATAACATGTCATATTAACCTATATAATTAGTGTAATTCATAAAATGTCTCAAATTACATTTATTTAGGTATTTATAACATCTATTATGTTAATATTTCATTAATAAGGTAATTACTGCATAATCATTGAGTCATAAGTAAATTAAATTATTTAATGTCTAAAAATTATAAATAAAATACAATTATGTAGGAAGTATTTTTAGTATTCTAATTAATATTTATAGTAGAATTTATCTTATGTATAACCCTATATTAAAAATGTTTTGGTTATTAAACATTGATTTTAACTATTTTAACTCTTCTTTAAATAAAATTACAATAAGTGTCCTAATCTAATCCAAGAGTACCTAGGGGTAATATTTTATTCCTAAGGTTGTTTCTGGTCAAATTACACTTTCAAATAGAATTAGGACATGGGTTAGTGTAATAATAATAAAATTTTTACCCTTAATTACCATATTTACTTTTAAGCGTGGTAAATAAAAGTAAATATTTACTATTCACAAAAAAAAATATTTTAATCTTATTGACCCAAATTTTACTACTTGAAATTAATGGTGTCTCTAGAATTTTCAAAATTCTACTCACAGAAGCGGTAAAATTATGTTTTATGTAAATTTTCATATTCTCATAGGAGGTTGGTAAAAGATGGTGAAAAGTTCTATAAAATTTTTATATATCTAAAATTATTATAAAATGACTCAAATTAATTACATTTAACTTATATAGGTATTATGTATAAATTTTACCTAAAATAAATATAAATAAAAGAAATTATTATTTAAATAAAAATTCGGTTTTTAAATAGTAACACAGTGTTTTCACTATTCATCAAAAATTGAATGTTTTCAGAAAAATACTAAAAATTCACCCTAGGCTAATTTCAATATTCTGAATCCAAAAATGAACTCCATTTTAAAAAATATAATTTCAAAAAGTGGGTATTACTATTCATAATGGCTAGTTTATATAATATTTTAATAATATCTCGTTTAGTGAAACATGGTATTACGTACTGCACATGCTATCGATGAATGTCTTGATTGCGTGTAATTCAATCCAAGTCAGGGTTGTGTGTATTGAAAGCTCTGTTTGGTGTTGCGTATAGGATAATCAAAACTTATTTCATTTATACATTAAACAAAATCTATACTTAATGTTGTGAAAAATAATTTCCCCAAAACGAACTTGAAATTGTGTATAACAGAAGCCAAGAATAGTGTTTCACATACTGCAAGCTAATACGGTGTAGTGTATAGTACAAGCTAATTTTGGTGTCGCGTACAAAACAATACATCAATGAAATTAAAAAGAATAATTCTCATAAAATCTAGGGTTATTACATTCTACCACCCTTAAAATGAATTTCACCCTCGAAATTCGTCGGGGTTATAAATGGTTGACTACTTGAAAGTTTCTTTCATAGAAACCCACATTGAAAAAATGAATACTAAAAATTCATTTTAAAAAGAGAAGTTAGAATCATAATAGTCACCAAAGTAACTCAGCACTAGGTTTCCACATAGGACAACATAGGTGAAAATATGGATATGGAAGAGAAATATAACCATCACCAATCACAAATCCAGAAATTTGTGATGAACTAAGGTAGTATATAATTCATCAGATATAAGGGCACTAGGACAACATTTTTGGTTTTCAAGATCATTTCCCTAAAGTTGGCGAAATTGGAATTAGAAGAAATACTTTCTTGACTTTGGTACAATGTCACCCTTGGTTGTTCCTTGTCAAATTTCCACTTCATCTCTTAAAGAAATGAAAGTTGAATTTTTCATTCATGGAGTCTTAGCAGATCATGTGATAGAATTATGGGTCATTCCATCTACCTCAAACAAAATGGTATAAAAAGTTATCAAAAATACATAAGTGCATCTATAGTGAGATTAATCATATATGGTTCCTAAAATGGACTTATAATTCATATATCATACTGATTAATTTAATAAAACTAGTTTCTACTAACCAGGGACTTCCTGTAGGACAGTGGTCGGTGATAAAGGCCCGTCTCACTTTGGTTCTGGGTTCGATTCCCACAACCTTGTCTGACGCGACAGGTTGTCGCTCGTACTATTGGTAGTCCTTATTCTAAAACTACACTATTATAACATTCCAGAAATGATATCAAAAAATAGGTTCTATCCTTAAATAATACTATATTATGTCCAAAATAATCCATTTTAATCTTTAGGCTTATCCAAAATAAATCTGTCCAATCTCATAGTATAAAGAAAATGGTTACTTGAATGGTCACATAACAAGCATGTGAATACCATCATTTATCCCCCATATATCATAAGATATTTCTTTTCGGTCACATTCCAAAAATGTGAATTCCTTAATCATATATTCTTTTGAAACATTAATTACCATAGAACCTTAGTGAAAACATGAGTGCTGTCAAAAGTTAACTCTTTCCACATACCAAAATCCCAAAAATTCTATATACTCAAACCATGATATCACTTATTCATTATATCAATCATGAGCTCATGAATAATATCAACCAATTTATTTTTTCCTTATCCCTTCATTATGCGCATATCATCTGCTTTCCAAAATATTTGAGTCACTTTTCATGGTTAACGGTACCATATTTTTATCGAAAACCACAATGGACCAATACACATATATTTCAATATACTATAAGAGTACCTCAACAACATTATTATTGAATTCCAATACATAAGCCCTTTAATCCATCCTCTTTAATTATTGTCATGGAATAGGTCCTTCCTCGATTTAGAAGTAACTTCTTAGGCCAAGGCATTGTGTTGGGAAATTCCCATGTTCTCCGCAGATAAGACATTCGTCTCCATAACAGTATGTCACTCTATGACCCTTTTCTCCACATAGATAAAATCTTATCCTCCATTTGAGGTATTCCTCAAGGTTCTTCTTCCCTTATTTAGAAATCTCAATCTTCCATTCTCTATGCTCCTCACCATGAGAACGTGCATACAATCCCATCTTCCTCTTATTTGATTACTTGGGAATACAGCTAAAGATCACCTTGTTAATCATATATCAAGACGACTGATTCGGCATAATCACAATATATTTCCCTCCAGGTGTTACATAATTTTGTTGATCATAGTCACCAATTTGTCCATTGGAATCAATGTTAACTGAATTCCTTCTTGTTACCTCCATTGACTAAGACCAGAAACCATAGTGTAAGAAAACATTAAAATAATAAGGAACCACAAAATCATAAATATTCACTTATGGGGTGTCTAAATTAACAAAAATTCATTAATCCGTGACATATTAGGTTCACACTAGCTTATTCATGATCTTCAACATAATTCCACGACTCTATCCTATACGTATACTTAACCGAAGGGACATCCCTAGACATACCTTAGAAATATCTCTAGGGATTTCACTAAATTTTTCACATTCTAGTTTCTAAAGGTTAACTAAACCTTTCCTCTAATACCAACTGTATATACCCAAACCTGATATACATGGACATTACATTACTTTTGTGAAATAATTAATACATAAAAAAAATATACACCCAAGGACCGTAATAGTTTAGTGTCTTTGGAAACTTAGAATATAATCTTCTAATCGTGGTGAATGATCTTCAACATATCCCATAACAATCTTACCCTTTTCTTTTCTTACCTAAAAACTATCTTTAAATCCTGGGGAAAAGAAAATAGATAAAGGGTGAGCTCAAATGCTCAGTAAGGTTATGAATGGAGAAAATAAAAAATTCATATACATTTTTACTAAAAAATGAACATAATGATTAAACATCAAAATTATGAGCAATGAAATAAAACATGGTAGTATGTAAGGAATCGATCATAATGAAACATTAATCATGATAAAATATCATGGTAATAAAACATTTAATTGTGGAAAACCAATAAGCACATGATATGATTTCCATAGTATCCAAGGCATTGCTGCCAAGACCATCTTAGTGGAAAAAGTCCCTTTCTGAATCGAGTTCACTCCTCGTTCCAGTCCTATATCACTGAACCAGATTAACTTACTGTTTCATCCATGTATATCTCATTAGATATAAATCATTACCCAATTAATTGGAGGGAGATATAGGTCCCACCCATCTCATAATGAAATCATTTTTACTTGTGCCACAAAATAAACTTAAAACATTCATCATAACCCAAAGAATAAAATGTGTTTCATAAACATCATCCCATCATCACATAATCCATATAAAACAAATGGATATTTCATCATAAGAAAAGTGAAACAATGTAAATCATAGAGGGATTATACTTGAAACATACACATATGAAATAATGTCATCTTAGATAGAAAATGGTTTTGATAAAACACTTGAAATGAATTATTGAGGAAAATATCATTTCTTCTTCAAAATCATATTCTTTTCAAAAAATTCCATGCAAATTTAAAAGAATATTATTTTTTTTGAAAATAGTCATAAAATCATGTAGAGTAAGATTCCTGAAAATGAGGTGTTATGAAACCGTAAAAGTCCGTTCATGTCGTATAAGTTAAAGATAACATTCTTCTCATACTTTTGTCTGAAAAGTCAAAAAGTTCCTTGAGTGGTAAAAAAAGTAAGATTCCTTTTATAACATGTGGTAAATTTTAAAAATGTGTAAAAAGGAATTTAAAAATACATGAATTTTTTTTATAAAACATGTGCATGAATGATAACAGTAATCCCAGTAAATACTTACGAATAACAATCTCGGATAAGAACGAGATTGGAATAGTTATCCATTACCTTAGGTCCGATATGCTTCATATGTATCCGAACCTCCTATATAATGATTTAAATAACATCATTGACTTATTAATGAATCATATTCATGGTCATGATATCATATATGGTTCACTTATTACTTTATATTACCCATTCTGTTGTAAATTGCATGTTAAAGCAGCGTTTTGGGTAAAATCGTTTCATTTATCGTACATGTTTTGACATGTTGTTCTTGCTATTATTAATTATATCCTGATTTAGATTATTCCAGAATTAAAATCAATATTTATATATAATATATATTCAGTATATAAATATGTGGAATGAAATACACCATTCCTGGAGACGGTAGGTCGTGCGTACGCATAAACGCTGTTTTTGTTTCCTTATATAATTAAATGGAATTAAGTAAATGAAACATATATTTAAATAAATCCAGTATCATTATTATGTAATATTTTTCATGATTATTTAATATATATACTTTATAATCATACTTTAATGGATAATCATTGAAAAATAATCTCATCGCGTTCGTGGAGACGGTAGTCCGTACGTACGCACGAGCGATAATATCATTCCCATGATCGTGGAACTGTATTGAAGTATATGTATAATATTTCACAGTCAATATAACTTTAATATAATCATATATAGTTATTTATTTACACCATTATACCCATCCAAGTAAGGTGGTGGTGGAAAATAGATTACACCACGACGTGGAGATGGTATTCCGTACGTACGCATGGGTGGTGATTTTGTTTTCCGTTGGATGGATAGAAGATGAAATTGGGTTGTTTCCTATTTATAATACATATCAGTATATTAGTGATACTGATGGTATTAGTTTATTATGAAACACACAGAGAAGAATAAGTAGGAGAAGAAATAAATTGGAATGAATCGGTTAATGATATTAGCTCTTCTTTGACGTGCCTGTTCTTAAAATCCTTTTAAGGCACTAGGGTTGGTCTTTTGAGGAGACCAGAATCGCTATAATGTTTCCAGGGAAGATGTGAAGGGAAATGGGTAGGGTTTGGCCTAACTTCAATGCTCAAAAGGGTGTTAAGAGAAGAGGGAATGGGTGCCCTTTTTATTAGGGAGGAGAGGGGCACCTTTAGAAAAACATAAAATATTATTTTATAATAAAGTCATATTCAGTTTATAATAGCTCAAAATTGATTTATTTAGAATGTAATGTGGGGATGGGTCGAAATCATCTCAACCAATAGGTTTTATGACAAGTTTAGGTTACTATTTTATCCTTATCATTTAGATTTAACTCTAAGATAAATAATTTAACTTTTACCGTGTCTTCTTGTTTTCTTACACTATATGGTTAATAAACATAAAATAACAATAAAAACGAACCCCAAGTGGTTAAGTATTAATATATATAACCTTATCTAAGTCATTTTTCCCAACCTCAGATTTTTATGAATATAATAACAATTAATAATATAATATTTGTTTTAAAAAACAATTTTATGTCAATTTTGACACTATTTGGTAATTTATTTTTGTGAAAATCATAAAAAAATTATTAGTTATAAAACATTAAGTGGAATCAATACTAAAAAGTCATATTAACCTATAAAATTATTTTAATTAATATAGAGTATCAAATTACATTTATTTGGGTATTTATAACATCTATTATGTTAATATTTCATTAATAAGGTAATTACTACATCATCATTGTGTAATAAGTAAATTAAATTAGTTAATGTCTAAAAATTATAAATAAAATAGAATTATATAGGAAATAGGGTTAGATTTCTTCTGAATATTTATAGTCGAATTTATCTTATGTATAACCCTGTATTAAAAAGGTTTTCATTATTAAACATTGATTTTAACTATTTTAACTGTTTTTTAAATAAAATAATATTAAGTGTCTGAATCTAATCCAAGTGGACCTAAAGGGTAATATATTATTCCTAAGGTTGTTTTTGGTCGAATTAACCTTATCCAATAGAATTAATACATGTGTTAGGGTAATAATAATACCATTTTACCCTTAATTACCCTATTTACTTGTAATCGTGGTAAATAAAAGTAAAAAGTTACTATTCACCAAATTTTATTTTTATCCTATTGAACCACATTTTACTACTTGATATTAGCCATGTCTCTCGGATTTTCGAAATTCCACTCACATAAGCTGTAAAATTATGTTTTATGTAAATTTTCAAATTCTCCTAGGAGGTGGGTAAAAGTCGGTGAAAAGTTCTATAAATTATTCATATATATAAGATTATTATAAAATGACTCAAATGAATTACATTGAACTTATATAGGTATTATGTATCAATTTTAAGCTAAAATAAATTGAAATAAAATAAATAAATATTTAAATAAAAAGTCAGTTTTTAAATAGTAACCCAGTGTTTTCACTATATATCAAAAAATTGAAAGTTTTCAGAAATATACAAAAAATTCACCCATGGCTAATTTCGATATTCTGAATCCAAATATGAAGTCCATTTTGAAAAATAAATTTTCAAAAAGTGGGTATTACTATTCATAATGGCTAGTTTATATAATATTTTAATAATATCTCATTTATTGAAACTTGGTATTGAGTACTACACACGCTATCGAAGAAGGTCTTGATTGTGTGTAATGCAAGCCAGGTCAAGGCTGAATGTAGTGAAAGCTCCGTTGGGTGTTCCGTATAACATAATAAAAACTTATTTCATTTATACATTAAAAAAATCTATAATTAATGTTGTGAAAAATAATTTCCACAAAATGAACATGAAATTGTGTGTAACACAAGCCAAGAATAGTGTTGCATATACAGCAAGCTAATACGGTGTTGCGTATAGTAGAAGCTAATTTTGGTGTCGCGTACAACACAAGACATCGATAAAATTATATATAAAAATTCTCATAAAATCTCGGGTTGTTACACTATATGATGTTAAACTATAAAGTCCATCATTGTCCCTCTCCTGAGAGGGAATCATCATTGAAATTGATCTCCAATCATGTCATATTTCAAAGACTATGTGCATACATGGTAATGTCTGACCTTTTAATCAAGGATCCAACCATCATTTCACTAATGTCCCCTTTCACCCTTCACTTATACGAACCAAATCTATATAGAGGGTATTTCAAGAAATATGTTTGGCTTGATTCCAATCCTTATAGGATACACAGGAACGTTCGATCGTCCCTCGAACCCAGCCCCAAGTCTTTGGGACTAACCCAAAATTCCACATTCAGTCCCATGACTGAAAAGTTCCCATGTGGGAAAATGAATGCAGTATGAAAACCCTGGTCTTTATTCACATCAGGTTTATAAAAAACACACAATGTGGCTCCCTTATTATGGTCCGAGCTCTATGACACTAAACTAAGATCTCCTACATCCTTCATCCCACATGACGTTAAACTGTATTTCAAGAACTACATATGGATTGATTCCCATCTTTATGGGATACATAGTGAAGTCCACCATCTCAATTTAGTACCCATCCACAACATGATTATAGTCAGCATCGGTCTATGTATCTTCTTTCATGCATTGGAAAATTCCCATTTTCATGTGTTGTACTCCTAATCGTAAATACTTCCAGATCTCCATAACCCTTTTCATGACATCTGGTCACAAAATGACTGATACCCAGGAATTATTTTGCCTGACTATGCATCATGTGCCCTTAGGCCACCTTCCATAAGCAGTCTACATAATGGACATGTCAGCCAAAAGATGATATTATTTGACTATGCTGCCAATTACCTGAAATGGCCTTAAATAAATCAACCCCCTAATGGGTTTGTTAAATAGTGGTAACTTTATTCTTTGGGAGAAAGGCTCTTTTTTCATTATTGGTCTTAATGGAAATATGTAGGGATCCGAAAAAGAAATAACCATTCTGAAAATATTTGTCCCACACTCTTTTTCAAGATCTAAAAGTATTCAATTCTATGGTTTATATTTCCCTTCCCTACGTTTGGGTCAGACCTTCGCCGGAGTGACATTCATCCAATTCATTGACAATCTTGATTTGGAAAATCCTCTCTATATTCAAGTACCCCTCTCCATATAGTAAACTCTATGCTTTGGAAAATTTGAATCTCCATAAACCTCCACAGGATTTTTAGCAATAGAAAAGTAAAATTCTTGAGAGTTCTTTCACATAACTATGCAGCACGTGGCCCAAGGTGGCCTTGCATAAGTAGTCTACATAATAGACCTATCAGCCAAAAGATGCTCTTATTTGACTATGAAACGAATTCCCTTAAGTGGACCTGCATAATTGAACCCCATAACGGGTATGTTAAATAGAAGTAACTTCACTCTTAGGAAATAATTCCTCTAATGACCCTTATCCCTTTTTTTCATATCATCCCTCAGATTAAAAATTTATTAGGTTATAGTTTACATGTTTTCTTCCATACTTCAATTTGGTAATATGTTTTCAAACAAATTATTAAGTAGTTGGGTCTATTTTTAATTCATTTGGTCAAAACAATTCGACATTAAACATTAGCCTTTTTATGTCCGATGTGAAAGACATTAAACTGCCAACAAAAGGCAAGGGAACTCTAAAAAAAAGTTGAGTCCCATCTCACTAAACATACATTTTTGTATGATGTAGGTAATATTGAGCAATAAAAGATGAAAAGATTGTGGGGTTGTTTGTATCTCCCTAGAAAAAATCAAACTATGCTTACTAGGCCCATTGGATTAGGTGAAAATTTAAAGCAAGTAACAAGAGAATTCATGTACAAATGGTTGAAGATGAAAGTGTTTTTCATTGATGTACAAGAGTTAGAATAACATCCACAGACAAGAGTCTATTCTCATTTTCCAGAATTACAAGAGGATTTCAACATAACTCTTTATTTGATTTACGACACCCCGAGCCTCATCAGAATCCAATTGATGTTCATGAACTCGACAGGTTCACTATTTTCAGCTTGATGGAGTGCTTTCTTGGCATCTGAGATGGATTTCATACCATTTTTTTGAACTCCTTTGAGTGAATTGTTAAGCTAGTCATGTTCCTAAGTTACAACATCTTACTATTACTGAAGGTTCATCTGCTGGGCAACATTATCCTGGATTTTATGCTTCAGTTCCATCAACATTGCAGCATGATCATCCTCAGCTCACTACACCGTAGCCTCAAATTCACTTATATTGGTCAACATCCTTGCTCTGGTCAGATCTTGACGATATTTTTTGTCCTGATCCCTCCTTAATATGACTTTCTTCACTGTGGAGTGAATCTCTTGATATCAAAAACCGCCAAGTCCTAACATGAAAAACAAGGATGATAGTCACAGGATCTTCAAAGATAGCTCTTTAAGAGGCACTTTAGATATGATCTTCCATATATTCTGTCATGCCTTATGACATGAGAATTGGAGCGCCTTTTGTACCTCTGGGTCTGATTCAGCATCACAATCACAGGGGGGAATATATTCCAGGATTAATGCACTTAGAGAAGTTCCCTATTCTACTCCTCCCCCTGACCCTTTTTATATCAGATTCTATTCCCGTTGGGGCAGAGTCTGAGGATGCATTTCCAAATCTAGCCACTAAAATTGATGGCCCTGAATATTCAATTGAACGTTTTGGTTAATTTCAAAGGATAAAAAATTTGATTAATCTGTATTTAAAATTATGTGAAACCACAAATATTATTATCTCTTACCCAACGGTAGATCAGCAACATGATAAGGCTCCTCCCCATATTTACTAGATTCAATAGGATTTTCAAGATGGGTTTCAAGAAGCTCTGTCGGGTTAAGCTCCACTTGAGATAGCGTCTCTGCAATAATAGAGTTGTCTCTACCCCCTTCAGACATCGGAAGATAAGTAACTTATTTAGAAGGAACTGCACATTTCAACCAATCATGGTTAGAGATGTAATAAGAAGATTTTAACAGGACGAAGGATAACACTCACGTCCAAAAACATCTAAATTACATGGTAATTTAACATGATCTAAAATGTCTTCAAAAGATTCCCCAAGTTTCATCATTTCATCCAGTGATATATCAGATTCTTGGTTAGTCTCACATGTGGGAACATTTGATATGTATTCTTTACGATCCTTATCCTATGACCTTTGACCTCAGACTGCTTCTTTAGTGAAAATTGCAGAGTCAGTTGTAGTGGACGCTAAATGTTATAGTGCAGGTGTTGAACCTAAAGTATCATATAATGGAAGTCAGTTGTTGTTTTAATTCAACGTTCTATAAAGTGTTGCTAATTTACTAGAAGTGGGCTCTTCTCTCCTTGCAACAGCAACATGAGTAGTACTGGGAACAGAAGCAGGCTCTTCTTCAGGAGCAGCCATGTCAGCATGAATTTGCAACTCTTCACCATCACTCTCTGTTGTCCTCAGAGGAGGGTCAATACTCTCCCTAAAAGGGGAAAATGACAAATCCCCTACAATCCCAAGAAGTATGAAAAATCTTTCCATGTGTTAAGACTCATGACTATTCGAAGTACTTACCACAACTGATGAATCAATTAGACGTTGACTTATTCCTTCGATGTATTTACTTCATTTCCATTTTGGGTGGGTTGGCATCATCATCTCCAAATACAGCTATTGGAATGTGAAAATCCCTATATAACTCTTCATCCATGGTTTGTCGGCCTGGAGATACTTTGCCCGGTTCACGGGGAGATTCAGAAGCTCTGATGGCTATGCCACCAAGGATATACTATGGTGAAGGATCCTCATTAGTTCCTCTCTTTTGAAGCTACATGATGAGGAAAGTAATTTCCTTGAGTAACAAAGATTTAACTAAAATCAAGTTGCAAAGAAAAAAAGGAAATAGACTTACATCTTTAGGAGCCACGTAATCATGCCACTTCTCATCTACGGAAGCACCAGTCCCCTCAATGGTTCCACGATCCATCATTTCCTTCACCCTTTTGGTGATAGGAATGGAATCATTAGAGGCATATATCGGTATATCTAGCTCTCTAATGTAATCCCACACTTCATCGGGGTTATCCTCGAAACAGATATTGCTATATACCCAAAGATTCCATACTCTAGGGATGTGTATCCCTTCGCATGAGTCCATCCAGGCGGTTTCAGCATCACAATATAAACTTCTCCATGTCTGGATAGCCTCTGGTCGTAGATATTATGCATGTGCACCAGAAGGCTATGAGGAGGGTCCTACAATCTTGGACTTCAACTTCATCCCAAATCCTTTAATCATAGAAAAAGGATATGAAAATAAAATATACTGCTCTATAAAATAATGGCGATTAATTTTCCTCAATGATATATCACACCAGGAGTTGTTGGAGTTGGTCTCTTGACTCTGGAAAGAGGATTATATCTTGAACAAGGCTACTTTGATGCATTTCAGGCCTCATCATCCCCATCCTAGGAATCCAGCAAATCTGCCTCAGGTTAGGAACCCGGTGAATCAACTCCGGGAGTGGAAGAGTCACCTTCCAGAAAGAGGGTTTCTTTCTCGACAGTTCTCTTCTTTTTCCCCACTCAAGGAACCGGATGATTCAGTACCCCTTTAGGGTATGATTCTACCCAACTCTTGGCATACCATGTAATGAAGTTACTCGTTGCTCTAGCAACTGGTAGATTAAAAATTGCCCCGGTCTTCTAGATAGCTGTCAGCAACCATAGTTGTCGGGCAAGCATTGGATGCTGCTCTGACCTGACATGCACAAGAGGGGATACAAAAAAACTATTGCAGACACTTGAATTGGCGTTCAAATCTGTATAGAGCATAGGCCTCGCATATAATCTCTCCGTTAATCCGGGTGGCCAATACACCATCTCTGCAAGCCAGCATGTATGACCTCAACTCTAGGCTGATTGTTCCATCATTGACGAATCACCCTATTGGCGGATTTACATAATGAACGAAGTGGAATTCCTTGAACATTCTCAGCCTCACCTTCATATCATAGGGGTTGAGGGACAAAGGAAAAATTATAGAATACGCCTGCACTGATGGCCCGAAAGAACTTCCCGGAACCTGTACTCCGCTCTGTACAACATATGTCCTAAAATGAGTGGCTATCCATCCCAAAAAAACATGTAATGGTGCCACTATTCTCATAAGAGACTTACCCATGTAAACATGGAGTAAGCTCCTGTGAATCATTGAAAAAATAGGGGTGGCCAACCCAACCATTTTCCTCTTAGCCAACGTGGCTGCAACAACGAAGGTCCCTAGACTGACGCCTCCCTTTGGATCCCTAACTATTATAAGATAATCACTGAGACACAAGGCTAAGAATCCCGCCAGACAGGTCTTTTTTGGGATTATTTGGTCGACTTTATACCCCCACTTTTCAAATTCCCCCACTTCTAGAGTTGGCCAGAATGTTCCAAGTGAACCTCTTTTCTCTATTCTGGGGATGCTGGTAGGACGAGTACAAGTATGCCCCTTCTCCTTATTCTTAGTAAGAAACATATCCATCCACTCCTCTGGATGAAGATCCTTTCTAGAATGAGTTTTTGTGGTATTTATATTCTTGATCTTGTGAAACATTTTTAACAACTCTCGAGCCAAAGACAAAGACTTCTCAGAATCATTCCATGTTTCCTTGGGGGGGGGATGAATTCTTCATACATATCACCCAAAATTGGAGCCCTTGAGATCTTGTAGACATTTCACAAACAAACGCCTACTTCTCCTTAAGTCAGATGGAATGAATTGGTTTCTCAGCTCCAGAAAATGATTAACTAGGACACAAAGATAGCATTTCTATAGAAATACGACTGCCCAGCCTAGATGGCTTCATATATTGCAGCTCCCTTGAGATCTTCGACAAAATCTGTATAGGATTGTCGCACCTAATATACCCACATCCATGTCAGCCTCACACCTTCTCCAGGACGGAAGTCCCAACTCTTCTTCCAGCCTTTGGATTGATCCATCTAAGAATTTCGGAAAATGAAGGAATAACAATACGGCTGCAGCTCAAGCTTGTGAGGTTTCAGATCTGAAGCACAAGGTATATGATGCATTATAAACGCCTTCTCCACTTTTATAGCATTTAAAAATGATCCTCCAACTGAGACATTTTCTAAAGAAAGGTTGGTATAAGTCTGAAACCAAGAATGCAAGAGATAATTCTTTAGAACTAGAATATTGACTCCTTGCAGATGACTATGGCCATACAGAGGAAGGTAGATGCTCTGTGGGAATTTAAGATGATACTTCCTCAAGTACTTGGCCAAATATGGAAGAGTGTTGTCACAGATATCATAGTAATCATGGCCAACGATGTTCATCAAGTCATCAATCTGCTAGCTATCCAACTCATCAGCCGATTCATTCTTTTGGGAGCCATTGAACTTGCAGAAACATTAGATAATTAAATTTTATGTATGTTGTTCTTTCATAGACTTTGTGAAGAAATTTGAAAAAATGGCTAAGACATTAAGGCGCGCAAGTCCCATATTGGCGCACAAGTACAAGTTGGTCGCGCAAGTTTTACTGTGCTAGTAATTTCGTTCAAGTCAGAAACTCACTACAGAAGCATGACACAAACAAAAGCATGTACAAGTAGAAATCCGAGTCACTTGCGTGAACGAGAGTCCACTTGCATGACGAGAGTGATTTCTATTTAAATCCGGGTGCTTTGCGCGAGAGTGGAACCCAAATTTATAGGCGAGGCTATACTCTTACGCGTAAGACCTTGTGTGCCACAAGTATACTGATGCGCCTAGTACTTGCGCGCTGCATTACCATACTTATCATTTTCCTTAGAGTCAAATCCTCCTTCAACTTTCAGATCCAACCCTGAGGGGGGACTTTTGTTGATGCTCCTTTCCGTCACAGAGTTTAACGAATGGAAAAGGGGAATACCTTAACCACAAAGAGATTCATCCTTTGAAGAACATCTGAAATTGAAAAAGGCATGAACAAGGAAAACATTAAGCATGGGTCACACAAGTTTCATTATGTCCATGAAAGTATACTTGTGCGCCACATATGGGTCGCACAAGTCACTTGAGCGCCTGATTATTTTTTTGCCCATGGTCCTCAATGGCCAATAAATACCCCTTGTGGGTCCCCAATTTCGGAGACGAAAAAAAATCCAAAACTCAAATTTAAGCTCTGGTCACCCTAGTCTCTTCTTGAAGTCTTCCGAACACTTCTAAGATAATTTCTTACCAAGAATGGAAGATCAAAAGAGGAAGAATAAGGCCTAAGTATTAGAACTCATCAACACTTGTGCGCCTAACTGTCAAGCCCTTAAGGGAAATAGATACACTTTCGCGCCGCCTTTTCCCTCTCAAGGAAACTTGCGCGCCACCTATCTAAAAAGAATCTAGGGATAATACTAAGGGCTGGAGCCAAGTCTCGCCCAAGTATTACCCTACAGATTATTTGTCGTCCAAGTGAACTCATGTCGCACAAGTATACTTGTGTGACCAGGACTTGCGTGCCCAACCAAGACTTGCGTGCATGACTTCTTTTGGGTGCCCCTCCATCCAATTCACTTCCTTTCTTCAAATAAACCTTTCCTTTTCAACGATCTAGCCTTCAAAACCCTCTTCAAAGCCACTTATGGAATGGTTCCTTTGTTGGTTCCCTTATCTAAAAGGAATTATATGGAACATCAATCAAAACCTTGTGTTTTATATAACTTTATATCACTATGGTTAGAGGTTAACTTCATTAAACCACATCCCTTAATATGAGATTGTCTTTGATTTAGTCATCTTTCTGAGGAATAATCTCCAATTATAAGTCAAATCCACCTTAATCTGGGAATCCTCCATAGAAGTATGCCCCAAGTTAGAGTATCCAAATCTCCAAAAAGCACTAATATCTTTATGGACCCTACTGATGGGCATCCTCCTTAAGAGTATGACCCAAGATCCATTTATCTTTGGGCCTCCTTCTCAGGAATAAGCCCCAATTTACAAGTCTCCTTAAATTGGGCCTCTTTCTCATAAGTAAATCCAAATCATAATTCATTTCAAGTGGGCCTCCTTCTCAAGAAGAAGCCCCAATCATAAGTCCCCCATAATTTGGGAATCTTCCCCGGGAGTAAGCCACAAGTTAGAGTATCCAAATCTCCATAAAGCACGAATATCTTTATGGAAATTGTTCTAAGGCATCCTTCCAGAAGTAAATTCATGTCTTCGTCTACATGGGAAGTCACATATACATAAGCCCCATATCATTCCTTGTGACCACATATTTCGTGGCACAAAACGTCATGTTTTACTAATACCTCTTGTTTCTCACACCGAGCACGACTCACGTGATCTTAGATTGTAAATGTAATTATGCCACCTCTCTTTTGGACATTAATCATACATAAGCACCACACTTCTTAATCGAACTACATGGACTTTGATCTCTTCTTTAAATGTAGAGTACGTCGGAAAACATTATAAGGTTCAAGACCATCACCCATTAATTCTCATCTATCCCATATGATGTTAAAATATATCTTAATTCCCAAACTATGCGGGTTCTGATTCCTTTTCCAGAAGGGATACGTAAGTAGCCCATCTGCGGGTATGATCCCAACTCTAAAAAAATCTATGTCCTTCTGAATGAAAAAAAACATCAAGTGCCCCACTGAGTGGCTTTAAAACCAATATAGTCATCATAGTGACCAAGATATTTCTATATAATGTATTGATGGATACCATTGACTAAGAATCTCCAATACATACGGATGATTCTCCATTGATGAAGAACCTCAAATACATATAAAATATTCTCTAAATCTCATTCACATCAATCATTGATTTCCAAATCTAAAAGAAAACTCATTTTCATTCTTGGTAAAATTATAAAAATTCATCAAAATAACTCAAATCTATAAGAGTGTCCCGAAGTAGAAAATAATTCCCCCCAAAAAGGTGTGATGAGTTTTACCATCCATCCTCTCAACGAATGATAATTTTGAAGCCTCATAGGTCCACAACTAATGAGCACTGACCTTTAGAAAGTAGGTCCAAATGGATATAGAATAATTGGATGTTTCTGGTTCTATGAAGAAACCCATTAGAAACCGATTGGAAAAGTTTGAACCTTAAACAAACAAGGTCATCCCCATTTACAGAAGAAACACCTACACAAACATATAAATAATTCATCAAAACCACACCCCATAACATGTTCTCATTTATCCCATTTACTATAGAGTTAGATCATATAATTTAGATGGAATAAGATGGAATAATAATTATAAGGGAAGTAAAGTTTTGGAAATATAATAAAACATTTCCTTACCATGATACGTTCAAACCTAAATCCATGAATAACCACTATAAAATAAGGGAAAGAAGGATCTATAGATACGGGGGGATAGTTTGATATTGGGGTGGGGGAATTAAATATTCTGAGAGTTGAACCATCAGAGGGTCTTTTTGTAATGTCCAAAATTTTAAACAAATTGGGAAGATAAAATAGGTCTCTAAACCATGAACAAACCATGAAGGTCACCCATCCATTATAAAACTTGTCCCACTGTCTCTTGGGGGTCCCATATGGTTCAAAAAACCATTTAGAGGTCCTAGAAAATGGAACTATCTCCCAAAAACCCCATTCATATTTTTAGGTGTACAATTACTACTATATGAGAACCCACTATTGGTAGTGCCTGATTTACAAAAAAATTGATTTTCCCCATGAACCCTAGGGAAATAAAAGAATAAAAAAATATAAATAAAAACTAAAACTATAAACACCAATGACCTGGTAGGTGTCATTGGATTAAAGGAAGAACTCAAAAATCTTATAATTTAACATATTTTCCTATGGAAAATAAATTTCAGGGGCTATATAAATAATATCACCATGAATTATGTATTGAAAATGGAACCACTAAACTATTTGTAAGGAAAAACATTATCATAAATAAAATAACGGAAATTTCAAGCATGATAAGGGTCCAAAATATTCACAACACTAAAAGGTAAAATGTGAATGAAATGCCTTAAAATGAGTCATGTGTTAAAATTAATAATAGGGATTATGTGGGAAAATCGAGTAACAATATGTTATGGAAATTTAATATTCAAAGTGTTGCGAAGGAAATTCATAATGGTAAGATTCTCCTTGGATAAAAATAATTTATTTATCGTTTTGATAAATACTACAATCTCAGATAATTTTATAATGGATTGTATTTCATTAAAACTGATTCAGATCTTATAATAGACATTAAGATGATGAAAAAATATAAATAATTGTCCATAGTGACTCACCAACCTCCTCAAATTCAGAAAAATACAAGGTACTCCTTTCCACATATTTTTTAAATGTTTATGGCATGTTTAAATAGGTTTATTATTTAGGGGTAGAAACAATCCATATGGTATGTATGCAAAAAAATAAATTTAGTATGAGTTGAATAAAAATTCATGTTGAGAGGGTTTTTTAATAATCAATTGTTTTTTGAATAATTTTAGGATAATATTTTTATCTCTTATAATCCAATATGGAATTGTTAATTATTTCACTAAAAACATGAAAAACGTCCATAAACTAAGAATAATCAATATCAGGATTACTCAAATTTAATAATGTTTTTGTTAGGATGACTCTAGTATTTAATATGTGATATCAGAAAAAGGAGTCATTAGACACTAAAAATAGAATAATATGATATATTGTATGTATCTACATAAATAAATATAATTTTTAATTTTTTTTGAAATAATTGGTATAATTTGTTCATTGATACATGATAATAGATGTTTCTAGTATGGGGAGTTATTAAAAACATTTGCTTTTTCCAAGATGGAAATTGTCCCAAAATTTAATGTCAACAACAGATAAATTTATTGGGATATGATGTTGAGACATGACAAATTTCTAAGAATCATTTGTGAATAATAAAGTCTATGAATAAATAGATGTCAAGAGGTATAACATTCATGGATAATATAATTGGTAAAAACTGATTCTCTAAGTTTTATGCATCAAAACTATTTGATTTATAGTTTATTTTCTAACTGGTTTGTATAATAATTTGATGATATCATTGATTTTGGTAATTTTGGGATAGATTTTTAGTCCAAAATCTACTACGATTAAATTGGTATTCATGACAGACATGGATAACATTCATAGTTCTAATTAGACACTTGTTTCCTAAAAACAATTTCCAATATAGGAATCCTAGAGGATTTTATTACAACCCAAAATAT
The DNA here is from genome assembly GCA_963277665.1 of Viscum album. Taxonomy (NCBI): domain Eukaryota; kingdom Viridiplantae; phylum Streptophyta; class Magnoliopsida; order Santalales; family Viscaceae; genus Viscum; species Viscum album. Next base: position 607,041,837 of record OY728123.1, on the reverse strand, counting down.
TTGTGGTAAATTCACATTCATGATTTCATTATGTTTTTGAAGCTATCTTGGAAAATATATTTACGGATGTTTCTGGTACTGATTAATTAATCCTACATATTTTTTGATTTTATATGATGAAATAGGGAAAAGGCACTACTGAGAAAGGGGGAGAAAAAAGTGGAAGTGTACCGTTTTAAAAAGGACATACTTCTTCCCATTAATCTCAAACAATTTTTGGGAGAAATGTTGAAGATGACTGAGGGTATTAAAATTATAGGGAACCCCCTGCTCAATCATTTATAAATGATTAGTAGTGTTTTATTGAGAATTACCACTCATGTTAATTAAAAAAGGGATGATATATGAAAAGGGAGAAGGTAATTTTACCTTCAGGTCAAACCATTACATTTCATATAAATAAGGGGGGATAAATGATTTCCTTTTCTATACTTTCAAGAGCAGCCATTAGGGTACATTGTTTGACACTATGGATTTGTGTAAGATTTTTTATAATATGTAAGGAAGAGTTATAGAAATTTTGAAAATATATGTTTTCAATATATGATATATATTAATGAAAATAATTGGAGGATGATTATGAATTCTTGAAATCAATAGGGTTTTATGTAGGATATAGAGAGTGTATGGAGGGAGATATAGATAAATCTATCGATAAAATTGAATATAAAATATAGTAACACAAGATACACAATTGTATTTTGTTGGTATAATTGAACACATCATAGGTCCTAAATAGGTTCTATAAAATAACTGTATAATGGTTTTTATCTTTGGAAAATAATAAATGTCCCTAAAATAACTTGATATTAGACTCTTGAATTATTAGGAAATCATTGAAAATGAGACAAAGGGGATTTTTTCACATTACATGAGGTAAGGTAAATAAAAAATATGTCCAGCTAAAGTCTTGGGTCATCTGAGTAGCCAACCAACAAAGAGGTTATAGAGTAGGCTCAAATACATCCGCAACTAAAGGAGACAGTGCATGAGAGAACCAATATGGGTCTACACTAGTTCTTGTGAATGGAGGAGCATAACATAGGGTGATATTAGGGTGAAGAGTCAATGGAATTATATGGTTACATGTGATATTTATGGAGAGTTGAAGGAACAATCATATTAATATCATGGTGGGAATTGTGATATGAGTCCAATGTGGGACAACACTAGTTTAAGAAATAACACATAATAAATCCCATACCATAGTATATATAATAAGTAGTTTATATGGTTTTTATGTAGAATTTAACTGTACTGAAAAGGACTACACTATTGGATGTGATCAATTCAAATTTATTTTCATTGGAGTTTGAAGGGTTCTTATTCTCTAGTGGTGATCATAATTCATAGTCCAGTTATGGAAGATAAGATAGAACCATAGAGACAAATATTGATTGGGAGGATATTATATTGGTAGAATGAATGAATTAATATTTCATATCCAATAGGATTTTTTGATATCATGGAAGTGACAATACCATGAATATTATATAGGGTTAATAAATTAAATTAATTCATCACTTAATAATGAGAGGGTTACATAGAAGAACATGTATTGAATATGGTACCATTGAATTCATTCATGAATTATGGATTTGGTATACTATAAAATGTTATTCCATAGTTAAACAGTCCACACCTCAAAATTTGATTGATCTCATATTCCATGTTTTAGGACTAGGTTGATGATGAAGGTGATTATTTTATAGTGTTTTATTTTAATGTCAATGAATTTAATTATAGATATAAAACCAACTCACTTTGTATCTAATTAGAATTAGACTCAGGATTTGGCTTCAAAAGAATCAGAATCGCATTTTCGGAAAAATAAGACTCACAATAAAAGTTCATCATAATAATAAGAAACATTTTCATGATTCTTATCAGAATCACCATGGATTTGGAAGGATATAAAATAATATATTGTTGGAAGTAAATGGTTATTGGATTCACTCTGGATCATGTGTAAAAGGAGAGGTTGTGAAGATGAAGAATCAGAGTCTCAATGACAATGATACAAATGTGACGATGCTTTGCTGATTTGTAATTATCATAAATCATATTCATGTTGTGAAACATATTATTAATAATTAATAAAATAAATATGGAGTTAAATAGTTGTGTCAAATTGATTTTATTTTGATCAAACCATGAAAGAAATAAAAAAAGAGGTGTTCCCAATCATACTAAGTTTAATCATATATAGGATGAAAAGAAGAAGAAGGATGCTAAAGATCGTACTCATAAATATTTTATTGAGGCCAACCATAATCAGTATGAACATACCTATAATGATCATAATATAATTAATCATATCTATAGAAATCATACACAAAATGATCGTATCTAATATTATTGTTATCAGGATGATCGTATCAAGGCCAATAGTAATCCGAAAATATTGTATTCAATCTTAAAAGTAAAGAAATAAGCTCAAATGAATGAGATATTATGATACATTCCAATTCAAGTATGAAAATATTGAATCTATTATCAAATGAATTTACTGTCTTGTTGGAATTCATTATATAAGAAAATGTTTGTTAATGAAAGACGTTGCTAAGGATGAGTTGAGGCTGAAAAAAATTATAATGAAAAAAAACTAATAGAAAAGGTACACATCAATTCAAAAGGTGTTGAATTATATTGTTCTCATTTCAAGTGAAATGTAATGTTGTTAAACAGAATAGGTGAATAAGTAAATGTGGTTCTTGAATAGATATAACGGAGTTTAATAAATGTTCTTTAAAAAGGGAGATTGACGTTCAAAATAATGATTGTATTCAATTGATATAGATCATCATATTCTGCAAGTACAATGGTATCTATTTCTTCATAAATTTACATTCAATTGATATAGTGATTTATTTTGAAGAAATAATATTGATATAAAAAAGAGATATAGTTGGAAAAAGATTTTATAAGGATCAATAAGAATTCACAAAGTCATAAATGCACCAGTGATTTTAGGGGAAATTGAGATTTGTGTCAATTTGTTTGAGTAGGAATAATTTTTCTATTCCTACGAAAACCACTCATTGGGCACCTACAATAAGAGAAAAGTACATCACACATTTCTGATTATGAGGTATTGTTAACTAAGAAAGAGATATAATCACGTATTTTTTAGAGAGAATAATATATTTTCTAACAAATCCATTGTTGAAAAAGTTTCGACGAAAGATGTTAAAGGGGAAGAGAAAATTTCAAAATGTTTAATTCAACTGATTTTCAAACTCAATGATTATCGTATTCATCTGTTTATTGTATTTTTATTGTTAATAATCATCATATCAGAGTGAATAATCTAATCATAATTTCCATACTAGCATTTCCAGACCGGGGAAGGAATTATGAATTGTCTCAATCATACATTGGAAGTGCAATATCTTTTCCTATTAAGTTATTCATGTTAGGAAGAATCATAGTGAATTTTTTGTACTGAAAATTAATGTGGTCCCAATTTATCTCTACTGTATTCTATCAAAGTTATTTTTTCCAATTCTAGGTAGAATGTTACCATGAATAACCATACAAGAAGAATCATATTGGAAAAATCGTACTTGGAAGAATCGGATTGGGAAAATGTAATGGGAAAATCAGACAAAGTTTTCATTAATGATGTCTAGGAAGTTCATACCATCTGCTGGGTAACATATTAAGGAATTGTTTTCAATTTAATAAATTCTTAAATTTGAAAAGAATCATAGGTAACATAAATTTTTTCACGAATATAATTTTACCCAATTTGTGCTAATAGGGTGCACATTCACTGTTTTAATTTTTTACATATTGCTACATGACTGTAAGGGTATATCCTAGTCATTATAATCCAATTATTATTTTCTAGTGAATCATGTAGAATTTTATTATTTACAAACCATAAAAATCACATATCCATTCTAATTTAATACTGAACCTTTTAAATTCTTTGGTTCCTGTGGATGTGTGTTTGATTTGTTTTTAGCAAACAATTGAAATATGAAATAGGAGGAAAAGTTTTTTTAATGGAAATGAAATATAAAATAAAAATTATCACTAATTAAACCCTCCTATATAAATGATCCAATTATCCTAAATCGAAAAAAAAAGTCATATCAGAGTATATGTTCCCTTCCCATTTACTTTTCTAATGGAGAATTTGAATTGGGTGAACTGTAATGGAATTTAGGTTTTCATTGGAAATAATTTTTATATCCATAAAGCTATACTATTTAATTATCTTATATCTATTGTATATGATGTTCTTGATGCTAAAACAGATATATTTCCTTCGATGTATTATAAATATTATAGAGACCCTTTCTATTTACAAATATCATTACACAATTTAATGGAAAATTCAATATCATATTAAAATCCAAGGATCGTAAATTTTACGTTCTTGGAAGACTAGGTACATAAAACATAAAACATAAAACATGGGACTAATTAAAACAATTATCTATTTATTCTTCATTAAGTGAAACTAAATTACATTGTTCTCATACATATTCATAGTATAACCTGGGGAAAACATGAAAAATGTAATGAGATAAAATCTCAGTAAGGGAACAAATATAAGAAGAATGAATTCACACAAGGATTAAAAGGGATGACCAAATTATATAAAAAGGTATGGAAAATATGGAAGCATAACATATAAACATGGTATCATATAAACATAGAGTAAAAATATTGTGAATGAAACATAAAACAAGACTTTAGTATGGGTCAAGTATTGATTCACATAAAGGATCACATGTTATGGTCAACCACCTAGAATGTTTCACATGGTATCATTAGTTATGGCTAACCGACAAGATCATTGAACATAATGTCTCATGAGACACAAAATTTCCCTAATGAATTAGATCCCTATATGGATTCACCCATCATAACATGTTCATGAATATGTTTTCCCAATATAGAATCATACATAATCAATTATAAATAAACATAAGGGTAACCCATGGTAGGAATTCTGTATCATAATCAAGTCATAAACCATAAAAATTGGAGTACTATAAAAATTTCCATGAGGTAATGGAATTAGATCATGAATGGAAAATAATATGGTAGAATAGGAATATATCAGGAAAGGTGATGTCAACTTGATGTAAATACATGTACAAAATTCTATATAAGAAACATTAGAATTAAAACATTTTATTACAGTTAAAGGAAAATATCTATGGTTATTTAATATATAAAATGGAATAATATTTTATATAAAAAAATAAGTGAACCATGATGTTATTAATTATAAAAATAATGGATTATACAAACAATGGTGGCTTAAATACAGATTATATAGTGTACTTGAAAATGTGCAAGAATTCAATAATTTCCCTTAAAACGTTTTTTCTTATCAAGAAGTATTTAGGAGGAAATCTATAAAACCATGTATATCCCTAAAATGTAATGATAAATGTATATTGATACAGCGGTTTGGATCATATAAAATAATTTAGAATATGGGAATAAAAATATAGATAACTTCGTTTAGGAAAATTAAAGATATAATAACCCAAAGTAATAATGTATGTTTAGGTTCAATCCCTTACCTTCGGTATGAAGGTGTCATTAAATTGATATTAATGTCTTGGTTAACCAAATTAAATTAATTAATTTGTTTTATCATTACCACGTATTCATGAAATTGATTTATTATATCCTTATTAAGTTTAATAATAAAATATAGGATTGGTTAAGTGGTTCAAGTTCATTGTTTGGAAGCATTTGTTTCCATGTTTTTCATGATTGGTATACATAAATACATGTAATGATAATCCTGTAATATGAGAATGGAAACTGAGAAGTGAATTTTTATGTTATTAGTGAACATTAAGATGATTACATGGTTATAAAATACATTTGTTTATTTATATTAAAGATGAATCTTTGTATAAAACATTAATGAAAACTGTTTTGGTTAATTGGTGGTTTTTTATCACTACATACACATTTTTCATTATAGATTAATATCATGTGTAAAAAATATTTCATAACCATAAATAAGACATAATAAGAATATTATAGTGTGGTTTAATGATAAAAATGGTTTCATGGCCATAATTGAAGATGGTAAAATAAATTGAATACTTTTCATCCTTGATTGGGATAAATTAAATCATCTAGATGGGTGTTTTTATTTCTAGTATAAAAGGTGAGGGAAGGAGAGATTATAATCAATTATTCCATTATCATAAAACATTGTAGTACTTGTAAGGTAGTGGAGTTATCATAAAACTTTTATGAAATGAGGTGAGGAAATAAAAAGAATAAAATGGAACATGATTTAATATAGATGAAATTAAGAGGTAAATTTACCTATTGAATATATATTCCTAGAGAATGACTTTAGGAGAGAAGATTTGGAATTTAGAAGAGAGCAAGGGATGATGAAAATGGTATAGGGGATTAGGGAGATATTTGAGCATAATTTTGAGTAGTAACATAGCTTGAGAGGAGTAAGGAGAAGTTTGAGTGAGGTTGGGATTTATAGTGGAGGAGAGGAGGGGTTTTAAATTATTTTAATCATTAGTTTAATATTTTTATTCAAGTCAATGAATTGTGTTGATTCATGTGAACAAAAATGATAAATACAGATTTTGAGTTCGATCCGATGGCCATTTACATCCTCTATGACTCAGAAATGATATACAAATTCATATATTTTTCATTTACTGTAAATTATAATATTTTACTACTCACCAAAAAATCAAGTATTTTAGAAAAGTCCAAAAAATTCACCACAACCATTTTTCAATGCATATAATTATAAACTAAAATCAATTTATTGAACATAATTTTCTAAATTTGTGAAATATAATTTTTAATTAAAATCAATGTTTAATTGAAAAATATAATTTTTAAAACTAAAACTTCTTTTATAATACTTTGAATATTTTCAAAATAATCTCATGAAATTATCTTATAATCATAAGAGGTCAAAATATTATTTTATGAATAAATTCTCTAACTATAAATTTTCATTTAAAATATCATACTAGTCATAAAATTGTAATTAAATATTTATGTCTTTCAAGAAAACAAACAATATCATATTGTAACTTATAAGATGCATATATTTTATTTATACATTTATATGTAAGGTTTCTGTTTACATAGATGATTTAATATTCACTAGGGTAATATTTCCCTTCATATGGGTAACACTGCTATTCATAAGGGCAAGTTAGTATTTTCCATTTTTTCCCAATTGAACTCCAAAAATCTTACTGATCACAATGGTGTATGTCATATTTTTGAAATTTAAATTGAAAAAGTGGAACAATTATGTGTAATGGTAACATAGCATTTAGTAGTTCATTTATGCATGATGTTTCATGGTGTTTTTTATTGTAATTTTATTTGATTATATTATATGACATAATTATAATAAGGGAATTACATTAAAGAAACCTTCGGTCTTTACATTATCCCCCCTTATAATTTCTTTTTACATACTATGGTGAAAACACTAGAGGGTTTTAATACTTAACTAATAAGAATAAAAAGAAAACATTAAACAAAAAATGGATAAAATCATAATAGAAAATCAAATCCTAAATTGTGATTCCCGAGTTTCAGTCTATGTTATCCATGATCTATTTCCAAACATATATTATTAGGGTATTTTTTGTTCCCTTAATAATAGTTTATAATGAGAATATGAAAATATGAAAGCATATCCCCTGGGAGTGTGAAAATAGGATTGCAACAAGGCCCATTTTCAGGCACCCATTCCAATTCATGTATATCTCAATGTGTTTTTATCAAGTTTTACCGCTAGATACATATGTTCTAGAACCACTTCCACCTATTCATATTAAGAGAGGGATGCATTTTCTTGATAACCCACATAATCATTACAAACCAAAATTTAGGGTTGTTTATTTACACATAGTCATAACCCTAAAGATATTACTATGGTTCTCCATTAAATGCATCCAAAAATAACTAGACCATCCAATGATACCAAATATATAAAAACTATACTTATACACATTTCATTATATGATTTTATGAATAATAAATCATCATATTACAATCCAAGGATCGTAAAGTCTAGTGTCTTGGAAGACTAGGTACAAAAAACAAAAAACATGGGATTATTTGGTATCAGTAATGAGATATTAACTTCAATTATTCTTATAAATATTCATAGGATCGCCTGGGGGTAACACGAATAAAGGGTTGATCTAAAAGACCAGAAAAGGAATAGACATAAGAATAAATCTTTAGGTTATGGGTTAGAAGTCATGACATAATGATATAAAAAGGGATGGAACATATAGAGTCATAAAATATAAACACTGAATCATATAAACATGGAGTACCAGTAATGTTTTAGTGACATAAAACATGACATTAGCATGAATCAAGTCTTGTTTCACATAAAGGAGGACAAGTAAAGGTTACCCACAAAGACTATTGCACATGGTAGCATGAGTCAAGGCTATCCACCAAGACCGTTAAACATAGAATCTCATCAGACACATATTTATACAATGAACTAGATAAATATATATGCATACCCATCATAAAATGATCAAGAATGAGCCTTCCACATATAGAATCATACATAATCAATCATACATAGACATCAGGGTTACCCATGGTAAGAATTGGGTATCATAATATTGTCATAAATCATAACAAATGGGAGTATCATAAAATTGACCATCAAGGAAATGAATTAGATAATTCAAGGGAAATAATAGTGTATAATAGGAATATATAATGAAAAGTTATGTCAAATTGAATAAATAACTTGTAAAAAGGCTACTTAAGAAACTTTAGAATTAAAACATTTTAGTGCGGTTAATGAAAAACAAGAAAGGTCATTTTAAACATAAAAGGGAATAATTTTTTATATAAAACTAGATTTCAACTATGAAGGTTTTAATAAATAAAATATTGTTTTATAAAAATATATGTTCCTTAAAAACTGATTATATAGTGTACTTGAAAATGGGGAATATTTCTGGAATTTTCTTTAAAATGGGTTTGCTTATCAGGAAGTATTAAGGTGGGAATCATTTAAAAAAATTGATATCCCTGAATGATAAAAATGAATTTATATTGATGAATGTTTTTTTGAATAAAAACCGAATTTATGAGATGTGAATAAAAATAATAGATAACATTATTTAAAAAAAAGATAGAACAACCTGAAGGAATAATGGTGGTTCAGGAAGAATCATTTACCTTAATTATGATGGTGTCCTATATTTCATCTTAATGTACTGGATAACAAGATTACATTCATTAATTATTATTTAAAGACCTATTAATCAGGTAATTGATTTATTATATCATTATTATGTTCATTAATGACCTTTTTGATGAATTAAGAGGGTCAACTTCATTGTTTGTGGGTGCTTGTTTTCTTGGTTTTCAACATTGGATTACTTATATACATGTAAGGATAAACATGTAAGATGAGAATTGTTTTACTGAATTTAATTTTTATTCTATTATTGATATTTTTTTTAAAATAACATGGTTATAAAATTCATTTGGTTATTTGGAGTGAATATGAATCATTTTATAAAACACTATTGATAACAGTTTTGGTTAATTGGTGGTTTTTTAATAACAACAAACCAATTTTTCTTTATAGATTAGTATAATGTGTACCAAATATACCATAACCATACATAAGAAAAAATACATATATTACTATCTGTTTTTACCATAAAAATTATTTCATGACCAGAATTGGAGATGATAAAAGAAATTGAAATCTCGTTGTCCTTGAATGTGATAAATTAACACATCTCGGACAGTGTTTTGTTTCATGTATAAATGGATGGGAATTAAGAGATGATTATGAATTATTACATTATCATAAAAACATTCCTGTAAATGTATGGTACACTAGATATAATGATATTTTGATGAAATTAGGTGATGAAGTTATATTAAAAGAATGGAACATGCATGAAAAGAAAAGAAAAGAAAAGGGAAATTTACCTCTTAAATATATCTTCCTTCAGAAAATATTTTGTAGAAAGGTTTTGGTATTTCATAGAGAACAAGGGATACTGTAAGTTGGGGAGGGGATTAGGGAGAAATTTGATAATAATTTGAACTAGGCACAAGTCTTGAGAAGGATGAAGAGAAGAAATGGGTGATGTATGTTTTTATAGTGTAGAAAAGGAGGAGTTTCCCATTATTTTAATCATTAGTTTAAAATTATTTTCATAAGTCTATGAATAATATTAATTCATGAGAACAAAAATAGTAAAGAGATAATGTGAGTTCTAACCAATGGCCATTTACATCATTAATGACTCAATCATGAGGTTGAAATCCAATTTTTTTATCATTTATCATAAATTATCATATTTTAATATTCAAAAAAATTAATGTAATTTAGAAAAATCACAAAAATAAAACCTAACCATTTCTTGACATTTATAATTCAACAATTAACTCAATTTTATGAAAATAATTTTATAAATATGTGAAATTTAATTTTTAAAAGTAATAAAAATTTACAAGAAAAATAAAAATTATAAAAAAATTGATTTTCAAACGCTTTGAAAAATTTAATGAAGGTCTCATAAAATTATATTATAATAATATGATATCAAAATATTATTTTATGACTACAGTTTATCAAAATAAATTTTCATTTAAATTTTTAATTTAATCATAAAATTGTAATTAAATATTTATGAATCGCCCAAAATACGAACACTATCATATTGTCACTCATAGGATGGATAAATTTTATTTATACATTCATTAGTAACCATAATATTCACAGAGATGATTTTCTATTCCTAAGATTCAAATTACAATTCATATGGATAACATTACTATTCATAAGTGTATGTTACTATTCACTATAAAAATGTATTCCTATCAGACTCCAAATATCTTACTGATCGCAATTGTGTGTGTCAGATTTTAGAAATTAAAATCACAGAAGTGAAAAAATTATGTTTTGAGCTCACATATCATTTAATATTTCATTCAAGCCTGATGTTGTATTTTTTTCCTTATTTTATTTTATTTCATTATATTATATGACATAAATATAAGAAGGAAATTCCATATATAAATACTTACATCATTACATTCTTCCCCCCCATATGAAATTTATCCCTTGAAATATTGTTTTACCAACTAAGGTGAAAATAAGTGAAATTTTAAATACTTAACTGATCAACATAAAAAATAAAACATTAAAAATAAAAGGATAAATTCATAAAAAATGTATATCATAAATTATTATTCCCTAGGATTCAATATAGGTTATCCATGATCAATTTCCAAACATATATTATTATGGGATTATTTTTTTACATAATATTAGTTCATAATGGGCTTATGAATTTTCCAAAGCATATCCATCGGGAGTGTCAAACTAAGAGTGCAGTAAAGCCCATTGATGGGAACCTTTTGTAACACCCCGAGATTTTATGAAAAATATTCTTTTAATTTAATTAATTTCTTGTGTTGTATGCTACACCAAGATTACCTTGCACTGTACGCAACACCGTATTAGCTTGCAGTATACGCAACACAATTCTTGGATCGTGTGACACACAATTTTGATAATTGTTATTCTACGCAACATTGAGTATATATATATATATTCAATGTATAAATGAAATATGGTTGGATTATGTTATATGAAACAATAAAGGATTCTTGCACAACATGCATCCCTGACTTGGCTTACACTATACACAATCGCAACCTTCCTCGATAGCGTGTGTTATACGCAATATCGGGTTTTACTAAACAACGATATATTGTTATAATATTATTATGAACTAGCCGTTATGAATAGTATTAACTAAATTTTTAATTTTATAACATTATTATTCATATTACACATTTTATAGAACATGGTATAGGAACAAAATAAATTTTTCGGGTAAAATAAGTATTTTTCAAAAAAATGCAGTTTTGCCGCCTTTTGATGGCGCATCCACATTAAATATAGTTTTTTACATGTTTATAAGTTAAATTTGACAAAATAGAATTCTTCTTTGGAATCAAGAAATAAAAATTTACATAGGATAAATTTTTCATATTATTCTGGTAACTTTCATATATTGATGAATAGTAAAAACACACAATATTTTAATTAAAAACAACTTTTTTTCATCGCAATAATTTATATAGTTAAATTAAAATATTGAATGGTTTTAAAGTATAAATAGAATATATTTTTAACATTTAATATAATGTATGTCATTATCATTGATTTTACATTAAATTCGTAGGTTAAATCAATTCAATCTTTTGCAACGTTTTAATGAAAACCCCGTTTTCTTTCGACAACGGGATTAATTTCAATTTAATTTCTGCAAATTTTGTGTATTGAATTTGGAAAAATGGATTCCATATTTGGAATCAGTGGATCCAAATTATGTTAATAAGCTACTTTTTTTTGGGAATTATGAATAGTAACTATGGTAAATTTTATTTACCATACTTAAAGGTAAATCGGGTAATTAAGGGTAAATATAATATTATAAAATTACCCTAGAACATGTCAAAATCCTATTGGATGACTAAAAGGCGACCCATATCACCTAAGGGTCAGATTAGATTCATTTAATGGACTTTTTTCCATGAAAATAATATAATTATTATTAAAACCAAAGAATGTGACAACATGTCACTTTCTTAAATATTATAAGTATAATAATTTTAATTTAGTGATAAACTTAAAGAAAAATCGAACATAAATAGTCTCAAGAAAGATAATACAATTATCTACATCATAAGAATTTATTTATAATTTGTAGGGATTAAATAATTATCATTTATTATGACAAAAAGATGATGGAGTAATTGTATTATTAATGAAATATTGACATAATTGATGTTATAAATACCCAAATAAATGTAATTTGAGACTTTTTATGAATTAAACTAATTTTATAGGTTAATATGACATGTTAGTGTTGATTTAATTAACTTTTTTCGACCTAATAATTCTGTTATGATTTTCAAAAAAATAAATTTCTAAATAGTGTTAAAATTGACATAAAATAGTTTTTAAAACAAATATTATATTATCAATTGTTATTTTATTCCTAAAAATCTAATGTTCGGCCATATGACTTAGATAAGGTTATATATATTAATAATAAACAACTTGGGGTTAGTTTGTCATGTTATAGTATGTTTATTAACCTTATAGTGTAAGAACACAAAAAGACATGGAAAAAGTAAAATTATCTATCTTAAAGTTAAATATAAATGATAAGGTTAAAATAGGAACCTAAACTTGTCTAAATTCTATTGGATGAGAGAATTTCGACCCATACCCACCTTATCTTCGAAATGAATAAATTTGGAGCTATTTAAAACCGAATTTGACTTTATAATAAAATAATAGTTTTAGTTATTCCAAAGGTGCCCCTCTCCTCCCTTTTAAAAGGGCCCCTCCTCCCTCTCTTCCTCACATCACATTGAGCCTTCAAGCATGGTCAAACCTTGTGAAATTCTATTCTCCACTTCCCTAGAAACATACTAGAGGTTCTGGTCTTCCTCAAAGACCAATATTAGTTCCCTAAGAGGAGGTCTCAAAGAGGCGCTTCAAAGAAGAGGAGGTTCGGACACTTACAAAGCAAATCGGACCTAAGGTAAGGGAAAATATCACAATCTCATTTTTATCTGAGATTGTTTATACTTTGGTATTTACTGGGGTGTATTTTATCATCCACATCCATGTTTCCACAATATGTAATATTTATATCCTTCTACAGTAGTTTATATCCAATTTTACCATTCGTTGAGTTTTTAGTAAAAGATAGGAAATGAATCTTTTGTCGTTTCTCATACGAGGTACTTTTTGACTTTTTTAGACAAAAGTACGAGAAGAATGTTTTTTAACTTATACGAAATGAATGGATTTTTAAAACATTATCTCCATGAAGGTTCCTTTAAATGTTTTCATGTTTATTTTTAATCAAATTCATTTAGTTTAAAATTGTATAACATGTTAAGAAAGGGGAAATGTTTTTGAAGTAGAAAGGATATTTTTCTCAAGAATTGTGTTCAAGTGTTTTATCAAAATTATTTTCCATCTAAGATAATAAAGGGTTCTGTTTCTATCGCTATTATTACATTGATTTGAATATGTTGTGATGGAAATATTTTTATCAATTCCTTTATCTTATGTGAATTGGTTTATGATGTCATGATGTTTATGATTCCCATTTTTATTACATGGGTTATGAAATGATGTATGATTTAAGATTTTGTGGCACACATATGAATGGTATCATTATGAGATGGGTGGGACCTATATATCCCTCTAATGCATTGGGTAAAGATTTTATATCTAATGAGATAGACATGGCTGGAACGGTAAGTTATACCGGTTCAGTGAAATAGGAATGAAACGAGGAGTGAACTCGGTTCAGAAAGGGACTTTGTCCACTAAGATAGTCTTCGAAATGAGTCTTGACTAATAAGAAATGATTCTCTATTATTATGTGTTTATTCCACAAAGTTTCATGTTTTAAGTTATGATTATTGGGATTACATTTCACTACTATGATTTATCCCATTTTATGAAATTATGATCTCATTTGCAGGTTAAGATTTCCAAAAGATATGTTCTTATGAATATGATGTGATTGATATTTCTTTTGTTTACCCTTACTGAGCATTTGAGCTCACCCTTTTAGGTTTTATTTTCCCCATGAAATAAAGAAAGGATTTAGGTTTAAAAAAAAGAAGATCTTTATGGGAGATGATGAAGATCTTTCACCACGATTAGAAGATTATATTTCGAGTTTCCAAAGACACTAAACTATTACGGTCCTTGTGTGTGTGTTTTTGTTATTTACTAAGTATTCCGCAAATGTAATGTAATTTATATGTATGTTAAGCTTCGGGTCTCTACAGTTGGTATCAGAGGAAAGGTTTAGTCAACCTTCGGAAACTAGGATGCGAAAACGTTAGTGAGATCCCAAAAGATATTTCTAAGGTATGTCTAGGGATATACCTAAGGATAAGAATACGTATAGGATATAGTCCTAGAACTATGGAAACGATCTTAGAATTTAACCTAAGATGTTAGATATTGAGGGTGCTCCCCCTTTACTATGCTCTTTTCCGTAGCATGATTTTTACCTCTCACACTATTCTTTTTGGGATTTAAAAAATGGCTGGAAACAGGAAGATTCATGATAATAGAGGATATGACGGACAATGGAATGATTTTTCTTCATGAGAATCCAAATGAAATGGGATCTGGAATTCCAAACATTGTTATTATTCCTAATCAGCAATCTCATAATATGATCAATAATCTTAACATTGGTAAGTTTCCCGACTCAGATAATAAGAGAGAGATGGAGTTTCATGATGATCATAGAGGAATGAAAGTTCAATTTTCCCCATGTAAATCATGTGGGAAGAGGCATCAAGGAGATTGTTTCAAAGCAACTGGAACATGCTTTGGGTGTGGAAAAGAAGGACACAAAGCCAGTAAGTGTAAAGGAAAATGTTCAGTTACCACCATGGACAAGGATAATGGTATTGCTACGACATCAACAATGATTAGATGTTTTAAATGTGGAATGTACGGGCAATATGCAAACCAATGCCCTAATGGAAAATCTCATGAAGAGAATCAGCATGGTCATATGGGTAGTATTTTTGTGGATGATGATGAGGAGACTACAAATGATATATGAGCTGAAAGAAGTGTTGAACCTCAGTCGGTTGTTTTAGAAGGTAGTGGAATGATTGTATGTTTATCAAGAGTTATGTTGTATAGTTAATGGTACTATGGAATAAAGAATCATCTAAGGATTGTTACACTATTGTTTTTCCTAAAAGTATTTGAATGTATATGTTGAATGGTACCAGTAACCATGGAATGTTATTCAGATATTTTTGTAAAGAAGATGATATGCGTATAATGAAGGGATAAGAAGATAATGAGATGTTTGATTGTATTCATGAGCTCATGATTGATATAAGGACAAAGTGATATCATGGTTTGAGTATATAGAATTTTGAGGATTTTGGTATGTGGAAAGTGTTAACTTTTAACTGCATTCATGTTTTCACTAAGGATTAATGGGTATTCATTTTTCAAGAGAATACATTATTAAGGCCTTCGAATTTTTGTAATGTGACCAACAAGACATATCTAATGATATATGGGGATCAACGATGGTATTAACATGCTTATTATATGAAATCTCTGGTAATCATTTTCACTGTAATATGACAATAGACTGCAATATTATGGATAATCCTAAAGATTGGAATGGATTATGTTGGACATAAGTTAGTATTGTTTAAGGATAAAACCGTTTTTCGATATTATTGATGGGATGATATAGTAATGTAGTTTTAGAAAAAGGACAACCTGCAGGACGGGCGACAGCCCATCGCATCGGACAAGGCTGTGGGAATCGAACCCACAACCGAAGTGCGACTGGCCTTTATCGCCTACCGCTGGCCTACAGGAAGTCCCTGGTTAGTAGAAACTAGTTTTATTTTATTAAGTGGTATGATATATGAAGTATATGTTCATTTTTGGAACCATATACGATTAATCTAACCATAAGATGTACTTATAACTTCTGCTAACCTTTTGTTTGAAAGATATGGAATGACCGATCATTCTATCACATGATCTTCTAACACATCACGAATAACAAATTCAACTATTTTTTAAGGGATGAAGTGGAAATTGTTCAATTCACGAACAATAGTGAGATTGTACCAAAATCATGTAAGTATTTCTTTTAATTTATAAACATTAGGGAAATGATCTTGAAAACCAAAAATTTTGTCCTAGTTCCCTTATATCCGATTAATCAGATGGTACCTTAGATCATCACAAATCTATAGCTTTGTGATTTTTGGGTTTTTCATAGCCATGTTCTCTACCACTCTCCATCAGAACTTGATGGTTAGATTTTTCTTCCATATCCATATTTTCACCTATGTTATCCTACGTGGAAACCCAGTGATGAGTAAATTTGGGTAACCGTTACATTTCATACTTTAGTTTTTAAAGCCATGTTTTGGTATTCCTTTTTACGATGTGGGTTTCTATTAAACAAACTTTTGAGTAATAAACCATTTATAACCCCGACGAATTTCAAGGGCGAAATTCATTTTAAGGGGGGTAGAATGTAACACCCTGAGATTTTATGAAAAATATTCTTTTAATTTCATTAATGTCTTGTGATGTATGCTATACCAAGATTACCTTTCACTATACGTAACACCGTATTAGCTTGTAGTATACGCAACACTATTCTTGGATCGTGTTACACACAATTTTGATAATAGTTATTCTACGCAACATTGAGTATATATATATGTATATATTAAATGTATAAATTAAATATGGTTGTATTATGTTATACGAAATAAAGAAGGATTCTTGCACAACACGCAACCCTGACTTGGCTTGCACTATACGCAATCGCGACCTTCCTCGATAGCGTGTGTTGTATACAATATCGGGTTTTACTAAACAACAATATATTATTATAATATTATTATGAACTAGCCTTTATGAATAGTATTAACTAAATTTTGAATTTTATAACATTATTATTCATCTTACACATTTTCTAGAACATGGTATAAGAACAAAATAATTTTTTTGGGTAAAATAAGTATTTTACTAAAAATGCAGTTTTGCCTCCTTTTGATGGCGCACCCACTTTAAATCTAGATTTTGAAATGTTTATAAGTTAAATTTGACAAAATAAAATTCTTATTTGGAATCAAGAAATAAAAATTTACTTTGGATAAGTTTTTCATATTATTCTAGTAACATTCATACTTTGATGAATAGTAAAAACACGCAATATTTTAATTAAAAACAACTTTTTTTCATCGCAATAATTTATATGGGTAAATTATAATATTGATTAGTTTTAAAGTATAAATAGAATATATTTTGACCATTTAATATTATGTATTTCATTATAATTGATTTTACATTAAATTCATAGGTTAAATCAATTCAATCTTTTGCAACGTTTTAAAGAAAACCTCGTTTTCTTTCAACAACGGGATTAATTTTAATTTAATTTCTGAAACTTTTGTGTATTGAATTTGGAAAAATGGATTCCATATTTGGAATCAGTGGATACAAATTATGTTAATAAGCTACTTTTTATTTTTGGAAATTATAAATAGTAACTACGGTAAATTTTATTTACCATAATTAATGGTAAATCGGGTAATTAAGGGTAAATATAATATTATAAAATTACCCTAGCACATGTCAAAATCCTATTGGATGACTAAAAGTCGACCAATATCACCTAAGGGTCAGTCTAGATTCATTGAATGGACTTTTTCCATGAAAATAATTTAATTATTATTAAAACCAAAGAATGTGACAACATGCCACTTTCTTAAATATTATAAGTATAATAATTTTAATTTAGTGATAAACTTTATGAAACATCGAACATTAATATTATCCAGAAAGATAATACAATTATCTACATTATAAGAATTTATTTAGAATTTTTAGCGATTAAATAATTATCATTTATTATGACACAAAGATGAGGCAGTAATTGTCTTATTAATGAAATATTGACATAATTGATGTTATAAATACCCAAATAAATGTAATTTGAGACTTTTTATGAATTACAATAATTTTATAGGTTAATATGACGTGTTATTGTTTATTTAATTAACGTTTTTCGAACTAATCATTCTATTATGATTTTCACAAAAATTAATTACTAAATAGTGTCAAAAGTGTCATAAAATATTTTTTAAAACAAATATTATATTATTAATTGTTATTTTATTCCTAAAAATCTATGGTTCGGCCAAATGACATAGATAAGGTTATATATGTTAATAATAAACAACTTGGGGTTCGTTTGTCTTGTTATAGTATGTTTATTAACCTTATAGTGTAAAAACACAAAAAGACACGGTAAAAGTAAAATTATCTAACTTAAAGTTAAATATAAATGATAAGGTTAAAATAGGAACCTAAACTTGTCTAAATTCAATTGGATGACATAATTTCAATCCATCCCCACCTTATCTTCGAAATTAATCAATTTGGGGCTATTTAGAACCGAATTTGACATTATAATAAAATAATAGTTTCAGTTATTCCAAAGGTGCCTCCCTCCTCCCTTATAAAAGGGCACCTCCTACCTCTCTTCCTCACACCACTTTGAGCCTTCAAGCTCGGCTAACCCCTGCCAAATTCTCTTCTCCAATTCCCTAGCAACATCCTAGAGGTTCTGGTCTTCCTCAAAGACCAATTTTAGTTCCCTAAGAGGAGGTCTCAAAGAGGCGCTTCAAAGAAGAGGAGGTTCGGACACTTACGAAGAAAATCGGACCTAAGGTAAGGGAAAATATCACAATCTCATTTTTATCTGATATTGTTTATATGTTGGTATTTAATGGGGTTTATTTTATCATCCAAATCCATTTTTACTCAATATGTAATATTTATATCCTTCTACAATAGTTTATATCCAATTTTACCCTTCGTTGAGTTTTTAGTAAAAGATAGGAAAGGAATCTTTTGTCGTTTCTCATACGAGGTACTTTTTGACTTTTCTGACAAAAGTACGAGAAGAATGTTTTTTTAACTTATACGACATGAATGGATTTTTAAAACATTATCTCCAAGAAGGATCCTTTAGAATTTTTCATGTTTATTTTTAATCAAATTATTTTAGTTTAAAATTGTATGACATGTTAAGAAAGGGAAAATGTTTTTGAAGTAGAATGGATATTTTCCTCAAGAATGGAGTTAAAGTGTTTTATCAAAATTATTTTCCATATAAGATAATAAAGGGTTCTATTTCTATCCCTATTATTACCTTTATTTTATTATGTTGTGATGGAAATATTTTTATCAATTCTTTTATCTTATGTGAATTGTTTTATGATGTCATGATGTATAAAATTCCCATTTTTATTACATGGGTTATGAAATGATGTATGATTTAAGATTTTGTGGCACACATGAGAATGGTATCATTATGAGATGGGTGGGACCTATATCTCCCTCCAATGCATTGGGTAAAGATTTTATATCTCATGAGGTAAACATGGCTGGAATGGTATGTTATACCGGTTCAGTGAAACAGGACTGAAACAAGG
The DNA here is from genome assembly GCA_963277665.1 of Viscum album. Lineage (NCBI taxonomy): Eukaryota > Viridiplantae > Streptophyta > Magnoliopsida > Santalales > Viscaceae > Viscum > Viscum album. The sequence continues at coordinate 607,021,734 of OY728123.1, read as the reverse complement.
AGTGAACTCAGTTCAGAAAGAGACTTTGTCCTCTAAGATAGTCTTGGCAATGAGTCTTGACTAATAAGAAATTATTCTATATGATTATGTGTGTATACCACAAAGTTTCATGTTTTATGTTATGATTATTGGGATTAAATTTCACTACTATGATTTATCCCATGTTATTAAATTATGATCTCTTTTGCAGGTTATGATTTCCAAAAGATATGTTCTTATGAATATGAAGTGATTGATATTTCTTTTTTTACCCTTACTGAGCATTTGAGCTCACCCTTTTATGTTTTCTTTTCCCCAGGATATAAAGAAAGGATTTAGGTTTAAAAAGAAGAAGATATTTATGGGAGATGTTGATGATCTTTCACCACGATTAGAAGATTATTTTCCGAGTTTCTAAAGACACTAAACTATTGTGGTCCTTAGGTTTGTGTTTTTGTTTTGTACTAAGTATTCCGCAAAAGTAATGTAATGACTATGTACGTTAAGTTTAGAGTATCTACACCTATTACCATTCACATTTGGCTCAAAGTAGTGTTTTTGGGTTTTACACCTATATACATTTATGACATAGCCACTTCAACGTGTTCATATCCAAACAGGGATGTAGTTTCTTGATAAAACTCTTACTCTATACAAACCAAAATTTAGGGGTGTTTTCTTATACTTTGTATTATCCATATGGTTCTTACTAAAGTGATCTATTACTAATCTCCAAAAATCAATCAATCATATTCTAATATCAACTATAATGACCCTATCCTTTTCGCATATCATAACATGATTTTTAGCTTAATTAAACATCATATTACATGCCAAGGAATGTAAAGCCTGCTGTCTTGGAATAATAGTTACATAAACCATAAAACTTGGTACTGAATAAAATATTTATTTTTTTAGTCTTCATAAAGATCTCATAACATCCACTATCCTCTTATATCTTCATAGGATAACACAGATATAACATGATCAATGAGATTATCTAAAATCCTTGTATGGGAATAAATATAAGAATAATTCTTTATAAAAAGTGTTAGATGACATGACATAATGATATAAAAAGGCATCAAATATATGGAATAATAACATATAAACATTGGATAAAATACAAATTTACTCATATTAATGTGACATAATCATAAAATATGATTTCAAAATGAGTCAATGACCATTTCACATAAAGGGGTAGAAGTCAAGGTTAACCTCCAAGATCGTTGCACATGGTATCACGAGTCAAGGCTAAATGTCAAGACCATTTAACATAACACCTCTGGTGAATAAACATTACCCAATGAGTTGGAGTTATATCTGGGATCACCCATCATAATATGATTATGAATATTCTTTCAACATTTTGAATCATACATAAACATAGGGGTTACCCATGGTAAGAATTAGGTGTCATAATCATGTCATAGAGAAAAAATGGGAGTATCTTAAAAATGTACATAAAATAATGGAAATATATCATGCATGTACAATAATAGTGTAGAGTAAATATATATCATGAAATGTGATGTCAACCTGAAGAAATAAGATGTAAAAAGAGTACTTAAGAATCCTTAGAATTAAAAATTTTTATTGTGATTAAAGGAAAATATCAATAGTCCTTTAAAACATAAATGGGAATGATTTTTATACAAAACTAGAACATAAAAAAGAAGGTTTTCATAATAAAAACATTGGTTTATCAAAATAATGGTGGCTTAAAAACATCATATAATGTGTACTTGGAAATGTGTAAGAATTAATAAGTTCCCTTAAAACAAGGTTTCTTATCCGGAAGTGTTTAGGATGGAATAATTTAAATGAATATATATCCCCTCAAGATAATGATGATAGGATTTATGATTCTAGAGATTGGAGCATTAAAATAAAATTTATAATATTTGACGAAAATGAATATATAACTTCATGTGGGAAAGAGAATAACAGAACAACCTGATGGAATAATGGAGGTTTGGGTAGGATCCCTTACCTTTAGTACCAAGGTGTCCTTCACATGATATTATTGTCATGGATAACCACATGACATTTATTAATTAGTTTTTCCATAATATTTTCATCATTAAATTTATTTTTTATAACCTTATTAAGTTCATTCATGACCATTTTGATGGGTTAATAGGTTCAATTTCATTATTTTGGAGCATTGTTTCCTTGGTTTTCATGATTGGTTTACTTATATACATGTAAGGAAAAACATATAAGATTAGAGAGGTTTTACATAATTGAATTTTTTAATTATTGAAAATATATAAGATTATAAAGTTATAAATTTCAAATGGATTTTTGAGTGAATAAGAATCAAGATAAAAAACATTAATTATAGTCGTTTTGTTTATTTGGTATTTTTTTATCAAAACAAACACATTTTTTATTATTGATTAATATAATTTTTAAAAAATATTTTGAAACCTTACATAACAAATAATAAATATATTATTGAATGGTTTAACCATAAAAATGATTTCATGAACAGAGTTGATGGCGATAATAAAATTAAAAACTAGTTATCCTTGATTGTGAGAAATTAACATATCTCAGATAATGTTTTCATTTCTAGTATAAAAGCAAGAGAAATGAGAGATGATGATGAATTATTTCACTATCATAACAAAATTAAAATACATGTAAGGTACTGTAGTTATCATAAAATTTGGATTAAAGGAGTTGAGGAATGAAAAACAAAAGAATGAAACTTGAAAGAAATGAAAAGCGGAATTTACCGGTTGAATATATCCTCTTTGAGGACCACATTATAAGATTGTATTTTGTATTTTTAAGTGACCAAGGGCTGATGGACATGAGATAGTGGATTAGGGAGATATTTTAGTAGAATTATGCCTTGGATCAAGTCTTGAGCGGAGTGAAGAGAAGATGGGGTGTGGGTGGTTTGTATAGTGGAAGATATGAGGGGTTTCCCGTTATTTTAATCATTAGTAAAATATTTTTGCTCAAGACTATGAATAGTCGTGATTAATTCGACTAAAAAATAGTAAAGATATCATGTCAGTTCAATCAAGTGTCCATTTAAATCATTCATGACTCTATCATGATGCAAAAATTCCTTTATTTATCATTTATAATAAATTATCATATTTTACTATTCACAAAAAATTCACGTATTTTAGAAAAATAGTAAAACATCACCACAACAATTTTTATAATAGTATAATTAGAAAATGAACTCCCATTTTTGAAAATAAATTTATAAATATGTAAAATTTAATTTTTATTTAAACTCTTAATTTACAATGGAAAACCCAATTTTAAAATTAAAACTACTTAACTAAGACTTTGAAAATTTTAATTAAGGTCTCATAAAATTATATTATAATCATAAGACAAAAAATATTATTTTATGAATAAATTTTTTGACAACATATTTTTATTTAAAATTTTCAATTAAATATTAAATTGAAGTTAAATATTTTATACTTACCAAAAATACCAACACTATCATATTTTCACTTATAAGATGGATAAATATTATTTATCCATTCATTAGTAAGGTAAATATTTACATAGATGACTTAATATTCATAAGGATCATATTACTATTCATAAGGGTAACATTAATCTTCCTAAAAATAAGTTACTATTCACCAAAAATATGTTTTTCCAATCAGACTTCAAACATCTTACTGATCACAACTGTGTATCATAGATTTTCAAAATTCAAATCACAGAAGTGTAAAAATTATGATAAAATACCACATAGAATTTAGTGTTTAATGTTAGAACGATGTTTAATTGTGTTTCATAATGTGATTTTTAAGTTTATATTATATGACATAATTATAAGAAAGGAATTGTATTGATAAAAACTCGGTTTGTTACAATACACATCTTACAACTATTGAAAAGAAGAATTCTGAAAATGATGGATGGGCCAAGAATGATATATTATCATTACATTATATAGTTAATTCTTAGGGGTGAATGGTGTTTCCAAATCGAAAGGTACGTGGTATAAATTAAAAAACACATATGAAGAAAATAAAAAAGTGAAGAATGTAAAACATTAAATATTGGGATTTATGTATAAATACATGAATATGGGTGACTATAATTTTTGGGGACTTTTTTACTACGATAGATGACATTTTCAGTACTATTAGATGTCTTGGTGAAAATTTATCCAATTTTATATCTTCTTAAAAGATCTTGGGAATCCTTCCCGACTTGTTCGCTACAATCTTTTCTTCTTCATAAGACAGAGATCTTGGATCATTATATCTTGATTAGTTGAGTATAACTCTCATCACTTATGAATTGAGAATGGAGAAATCTGTGAAATGAAAAACTACAGTTGATAGAGAAATTTATTTCAAGGCTTCTAAAAAATAATATTCAATGAATTTTCTCATTGAAGATGAAGTTGGTGATTCTGTCTCTAGAAATGAGGTTCGTAAATATTTTTATGATATTTTATCCTTGTTTTCTAAAAAATTAGAAGAGGTATAAGAAAATAAAAACAGAAACATTCCTTAAAATATTATGAATGTGGAGGAATTAGTTACATTGGGGTTAATTTTCATCGAAGAACGAAATTAGAAAATAGTGATAAGTAAGAAATAAATCCATGAATATCATGGAAGAAACATAGAGATAAAAGAAAATTTTATTCCATAGGGAAAAAGATTCTTCAAATCCAAAATAAGAAAATTCTTATCTAATGATGATGAAGAACAAGGCAGTGATGTTAAATCTGAAAAATCTATTGATTTTGGAATTGAAAATACATTCATTGAAATGGTTAATGATGAAGATTTAAGAATCAGTTGTTCTGAATAAGAAGAAATTAAATGTTAATATCATTTTAATTAAGAGATTAATGAATTTTGGAAAAAATTAGAAGTCATTAAAATACAAAATAAATGTTTTAAGATGAATTCTCCTCAACCAGAAATCAAGAATGATTTTATAATGAGAATGTCTAATTAAAAGAAGATATTAATTATATGAATAAATCACTTGAGGAAGAAAATAATCATAATTGGAATTTGGAAGGGAAACTGAAGGAAAAAAGAAGACGAGTTGGATCATATCCTAAAACACATTTTAAAGATGAATAGAGAAATACATGTTTCAAAAAATATATTTTTAAAGGTGGTGAATGTTGTCGAAAGGAGAAACCTAATATGGAAAATCCAAAAATACCTTCAATGTTTGAAAAGAATTATTTAATTTTTTCTTAAAATAATAATGTTTGAAAATTAATGTATATGGCCAATACTATCAATGTTTTAAATTCAGAAATTTTATAGACCCTTGATTTTAATTTTTTTAGACGTTCTAGATCCGGAAAAGATTCCAATACTTATGGTTTCTATAATGTTTTAAAAAAAATAATACAATTATTAAAAATAGAATGGTTGGTGGCTCAAAAAATTATTTGAAGAAGATGACTAAGAAATGTATTCACAATTCCACTCAAAACAAATGTTTCATATGAAAATACATATTCTATGGATATTACTCGTATTGTGGTGGATTCAAATATAAAATAAATATATTTTTGATTAACAAAAAAATAATACTATTATTTCATAGTTTATAAAGACAAATTTTTAGGGGGAGTCAATCTCCATCGAGAATGAATTTTAAGATGCCTTTTTTAATGAGACCTGAAAAGGGTAGATTAATGATTAAAAATAAGTTCCAACCATTGGAAAATATTTTCAGAAGATGCAGTCAACAATGAAATCCGGAAAATTTATGTCCTTTATTATAACGTTCACAACAAAAATTCCTAAACATTCCACAAAAGTTGGAGCTAATGATAAAAAATAATTAAGATAAATCCCTTGTTGTTGAAACTGCATTGAATGAAAAAAGGATAATGAAAGTGGATCCATGATAGTTGGTGTTCATCTCATATAAAATGATATTTAATTTTTTAGAATAATTTTAATGAATTCAATGAAAAAAACCTAGCATTTGGAAATAATGAATCCTTTAAAATCAAAGGTGTTTGTTCAACTATCACTGGGAATCAAAAGACGAAACAAGAAAATGATTTATATGTTAATGGGATAAAACCCAATTTTATAGGTGTTTCAAAATTGATTGATGATGGTAACTAATTTATCTTTAGAAAATATTGGTTTATTTTGAAAAGTGAAGAAGATGGAAAAATTGTTACAAGAATCCAACATACAAAAAAAATTGTTTCAAATTGGTGAAGTATAAAAAATTTGATAAATGAGTATGGTTGTAGAGAATAAATTACGACATCAAATTTTGGGACACATGTTTCAAATAAAAACATTAAATTTATCTAAAATATATATTGTCTAAGAAATAATTTATTTTTTAGGAAGAAGAAATTGGTGTTTGATAATTATTCATAAAGGAATGATTACAAACTCAGTGTACAAGAAAGTAGAGATTTGTTCAAGAAAACCCCTGGAGCTGATTCATTCAGATATTTTTGGGCTGATGAGAAATTATTCAACAAATATATATATTTACTTTATCATATTTACTTGTAATTTAACTCGTATTACTATTTTTATTTTTATGAAACATAAATAATTTTCTTTGAAAATGATTAATAATTTCATAAGAAAAGCTGAGAGGGAATGTGAGTATTCAGTGAAGAAGTTGAGAATAGACAATGCGGGTGAATAAATAAATGAGGAGTTCAAAGGTTATCATGAGAAGCATGAAATTTGGAATGAGCCTAGTTTCCCTTACAATGATCAATAAATGGGGTTGCTGAAAAAATAATAGATGTTTGGTGGAAATGGGAAAAATAATTTTACATGAACAACATCTTTCTCCCTACATTTGGAGGCATTCCATGAGTATTTATATATATATCTAGAACAGTTTCTTTCGACAAGATTCAATTAGATATGATTCCATATAAAATGTTTTATTTCCAAACCCCATGTTTGAGACATGTCTATGTTTTTTGGAGTCTATGTATTATAATGAAGCAAGGGGGAAACTATTGATTGTTTAACTAAAAAGGTGATGATGTAATGTTTCAGGGATATGATTCAGAAGGAAGAGGATATTGATGTTTCAAAAAATAATCTGAAAAACTTTATAATTCAATCAATTTGAATGTGATTTAAAAATAAGAAAAAGAATAACATGCTCAGGTAGACATGGATGTTGTGTAAGATGAAGAAAAAAAATTCAGATAAGTATATAGAAAATAGTATTCCTACTCATGAAGAAGAAAATAGATCAGTTATTTCATTGATGAAAAATATATTTTAAAATTCCATCCAAGGCTAAGGAAGTAAGTGGAAGCTCAAAATATAATTGGTGATCAACATGAGAAGGTTCAAACAAGAAGAACAACACACACTATTACACATATTTTTTTATATTTTAAAGTGGATCTGAATGATGTGAAAAACTTTTTAATCATTTAGAATCGGATAAGTATATGAATGAAGAGTTTGATCAGATTCAAATTATTAATTCATGATAAATCATACCCAATCATGTGAAGAAAATGTTATTGGAAAAAAGTGTCTTTTCCAGAACAAGCTAAATGAAGAGGGTGAAGTGATAATAAACAAAGAAATAGTTGTTTAAAAATGCTATTCTAAAATTGAAGGTATTTATTTAAATGAAACATATTCACTGATGGTAGGAAATGAAACAATAAAAAGTATTCTTATTATCGATTCACAATGATGCGATAAGATCTTTCAAATGGATATTAAATCCTCATTCCTAAATGGTGATCTTAAAGAGGAATTTTATATTGAAAAAAATTGTTTATTGTTTGCTGGAAAATATGAATGTCATATGTGAACATCGAAAAATGTGTTCTGTATCCTAAAACACAATCTGAGGGAATGTTATTCCAAATTGGATACATGATTAAGGACGTTGAATTTCAAGAAAGGAAGAGTGGAGAGAAATATTTACATCATAGAGAGTCTAAAGTATTCTCACATTAAAATTGTTTATATTTATGATATTATATTTTCGAGGAATTATGAAAGTATTTGTGGAAGTTTTTTTGATCAGATGAAAAATGTGTTTGAAAGGCCCATGGTGGGGGAAATGATGTAATTTCATTTATATATCTTACAAAATGAGAAATAAGTTTTTTTCTCTAGATAATTATGCAAAGGAACATCTTAAGAGGATCTACTTGGAATAATAAAAACCTATTTCCATACAAATTTCAGTGGGAACAAGGTTGTCTAAAGAGAAAGAAGGAATAAAACTTGATTAGAATGAATTCCAAAAGTTGATTGATTTGTTTTTATTTTACTACATTATGAATCGACATTGTTTATTTTTAACCTTATGTGAAGGATTTAAAATTTCTCCAAATTAATAAAATTTACATTCTATAAAAATAATTCTATGTTTCATCAAAGGCACAAAAGAATTATAAATCATGGGTGGAAGTTTAGATAATGTTTTTTTGTTTGGTTATTAAGATGTTGGTTGGGAAAAAAAGTTGAGGATAAAAGATCAACATCTACTGAATTATACTTTTTATGAAATAATTGGTTTAGTTGGAATTCAAAAAAAATGAATTTAGTAACTATCAGTGAGGCTAAAGTGGAATATGTTTCTTCTACTCATGTTTTTACCTAACTTATGTGGGTGAAAACTCAATTAAAAAATTTACATTTTGAATTAATGTTACCCTTAATCTTTTGTTGTGATAATAAGATCACAACCAATATCATAAGGAATCCAGTACGATATTCTCATTAATAAAATTGATAAAAACTTTCATATCATAAAATAGTATGTGGAGAAGAATGAATTGAAGGTGGAGTATGTTACAATATCAGAACAAGTTGCTGACATTTTCACAAAACTGTTACCAAATGAATCTTTTACTAAATTGATGATGAACATGGGTGTCCAACCTTTTTCGAATCAAGGTTTAGGTTTGTGTTTATGTACCCTATCTCATCATACGTTTTTCTTCTTTGGTCAAGGGGGTATTTTTTAATAAATCAATCCCTTTATATTTCATATAAATAAAGGGATTTTTTGTTAAGCTGAGAATACAATATTTTATTCTGAATCAACTATTCTAACTATTCATTTGAATGGGTATAGGAATCATTTTTTATTTCATTCAATTAAATAATAAGAGATTAGAAAAAGATGTTGGGGGAAGAAAAATGAATATGGTTTTCATAATCACTACTTCTGGACATCATGGTTTTGCAGTAAATAATTCATGTTTTCTATAGTGAATTAACTCACACATGAATAGTGTTTTTGACTAGCGATTCATTTTCTGGGGAAAAAAGTTCAGTGATTTTTGAAATCTGTTTAAAAGAAGTACAATAGGGGATAATTTTAGGAACAAGATGATAATGAAGGTGGTTATTTTTTATTTTTGTCTTCTGTTGACAACAAATTTTTTTGAAGAAAGGAAATCACATCAGTTTTTTCTAATGATAATAAGACTAAGGATTTTATTTTAAAATAATTCGTCTCACTATGAATGTCTATAATAATAATAAGAAGAAGATGTATAATTCAGATTAGAATCCCCTTGGGTAGGGAATGAAAGAATAATATATCTTTCTTGATGTAAATAATTATTGGATTCACCCTAGATCTAGTGTGGTAGGAGTGTTTGTTTTCTCTAAATATTAGAGCCTCTAGACTATGATAAAAATGCATCAATTCTTTAACAATTTCTAATTATTATAAATTATAAGTATGTTGTGAAATTTATGATTCACGATCTACAAAATAAAGTTGGTTTGAAAGAGATACTTTGAATTATTTTCATTTTTATTGGAACTGGAAATAAAGATAAAATGATGTTCCTAATCATACAAAGTATAATCGTATTAGGGTGAAATGGATGAAGAAGGATGCTGAAAACTGTGCTTAGAAAAGATCATATACAGGCCAATCTTAATTAGGATTATCCCACCCAGAGAGATCGTACTCATATTAATCATATCCTAGGAAATCATAATCACAGTGATCGTTTCCAAGGTGATAATTATCAGGATGATCATATATGGGTAATCGTATTCATAAAAGATCGTACTCATGTTGAAAATAAATGAATCAAGAAGGAATGAAGGAAATGTTACGATACATTCCAATTGAAGTATGATGATGTTGATGTTTTTATCAAATCAATTTAATGTCATGAAGTAATTCATCATACAAGAACTTGTTTTTGAATGACATATGTTTTAGCAGATGATAAGAGTTTGATGACATTCATAATAACAAAAACTGAACAACAATTTGGTCAACAATTCAAAAGGTGATAAATTAATTTGTTTTCTTTGAAATTAAATTTTCAATTTGGTCAATTGAAAAGGTGATGAAGTATAATTGGTTTGAGAATAGAGATAATTGAGTTTTCTTGAATGTGATGTCAAGGGGGGGATTTAAATTCAAAAGAATGATTGGATTCAATTGATATAAAGAAATGTATTGAGCCATTAGAATTGTATTTTTTTCTTCATAAAATTATATTAAATTGATATATTGATTTTTATGTAAAAATACGATTTATATAAAGAAGATATGAATTTTTAAGAATATTTCATAATGACCAAGAAGCATTGAACATGGTATAAACTCACTTTATGTTTTATAGGAAATTGATATTTTTGTTAATTGTTTTGAGCAGGAATGGTTTTGGGATTCTAACCAAAACCACATATGGTTCAAAAATAGAAGGTGAAATGTACACCATAATTTTATGTTGACTAAGGTACTATTCACCACATAAGAGAGAGAAGCTCTTTGTTTTTTAAGAGAGGTATAAGTTTTCATGCTGATCATTTGTTGAAGATGTTTCAATGAAATAGGTTAAAGGAGAAGATAAAATATCACAACTTTGTATTTAGCTGATTATCATACATAGTGATTATCATATGTAGTTGTTTATCATATTAGTCTTGTCAATCAAATACGAATGATCATCATATTAGTCTTGATAATTTTATATTGATATCTAAACTAGGATTTCCAGGTTGAGGAAGAATGAGTTTTGAACTGTATCAATCAATCTTTGCTAGTACTACATACTTTAATATTGAGATATTCAGATGTAGAAGAATAATACTAAATTTTTTGAACATAGAAATGAAGTGGTGAAAATATATATCAACTGTATTCTGTAAAATGTATATCCTTCCTTTATAGAGATTATTGTATCGAGAAGAATCAAACATATAAGAATCACATTTGTAGAATCGTACTCAGAAGAATCAAACATGAAAAAGCGTATTGGGAAAATGAAATTCTGTCTTCTTTAATGATGTCCAGGATGTTCTTACCATCTTATGGGTAGGAAATTGAATAATTTTATTTAGAAGTAATATATTGGTAATGTTGAAAGGAAGAATAGGTAAAATGTGTTGTTGCACAAATATTTTTACCATATTTTTGAAAATTGGATGTAGATTCATTACTAAAACTGTATAGATAGTGATAGATTAGTAAAAGGGAATATAATAATCATTTTAATCCAAATATTTCTTTCTAGTGGATTTTTCCGTATTAGATTATTTCAAAACCCTACCAGGGACATATCTATTCTTATTTAATAGAGATCCCTGTAAATTATTAAATTCCTATACATGTGTGTATGATTTGTTTCAATTGGGAATTAAAATATTTAACAAGAGTAAATGTTTGTTTAAATTTCAAGTGAACATAATAGAAAAAGTTTAAATGATTCACCCCTCCCCCTCTCTACAATAAAATTATTCTGAATGTTCACTTTCACCATGTCATAATGAAATATACTGCACTATGTATCAATAATAAAAATTAATTATTACACCATAGAATAATTTTCCACACTATTTTCAATGATTTTCTATTTTAGCTTAAATCATTCAATGGTAACTAAAATAGGATTTAAAGATTGAATATATAAGTGTTTATTATGATTTAATGGACGTGTATAATCCCTTTAAATAGATGGGACACAAGTAAAAGTCAATGGGGAAGAATAATCAATCATAACTATTAGGTTGGAGGAAATATGGAGAGATCTCAATAAACTTTAATGGGGATAGTTCTTGAGATGTTACTCCAAATAAAGACCATATGGTAACGTTTGTAATTCAAAGAGAAAGAGTGATAATTTCTTATATGTATAAAATGAGATTTAAGTGGACTAGAAATTAATGAAATATCATTCTAAAGGTGATTTTTTAAGACATTAATACCATACAATGGTCCTATAAACAAGAATAAAGGAGTTTCCATGACCTTTGAAGGAATGTAGATGCTACCCAAGGAAATGACCATAACAAGATTATAAAGGATCCTATGGAAATCCAAAGGAACCCTTCCTAAATTTTTGAATCATCTATAAAATTTTGATATTTGTATTGTCTTATATGGTAAATTTTAATCTCTTTACAAGAGTATAATGTAAAATGATGTAAGTATGACTAATTATTATTTGGTTGGAATTAAAGGAAACCAATAATTTTGAAGGAACAGTGATCCCATGTAAGAGTGAAGTAGAAAACCCCATGATGTGATCTTATAAAAATAATTGTTCATTAAAATATATGAAATTTTTATCTAGGAGATGTGAATATCAAATGAATGAAAAATATAACTTATTAGGGTACCACTTGGATCCCATAAATTTCATAGCCCATAACCCCCACTTATATGAATAGTAAAAAAGGAAAAAATAGTTAATGGAAAGTGAATATATTATTATAATCATCATAAAATTATGTTGAAGAAGATTTGAAAATAATATATCTATTTTGTATATAGATGGTATGGACTCTAAAGGTGTCAAAATTACCAATGTTGAAACTCATAGATCACATAGTAACCTTAAAAATACATTGAGTAATCCTATATTACCAAACTCATAACATACCGAAGAATATGGAATTTTCCACTTATTATTAATCTCATCACCTAATAAAAATAAAAAAAGTCATCATTTTGGTGAACTTTAGACATATATAAACACATGAGAAAATACTCAAATTGAAAAACTCAAAAAATATATAAATCTATCCAATCACAAGGGAGGATGGGGATAATATTCTAGGCTATACTTATATAATATCTTCACTCCAGGATGTATGCTAAAAAAATGTTTGAAATGTATACTTTCAAAAAAAATGTGACCATATCAATTTAGATTAAGTATAATACTCATTGAAAAACCAAACATTTTTTCAAGACAATATTCTAACAAAAGTGTTCTATCACCAATTAACTCATATTTAACTGTTTATAAAACTAAAGTATTTATATTATTAATAAAAATAATTTCCATATAAATTTCAAAAACCCACTAACTGTAATTACACTATTTAATATGCATTTATACTATAAAAAAACATTTATTATATTAATTAATATTTTAAAATGATGACATATTAAAATATATATTATTGAAAATTTAAAAAAAAATCAGAAAAATAACACAAACTAGACATCCAATTTGATTTCATATTCAAAATTTATATGACATATTATTATCAAATAGAATATTTTCTAAAATAATTACCTAATTTGATACTTTAATTATAAGAATTCAGTATCCAACATCCCTTTTACCTTTAAACGAACATTCATATTGTTTAATTTATTATTAAACAATGATAAAAACCTGTACCTTTAACTCACCCTACATCAACAATTATAAACATTATTACCACCAATTTTAAAATAATCCACACTATATGTTTCGTAATATAATTATCATTTTAAATCATCAATTCAATGAAATCAGTTACATAATTAAATGATAAATAATCATATAAACACTCTATGAAGAAGTAAAGAATATTTTTCAATTTTTTAATCAATTCCAATCCCAAACATTCATCATTGGGTTTTACATATATGAATTCAAAGAATACTTATTAGTTTACCCAATATTTCAAAATTCACAATACTAAAAAAATAATATACCTCTACATCTCTTTCCCATGATTATATTATTAAATAGTTATCTTACTAATTTTAACCCCATACTAAAACCATGACCTTAATCATTTTATATTAAATCATTTTATACTGAAGTCCATTAAAAATTACATAAACCTCTAAACTGTGTACTCAATAGTTAATCGATTCTAAGAAAACCAATGGTATCAAACTATTATAGACCCTATGATTACTAAAGAGACATTGACGAACATTCCTGTAGTACCCCCGGTTTCTAGTATGTAACCTTTACTTGATGCTTTTCTTGGTTTTAAAAGTTAAGGGTGACGTATGGGAGAGTCGGTAGATCCTGGATTGAAGATTGAGGAAAAGTGGAAGTTGCACGGGTGGCACACGGTTTGTCTAAACCATGTGACCAAACTGTGCATGGTTGACTTGGGCAATAGTGGCTTCTGCACGGTCAGTGAACGGTGAAGTGGAACCGTGAAATGAGGTCGTGCGATAAGGGTGGCCAAAGAAGTAGCTAACGCACGGTTAGCACATGGTTTGTCAAACCATGATGACTAACCCTGCGTGCACTTAAATTAGATCCTTAAATTTTGGAACTATCTCGTTTTTCCTCTAATTGCTTCATTAAAGCTCTTAAGCGGCCATAACTCTAGATTACTCTCCCTTGAAGGTTGGAAAACTTCTCCCAATCATTCCAGAGGTGATATGAGGGCTTCTCTTGGAGAATCGAAGCCAGATTCTTAAGGTATGTGATCGTTCTCCATCGTTCTTGAACGTTTTCTTATATCTACTTAGATCTACATCTCCTCTTCCCTCAGTTTCCTATATCTATGCCCATTATGGGTAGATCTAAGTGCGTGTATTACAAATATGATGAGTTTTGGTCTTGGTTGTGTTAGGATAAGTGATCTAAGGAGGGTTTTTGGAGAATCGACCTGGTGTTCTTGAATGTTATTCGTCCATTGCATGGTTTCACCTATTTTGTTCAGGTAGGTGGCTTCACTCTCGATTCCTCTTTCTTAGAACATAAAGGCTTAGTTTCAAATTTTTTTCTATGACAGAAATGGTTTGTTTATCTGTCGTTGAAGAATGATTGAAACCCCTTTTTAGTAACGGGTGATGGAAATTCTGTGTTTTTGGAAAGTGGTGGTTGAAATAAATTTAAAATGGTGATTTTAAATTGTCTATGGTTTTTATACTTGAAAGAAATGGTTTTCAATAAAATGGTGATTCTTTATAAAATGGTTTTGACCACACTTGGTATTGGGCTTGGACTTTCATGGGTTTTGGTGTGTGTTAAAATGCATTTGCATGGATAAGGGCAAGATGTACCCCAATCAAAAAGGTTGCGATGGATAAGGGCGAGAAGTACCCCCATCAAAAATTGACGGATAAGGTCTTGAACCACCCCCATCAAATTAGTTCACTATGTGACGAATCAGTGGAAGGATAACTCACCACTCACGAGTATAGGGAGGTCTATGTTGCATGCATGGTTGGTTTTGTGGATTTATGAAATGGAATGGATGTGCCAAAATGGAAATGAGAATTTGATTTGAATCTTTTCTTGGTTTCTTTTCTTGAGAAACATGGGTTTTGTTGGAAAATAGTTTTGACATGGAACTTGTCATATTGTGAACTGTTTTGGAATTGTTTTATATAAATTGTTTTATATAAATGTGCTATAATGTTTTATACTAGTGGCATGGGTTGGGAAGTCATCCGGGAAAACCTACTAAGTTTCATTACTCACCCGCTTATTTGGAACGTTGGTGCTTTTGTTGATGTCATATATCGGGATGTTGGAAAATCAAAGGTGTCACATGTTTATAGCACCACTTCATGATACTTCGGCTGGTTCGTGATGTTTGAGCTTGGAACTTGTCGAGCATGGAGTGGGTTTGTCGTCTTGCAGTCTTTTAGTTTGTATTTCCACTGCTTACTTTGATTTATTGTTGATTTCCGCTATGGTACTTGTGGTGGAGTTATGATAAAACAAATTATTGGTTTATTTCTTTTTTTCAGGAATCATATAGTGATTTGGTTATGGTTGTTTTTTGGGTTTATTCCTTAATGGGTAAATCGTCCACCAACATATGTTTGAAACCCTTCAGAATTTATTGCCATCCTTTAGCGTCTTGTGGATGTCGCTTAAGGCAAAGTAATGACCTGTTGTATTCTTAAGATAATAAAGATAAGCGGGTCATTACAAATGGTATTAGCTTGTTCGGTCCTTGCCTAAAAAGTGGTCATCAATGTTCTCAGTCATAGAGTTGAAATTCCATTTCGTCTATTCCATGTGTTGGAATCTTAGGAAGGAGTAGCATTGTCAGAACTTGGAATGTATAGAATAAAAAGATGTAGCTAACCTTTTTATGATGAACTTCAAGTTACCAGGGAGTTGGGTACATAAGTCTTTTGGAGACACTTATAGGATAACAAATCTCATTTTCATGGGTTTAGCCAATGGGATGAGCATGAAATGCTTTAGATGAATGACTTCCCATTAGGAGTGCATATATCATTGTGAGAAATGGATTATGGTTTGATGCAAAAGTGTGATTTTTGAAATATTTAAACTTGTTTTCAAATTAAAGACTTTGAAAAGAGAATGGTTGGTGTATTTTGAAAATGGATTTATTTTCAAAAGAAAGAAAATATTTTTTAGAAATGGGTAAATGGGAAAAGCTGGATGTATAGAAAACATTGTTGTGATAGTGATGTGATAGAAAAAACTGAAATACCAAGCCTTCAGTTGCTAGGAAGTGAGGCTAATGGCGTGTGTTGTTTGTATAGAAAATGGCACCCGGTAGGTGTCATAGAAACCAACCCAAAGAAGATGCGGAGAATTTGATTGAACCTGAACCATGTGTGAACAAAAGTTGGTTCAGAGTATCGTTCAAGCGTTCCAAGCTATGGACATGGGGAATAGGAGGGATGATTCAAGGCATGTAGACCATTCCCTCCAGCTCCAGAAGAAGAATCCACCCATCATTTGAGGTGATTCTGAACCATAGCGGGCAAAGGTGTGGCTGAGTAGGATGAATCATATCTTTGATTTCATCGGCACAATAACAGAACTGAAAGTAAAGTTGGCCACATATATACTGGAGGATCTTGCACGATAGTGGTGGGAGTTGGTGGTGCAGGATAAGGTGGATCAAGGCCTGGGTTGGGAGGAATTTTAGGAATTGTTCAATAAATAATTATATCCTCACATGTTCAAGATCCGGAGGACAAAAGACATTTTCAGCCTGAAGCAGAAAAATCTTTCTATCACGGAATATGTGGATAAATTCATGAATTTAGTGTGCCTTGCACTGGAAGTTTATGCAAGTGCGTCACTGAAGGCACACATCTTTGAATCAGGGTTGCGGCATGAGATTCGCTGGAAGATAGTTGTGGTCTGTATTACAGATTATACGGAAATGGTAGTAAGATCAAAAGTAGAAGAAATAGACACCTCGGGAGTTATGGGGGGAAGAATTATGATGATACCCATGGGAACGGGTGGGAACTCTAATGTTGGGAACAAGAGGAATAGGGACACCTACTTCCAAGGAGGGAGTGAGAATCAGAATAAGACGGCTGGAATAGTGAATCTTCATCCATGGCCAATGATGAAAGTCCTGTACATTCAATGTGGCTCGACTGATCACATAAAGTGAGTGTGTGCGGAACAACCTATAAAATGTCACAATTGCAAGAATATGGGGAATCTACAATGCTATTGTAGAAATACTTCGAGGTTCGGTGCATGTGACACTTCCCAGGTGTCGCAAGCATCGTATGATTCGACAGGACGAGGACTGTAGAGTTAGTCTCGTCAGAATAACAGAGCTAGCCAGGGTGATTCTCGAAATACCATGACTCCTCTACAAGGGCAATCTCAACCAGGCAACAAGGAGAATAGTGCGGTGAAAAAGTAATTATATGTAGCTGAGCAGATGATTGTTGATGTTCACGTTGTACCATCAATAGTAAGAGGTAGGATTATTTTGAATTCTACCATTTTTCAAGTGTTGTTTGATACTGGTGCATCACATTCCTTCATCGCTTATCATGAAGTTGACTTTCTATGTTTAAAATTGGAAATTATGCCTTCTATCTTGAAACTGCAAACTCCTCGGGGTGAAAGAGAATGTCAAGAGTTTGTGTGTTGAGCATGTGCCATAAATGTTGATGGAGCTGAGCTATAATGGGACTTCTCCCTGTTGGATATGGATATCTATGATGTAATCTTGGGTATGGATTGGTTGGAATGGTTTAAGTCTCACGTCAAATGTTATGGGAGAACAGTTAGTTTCACGACTTAGGATAGAATTGAGCATCTCTTCAGAGGAGAGAGGATGGCATAGAAAAGTAGAAAGATCTTGTTGGCACCAATTGTGGGAAAAATCACTCACTAGTTGGTAGCGTTGACTTTGGTATAAATGGAAGAGATTGAAGAAAATAATTTTCCATCTGTCGTGGATCAGTTTCCAGATGTCTTTCCCACAAACTTCTCACGGTTACCACCTCTAAGGGAAGTAGATTTTGTGATTGATCTCCTTCCTGGGACCAGTCCTATTTCCCTTCCATCTTATAGGATGGAACCCACAGAGTTAAGGGGATAGAAAGTGCAGTTAGATGATCTAGAAAGAAAAGGTTTCATTTATCCAAGAATTTCTCTGTGGGCAACACCAGTATTGTTTGTAAAGAAAGAAGATTGAACTTTGAGGCTATGTGTGTATTATCATAAACTTAACCAAGTTACCATAAAGAATATATATCCACTTCCATGTATTGATGATATATTTGATCAATTGAGGGGAGATCAGTGGTTCTCTAAGATTGACTTGCGGTCAAGATATCACCAGTTGCGAGTTCGGAAGGAGGATATACCGAAGACAACCTTCAGAAGCAGATATAGCCACTACGAATATATAGTCATGCCTTTTGATCTTATGAATGCACCAGCAGTCTTTATGGCTTTGATGAATCCGATATTTCAGCCATATCTGGATTCTTTTGTTGTGGTGTTTGTGGACGACATATTGGTGTATTCAAGAACAAGTGTTGAGCAAGGGAAACACTTGTAAATAGTGTTGAAAATATTGGGAGACCATCAGTTGTATGCCAAATTATAATATTGAGATTTTTGGATACAATTGGTACACTTTTTGGGCCATGTTGCTTCTGAGAAAGGTGTTTCAGTGGATCTAGAAAATATAGAAGCTATTCATTCATAGAAACCTCAGAAGAATGTCTTTGAAATACGATGTTTTCTTGGTCTAGCTGGTTATTACTGATGCTTTGTTCTTGACTTCTCTTGACTAGCTTCTCCTATGAAAAAATTGACAAAGAAGATAAATGTATTTTAATGGAGTGAATAATGTCAGAGATCTTTTCAAGATTTGAAAGTCCTCCATACATTAGAACACATCATTATTTTGACAGAATCGGGATAGGGGTATGTTGTGTGTTGTGATGCTTTGGGAACAAGTTTTGGTTGTGTCCTCATGGAAGGAGATCATGTGGTTTCGTATGGCTCAAGGAAGTTGAGGGTGCAAGAGAAAAATTATCCAACACATGATTTGGAGTTGGCTTCCGTAGTCCAAGAATTGAAAACATGGAGGCATTATCTCTTTGGTGAGAAATTTACTGTGTTTACAGATCAAAAAATCTTGAAACACATTTTCTCACAGTGAGATTTGAATTTGAGGCAGAGGAGATGGAAGGACTATCTTCAAATGTTCCACTTTGACTTGATGTAACAACGGGTAAGGGAAATTCGGTGGCTGATGCATTAAGTAGAAATTAATTTTCTCAGTTGGCGAAAGAAGTTTCAGATGAGTGGCAGTTGATGTCGGTCCAAGATGACATGCGTATGGAATGTGAAGACCGAGCTGATGTTGTGGTTTTCTTTCCAGTTTCCCTTTATCTTGATTTGGTAGAGATTGTAATGAAGTCACATGCTTCCGATGTAAACTGTGTTGTGATGAGTTCAAAACTCAATGGTGGGGAGACCATTTAGGGATGGAAGCTGGATGGTAGTTCAGTTTTGGGGTTTTGAGATTGGATGTTTGTACCTTTAACTTCTCAAGAAAAACTCCTTTATTCTTACCGCCATTAAAGATGGGCTATACACCTAGGTACACAGAAGATGTATAAGGAGTTGAAGGTGCAATTTTGGTGGAGCAGCATGAAAAGGTAAGTGGCCGAATTCATCTCATGGTGCTTAACTTTTCAGTATGTTAAAGAGGAACACCAGCAGCCAGTGGGTATGTTGCATTATTTACCTATCCCAGTGTGGTAATGAGATCAGATAGCAATGTATTTTGTTACAGGTCTTCCACGAACGGTCTGGAAACACAATGCCATTTGGGTGATAGTGGATCATCTAACCAGGTCGGCCCATTTCATCCTTATTTGTGAAACTGAAACGGTGGAAGATCTTTCAAGAATCTATATCCGAGAAGTGGTAAAGAGGAATGATGTACAAGTGCCTATTATCGCAAATTGAGATCTGAAGTTCACATATCGTTTCTGGCGATCCTAAGAGAAATCCATGGGAACACAATTGACTATGAGTATGGTTTATCATCCTCAGATGGATGGACAATCTGAAAGAATGATACATATGTTGGAAGAAATGTTGCGGGCTTGTGTAATGGATTTTGTGTAACGACCCAAAGTATTATTAATGGAAATCCTTATTGATCTAGTTAAATGTCACTTTATGTAAAATTTTTACATAAAATGTTAACTTATTTGGTTTTATGTTAAGAGTTGTGACCGTTACTTATATAGTCGTTGAATAGTGATCACATGATTAGTATAAGTATAAGGCTTTAACGAACCCAATTTACTCAGACAAAAGAAGTGATGGCCTCATCCAGTATAATTTCTCCATACGAAGCCCATTTTCTGGAGCTCAAAAAAGAGGTGGCGTCTTTATTGTGGAATAAATGGTTCTGTTTTATGAATCAATGTTTTATGATCCATGTGCCACACTTATGCATGAAATGAAATTTTTAAGAAGGGTGCACCCTTATAGAACTCCAATGCATTGGGTAAAGTATAGTACCATGATACGTCATGTGCAATGAGTGTTGACTCATTATAATTTAAGTGCAATGAGGTTTTACTCATGCTTTATGTGCAATGAGAATTTACTCATGCTCTAGGTGCAATGAGCCTTGGCTCATGTTAATTCCATGTTAAGTGTTGTTGCCACATTTCCATGTTATGATTATCATTATTTTTCATGACATTATGTTCATATTTCTCTTGTGCTCTATTGATATACCTATTTTCTAACATGTATTGTAATCCTCATGTATTCTGTGTTTATTCCCTCACCGGGCTTTATAGCTCACCCTTTTTATATGCATGTCCTCAGGTAATCCCATGCAATGCTAAGTACAAGGGAATGATGTGCTCATGTAAAATAAAGTTTTCAATAAAGATGTTGTATTTCATGTTTTAAGTTTTTATGTAATGATCCTAAGCCCTAAAGACACTAGAACTCTCGATCTTCCATGTTGTATCAAGTGAATAGTTTATGAAATAAATCATGTTTATGTTTGTAATAAAAGTAGGGTTGTCATAGTTGGTATCAGAGGATATGTTTAGTTATTTTTGGGATTAGGATTAGAAAACCCTAGTAAAGCCTTAAAGACAAGACTAAGAATAATAAAAACAACCCTTTGTTTTGGTAAGTACTGAGTAAGTGGTTTATCAAGAAAATACGTCCCTGTCTGGATACGAGCAGGTAGAGGCGACTCTGGCACAAATGTATCATAGGGGTAAAACCCGAAAACACTGCTTTGAGCATGACTCGAACGGGAACTGGTGCACGAAAATGGGTATTGCTGCACTCTTGGTTACGAAACACTCGGGGGATATGTTTTGATAAATTCATATGCTTTTCATGAACCCTTATTAAGGGAATTAAAAAAATGCTCCTATGAATATATGTTAGAATGTAGATCATGAAAAGTCTAGATTGAATCTTATAGACTCATGAGTTAAGGAAATAAAAGTTTAGTTATAATTCCTCAACTTTTGTCTTTAGATTAACCTTTATGTGTTACCCAATAACTTTCCTTTTATTCCAGCCAATGGCCGGTAATAGGAGGAATTGGGCTAACAACCGATGTGAAGATCAATGTGATGACTATACTAATGAGATGCCCAATCCAATGGGACCAGGAATCGAGAACAGTGTCTCGCTTCTCTCTCAGCTAAGTCAATATTTGAATAGAAACACGGGTCAAGAGGAACCTCCAAACCCCCCTAAGAAAGAACAAGTCGCTATTGAGTGCTTCATGAGATAAAGGCCTCCTAATTTTAGTGGATCATCTGAGCCCATGATCGCTGAAAAATGGATCAACTCCATTGAAAAGATATTCTCTATCCATCAATGTTCTGAACAAGAGAAGGTTCTCCTGGTGGCTTATCGTATGGAGGGTGAAACTGATCAATGGTGGACGTTGATAAAAAATACGAAGCCTGAGGAGGAGATCGAGTCATTGGAATGGAAGGATTTCTGGAAGATTTTTTTCAATAAATATTTTCCGCACACCCTCCAGCTTAATATGGAAAGGGACTTCCTTTCCCTCAAATAAAAAGACAAAGAATCTATTGGAGCGTACGAGGAATACTTCACAAGGCTTTCACAATACGCTTCCAGCTTTGTCGTTACCCTCGAATTCAAGGTTGATCGATTCTTGGATGGGTTGAATCCTAGCCTGTGGAAAGCATTAGCGATCCGTGACTTCGACAGTTATGAGGAAATTGACCAATGTGCCCTCAATGTCAAAATGGAGATTAGGGAATCACAGGGGTATCCTGGGGACAAGAAGCATAAGTTAGAATTCAATGCTGGCAGTCCGATCGATAAATCCAAGGGTCCTAAGAAGATCCAACACCCATCTTTCCAAAATTGCAGAAAGAAGCACCCAAGAAATTTCCTCAAGGGGATGAGGAAATGCTTTAGGTGTGGAAGAAAGGGCACCTAGCTGTTAACTGTCAGCAAGAAACACCCGTGGCTGCGACAGAGGAGAGGAATGCTCCGTTCGAACCTCAACGTGTTGATCATTGATACAAGTGAAAAGAACCAGGTCATTTTGAAAATGAGTGCCCTAATCCAAGGGTTTTTAGAGGCAACCAAAAACCTCCAAATCAGAAATGAAGAGCTTTGGCCATCACTTATGTAGAACTGAACCCCGATAATGAAGAGGTGACAGGTACGCTAGTTATTCATTCAAGAATAGTGAACTTACTTTTTGATTCAGGTTCTACGCATTCTTTTATATCTCTAAAGTTTAATATAACAATCCCAGCACCAGCACAAATCATGGAAGTGAAGATTTCGGTGAGTACGGAAAATGGGAAAATCATTGCATCCCATGAATATAATTCCTCCCTTGTTATAATCTGTGGATTGAATTTCCTGGAGAACCTCGTCATATTCCCTCTGGTGGAATTTGATGCAATTCTTAGCATGGATTGGCTTTCCTTATTTAGAGCCAACCTAAATTGTCGGGATAGGGAAATCACACTCCACATGGAGAATCGACTCCCGATTCTTTACAATTGTAAGGAGGAAGATGAATCTCCTTTAGCTACATCATCTCAAGCATGGATATTACTGCCCTATGAGCATGCATATCCGGCTCCGATGATTGAGTCCAAAGAATAAACCCTCATTGAAGAAATGCCTATTGTTAGGGAATTCACTGAAGTGTTTCTGGAGGAACTTCCTGGTCTTCTCCTAGAAGAGACGATGAATTAAAAATTGAACTTATACTAGGGGCTCTACCAATATCAAAGACTCCATATAGAATGGCTATCATGGAGCTTGAAGAACTAAAGAAACAACTACATGAGTATTTGGATAAAGGGTTTATACACCCAAGTGCTTCACCATGGGGTGCACCAGTCCTCTTCTTCAAGAAGAAGGATGGTTCAATGCGGCCTTGCATCGATTATTGTGAACATAAAAAAAATCACGATAAAGAACAAGTATCCTCTGCCACAGATCAATGACTAGTTTGATCAGCTATGCGGAGCACAATACTTATCCAAGGTAGATTTTTGGTCGGGATATTATCAAGTAAGGGTGATGAAGGAAGATGTCCCCAAGGCTGCTTTTCGTACAAGATACGGGCACTATGAATTCATAGTAATGCCTTTCGGACTCACTAATGCTCCAGAAATATTCATGGACTTGATGAATAGAGTCTTTAGAGATTACCTTGAAAAATTTGTGGTAGTCTTTATAGATGATATTCTAATATACTCTAAAACCAAGGAGGATCATGAGGAGCATTTAAGAACTATACTAGAGACTTTGCGCAAGGAGCTGCTCTTTGAAAAGTATAGCAAGTGTGAGTTCTGGTTGAAGGAGGTATCATTCTTGGGACATGTTATCATAAGAAATGGGATATCTGTGGATCCCTATGAAATAGATGTAATTGAGGGATGTCCATGGCCAACATTAGAAATGGATATTAGCAGGTTGTTGGGGTTAGTTGGATATTATCGACGGTTTGTGAGAAATTTCTCACAATTTTCCAACCCTCTTAACAAGATAACTCAAGAGGGAGTAATGTTTTCTTGGAGTTATGGATGCGAAGAAAGCTTTAGGGAGTTGAAAAAGAGGCTTATCACTGCGCTCATGATCACTTTACCCACAAGTGGGGAAATTTTTTTGGTATTCAGTAATGCTTCGAAGAAGGGATTAGGCTATGTGCTAATGCATAATGATAAAGTTATATCTTATGCCTCAAGGAAGTTGAAAATCAAGGAGCGAAACTATCCAATGCATGATCTGGAGTTCGCGGCTGTGATCCTTGCATTGAAAATCTGGCGGCATCATCTCTATGAGGAAAATGTGAGATATATACTGACCACAAGAGTCTTAAATATATATGCACAATGAAAGAGCATAATATGTGCCATAAAAGATGGATAGACCACATCATGGATTATGACTATTCAATACATTACCACCCTAGGAAAGTGAACAATGTAGAAGATACCCTAAGTAAAAAGGACCCATCCATTCTTTCAATGTTGACAATGTAGAAGGATCCAATATTATTAGACTTGATGAAGATGAACATGGGAATCATAAAGAAGGGAACATCATCAATCCTTTCACAAATGATTGCTCAACTGTCTCTTTTCGAAAGGTTAAAGGATGCTCAAAAGGATGATTTAGGAATTCAGGAAAAAGTAGAAGCAATCGAAAAAGGGAAATCCACGGAGTTTAATGTTAATGAAGAAGGAATTGTGCGATTTGGGAAAAGACTATGTGTTCCATCAAATCCGGATCTGAAGAAGGATCTTTTGGATGATGCACATAGTTCAAATTTCTATATTCACCCAAGGAGCATAGAGATGTATCGAGATCTCTAAGAAAATTTTTGGTGGGATAATATGAAGATTGAGATCTCTGAATATAATCAAAGTGCCTAGTGTGCTAGTAAGTGAAGGAAAAGAGGCATAAGTCCAAGGGGATGATGCAACCATTTCCCATAGCATAATGGAAATGGGATAACATCACCAAGGACTTTGTCACCAGACTTCTGAGAACAACCAAAGGCAATAATGCAATCTTTGTTATGGTGGATCATATTACAAAGACTTCACACTTCATTTCTATTCAGGAGGATTTCTCATTGGATCAACTGCCACGGATATATATCAGGGAAGTGGTAAGGCTGAATGGAGTGCCTCTATCTATTGTGCCTGAACAAGATCCAAGATTCACCTCTATGTTTTGGAAGATTCTTCAACATGCTCTAAATACTGAACTGAACTTTAGTACGGCCTATCATCCTCAAGCTGATGTCCAATCCAAGCGGACTATCCAGAAACTTGAGGAAATGTTGAGAGAGTGCTAAATGGAATTTAAAGGAGTATGGGATCAACATATTCCTCTGGTTGATTTCTCTTATAATAATAGTTTCCACTTGAGCATCCAAATGGCACCATATGAAGCTCTTTATGGGAAAAGGTGCAGAACACCGGCGTGTTGGGATGAGGTCGGTGAACGTAAGTTTATTGGACCAAAAATGGTCGAGGAAATGGTGGAGAAGGTGAAAACCATTCAGTAGCATATCAAGGCAGGCAAGATTCGACAGAAGAGTTATGCAGATAATCATCGATGAGACCTTGAGTTTAAAGTTGGAGACATGTTTTTTCTACGCATATCTCTATGGAAGACGGTCATGTGGTTTGGAAAGAAAGGGAAGTTAAGTCCAAGCTACATCGGCCACTTCGAGATTCTTGTTCATATCGGGGATGTGGCCTATCGACTAGCACATCCACCTACCATGGCCAAAGCAAATGATGTATTTCATGTATCCCTCTTAAGGAAGTACATACCGGACCCTTCACATGTACTCTCTTCTGAGGTGGTACAGTTGGAGGATGATATTTATTATGAGGAGAAACCATTAAAGATCTTAGATCATAGAGAAAAAGTTCTATTAAATAACAAAATTCCCCTGGTTAAGGTGTTGTGGAGAAACCACAAGTTTGAAGAAGTGACTTGGGAATAGGAGGAAATGATGAAGCTAAGTTACCCACAACTGCTTTAGTGTGAGAAAAGGAAATTTCGAAGGTGAAATTTATTAATGGGGGAATATTGTAACGACCCCAAGTTTCATTAATGGAAACCCCTCTTGATCTAGTTAAATGTCCCATTATGTACAATGTTTATATAAAATGTCAATTTCTTTGGTTTTATGATAAGATTTGTGACCGTTACATTTATAGTCATTGAACAGTGATCACATGATTAGTATAAATATAAGTCTTTAATGAACCCAATTTACTCAGACAAAAGAAGTGATGACCTCATCCAGTAGAACTACTCCATACGAAGCCCATTTTTCGGTGTTCGGAAAAGAGGTGGCGTGTTTGGACTTCGGTCTTGACAGAGCCCAAGTTGAGCTTCACCATGTCTAGCTCGAACGAGACCATCTATGGTAAAAGTGGAAGTTGATAGAGATTACCACTCGAACGATGTTATCCGAGCCACCCCAAGAGTCTTTCACCATCGCACACCTTAACCTTAGGTCGTATGCGCCTATTTTAAGGGGTTATGTAACAAATCTCTAATACTATGTTCATGTACATTATTTTTTGTATATAATAATGAATATAATTTCTTGTCATTATTTATACATAGTAAATAGTTTTTAAAGTTCAAATAGAATTTTTAGTTATTATTTAATTTAGAATTATATTTTGTTATATTAAGGGATTTTTTAATTAAATAATATTTGAATAAAATATTATTATTATTAAATTATTTTTTAAAAAATAACTATTCTTATAATTTTATGAATGCAATTATAATTTTTATTAAGGTTTGAAAGTCATGTTTGTCAAAACCCGTGAATTTTCGATATATGTCGGTTTTTTTTGAAAAGTGAAAATTAACATATATAGAAAATAAATTAGATAAAATAAATGTTATTTTAGGAATCAGGATGTCAAAATTATCCAACGGTGAATTTTTCATAATTTTCTGAGACAGTCAAATATTTGGGTAAAAATTAAATACCGATTAAATATATAATGTGTTTTATGACATCATAATGACCCAATAGTGATGTAATAAAATAATATAAACTTTATGTTCAGCCAGTATATGTTCCACCATTAAAATAATGTGATTTTGGGTTTGTTTGACTTTTTTTACAAAGCATTAATGGACCCATCAAAACTTATTAAACATCGTGTCTTTTTAAATTATTTTCCATGTAATGTGACTCACTTCCACATAAGAAGACCCATTATATTAAGAAGTTGGACATTGGACTTATAAAATATTTTTTTCCTCGTCCCTTTTCCAAAAAACATGGGCAAAAACCATGAGCTGATTGGTGGTTTGGATTAGTTTAATGTAAGGGGTTCCGAACCTAAATAATAAATAATTCCCTCACCATTCCTATAAAAACCCACCCAAGATCCCACTTCCTCCTCACTCAAATCCTTTGTAGTTCGTCCAACCTCTACCCTACTCTCTCTATAATCCTCCCAAGGTGCCACAATCTCCCAAGAAGCCTCTCTCAAGCCTCTCTCAAGCCTTTGAAATCACACTTCCATGTAAGGGTTTTTTCTTCCTTTCTCATTTTTTGCCCAATTTTCTTTAAGTTGTTTTTCCTATTTAAATTCAATTATGAATGTTGGGGTATGGTTTTGAACCTCCCTCATACTTCCATATTTATGTTCTAATTATGGGATACCCCTTTCTCTACCATTAAATGCCTCCAATTTACACCTGTTACTATGCCGAAATTCTGAAAGAAACTTCTCTATACTCATTTACATTAAAGCAGTAGTATTGTATCATGAATCTAAATTCCATTAAAATTGTCGGGACGTGTATCTATATAACCAACTTACTTTCCATTACATGTAAATATTATTAGGAACCCCTTTATCTCTTATCAACTATTTTTTTAATTCATATGTCACGCCATTACGCTGCCAAAATCGCACCGATTTTCTAAGCCAATGCCATTGTGTAGTGAACACCATGCCCATTTCACCATCAAGGGCATTCACCTTTATAAAAATTTACTTATTGATTATAATGTTTCATCTATGAATTAAACATTACTTTATTGTGGAATAAATGATTATATATTATGAGTCCATGTTTTATGATCCATGTGGCACACTTTTGCATGAAATGAAATGTTTAAGAAGGGTGCACCCTTATAGCACTCCAATGCATTGGCTAAAGTATTGTATCATGATACGTCAAGTGCAATGAGTATTGACTCATTATAATTTAAGTGCAACAATGATTTACTCATGCTTCTTGTGCAATGTGAATTTACTCATGCTCTCTGTGCAATGAGCCTTGGCTGATGCTAATTCCATGTTAAGTGTCGTTCCCACATTTCCATGTTATGATTATCATGCTTTATCATGCCTTTATTTTATTTTCTCTCTTGTGTTTTATTGATATGCCTATTGTCTAACATGTATTTTTCCCCTAATGTATTCTGTCTTTATTCCATTACTAGGCTTTGGAGCTCACCCTTTTCTTATGCATGTCCTGAGGTTATCCCATGCAACGCTAAGTACGAGGGAATGTAGTGGTCATGTAAAGGATGTTTTCAATAATGATTTTTTTTCATGTTTTAAGTTTTTATGTAATGATCCTAAGTCCCAAAGACACTAGACCTCTAAATCTTCCATGTTGTATCAAGTGAATAGTTTACGTAATAAATCTTGTTTAAGTTTGTAATAAAAGAAGGGTTGTCATATTTTGGGGGATCATTGGAGGATCATATACCCTTATTTGAGTTCTCAAACAATAAAATCTATCAGGCTTCGATACGCGTGGCTCCATTTGAAGCATTTCATGGGATTCCTTGTCGTTCTACACTTTTTTTTTTGTAGAAATAGGTGAGACTTCAATATTTGGTCCGAGCCTTGTCCCAGAATCAACGGAGAAGATCTAGTTGATTAGAAAGAGGATGGAGATAGCTCAGAGTCATCATAAATCTTATGAAGATCATCACCGAAGTCCATTGTCGTTTGCGGTGAGTGATCATGTATTTTTGAGAATCTCTCAAAGGCTTGGACAATGTCATTTTGGGAAGCAGGAAAAATTATCTCCTCGATATATAGGCCATTTTGAGATACTAGAACAGGTTGGTGAGGTGGCGTATCCATTGGGATCACGTTGACCTAGAGACAGATGCTTCGTTGGTACATATCCTGGTGTGGATTTTGGATAGGCAAGATAAAGTCTTGTTTGGAAAAAGCATCGGTCTAGTACGGGTTTTGTGGAAACATTGTCAAATTCGGGAGGAGACTTGGGAACACGAGAAAGAAATGAGAGAGCAGTGGCCAGAACTCTTTCAGACAAGAAATGGTTTTCTACTTTTCAGGGACGGAAAGGCCAATGGTTAGGAGAATATAGTACCCCCGGTTTCTGGTATGTAACTCTTAATTGATGATTTACTTGGTTTTAAATGTTATGGGTGACGTACGAGAGATTCGGGAGATCATGGATTGAAGTTTGAGGTAAAGGGTAAGCTGCGAAGGCGGCACATGGTATGTCTAAACCGTGTGACCAAACCATGCATGGATGACATGGGAGGCAGTGGCTTCTGCATGGTCGGTGTACGGTTATGGGAAACCGTGTGATTGGGCCATGTGAGAAGGGTGGCCGATGTAGTAGCTAACACACGGTTTGTCAAACTGTGCGGGCTAACCGTGAATGAACATAAATTAGATCCTTAAATTGTAGATCTAACTCGTTTTTGTCTCTAATTGCTTCATTAAATCTCGTAAGCATCCATAACTCGGGATTACTCTCCCTTAATAGTTAAAAAACTTCTCCCAAGCGTTCCTGAGGCGATCTGAGGGCTTCTCTTGGCGAATCGAAGCCAGATTCTTGATGTATGTGATCGTTCTCTTTCGTTCTTGATCGTTTTCTTAGATCTATATAGATATACTTTTCCTCTTCCCTCGATTTCCTAGATCTACACCCGTTATGGGTAGATATAAGTGTGTGGATGCCCAATATAATGAGTTTTGGTTTTGGTTTAGTTAGGATAAGAGATCAAATGAGGGTTTTTGGAGAATAAAACTGGTGTTCTTGAGCGTTCTTCATCCATTTCTTGGTTTCGCCTATTTTGTTGAGGAAGGTGTCTTCACTCTCAATTTAGCTTTCTTAGAACTTGAAGGCTTAGTTTTAAATTTTTTTCCTTAATTAAAATGGTTTTTTTATCTGTTGTGGAAGAATGATTGAAAATCCTTTTTAGTAACGAGCGATTGAAATTGTGTGTTTTTGGAAAGTGGTGGTTGATGTAAATATAAAATGGTGAATTTAAATAGGATATGGGTTTTCTTCTTGAAAGAAATGGTTTTCAATAAAAGGGTGATTCTTTATTGAAAGGTTTTGAACACAATGGGTTTTTGGCATGGAATTTCAAGGGTTGTGGTGTGTGTACATATGCATTGGGATGGATAAGGGTGAGAAGTAACCCCATCAAAAAGGTTGCGATGGATAAGGGCGAGAAGTACCCCCAACCAAAAGGGAAAAATAAGGCCGTGAAGCACCCCCGTCAAAGTAGTTCACTATGTAACGAATTAGTCGAAGGATAAATCACCTCTCCTGAGTATAGGGAGGTCCAAGTTTCATGCATGGTTGGTTTTTTGGATTTGTGAAATGGAATGAAAGTTCCAAAATTGAAATGAGAATTTGATTGGAAACTTTGGTTGGTTACTTTTCTTGAGAAAGATGGGTTTTTTGGGAAATGGTTTTGACATGGAACTTGTTATATTGTGAACTGTTCTGGAATTTTTTTATATAAATTGTTTTATATAAATGTGCTAACATGTTTTATCCTAGAGGAATGGGTTGGGATGTCATCGGAGAAAACCTACTGAGTTTCATTACTCACCCCTTGATTTGGCACGTTAGTGATTTTGAAGATGTCATATACCGGGATGTTGGAAAAGGAATGGTGTCACATGTTTATAGCACCACTTCATGATACATGGGAACGTTCGTGATGTTGGAGATTAGAGCTTGTGGAGCATGGAGTGGGGTTGTCGTCTTTTAGTCTTTTAGTTTGTCTTTCTGCTATTTACTCTGATTTAGTGTTGATTTCCACTGCAGTACTTTTGGTGGGGTTATGATAAAACAATTGGTTGGGTTGTTTCTTTTTTTCATGCATCATATAGTGATTTGGTCATGGTTAGTCTTTGGGTATATTCCATAAAGGGTAAATATTCCCCCAACTTATGTTTGAATCCCTTCGACATTTATTACCAGCCTTTGGCATCATGGGGATGTCGCTTAAGGCCAACTAATGACTTGTTGTATTCTTATTCCAATAAGGATAAGCGGGTCATTACAATTCCACATTATTTATCCATATAAACCTCCCATTTTACACCTTATATTATTCTTCTTATTTATCCAATAACACACTTGATTTAGATGCTTAAACTACAAATAATAAACATTTATTAATAAATTTTCTATAATACACACAAGTTGATTTCACCCAAATAATTGAATTTCATCATTTAAATTAATTTTTTCTTGTCATAAATACCCACAATGATTTATAAAAAATATATAAAATAGTAATGAAAAATAAACATATAAAAAATATATATTAATTGATATTTATAGTATAAATATTTTGATAAAACTGCTTTAATTCAGTAATTAGGGATTTCATTATTTATAAACATTAATTCATCAATTTACCAAATTTAATCAAAATTATTGATTATTTATAATACAAAATAAATGAAATAACCATCCCTTTTACAACATCAATCAACTGAGCCACTACTAATTATCATATATTATTTAATTCAAAAAAATACTCAAAAAGAATTACATTACCACCTAAATATACAATAATTTCACCATAAATTCACTTTCTTAAATAATGTGATTTTAACTGGGAAGTTTTCTATTGAATTAACAAAAAAATAATTGGTAAAATAATAACACGATTAAATTATAGTATACATAATTGAATATAGTATTGATCAGTGAATTAAAATATCATCGATATTCGAGAAAACAAACCATAATATAAGTGATGAATCAATATAAGGATTGGAAGTATAATTCATAATTCATCATTGAATTCAATGAAATTGTACCGAAATTGTAAAAAAAACTCATAATAGTGAAATAGAGAGATTGAAACTCATAAAACATTAATCAAAATGACAGGTATTTCACTCTACTAACTGACACAATTACAATACAATAAATAGAACAATTATTCGCCATCTAATGAAGAAGAAATAGAAAAATAATGTTTTGGGGAGTAAGATATAGAATCAAGAGAAGTAATATAAATTTAACTTTTTTAAATTAGGAAAATTAGATTAAAATATGTAATTTCATGACTATGATGTGATGAATATACCATCATTTAAATAATTACCTACAGAATCTCTAGGTAACCAGTTGAAAACAACATTCCAACTGGTGTAACCCTAATACATACCAAGGGGTTGAACCAGGGAAACACTCCCCACTTCCTTCACTCAATGGGTAGACAATGACTTTTTAATAGGAACCCAGTTTTGTCTTTTCTAATTTTCAGACATCTCTACATCTTCCACCTCCCTCAACTCCCCTAATTTAACCATATATATCATCAAATTTACAACTGAAACTTCTCAATCTATGTTTTAAAATATCTATATTACAATTAAAAACCACCTAATAAAAGTTGGGACGTTATGATTCATCATCAATATTTTATTATGCTTAATTATAGAAAGTATAAATCCATATAATTATTTACAAAATCATGTAAATAATTAATTTTATGATTTAAGTGCTATCCAAGACTCCCAACAAGCTGATATATAATCATTTTCCAATTATGGTAGAAGACCTGAATACTAACATGGAATATTTATAGCTAAACAACTAAATCATAAAATTAAAATGTTATATACATATATATATATATATATATATATATATATATTTTAAAAAAATTAAATGTAAAATAATATTGTCTCTCAATCATGTCCTTCCATTACTAATGGATCACATATCTTTTAATTATATCAAAAATCAAGCTAAGGAACCTTGAATGTTAGAAAAAATTATAAAAATATTATGATTAAAGGGTTATAACACATTGATCACAAATACATGTTTTAAATTCAGCATAAAAATCCAATATTTATCTCTACTAATTCATAAAAAAAATTGTCCAATAATATTTCATACAATGACCCAAATACATAATTTTTATTCACGCATTGTTTTTGTTATTACAAAATATATCTAGAAAGCATATTTCTCACCAAATTACCATTTTAACTCTTCATTATCAACATTCTTCTATTTATCATGAATAATCATGCACCCCCATGATAATTAACTATTAATTTTTTAAAATAATATTTCTTACAATTGTATACCATTTTATAACACATAAAATTCATCATTTTAATTCCCTAAAAATCTCTAATCATTTTATCACCTTTCCACGAGTCTTACCACCAAATTATAAACAATTTTTTACGGAAAATGCATATTCATGAACATAATAATTAATGAAAATGTCTGTAATTACACTAATTTCTTTCTAAATAATTCAATCTTGTATTTAATATAATAATTAAAATTCATAATATAATTAAAAATGGTTTTAATAATAATATTTCCCTAAAACATTTATTTTCATCAATCCAAAAACAATATTAAATTAATTTGTAATTATAACATGAATATCATAATTTTATTCATTTATTATATCATTTATTTAAAAATTTTTAAATCATAACTAACACATTCATCTATGAATCAATTTTGTAATAATTTATAAATTAATAAAAATTCATCTTAAATTATTTATATTTGGCTGAACTTAATTTTTGTCTCATTATTTTCATACACATTATTAAATTAAAATATCTTGAAACAATTTAAATATAAAACCAAATTAAATAATGATAAGAGGGAGAGGCCATAAAACCCTCATTTATAATGTATTATATATATAGAATATGAATCAACTTCCTTCTTAATCTATAGAAATCAAAAATTCCATTGAACTCAATGGATTAAAAAATAGAATATAGTATTATCCAAACCAAAATTTCAACAATGAAAATACCCAGTATTTAAATTCTCATATGAATAAAAATACAACACCAACAATAGATAAAAATATAAATTAGAGTTAAATTTTAAATCATTCAAGGAATTTTGAGAGAGGGAGATAATTTAGAGGTAATTAAATCTATTATAACAACATAAGGGATAAGAAAATAATAAAAATTCTATGAATATACACCTTTCCTGAAAAAAACCTATAACACATTGGGTACCCAGTGATTTTCCACTTGAAACATGGTTAGAGACTACAATCTATATAGTAGTAGAACTGATAATTTCTATCTCTTATATGTAATGAATCAACCGAAATCACCTAGTTCTTATTGGAGAGATACATGACCTCATACACACCTCTTTCTACCCAAGAGGTTTCCTACTAGATGTGGTGTCTCAATGGTACAATGGTTAGGCTATCCATAATCCAAAATAATAAAAATAGAAGATAAACAACCTAAAAAACAGAAATGTGGAAATTAATAATAATAATTGAAATATCAGATGACATGTTGGGTATCACAATTTCATAAAAGCCTTAAATAAATTAAATGACCTAAAATATGGATGGTCAAAATAGATTATATATATATGTGTAAAATACATAATACAACATAGTATCACCCCAGTGGTCATCCTAATACCACCTATGAACATCAATCTATATCTCCTCATATATTTGTCACTAGATCGGTTCCCTTACACAAATACATGATTGGGATGTTTTCATTCACATTTATATACTCTTAAATAGTGTGAGTATAAACCCAGTTGGGAACCACCAATGTGTCCATGACATATGTGAACATGAACAAGGAGTGTATTCCATGACAATATATACCTAAATAAGAAATTAAAAAACCAAATATGTTTTTTGAGGGATCAACCAATAACCAAGCCACCCTAGTCTTCGACTATATATGTTTCGGTTCCATGTTGCAAATAATGTTCTAATAGATGTTGTGATCATGGTTGGCTACAATTCCCAGTTTATTCCTTGAATAACCACAAGTATAATGAGTCTTTGGTTGATTAAAAAGACTTTCAT
Organism: Viscum album; assembly: GCA_963277665.1. Taxonomy (NCBI): domain Eukaryota; kingdom Viridiplantae; phylum Streptophyta; class Magnoliopsida; order Santalales; family Viscaceae; genus Viscum; species Viscum album. The sequence continues at coordinate 606,986,170 of OY728123.1, read as the reverse complement.
TCTGCATCTCTATCAAGGGTCATCAAACAAGGCCCTCGTACCCCATCTCTACCTCAGTTTGGGCCGTATGGCCTTCATGTTTTTCCATATCCTAGGTTTAGGCCTCAAGGCCATCATTCATATTCCTTGTAGATATATTGATAACCATCACCATCACATAAAACACATTCTCCCTATCTATGGTTTAACTATACCCTAGTAGTTCAACTTCCACATTCTATAAGAAGAAAACCATTCAAAGGATCTACATTTACACACAATAGGTCATATCATAAATTAAAACAATACATCATATCAATCATGAGTCTCAAAAACCAGACACACACACACACATGGAGACATGTGATAATAATCAAAATCTGGTATTTTCAGTTGCACGAGAACATGAAATAATTATCAATGAAACAACATTATATAGAGGGACATTTATGGTATGTTACTTATTAATTCATGTATATTGATGTCAAAAATTAAAAAATAACATGAACTATCACCAAAATATTCTTATGTAAGAACCAGATTAATTAGAAACACCGAGGATCCCTATAACCATTCCAAAATCATCAAAAAAATATTATATATCAGTATTTACGAATGATATTATTACCTAGGATTAGAACAAAATCAATTTAACTAATTATATCCCTCTATAAAGGTAGATTAACACCTGATCAAGGATGAGATGATAATTCTACAGATCCAAATACTTATCTAATTAATAAATTATAAACCCTCATTATTCCACCATAGAATTCATAGATATATCCAATGACACTATGAATCTAAAATTCCATCCATGAACATAGGTTGATATCTTTGAAAACATGAATAAAGGAGGAACAATAATCTATTACAGTCAATCCACAAGATTCCAAACCTCTATATCCCCCAAATATAGTGATTTTATGTAGTGGAACCAACAATTATAGCCATCATAGTCCCTACATTTGAGTTCCCAAGGAGTATATTGAAGGACAATGGGTTTTGATGAGGATTCTGAATAAATATCCAATATTTGGATAAAATAAACTTCTTTTCAGGGTTTTTTCACATGATTTCAAAAAACACACACCAACAATGTGATTCTCTTTTCCTCTTATAAGAACCCTAATGGATTTTACACATAGTTCCGTAAATCATGAACTAACCATGATTTTAACTTCAATCCCATTTCACAAAGTTCTAAATGGAATTAAAATGGTTTTCTCTAACTATGATCTAATCATGGACCTCCTAATATACCTCTATAACAAGCCACATGATTTCTTTTGGAGAACAACACGGTTTCCCTAAACTATAGGATAATCATGTACCCCCTTAATGAAATAAAAAAACCTTAAAAAAAACTATTGTTTTACAAATACATCACTTAAACAAAAAATAACACCCAAACACACAATTAACATTTAAAATTATTAAAAAATGTTGCTAAAAATTCTATGTTATTATAAGCTCCCTGATAAGACTTATCCTTTCCATGAAGAGTCTCTAGAGTTTCTAATCAATCAACGTTGTCCATTAAGCTAAAATATTATATTCTCACTCATAGTTCTCATATTTAATTTGAATATTATTCCATATATATATATAAAAGGGGGAACTAACTTCCCTCAAATAAAATTCCCAATCTAGTGTTTAATCTAAACTGATTGTTTCACAGAAAATGTAGTTGGTTATATATAAACTCCCTTTTAGTTGGGCACATGCACGTGATTGGGTCATAACTCCAATGTTGCGACACATGGAACATGTATTTAATAACATAAAATCATGGAACAATATACAAATCATAGGAAACTATTAAAATATTCCTTATAATTTCAAACAATCCCACACAATACAGTTCTATATTCCCCACTATCTACAACTGATGATTCCCCAACCGAGGTGACACCATTAAGAAAACATGATTTCCTAAGGTGAACAATAAATTTCATATCCTCTTAATGGAATATGATCACTATTTGCTATAATTAATAAACATATAATTTATAATGATCATTTATCCTTCGAAGGTATCCTGCATAATATTAATCCCAAAAATATCTACCTTAGTTTCTTTATGTCAAAATAGTAGTGAGTGAGATGACCAACCATAATGGGCCTTAATCGGTTCCATTTCAATAAAATATTGAAATCTATTTTTTTAATCTACCATGGATAGATGATCAACCATAATACAGTAAAGTGTTACACACATACCCAAAGAGTATCCTCCAATATATAAATAAAACTCTCTTAATATCCATAAGTCAACAGATGATACACCACATGAATTATTAACAGATTTCCAAAATCCATCTTCAATCCTTGACAAAAATGAAATGTTAAATTAATATCCCTTTTCATTATGATAATAGACATCATTCCATAGAGTTGTATTATCTTCATGTCATAAATAATTCCCAACATATCTACAGATTGAGTCTATTTGATAAGAATGAAATGTGTTACTTTCATCAGTTGATCATCTATAACCCAACAAATATCTCGAAATTTCAGGGTCCTCCTCAACCCCATCACAAATTATATCATTATATCATACCACATCCATTATGGGAAGAAAATTGGTTAAGGTAACAATACTTATCACTAATAATTTTCATAAACCCACAAATAGGTTAGGAAATGACATATGAAGCCTCTGATGTCTCATTTCATTCCCAAAAACATGTGGTGTTTCCATATATCCTATTTCAAATTTGTTAAACATGGTTGAAACTCAAATTGAGTGGAATGGGAGTCCCTCATAAGCTATTACCTCACTATGGTTGGAGCTATAATAGTCCCATGATTAAAAATCACATTGTAGCTATCAAATAACAATCCTTATATTGGGAAGCATCCAAATAACCATTCCCACATCACTAATAATTCATAATACAACTCCTGTATAGTATTTACTGGGCACACCAATGTCAGCATGATAAGAAATGGATAACTTTTCATCAACCTCCAGTCATAAAAATCAACCATTTAACATTTAACCAAAAATATCATCTACCACCTGTCCTCCTTTGATGTCCTCTCTCAAAGACCCTTCATTTTTTTATTAAGAGAAACTTAAATGATATTTGCATTCCCCACAACAAAAGCAATATCAAAATAAATTTTCTGAAAATACTCCACCCATCTCCAATATCGATGATTCACATCTCATATAGAGAATTTTTAACAAATGTTTTTATAGTTTTTGTATACAAACAATCTCTCAATCAAGAGATAATGGTTCCAATGTTTCATATAATTAACCAGAGTTTCTAACACCATGTCCTAATGTAGGTAGTTACACTCATTGGATCATTATTTAAGGGGCCCATAATTGAATTCCTAAACCCTATACTTCCAAAAATATATGAAACAATCTCATGAGGCATCTAAATGCACTACATGTCCAATCCTGGGAAATTCATAAATAAAAACACTCTATGATGAGATGAAATAAACATGTAATGCACTTGAAAAATCTAGGTTGTTACATTAAGAATCTTATACTAGATATTAGGTATGTTACCAATAATTACCTGGTTATACTTTTTAATGTATTTATCAACTAATTTTATTAATTATCCCCTACCTTCTAATTATTTATCTTAAAATTATACAATTTAGTTCAATTTAAATTAATATAAACAAAAATTCAATGAAAATTAAAAAATTTAAAACTTACATAAAAACAATGAATTGTGACCATTGGTTCCTCATTATAATCCCTATTAATATTGTTATACCATTATTATATTGTTAAATATGTTGGGATAAAATTATAATAATCATTATTGAGTTCATATTACATCATTTATTTTTTTAGGTTCTAATTATCCTTTTATTAAATGGTTTATTTATTATCAATTTTTTTGAATAGATAAATTTGATTCATCTTTCGAGAGAGGATTTAGTATTGTGTTAGTAAGTGTGATTACGTATAAAATATTAAATCATAATATTTTTTTATTAGGGTAGATATTTTAAAAGGATATTTTAAATTGTTTTAAGCCATGTGAATGGAAAATCATTGGTAATTAACTAATATACTTATAGATATTTGATGAATGATCTTAGTGAATTATTAGTTTGGGGATATCCCTTTATTGAGTAATGATGATGCAATCATGGGTTGGATGTATTTTTCACCTTCAATGATTTAATGTTTATAAGTTCCAATTATATGAATTATTTTTTCATGGGTGGGGTGAATTGAAATGTTTTAATCAATAAAATATCATACAGTGATCACATTTAAAATAAAATACTATATTTTGTATATAAATCTTAACCAATGTTATCATGTTTCTATAATATTATCACCCTATAAGTCATTAACTAAAGAGTTACTATATCAAATAAAATTTAATGATATTTATAACAACATTAACAAAGACCTTTATTTTTAACCTATAGGAATATTTCAACAAGATACTATATTTTTATTAGAGTAAAAACAACTAAACTCAAAATCATTTTTTTGGAGGAGGAATAACTATTTTATAAGAATAATTCCTAATTAGTAAAAAAATATGTTATTAAAAGTGTAAAATAATAAATTATTGGTACAATAAATATTGAATAAAAATTTGAAGGTATTTTTCACCAACCAAGGAAATAACAAGTAGTATATTGCACCCCATAACTCTTTGTGTTTTAAAAATAATCCCATTAAACGTATTTCACTATCTACAATTTATCTATTTAATGTGAAAAAATATATTACTTGATAATAAAAGTGGGGAAATCACAAGCCATATAATAAGCTACAACAGAAAAATGATGTATTGATTTTATTGTTTTTATTATACTATTGATATGCCATATCATTAATTTATATATAATCACTTATTTTATATATGATTAATATTTAATTATTCTAGTAACACAAAATGAGATGATTTATTTTGAGAGAGTGTGAATTTAAGGAGTTAATTGATCACTTGTATAAATGAGTATATATGATATATATATATATATTGGAATTCTTGTAAAATATATAGGTTATATGATTGATATAAATGTTTGATGTTATTTTTTCCCAAGAAACATAATATATGTAAGTGTTCATTTCCTTGGTAGAAAAATAAATTTTTTCAAAACAAAAAATATTTCATTTCATTATCTTTCCACATAATATGTGTGATGATGACTCATCATTAGAGTTATATATGTCCTTTTTAATGTGTTTAGTGAATCAACAGGGAGAAAAAACCATTTAATGAAGAAGTTTTATTATTAATATTAAGAGAGACACATAAAATTCAATGGTGAGGAAGTTTATTAATGAATAATGATATTAGAAATTATATTTATTTATTAATATGTAAACATTTTTTCAAATCAGGAGATCCTAAAACATGTAGGTTTATTTTATTATATTTATATATTATTATTTCCTTGAAAATACAATAGTGGTGTTTGATCCATCATGGTAGTGGAATGGTAAAAAATATACTAGATATTTGGTATATAAATATATTTAAATGAACAATACATTGTATATTACCCACCATGGACACTTTTCTTACAAATAACTATTTTTATTTACCAACATAGTTTCTTTAGTGTGATTTACCCTCACTCAAACTCACCCCGAAAAACATACCAGGTGGTAACCCATCCATGAAATACCAAATTCCTAGAATGATAAACATTGGAATTATAATCTAGTAGGATCTAGAAAAGAATGGTAACACTTGTTGGAATTAGTAGAAACATATAGTCTATTATGTGTCAGTTTATTAGGGGTTATATACTATCCCCTTTAAACAAAAATGCCCTTATTGTAGAACCCACACCTCAAACCCATGTAATGCCTCTACAGATTAGGTTATTTCTTGGATCTCAAAATAGTTTTCATCATCTGAACACACCATGACATGAGAGGTATAATATTACCACATGGATCACATAAAATTCCTCAGTTTCCTTCTTAAAACACCAAAATCTATTAATCAATAGGGTTTCTTATAAATCTAATGAATATCCATATAGGCTTAGGCATGTACTCTCAATGTGTAATATCATCACTCACACACACCATAAGAAACATCCCTATATCTCACTCATCATGACACTAGTCCTTTCATAACATGATTAATTATGATATTATAATCATGTAGGATCATAAAATTAATGGTTAACATTGTTGAAGTTTCATATAAAATGAAGAAAAGGATAATTATTTAATTTTATATTGAATTTATATTTTATCATTAATGAATATATATTATTTAAATAATGAGTTTTGGTACATGTTGATTTAATGGCTTATTTATTCTTATAATTTTCATACAATGTATATAAGTGTTACATGCAAGGTACTACCGAAGATTATGTTTCATTTAATTAAAAATAGAATTATATATTTAGTTATGATCATAATTATTAAAGAGATTTTTTTATATTGATTTTTTCATAAAATTATTAAATAATTAATTAATATCATGCTTATTGATATATGCATATTGGGAATTTTGATCAGATATCTCAATAGTATAAAAGATGCGGTTTCATTATAGAAATATTATGGTTGATCAACTATTGAATCATACATTCTCTTGGTGGGTTTCACTTTTATATTTTTTTAAATAACTATATAAAAGGGTTCCAAGAATCCTATGCATAAATTTAATTTAAATATGAATAGATATAAATATATTTTTTAATTAACCGTAATCATAAATTGCTGAAATTGATATATAAATTTTTTGGTTCCTTAGAAAAAAATTGAAAAGGAAAATTAAATACAAGAATAGGAACAAAAATCTAAAGAAAGATATTTTAAAATGAACCATTTAATAATGGGAAATAAAATTGGAATATATATCATCCAATAATTTGAGGAATATTCCAATTAATTTAGTAGAAAGGCCATTTTCTAACAGTTCTCCTCCCATTAAGAAAAGGTGATAATGAAATTGATCCTAAAAATATATTTCAAAAATTATATCCATCATGAAGTGAGAGACTGTGAAAAATGTAATATTCCATTTATAATGTACTTTAAAGTTGTAGAATAGTCAATTTAATGAAATAGATTTTTGAAACCATAAAATTTTCCAATAGAGATAATATTAATATCATGATGATTTTATTATCAAGGATTGATGCAAGTCTGAAAGATCCATAAAAAAAACCAAAAGTCCTTCCATTTTGATCAAAAAAGAACACACTACATCTTGAAGGAATAAGATTACATTTAGACAAACTGTTTTAGTTTAGTTTTTTCAAATATTGTTGAGGTGGATTCCAAAAAACATTGAAAGCTCTAGTAGGAGGTTTGAAGTTAGTAGTGATGGCTAATATTCTCAAAATAAGTAAATCCATGACAATATTATCATAGTAATAACTTCAAATAGATTTAGAATATGTGAAAGATACATTTATATTTTCAAGGGTGGAATGATTATTGAATGAATTTTCATGATGATACAACAAATTGTGTCCATACCAAAGATAATGTATCATCTCAGCCACCAATATAAGAAATATATTTCCAAGCTGTAGAGAAAGAGATAAATAAATTACAAGATGCATCAAGTGATAAATAAAGTCTATGAATCAAACTGGTAACTCAAAAGTATCACATAAAACCTTCCAAAATGTTGAGTATATTTAGAAACTATGAAACAGATGATATTCATCTTCTTTATACTTGTTACATAACATGCACCATGAATAAATAGAAACACCAAACAATTATAAGCTATCATATTTGGGAGTTATATTTTAAACCTATCTCTATATTAATGTAAATCATGATTTATTTATTAAGGAATTATTAGAATTCATAATCCAATAATATTCACAACTACAGTCTTCAATTGTCAATTCATAATATAGGTAACTGTTAATAACACTATTTCTAGAATTTTCCTAGATCAGAGTATCTGGATGTGTGGAAAATTTTAATAATTAAGGATTTCATTGATATAGATCTGATTCTATGTATTGGGGATAACAAGGAATATTTTAATGGTTATTTCTGAATCCAAATTAGAGAAATTAGGGTGAATGTCGAAAATTTGTGGTTCTCATGTCTAATTATCATGACATGACCATAGAGATGAGTTATTATAAAAAGATGTGGTGCTCATATAAAACTATATTCTTTATTTTAAACATGTATGCATTTCCATATTTTTATTTGGATCCCATTTAAAAAATTTCAGGATAGTTTTTCTGATAAATTGGATATGGTATTCCCTACTAATCTATCAAAGAGAAAAATTGATTTTATTGTCATAATGAAGAAAAAATTAAATATTTTTTGTTAATTTTTTTAATATGTGGTATTTGTTACTTGGTTTTCATATCACATTTTTTATGATGTCTAAACACATAAACCTGTATGAGAATTGATGAATGGCGAGGTAGATATATGTATAGAAAATTACGTCAGCTTTTAATCATATAATGTAGGCACATCTGATCTATATATTTCTAGTGGATTAATTATATTTCTATTTAGAAAAGTTAATATTTTTTTCAGGGTTAGTAACTAGAGTAGTTATGTATACATTAATACACAACATTATTATATTGGGAATGTGGTGAATGGTCAATACATTTCTGATATTGATAATAAATTCTATAACCACTAGTATATGAAACCCATGACATTTTAAATATAAAACACATCACTTTTTTAATGTCACATTGTACCTATAAATAAGGATAAACCTAAAATTCACCATAAATATAGATAATGGGTTTTATTTTATTTTAAATAATTTGATAAATAAAAATATTGTCTATTATAATGAACAACTAATGAATCTTTTTGTGTAAAATGTGAGTGGGATAATGGAAAACTAACAATAATATATATTGATTTATATAAAAATAAGGTTACATAAGAAATAAGTTTCTATAAATTATTTGTATCCTTTTATAATGAAATTTATATGTATCGTTATGTAATTATTATGAGACATGATTCTATAACAATTTTATTTTTGAAGATTAAAAAAATTACATAATCTACTATGAAAAATGATTATGGTATTTTGGTCATAACATGGTGGTGGTTACTAGGGTAGGGAATATTGTAATAATGTATTATATTAGGGTATATGTTTTCAACTCACTCAACATGAATCACCAAAGTGGAATGATGTGCCTGATGTAATTGTATGGTTCAATTAATGATGAGTTATTGTGTCCATTCAATTTATTTCATTGGATATTCACATGAAATAATTTTTACTCATTAATACAATTTTTTATAAAGTATTCATAATGATAAAATATGATGTATATTTATGTATATATATATAAATAATGGGAGGCCTCTTAATATGTCTTTTGTGATATAATTTGGTTTTAAATCATGTATGTGATGTTTTTTTGGAAACAAATATAATTTCAAGTCATAAAATCCCTTAGTTATTTTTTATTATAGGAAACTAGATGATATTATTTCAATAAAGATTCTAATGCCCTTTTTTATAGGCTATATTGGTATTTTATTTTAGATGGAATTGATATCATGAGGATTTGAGGATATGATAATTGGACATGGAAAAAAATAATGATAATAATATTAATATTTCATGAGAAAAAAAATTGAGTATGTACCAAAAGAATGTGTAGAAAATATTAAAAATGAGATATTATTTTAGTATTTCAAGTACCTTAAAAAATATTTAGTTCCACAAATATATTTTTGTATAAAAAAGTATATTTTTTTAGTTAAACATTGTATTGTTACAAAAATAGAATATGAATCAACTTATGAACCTATTAAAATTTCTAATTCAATCACTTACCAGACACAAACTCAATAGACACAATTTTTAATCATGGAGGTATAAACATTCCAAATATGTAAATATTGAATATATTATATTCATATTTCATTAAATTACTAATGATATATATAATTATTGAGTTTATTTTAAATTATGTTTAACATACTCTCTAAAATATAACAAAAAAGAAAAGAAAAATAATGAATAATTTAATGTAAGAATATATTGACAATTAGGTAGCAGTTCATTCCAAAAACTATATTTTATTCAAACTCAATGTCTTCAAATAATGATTATTATAATTAATAAGATGATTGATTCGGTTTTTTTAAATATTTTATAGCATGAATCTACAAAATTACAGTGAAAATAGGTTCATCAGATGTTAACTGTGTAGTATTTTATCTAGAAAAAGTCTTATAAACCATGATATATAGATTTTCAAACTATTTAACAGCTTATAGTTTAGAGTACACCTTGATTAAATGGTAATTATTAAATGAAAAAATAATTAAAATAATAAGATATGTAATCAAAATACCGATCTCTAAATGATGGTAGTTTTTTATCAATTATTCTTCTAAACATGTCAGGGAAGGACATATGATTTTAGTTTTGGGAGGTTTCCCTCAATATTTTATGTATTGATATGTCCATAAAATATCATTACTGGTAGTAGTGATATTTACCTAAAGAATATATGATGATTCTACTTTTTCATAAAATTATAAATTTTTTGAAATAAGCATAACATATTTTAGGTTATGTCATTGTTAATTCCAATGATATATTAAACGTGGTCTTCTAATAACGATATAATGTATTGTCAACATTACTTATAATGATGTGAGTTATATCTGTCCCTGATAGGCCCTAATCATGTAATTTAAAAATATTAGATCAAATTTGGTTGTGATAGAGTATATTTCTATCTATGATAAAATATACAATGATGGTTTTTAGTAAAATTCATAATGTGATATAATGATATCAACAATTTTAATTTAATATAATTGATGTTACATGTTATAACCCTAATCATCATTGGATTCATAACATGTTTTACAAGGGAATCATAACATTTGGTAGAGAATGCTATAATGGCCATGTCATCAAGTAATTTACCAATGACATTCGATTTCTTATATTATATGCAACAATAAAAGTGAATCACCACAGTCGATATCCATTGAGTTTATATTTTAATATATTTTAATGAATATATGATTTATAAATTTTATGTAAATTATAAAATTTATTCATTGAAATATATATTTATTTTTAATTATGGTCATATAAATTTATTTCAACTATTAACTCTTGATAATAATTATTAACATTTTATAAAATATTTTATAAATAAACTATATAACATTAAATGATAAAATTAAAGTAACATAAAATTTCTTATTGTTTTGATTTATTTTTTAGATTCAATAATTTTACATTGAATTTAAATGTAAAATTATAAATTGTTTATATATTATAAAATAAAAAAATATAATGTAATTATATTGGTTATCAAAATGTTATTCATGAATAATTAAAAGTTTTCATATTAATTTCATTTTCTCGAAATTTTTTAAACAATGAGACAAATGTTATGTAATTTGAGATCATGTTTTGACTAAATAAGAAATATTTGCTATTAAATAATATCATTTAATATATTATTAATAAGAATTGGTCCTATGGATTGATAATGTATAATTTTTAGATTTCAATAAGATGTATTCTTATATATAATGATGCTTATATATATATATATTTGTTATATAGTGATGAAATATCAGGTAACACCCCAAGCTTCTACTATACGTTTCACTCGGAATAATATAATATCTTTCGTTGTATGCAACTTCAAGATCTAACACACCACGACCAACCAAACTAGCCGTTCTGAATAGTAATACAAACTTTTTAAAATTTTATAAATTTTATTTTCAAAATGGACTTCATTTTTGGATTCAGAATATCAAAATTAGCTTAGGGTGATGTTTTGGTATTTTTATGAAAACATTAGATTTTGGATGAATAGTGAAAAACACTTCATTATTGTTTAAAATAGATATTTTATTTAAATAATTATTTAAATTTATTTAAATTTATATTAGGTTAAAATAGATACATAATAGCTAGATATGATCAGTGTAATTCATTTGAGTCATTTTATAATAAAATTAGATATATGAAATTTTATTGAACATTTAACGTCTTTTACCGACCTTCTAGGAACATTTGCATATTGACATAAAACATAATTTGACCGCTTCTATGAATTGAATTTATAAAATCTGAGAAACACTTTTTACATTTTTAAGTAAAACATGGTTCAATAAGTTGAAAATAATTTTTTTGTGAATAGTAACTTTGGAGTTTTATTTACCACAGTTAAACGTAAATACTGTAATTAAAGGTAAAAGTGAATTTAAAATTAACCTAAAACATCTCATAATTTTATTAGAAAATTGAATTTCAACCAAAATCAACCTTAGGATTAAAATATGATCCTTTTGGTCCACTTGGATTAGATTTGAAAATTTATTATTATTTTATTTAAAGACGAGTTAAAAGTGTTAAATTCAATGATTAATAACTAAAACATTTTTAATATAGGGTTATACATAAGATAAAATTGACTATAAATATTCATTCAAAAGATAAAATAATTTCCTATATAATGGTATTTTATTAATAATTTTTAGACATTAAATAATTAAATTTATTTATGACACAATGATGATGCATTAATTACAATATTTTTAAATGATTAAATAAATTGATATTATAAATATCCAAATAAATGTAAATTGAGACTATTTATGAATTGAACAAATTTTCTAGGTTAATATGACATCTTATAGTTGAATAAATATATTTTTTTCAATGTGAAAATGTTTTTATGACATTCACAAAAACAAAATACCAAATAGTTACAAAATTGACATAAATTAGTTTATAAAAAAAATACTATATTATTAATTGATATAATATTCCTAAAAAACTAAGGATCAGTCAAAGGACTTAGATGAGGTTATATATATCAATAAATGAACCACTTCGGGTTCTATTGTATTTTTATTGTATGTTTATTAATCATTTATGATAATAATACAAGAAGACATGGTAAAGTTAAACTATTTAACTAAGAGTTAAATCTAAAAGATAAGGTTAATATGGTGAGCTAAAACTGTCTAAAACCGATTGGTTGAGAGTTTTTCGACCCGTCCCCGCTTCATCCTCGAAATGAATAATTTTTTAGCTATTATAAACCGAAAATTATTGTATAATAAAATAATATTTCAAGATTTTCCTAAAGTGACCCTCACCTCTCTTATAAAAGTGTACTTCCGTTTCGCTCAAAATAACTCTACCAAATCCATTCTTCTCGGCCAACCCCTACTCAAATATACTCCAAAGTACCCTTAATTCGACTAGGATGCATTACATTGATCAGAATGCCATCCAAAAGAACCCCTTCGATCAACTCAAAATAAAACACCCAAGGAAGAGGTAATAATTTCACCACCTCTTTCAAAGTTGTTTTCTTCTTCCACTTCCTATTTCATTGTTGTTTCCATACAAAAATAAAAAATTCAGTACCTTATTCATACTGTGATGTTATTTTAAATATGGTATAACCATATTCATTATTCCATCCTTCTTATGAATGATAAGTCACCATATGTGCATATGTATGACTTACCGTATCCACGTCGTGGTGTAGTTTTTTATTCAGAAACTTAATTATTTGGATGGGTATAATAATGTAACACCCCCAGATTTAATAGTACATTATTTATTCAACATAATTCAATAACTTTCACTACATGCAACACTGAGTTCTAGCGCACCCTGGCTTACCAAACAAGCCATTCAAAAGCGGTTATGAATAGTATTAAATAAATTTTGAACTTTATATAATCCTTATAATTTTAGAATCCATATTATATGTTTCTTAGAAATAATTTAATATCAAATACATTTTTTCAGATAAAATAAGTATTTTTCAAAAAATGAAATTTTACCACCTTTTAATGGTGAATCCTTTTTAAAGAAAATATTTAAAACTTTTATATATTCAATTTTACCAAATAAACTTCTTCTTTAGAATCGATAAATAAGAATTTAGTTTCAATAAGGTTTTGTGTTTTTCTGATAACTTTCTTATTTAGGTGAATAGTGAAAAATACAATATTTTAAATGAAAAAAGCTTTTTTAATAAAAATAATTTATATTGTTAAATTATACATTTTAATGGGTTGGAAGTATAAATAGATTATATTTTTACCATTTAATCTAATGATGGTCATTATAAGTAATTTCACTTTGAAATTGGACATAAACAAGTGTCAATCTTTTGATAGTTATTATTCCTTAAAATACCCCTTTTGGTTTTGACAACGTGAATTAATTTTAAATTAATAAATGGAACTTGTATGTTTTGAATTTGATAAAATATAGTTCATTTTTTATTCAGAATACCTAAATTATCCTAGGGTGAAATTTTGGTATTTTTCTGAAAACTTTCAATTTCTGATGAATAGTGAAAACACTAAGTTATAGTTTAAAACCGAATTTTTATTTAAATAATTAATTATTTTATTTAAATTTATTTTACATAAAAATAGATATATAATAACTATATATGATCAATGTAATTACTTGGAGTCAGTTTATAATAATTTTATATATATAAAAATTTTATTGAACTTTTCACCATCTTTTACCCACCTCCTAGGAGAATTTGCAAATTAACATTAAACTTAATTTTACCGCTTTTGTGAGTGGAATTTCGAAAATCCAAGAGAAACAGTTAATATCAAGGGGTAAAATTTGGTTCAATAAGATAAAAATATTTTTTGTTGAATAGTAACTTTTTACTTTTATTTACCACGGTAAAAAGTAAATATGGTAATTAAGGGTAAAAATGAAATTATTATTACCCTAAAACATGTTCTAATCCTATTGGATAAGTATAATTCGACCAAAAAAACCTTAGGAATAAAATATGAACCTCTTTGTTCTACTTGGATTAGATTAAGACATTTATTATCATTTAATTTAAAGAAGAGTTAAAAGAGTTAAAATGAATGTTTAATAGATAAAACTTTTTTAATATAGGGTTCTACATAAGATAATTTCGATTATAAATATTAACTAGAAAGATAAAAATATTTCCCACATAATTATATTTTATTCATAATTTTTAGATATTAAATAATTTAATTTACTTATGACACAATTTTTATGCAGTAACTACCTAATTAATGAAATATTAAAATAACTGATATTATTAATATCCAAATAAATGTAATTTGAGACTTTTTATGAATTAAAATAATTTTATAGGTTAATATGAAATATTATTATTGGTTATATGAATTTTATTCGAAGTAATAATGTTGTTATGAATTTATCAAAAACAAAATACCCAATAGGGTCAACATTGACATAAAAGAGTTTTTAAAAACAATATTATATTATTAATTGATATTATATTCCTAAAAATATAAGGTTCGTCAAATGGAATTATATTATGATAGGTGTATCATTAATGGACCACTTTGGGGACTATTGGAAGTATATTGTATTTTTACTAACTATATAATATAAAAATACAAAGAGAAATGGTAAATGTCAAACTATTTGACTAAGAGTTAATTCTAAAAAATATGGTTACTATAGTGACCCAAACCTATCTAAAATATATTGGTTGAGTGGATTTAGACCCATCCGAACCTTATTATTTGAATAATACACTTTTGAGCCATTAGAAACCGAATACAAATTAATACAAATTAATTATTTATGTTTTTCCTAAAGAGCCCCTCTTCCCCCTTATAAAAGAACACCACTTCTAACCAATTCCTCGCACCTCTCGAGCATTTTGGCTCATCCAAACTCTTCCCAATTAATCTCCCTAGATCCCTATCATCCTACTATAAGCCTTAACCTATGCATAAATCACTTCAAGAGTCCTTTTTGGTTCAAACTAAAGGGAGTTACCCAATTTAAAGGTAACAATTTCTCTTAACTTATTTTCTTTTATTTTACATATCCAACCCCTAAACTCTTCTTATTATTTTATTTTGTAAAAAAACAATTATAATAAATATACAAGGATATTTTTATGAGATGTATTTGAAGTACATTTACACACACCTCCATCTAATGGGTGAAGAACATAATGTTTCTGTCGATGTCAACCAAACGCCTCACGAAACTATGATTGTTCAATTATCACCTACCACCTCTCATGGTGTCCATTATGATGGAACTATAATTAAATATGATACTAATAATATTTATTATATATATAATCTTCTGTAATTCCATTTTATAGCATACCATTATTCATTTAATGTTGTATATATATACGATAATTTCATTTGAGGAAGTGCGGACTACCGCACCCTCAAAGTGATATGACTCATTCATACCATACATGAAACGTATAAATGAAGGTGTTAATGATCATATGTAAAAAATATAAGATATTATATTATACTGGAATGATAATATACCTATGTATCAATTGGTTTTGATTCCTTTTAAAATGAAAAATGAAATGGAAGTAGCGTTCGTGCGTAAGTACAGACTACCGTCTCCACGAACGCGATGAGATTCATTCCCCGTTGTATCCATTCAAGTATAATTATCATTTAATGATTAAAAATAATGTTTGAGGACTTGATATAATTCTGTATTTGAATAAGATACAACCTATCCATAACAATCATGTCTTATGTAACAAATCATATAAAAGAAAATGAGTAACTTAACAATGGAAACGACGATAATACTAATATATTATTAACAAAGCAATGTTAAAAGATCGTATATGATATCATATTAATTTATATGATTCTTTTATAATTTAACAACAGTAATTTAACCATTATACATTAGTTTAGACAACCCTCGACCAAGGAAAAGTACAAGGTAAGGGTTTATTTCGCAATCTCTTCATTATCCGAGGTTGTTTATACGTAATTATCTTTTGGGACATCTTTATCATCCACATCCATGTTTCTTAAAAATTTATTCGAAAACATTTTTAATATTTACTAGACTATGGTTTAAATTCATTTATACCCTTGTTAGACTTTATATAAAATGCTTTGTAAGGAATCTTTAAGTCATTTTCCAAATAAGGTCCTTTTTAACATTTTCGACAAAATTAAGGTATGAATGTATTTTTAACTTATACAGCGGGTGAAGATATTTTCTGTAGTTATAAAATTGCCGAAGCTTCTATTACAATCTTATAAGAATATTTTCATAGTAAATGTTATCTTTTAAAATTATGTGACTTTTAGATGTATTGAAGATTTATCTTTCCAAATATTTTTAATTAATTTCCATGCTTTCAAAATTATTTTAAGGATTTATTTATATGGACATGAATGTTTTGAAATGATAATTCTTTCAAAAAGTTTCAAAGTGGTATGGGACACTTTGATTCAAAAATCTCTTTTAAATTACTTCCTTTATAAAGGTATGTCTTTTCAATGATTTCGAAAAGCAATATTTCTCTCAAATAGTTTTTATTTAATCTATGTCAACATCCTTTGATGGATTTTATGCTTATTTGAAGTTGATTTACTATGATACAAAACATCCATATTGTATTGATGGTTTTGTGATATGTTTGACGGTTGATGTGTTATTTTTATACCATTCATGGTTTATGGAGAAAGTATTGACATTTCATATGCTAGTTCAAATACGAATGTTTATGTTATGTTTAAAACTATTCATATGAGGAATGAATTGGACTTAGTAAGTGACTAGTGGAGCCCGCTATAGCTCCTCGATGCATCGGTAGGTCAAATGAGACAAACTAGTGTGTTGGCATGAGGCCTTGACAAAATCTTATTTTTAGTCTTGTCATGAGGCCTTGGCTGTGTGGTTATGATAGTCTGGCATTATGAATTCCATCATTATGAAAGTGGTTATTGATATTTCATGTGATTATTCGATTTTTAGAATATCTATGTGAATAATTAAATGGAATTATTTCATTTTATTTCTACCATATTATGCTGAATTTCAAGTTTAAATGGATTTTGTTTTAGTTATGCATTGCCTTAAATGTTTATGTTTATTTAAGAAATTTTCTCGTATATTATTATCCATACTGAGCATCTGAGCTCACCCCTTTCAATGTTTTATTTTTTTTAGGATGTGAAGAAGTATTTTATGAATGCCCTGCATGGATAGTATGAGGGAATAGAATGACATGATTTTGTTGAATTATTTCACATTATGATGTAATGTAAACTTCAAGAATGTATCTAGTGATTCCAAGGCCACTAAACTAATCGGTCTTTTGAGACTTGATCATTTGTGATCATGCCTATGTCATGTAATAATGCACCGACTCTGGGTAACAGGGGTCAGGGTGTTATAGTTGGTATCAGAGGAAGTTTAGTACAAATCGTAGAAGATAGATTTCGATAAACTCTTATTAGAGCACATAGACCTACGATGGAATTTGAGGATTAATATAGAAGAACATCCTAGAATTCTGGTATAGTAGAGTTTTTGTGAGTTTTATGAGAAATACATCCATGTCTGGATACGAGCAGGTACATATGGCTCCGGCACAAATATACCTAAGGGTAAAACCCGAAAACACCACTTTCATCTAGACTCGAACGGGAACTGGTGCACGACAATAGGCCTTTCTGCACTGTTGTTTATGATACTCCCGAGGGACATTCTTAGGATATTTCACATTTTCTATAAAAACTATTATGAAGGGTTTATGAGTATATAATTACTCAAAGAAAACATTTTTATGATTATCAAATATATCCATAAACTGTTCAATTTACATTAGGTATTTTAAAAATTTGGAAATATTCATTGCAATTCGTAAACTGACCTAGTTTATGCTATTGTATAGAAATGGCACCCAACAGAAGGAATTTGAACTCCAGCAATACGTATGATCCAAAGAGTGAGAAGGATCACATCATTCACGGTATTAATCTAATATTTAGAATGGAAGTAGTCTCCAATCTATTCTCAACATATGAATAAATAGTATCATGTGTTAATAAGATATGTAAATAATTCTCAGAGTCTTATAGCTTTGAAGGGAAGCAAGAGAAGAAAAAGATACAAGAGAGAAGGATGGATAAAGGGAAGAGGGAAAATAAGAATTTTCCAATATGTGATAACTATGGGAAGAAACACCCTAGAACTTGCTAGAAAGGAATGGGAGTTTGTTATAAGTGTGCAGAAAAAGGACACCATGTACATGACTGCAAGGTTAAGAAAAAAGTTTCAAATGTGCAATGCTTCATCTTCAAGAAGTTGGGAAACTACACGAACCAATGTACAAATCATCCTAGTATGCCCCAAATGATGCTATTGGATAATAATTAGGTCATGATACTACCATAGATGAGAAAGAATGATTAGAGTTCTTATTAGAGAATTATGTCATTTGAGTGTTATATCAACAATGTACTTGTTATAATAATTATGGAATATATAAGGATTGTACTACAGTACTATTTCATTAAGGACTTGAGATTGTTTGGAACAAAGAAAAGTGACTCAATAACTGGTTAAATTTTTGGAAAATATATGGTTGATAGAAAGATAAACCATAATATGGTTTTGATACCGAGGTATTGATTTTGGATTAATACATGATTGATTTGGATAAATTATATTGGATATTCTCGAATAACATGAAACTGATTAATGATTTGTATATTCCATCATTTTTGGAGTTTACAACATTTTTTGATAGAAGGAGTATATCCAGTATTCTATAAGGAATAAGGGATCATGAATGTAATCAATAAGGTTTTATGGTATTTCAGGTTGTTGCAGTGTTTTAAAAGAATACATGATGAAGGTGTTCACATGCTATTACGTGGAAAAAGGATCTTCATTGTGTTTACCTACCTTATAAATTTTGGACTTTGAGTATGGACAGTAGTAGTTTGAATAAGTCTAGTTTGAGTTTATTTTTTTATTTCCATAAAAAGGACAACCCGGAGGTTGGGCGGCAACCCGTCGCGTCCGGCAAGGCCGTGAGACTTGAACCCACAACCGAACGGCGCCAAGGGTCTATCACCTACCACTGACTCACGTGATGTCCTGGATTGAATAATGTAGATTTTAATGGTTCTGATAGATGAATTATAAATTCATTTATTTGAACCCTATACAAATATGATAAATAGAATATTCTTTTTAAGTTCTATTATCTTTTAGAGTAAAAGATGAGTTTGTGTTAGAATATAGGTAAATGATGGGACTCTACTTGTCAAGTATATACTTTTCTTCATCTCTTATTCAATGAAAAAATTGATTCTTAAACTTTTGTGAAGGGAAATTAAAACAAAAAATGTGTATCCTAATACCATAAGTTTTGTTGAACCTATTGTATTCTAAATCATCACATATTGATGAATTTAAGGCCCTCAATTTTACACTTGTTTGTGATTGATGACTTCAATTACTAACTATAAATATTTACGTTTTTCCTCCAGTTATATGTCTCTAATTTCCCCCCAATGTTCTCCTAATTGAGATCATAATTTGGTGGTGACACTTTCATTTCCCTTTTCCTCTTATTAAGACTAAATTTTATTAAACTAATTTCTGATGTGGGTTTTCCCAAAGGTATTTTCTATTTTCAACCATTTATTTTTGAAAAATAATTTCAAATTGAGAGGACACAATTTATTTAATGATGGAAGAATGTAATACCCCAAGATTTCATAGTACGTTATTTCTTCAAAGCAATTCAATATATTTCACCACACGCAACACCGAGTTCTAGAGCACCATGACTTACCAAACAAGCTGTTCAAAATAGGTTATGAATAGTACTAACTGAATTTTGAACTTTATATAATCCTTATAATTTTAGAATCCATAATATGAGTTGCTTAGACATAATGTAATAAGAAATACATTTTTCAGATAAAAGAAGTATTTTTAAAAAAATGCAATTTTACATTCTTTTAATGGAGAATCATTTTTAAATCCAATATTTGAAACTTTTATACATTCAATTTGAAAAAATAAACAGTATATTTAGAATCGGGACATAACAATTTAGTTTTAGTAATGTTTTGGTGTTTTTCTGATAACTTTCATATTTGGGTGAATAGTGAAAAATACTATATTTTAACTGAAAACAACTTTTTTAATCAGAATAATTTATATTGTTAAATTATACATTTTAATGGTTTGGAAGTATAAATATATTATATTTTAACCATTTAATCTAGTGATGGTCATTGTAAATAATTTCACTACGAAATTGTTCATAAACAAGTGTCAAACATTTGATTTTTATTATTCTTTAAAAATACACCATTTGGTTTCAACAGTGGGAATTAATTTTAAATTAATAAATGAAACTTTTATGTTTTTTATTTGGTAAAATACAATTAATTTTTGGATTCAGAATATCGAAATTAGCCTCGGGTAAAATTTTGGTATTTTTCTGAAAACTTTTATTTTTTGATAAATAGTGAATATACTGAGTTATAGTTTAAAACCGAATTGTTATTTAAATAATTATTTATTTTATTTAAATTTATTTTAGGTCCAAATAGATACATAATAACTATATATGTTCAATGTAATTCATTGGAGTTAGTTTATAATAATTTTAGATATATAGAAATTTTATTGAACATTTCACCATCTTTTACCCGCCTCTTTGGAAAAATTAGAAAATTCACATAAAACATAATTTTACCGCTTCTGTTAGTAGAATTTCGAAAATCCGAGAGACACGATTAATATTAGGGAGTAAAATCTGGTTCAACAAGATAAAAATAATTTTTGGTGAATAGTAATGTTTTATTTTTATTTACCATGGTAAAAAGTAAATAGGGTAATTAAGGGTAAAAATGCAATTATTATTACCCTTAATTCGACCAAAAACAAACTTAGAAATAAAATATGAACCTATTTGTTCCACTTGGAATATATTAGGGAATTTATTATTATTAAATTCAAAGAAGAGTTAAAAGAGTTAAAATGAATGTTTAATAACTAAAACATTTTTAATATAGGGTTACACATAATATACTTTCGATTATAAATATTAATTATAAAGATAAAAATATTCCCAACATAATGGTATTTTATTTATAATTTTTAGATATTAACTAATTTAATTTATTTAAGACACAGTGGTGATTGAGTAATTACCTAATTAATGAAATATTAAAATAATTGATATTATGAATATCCAAATAAATGTAATTTGAGACTTTTTCTGAATTCTAATAATTTTCTAGGTTAATATGACATATTATTATTGGTTATATTAATTTTATTCTAAGTAATAATGATGTTATGAATTTATCAAAAACAAAATACCTAATAGTGTCAAAATTGACAGAAAAGAGTTTTTAAAACAAATATTATATTATTAATTGATATTATATTACTAAAAATATAAGGTTCAGCCAAAGGACTTATATAATGATAGGTATCATCAATGGACCACTTGGGGGTCTCTTGGTAGTATATAGTATGTTTATTAACTATAAATAGAAAAATACAAAGAGACATGGTAAATGTCAAACTATTTGACTAAGAGTTAAATCTAAAAGATAAGATTACTATTGTGACACAAACATGTCTAAAATCTATTGGTTTAGTAGTTTTAGACCTATCCCCACCTTAGAATTTGAATAATACACTTTGGAGGCATTAGAAACTGAATATTAATTTATTATAAATTAATACTTTATGTTTTTCCTAAAGATCACCTCCTCCGCCTTATATGAGGACACCACTTCTAACCAATTCCTCACACCTCTCAAGCATTTTGGCTTGTCCAAACACTTCCCAATTAAGCTCCCTACATGACTCTACTCCTCCTAGAAGCCTTACCTTAGGCAGAAAGCACTTCAAGAGTACTTTTTGGTTCAAACCAAAGGGAGTTACCCAAATTAAAGGTAACGATTTCTCTTAGCTTCTTTTCTTTTATTTTACTGCTCCAACCCCTAAACTCTCCTTATTATTTTTTTGTAACAAAACCAGTAAACTCAATATACTAGGATATTTTTCTGAGATTTATTCGAACTACACATACACACACCTCCATCAAATGGGTGAAGAACATAATGTTTTGGTGGATGGCAGCCAAACACCTCACAAAATGAAGATTGTTCAATTATCTTCTACCACCTCTCATGGTGGCCATTATTATGGAACTATAATTAAATATAATATTAATACTATTTATTTGATATATAATCTTCTGTAATTCCATTTTATAGCATACCATTATTTGTTTTATGTTTTATATATATACGATAATTTCATCTGAGGAAGTGCGGACTATCGCGCCCTCAAAGTGATATGACTCATTCATACCATATATGAAACGTATAAAGGAAGGTGTTAATGTACTTAAGTAACACATATAAGATATTATATTATACTGGAATAATAATATACCTATGTATCATTTGGTTTTTATTACTTTTAAAATGAAAAATGAGATGGAAGTAGCGTTCGTGCGTACGTACGTACTACCGTCTCCACCAACACAATGAGATTCATTCCCCATCATATCCAAACAAATATAATTCTCATTTAATGATTAAGAATAATGTTTAAAGACTTGATATCATTCTAGATATGAATAAGATACAACCTATCCATAACAAACACATCTAATGTAACAAAACATATAAAATAAAACGAGTAAGTTAACACTCGAAACAACGATAATACTAAGATATTATTAACAAAGCAATGTTAAAATATCATATATGATATCATATTAATTTATATGATTCTTTTTATAATTTAATAACAGTTATTTCACCATTATATAGGAGTTCAAACTACCCTCGACCAAGGAAATGTACAAGGTAAGGGTTTATTTCACTATCTCTTCATTATCCGAGGTGGTTTATACGTAATTATCTACTGGGACATCTTTATCATCCACATCCATGTTTCCTAAAAATGTATATGAATTTTTTTTACTATTTACTAAAATATGGTTTAAAGTCATTTATACCCTTGTTATATTTTTTATAAAATGGTTTGAAATGAATCTTTCAGTCATTTTCCAAACGTGGTCCTTTTTACCATTTTCGACAAAATTAAGGCAATAATGTCTTTTTAACTTATACGGTGGGTGAGCCTATTTTCTGCCATTATAAAATCTCCAATGATTCCTTTACAAGCTTATAATAATATTTTAATATTAAATTCTTTCTTTTACAATTATGTGACTTTTAAATTTTTTAATGATTTATCTTTCTAAATATTTTTAATTAATGTCCATGTTTTAAAAATGATTTTAAGGATTTATTTATATGAACATGAATGTTTTGAAATGATAATTGTTTTCAAAAGTTTCAAAGTGTTATGGGACAAATTTATTCAAAAATCTCTTTTAAATTAATTCATTTATAAATGTGTGACTTTTCAATGATTTCAAAAAGAGATATTTCTCTCAAATAGTTTTGATTTCATCTATGTCAACATCCTTTAATGGATTTTAAGATTATTTGAAGTTGATTTGTTATGATACAAAACATCCTTATTGTATTGAAGGTTTTGTGATATGTTTTACTGTGGATGTGTTATTTTTATACCATTCATGTTTTATGGATATAGTATTGAAATTTTGTATGCTAGTTTTAATACAAATGTTTATGTTATGTTTAAACCTATTCATGTGAGGAATGCATTGGACTTAGTAAGTGAAGGGTGGAGCCCGCTATAGCTTCTCGATGCATCAGTAGGACTCATGAGACAAAATGGTGTCTTGTCACGAGGCCTTGACAAAATCTTATTTGTAGTCTTGGCACGAGGCCTTGGCTACGTGGTTATGATAGTATGGGTTTATTCATTCCATCATTATGAAAGTGGTTATTTATATTGTATATGATTATTCTATTAGTAAAATATCCATTTGAATAAGTAAATTACATTATTTCATTTTATTTCTTCCATATTATGTTGATGTTCATGTTTAAAAGGATTTTTTAGTTATGCATTTCCTTAAATGTTTATGTTTATTTAAGAATGTTTCTGCTATATTGTTATCCTTACTGAGCATCTGAGCTCGCCCCTTTCAATGTTTTTTTTCCAGTATGTGAAGAAGTATTTTATGAATGACATGCAGGGATAGTATGAGGGAATATAAAGACAATATTTTGTTGTGGTTTTTCACTTTGTGATATAATGTAAACATTATGAATGGTTCTAGTGATTTAAAGGGTACTAAACTAATCGGTCTTTCGAGACATGATCTTTTGTGATAATGACAGTGTCATGTAATAATGCACCAACTCTGGGTAACTGGGGTCTAGGAGTTACAGTTGGTATCAGAGGACGTTGATCACAAACCATGGAAGCTCGATTTAGATAAACTCTGATTAGAGAACATAGACCTAAGATGGAAATTGAGGATTATTATAGAAGAACTTCCTAGAATTTTGGTATTGTAGAGGTTTTGTGAGTTTTACGGGCAATACATCCCTGTCTGGATACGAGTAGGTAGAGGTGGCTCTAGTACAGATGTACCTAGGGGTAAAACCTGAAAACACCATTTTGAGCTACACTTGAATGGGAACTGGTGCACGACAACAGGCCTTGTTGTACTCTTGGTTATGACACTCCTGGGGGATATGCTTATGATAATTCTCATTTTCTTTACAGAACATTATGAAGGGTTTATGAGTATATACTTACTCAAAGAAAACATTTTTATGATTATGGAATATATCCATAAACTGTTCAATTTATGTTAGGTATTTTAATTTCTTTTTAACTATTCATTGCAATTCATAAACCGACCTAGTATATGCTATTGTATAGAAATGGTTCCCAATAGAAGGAAAGTGAACTCCAGAAATACATATGATCCAAAGAGTAAGAAGGATCGTATATTTCACGGTATTAAGCCAACATTTAGAAGTGAAATAGTCTTCAATGTATTCTCAACATATGAAGAAATAGTATCATGTGTTAATAAGATAAGTAAATAATTCTCCGAGTCCTATGGATTTGAAGGGAAGAAAGAGAAGAAAAGGATTGAAGAGAGAAGGATGGATAAATGGAAGAGGGAAAAGAAGAATTTTTCCATATGTGATAACTGTGGGATGAAACACCCGGGAACTTGCCTAAAATGAATGGGAGTTTTTTATAAGTGTGGAGAAAATGGAAACCATGTACGTGACTGCAAGAGAAAGAAATATGTTTGAAATGTACAATTATTCATCCGCAAAAAGTTGGTACACTATGCGAACCAATGTCCAAATCATCATAGTCTGCCCTAAATGATTCTATTGGATAATAATCAAGTTATGATAATACCACCGATGAGAAGGAATTATTAGAGTTCTTATTAAAGAATTATGTCATTTGAGTGTTGTATCAACAATGTACTGATTATAATAATTATGGAGTATATAAGGATTTTACTGCAATACTATTTCATTAAGGACGTGAGATTCTGTGGAAGAAAGAAAAGTGACTCAATAGAATGTTAAATTTTTGGAAAATATATGGTTGAGAGAAAGATAAACCATAATATTGTTTTGATACCGAGGTAGTCATTTTGGAATAGTACATGATTGATTTGGATAAAGTATATTGGATATTATCGACTAACTTGAAACTGATTAATGATTTGTATATTCAATCATTGTTGGATTTTATAAAATTTTTGGATAGAAGGAGTATATCCAGTATTCTATAAGGAATAAGGGATCATGAATGTAATAAATAAGGTTTTATGGTATTCCATGATGTTGCAGTGTTTTAAAAGAATACCTGATGAAGCTGTTCACATGCTATTACATGAAAAAATGGTTCTTCATTGTGTTTTCCTACCTTATAAATTTTGGACTGTGAGTTTGAGTAGAAGTATTTTGGATAAATCTTGTTTGAGATTATTTTTGTATTTCCATAAAAAGGACAACACGGAGGTCGGGCAGCAACCCATCGTGTCCAGCAAGGCCGCGAGACTTGAACCCAGAACAGAAGGGCGACAAGGGTGTATCACCTACCACTGACCCACGTGATGTCATGGATTGAATAATGTAGTTTTTTAATGGTTCTGCTGGATGAATTATAAATTCATTTCTTTGAACCCTATACAAATTGGATAAGTAGAATATTATTTTTAAGTTCTATTCTCTTTTAGAGTGAAAGATGAGTTTGTGGTAGAACTTAGGTAATGGATGGGACTCTACTTATCAATTATAGATTTTTCTTCTTCTCTTATTCAATGAAGAAATTAAATCTTATACTTTAGTGAAGGGATCTTAAAACAAAACATTTTTATCCTTATACCATATGTTTTGTTGAACCGATGGTATTTTAAATCATCATAGATTGATGAATTCAAGACCCTCAATTTTACACTTGTTTGTGATTGATGATAACAATAACTACCTATAAATGTTTATCTTTTTCCTCCAATTATATATATCTAATTTCCACCAATGTTCTCCTAATCGATATCATAATTTGGTGGTGACCCTTTCATTTCCCTTTTCCTCTTATTACGACTAAATTTTATTAACCTAATTTCCGATGTGGGTTTTCCCAAAGGTATTTTCTATTTTAAACATTTTATTTTAGAAAAATAATTTCAAATTGTGAGGATGCAATTTATTGAAAGAGGGAGGAATGTAACACCCCATGATTTCATAGTACGTTATTTTTTCAAAGTAATCCAATAACATTCACTACACGCAACACCATGTTCTAGCACACCATGACTTACCAAACAAGCCGTTAAAAAGAGGTTATGAATAGTACTAAAGGAATTTTGAACTTTATATAGTCCTTATAATTTTAGAATCCATATTATGAGTTTCTTAGACATAATGCAAAAACAAAAACATTATTTAGATAAAAGAATTGTTTTTCAAAAAATGTAATTTTATATTATTTTAATGGTGAAGCCTTTTTAAATCCAATATTTGAAACTTTTATATATTCAATTTCACAAAATATAATTATTATTTAGAATTGGGACATAAGAATTTAGTTTCAATAATGTTTTGGTGTTTTTATGATAACATTCATATTTGGGTGAATGGTGAAAAATATTATATTTTAACTAAAAACAACTTTTTTAATCAAAATAATTTATATTGTTAAATTATACATTTTAACGGTTTGGAAGTATAAATAGATTATATTTTTACCATTTAATCCAATAATGGTCATTGTAAGTAATTTAACTTTGAGATTGGACATAAAAAAGTGTCAAACTTTTGATAGTTATTATTCCTTAAAAATATGCCTTTTGGTTTTGACAGTGGAAATTAATTTTAAATTAATAAATGAAACTTTTATGTTTTTTATTTGGTAAAATAGACTTCATTTTTGGAATCAAAATATCGAAATTATCCTAGGGTATAATTTTGGTATATTTCTAAAAACGTTCAATTTTTTATGAATAGTGAAAAACACTAAGTTATAGTTTGAAACTGAATTTTTATTTAAATAATTATTTATTTTATTTAAATTTATTTTAGGTCAGAATAGATACATAATAACTATATACGTTCAATGTAATTCATTGGAGTCAGTTTATAATAATTTTAGATATATAAAACTTTTATTTACTTTTCACCATCTTTTACCCACCTCCTAGGAGAATTTGCAAATTCACATAAATCATAATTTTACCGCTTCTGTGAGTGGAATTTATAAAATCTTAGAGACACGGTTAATATCATGGAGTCAATGTGGTTCAATAAGATAAAAATAATTGTTGGTGAATATTAACCTTTTACTTTTATTTACCACAGTAAAAACAAAATAGGGTAATTAAGGGTAAAAATGAAATTATTATTACCCTTAATTAGAAAAAAACAACCTTAAGAATAAAATATGATCCTCTTCGGTCCACTTGGTTTAGGATAGGACCTTTGTTATTATTTAGTTCAAAGAAGAGTTAAAAGAGTAAAAATAAATGTTTAATAACTAAAACATTTTTAATATAGGGTTATACATAAGATAATTTTGATTTTAAATATTCATTAGAAAGATAAAAAGTTTCCTAAATAATGGTATTTTATTTATAATTTTTAGATATTAAATAATTTAATTTATTTATGACACAATGGTGATGCAGTAATTACCTAATTAATGGAATATTAAAATAATGGATATTATATATATTCAAATAAATGTAAATTGAGACTTTTTCTCAATTACAATAATTTTCTAGGTTAATATGACATATGATTATTGATTATATGAATTTTATTCAGTGTAATAATTCTTTTATGAATTTATCAATTACAAAATATCCAATAGTGTCAAAATTGACAGAAAAGAGTGTTTTAAACAAATTTTATATTATTAATTGATATTATAATCCTAAAAATCTAAGGATCTTACAAAGGACTTATATAATGATAGGTGTATCAATAATGGACCACTTGTGGGTCTATTGGAAGTATATAGTATTTTTATTAACTATATAATATAAAAATACAAAGAGACATGGTAAATGTCAAACTATTTTACTAAGAGTTAAATCTAAAAGATACGATTACTATAGTGACCCCAACATTTATAAAATCTATTGGTTGAGTGGTATAAAACCCATACCCACCATATAATTTTAATAATATACTTTCGATCCATTAGAAACAGAATATGAATTTATTATAAATTAATACTTGAAGTTTTTCCTAAAGAGCCCCTCCCCCCCCCTTATAAAAGGACACCACTTATAACCAATTCTGTACACCTTTAAAGCATTTTGGATTTTCCAATATCTACCCAATTAAGCACCATAAATCCATCTACTCCTCCTAAAAGCCTTACCTTAGGCAGAAAGCACTTCAAGAGTCCTTTTTGGTTCAAATCAAAGGGAGTTACCCAAATTAAAGGTACCAATTTTTCTTAGCTTCTCTTCTTTTAGTTTACTTGTCCAACCCCTAAACTCGTCTTATTATTTTCTTTTGTAACAAAACCAGTATAATAAATATACTAGGATATTTTTATGACATGTATTCGAACTAAACATACACACACCTCCATCTAATGGGTGAAGAACATAATGTTTCTGTGGATGGAAACCAAACGCCTCACGAAACGATGATTGTTCAATTATCTCATACCACCTATCATGGTGGCAATTATGATGGAAATAGAATTAAATATGATATTATTGATATTTATTTTATATATAATCTTCTGTAATTCCATTTTATATCATACCATTATTCGTTTCATGTTGTATATATAGACGATAATTTCATTTTAGGAAGTGCGTACTACCGCCCCCTCAAAGTGATATGACTCGTTCATACAATACATGAAACGTATAAAGGAAGGTGTTAATGAACTTCAGTAACACATATAAGATATTATATTATACTTGAATAATAATATACCTAGGTATAATTTTGTTTTGATTCCTTTTAAAATAAATAATGAAATGGAAGTAGCGTTCATGCGTACGTACGGACTACCGTTTCCACGAACGCGATGAGATTCATTCCCCATCGTATCCATTCAAGTTTAATTATCATTTTATGATTAAAAATAATTTTTAAGGACATGATATCATTCTGGATATGGAAAAAATACATTCTATCCATAACCAACACGTCTTATGTAACAAAACATATAAAAGAAAACGATTAAGTTAACACTCAAACGATGATAATACTAAGATATTATTAATAATCAAATGTTAAAAGATCACATATGATATCATATTAATTTATATGATTCGTGTATAATTTAATAAAAATTATATCACCATTATAAAGGAGGTTAAACTACCCTCAGACAAGGAAATGTACAAGGTAAGGGTTTACTTCACAATATCTTCATTATCCGAGGTTGTTTATACGTAATTATCTACTGGGAATTCATTTTCATCCACATCCATGTTTCTTAAAAATGTATTTGAAAACATTTTTACTATTTAATAGACTATGGGTTAGAGTCATTTATACCCTTGTTATATTTTTTATAAAATGGTTGGAAAGGAATCTTTCTGTCGTTTTCCAAATAAGGTCCTTTTTAACCATTTCAACAAAATTAAGGTAATAATGTCTTTTTAACTTATACGGTGGGTGCGGCTATTTTCCGCCGTTATAAAATATTTGAAGCTTCCCTTACCAAATTATAAGAATATTTTCATAGTAAATATTTTATCTTACAATTATTTTACTTTTAAATGTTTTAAAGATTTATCTTTATAAATATATTTAATTAATGTCCACGGTTTCAAAATGATTTTAATTATTTATTCATATGGACATGAATGTTTTGAAATGATAAGTCTTTTCAAAAGTTTCAAAGTGGTATGGGACACTTTGATTCAAAAATCTCTTTTAAATTACTTCATTTATAAAAGTGTGACTTTTCAATGATTTCAAAAAGAGATATTTCTCTCAAATAGTTTTGACTTCATCTATGTCAACATCATTTGATGGATTTAAGCTTATTTGAAGTTGATTTATTATGATACAAAACATGCATATTGTATTGAAGGTTTTGTGATATGTTTTACTATGGATGTGTTATTTTTATACCATTCATGGTTTATGGAGAAATTATTGACATTTTTTATTCCAGTTTTAATATGAATTTTTAGGTTAAATTTAAACCTATTCATATGAGGAATGCATTGGACATAGTAAGTGACGGGTGGAGCCCTCTATAGCTCCTAGATGCATCGGCAGGTCTAATGAGACAAACTAGTGTCTTGGCACGATGCCTTGACAAAATATTATTTGTAGTATTGGCACGAGGCATTGGCTACGTGGTTATGATAGTCTGGCATTACAAATTACATCATTATAAAAGTGGTTATTGATGTTGCATGTGATTATTCGATTAGTAGAATATCCATGTGAATAAGTAAATGGAATTATTTCATTTTATTTCTTCCATATTATGCTGAAGATCAAGTTTAAAAGTCTTTTTATTTAGTTATTCATTGCATTAAATATTTATGTTTATTTAATAAAGTTTCCGCTATATTTATATCCTTAATGAGCATCTGAGCTCACCCCTTTCAATGTTTTATTTTTTCACGGCTGTGAAGAAGTATTTTCTGAATGACCTGCAGGGAATGTATGTGGGAATATGAAGACAATATTTTGTTTTAGTTTTTCACTTTATGATGTAATGTAAACTTTATGAATGTATCTAGTGATTCCATGGATACTAAACTAATCGGTCTTTCGAGACTAGATCTTTTGTGATCATGCCAATGTCATGTAATAGTGCACCGACTCTTGGTAACTGGGGTTGGGGAATTACAAATAATGAGTATAACTAATGTAAATAATAAATATAACATGTTAAGTATTTTGTATAAATTATATACCATCCAATTATATATGATTTCACCATCAATAGAATGATATTATCGCTCGTGCGTATGTACGGATTACCATCTCCATGAATGCGATGAAATTTATTCCCCGTCATAACCATTCATGGGTAATTTTAATTTTATGATTAAAAATAATGTATAATAGCATAATATAATTCTTGATATTATAGAAATAAAACCTATCCATAAAAACACATCTCTTACATAACCAGTCATGTAAAGGAAAACTAATCTGTTAACACCCTAAACAATGATACTACAAAAATATTATAAAAAACGAAATGTTATAAGTCATATATGATATAATATTTATGTCTCTGCTTGTTGTATAATTTAATAACAATGATTTAACTATTATAATGTTCGTTAAATTACCTTTGATCAAGGAAAATTACAAGGTAAGGGTTAATTCTACAATCTCTTCATCATCTGAGGTTTTTTATACGTGAGTATCTACTGGGACCTCTTTATAATTATCATCAATGTCTCTTAAAAATCTATTTCAAATTTTTTTTACTATTTCCTAGACTATGGGTTAAATTAATTTATATCCTTGTTTAAATTTTTATAAAATGTTCAAAAGTAATCATTCCATCGTTTTCCAAACAAGGTCTTTTACGATCATTTCGACAAAACTAAGGAATGATTTTTTAACTTATACGACAGGTACTTCTATTTTCTATTATTATAACACCATCCAAGCTTTTCCTACCGGATAATAATAATATATTTTAAAATTAATGTTTTCTTTTATAATTACATGTCTTTTAAATGATTTCAAAATGGAAAGAGATATTTCTCTCAAACTGTATTGATTTCATCTATATTAATATCCACAGATGGATTTTAAACTTGTTTGAAGTTGATTAATTATGAAACAATAATACATATTTAATTGAAGGTTTAGTGATATTTTTGATTGTGGATGTTTTAATTTTAATAACATTCATGGTTTACAGTTAAATAATTACCATTTTTTATGCCAGAATTAATATGAATGTTTATGTAATGTTTCAACCTTTTCATATGAGGAAGCATTGGGCATAGTAAGTGATTGGTGGATCCAGCTATATCTCCTCAATGAACTAGTAGGTCTCATGAGACAAACTAGTGTCTTGTGAAAATGCTTTGACAAAATCTTATTTGTAGTCATGGCACTAGGCCATGACTATGTGGTTATGTTGTCCAATATTATGAATTTTATCATTATGAAATAGGCTACAGATGTTTCATGGAATTATTATACTAGTAGAATATCCATTTGAATAAGTAAATGGAATTATTTGATTTATCTTTTCCATATTATATAGATGTTTATGCTTAAAAGGATTGTGTTTTTGTCTTATACATTGCTATAAATATTTATGCTTATATATGAATTTTTCCACGATATTGTTATCCTCACTAAGCATCTGAGAACACCCATTTCTTTTGTTTTATATTCCCTAGGATGTGAATAAGTATATTATGATTGATCTGTACAGATAGGGTAAGTGATATGAGTGTGTAATATGGAGACACAATTCTGTTTTTTATTCATAATGTAATGTAAGACTTATGTATGTATCTAGTACTTCCAAGGCTACTAAACTGATCGGCCATTAGGGACACGATTCCTTGTATCATTCCAATGTTATGTAATAATGCATTGAATCTAGGTAACTAGGGCAAAGACGTTAATTATGTTATCATTGAATTTTTAGTGCAGATAATTGACATTGGATTTAGAAAAATTCTGATCAGAGAACATTACCCTTAAGATAGACTTCGAGGATTAGTATAGAATAAATTTCATGAATTTTAAAAATGTTGAAATTTTTTGAGTTTTCCAAGAAATACATCCCTGTATAGAAACGAGTAAGTAGAGGCAGCTCAGACACTGATATACCTAAGAGTGAAAACTCCAACAATAAGTTTCAGGCTTAACCTAGGGTATCATGGTACACGACAATGGTCCTTGCTGCACTCTTGGTTATGACACTCCTAGGGGATATGCATAGGATAATTCACATTTTCTACAAAAACCATTATGAAGGATTTATGAGTATATACCTCCTCAAAGAATTTTTTTTAAGATTATGGATTATAAACATAAACCTTTCAACTTATGTTAAGTGTTTTAAAAGATTGGAATAATTTATTGTGATTCATAAACTAATCTAGTGTATGGAATTGTTTAGAAATGGCGCCTAATGGAAGGAATATAAACCGTATCAACACAAGTAATCCATTTAAGGATTTCCCTCCTACTGAAGATAATTATAGTGGAGCTGGTGATGCAACTGGTGATGATCATCTTTATAAAGACTTGGATTTTCCATGTAATTGTTTTTAATTATATGGAGTTATTACGAGTCGGTGAAAATTGACGATGCACGATTATGAGGCCTGGTGTGGCCGAAATTAATTTCTCAATATTTTTTAATGTACATTCCGTAAATGTGCGAGCATAGATTTCTATCTTTTGAACCAGTGCTCGGATTAAAAAGACAAGGGCACTATTGAATCTGCAACGCAGTGATTCGCTTAAGGGAGGCTTCACTTTGACCATAATATGTCTGAAGAAAAAGATATATTTTGGTATTTTTTAAAAGAATAAATAAAATAACTTTTCTATTTGATTTATTTATTTCTTTTCCTCTAAATGACAAGAAGAAACGTGGGACTAGCGATGGGTCAAGCCATAAAATGGATTGACCCTTTAATCCAAAGTAACAACGTCTCTAGGAATGAGGAAGTTTACTAATTAATGAATACTCACAATTCCCACGAGCATTAGGAAACCCCTCTCCTCTTTATATGGAGCTTGTAAATAGGAATCAACATTTATTCACCATTAAATGAAGTGATGAAAATGTGCCAAGATTCTAAACCCTTGGAGGATGAAGCTGGTTCCAGTGAGAGGAGACGGGTGACACTAGACCACGAATCGACGGACGACGTTCGAGCAGCGATGTTGGAAGCATGTTGCGGGAAAGAAGAAAGTAGCCACTTCCTCGATCGCGGGTGTCCTCCATCTTTCTTGAGGTATGGGTTTTATTATTGTTTAATTCAAGTGATTATTGAATCTGTTAATCCTACCTCATGATTAAAAGCTAACAATGAGTTCATGGGCCAAACGAACCCGGCCTAGACCATCTACTACCTTCATACCCTTGGGTTCTCCATGGAAGACTGCCGACACGGAAACAAAAAAACGCTACAATGGAGGTGGCGCACCATCCTGCACCACAAGATCAAGCTACGACACTATGCCTCGATGATCAATGGAGCGGCTTACACCGACCGGCTGCGGAAGAGGTGCAGCGCACCGTCGCGCGCCGCCGTGGTGCTAGGAGCCACGACCGATGCTGCGATGGGTAAATGAGGCAGCCAAAACACCGGATGGCTGTGAACAATGAGTGCAATGTGTTCAGGATTCCACCAGTGTGCAAGAGGCCATGACTGAAGCTGTGATAGAGGAGGATGCCTCGCCTCCGGCGGTTTCCACAGCACCACCGCTTTACAAGACGAACGACCGTCAGGCCGTTCGGGAGACTGGGTGTCTCAGCCTCCCACACTGGCTTGGGTGGACACCAATGCATGCTAAACCAGTGGGTCATAATTCCCCCATGGACCATGTCTACTGCTTCCCATCCCTGCCAAGTAATATTGGGGTGGTCGGACCTAGTCGGACTAGACCCCAACCCCACCAGACCCGGAAACACTAAAAGGGCCATATCTTGTGAACCAGATGTCTATTTGACGAACCATATACATCGCTAAGATCCTTGGAATGAGACGGTCCATTTGTTATACTCAAATTGTGTTTTGGAAACATCTCAAGTATGGAAGGTTTGGATCAAATCTGAATCCAACCATGCCCTCAGAACTAAAATGCATATAAATGACAGACTGTGCGTCTGATTGGCACACTGTTTGTCATGTTGGAACCCATATTAAATGGAAGTCATTTGGGTTACCCCTTTTGGGATTATAGTGATGGTCACGGTAGGACTGATATCTCGAGTGGCAGATTCGATGGAACTTGAGTGTACTGGGAGTGAGAAATCCATTGGCAGGGTGTAACATGAAGAAAGAACATCGATCCTATGTGGGTTAGCATATATCGATACTGTGTGGGTTAGTTTCTATCAGATCATATGTGGGTTGGTTCTCAATAATCCTTTCTCGGTCATCACATACCAATATTGTGTGGGTCAGATCCTTTTTAGGTCATCAGGGGTTAAGACCTATCGACCTGTGTGGGACAGCCGTAGTGCTTTTTTATATAATATAATGATCTAGACAAAAGAATAATCATATTTACTTCTGTAAATGAGTTATATTTAATTTTGAGCTGATTCCTTACCTAATTGGTACTTTTTCTTCGTGGTGTTACATGTATGGTACTTCTACCTTCGTGGTGTTGTCTTCATGGCATTACCTATGTGATACATCAATCATCATGGTGTTACATGTGTGGTACATCTATATTTTTGTTGTTACCTGTGTGGTACATATACCTTCATTGTGTTGTCATCATGGTGTTACATTTGTGGTACTACTTATTTGTGGTGTTACCTATGTGGTACTTCTACCTTCATGGTGTTGTCTTCGTGGTGTTACCAGCATGGTACTTCTATTTTCGTGGTGTTACATGAGTGGTACTTCTACCTTAGTGGTGTTAACTTTTTGGTATTCATCCCTCATCTGTGAGATGAGTATATCATGTTAACTTAGGTATATGTATGGGCATATACCTATATAGTGTTGATGTATATTGCTTCGTGATTTCAGATTGAGGTATTGCTTGTGGCATTACCGTTGTGGAACTATGGGAGACCTACAGGGTTCTTGATGTCCCTAATAAGTATCGTTATACTTACCCCTAACTGAGATACACCCATACCTTTTGTGTCTTGTGCACATGACAATCATCATTGATTTAGGATGAAGGAGTCAAGACTGGATGATGCTCAAAGGTGGACCATTTGGGATAAAGTGACGCAGAGACTACTGATCGTGAGCTATACCTACCCTTCAGGTAGGATCCTTTTTGAATGATCTCAGATCTATTTTTCACTTTTCTGTTGTATTTTTACTTTTATTTGTACTTGAACTTTTTAGTTGGGATTTTATTTCATCCCCTTTACATTCATCACACTTTTACTACTGCAGTTTACTTCGTTTTTTATTTTTGTTGTGTTCTTGGACTATATGTCTATATTGGTTAAAAAGGAAATGCCTTTCTGTTTTAGGGATATGTCTTTCCAGTGCCAGTCTCCTAGCCCTTGACTTTAGAAGGTGGGCTTGGGGTAGTCACGGAATGGGCCCTGAGGGACGGGTAGTGACTAAGTGGTATCATATGAGTCGATTCAACCAAAGAACTCAGACTCTGATATTTTTGATTTGGAAATAGTTTTAAGTGTTATGAGTGTGGTTTTTAGTTTAGGGAATCCATTGTTGGTGCGGTGATTGGCGTATCCATAAATTAGGATCCCTAATTCTGATTTCCAACTCAGTGCACAGGAACACTAATTGTGTGAGTTTTAAAAAAATTTACCTTATGATATATTTGAGTCATCTCACCAGCTATAACATTTTGACTGTGGAACATCTATTTTTATTCAAGATTCCTCCATGTAGTTAGCCAGCCAGGATTCCCAAGAGAGTACGTGATGACGGCCCACTGAGTGATGATGCCTCAGTGCAGGGCCCTCTCATGGTGTTAGCACATTCGGGTGGTGTACCAGAAGCACCACTACACATTTGGAATCTGTTTCCACCAGCCCCACCTTTAGAGAATACACTCTAATTTAGCTATTTGTATAAATTTGAGGGGTAGAGTCCTTCATGGTTCTGAGGCTTGACAGACCCAATGGCGGCTGAGGATTTGATGGAGGCTGTAGTCAGAGTTTTCCGCCTTGTTTGGACACCAGCTGACCTTATGGTGATCCTAGCAGCCATTCTATTTCAGGAAGATGAATAGATTCTATCAGAGAGGTCCAAAGTTAGTAGGCAGACATGGAAGAGGATCTGGTCATGAAATAGGCAGTGGGTAGCTATTCGAGGATCTACCACTACCACCTCAATTTGTCCACCCTGACTATAGGGAGTAGGTGGAAAACGTTGAGCTCAGCTCCAGACAACTATAGCCTACGAACATGGTGCTCTGGAGATAATTAGAGGTACTATATGTGTCTACACCACTTATCTATAGTACATACAGAAATAGGTGTGATTTTCACTTTTTTCCATGGCCCACATTCGGATCTCAGAAATTCTAGTAGAGAAATTGGCTCGATCCTTATGGCTAAAGACTTTTACGGGACGTGATTAGATGATTAGACACTAGTTCTGGTAGTGTGAGCTTACTCTAGGAGGTGACAGATTTAGCTGAGATCTTATAGAAGCGGCATCAAGTCCTTACAGTATCATTTTTGGTATGGAGTAGTTATCCATAGTACATGTTCTGATTGATTGTATTTGGTGCAAGGTGTGTTGTGTCCGCGAGGATGGGACCAGGTTTTCCTTTACCGATGAGAAGGGATCCATTCCATTACAGGATGGAATTACCCAACGGAGGGTGCAATTGATTATACATCAGTTGGATAGCCTTACCCTCAGAGTAGTATATGTTTAGAGTCTAAGATTTCCTATAGTGGTGGATCAGTATGCCGATGTCTTTCCTGATGATGTTCCTGACATCCTCCATGCAGTGAGGTAGAATTTAACAATGACCTATACCATGGGACTATACTAATAACTACACCAGCACAACTGATGGCTCCGGCGATGTTTCGTGATATATGGGTACAGTAGTAGGACTTGAAGAGAAAGGGGTTCATAAGGCCCAGTGTTTCTCCATGGGATGCCGCGATTTAGTTCTCTAAGAAGGTATATGTGTGGACTACCAGAACCTGAACGAGGTCACCGTGAAGAACAAGTATCCACTTTTGAGGATTGATGATCTTTTCGATTAGATGAAGGGAGCCTGTTGGTTTTCGAAGATAGACGTCATATTGGGCTATCATCTGCTCAGGGTATGAGATGAGGATATGCATAAGACGATCATTAGATGTCGGTATGGAGACTATGAGATCATGTTTATGCCATTTAGTGTGACAAATTCCCCCAAAGAGATAATGGGACTCATGAATAGGATGTTCTATCTATACCTTGATCAATTTTTGGTTGTCTTCATTGACGACATCTTGATATAGTCAACATCAGAGGACGAGTGTGCCTGTCATCTACAGATAGTTCTGGATAAACTTCAAGAGCATCAAATTTATGGTAATCACTCGAAGTAACAGTTCTGGATATGACAGGTCCACTTTATAGAACATGTTATCTCAATGGCTAGAGTTTCAATGGATCCAGCGAAGATATAGGCTATATTGGATTGGGATCCACCCTAGAGTGAGACAATGGTGAGTATATTCCTTTGGTTGGTTGGATACTACCAGAGACTTTTGCACGACTTATATAGAGTTGTGGCCCCCTTTTCAAAATTGAAAAAGTAGGTATAACCCTTCGTATGGATGAAGTGATTCCAGCAGAATTTATAAGAGCTAAGATAGAGACTGACAAGTGCCCCCATATTGAGACTACCAGAAGAGGGTGTTGGTTATGTAGTCTACTACGACACATCAGGGTCTGGGCATGGGTGTGTCCTGATGAATGAGAAAGTAGGGATCGTCTACGGCTCATGACAATGTAGGTAACATGAGTAAAACTATGCTACCTATGACCTGGAGTTAGCAGTAGTGGTCTTCACCATGAAGATGTGGTGACATTACTTGATGGGAGAACGTTTTACAATCTACTCTGATCAAAATATTTCAAGTAGATATTCTCACAAAAGGACATGAACCTGAGAAAAACAGTGATTGATGGAGTTCATCCAATACTATAACTTTGAGATAGTCTATAATCATGGGAAGGGTAATGTGGTAGTAGATGATCTCAGCAAGAGGTCTGGTCTGTAGTTATTGAGTGAGGCTACCGAGCAGCTATCCATGTTGCAGATATCCTTCATAGATAGAGATGGAGCAGCTTACCTCTAGTATATGACAGTCACGTCCCCACTCCTTCAGTGTGTTCGGGAGTCCCAACTTGGGGACATTGACTGCGAGGATCTACATGATCAGATATCCTCATGAAAGGCACCCGAATAATTTTATGAAGTTGGGGAGCATTTCATCTTCTTCAGAAGATGTATCATGGTACCGATGGCACTGTAGGAGGAGGAGTTTAGAGAGTTCAATATGTCCCCTCTGACGGTAAATCCCGTTGTGGCGATGATGTACCAAGACACCCGACATCAACACTAATGGCCACAGATGAAGAAATGAGTGGCAGATTTAGTTTGATGATGCCTCACTTGTCAGCAAGTGAAGGCCAGGTGTTAGGTTACAGTAGGATTAGCGCAGCCACTTGGGGTACCATAGTGTATGTGGCATGGTTTTTTCATGCACTTTTTGAGAAAACATCCACATATACCCAAGGGACATTATTCCATCTGGGTGATTGTTGACCGACTCACCAAGTTAGCCAACATCCTACCAATCTGAGAGCATGGATCAATAGAGGGCTTGGGAAGCCTCTGCGTAAAAGATATCGTGTGTCTTCATGGTGTTCCATAGATGATCTTCTATGACCGTGACACACATTTCACAAGCTGGTTGTGGAAGGGGTTATAGGAGGCATTCGATAATCTACTACGTTTGAGCACCACCTTTAATCTGCAGATAGATGGTCAGACAGAGCGGACCATACAGACTTTGGAGGTC
Organism: Viscum album; assembly: GCA_963277665.1. Classification (NCBI taxonomy): domain Eukaryota; kingdom Viridiplantae; phylum Streptophyta; class Magnoliopsida; order Santalales; family Viscaceae; genus Viscum; species Viscum album. Next base: position 606,945,296 of record OY728123.1, on the reverse strand, counting down.
ATTCTTTGTGCATGAGTCTTAGATTTTTGATACTGCTGGAAGGATCACTTTCCCTTAGCAGAGTTCCAATACAAAAACAATTATCACTCCACCATCGGTATGGCACCACTTGGGGCCTTTTACAATAGACAGTGTAGATAACCTCTATGCTAGACAGACCAAGGAGAGTCTGGACTTATGGGTCTAGAGTTTGTATGTGCTACCACTAAGAAGGGGAAGGTAATCTGGGAGTGGATAAAGACTGCACTGTGTAGACAAAAGTCTTATGCTGACAGGAGATGTTGACCTCTGGAGTTCCCAGAGGGGGGCCACATATTTTTTAAAGTATCCCCTCAATGGGGACTATAGATATTTTTCCAAGGATGAAAACTCTAAACTAGGTTTATCGGACCATTTCAGATACTTCAGAGGATTGGCGAGGTGGCACACCGCATTTCCCTTCTATCATAGTTGTAGAGGGTGCATAACATCTTCCATGTATCCGAGCTGAGGAGATACGTGCATGACCCATATCACATCATTGACCATAGAGAGGTGGGATTTGATTATGGAGTGACGTTTACAAAGGTTCCTGTAGAGATTGAGGATCGACAGGAGCAAGTCCTTGGTGGTCGGTCGATACCACTGGTGCGTGTTCGCTGGCAGCACGACAACCTCTGAAAGAGAACATGGGAGCATAAGACATAGATTCATGCTCAGTACCACCATTTTTTTCACAGTCTTTATTGTGACATCTAGGGAAGAAAATACTTAAGGTAGGTAAAATGTAATGACCCAGATTTTAAATTTATTTTTTTAACTATATATAATTATTATGAGTCTGTGAAAATTGACGGCACATGATTCTGAGGTCTCGTGTGCCCGTAATTAATTTTGAACTTTTTTAAGGTACGTTCAGTAAATGCGCGAGTGGCATTTTATAACTTTTTAACTGTTTCTCAGATTAAAAATCAGAGGGAACCATTGAATCCATAGTGTCATGATATGCTTAAAGGAGGATTCACCTCTACCGCAGTAGGTCTTGAGAAAATTTTCGATTTTGGGAATTTTTAAAAGAAGAAATAAAATAACTTTTTTATTTGATTTATTTCAATATTTTACTCCAATGTACAATCAACAACATGGGACTGATGATTTTTCAATCCATTAAATGGAATTAACCTTCAATCCTAAGTAACATCATTTTTTGGAATGAAGAAGGTTCCTAATTAATGAACTCTCATAAACCCCATGAGCGTTAGACACCCCCCCTCTCCAATTTATATAGAGCTAAGGGATAGGTAATGACACCTCTTCAACAATAACTAAGTGCTGACCAATTGTCGAGATTCCAAACATTTGGATGATAGAGCTGGTTCTATTGGGAGGTGATAGGTGACACTGAACCATGAACCGATGGACGACGTACAAGCATCGTCTTTGGAAGCATGTTGTAAGAATGAAGAACATTGATACTTCGTCGATCATGGGCATCCTCCATCGTTTTTGAAGTATGGATTTTATTTTTATTAAATTCAAGTTATTATTGAATCCTTTAATCATGTTTCATGATTTCAAGCTATTAAGAAGGGTGCAGACCTAACAAACTAGGTCCAGACCCTCCACTAACTTTCTACCCTTACGTTCTCTGTGGAAGACCGTCGGCGCGACAACACCAATCGGCTATGATGGAGGAGGCATTCCGTCACGTGCCACAAGAGGAGGTGGAAGCACTAAGCTATGATGATCAGTGGAGTTGCCGACACTGGCTGACTACGGAGGAGGTGTGGCTCGCCATCGCTCACCGCTGGTGGGAAATGATCCTTGAAGGAAGTCACGGAGGGTGAAGGAGGAAGTCATCACACTGACCGACCATGGAATCTAAGGAAAGTGAAACCAACATTCCCCTAGTGAGCAAGGGTCCACAGCTGAAGCTGTGGTGGATGTGGAACCCTCACCTCTGGTGGGTTCTATGGAAACTGGGCAGTGACAAGGTGGTATCGCCGCTTCACAAGTTGAATGGCCTTCGGGTCGTTCGGGAGACTGAGGGTGCCCCCCCCCCCCCCGCGCGCTGGCAAGGGCGGTCCCCACCATGGGCCAGACTGGTGGGCTTCACCCACTTGTTGGCCTAATCGACCCCCCTAGTAGATCGAGTCGCCTCCCTTGCTGGTCGAGCCGCACCCTTGTGGGTCGGGCCTCCCCCTTACAGGTTGGGCCGCGCCCCTCTTATGGGCCGGGCCAAAACTCATCGCAGTGGACCATGCTCACCATGAAAAATCCCAGTTGGGTTGGACCAGGATTGTGTCGGGTTAGCCCAGGCCAGGTCAGGGCGGCCCAGGCTAGGTTGGGTCTTGTCGATCCGACTATGTCGGACCGAACCGGGGCTCAAATAGATATCTCGAGGGGAACATTCTATGGAACTTGAGTGCACCAGGTGCGAGGAATCCTATTGTCGGCTATAACGTGAAGAAATAACATTGATCCTGTGTGGGTCAGCGTATATCGATATTGTTTGGGTTAGCTTTTTTTAGATCCTATGTGGGTCAGCACTCAGTGATCTTGTGTGGGTCAGGGCAAACCGATCTTATGGGGGTCAGATCCTGTGTGGGTAAGCGGGGGTTAGTACCTATCGATCCTATGTGGATCAACATCAGAGTTTCTTAATAGAATAAGAAGATATAGCCATATGATTAATCATTTTTTACTTCTATAAATTAGTTATAACTGATTGTGTGCTGATTATTTACCTAAGTGGTACTTTTTCTTCTTGGTGTTACCTCTGTGGTACTTCTACCTTCGTGGTGTTGTCATCGTGGTGTTACTTATGTGGAACAACAATCTTCACGGTGTTACCTATGTGGTACTTCTATCTTTTTGTTGTTACATATGTGGTACTTCTACCTTCTTGGTGTTATCTTCATGGTGTTACCTATGTGGTACTTCTATATTTTTTGTGTCAACTGTGTGGTACTTATAACTTCGTGGTGTTGTCTTGATGGTGTTACTTGTGTGGTACTTCTATCTTAATGGTGTTACCTATGTGGTACTTCTACATTCATGGTGTTAACTTGGTGGTTTTATTCTCTCAGGTGTAAGATGATTATATCTTGATTACTTATGTATATGTTTGGGCACATACCTAAGTCAGGTTGATGTATGTTACTAGTTATTTGAGATTGAGGTCTTTCTTGTGGTATTTACTTTGTGGAACTCTTGGATATCTATGGGGGTCTTAGGGTCCCTAATGAGTTTTGTTATACTCACCCCATCATGGACTATGCCCACACCTTGTTTTGTCTTGTGAAGAAAAGGTAGAACATTGATCGAGGGTGATGGAGTCGAGGATGGAAGGTGCTCGGAGGTGGACCATTTGGCGTGATGTGATACAAGGTCTAGTAACCGTGAGTTGTACCTATCCTTCAGGTAGGATCCTCGGTGAATGATCTAGGAGCTATTGTTTCCTTTTTAGTTGTCTTTATACTTTCGTTTGTACTCTTAAAAATCAGTTGGGCTTGTATTCTTGTCCCTTTACATTTAGCACACTTTTTACTATAGCAGTATACTTCATGGCTGCATCATGTTGTCTTCTTGGACCTTGTGTCTGCACATGTTAAAAAGGAAATGCCTTCCCATTTTAGGGATAAACCTTTCTGATGCTAGTCTTCAGCCCATGGCCTATGGAAGGTGGTCTTGGGGTAGTCACATCATGGGCCTCGAGGGACGGGTCCTGACCATCATATTACTATACTAGGACAACTCAATCAAATTATGAATGATAAACTTACCCATATAGATCACCCTGATCCACAACATAGAAAATCAATGTTAGACCACTTTATGCGGTAAAAACCAATATTATTCAATGGGACTACAAATCTATTTGTAGCGGAGCAACATATATGTTCCTTAGAGAAAATATTTAATTCATTGGGGAGTAGCAAATGGGAAGAATTATCCAGGGTATTTTATAACATCACGGGATATGAAAATCAATGGAGGTCATTAATTAAAAACACAAAGTAGGATGAAGAAGTATCAAATCTGTAATGGAGGTATTTGAAAGAGCCTTTCTTAGAAAAACACTTACCTCATGACCATCGAGCGAATATGGAAAGAAAATTTCATAGTCTATGGAAAAAGGAGGATGAGAATGTCACAACGCTTGAGGATAACTTTACATGGTTAGAAAGACATGAAAAAAAATATATACGTATCCCAAGGAGTAATCATTGTCGTTTTTTTGATGGGTTATATCCATTTCTCCATCGAGCCTTAGTCTCACAATCCTTCTCATCATACATTGATAATGTCTCCTGTTCTATCAAGACAGAAAAGGAATTCTCAATGTATTTTGACATTAAAGCAAAGAAAGAGAAGAAGAGATCAATAAAACACTCTATAAATGGAAAAAAGTGGAATAAGGGAAAAGTTGAATTTCCATCATTTCGTAAATGTGGGAAGAAACACCCTCATAATTTCCTGGAGGGAATGTGTGTCTATTACAAGTGTCGTTAAAAATGTCACCAAGCTAATGATTGAAAGGGAATGAAAAAGGCTGTCAATGTTGAGTGCTACAATTGTGGAGAAATGGGGAATTATCCAAATGAATTTTCTATGCTCTAAAGAAATTATCTCAGAAAAGTACATGGGACCATGAACAAGATTATACGATCACTATTGGTAAGGTTGAAGCTCTGAAAGATGTGGTGGTAAGTAATTTAATGGTTTCCTTAGGTTTATCCAATTATTTATTTGATTATAGATCATCACATTATTTAATTTCTTCTCAGTTTTCTAAAAAAATTAGATATTTCCATTTTGATTTAACAAGGTAGTTCGTCAGTCAAAACTCCTAAGGGAAGTATCATTGCAACAATTTTATTTGTGAATCATTTCCCATTAGGGCATATAAATTTTCTTTATTTTCTGGTCATATCATCTTACCAATCATTTAATTTGATATAATCCTTGGTATGGATTTTATTTATGACCATGATGCGAAAGTATATTGTAAGAATAAGTAGTTCACAATTTTCAATGATGATAAGGAATACCTTACTTTTGAGAAGAAATGTCACTATCTGGTTTTTATCTCGATCTATACCCACTAGATCTACTAAATTCAATTATTGGTGAGGAAGTTAATGAAATATCTATGGGTGAGGAAAATAATGTTCTAATATAGGCCGTAACTATTGTACATGAATATATTGATGTGATTATAGTGGTTTTATGTGCACATTCTCCAGAACAAGATATTGAGTATTCCATTGATTTTATTCAAGGTTCAAGGCCCATATCGATATCCCCTTATAGAATGGCCACTATGGAATTATTGGACCTAAATAAACAACAAGTGGAATTTAGTAATAAAGGATTTATTCTCCCTAGTGTTTTTCCATGGGTATCACCTGTTCTATTTGTTATGAAAAATGATGGATCAATGAGGTTGTGCATTGACTATAGGGAGATCAATGTTATAACATAAAAGAATTTGTGTCCCCTACCTCAAATTTATTATCTATTCGGTCAACTTCATGAAGCTCAATATTTTTCCAAGATTGAACTTCGATCGGGATATCATCAGTTGTGTGTGAAGAAGGAATACATTATGAAGACAACATTTTGTACCAGGTATGGGCATTACAAGATTATAGTATTGTATTTTGGACTGACTAATGCACACTCTATTTTCATGGATATAATTAATTGAGTTTTCAAGGAATTTCATTATGACTTTGTTGTAGTATTTATTGATGATATCATGTTATTCTAAAAAATCTACAAACATCAAGAAAATAAATTTCATACTATTCTGAGGACACTTAGAAGAAATGAATTATATGGGATGATTAGAAATTGTGAATTCTGGCTTCCAAAAATTTCTTTTCTTGTACATATTGTCTCTAAGGATTGAATATATGTTGATCCTTCTTAGACAAGAGAAATAAATGAATGGCCAACACAGAAAAGTATACCTGAGGTACACAGTTTTATTGGTTTAGCAGGTTATCATCGGTGTTTCTTCCAAAAAGATTGCACTGATTGGCTAACACATTAACCAAGCTCACACGTAAAGGGGTTAAATTTGTTTGTAAAAAAGAGTTTAAAGAATGTTTTGAAGAACTGAAGAGAATACTAGTCAATGCTCTAATATATACTCTACCATCTAGGAATGATGGGTTTATTATTTATAGTGATGCTTCAATGAGATGACTTGGTTGTATCCTTATGCAGAATGAAAGAGTTATTAACTATGCATCACGACAGCTAAAAATTCATGGACACAACTATAACACTCATGATCATGAGTTAGAAATTGTAATATTTTCTTTTAATATATTATGACACTCTCTCTATGGTGAAAAATGTGAGATATATACCGATCATAAGAGTTTGAAGTATATTTTCTCACAAAAAGAACTCAAAATGATTCAAATATGATCGTTTCCACTTCTCAAAGATTATGATTTCACTATACACTTCCACCTGGGGAAGTAAAATCTAGTGGAATATTCTTTGAGTAGAAAGGATCATGGAGTTTTTAACAAATGAGAGTTGAAAGAGATAATAGGTTCATGGATATACTAATGATGGATATAGGAATAATCATGGAAGGTGAAACATCAATACTTTTTCAAATGGTTTCCAATCCAACATTACTAGAAAGGATAAAATGTTCTCAGAATAATGATGAGGAGTTTAAAAAAATATTAAAGCTTTGAATAATGGAAGATTGATTGACTTAGTATATAAAGATAGAATTTTGAAATTTGGGAAGAGACTTTGTGTTCCTAATATAATTGATCTAAAAAGGGAATTTTTAGATGATGCCCAAAGATCCAATTTCTCTAGACACCCTTGTAGCACTAATATGTATAGATATTTGGAAGAAACTTTTCGGTCGGACAACATGAAGAGAGAGATTGCAGATTATGTGTCAAGATGTATGGTTTGTCAACACGTTAAGGCCTAAAGACAACATTATGGAAGAGTCATGAAACCTCTTCCCATACATGAGTGGAAATGAGATGATATAATGATGGACTTTTTCATGGGGATACCAAATAATCTTAAAAGGAATGTTTCAATATGGGTCATTGTTGATCGTCTTTCCATGTCAACACATTTTCTTTATATAAGAGAAGATTTACCACATTAACGTCTAGAGAGAATATATATTAATGATGTTGTAAGACTTCATGGATTACCCCTATTGATTGTTTCTGATCATGATCTCTATTTTCCATCAAGATTCTAGAAAAGTCATCAGAAGGCCCTAGATGTAGAACTTCATTTGAGCACTGCTGACCACCTTCAAACTAATGGACAATCAGAACATACGATTAAATCCTTATAAAACTTGTCGATATCTTTCTCACGTGACTTTCAATGTATGTGGGGTCAATATTTTTCTCTGGTAAAATTTTCCTATAATGACAGCTTCCATTGAAGTATTCAGATGGAACCATATGAAGCATTATATGGAAAAAGATGTTACAAACCAACATTTTAAGATGATGTTGGTGAAAGAAAACTCATAGGCCCAGAACTTTTTGAGGAAACAATAGGAATGGTTACGTTTAACAAAACCCGCATCAAAGCAGCTCAAAGAAGGAAAAAGAGAAATGGCAATAATTGAAGAAATTATTTGTAATTTCATGAAGGATATCATGTATTCTTTACGGTATCACCATGTAAGTGTGTTTTACGATTCATAATTAAGGGTAAATTTTCTCATTGGTACATTAGATCTTTTGAAAATATAGAATGATTTGGAGTTGTAGCTCACTATTTGGAAATTCCAACATGTCTCTCCATACTTCATGATGTTTACCACATATCACTATTGGGATAATAACTACCTGATCCAACACATGTACTCACCTATGATGAAATAGAAATGGAACCTGATCTTTCCTATTGTGAAGTGCCTATCAAGATTATTGATGCCAGAGAACAAGTGTTGAGAAACTAGACAACTCATCTCGTGAATGGTCTATAGAGAAACAATAAGATGGAAGAGACAACGTGGGAACCCGAGAAACATATGATGAAAAACCAGACAAATATTTTTATGAAATAATATTCTAGAAATTCTATGGATGAAATCAGTTGAAGGTGGGATGAATGTGAAACCCCATTAAATAATACAATAGCTTGCGTTGTACGTAGCATTGAGTTCTAACAAACCACGACCAACCATACTATCCGTTATGAATATTAATACCTAATTTTTGAAATCTTATAAAATATAAATATAAAAATGGAGTTAATTTTTTGATCCATAATATCAAAATTAGCTTAGGGTGAATTATAGGTATTTTTCAGAAAACATTCAATTTTTGATGAATAGTGAAAAACAATGCTTTATTATTTAAAACCGAAATTTTATTTAAATAATTAGTTATTTTATTTAAATTTATTTTTGGTAAAAATTGATACATAATACCTATATATATTCAATTTAATTCGTTGGAGTCACTTTATAATAAGATTATATATATAAAATTTTATTGAACTTTTAACCTCTTTTACCCACCTTCTAGTCACATTTGAAAATTTGAATAAAACATAATTTAAACACTTCTATGAATTGAATTTCAAAATAATGAGCTACATGGTTGAAATCAGTAAGTAAAATTTCATTCAAAAAGGTTAAAATATTTTTTTTTCTAATAGTAACTTTTGACATATATTTACCACGATTAAAAGTAAATAGGGTAATTAAATATAAAAAATGATTTTATATTTACTAGACAAAATGTATTAATTATATTAGATAAGTTTATTTAGACCAGAATCAACCTTAGGAATAAAATATGATCCTTTTTTTAGACTTGGATTATATTAGGACATTTTTTATTATTTTATTCATAGAATAGTTAAAGGTGTTAAATTCAATGTTTAATAACTAAACCATTTTTAATATCTGTATATAAATAATATAAATTCAACTATAAATGATAATTATAAAGCTAAAAAGGATTCATATATAATGGTATCTTATTCATAATTTTTAGACATTAAATAATAAAATTTATTTATGACACAATGATGATGCAATAATTACCATATAATTGAAAAATTTAATAAAATGATATTATAAATATTCAAATAAATGTAAATTGAGTATTTTGATGAATTCCACTAATTTTCTAGGTTAATATGACATTTTAGGGTTGATTAAATATATTTTTTTGAAGTGATAAAGTTTTTATGACTTTCACAAAAACCAAATACCAAATAGTGTCAAAACTGACATTAATGAGTTTTTAAAACAAACACTATATTATTAATTGATATAATATTCCTAAAAATAAATGAAACAGAAAAAGGACATGTATAAGGTTAGATATATGAATAAATGAACCACTTGGGGTTCCCTTGTATTTTTATATTAGGTTTATTAACCATTAATTATAACAATACATGAATACATGGTAAAAGCTAAACTATTTAACTATGAGTTAAATATAAAAGATATGGTAAATATGGTGACCTAAACCAATATAAACCATAATGGCTAAGAGTTTTTATACCCATACCCACGTTATCCTAGAAATAAATAATTTTGGAGCCATTATAAATTGAATATTATTGTACAATAAAATAATATTTCAAACTTTTCCTAAAGTGACCCTCACCTCTCTTATAAAGGGGTTCATCCCCTTGTCTCAAAATCACACCTCCAAAGCCATTTGGCTTGAACAAAACCAACTCAAATATACTACCAACTACCATAAATTCTACCTATAGGACTTAATTTGATCAAAAATCCAACCTAAGAAGCACATTTGATCAACTCAAAAGGAAATAGATGAAGAAGAGGTTATAATTTCACCACCTCTTTCAAAGTTCTTTTCTTCTTCCACTTCCTCCTTATTTGTTGTTTCCATACCAAAAAAATAACTCCAGTAACTTATAAATACAATGATGTTATTATAAATATGGTACAACCATATTCATTATTCTTTATATCCTATGAATAACAAGTCACCATACATGAGTACGTACAACTTACCGTGTCCACGTCGTGGTGTAGTGTGTTATTCAAAATCTTCATTATTTGGATGTGTATAATAATGAGTATAAATAATTTAAATAATAAATATAACTTTTTAAGGTTTTTTTATATATGATATACCATCCAATTACATATGATTAAACTATCCATATAAGTATATTGTTTGCTCATGCGTATGTACAGATTGTCTTCTCCACGAATGCGATGAAAGTCATTCCCCATCATAACCATTCAAGATTAATTTTCATATTATGATTTAATAATAATGTTTAAGAACATAATATCATTATGTATAGTAATAAAATACATCCTATCCCTAACAAACATGGCTTACAAAGCCATGTAAATAAAGGAAAATGAATTAGTTAACAACCGAAATGATGATACTACTGAAATATTATTAAGAAAGAATTATTAGAAGATCATATAGGATATATTATTTATGTATGTGGTTCTTGAATAATTTAATATAAATTATAGAACTATTATATAGGAGTTTAATGTACCCTATATCATGTAAAAGTACAAGTTAAGGGTTAATTCAACAATCTCTAAATTATATGAGGTTGTTTATACGTTTGTATATACTAGGAACACTTTATTATCCACATTCGTGTTTCTTAAAAATATATTTCGAAACATTTTTACTACTTCATAGAAAATGGTTTAAATTAATTTATAATCTGGCATGAAATTTTATAAAATTTTTATAAAGGAATCATTTCGTCATTTTTTAAATAAATAACATTACGACCTCTTTGACAAAATTAAGGAAAGAATGTTTTTATAACTTAAATGGTGGGTGCCTTTATATTCTTCCATTATAACACCTTAGAATATTTCCTTAAAATATTATAATAATATATTCAAAATAAATGATTTATTGTATAATTACATGACTTTTAAAGGATTTCAAAATTCAAAAAAGATATTTCTCTCAAATAGTTTTGATTTCATCTATGTCAACATCGATTTATGGATTTTACACGTGTTTGAAGCCGATTTATTACGATACAATATTTGATATTGTATTGAAGGTTTTGCGATATGTTTGACTATGGATGTGTTATTTTTATACCATTCATGGTTTATGGATAAAGTATTAACATTTTGTATACAATTTTTAATATGAATGTTTATGTTATGTTTCAACCTTTTCAAACGAGGAATGAATTGTACATAATTAGTAAGTGATGCGTGGAGGCCGCTATAGCTCCTTGATGCATTGATAGGTATGATAAGACAAAATAGTGTCTTGGAACAATTCTTCGAAAAAATCTTATTTGTTGTTTTGCCACGAGGATTTGAAAATATGGTTATGATGTCTCGAATTTTGAATTCTATCATTATGAAATTTACTCTTAATGTTGTATGTGATTATTTGACTTGTAGAATATCCATGTGAATAAGTAAATGACATTATTTGATTTATCTTTCCAATATTATTCATATGTTTATGATTAAACAGCTTTTGTTTTGTTATTATACATTTCCTTAAATGTTTGAGCTTATTTATGAATGTTTCTACTATATTGTAATCCTTACTGAGCATCTGAGCTCACCCCTTTATTATGTTTTATTTTTCCCAAGATGTGAAAAAGTATTTTATAACTGACCTATAGGGATAGGCTAAGGGATATTAGTGTGTTATAAAAATACACAATGTTTTTTTATTCACAATGTAATTTAAGACTTATGTATGTGTCTAGTACATCCAAGGATACTACACTAATTATTTTTTCGGGACATGATTCTTTGTATCACACCTATGTTATGTAATAATGCACCGACTATAAGTATCTAGGGTTGTGTAGTTACATATAAAGACTTCATATGTTGTATAAAAATAAGGAATGTATTCGTTTATACAATATGGTAGGTAAATATTATTTTAAAAATATTTATAGCTTCTCTATATTTTTATTTTAATGAAATGTTCATTATATCCCATGTAAACACTTATGAGTTGTCTATTTATTTATTTATTCCTTTTTAAGGATTTTAAATTTTGTATATTATGAATTTTAGAACCCCTTATTCTCAATGAATATTTTTCCCTTATAATATTTATATAAATATAAAATTGTTTTCTATTTTATTACTTTTATTAATATCACCATTGAATTCATATCTGTTTTTATCTCTTAATTGATTTTCATAATTAAAGATATGATTTTCTAAACTAAATTTGTTTATTTATGACAAATTTTGTTGAATAATAAGTATTTATTAAAATAGTTTCATTGAGAAAATATTTTTTTATAATTCATTAGTGATTTTACATGTTTAATTTTTTATAACTATATCAGTTAGTTTCCTTTAAAAATGTTTGTTTTAATAATATTGGTTTAATTATAATCTTACTAGTGACACCCTTCCTCCACCCCTTTATTCCAAATTAAAAAACTATTTACATTGTAAAAGATATATCAAAAACCCTCTCTAAACCCTAATATCTATATTATTAAATATATGGTATATAAAAAATTTCCTCCTCTATAGGTATTAGACTCAATCCCAAGAGGTGACATGAAGATCAAGGTATGAGTACCTTATCCCAAACCTTCATTTTGATGCTCTATTGATATAATATATTTTCATAATCTTCATTATATACTTCCATGCATAAAATTTAATTTTATTCTCTTCCATTTAATATATTAGATAGGATATATTACCCATTCTATCTTATAGAACAATTTTCTTTATCATTACTCTGTTAGTGTATTCGTTACCAAGTCTCCCTTTCCAAACCATATTTATTATTATTTGGTAATGAAACTATATTAAATGTATTATTTTTACTAGGAATCTTCTCTCCTGGAATTAAAATCCTCATGATATATTGTAAATTATCTATCACTTATACTCTCTCTACATACCACTTTCATAATTTGTTACTATGTTGATATACGATATTCAAAAAAAATATTTTCATCTTAATTATCCTTTTACCCCTTCTATAAAATAATAAATCATTAAAATTAATTTTGAAATATTAATTTAATTATAATATAATTTATTTATTTAAATCCAATGTTTATTAGTTTTTCCCTATTAGGAAACACTTTTTAAAAACGTCATTGACACATGAATTTCTTATCCCACATATGTGAACAAATATGATATATATATTAATTTTTCGTTTATGGTTTTAGTAAAAAAAATATTTAATGATTGAATATAAAAATTATAATCATATAATTTCACAAGTTTTTGATTCTAAAATTATAAAATAGGCTACATAATAATTTTAATAAAACTAAGAAATATTATTCAATTTTAACCATATATAATAATCATATAAAGAAACATATATTTGTCTGGAATTAATATTTTTAATATATTGAACTATTTAACTCATTTGACATAGGAATAAAATAAAAAATATAACATAAAACGTTTAGATTTTATGGAACTACTTGACATGTACCAATAATTTTTACCAATATACCCTAGTAATTTTGTTATTATAAACAATAAAACCCGATAATGAGGAAAACTAAATCAATTAATATAATATTTGAATAACACATGATAATAAATGTATAAATATTATTAATAATATTGAAATAAAAAATAATATGTTATTAATTATTAAATTATTTAAACGAAATTGAGTATTTAGTAAATTTGAGGATATGCGAAGGGAGTCAGGGTTTGAGGTAGGGAGTACAATTACAAATCCAATTTATTTTCTTGTATTGTTTCTCTAATGTATATAATTTCCTATATGTTTTATCTCCCATGTAGTTAATGTAATTAAGACATTATTTTATTTATTTTAAGGATATTACATATCTTCTCGCATCTCTTATATTCACATGTCACTTGTTACCTTATTTTATGTGGTTTCGATCACTATTTTTGATTCATGTGGATTTGTTCTCTAGCACCCAGAAAACACTATTTAATCCACATTATATTTTTTCCACAATCCCCTTTAATGAGACTCATTCTTCCTTTTCATTTATTTTTAGGATACCAATGTCATTGTTGATACTTATCTATTATTTATTTACGTCAAACACAAGGAAGATTATATTGGATTATTTTCAAATTTTGATGTTCCTCTCAATGTATTGGTACTTTAGCATTAATTGTTTTCAAGGATCGATTATAGGGATATTTTTTATTTTTATTGTTTCAAAGTAATTAATATTATATTTATTAAAATAATTTTTTAATTGAATCATTATTCTATCTTTGAACAATAATTGAAAAAATATTTTCCACTATTTTGGTAATTTTTCATTCATTTTCATGTATATTGTTATCAATATTATTTTTTATGGAATTTATTTATATTTAATGTTTAAATAAATATAATTTTTTAAAATATAATTTTATTAGATTTATTTAATTAATTAAAAATAATTTTCATTATTAATTTCAAAATTAGGTAAAAAAAATTAAATTATTTTCGAAGAATATAGTCAATTTATTATAGTCCTCCAATGAATTTTGTTTTTTGTTAATAACTACTAATATTGCACACATTTATAGTTCCTTATAATAGTTGTCCTTAAATGGATTCTTTTTAACAAAGATATCCATTTCTAAAATAATCCTACTATTCATTATCCATGTATTCAGGTATTGGTGGTGTGGTGGAAATGAAATCGCTACAAGAGGAATGATATATCACATATTTTATATTTCATTATCTTTAATAATATATAAATATTTATTATATAATAATGTTACTTTCTTTTATGAATACTACAAACTTGATTCTTCTAATTGATGTGTGTTCATATAGATAATCATTTATTTTACTGACATAGGAAGTTATGTAGTTTACCATCTATACATTATTCCATAACGTGTGAATACCTTACAGTTATTTAATCATGTTGATAGACTTTTATCTGGATATCCACTTTATTTATTTTAATTAACATTTTATTTTTAAAAAAAATCATGATAATATATTTGACAGATTTAAGATTGTTTTAAAATTCATAAGGTACACATATGTATGGGTATATAATTTTTTCCTGGGAGGTCCTCAAATTATATGTCCGTTTAAATCAATATTTAATGTTTTATATCTCATGATATAATTTTGTGTTGTTATTAAACTATTATATTTGTTTGTAATGGAATACATAGACCTCACACAATTTAAATTTTCCATTTTTTTGATTGCGAATGATAAAATTATATTTATATATTATATTATTTTGTCTTGGAAGAGAATTTTGACATATTATTGGATTTTATATAACTATAAATGTTTCAAATTATTAAATAATGTCATCATGGATGATGATTTTTCTATGATGAAATATTATTCAAATTATCTTTTGAATGATATAGTTTCATGACAATCCTTCATGGTACTTTTTTACATGTCCATGTCATATGATTATTCCATTTCCCCCATGAGAAATTTAGATTATTTCACGATTTCATTCTATTTATAATTCCATTTTCCCCAGATCTTATTTCTCAATTTCAAATTATTTATTGATAATTCTATTATGTCTCATTGATAACATTTTACACTATTACTGATGGTTTGAATACACAAAATTTATTTGTTTCCCCATTTACCAAGGTCATAATAGGCCTTAAAGAGATTTTGATAATAATTTATTGGTTATAAGACAATTTAGTTGATTATGTTTTATAATTGGATGAAATTATATCAACCTAATTCCCTAATATTTTGAATTTCACTCTGGAAGTTAGTTATAATTTGTTTTTAGGTGTAAAATTTTGTAAGTTTAATACAATATTTAGAAGTGTGGGACTGGGTGAATCTCTCGATTGTGTTTATGTTTGGTTAATATTATTAAATTAAAATATATTAACTTTCATATTGTGCAATTAAATATTTTTATACTTGGTTATAACAATATAAGTAACTAATTTAAACCAAAATTTTTGGTTTGATTTTATTAAAAATTAATTTATCCAGTACAAATACTATAATATATTTTGAATATATGTCATGTTTACTATATGAATAGTTATTGAGTGTTGATTTATAGATTGTGGGACTTTGGGCCTAAATACCACTGATCTAGGAACTATTGGGAATTCTTTAATGGTGTTACACCATACATTATATTGAATGAGATTTATATTTCTAATTATTTTGATCTTTTTCATGATATTATTTTTTCTAAAACATTTATTTGATTTAAAAATATATGTATTAAATATTATATTTATAATTTTACTCTATATTGAAAACAAAAATAATTATTTTCATTAATATAAAAAAATCAAAATGATTGGAACATATTAATTTAATTGATAAAAATTTAACATATAAAATAAATCAAATAAAATAATGAATTCTTATAGAGAATGCATGATACAAAATAAGATTGAGATGTAAATGGAATTAGGATGTGAGATAAAATATTAAATAAATACTTAAAAATAAGAGGATTTATATTATTTCAAAAGTGAGTACTCATAGAGAACTCAGTAATTAAATATTTGGGACCTAAAATGAACAGGTTCCTTTGACTTATACTTTGGAAGGTGAGAATAATATGGTTGAACCAAATTTTACTCAGGTAATGATGCTAATATTGATCCAAACGTCATATTTCAATCATTGATGAAGGATTAGATATTTCAAGCCACCAAGTAGAAGATTATTTGGGTTATAAATGATCTAAAAAATAAGGAATATAATTTTTTTTCGAATATAACATACATAAATGATGAATCCTCATAATACAAGAAGTTACAAGAGATAGAAACTATCAAGTTACAATTATCCCCACTAATCCATACTCGTAGAAGAAACAAAAATTATATTATTATAAAAATCCCATTATTGTACACCTATTTTTAATAAAAAACTTTTTACAAATACAATAATTCATTCAACCATGGAATAACAACTTAGAGAATATTTATTATCACCTCATCTCCATTTCACAAAGTTACACTAAACAAATTGTATATATTATAGAAAACTGAAACTCTACTACCCAAAACCATCCCACCATTGATGAAAACATCCATAATAGACTAGAAACACCCCATCCATGATCATATTGATACTATAATACATCATATTTAACTCTCCACCGCTACTCTACCCGGATAGTACTCCCATAAAATAATTCTCTTGTAAAAATTATATTTATAACTAAATAATTACGTACCTATATCTGTGGTAAATACTAGGATACATATGTCTTGGTGACCCTAATATGATACATTTCCTTGTGAAATTTCATTGAATGTATCCAAAAGTTCTATTATGTCATGAAATTATCTTATAAACTATATAAAATTTGATTACTATAAAATTGAAACAATAGTATATCCGAATAGTTAACTGATAGGGAAAATTCCCAATAAAACAAAAAATAATATTGAAATATATATATCATAATTATAATTGATAAAATGAAATATAACGTGTATTTATAATATATGGAGTTTATTAAAAAAAATTATATATATTTAAAACTTTTAAAATAAGAAACACATTAGATATATACTATTAGTGTAGATAAATAGAAAAATAATACAAAATAACATTAAATTTTGATTTATTTATTTATATATAATTGATAAAAGATACTTATTTTTTCTTGGTAACAAAATTTATATATTTTCATCAACAATTGAAACATTTATATAATTTTGAGTTACAAATTTTTGGAGGACCTTCTATGGAAGCTAGTCGAAAAGATAAATATGTTTATAGTAATTAGGAGAGATATTATCTTGAAATTACTATATTGATTATAAATTCCATGGATCATCAATTATATAAGAAAAATAAGAAAATTTATTTTTCAAGATGATGGAAAACCCAATAAGGATATATTAAGAGTATTCAAGATATAAAATAATATTATTATTTTTCCTCAGAATGAATTTGTTTTCACATAGAATTTTTTATATTTTTAAATATTATTTTATTTATTAGAATTATTTTCATTAAATTACATTTTTAAGTGGACATATTAAAATGGGAATAAATTATTGTAAAAATTATTAGTTATTTTAAAAAAGTGTATAATTATAATTTAAATGTGTCATATTGATATAAAAAAATTTTATTTGAGTAATAATGAGTATTTCCATTGGAGGGGTTTTTTTTAAAATATTTACAAACATTTTAATTTCTTCTGAAGTGGTGATAATTCAATTTAGATATTAAAATATATTTACAATATATTTTCATATAAAAAATAATTTTTAAATCCCTACATTAGATGTATTGACATAGAGTCTATTGTTATAGAATTCTATAAACATAATGCTCATCATAAAAGAGAGATAATTTTACATGAATTAACTTCATGGAACCCCTACCTAGGTTGGAAATGAAGAAAAGTGTGACCCCTAATCCATGAGTGTAATATGCCATAGGTTGGAAACTAGAATTAATTGTATCTGTAAAAAACATAGGTGGACTTCTGTCCAAAGTCCATATAAAATAGACTAATTGTCCAATATCCTTCTATATAGATATATGAAAAATATCGAGATTGAATAAAAACTATATCTACATGTTAATGAAGCTAATATACCCTAGAACAATGCAAGGATGAACTCCTAGGAACTACTCTGGATTTCCAGTCAACTACATCCTTAATCAACATCAATATATCTTTCAAAACTAATCAATACAACTATGGATAAATCCACAGTAATGATTACTTAGTAGAATCATATTTATACATGTTTCGACATCCATGGGAGAAAATACTATATAACAATGCTTGAGATAATAAAAGTTGGATTAGGAGATAATGAAGGATAGAATATATTAAATTAATCATGGTTGGATGTGAGAATGGTAATAGGGAATCCCATATCTATCAGCTTCAATTGTATTACCTGCAATCACTATACAAGTTCAAAGATACCCCACCATAAAAAAGTGATGGTATTTATGATATCTAAAAATTATAGATATTAATAAATGAAAAAGGTTTCGAAATATATCACTATTACTTTAACTATCATGGTCGATCTACTACATCATCAAAAAGTGGAAACACCTTATCGCAATCAAATTATCACAACCACTTCTATATCATAAGTATTAGCATATCATCAAAACTACCACAACCACAACCACAACCACATAATCATTGAAATCATGTCATCACTAGCACCACTAAATAACTACATAATTTTCTCATTGGCTCATGTAATAACTGAGATCCATCACATTGTAAAATTTTAACATAATCTTAAGATACATACCCTTCGGATATGTGTGAATATAATAATCAAGAGTCATTATAGCCTATAAATAAGTCCACATGTGATATTTTAGATTCATTATAGATCACAAATTTACATACACACACACACACACACATTTAACTTTATGACTCTATATCCCATGTATGTATATATAAATATTTCATATTCATATAAAATTAAATTATATAAGGACTATGATCATTGTAAACAAGATCCATTATTATTCCTCTATAGATGAACTATGTTAAAAGACACTATATCCCATGTAGATATACAAATAATTGAAATCTCTCACATTATAAATTTGTAACATCAAAATATTCAAGACAATTAAGAAAATAAAAAATATTTGTAAAAATAATCAAACATATAATCTAACATATACCCTAAAATTCAACAAAAAATCAAATTTAATCCTAGAGAAAAAACACAGACATAATAAATAATAAAATAATGACTCAAAATTTCATTAGATAATTGAAATCACTACAATAAATTAGAATCCACTACTATGTATTATGATAAACCCTAATATAAATTATTTTGTTTCCAATTAAATATTTATATATTATATTCTAATAAATTATTTCGTTCACCATCATTATAATCATATTTATTTATTTAATTTTCTAAAGGAGTACAAACCTCATAAAATGGAAAAGTACTAGTTGTATATTCAAGGCTCTGGAAAATTAGGGAGGCTAGAAATGAGGGAGACCTAGTTCATCCCCTCTCATGAGGATAATACCCCTATGTGGGAGTGATTTCATTCTTTTAGAAAAATTTATCCTTTCTCTTTGGTTCACAATTGGTGCAAGAAAATCTGCATGTTTTTCCCTCATCATCAAGTATGAAGGATATTCTTATGTTTTTTAATTGAACCCCTATATAATCTAATGAAATAGAAAATTCACGAAGGGAAAATACCTAAAACATTGGGGGAATTTAAAAATGTTGTGGAATATTTTTCACCTATATCTAGATTAATATAATACTACTTTAAATAGAATAAACATGTTCCCCAACACTTGCCTTAGCGAGTAGAGATTATCCTCCACCGATGTGTGAAATGAAATAAAAAATGACCACAACCTGGGGTTCGCGTACCACATTATCTCCCACAATAACATATATAATAAACATTGCATCCATTTTTTGAATTAGGCCTGAGTTATTTGGTTTCTCGTGAATCCATATAACTTTATAGATCATTGTGTTCAATAGAGATACTATCCAAAAAACAGAGATTGGAATTGTGGTAGGATAATCTTACCTTCTTTTTAAGAGTTATACCATGTCAATCAGTTGGTTACGGGTGATGATAACGACTTTACTCCTTTTAAACATTGTTTAATCCCACTGAGTTGTGTTTCACACCTTCCACATGCACTTGAAATTAGCTAAAAGTACCACTATACTTTCCTTCCTCACCAACCCCTTCCCCCGCACCATGGAAATGATTAACATCAATGTCGAGACCCTACCCCTCCAGATAGGAAAAACCGGTGAATCCACAAAATAGTGTGAAGACCTCTCATGTCCAATCAACTTTCAAAAAAGGGTTCCCAAATATTTCCCACAATTGGACCATGAAACATGTATATATTGATTCTTAGTAAATATGCTTACATATCATAATTTCATCAATAATAAATTCCAGTTTCAAATTATCCAAACAAGTAAGTTGGGTTACTTGGTAAATTACTTGAACCAAAAAACCACACCCCAAACAACATCATGTGAATTAGAAATCAATATTCATTGAAAATACGACACTATTATTTTTTCCTATGAAAATCTAGTAAAAACTCACTTGTCCTGTTCATTTTTAATCTAGATGAGGGAAAACACATCATGTTGTTGTTAATATTACAAAATTTTGGTAATTTCCTACTATCATCATGCATGTAGGAAGGATATATCTTTAAATGGGAATCATGGGAAGCCGAGATAGGATCCAACATAATTATTATTCAATAACCGGATTTCACCCTTACCCATAATATGGCGATAATGATTCTGGAGTGTTGGGAAATGAGCCTAGATGATAAAATAGAAAGATTAATTACTTTTTCTTCCCATGTCATTATTCACAAGTTATTTAGTTTCCATGAACTATCTCTAAATAGTCCACTCATAGAGGAACTCCCATTAAATTTTTATATGCATACATTGAACGATGTCTTTTAGAATCCAGAAATTAATTCCTCCCCATTTCATCAGCCAGACCTTTCTTCCCCAGGAGACAGAATGAAACATCCCATACAAATGGGCATCCCAGATAAATGAATCCATAATAATTTAAATGTGAGAAATGAATCCTTTTATAACCATGGTATCTAAATGGGTACTCCTTGGAATAGAGGAAAACCCACTATTTACTAGATATATTATACCATTGATGGAAAAATATTGGGTTTTCTAGTTAAGGATTCTCTTTATGATCCTTCCCAAAATTTTATCCAAATGTTGAATTTGATTCCTTTTTGTGAGATGGTGTATCCATGGAAATCTATATGAAAATCTATTTCGTTAATTTCAGGACTATTAAGCACGAAGGAGGACCACTTATCAGAGAACCTTCTTGTGATAAAAACCCACCCTTAATATGATTGAAAATATGTACAATCCATTTGAAATAACTTTTAATCACATTATTGATACCTAAAATTGATATCTTCTTGTAATTTTAAAATATAATGATATATTCTAAAAACATAAGGTGATAGTACTAACTAAACCCCAATATCTACTGCATATGAAAAAATAACATCTACAATAAAACTATAACCCTGATGACTCCAATTACCATATTATTCCTAAATCTCTCAACTATAAAACACATAAACACTTAATAAACATCCATAACCTAACATAAAACCCAACTAATAACATAATTATATGAAGCATCAGTAGATCCATTTACATATATTTAAATTTTCACCGTCTAACCAAAATCCAAAAAACATCACCCTAGGGAAGCAAAAAACTTCCAAGGTAGAGACTAACCTCATTATATTAATACCATCCCAAAAATAGCTTAGATAAACCAATAGTATGAAAATAAATGGAATTAATGATAACACTTTGTAACTACCCTAAACATCCTGGATAGTTAATTTGTGATTTTGGGGTGTTAGGGCTATGGAGAGGAATTATTAAGGCGTTCGTGAGGAATGAGTTGGTTTCTTGGATACATTTTTGATCACCACACTATGGTTAAGGGAGACGTTGTAGATATGGATAACATGAGTTTATTTGGATAAAATAAATTTTGGGTTATAGATGTGGAGTTTGGTAGTCTTATACTCAATACAATATGGGGTATGTAAACTAACTGTTGGAAGGTGTTTTTCACGGTGACTTTTTCTTCAGTAAAAAAAGATAGCAAAGAACCTAGGATAAAAGCATGCCATGTTAAAGTGTCAATAAGAGACCATAATTTTAGATAATAAGTAATTTTAAAGATAATGGTGGGTTTATATGTATCCCTATGTAAAACAAGGTGTTTATATTTCCATAGTGTTAGGAATAACCCCAATAGACTTTTAGTGAAGCTAAGTGAAGACCGTCAATCCATTATGGGAGATGTATTTGGAGTTTTGGTGGATGGCTGTGATTGAAGAATATCCCTTTGGGAAATGAGGATGTGAAAATTAATATAGTAAAATTCATGGTCGTTCATCATGATGAGGGAGTTAAGAAGGGGTTATTCTGTATGGGAGAGCTAAAAAAATCAAGAAATGGTCTCTCATTCTTCTGTGGACCCAAAATGTGAAGAGAATATTCCCATTCCATGGGGTTTCTAATGGTTCTTTTAAAGAAACATTAAATGAAAAAATGATAGTAGATATTTGTGGGAGTTATCTATTTTAAAATATGATATTTTAGATATCTCTTTTACTAAGACTCACCATGGTCATGGTAGATGTCTCCACACTATTGTAGATGTTGTTTTGGATTCCCAAATAACAAGGCTTTTACATTCATATGGGTTCAATTTTATTTCCTTATCAAAATCCCTGAATAATTATAGGTCCTATTTTGAATCTTTTACTTATCTTTTTTATGGATCTTCATATTATTGATTCATGTCATGAATCTTCATTATTATGAGATTATTTCTATATTCTAATCCATTAATTCTTCATAATTATTCTTCCTTGTATGATTTAGGTTGAATGAATGATTGAATATTATAGACTAAGGTTTATTTTTTGATGATAATTTTATTTCTTGAGATACAAGGATGTTTTTATGAATTTTTTTGGTGATCTTCTGTAGTTATTTTGTTTATTATAGATTGGATTCCCTGATGTAGGAGTTTTTTGTTATTACTTTTATTTGATAAATTTATTTAGTTCTTAATTTTATATGGAACCAAATATATTCCCTTTATAACCTATTAATCATAGTTTATTATCCACTTGAATTTAATGACCATGAATATTATCATTTCTCTTAGATTTATATCCATATCTCTTGAATGATTGGCTTCACCAATATTATTTAATTTGGAACACACTTTTGGATTCCCATGAAAAAATTCCTTACATGAGTTAAACAATTATAACCCCCCAATACCTATGATTCATTTATGTTAAATTAGAAAAAAAAATCATCCCCCAGCCTCGTGATGTGTTGTTATAGTCTAGAGGAAGGGTTTTGATGTCCTTATACATTTAATTCTATTACTATCTTATCCAACTCTGTGCTATATAGATATGGTTCTAGAGTATTGTTCATTGTTATCATATTCATTTTCATTTAATATCTCATCTCTCAAGACGCATGTTTTAGAATTTGGACATGGGAAAGTGGAAATTATGTTCTTCCACCTTGAATTGGTTGGTTCTAATTTTTTTTTAATTTATGTTATCTTTTTCTTTAATAAATATATATGTGTGTGTGTGTTTCTGTGAAACATGATTTATAGGTGGTATGAAAAGTCTTATTATATCTCTAATTTCTTGGTAATTTTGTTGTTATCTCTCTTTATTTCATGAACATGTGATTTTTTAATTATGTTCATACATATTACTACATAGTTTTGGATATTCAGAATAAAATACAAAAATAGGTTAATGGGAACAGAATGAGAATGAATGTTTAGAATTAAATTAAAAAAATATTGTATATATACTATTAGAATATAGAGGCAAGGTAACCAACACATTATGTTAAACTTATTAAGGAACAATAAAATGGAATTATGATGAACGATGTGACCTAGAATTTATATTAAAAGGTATTAAATGAATTTTTTCATTTAATTTTATATTGTTGGGTAGTCACTGAAGTTCATTGATTTCTTTTATCCTTGTATGTTTCCATACCCTATGAGTTTTTTTAACTGGGATGTCAGTTTGTTCCATTTAGTGTCGTCTGGGTAGTTTGGTTTGGTAGTAACTTTTATATATGGTGCTAATTGATTATTTTGTTATCCCTCAATGTGTTTTGTACCTTGAATATATTCTATTTATCTATTATAGATCTTGAAATGATGAGTTATATAGTGACGAATTACATGAAAATTCGGAAAGGTGGTGTAATGTTATTTTCTAGATGGTGATGATTGGTATAAGTGGAAGGGTCTATTAGCAGAAATGAGGGATGATATGGGACTTTTGTTGAAACCCAATGATATTTTGAATGTATAAAATAATATTTTATAGTGTAATAGACATGAAAAAATCAGTTTATCGAGTGTTACATGAAAAACTATGTTTATCTTATGATACATGCAATAATATGTTTCTTCAATAGCTTGTGTTACATAGAACACTAAGTTATATAAAACAATAATATACTATTAATATTATTATTTAAATATAGTGTTCTCCCATGGACCTTGGAAAAGAAGGTATAGAAATGATTTACTGAATTATGAAGTTATTTTTTTAAACATGGATATATATTTAATTCTTTTATGGACAATTAATTAGAAATGACAATAAATATCATTTGGAAAATCAAAAGAAATATTTTTTTGAAAAAATATTTAAAATCACAAAATTGTGTTTCTTAAAATAAAATAAATAAATAACTCTATTTGGAATATATTAGTGAACCATATATGTATTATATTCAATATAATGTTTAAAATTCATCATAAGTTTTTTGTATAGTAGATAAAAAATAATACAATTTTAAAATTTAAAAACATTATTTTTCTTCTTCTAAATAGTCGTCTTGTTTTCTTTTAATGGAATACATAATTTAAACCTAATTTTTTATAGTTTTATAGTTTTTATGTGAAAAAATAAATTAAATTTGGGAAAAAATAAAACAAAAATTATATTTTAGGTGAATATTTTGTTTTTTTTAACAATCAATTTCAGAAGAATATCATTTAATATTAATTTTTAATTGAATTTTTTGTTTCCACCAAAATTATTTACAAAGAAAAATTATATTTTCAACAATTTTTAATGTAAACTTTATTAAATATTTTCAGGACCCGATCCAAATTGGGGCTTCTGACACAACTACCCCAAGCCAGCCTCAACATTCCCAGGGTCAGCAATAAGCGCTAAATCTAATATCCTAAATAGGATGACTTTTCCGAATCTAACTGTTCAAAAAAAAACCAACCATCTCAAAAATTAAGTGAAGATGAATAATATTAATAATATACAGAACTAGAAAATAAAAAAATCGTACAAAAAACTCTAGGGTGTATAAGAATAATGTACTGGAAACTGAAAAGTAAAGGGGAAAAATACAAACCCAATCGGAAAGATGTCCCACCATAAAAAAGGGAATGAAAAATGGAAAGAGATCCAAAATCTTGATCAGTAAGCTTTGAAGTCCATATATTTTCTAATTAATACGTTTCCCTATACTCTTCTTTAGTCATTTCATATATTTTAGGCATCTGCATAAGACACGACTCATATAGGTAAATCCCATGTAAGGGTGACCATATACATACCGAGTAGAAAACCTAGAATGTTGAAAAGGGGAGTAGTAAGATACCTAATAGGAATATATATATCTATATATATATCTATATATCAAATATTAAATAGATAATATCTCAACCCAAAGTACATATTCAACCTCATGCAACTATAGGGAGTTCAACACTTCTTGTAGGAAGACTAAAAATCACATCTTCTACACCTATAGAAAAATAGTAGAAAAATACATCAATTAGGGTAAAAATATATATATGCTGAAAAAATTTGAAACAGAGTTATAAGGTTATCTCCATCATATATCCTAGCCCAAAACAATAGTCACAATCTGTTCCAAAAGTCCAACAATGATGCCCAACATCTCAGGTGTCTTCTTAGCAGAAAAGACCTAGTCAAGCATCACCTGACCATTGTGGTTTATAGTCAAGGGGAAAAAATCTCTAAGTTGAGTACCCATTACCTCTTTAAATAATAGGGTTCCAATATATTGTCTTAGGACCCATTACCTTTTTCTCAAGAGGGTTCCACTGTAGTCATTGAGGACCCATGCCCAGCCTGACTGGAGGGTGCACTCGGATGGTCATGGACCCATGCCTTTTCTCTATATGACGGTTCCTCACTATTAATTGAAGTAATATTCCCATCCCAAATAGGGGGATCCACTCATAAGATTTTGGAACTATTCCCTTTATATATACAAGGGTGAAACTCTTATCATCGAGGAACCATGCCTAGCCCAGCTGGAGGGTGCAGCTTGGAAGGTCGATGAACCATGACCTGTCTTTGCGGGTGAGTGAAACTCTAGTAATCGAGGACCCATTACCATCCATGATGGAGGGCTAAACTCAAATATTCTAAGACCCATTCCCTATGTCAATAAGATGGTGGAACTATAGTCATCGAGGACCCATTGCCATCCTTGCTGGAGGGTTCCACTTAGAAGGCCTCTTGTGCAGATGCCTGATCAATACTGTCATCAAGAATTACCTAAATAAGATACATTCCTTTAAAATATATCATCGAATCCAAAAATTCAAAACATAGACCAACAACACATTTTAAATGATAATAATTTCATGAT
Source organism: Viscum album (assembly GCA_963277665.1). Classification (NCBI taxonomy): domain Eukaryota; kingdom Viridiplantae; phylum Streptophyta; class Magnoliopsida; order Santalales; family Viscaceae; genus Viscum; species Viscum album. Next base: position 606,918,085 of record OY728123.1, on the reverse strand, counting down.
AGGCTACTCAAGAGACAAACTCTATGTCCAAATAATGTATATATGGGAGATAGAAGTTCCATTAAAGGAAACTATGGGTACATGGAATATAGGGGAACCACATGACATGTGGGCCACCCCTTAATCATATTACTCTCCTCACAATGACATGGATACCACACCATGTTTATGTACATGGCATGATGGAGGACTACACATAGTGTCCAAGCTAGTAGGGGTTGAGTTATGATCTTGTAGTCATGTCCATGTACAAAACCCTTGTTTGTGTGCATTGGAAAATGTCTTGTGCCTATATTTTACCATCTCTGGATATGACTATAGTACATGTTCATTAAATTATAATAGCTTCACATAGTCCTTGGGGGTCCCATATCATGTGTGATACATTAAATTTTCTTAAACCCTAGTCACCACAGCATAGGCCCAACACTCAATGTGTTCTTTAAACTACACGTGTGTAGTTAAGAATTTTAAACAGTTCAGAGCCAGTCTATGGGTTCTAGATATGATATTTATGCCTTCAAATCTAGCCTCATATCCACTTGAGATTATTTATTATACACTCTGGCTGATGATTCCAACCCTCTATTGGTCGTATATCGAGTTAAAAGTATTCTTGTGTTAACTTGTACGCATAGTTATGCCTATGAATAATCCAATGAGTATCAGATTTCAAAATTCATGATAAAAAACAATATATTCAATTATTAATCCCAAAATACATACATAATCATTGATTCCTTAGTCTCCCAAAAAACTGGTGTGAATCTGGTGTTCTGATCGGGCTCGATACAACTCAAAAACATCCAACCTTGACCACGTAGGCCAATAGTGATGATCCTAATAAAATTTGGGGATATGAGAAATAAAACCATGTATTTTTATTGTTTCCTAGTGTTCTTGGACAATTTTCGTGAATGGGGATACCAGGGTTGGAAATAGTGAATAATTAAATTGAACCGATACATACGTACTAACAAAGGTATAATTGGAACAGATCAAAGGTGAATAATTGATCATGCTCATCCAATTTAATCAAAAGGGAATAAACCAAAAATTAATGAGTTTAACATGAATACTGGATTATTTTGCCTTGAATTATTCACTCAAAAGTGATCGAATGTTTATGTTTTATTGACTATTCTTCTATCCTTTTGATTTATTAGTTCATCATTGTCAGATCATAATTCTCTAATGTATTGGAAAAAATACTATTGATTCTCCCATGGTTTATGCGGATAACTCTGGGAAAATCACAATGAATATTTATTTAAAACAATTTTTTTGCGTTAATTTAATTAATTAATTAAATTATAAATTTCGATAATTTTCTAAACATACTACTGAAGAACCCTTCTCCGAGCCCAATGTTCCAACAAATTTTTGGAAACACCTATGGTATTCCAAAATTTATAGACACATAAATGGTATCATATTTTTGAACCATGATTCCTTTCAAGAGTAATTTCCATTTCATTAAGAAAGTGGAAACAAATAATTTAAAATATGTTCAATATTTTTTTATAATTAAATCTAGGCACACCGAGCACCATAACCTTACACTCTCATAGCTCCTACATTTTAGAATATATGTACGAATACATCAATGTATTAAAAATATTAAAAATGAGTCACTACATCTTTCCATCCTATAATATTTTCATCCCCAAAAATAATAAATTCGAAAAAACTTGGGGTAATGCTTCCACATATGGATCATCCATTCCCAAGAGCTCCCCTAAATGTTCTTGTCCTGCGAAAACAAGAGATCTTGGGGGGATCTATCCATGCATTGTCTTCTCCATCCAATCATTGGTCACCACAAAGTTCTCCACAAAAGTGTTTCCATCATCAATTTCCATCTCACCCCAGTTGAAAGCATGAATTGTTTCAGGCACGTACCTCCTCAATTGTGACACCCAAAAGATTTCATGCACCCACTATAGTAGTGGGTGAAAGGAGAAGAAATAAGAATCCTCTAGAACCCTCTATATGATCTCGAATGGCATAATGAACCTCGTGGATTGTTTGCCTCCCCGAATGAACCTCTTTATTATAAAAATGAGGTCTCCCTACTCGAAATACTTAGTCCTATAATGGAAAACTATGTAAGATTTTTTTATCTCTGGTCAATCCTCATCAAATCCCGAGTGACATGAAACATCTCCAACATCACCCATAGAAACAATGGACCCATAAGATATGCCTCACTAATATTTTTCCAGCACAATGGTGACACGTAGGGTCTCACATATAATTACACTAATGGATCCATGGTGATAGTAGATTATTATATTTTGTTTTTCCCAAACTCAACAAGGGAAAGTGATCCTCCCATCTTGGACCAAAGTCTAACATGCAAGAACTCAGTATATCCTCCAACACCAGGACAGTGCACTTGGTCTGCCTATCTTTCTTTCGGTGGAAGACTATACTCATCCTCATATGAAACCCACATTACTATAAAAGGACTCTCCACAATGATTATGTGAATCACACATCACGATTAAGGAAACTTTCTGAGGTCACCCCATGAATCTTAATAATCACTTGTACGTACATCTACACTAAGATCTCTTGCGAACTCTACTCCCCAATAACAAGTGGAAAAATTTTTGGAGTCGGTAAAATATCACATAGATGGATTCATGGTACTTCACTGTTTATGGAATCCATATCATAATTTCCATTTATATGTTGTCTCACATCCACTATGATATTGAAAGGGGATATAATAAACATGATGAAACCTTGTGCCCAATCATCACCTGGTGAGATGTAAGGCATCAAGAGATGAAATAAATCATGGTCCATATCAAATTAAACAACTAGAACTACAACTATAGGTCCCCATAAATCATCCTCATATCATGATGTATAAATAATGGAGAAGTGAGGAAACCTCCCCTGCACATAATTATTAGAACCACCACATGACATGGAAAAGGATAACATGATTAACATGTTATGAAAATATATATAGTGAATCCTGTATTGATATCTAGTAATGAAAGATATTATATTTAATGTCTCTAAATACGAAATCTCTTACATTCTTGAGAAGTAGAGTCCACACCATCGATTGAAGAAAATCTTCACCTTCCTACTCAACTAGGTTCAGCTACAATGAAGCCGACTTCTCAAAATCCTTCTACATCAAATATACCTGGGAATTTTTTCTAATGACATTGACTACCATGTTTTCCTTAAATAGAGTATATAATATCTTAAATTCATAGTTTCTTATGATATATAACCAGTATTAATATTTTATTTTGAAGTCCCTCTGCATTAAGATGTAAATGAGACTATGATGGTCTGAATAAAACCAATATCGCTCTCCTAGAAGATAATTCCACCACATCCATAGGTCAAAGACTCCCACTTCCAACTCTAGGTCATAATTGGATTATTTATTCTCATGCGGTATTATATCCCTCCACCCATATGTGATTACTTCCTACCATTACATCAACACACAACTGATACAATCTCGCAAGTCATCCCAATACACTATGCACTTCACGCCATCCATAAATAGTATGAACATAGGACCACTCATCTACATCATCCTCACATCCTCAAATTCTATTTGGCATAGCTTAGTCTAAGAAAAAGTAATTATTTTATGTCAGTGTGTGCAATGGGGATCCAATCCTACTAAATTATTCCATATATAACCAATAATACCCTTCCAATCTAACAAAACCTCTCACTTAGGACATTATCTTTAATGGGTACCAAGAATGTAACACATAGATCTTTTCTAGTAATACCTCCAAACCATTTTAATAAATAAAATTCCATTGGAATAGAACCTTATGAATCTAGAACCTGAATATTGGGAGATTAGCATAAATCAATTTCTCCCAAAGGAAATCTAAAACCATCCTCATGTTCCTTGCATTCTACATATCTCATTTTGATTATATGAGTATGTCATCGATGAAGAAAGCCATAATCAATTTCAAGTGTGGATAAAATATTAGATTTATAAAATCCATAAACATGATAGGGTAATATTTCATGTTAAATTACATCACAAGAAACTCATAGTGTCCATTTCTATCATAGAAATCCAGTTTTGGAATATCGACCTTGATAACCCTCAACTTGTGGATGTCATAGTAGAGATCGATCTTCAATAATAATCTTGTGCCTCAAAAAAAGTAAAAGTGGTCATAAATCCACCTTAAGTGTTACATTTTCATTATCTTGGATTAGATCAGGTAATTATAATAAATGCAATTCAAAAAACTCCCATAAACCATTTTCATGAACAATAATGGAGCTTCCCAAGAGGACACATTGGGTTTCAATATTCCCTTCCCTTGAATGTCCTAAAAATGAAACCACAAGTCATAGATATCTATAAGAGACATGTGATATTAATTAAAAGATATCTAATAGGTCCAAGGAGGCAAGATATCTCAAAACACCATATCCTTTATCAGAGGTAGTCACAAAATGTCCTTGGGGAAGAAGTCCAAAAAATCATTCGCAGCTGAATGAATATATATTATGGATGGTCCTTCTACACAAAGGGCTATATATTCCAACTGATGGGTGATGGGATTCATATTTCTTCACATAGATCCCACTCATTCTTACATGATATATCTCTCATCCATAAAGGAGAATCTTGTGTCATCAATACAAAAAAATCTATCTCATTTTTGGGGACATTGAATCTCAGCCCGAATAATGGACTTGTAATCAAAACCCAATTTCACATTATAGTGTTGCATCGTGTAGATAATAATTCCACACGTGAACATATCTACACCATGTGATATTCCACACTATTAGAAGATAAATGACAAAGAGAATGTGTCCCCTATAAGAACCTCAATATGAAGATTCTTGGAAAATTCATTAACTTGGAGCTTCAGTTATCACGCCTTGATTATAGAGGGGACTGAATGAATTGAACCTATGTCTATTAATACTGAATATATATTTGAATAAACACAAATCATAACTCTAATCATCTTTTGTGACACTTGGTTGAAAACCTCCATTGCCTGTAGCTATTCACAACTCCGACCAGTAGCTCCTAAATCCTAAATTGGGTCACCTAGTGGTGGTGGGAGAAGGATATAATTACATCATCCATCACCCACCACTCCTCATTATGGAGGTCCTACTTCTCCTCTTCCACCTCCACCATCTAAGGGTCCAAAATTTCTCCCCCCTAAGAGATCCTTCATCACATCACTATCTCTTCTGTGGGAGTCCATCAGCTATCTCACTCCTCTTCTCATCATGTATTATCAGACATCCTTGCATTATGTGACATTGTATATCAAATTCATAGAACTAACCCTCTCCAGATTCCATTGTCCTCTATGCTGCCTCTGACCATGTCAGTGAGCCTGATCTTCTTAAGGTATCGTATGTTGAGAGCCCATCGAACAGGTTTTTCTTGAAAATGTTGAAGGCTCAGTATTGTATTTCCCAGTTCCAAATAAAGTGATATTTATTCCCTCTAATAATAATATCTCTGCCACCACTGCCCAATCCAAAACCATACCATAGGTGGGATTTCACAAGGTCACTACGCTGATATAGATCTACATGTGGAGTCCCTACTAAATCTTCTGATATTAGAAGAAGCTACTGTAGATCATGTCAAACGATTAATGTATAAGGTATAAAAACATCATGGAATAATCCACCCCTATCATACCTCCTTGCTGTAGCTCGTGACTATCAGGAATATAGACTAATCATAGACAAGTGGGTTATTACTCCTCATGGAGAAACTACTCGAATTTGGGCCATGTTAGTGGAAAATCATCATCATCTGGGTAACAAGACTCCACCAACGCCTAAAATATTCATGGAAAAGGATAGATTATAGTTCAACAACATATTCAATCAGGGTATAGATAATAAAAATGATACTGACCACTGACTATCTCTAATCCTCAACTTCTTGGGTATTTGGCTCTCTACAGAACCTCATTGACATTTGGTGCTAGAAATCATGGAGAATGCTAAGCCTGCACGCATCCTGATCTTTCACTACTGATCAAATATAAAACTCAAAAGATTTAGGTGCTCGTACATGACCACCCAGAGAAAAAATATCATGGGATAAACCCTGAAGTGAGGCATCATTACTCATCAAATCATCATCATTGTCCAGAAATGGGTTCTCTATAGGCTATCATCATAGACGCATCCTGAAATTTTAATCAAGAAGTACCATAGTGAGATGTGGATATATATATATATATATAAATGTGAGGGTTAAAAAAGAAGGATATTAAAAACTCAATCATATATAATTCATATATCATTGATCGTTGTAAGTTATGTATCAATATGAAAAGTCAAAAAATAGGTAGTCAAGGTCATGGTTAATGGATATGATAGATGATTGTACAATCACTGGGTTCCCTACCTTGAGAGCTACACTCAATTCACTTTTACACTTGTGACCAAAACCCCAACCCAATCCTTGTATGTTTACTACTCCAAACACTATCCCAAGGGTCCTATAAAATATGATACTAATCTTTAACGACTCAACACAAACTAAGGCTCGATCCACAACTTCTCCATGCCCACATCCATAGGCTAGTGTTTGGAGACATGTGATGAAATTCATATATGAAATGGGAGGGATTTTCCTTGTGTTCCTATATTCACACACTCAACCATCTCAATGAAAAAGTTAAAAGGAATAATTATAAAAATATACACATATAGATTATACAACCAGTATGAAAAACCTCTAGTGTGTACAATAGTATAAAAGTGTAAAATTAAAATAAAGTGAATAAACACATTTCTAACTAGAAATATGGAAAAACCTGGAAAATTTGGAAAATTAAATTTAAAGAAAGACAGGATCCAGATGTAAATGTATTGACCACCTTATGTGGTCTAACTCACCATATATCCCTCAGATCCTCTATAGATACCGCTGAAATTTTCATCATCTACATATGAAATGAAATGTGTGGGAAAATCCCATGCAAGGGTAAGTATATTCATACCTAGTAGGACACCCCCAAAGATGAGTGGGGGAATAGTAATAGACACAATATGAATATATAGATTGTAAATATAAAATAGTGAACATATCAACACAAATAATGTATGAAAACCCATCCAACCATATTGAGATCAATACATCATGTTGGTAGACTACACATCACATATCATCCACCATTGCAAGAGAGTGGAAAATTACATTAATGGAGATATAAATATATGACTTCTCAAACCCAAGAAACAGTAATGGGAGAGAAGGGGATCTCCATCTCACAACCTAGTCCATGAAAAGTGTCACCATAAGTTCTAGATTTTCATCAATGATTTTTAACATCTCACCCATGTTACCAGATGTAAATATCTAATTCTGGTCTATCATATTACATTATTCAACGTAATTGAGGGGCCACAATCAGTAGGGAGAGAGATAATTACTTGGTGAAATAGGAGGGTTCCACATTGATAGTCAATGACCCTTATGTTGTCTACATGGGAGTGTTCCACTATAGTCATCAAGGACCCATTCCCATACCTTCTTCATGGCGCCACTCAGAAATTCAAGGACATGTGCCCTAATTGTATAGGGGGGTTCCATTGGTGTCATTGAGTACCAATGCCTAGTATGACTGGATGGTACATCCCTAATATTATAGAACCCATGTCAAGTATCTATTCGAGGGTGCCACTCTTGTCATCGGGGACCCTTTACCCACCTAGCTGGATGGTGCCCATTGGATGTTCAAGGACCCATGCCCTTTCTCCACATGATGGTTCCATGGAAGTCTTTGGGGAACCATTCCCTGATCAAATGGATGGTTCCACTCAAAAGGTCTAGGACCCATTCCCTATATCTGTGGGAGGGTTCCACACAACTCATTGAGGACCCATGCCCAGCCTGACTAGAGGGTGCCACTCACAATGCCTATGGTGATCCTACACGATCACTAACATCATCAAGAATCGACTAAAAATGATTATTTCCTTGAAAATATCACATGACAACCCAATCGAAAATTGGATGACACTTTAAAATTATATGTGGAAAAAATAGAAGATATTCTATTTTCCATCCAAAATATGAGTCCAGTGTATGGTTATATGAGATATTGAATTTACCTAAAATGAAAACTATGGGTGCACTCCATAATGGGACCCACATGAAATGTGGTATTTTCCATTTACCTATCCATTTACATTCCATCTCATGTCTCCCAAACCATGTATATATTAACAACAAGGTGGTGGAATCCATGACATTCCCATGATAGTTGTATTTGAGCCACGTTTTTCTAGTCATCTCTATGTATATATCTTATGTTCGTGTACTTTGGAACATGACATTTATCTAGGAGATCAGGTGCTTGTTTACTACCGAAGTACATTTTATTCCCTCTAGAATAGGGTCACATGGTGTGTGGGGATCCAACTTGGCTCATAGTAATTATAATTTGTGGAAACCCTAGTATCCACATGATGGTCCAGACACACCATGGTTTCTTTAAACTACACAACATGTAGTCAGGATTTTTTTCAAAAAGTTTAGACATGGTATCCATGATCTAGATCTAATATTTACTTTTTTGAATTCGGCTTCGTATCCTCCCAAAAATTGGCGGATCTATACTCCATCTGATGAATCTGACCCTCTGGGGGATGCTAACTGAGTTTCATGTCATCTTGTGAAAACCCTTACCCACCACCACACCTTCACTCAATACCATCAGTGTCATATCCCATATACATTAAAAAAAGCATCTATATTCCAAGATTTATCCCCAAATCCATCCTTGATAACTGATTCCTTCATCACATATAAATGATGTGTGAATGTTAGGGTTCAATCATGCCCAAAAGAACACGACACTGTTGATCCTTGACCCCATTGCCTAATGTAGAGAACAAAAGGAAATTTTGGGAGAAGGGGAAAAATATTTATGGATCATTTCCCAGTTTTCACTCCCAATTTTCATAATTAGTAATAATGTGGTTGCGGAAAAAAGAGTAATTAAATTTAATTAGTACATATTTGTATTCCATGGTTCAATTAGAACACATTTCTGTTGATGGATTCATCATACTAAACTAATTTAATCAAAATGGGGGTAAACACTGAATAAAAAATTCATACCTTGATATTGAATTATTTTTAGCCATATAATTTTTTCCAATAATTGATAGGTGATATAGTATTTTGCGCACTACAATTTTCCTCGATCTATACATTCATGGTTGTTGGATCATATTTTTCCAACAAATGTATGATGAATGATATAGATTATCCCATAGATTAAGTAGATATCCCAAAGAGTATTTCCATAAAAATGTGTATAAATTAAAACTATTGTGTTAATATAATTAATTAATAAAATTATTTATTTCATTAATCCACTAAACATTCCACCTACAACTATCTAATCTAAATTTCCCGCACTGACCTATTTTATGTCTCGCCTAGGTTAAAAATTATATTCCAAACTATCATGAACCAAGCCATGTTGTCATTAAACACAACACCTAAACTTGTCTATGGAATGGTCTGAAGGCCATTCATGACCCCCACATGTTGGAAACCAGTGACTGGGTATCCAAAAAATCTTTTATGAAGGGGTTCTCCTATTTTCAAAAAGAAAAAAAATAACTGAGAGAACTAAACAAGGCATTAATGAGTAACCAAATCCAAAAAAGGTGCTACAATTTCAAATTTCACGATTTTAAAACATTAAAGAACAAAGAAATGATCTATAAAAAAATGGGGGAATAAAAGAATCCCAAAATCTCCACCCAAAGAGAGAGTCATCATCCTTAAGCAACCCCCACCAAAATATTTATCAAAATAATAGAATCTACCTAAATAACCATCATGGTACATCTTTCCTTTAACTATTTAAATCATAACAGATTGTTTATACATGAAAACGTGTTTGTAGAGTGTGAGAAAAACCCTTGTAGGATTCCACCCAACAAAAGAAATTAAATTCCAAACCATTATGTGAAAAATCTACATGTATGTTTTTATTAAAATGATAGAACTGTTTTTATGGAATTTTTTAAACCGAAGCATGATTTTTTACATTGGAGTAATCAAACATGTGAACTATATACTGATGGTAATAAAAATATAAAAAAAGAAAACTATGTTAGGGAAAATACCTATAATAACTAGAAAAAAGGGGACACTAGGTACTTCATGACTTGGTTAAACATGGTATTGAAACCACATTGATCATAATCATTATACATGAGACACTTGATTGGAATATAACCAAAATTGTAGTGGTCTCTAATATTCATAGTTCAGTTAGTTTGGTATTTTAAATCCCACTATAAATAACTAGGCCATAGATCCCCAATTAAACTAGCATACTAGTCCTAGCCTGCCCACCTGGTCACTTAGGGTTACCCTTGTTCTCAATTTATCTTCACACATCACATTGATCACTACATTCACTTTCACACATGAAAATAAATATAAAATAATTTGATAAATCACATTCAAACCCAAACTCATACCAAATTTTTTTTCAATATTTGTTTTCACCACTTCTACAATTTATCAAACACCATTATGGATCCTCACAACCTAGAAAAAATTATACATGCATAGTTCATAACCCATTTCCATTGAAAATTCACTTTCTTACAGAAGCACACCTTCAAATATTTTAAAAACCAATTTTCACCTTATACACAATAAATAGTAGACAACCAAAAGAAAATTAATCATAACAAAGTCACTAAGGAATGATCAAGCATGGAACAACTCAGCTCTAGTGAAGAAACATCCATAAAATGGTCAAAATCACAACTGAACCTCAATAAATCATTATAATCGCAAGATTAGATGATAAATGATCATGATTGATCCCTATAGAATGATTTCCAATCATAAAAATGTCACCCTACACACTATAAAAATGTAATCCCTAATAAATAAGTAGAAAGAACCCAAAAAAGATGGAGAAACTAATGTTAAATTGTACTTACATGAATAATATTTGAGATAAAACACCTAAATCACCACATAAAATGGAGGATCGAGGGATAAAAATGGAGAGGTAACGGATTATAGGGTGAATATTTTTATGTGTGGTGGAATAATAGAGTTTAGGGTTAAAAAATGGTGGGAGAAAAGTAGATAAAAAAATAATTTTTAATGACCTTGACATGTCACATAGTTTTCCGACATGGATTTCCAAACCGTGAAAATACCATGTTCCCATAAATTTCCATGTGATGTAGCCTAAATTGTTATCCCACAGAGTCCCAAAAGCATGCGCCAACTGTGTGATTCTCCTCTATTTATAAACCACAGTTGGCCACATGGTTTGAAAAACCATGTAGAAACCATATACCCCATCCTTTTAAGCCATAAATCATAAATTTTCACCAAAAATAAAGTGGGAAACCAATGGATATTAAATATACTTAAATATAAAAAAATGAATACCTTAAAATGAAAAAAATATATGAGATAATTATATAAACCATTAAAACATTCTCTCAGTGGATAGTCAACTCTCTAATTGATCAGAGAATAAAAATGGATACAGTTTCAAAACCCGAAATATTAATTCCCATGTATCATGCTCATAATTTCCATGTTACCAATGAACCCCAACCAGTGGAATATACTTCCCATGATGCACATTCTCATGGGTATCTACAATCCACACTCGATATTCCAAAATAGATAAATCAGTCTCCTATTCCAACTCTTCACAATTCATACCATGGGTTACATCCTGATTACATTTTGTCAACTAAGAAACCTGAAACACATCATCAATTAATGTAAACTACGAAGGGATAACCATCATCTATTCCTCCTCACTAACCTGCATGGTGATCTCAAAAGTTCTGACATATATTAGTGTTATATTACATTGTTTTCCCAAATAGCAATGACCCATACGAGGTAGCTCTTTCAGGAACACCCAATCACCCAGAAAAACACAAGATCATGGTGTATCTGATCCACATATGATTTATAGGGACTCTATGATGTCAAAAAGCACTGTATGAGAAACATTACCTTCTTATATGTTTCATTAACCTATCTCCACCCCAACAATTTGGTCTTACCTACCTCATGAAAACAGAAGGGTGACCGACATGATCAACCCTAGACTGCCTCAAAATGTGTCATTCAAATCGATTATTGGTAAATGTTGTTATATGAAAACAAGACTAATTCCAAATGGATATCACATGAGCCACCAAAATCTGAGACACATTCCCAATGAATGACATTAAAATTTTGATTCACTTACACCATCTGACCATCCGTTTGAGGATGTTATGTCATGATTAGTTGGACCCACAACCTCATCTCCCCTTCAATGAATTCCTAAATTAAAGATGTAAAACGGTGTTCCCTACCTAATATGATTTTTTATGGAACAACATGAATCCTCACAACCACAAAAACATATATCTGTCCCAACTCATCCACCTTTACTTAAGTTATGACAATAATGAAATGTGAAGATTTGGTGAAACAGTTAATCACTACCAAAAATGAATTCCTTTACTGAGGTGTTTGAGGAAAGACAATAATGAAGTACATGGTAATATCATCCCACTTCTAGGTAGTAATGGTTAATGTTTGATGAAAAATTGAGGGCCATTGGTGCTCTTCTTTGACTTGTTGTCCAATACCATACCTTGATACAATGACACAGGTATCATGCCTCATACATAGTGATAAGAATTTCCAACACACATCATAATACATCTTCTTATCACCAGGATGAAAATAACACTATGACTATTGAAAATACTCCATCCCCACTGTTCTCAATGATAATATCACTACATAGGGACCCATGAAACATAAAACTCCTACGGGAGAAAAGGAAAAATAACATGGTGTCTCCCCATGATGATGTAAATTCATGGATTTATGGATGAAATCATCCTTAGGATACTTCTACTGATTAAAATCTTAAAGAGGGAGAATCATCTAAACATTGGACAAGAACACACCTCCACTATGCTCATTGGCCTTGAGGTGAATTTGAACAAAGATTCCCATCAAGATCCACTCATCACTGGACTCTCACAATGAATACACTGAAAATTTCATTCTCAAAGAATCATCCACGATGTCACCATTCTCGGGGGTATAAACTTCATCATTGCTAAAAACCTATATTTTCTCAATGAAAAATCATTTCAAAATATATAGATCCTTTTGGAAGAAAAGGTAGGCTAAAGAATTATCATCAGAATAAACCAAAAATTTCTCCCCAAAGAGATATTATTACCATGTTTTCATGGAATTAAACATTGTTTACAACTCATGGTCATGGATAGGGTATTTCATTTCATGTCGTTAGAGCTAGAGGGAACCATAATCAACCGCATTGTCTTTATACATAACCAAACACCATAGAACCATTCCAAACACATCACAATAAACCACATAGCCCATTATTTGATTCTAGAAATATCAAAACATGAGAGGAATTAAATCCTCACCATAGCTCCTTGAATGATGCCTGGAACCCCAAGCTCAATTGATCTCCATCCCCTTTCAGGTGATAACCATCATGCACAAATAATGTTTGGAGAGGTATCTAACTACTTGATTATAATATCAGGTTAGAAAGAAAATGATTCTGATCTCAAACACATTCCATGGATGCTCCCAAAACCTGACTACACTGCTCTTCTCAGGTCCACTAAAACCCATTATTCTAACAACACATGGAAAAGAAACGTTACCTATATGATCCAAAAGGTAAACTTATAAAATTTTTCATAAATATTATGGTCTTGAATAATTCCCAACACAACCTATAAATTTTGTTCATTCTACTCCTCATAATCATAAAAAACCAAGACTTCGTCCACCAATACAAGAATGATGGAGTCGAGATACTAGTGTAACACCCTCTTCTTAAGTTCCTTAAAAACCACTAGATCATTTACCAACCATAAAAGAATGATGAAATACTAGAAATAGACATAATTGATTCAGAACACTAATTTAGAGACATCTACTTCTCTTAGTCAGACTTGATGACAACCAGAATGAATGTAAATTTTTGAGAACCACATTTCCCCTTAAGCTAAAAAAGAAGTTCATCAATGCATGGAAAGGGATACATGTTCCTAATAGTTACTATATTCATGTTATGGTAATCAATATATAACTAGATAGACATATATTCATTTTATTAATATTAGTGCGGCGACCTAAGGAAAGGAACTTAGGTGACGAATCCATAAAATTACGAATTGTCTAGATGTACCATTAATTCCATCATCTCACTGGGATCCATATAATATAATGGAAAATATATGGTTTGTGTTCTCAACACCAAAACTATAAATAACTCAACATCCCTATATAGAGGAAAACTTGAGAAATACTCTAGAAAAACCACAAGGAAATCATCCACCATTGGAGGTAATACACCCTCAAGAGCACCATTATAATCCATTAAATGAGAACTGATAAATGGAAATCAATGTTACCCATTTTCAGGAGTTGAGGTCTAGCACATCCTGGCCGATGATCCCATTCTCCATGAAAAACTTAGGTATTGACACCAGGTTCCACAAAACTCACTCACAGCCTATAGCATTCGATATACACCTAAAAGTGAACCATCCAATTTATACTAGGGATTACATCAAAGTTGTACATCTCCATTATAAGGAACCCCCTTTTAAACTCTACCCTGTACATGGTGAGTGCAAATGATGGAAAAATATGATCCTTCTCCCACTTTTTACCAAATGGAATCAAGAACATTATCCCATAAAACAAGAAATGGGTTGGTAAATTCAAAAAATTCAGAGTATTCGAAGTAATAAATATAATATAAGAACCAAAATCATGCAAAAAACATCTATAGATGATGAAATCAAAATGGTACTATGAACTATCACAGTTCCTACATCTAGTTTTTCTGGTTCTTGGCCCATTGCATAGAGATTCATTATGTACACCTAAGTTAGAGAATAACTACTTGCATGAAAATATAACCTAAAATAAATCTTATTAGATGAGGATCAAGTCCTACCACCTAGTCTTCCAAACTAACATGTCGTCATTCTAGAATACTCTGAGAAAGATGGCCTTCCTCTAGAAGCTACAGATCCTGCACTAGACTAATTAGAAAGTGTGTCCCTGCAAAACTGCTTCATGTTCTCCATATGTCCTCTCCATGGAAAAGGTCTATGTGGGGATAAGATTATTGACAACACATGCCCAAAAATACCACACTTATGGAACATAAATGATCTAGATTCTGAAACTAAATATGGTGAATGTGAGGAAGGATTACCTGACCTACCACCCTGGTCATTTAATTCTCATCCTACATTGGCTTCTTATTAGATTAAATACCACTTCCCACTATTGGTATAACCCCATAGGAACCAATATTTCCCTTGCAATCAATATCCACCATGAAAACATGGACTACCAACACAACAATATGTTTTCTTCCAGTATAAAATTGTATATAATATATCTCTATCTGAAACTCATTTTTGAACCTCTAAGCCTTCATATTCTTGTTGGAAATGATTTCAGGTGCATACCATACTATTTCTACAATGCGATTGGAACATTCTTTCAAGGTACTATCTCCTTAGGTAAGATCCATGAAATCCCAGGATCTGGAATAGGATAAAACCTTATGATAATACTGCTCCTTCAAAATGATCATGAAATATTTCCAACTCATCTTCATGTTCTTTCCACTACGGTCCACTAAGTTACACCACCTATTATTGGGACCTTATGGAAATAATGAAGTGAATTTCACTTTATCTACCTCAGGAGTGTCAAGGAACTCAAACATATTCTCTATCATTTCAATCCACTCTTCTAATTCTTGTGGTTTTGTGCTACTAGGAAAATTAGGAGGCTTATACTTGAGGTACTCATGATCTTTGTCCTTCACAGGACCCAGATCAACTTCTCTAACTAGAGTAGGACCAGGACCTGCTCCTTGTCTACATTTCTAAACAACCTAGACCAGATATTACACTAATCATTAATCAATTAGTGAGGGGGAACTCTCTCTAGACTCTTCCTATTGTTTCACATGAATTATACAAGGATGCATTTTGAAACAAGAAAGAATGACCACAATAAAAACTATCAAGACAACCATTCTGATTATTTTCAATAACAAAAAAATAAAAAATTTCAATAAATACAAACTAATCAAATCCATCATAATCGTATAAAATCCAAACCAAAGTACTCTGCCCTAACATAGTGTCCTTATATAGTCTACATCATGTATGTCTTACCTAGAATAAAATTCAAACAAAATCCAAACATCCTAAGGTGACTCAGGATATGTCTCAAGCTTTTTTGGATAGGAACTCTACTCATGTCTAGAACCTCATGTTATGACAGTTCTAGCTCTGGAAAATCTAAAAAAATCCCCAAATAACATAACCTAATTAGAGGGTGACCTCACATGATACCATTTTTTCATGATCCATGTCGGGGTGCTTTCTAAACCGACACCAGGCCCAGTTTGTGGTATGTACTGATGGGAAATGCTGATCCCCATGGGATGAAAACTAGTTCCTAGGAATCCAAAATATTCTTTGGGAATATTTTCACACATTTTGACAAGAAAAAATAACTATAAGAAATATTTAATAAATAACTAAATAACCAAAGCCAAAAAAGGCACAATAATTTTCATATTTACTATTTTATAACATTTGACCAAAACCAAATGATCTATAACAAAATAGAGAATCAAAATAATCCCCAAATCTCTATGTCACAATAGGAGAATCATCCTCAATCCACCACCACCAACACCTATAGAATAACTCCACTAGAATCCCGGAAAACCATCATGATACATCTTTTCTTTACCCATTTCAAACATAAACAACTCTGATACACCAAAAGGTGTTTGAAGTGTGTGAGCCATAACCCAAAAGAATTTCATCAAAAAAAAAATATTCAAGCCCAAAACATTATAATAAAAATATTCATGCATGTTTTTATAAAATTTCCTGAATCAATTTTTTTATGGACATTTTTTTTGAAAGAAAGAAATGCTTTGTTTTTGGAGTAACCAACCAAGTTCACCTTATGCAGATTATAATAACGATAACACAAAAGTGCACTACATCATGGAAAATCCCTATAGATACTAGGTAAAATGGGACACTTGGTACATCATATCTCAGTGAAACGTGGAATAAAAACCACACTAACCATCATCCTCATGCATGATCTACTAGAGATGAATTTTTCAAAAAGTCTATTGGTCTCAAGTCCTCATAGATTAGTGACTGTTGTATCATCAATCCCTCTATAAATAACTGGTCCATAGCCCCATCAATCCAAGTAGTATACTACTCCTAGCCCACCTACATAGTGACTTCGGACTCCCCTTGTGATAAATTTCTCTTCACACATCACATAGATCACTAAATTCACTTAAACACATTCCATGAAATACAATCTCACATGGTAAAACATTGTTTTCACAATGAAAACCACTTTCAAATCAATAATCGCACAAAAAACATTTCTAAACATGTTTCTCGTCATTTATACAATTTATTAATCACTTTTAGGGATCCCAAAAATCATGAAAACATGAAACAAACATAGTTCATAAAATATTTCTTTAGAGAAACTACTTTTCAACAAAACACACCTTGGAAACATTTAAGAGAAATTTTTTCACCACATAGAAAATGTATATAACAGAACCAAAAATTCAAAAAAAAAACATATCAATGTCTTAAAATAATGGTTAAAAATTGAAAGACATACCTAAATTGAACAGAAGTCTGAAAAAAAAGCTGTATAACCAAAACCTGGCCTCAAGAGAACACTATAAATGCAATATTAAAACATAAAAACATGTATGATTCATAAAGAATAGTATCCAAACCTAAAAAGGTTACCCAACCCACTAGAAAAAAGGAAGCCCCAACAAAGAAGGATAAAGAAACCTGGAATGAGGGAAAACCATGGAAAAATGGAAATTACATCAAGAATCATGGAGAAAACACACCAAAATTATCAACAAAATGGTCGAATAAGTGTGAAAATGGGATAGGGAGAGGCACATAGGATGAAGAATCTAGAGTGTGGAAGAATTGGGATGTTTAAGGGTAAATATTTATGGGGTAAAAAAGAAAAAAATTGAAATTATAATGACCTTAATAGGTCTTATGGTTTTCCCAAAAGGTTTTCCAAACTATGTGACACCTGTTTACCCATCACTATATTAGAGGAGCAGGCTATACCACCACCAAATCATGCGCCAACTATTTGATTCACCTCATTAAAAAAATCATATTTTTCCACACATAATGAAAATCCATGTGCCCCATGGTGACAAACCAAAAATCCCAATTTTTAACCAAAACACAAGGGAGAAGAACATAGATAAGCCCTGTAATGAAAGTAAACAAAGGAATACCTCAAATGGAACATATGGATGTGACAAATACTCAACCATGATCTCTTTTTTCTTATATAAAAATATATTTAAGATTTAATACATTTTCATAAATAAAATGAATGTGTAAAATACAAAATATATTTAATATTTTTATAATAACATTTTCAATCAATCTAACCCTTAGAATCACATGTTGTCTCTATATCTAGAACTACTAATTGATGAATAAATATTTCATTGTAATAATTGAAAAAATAGGGTCTCTAAAAATTTTATATCACTTAATCTAATATAGCATATTGATACATTTTCATATTATATTTATGTATAAAAACATAGAAATATTTTAAAAATTTTTACTTCAAAACCCCACATTCTCATCACATCTATAAAATAAAATTTAAATTAACTTATAACACTTCATTGAGTGTAATTATTTAAAATAGATTCCATATTTGGAATAAAAAATTAATACTATATGATAAGGGAGAAATATTATTTTGAAATGAGTAATGAAAATAATTAAATGTAATTACATCCATTATAGTAAAAAAGTATATTAATTAGTTGTTAAATGTAGAAGATATAATATAAAAATGTCCCAAAATATTTCCATAACCTATTGAATTGGAATATTTTAACCCTTATTACCATTGTCATTAAATTTATGAGTTATTGTGACATTATTGTATAAAAGTGAACAGTACGATAATTTAAATTAATAAAACGTAGAAATTTATCTTTCATAATTATAATTTGTATAATGATTTGAAGATAAGGAAAAAATAAAGAAGTTCAGTTATAAATATTATTTTGAAATATAAATGAGTTATTGTTATTATAATAATTTATCATTAATATTTATAGGTGATATAATTAAATTAAATTCATATGGAATCCCAATTCATGGATTATTTAGTTAATTATAAAATTAAATAAATGATACTAAAAAAATTAAAAGTCATGTAAATTGAATCATGTATAATGTATGATTATTTTTGTAGATTAATATATCATAATAAAAAATATAAATTTAATATTTTTAAATCCATTATTGTAAATATGTTTTTAAATTACAAATAAAATTAATAATTTCAAAATTCAAAATAATTTAATTTTATAATCAATGATATTTTATTTAGTTATTTAAAATAATGAATAATCTATACCATTCCCCATGTTATTTAAAAATGTTGATAAATAAAATATATAGTTCATTTATGAACCAATTTTTCTTTTATATTTATTATATTGACTCCTAAATAGTAAAAACATTATTATCCTAATCATGGTTAAAGTAGTGTTTTTTGTGCGTATGATAGTTCAGATGAGTGATCGCGCCGCCTCTGGTCTCGCGATGGAGCCCTATATAATGAATGAATATGATTTCCCCCCTCTTCTTGGAGGAGGATGGGGGAGGATGATATGATCGCTCCGCCTCCAGTCTTGCGAAAGCCGTTCACCCCGTTTTCAAACCCTAATTTTCTTCTAGATTTTTCGGTGATCTCGCTTATCCCAAAGTCCCATGATCATCACCTTGGTGATCCTTAGTTTTTTATCTCGCTTTTGGAGTTCTATAAAGCATCAAGCCATCTTGATTTAACAATCGTGGATCGTTTCAGTCACAGGAAGCCCTTGGTTGATGATTTCAACTGCTTTGTCTTCAGCAAATGGGACTTGCTAGACCTCGTGGTATTCGGTCCTCTTGATATGATTCAATTTAGGGTCTGGTTTGATTCAAAAGACGATTTGATCTGAGCTTGGTTGCGTCTTCCTCAACTTCCTCAACCATTTCAAAACACTAAGATTATCTGCAGGATTGGAATCATAGTGGGCCTCTACCTCTGTTCTGATTGTCCAAACCTCCATGGAAAGTAATCTGATTAATCCTCACATCTGGTTTGAGGTGGATGTCGCAAATCCTGGGCTGGAGTGGATATGGATCACCATGGGTGAGAAATTCCAATGGAAGAAGGCCGTTGTTTTTTAGACATGGGTTGATTACAGCACTAATTGATGCTTATTGGGGAACTTCATTTCTAAATGTCAAGGTGATGAAGTGATCAGAAGGATTCCTAGTCCTAAGGAGAAGATAGGTAGGTTTCTTGGTTAGGGACCTACAGCGGATCTCATGAATGGTGTGTTGAAACAGATTTCATTGAGTGAGGGGGAAGTGCTCCCTGATACCTTTATTTCTTCAGTGTTCAGTTGATATAGGAGTGTTCTAGTTTCAAGGTTTGGGAAGAAGAAGTATACTGGTGGCCATGGGACTGGTGACATCAGGGTGTCATCGTGTGTAAGTGTGATCAAGCCCTCACAACAATAGGTTCGTCTATTACTGGATGCTAGTGGTAAGGATGCATGTGACTGCAAGGAGACTAATCTTGTGATTGAGGCTCACACTTCATGTTGTGATATTTTTCCAGCGGATGTTTTGGAAGATGCTGATAGGTCTCAAAGATAGGATGTGAGTGATGCTGCTCTGATGACTACAATTGAGACTGAAAAATGTTTCCAAGGAGTGGAACAATTGAAGCCGAAGGAGGCTATTCAAAAAGATGAAGGTCGTAGTGTATAACTGGGGATAACTTCTTCGGAGGATGGAATTGGGAAGGATGTCTTGTGGAAGGGGACTATGGATAGTCATGAATTAATGGAGCATCGTAAGTGTCTAGCTCTGATTGACCCTAATTGTCAATCTCAGGATGGCCGGGGAGGGGAAGATGGCTTCCATGAGGTCCATATTTCTGGAAAATGGGGGGAATACTTAGATAGTGGAAAGGAAAAAGACAGAGGCTTGATTAGGCCCTTATTTAGTGAGATTGATTAGGGCGGTGGGCTAAATATGACTAGGAATCAAGGAACCATGAATACTCAATCATGAAGAAGGCCGAGGAAGGACTACTACAAACTTCCAATGTTGATGCCCAGCAGGTCATCGATTGGGAACATAGAGCTGCTATAATAGGAATGAATGAACCAGGGATGGAATTATGTGAAGGTTCTCAAACATTATGGATGTCTAGAATGGGAGTCAGCTACTACAGAGGAGTATTTTCATCATGGATGTGATGACAGGTATGGTTTCTTTGATATGTAATCTTCTATTTCATCTTGTGGGACTTTTTTACTATCTTATTTTTTTACATAATAAATGATCAGGGGGTTATCCTCTGACGGTGTTTCTGGTAGTGTTTTTGTGCATTACATGAGCTTATATTAAAAATAATTTCCAACACAAATTATATATTTTATAAAGTAGATGTAATATTTATAATTAGTGGGTGTAAAATGTATAGTAGTCTCACTTTAATTAATTTTTTAAGGATAAATTAACAAGGTTAAAAAAATAGTTATGATGGTAAAAACAAAAAGGTTATAATTTAGAAAACATAAATTCTAATGAAAAATTGATAATTTTTTTGTATCTGTAGAGTAAATATAGATTTATGATAAATTACCTTCATTTAATTATTTATCATTTTTTTTAAAACATGAGGTAAGGGATACCTCTAAATAGAAAATTATTTTTAGTTTTGACAAGAAATCCACAATCCTCATCAATAAAATGGCTCTCACTCTACCAACTTCTCTATACTTCTCAAACCATTTTACTCATCCAAAATATCAATACAAATTCCAACCTAACCTACCATAGTCCATGAAGCCTTAGTTTAGAAAAAATAGACACCCTTTCATGGTTTTAGTGTAAACCTCACGTGGATACCTGAAGAAGAGGTAATTTTCTTCTAAATGAATTCCTATTATATTTCCTTCTTCATGTCCTTTTATTAGTTTTATATATTTATTATATGATGAAATCAACATATTAAATATAATTTTTTGTGGACATATTATTGGTATCGCATACAACCACACACAATTCTATCAAATGGTTTATGAAATAACCATTCATGAGTATGAAGGACTACCACATTGTGATCAAATATCATTCATTTCATTATTACCACCATTCATGGTATGAATAATGAATGGAATATTATTTATATATGACATAAATGATATTTGTGATTTTATTATTATTCTGGAATTTTTATATCATGAATAAGTTCATGATTTCCATTTCTGGGAATAAAATAACTTTTTTCATGTTTACGGTGGACAACCTCCTCACAAAGTGATGTGATTCACACTACTAAAAACAATCCTCTAATAATTTTAATATTTATCTTTATCAATGATATAAAATAATCGACTAATAGAGTGATTATAAAATCCCTTTGGTTTTATCAGTTCTATAATGGAACTGATAAATGGTAATAATTAAATTTTCTCTAATACCACACTTCAACACCAGAAAAACAACAGTAGAATGATGAAAAATCAAATACAATTACACAATTTAAATGAAATATAGTATAAAACAAAAATACATGAAATAATAGTATATTATATAAATCTCAAAAATTGGATTAATCAATAACAAAAGTAAGTAAAAATTACACCATATATTGAAAATAATAAATGTTTTCCACTAACCCCAACTCATGCTATTTCTGAACAAAACACCCCTTCTTAAGAAGAAGAACACACTTCAATAAAAAAATTCTTTCTTTTGGAAATAAAATAAAAAATTAAATATTACATGTTAATTTGAAAATAAATAATGGGTCAGAAAGGTATACTATGTTTCATATTGAATTGAGGTTGATTCTTCCACATAACACCATTTCATGTTTATCTTCATGAATTATATCTATGATAATTAACTAAGTATAATATAAAAATTATTATGAAATTTATTATTTAATAGAATATAAAATGATGAGAAACCAATCTAGGATAGATTTATCTATTTTGGTGATGGGATGCATGTTTAAATCAAAATTGACACTTATATATTGAAAATCTATACATGAAGTCATACTGATCACACCATGCATTATATTTGGTTGTGGCTGATTCAAATACATCCCATATGACTTATGGATCATTTTACATAAGTATAAAAACAATACAAATGTGTTTTGTGGATTTTCAGTATGTCAATTTTTTTTAAGAAAATATATACATAAACTAGAAACATGAATTTGATACATGATGATCACATAATGTGTCTATTTGAGAAGATATTTACTCCTACACATCAAAAATTAATTTTTAACCGTCGTTCTAAATTATAATGAAAAAAGGGAATTTTCTCCGTTTTTAGTGACTGAGTATTTTTTTAACATAAAAATAACATTTCAAACTGATAACAGATACTTTGAGTCTAACTGGGAACATTTTATGTCGGATTATAGTGTGGTTTATTCATATATGTCCCAAATTCCATATAGATCATTTTACTAAAGCATCAAAACTACCATACTTTGTTTTATTAGTTTTGATTATGCCAGTTGCTATTTTTTCTAATATTAATCTCAATTTTAAATAAAAATATACACTTGGATTCATATTGGTTGCAACTTGCATAAGATTGAGGTGTAGTTGATTCTTACATTTCAAAAATGATTTATGGATCATTTTTCTAAAGTAGCAGTAAAATACAAATGATAGTACAATCCGGAGAATCAATTATTTCTTAGTTGATTTTGTTATATTTTAGTATATAATAATCAATATTCTTGTTGATGATAATATATAACATAAAATAATAGTTATTTGTTCAGAAAAATTGCAATATCAATATTCTCATATTTTTTTGAATGATGATGAGTTTTTTATTTTTTGAGCATGTGAACTTAAATAAGATTACATAATGAATGTGAACACGCACATTAGTGGTCAACTTGTGGGAAATTTTTTTATGGTGAGCTGGGGAAATATTGTACATATTCATAATATGGATTGGTCAAACATCTCTAATGATGTAATTATTGTGTTATTTTATGTAACATAATGGTGGGATTATTTAATTTCACATCATATACAATCAAAAGAAACAATTTTAATAAACCTATTTAACTAATTTAAACATAATGTGTTATATTTATAGGTTTTCAAATTATTAGTAATATTATTTCATGTATCTTATTCATCTTTTGGTATTTATTTATTATTAGGTTTCTTTTCATTTGATGCCATTTTTTCATTGAATATATCCATCCTCTTGAACCATGATATTTCAATGTTAGATGTCCTCTGATAGTTTCTCAAACACCTAATAACTTTTTTGGTTGAGTGAACATATAATTATTCAAGAATTTGAGTTGTAATATGTACTTATTTTATGATTGGATTGGTATTTTATGTCTCTCAAGTGAAAAATGAATCAACTACGTAATACATGGATGGTTTCTATATGTTTGGTATGTGTTATATTTTTAAATTTCTTTTGGTAGTAATGTTTCAAAATTAGTTTTCTTGATGTTTATCTTCTTTAAAACAACAAATTGTGGTCCGGTTAATGCTTATAATTTATTTTTTTCCATAAAGCAATTAAAGGAATGTTGACATCGAGTAGGGAATTTTCCATCAATTTGTTATTGTATTCATTAATGCATTCTTCTGTATTTATTTTATTGCTAAGAATATATATAAATATATATATAATTTATAATTTTTTGGATGTTACCTCAAATATGGGAGTTATATATTGTCCATACCTATGTTAATAGAGGATGTTAATTTATAATAATACTGAAAAACATACTCTTTTTAGTTATTCTATGATAATAATACCCTTATCCCTTGTATAGTGGCCATGGGCAAGCAAGTGAATCTATTGTTTTTCTTGTGGTACAGTTTTTTCATAGTGAGGGTTTTACTTCACACTTTTGCAGTATTAGATAATACATGGAATGTGGTAATAGAAATTATATCATATGATAATGAGTTTGAAAAAAATAAGTGGGGTTAATTGTGTTCCTGATAAAAGTTCAACAATATAAATTTTTATACAAAAAAACTAAAACAAGTGTTAATAAATTTTTTACGATATGGATCCTGAAACACTTCATAATGGATTTTATCTTATGTAACAAGTGTGGTGCATAATGTTTAACAATTTTACTCAAACATAACTTTGGTATGATTCTCATTCTACTGAATTTCCCAAATTTTTTATAATTTTAAGGCAATATATTCATCTCCTCCCCATCCTTGACTTCAGAATCTGCCTCCTCATCCACCTTGATCTCCGACTCCACCTCAACCTCTTCTACCTCTTACACCACCTCCTCCTCCATTTCCTAAAAAAATATATTTTGGACCAATTATTATAATGAAATTGATTTCCTAAATTATACATATCCTTGAGAAAAAGATCAAAAATAATATATAATAATTTTGATACTAATTCATCACACCCCCCATATATTTATATAGTCATATCCCAAAAAAGTTCATAAAAATAGAATGTAAGAGCCTAATTTTTTTAGAATACATTCTGAGAGCCTGTGCATTGGCCTCTCTTATCTAAACAAATTTACTTCTTCTTTTGAGTATAGAGGTTGTCGAAAAGCTTGTATATTCTATGACAATATAGAAAAAAACAAATAATATATTTTTTAATGAAATTGAATACACCTTCGAAACTAACCTCTTTTGGGGGGCTGGCATTCAGATGGATAATGATCCATTTTATAAAATTTCAATGATAATAACCACAATAATTGTGATTATCTTACTTCATGTACTACAAAAACATTAAATAAAAATATGTAAATTATTTTGAAATATGTTTTGATAATTAAATAGTTATATGTATTCAAAAATATGATTCCATATGAATTATTCTATATTATTTTTATTCTCATTCACTTACTACATCCAATGATTTAGCATATATATATTGACCCTCATATCAATTTTTTTTGAACAAAATAGTTTGAAACCTATATTCAATAGTTTATCTATTAAATTTTGATTTAAGTGTATTAAAAATTCACAATACACACCACGTGTGGTCATTTTTTGGGATACCAATTCTTTGGATCAAATGAATAAATATTTAGGGTATCCAAATTGAGACTAATTAGAATTCAGTGCATGATAAAAAAAAATAAAAAATGAAAAAATGAGAATATATTTCGTTTGACTAGGTTGTAGAGTTTTACCCTTATATTGTAGGCATCAAAAAGAGTATGCCTTTTATTTTTCTTCTCAATCACATTATATAACACACTTTTATTCTTCTAATATTATTATTTATCTAAATAAGTTTTGTTACATTGAAATTTTACCTAGATCAATGAATCCAAATAATTCCTTGAATGGTCTTACATTTGTTGTATTTTTTTGACCATCTATTTCCCAGTTTCTTTATTTTTATATAATATCAGACCTCACTTCAGATGTTTTTTATTTAATTTTTATGTGTTTCTGATCTGAATTTTTTTGTTAATTAAATATATATTGTAACTATTTTAGAATATAAATCTTTATTATGAATGTTACAATAACATCTTTGACTATTGCAATATCCTGATCATCATGTGGAATAAGAAACATAGCAGTCTTCTCTCGAACTACCTCAATCCCCACTCTCATGTGATTTTCTAGAGTTCATTATCATGTGACATATAATGCAAGGTATTATATTTCATACCCATTAAAACAAGGTAGTACATGGTGTTGATATTTTGAAATAATGTACACCTTTTCCTTACAGAATTTTTGTATTATAATGTTATCAGAAGTTATTTAATTCACATTTAAGAGAAAAACTAATAAAAAAATTGACTACCTCATGTAAGGTATGTAGTTGATTAGAATGACTATCATGAAATCTCTCAGGGTCATTTGGTTCTCCATGTGTATATATTTGTTCTACCGTCAGTTATCTTCAATGGGTTCTCATATATTTTTATGCCAAACCAAACTAGGTAATAATATCTTGAAAATCATATATTTCACTTTTCAATGTTTTCATTGTACAATATATATGTATATATGTTATTATGAGTTTTTATTCTCACAATATATTCAATGATACTCACCCAAACCTACTCCCCTAACACAACCTTATTTTATTGTCTTCTTCAAAGCTACAGAAAGTATTTTTTCTTCCATTATGGTCACTATTTACTCTTGTGTCTAAACCATATAAAAATCATATGAACATAAATAGATATTTTAATGAAATACTATTATAAATAATAATGAATTACACTTTTCTCACACTTACGCATGTTTCCCTTACTTTGTTTTTGTTTTCATAAACTAGTTTTCCATCAACATTTACACAATCCTCCTTTCATAGTACAAGATGTGGAATATAAGTGGCTTCAGATTTTGATTATTCAATATGAATATAAAAAAAGAAATGCATGTTGTTTCATAACAAAAAAAAAATATTGTTGATTAAAAATACATACTAATGTCTTCTATAGTGAAGATTACCCCATCCTTGCTTTGTGTATAGGTACATTGGTTTTAATAAACATTCATTAGTTTTAGAAATGTTTTTATATTTCATAAATTAAATTTTTGAATCAAATTGAATAATTAAAATAATATCAAATAATATATTATTGGCTACAATGAACCTGAAATGATTTATCAGTGTGATAGTTGATTAAATAATTCCATGATTCCTACTTTATAATGTGTTCATATGTAACTTTTGGGTGGGGGTTTACTTTCTCTTGGGCTTCCCAAATATGTATCTTGGTAAGGAGTGTCAGTAAGCCTCTATAGGATATTCCACTAGCCATTACAATAAATATCAAATGGAAATATTATAAAATAAATATAATATGCCAGGAATATTTAAAATTAAATAAAAATTTCATCATATATTTTTTATTTAAATACATAAAGTATATCCTAACCTTACCTTTATGCCTCCCAGAAGGGGTCCCTTTATTACATTCTAGACATGGAACCATGAATCAAAATCGATCAGCATATTCATCCTCATTATGACACCAACATAACTAAAAGATGTTGATATGGTGGGGTAAATAGGTTGGCCAAACAGATTCCATGCCCCCTCAAATTATATACCTTTATTTATTTCCTTTATTATTTTATTCAACACTATGATGTTGTGACATTCTTCTTTTTTTCATAAACATAATATATTCCCCCTAATAATTCATTAGTTGTAGAATCAATAATCAGAACATTCCCTGTATTGGCGACATCATCATGTGCAGGAGACATTGTTTGTCTTCATGAGTAGTCAAACATTTTATTTATTTTATTTTAATAATGTAGATAGGATATAACATTATGAGGATAAAAATAAAATATAAAAAAAATTATCATTCTCGTTGAAATCAATTAATTTTTAAATTTTTTTAAGGGATTTGGATCCTCTATCATGAATCCAAATCCACTCTTTGAGGTCCACTTTAATGTTCAAGACATTATCTATATTGAGACTGCAATGAAATAATTATGATCTCAAATGAAAGGGACATCCTCTATTTAATTTCCATATAAATCAATCGTAGTTTTAGTTTCCATTAATAAAATTGAAAAATTATTGATTGATTGATCTGAGACATAAAATAATTTCACTAATTGTGATTAAATTATGAAAATATCATACTTTTCCCCTTCTATAATGAAATTCACATCCATGAATCCCATTTCATAAACATTCAATATACACTTATTTTCAATCCATTGCAAATTAAAAAATAGGGACATAAAATGTTTTATAAACCAACATGTATATCTATTTTATAATTCCAAAATATGACATATTCAATAATTTTTGTTTTCTCTCTATGGAACTCAATTTTTTCATTGCTTCCACTATAAGTGTAACTCTATTGTTTTTCATTGTATGATATCCATTGTGTTATTTTATATAGAACATATAAAAATTGATTAAAAACTTCTGTAAGATATAACATTTTCATATGGTCCCTTGGATATCCGTCAATGTTATTTGATAATTGAATTAATATTTTGATATAACTCCTTATGAATTTGATCTCAGAACCATCAAATAAAATGTTAAATATGTTTATTTGGAATGAATCCTTCATCCCCCATTGGATTTAATATTTTTGTAATTTTTTTGTGGGATTCAACGTATAGATCAACATTTTCACCTTTATGTAGGATGTACAGTTTCTCTTGATCCAACTCTATGATTGTAATTGAAAAAATATATCTTCTGGAAATCCCTTTCCACATAATATTTCTGATGTGACGAGACATTGGGAGACTGATGCTATCAATATATGATTGTTAATTGTTACATAGTTCAATAATCTATTCAATAATATATTGTTTAACAATAATTTTTTTTTCCCATATTCAATTCATGAAATACCCTTTAAAAATAATCGCATACCCTTAAATGGTGTAGATCTATCTGTAATGGACATGACCACATTGTTGAACTTATCTAACAAGTTGAACCATCGGCTGGATCATTATATCAAAGAATTGTTGGGGGAAGAACATATCTAACTCACACAATATGACTACAACAACCTTATTCATGATTTAAATCGTCATCAGTTGTATAACATTCCTGCATATGGATTTCAAAAACATTTATATTTTTTCTAATTTGTGTCATACAGTTTTATGTCAGATGTAATAGAAGGAAATAGACAATAAAATTACATCAAAAACTGATTGTTGTGTTATTCTAGTCCCTCTTATATCAATTATTAATAATGACATTATTCATGATATATTAAGAACAACACTTTAGAAAATTAACAACATTAAGTAAAAAAGAAATGTTTTATTTTTTCCTATATGGATAGAGTGAAAGGGTCTAGAGGAAGAAAATTCCACCCATTACCCTTCACAAGTGTCAAATATTCCCTTACCCCATGTCAGTCATGCCAAAACATGAATTGATGTTATATTTCATTTTTAGGAACATTTAGTAATGTGGAGATATCGCTATGAAATTCATTTTCTTCTATAGGCAAGACATAAAAAATTCCTGATGTACAAAATATTACAATACGATAATTCAAAAAAATTTACATCTTCTTCGAAAATGATTTTTTAGGGTTTTTTAAAGTACTTTACTAAAAACAGTTTCAATATCTTTTCGTTTATCAAACATTTGAGAACTAGTTAGATGAGATGGTTTTGTACCTTGTTTTGTATTGTCATCGAATTTTTTTATTGAATTCATATATATTTCAATAAGGTAAATATTTATTATGTCCAAAAAAATATCTTCAAGGATGGTTTCAACAAATCTGAGTTTTTTCTTTCTTAGCAAATGGGAAACCACAATATTCATGTATTTCAATAGCTTAATAAATTACCATAAGTAGGAAATTCAATTTTAATCATGTACAACATGGATCTCAATATGGAATATTCATTTCTATTAGTAAAATATACTATAACTCTTATATCAAACATCAATTTTAGATATTCGAACAATGGAGCCAAACTAACATGAATATCATTACATAGTTTACTTGGTCCTAATATAACCATAGAAAACATAATGTACTTTCACTTCATACATAACCATGGAAAAAAGTTATAATTTACCAACATTATGAGTGATGTAATGTGAGTACTACATTGTACACCAAATTAATTTATTCTGTCTATATATAATGCAATAAGAACGTTTATCATGACATTTCAAAATTCCATAAGATCATAATAAATTTTATTTCACTGTGGATAATATATTAAATGAAGTAGGTTCCCATATTTAATTATTCTATCTATATTCCATGTTAGTTGTCACGCAGTTTCCTGAAATTCATATAGACTTCTAAACCATGGAATTTTTATAATGAACCATACACCTTTAGAAGGACTTGACTCATTTTTCTTTTATTGACCCACGCCATGCTTATGGAACATTACGAGTGATTAATGGCCCTTCGGAAATAATATAAAATCATTTGGAAAAGAACGTATTTTTAAAAGATCATTCCCTTTGAACATTTCATTCATTTAACATCATATTTTTGACACGGTAGATCATTATCATCGGGTAGCATATCAATCAAGAGATAAAGTAGTTATGTATGGCTCATGTCTCTCATATTCTGCCGGATTTCAAATTATATGACACCAATAAAGCTGAAATTGTAATATATATAGAACTACTATTATAAAATAGTCTCTTAATAGAACATTTTAAATTCTCAACCATATTTGGAAAATTAAGAAGGTAATCTTCAATTTCCATTTCCAATTCTCACATGTGATTTTGATAACCATTTTAACTTGTATTCATATCTAATGATCTATAAAAAAGTGTATTATTATACCTAGTGTGCGCTATTAGTTATTCCTTGTTTTTAGTCTATCATTAAAAGATATGATATATTCCATAAAAAGTAAAATGTTCTTCCAATTATTCCAAATAGGTTTTTATTGAATAAAAATAATGTTATCAATGAAATAAGATTTAAGAAGGGTCGCATACATGCACTGCTGCAATCACGAAGAACTCTTTAACTAAATAATTGTACTCTTTTTTCGAATGATTAGTGTACATCAATTTTTTATTAATATCTACCCTATTTGGTTTATAAAATATTTATTTTGTAAAATAATTAAATAAATGCATGTAATGAAATAGAATCCTCTTGAGGAAATTAAAAACTGATGAATATTAACTATGGGAGAAAGATAGTTATAAATAAATGTAAATAAATTTAATTAAATAAATAAAAAAATATACATAATAAACTAAAGTGTAGAATTTGTAAAAAAATACTAAATAACATGATGATGATAACCTTCCATAAATGTGAATGTGGGTTCCAAATAATATATATTATAGCCCATGTATAAGATACAAAATATGGGGAAGAGATCTGAACAATAGGTTCTAGAGAAAACCAACTCACTCATAAAATACTAGTCGTCTATGAGTCCAAAACAAGTAAAGTAACCCACGCCTCTTGAGGAAACCAAAATGAACCATAGATAATACCTCAATTATGTGAGAGAACCCGCTATCTGTTTATCATCCTATATATGGTCTCCCATGTGAAAACCACAAAAAATACACATCGAAATAATCCATTACACTGACTATAACAACCCAAAATTTAAAATAAAATGAAATCATGCCTCATTTCGAAAACCCATTTGAATGATCACTTGAAAAGAAATAATTTTTCAAGGTTCCATTAAAAAACAATTAATCTTCGAACTATTTCAAAATGAAAAAAAAAACATTTAAAACCCATTCTTTAAAAACTATATATGAAGTAAAAAAATTAAATTAACATATTTAAATTTGAAAACGTCTCCTTAAATGTTATATAGATATATATATATATCCAATTACAAACATACATATCTAAATAGATCTCAACACAAATATTCATATATTTTCATGTAAATACGTTTATGGGCCTAATATATATATATATAGACACTGATACATTAGTGTATAAGCATAAAACACGAAATTATGAATCCCTGACATTAGATATAAATAAATAATAGATGAACTAAATAAACAAAAAAAAATTATAAAAAAACGACAATTATTCAATGTCAGGAACTCATCTATTACCAAAATATATTTCATAAAAAACCTCACATAATTTCAAAATACTAAATTATTTTATAAAAAAATTCATAATTATATTATTGGTGAAAAGTAAAATATATTCTTTGAATTCAGATAAAAAATGTGAAATCCTGAAGAACCCAATTTGAAATAAATTATAATTCCTAAAAAACATTGTGAAACAAGCATATAAAAATCCAAACAAACCCAAATAATAATTTTAATTTTAGATAAACAATTTTCATTAACCCAATCATCAATCAAAGTAGTGAAGAACCAAATCATTAATAGACCATCCTAAGGTTATCGTAGATGATGAAAGATATTAAAACACCACAAGAGGATGTATTTAAGAAGATTGGAAAGTATCCCCACAAAATAAATATCCAAAGCACTTTAAAGAGATCCCGAAAAACCAATAAATGAGATATCACGATTGATTCAGCTACAACAAGGTTCATTAAAATAAACTAGGGATACTTTTATAGTGCTTATGAAAAAGCACTGATAATAGACATATTTTTCTCTGGTAAAACATTAGCACCGATAAAGGATTTATAATTACAATTAAAAATAATAAAATATGTAATATATATTTAGATATTTATTTATGAAAATTATATTATGATTTAAATATATAAATATTTATTTATAATTATTTAATTAGCTTTTTAAAAGAATATATTTTTTATTCATAATTATAAATATATATTTTTATAAATATAGTAATTACATATTTAATAATTTAGTTGTAAATATATAATAATTATTTAATTATAATTATAAAAATATATAAATATATATATATATATATGAACTATATATATAAATATAAATATAGTAAATATATTCATTATTTAAATAAACTTATTATCATCTAATAAATATATAAATATATATTTATATAAAAGTTTTCAATATATTTATTATTTAAATATATTTGTTATAATTTTATAATTATTTAAATATATATTTTTTATTTATAATTATATATTTATTTTAAGAAATAATATTTATAATTTATATACTGATATATATTTAAATAAATATTTATATATATAACGAATATATATAAGAATGAAAATAAAAATAAAAAATATTAAATAATAAATATGTTTATTATTTATTTTTTTTTAAATTTTATAATTACTTAAATTCAAATAATAATTTATTTATATTTATATAAATTTTTTAAGAAAATATTATTTACTTATTTATAATTATAAATATTTCTATTTATAAATATAGTGAATATACATTGTTAAATATATTTATTAATAAATATATTTTTAATGTTATTAATGAATATATATTTTTAAATTGTATCATGTTAAAAATGAGTGAAATTGTATAATTAAAAATGAGTTCACTTTAAAAATATTTAAAAATTGGATATTCTTATTAATTAAATATAAATTGTTAAAAAATATGGATATATATTTAAATAAAGATGAATTGATTTTGAAACTATTAAAATATGGTTTATATATGTGCTGTGAATTTTTGTGGCAAGACCCTTTAATAAAAAAATAGGAACCCCTTTGGAATTGGGTAAGGGAAAACTCATTATAAGCCCATTGGCCGAGAGACACATAACCTTAAATTAAAAGCTCTAAGGACCAAAGGCACATAGACTTAAAATATAGTTGCTTGACATTCCATTACCCCAAAACAAAAAAAATCCAAAAATGAACCAAAACTATTGTATAACACCCGAGATAAAGATTCATCATTGACGTGATCCACCCTGAAAAAAACTGTGGCCACTGGACACTATTGCTAGTCATGGTCATGCCATGTCTGAGCTCTATGATTCACTCCATCATCAGTCCACCGACATGCTCACCCTGAGCCGAGCTATTCAACCGCAAAGATGGTCCAATTTACTGGTGTCTTCAACCCACAAATCAACGACGATGACGTTGACCACCATCGCTGGAGAGCCACAATCGACGGCCACCAACCGCCATTGTCCATGACACCCTTCGCATCCTGCTCCACAGCATTGTCAGAAAACTAAGGGCCATTGAGATTTACTAAAGGAATTTAACCACCCATTCTGACCAGATCTAGGTAAATAAATAAAAAAATATAAATAAATAATAGAAAATGAATAAATTCGAAGAGAAAATAAAAAATATGAATATATTAAAAATGAATTAATACCAAAATCTAATAATAATAAAAATAAACATATTAAATTTACCAATTAAAAACATAATATACTAAATCAATTTTTTTATTACAAAATATTAATATTAATTCTAAAAGAATAAATAATAAAAATATCTGGTGTATATATTTCTAAAAAAATAATTAATTACATGACTATTTGTTTGTGTGTATTGTATATAAAAATGCATTAATTAAATATATATTTTTAAAATCAATTTAACCCATGTTTGATGTATTTTATATTGAAAAATAAAACGACATTCAATTATATCTATTACTTGATGAAAATAGTAATTATTTTTAATTAAAATAAATTTTTAATTACAAATCATTCATCAATAAATGTAAGATTTATTTAATATGCAACATAAATCTTTTGTATTGTATAAATATTATTGTTTTGAAATATTATATACATACATAAATATATATATATATATATAGAAATATATTTATGAATATATTTCTAAATTGAATATATTGACGAATTATTATATATAAGAATGATTACAAATGAATAAGACATGAATATGTTATTAATTATTACTAAATATTCAATTTCAATGTTTATATATGATATATAATATTTAGTACTATTATTTATATATATATATTAAACTTATCATTTTTATTAATAGTTGTTTTATTTATAAATTTTTTAACAATGTTGTAATTTACTAAAATTTAATTTTTTTGTTCAATTATTAGAATTTATTTATTTATAATTTTTTTAATTATTACAATCTATTCATTTTATATCTTTTTATTTAACATATTCTATTTATTAATTTTTGTAATATATATATGTGTGTGTATATTAAATTTATTCATTTTTATTAATAATTACTTAATTAAAATTTTAATGTTTTTTTAATTTACTTAATTTCTATATTTATTTTTTAATTATTCTGTTTTATTCATTTTATATATATATATTTTTAATATATACTATTTATTTATATTTATAATTTTTTTTATAGGTTTACATAAAAAATTTATTCATTTGTTTCAATAGATATTTAATTAATAAAAATATAAATATTTTTTTTTAAATTTAATCATTTTTAATTTATATATGTTTAGTTGTTTTATTTTATTTGGGACATTTATTAGCTTTAAAAATCACTGATAAAGGATACAATTTATTATCACTGAAAACAAAGCTTTAGTAAAGTGTAACAATTATTTGTGCTATTGAATAGTTATAATAAAGGATTCCCTTTATCACCTCTAAAGAAAGCATTGATATGCGGTACCTTTTATCATCCCTTTTTTAACACTAATAAAAGGAACTCTTTTGTAGTTCTTTTTTAGTGTTGATAAATTTAAACCTTTATCTGTGTTTTTTTCTTCTGCTAATAAATTCTACTGCTCTTAATGTCCTATTTTGTAGGTTTTCCATCATACTATTCATAGAATGTATTAAGGATGATTTTATTAGTCATTTTATATAGATATCAGATAAATATGCGTATGAAATTATAATATATAATTCAATATTATTTTTTCCAACCCGACAAGAAAATGTAAAACGGCGTTCATGCGTACGTTTGACCTACCATCTCCATGAACGATGCATTTCAATCAGTTTCACTATATTTCTTTTATTAGTATAAATAAATATATATATATATATATATTCTGAATATATATGATATTTATATCATGGTTTACATTCTATTGAATCTAAAATGATAATCTATTTATGTTTACAAGGTAAATAAAGTCAAACCATTTATGAAAAAATGTGGTTATTACCCGAAACATAAATTTAACATGGAATTGTTAGTAAATGCGTAACATAATTCCATAAGAAAATAATTCATGGTATTATATATATTAATTTTTTTATGTTATATATTTATAATAATAATGTATTTTTTATATATTTGGTTTGAAAATGTATAAGGATTTCAAGACACAAAGTATGAGTTTTTTTTATCTCACTCTT
Organism: Viscum album; assembly: GCA_963277665.1. NCBI lineage: Eukaryota > Viridiplantae > Streptophyta > Magnoliopsida > Santalales > Viscaceae > Viscum > Viscum album. The sequence goes on along the minus strand of OY728123.1, from coordinate 606,881,148 downwards.
ATTTCTATGATATATATGGCACATTCACCACTTATTTTTGGTTTGTGGTGTATATAATTCCACTTAATTTATTTTATGATAATTATTCATAAATATGTGTGGATTTAAATTTCTATTTTAGGATCTCTTTTTCTTGGGATTGATGGTTTCTGAGTTACCAAAGCTGAAAGGGATTGTTGCCTCATTTTTCGTTCTTTAAGATAGTTGTTATGTAATACACTTATATTATTCCATGAGGTGTATATAATTTCCCATTTACATGTTATATCATCAGTATCTTTATTTTAAGGATATTATACATTTCATTTAGTGTCATTATTTCATGTGGCTTATGATTTAATGTTACCAAAGTGGAAAGATATTCCGGTTTCAATCTCATTGTTAATTGAGATTGATTGTGATTAAGTCCCAAATGATAAAAACAAAAGGTCCAGCTCTAAATAATAATCATTAATTTTATTCTCATATGATTTTTTCATTATAATATATTTTTTCCTTATATTTTACTCACTTTATCTGCTCAAAAGATCATATATTTTTTTATAAACAATCACCTTCACCATGGAAAACTCATTCTCTTCTAAAACATTATCTTATAAAAATGTTATGAAAAATATTTTAAAAAGCTTTTTTCAACTATGATAGTATATTTTCCCCAATAAAGGTTTTAAAATATTTTTAAAATCTTCATTTTTAATATTTTATGGATATTTTCCAATAAATTTATTTTTAAAAAATTTAAATGCCTTAAAAAGTGAATTCAATGCTGAAATGCATTTTCCTCTAAGAGTCATTAAGTATCACATAATGGTAATTCCATTCATAAACATTAACAAACTTTTTTTGTTAGCTATGATAAAATGGGGATATTTTGTAGTGATACCAACCTCATTCTTTCTCTAGATGAATTTTGATTGCCTCAAAGATATTATTATGAATCTCGCTCAATTTCCATTGGTCAACTATGTTCAAATGAGATTGATATGAAGCCTATTTCTTTTACATGGTTTAATAATGTTTTTATGTGTTATATGATGATAGTTTTTTTATGATATGGTACTTGAGCATTATATGAAATTGGAGAACTTGATACTACTTATATGAATGATTGATTTCTATTATATCTCTCAGGTGACCCTGATATAACGTATACAAATGGTTGAGATGCATTATAGCTTATGAATAATAGTTGAACCCATTAATGATTATAAAAATGGTTTTATGAAATTATATACCATGGGTTAGCTTGATATGTCTTATATGAATGGTGAGCCTCAATATATCTCTCAATTGTATTGGGTAATTATTATATTCGAATTTATATGTATGGTTATTCTAATTAAAAGGGTTTTTGTATGGTTTGTTTTAAAGTAATACTCTATATTAACAAATAGTGTTTTAATTTTTTGTTATGGGTTTATAATAAATCTCCTTACCAATATTATATTCATAATCTCATGATTTTTGATTCCAATTACACATTCCTTTTCCATGTTTTCATATTTTAGGATCCAGGTAGTGATGGTTATAACTTATTTTATTATTTTATCATGAACTCTTATTATGTTAGTATACCTTTTTTCTCTACTTATGGACATTGATACAATTCAATTTTTAATGCTTATATATACCCTTACTGAGAATTTTAGATTACCCTTCTTATGTTTCATTTTCCACATGTTTTAAAAATTAATTTTCAAATATTTATATATAGAAGGTATTTCCTATAGATGATAATGATGTATTAATGTGAAAACATAATGTTGGTTTAAGTGGGAGAAATGATCATTTAAAGTCAAATGAATGTTTATGTAGGTGTTCTTCCTATTTCTACAAAACAGTAAACATAAAATGCCATCGATGTTGTAAGTGATCCCAATTTTCCTTCTGATATTTCAAGTATTAGATGAATTACATGGGTAAAAATTATTAGCATAAATTATGGAAATGTAAAATTCATGTTTTCAGCATAGGATATGGGAGTGTGTGTCTTGGGCTATTATTTTAGTTGTACTAGTTTAGAAATTAATTAATTAGGTGACATGCCGTTATGAGTTAATAGGTTCTATGATTAGGATGTGTTTTAGGAAATACATGAATATAGATATTTCATATTTTGGTTTGGGGTGGGTAAATAGGGATCATAAATGTTTAGTTCAATCTATGCCTATGATAATATGTGTTTCTATTTGGTTATCAGGGTAGGGTTCAATGCTTTAGATAAAATTATTTATATAGACAAGACTATATCTAAATATAGTCTTTTTCTAGCGTAATTATATGAAATAATATGGAACAAGATTCTTATATATATATATATGTATATATATATATATTTGTTTGATTAAGGGATACAAATCATATTAATGAATTAAATCCTCTATATAATGGAACATTCATTTTAATGTAGAGATATAGATAAATACAAAAATAGGTTTTATAATGAGTCAAATAATTAAATCAAATTATTAATTTGATAAGTGGTAATGTTTCATTTTAATAATATTTATAATAATAAATACGTTAAACAATAACATATGGAACTTCAAGTAATTAATGAATTAATATAAAGGTGGGAATTGAACTTCCCTATGGATGATGAAAATTCCTCAATGTTAATATATATTGATGTTTCCTTGTTTTATGTCCATATTTGAATGATTTTTATACAATATCAATACAATTATATGGTATAAAATATTCATATGATGTGATTCTTGGTACACATGACATAGAGATGATGTGGTAATAATGTTTTCAGGAGGTGTATGATGTGATATCGATGTGATAGAGAGGTGGGATGATGTGGGTGCGATGGATTCATGTGGTGTAGTTTATGATAGTAATGAGGTGGCCAAATTGGGTATGTTATGTGATGTTTTTATGATTATAATGGGGATGATGTATAAGTGATTATTATTCCTTTCATGGATTACAAGTAATTGTGTGAGGGGACCTTCTACTAGGACACAACTAGTATGATGGAATGAACACAACTGATAGGTAAGTGAGACATGATTATATCTCTAGGGAACCATTATTTAATTATCTATTATTCTTATTTTACTTGTTACATGATGGATATGTTAGTTTTTCAACAAGATAGTTGTCCGAGAGATAGTAAATGGGGTAAATAAGGTAAATTTAAGATGTGGTACACTCCTCTCCATTTGAATATGGTAGTATGAGTTTGTGAATGCAGTGAATGTTGTTACATATGGATATTTTTTATTATCATTATTCTTTTACGATGATTATGCTACTTACTTAATTGAAATGTATCTATCCCAAAACTTATATTTTACTAGGATATATTGCATTGTTTTGAAATATGTTCCTTCCATGTACTACCATTTTATAACTCCTCTATAGTGTTTCTTATGTTTTTTTCCTGATAGATTATATTAGAATGGGGGATGCAACTATTTTGGTAGCTAGGTGGAGATTTGGATATAAGTCAGAAATTTTCTGGGGTTGGACTATTTATGTTTAAAATAATTTTATCTATTATTGGGTAATGTTAATTATACAATTTATTTTAATGCGGAGTTTATTTTTGGATCATACCTCTATTCATGCACTGTATATTATGGGTAATTACTCTAATAATTTTCAACCATACACTTAGTTCTAGTTGTTGATCTCTACCCTATTTGATGTGGGAAACTTTGTTTATAATCACCTTTAATTACATCCCATAAATGCTACTAGTGGATGAGATTTTATGATATAATGATATGACAGAAGATGGTTGATGGATATGATTGAGTATAATGTTTTGGCATAATTGAGGTTTACATGGTCTGGTAGGATAATAGTGTTATCTAATTTTTATAATGGAGGAAGATGATTCAATATAGGAAATCAGTATTTATTCCCCCAGTTATCGAACAAAATTAACATTTGGACTAATATTCATTCTTAGGTTGAAATGTACTAATTTTGGGGTAGAAATTCTAAAACAGAGAATGATTTGTTCTCATAGATTAATTTCAAAGGAATGATTTTGAAATATTATTATGATTAGTGTGTGTCATGTCCTATAACTAGATGCCTCTATATTGGTGCCCCATTATTGGTTCTCCACATGTCTTCAAGGGAATCTTCTCGAACACTAGAGGTTGTAGACTAGCTACGAGGGCCTTGGGTGTGACCATGGGGAGACAATTCCCACAGTACAAAAGTGTATCCTAGCTTATGGATATAAACATAGGTAAATAAAGGATGTAATATATGTAAAAATATGGCATAAAAAATATATAGACAACATTAATAGTAACTAAAACAAAAGAAAAAACAATAAAAAATAGATGATGATAAGTTATGTACTAGAAAACTGGAAAAAATGGACACAAGACGACATGAATAACATGTTCCACAATAATATAATGGAAATATAATCCTATAACAAGCATCACAATCTATGGTTATCTTATCACCTATCATGATCCATCCTAAATAGTAAGCAATCACATTTCTGAAGTCGTATTCTTCCCTTTGTTGACACCTTCAACCATGTAATTAGCCACGGGTTCCAAACAACACCTAGAGATGGTATGAGATAAATCTCAATGGGCCACCACCAATTGTGTTTATAAAATTCAGACTATTTGATTTAAATGTAACAGTGGGAAAGAATGCATATATAATTTAAATTAGTGCAATGCAACTAAATACCCAAGTACCTGCTTCAGCCCTTGGCTGGTGTCTGAACATGTAACCAGTTCATTTAAATAAGTAATTACCAAATAATGTTGATAGGTTATGTGAGGAATATAAAACACTGAAATCACCTCATGATAGTAAAAATAGTGATGGATTAATGATATAACATGGAAATAATGATCAATGATATTCAATAGTGAAGTCCTAAGGTAATAACCAATGTAACATAGACTTCAGGGGTCACCAAATCAGTAATAATTGAACCCTGGTAGGGGTAATTAGTGTAATCCAAGGATAATAGTCCAAGTAATTCCATAATGATGTGCCTACCATGTCTGAGGTGATCTCCCAATGTAAAACTGGTATATGAAATGACTTGGCCCGATGGGCTTTAATGATGGCAGCTACATGTCAATACTAGATAAAAATAGTGCATCATAGGAATCAATTAATGGTATTGAAGGAATCTAATGAGTGTATCCATGGAATCTTTTCGAACAACATGAGGGATCTTACTATAGCATACTGAGCATCCTGAAACAGTACATGATCATGATCTAGGTGGGTCTCAACCTATATAAGATTTAACATTGAATTGATATGGAGATCTCGAGTGATCTTGGCATTCTCTGATAAGAATCCAAGTCAATGTTGAGTCATTCCAATCCTATTTTATTTTTATGTCATGTAATATCTCCTTTAGTTCAACCCTTTCCTTTAATTAGTGTTATAAGATCTTGTAGCATGAAACCTTTTTATCAGGTCATTTGGTTTAAGAATTTCCGTTCAATTGTGTGACATGAGCCAGTAACATGGAACCATTTAATCTATTTAAGGAATATTACATATTCAAGGATACTTTTTCTACCTTCTATTAATGTGGTAAGGGGTTTTATGGATATAAAACCTTCTATTTATTTATATTTAAGGCCATGTTATATACTAATTATACATTCCACTTCACATTTCACATTTCATTGTCAAATTGAAGCACTTACCTTAGGTGGGTCATGTGGTAAGCATGAATGGAAATTTTTAATATGAAATTCAAATCATAAAGATTCCATTTAATATAGAAAAACATAACCTTATTATGTTCAAGACATGTCACACCCAAACGGTGTGTCAAACTTGTCAAAAGACTAAAAATCCATTTTTGGCATAACACCCAACATGGGGTGTTGGGCGTTGTGGGAGTAACCACAAAAAATAATCACTTTTTCAGAATGAACATAAAAATAAGATTATTAAAACTATACTAATGGAATATTAATTCCATGAATGGCCCCTGTTGAAATTGGTATACCCCACACGACAAATCCAAAATCAACAGACATTAGGTATGATTATAGAACACCCACCAGAGGGTTGTACGACTCTCATCCTCTAGTATTGGACCTTGATATGGATCCGATTGGAGTATATCTACGGAAGATAGAAAAACACTCATACACTGATATTTATGTAGGTATAAAAAAGATAAGAAGAACCTCCCAAGAAGAATCTATTACATACCTTTGCGCATCCAACATGACAAACAGAATCTCTATTAGTTTTTGGATGAAGCACTTCTCTTGATTCTGTGGTTAGATCTTCAAAAATCCATATCTTGAGTGATAAAAAGTTTAGTCCCACATTATCTAATATTAGTCAATATAAATATGGATTAATAGATAAATAAGGGAAAAATTATAAATTTTCCTTGAAAAATTCCATGTGCAATATTTTCCCAAATTGATTGATAAACCATGCACAAACTATGTGTGGTTTTCTTAGTATAAGGACACAATACATGGTTAGGACACATGACTGTGCACAAACCATGCGATTTTGTTCTTCGTAGGAAAATAGATTTCTCCTGGTTTTCCAAGCCGTGTGCAATTATTACATAGTTTACTCAAAACAATGTACCAAGCATTTTTTTTCAAAAAAAGATGGGTTCGGAGCTCTGAACATGTCCAAGACACCCTTGAAAACGTTTTTATCCCCTTAGGCATCCATATTAGGTCCAATGTAATGATTTATACAAAAAATTAAAACATTCATACCTGGGTGAAAAACCATGTTCTTACACTCTTCCCCCTTAAAAGATCTCACCCTCGAGTTCACCTACCAAGGGTGATGAAACACTATATGCGAATAACTTTGGACACTGTGCATGTACATTATCCTCTTTCTCCCAAGTATCTTCCAAGATGCGACGATGCTTCCCTGACACATATACAATAGGGAAAGACCAACTTCAGAGAGGCTCTGTTCATCGATCAACGATGAGTATTGGATACTCCTCAATGGAAGTGTCATCATATAACTCAAATTAATTGAGATCAAAATTTTGAGAATCATCAATGTGATACAGGAAAAGTGTTGAAAAATGAAAGATGTCGTGCATGGCATGGTACCAATGTGGTAATAGAAACCGAAAGGCTACCATCCATAATCTCTCTAGAATATCAAATATCCCTACCTAATGAGGCTAAAACTTTCCCTACTTTTGTTACCATTTATGACCAAGACTAGATGATACTAGAAGAAAAAAGTGATCCTCGACCTCAAAATTTAGAGGGTGTCGATAGTGATCGACAGAAGATTTTTTCTAAACTGAGTAGTATTCATATAATTTCTGATCATTTGATCATGATATAATATATCCTAAATGATATGAAGACCCAGTTGGGTTGCCTCACCTTTCTATAAACAGAACAGGGGTGAATAAAACAGCCTACCTTATAGGGAATAAAAAAGAGCCATATGAATTTTCTCCTAAAAACTGTTATTATATGTAAACTCGATGAGAGGGATATGCTTCTCCCAAAAACTGCCAAAATCATGGACACATACTCAGAGTATGTCATCTAGAATCATTAATTTCCATCATGAGTGTCCATTATTCTGAGGGGGAAAATCTATTGTGAGTAGAACATGACTCCCCAAATCCTTTTTCATTCCTTTCCCGAACTATAATAGAAATAAAGAATCCCAATATGGAACGATAGTACGAGGGTCCCAGTGTTTAGTTTGATCTCACAGACACACAATATTTTTATATCATCAACCTAGAAATTCTCCCAAACAGAAATGAAGTGGGATGATTTTGGTAGGCCGTCATGACAACCAATATAAAATATATACCCATCGGTGACCCAAGTAAACCGACAACGAAATACATGCAAACATCATCCAATTTCAATTTTGGGAATGGAAGTGGTGGTAGCTAGCCTGTAGGTCTCTAGTGCTCTCCTTTACTTGGTGACTGGAGGAAAAACTCTTGATAAAGCATACTATATGAAATTTCATCCCAGGCCACTAATATTGGCATCACATATCTCCAAGAATCATGTAGATTCCATGATGATCTTCCCACTATGAAGCATGAGTCACTTTTATCAACTCCTCTCACATATCTGCAGAAACCCAAATATGTCCACATAGATACGGGACATCATCTATGTACATCAACAAATCCAATGGTAATTTATCTCGTGATCTTGTCTCATATATTACCAAGCCTACAGGTTAGGAAAACTGTCATATCTTTACATTATTAAGGGGGAAGAGGTAACTATCAAGGATGAGAGGTAATACTGCTCTTGACTATCACGAAACTTCATATAATTCTCATATATGTGGTCTATTAATATTTAATCATCCATAGATTCTCATAAGTCATATGATTGAGTTTTATGACTCAACACATCAGAAACCTCATTTCTCTTCCCAATAATATAGTGAAGCTCAAAACCAAATGATTATAGATGCTCAACCCATTTCACTATCTGAGGATCAATTTATTCGGTGAAATGATATATTATAGTCTCATGTGGTCAGTGAACACCAAAAATCACTCACCCATCAGATAATGTGTCTAACAACATATGTCTTGGACAATAACTGCTAGACCAAGGTTGTGTGTTGGGTAATTTCTATCATGGTGCCTCCACTACTGAAATCCAATGCAATGACATTATCCTCCTGCATCAGAAATGCTCTTAGTTCAATGCATGATACATCATAGATGATTTGATAAGCTATTCTTGGATCCGTAAGAGTCAGAATAGGCCCCAATACTAGTATCCCTTTCTTCTTGTAAACGGATTTCTCATATTCTTCTAACCATATGAACATTAAAATATTCTTTGTGAGACCATTATGTAGTAAAAAATGGGGAGGAATGTCTTGTACTAAATACCATTAATATTTATCTAGTCCTAAGAAACACAAAAAACCAATAAAATTCGTGGACTAATTCCAGGTAACCATATCACTACACTTTACTGGGTCAATATATATTTCTGATTCTGATATTATATGACACAATAATTGAACCTTATCGATCTAAAAGTGGAAGTTACAAATCTTGTAGTAAATATGAATTTCTCACAGTATACATAAAATGATATCAAGATATTTGTAATGGTCACTGTGAGTGTGATAATACACAGATATGTCATTCAGAAAGACTACAAAAAAACTATCCAAATGGTTGTGATAAAACATATTAATCAAATCCATGAAAATAGAAGGTTCATCGAAGAGACTGAATTACATAACAAGGTACTCAAACAGACCATACCAAATATGGAATGTTGTATGTGGTATGTTTGATAGAATGACATGGAAATGATTATAACTCGATCCCATGTTGTTTTTAGGGAAGAACTCTTCTCCTTAGAGATGGTCGAAAAGATCACATATTCGAGGTAGTGGATACTGGTTTCTAACAGTAAGATGGTTAAACATTTTTTATTCCATGCATAGACATAATTTTACATCTATCTTCTTTACAAAAATAATTGGATAACCCCAAGAGGATATACTGGTCCATATAGGCCATTTACCTCTAAATCCTCTAACTACCTCTTGAGATTCTGAAGATCAGTAGGTTCTATTCTGTATGGAAAAAGGGACACTGGATATGCTCTTAGAACAGTATAATTTGTAAATTCTACCTCTATTTAAGAACGTAATCTAGAAAATTCGTCAGGAATGAAATCCTTGAAATGATCCACTACGGGAGAGAAATTAGATAGCTGAAAATGATGATCCTACATGAAGTGTTTTTTGATATGGGCAGTCACTTCTTTTATCCCATGATGCTCTGGTCCCATTCCACCATCCTAGACATCCCACTCACCCTTATTTTGATAACTATTTCCCTCTGGTGATGCAAATGATTCCCCGCGACAATAACATTCAAACTAAGCATAATAATGGAAAAACCTGTCCATTATATGAATGATAATGAATCCCATTATATTGAGGATAAAGTGGATCCATAAAAATGGTTAACTGCCTATCTCAATGGGAGAACCCCTAAATTGGCATACTCCCTCTTTCCATATCCCCGATGGTGAATCTAGGGTCATTACACCAGAGTAATATATTATTTCATGTCCGACAATATCCACGATAGATACATAAATAAAATTGTATGATGAACATGTATCAAATAAATATGATATTATAATAGAGGCTACTAGAATAGTCCTTCATAATCTAGATGTTCCTGCATCCTGATCCTCAGGTATTGTTTGTAGTTCAGGCAAGAGACCTGATCCACAACCATGTGCGAAAGATGGTGAAACACAATCAAAATTTCACTTCTAGTGATACATGTGATCAAGGGTCTGGCTACCATGGCCATTCCCTCCTCCTTATCCATACATACCAAATATATTCCAGCTACCCACCTAGTGGGGCACAAAAATAATTATCTCCTAAAGGTGGAGATGGTGCTCATCCTTTCCCACTCGAAGCTGGTGGAATGGTCTTGCAGAAACACTGAAGATTCCACATATGGCCACAAGCCCAGAAATTTAGTGGGTCTCTATCACATTGAGGCTTTGAATTCCCCAATAGTCCATAATGATGAAACTCTTTTGATATATCTAAACTAATACTATGGTTGTCACTACCCTAATGAGAAAAATCACGAGATTGCTTCCTATCACCGGATGAACTACTAACCTGACATGACAATGGTCCTCTAAACCCAATACTATTCCCTCCCCTCATTTTGTACTCAATGATAAGAGAATGATTGACTATCTCAAAAAAAGGTAGGAAAAATTCATTTACCTTCGTACAAATGGCGTAGTTGAGCCAACCCTAAAAGAATCTAGCACGTGACATATAATTACGAGTTAGAAGTGGTGAAAAGAATTGCAACTTCATGAAACACACTAAATAATCCATAACTGAAATAGAACCATGTTCGAGATGCTTAAACATTCTGGATCTATTAGCTATCACGATTTGAGGAAAGAAATGATCATAGAAGACAGTGTGAAAATGAACCCATTACATGTCCTGATGATGACTGGCCAGGGTAATCACATCCCACCAATGATTGGACAAATCCCGAAGAGAGTATGTGGGAATATTGACCACTATGGAGGTATCTATATGATCTCAAATATAAATGGGATTTATTCTAGCCAACACTTAGCAACCTACATACCACCACCCCCACAAAAAAAGTAGGAGGATTTTACTTTTTGAACTCATGAGTTCGATCAGACATCATGGTTGCATGTCATAGAGTACCACACATGAATTTCATCAAATATAGAAAGCTATCAAAAATATGGGAATCAGTTCCCAGTCTAGGAAGAGAAGTCGGTTCCTCAAGTGGCTCTCCTATTGATAATATAGGCGACTCGTAGCCCACCATGTCTAGAGCATGGTCATCACCATCTTCCCAGCATACGACACGTGGATGTCCTAGCAGCATTGTACTAAATGTTCAAAACACACACCTCCAAACAATATTAAGAAGAAAGAAAGAAACACTAAAAGATGATTGTATGTAATAAAACTCACTATCCATGGAATACTATACTAACTACCCACTTATTATTCTTGGTATCAGTACGTTCTCAAGTATATGTTTCATTTCATTTTGTTATTAATTTAAATGTTCTCTTATATTCCATTTGTAAACATGATGAGGCTGGAAATGAATAGAAAATAAATTCATTTTATATGTCATTATTCACTTTATAATGGATAGCTCTTCTCGATGAATCAGTTCCCATTAACCTATCAACAAAAGTCACCCATTTATTTATACCAAAATAACTCATCTCGGTAAAATTGTCATCCCAACCCATGTGGGCTAATACTCCTCATGAATTGAGACATTAAATCACTCAATCACAACCAAAAGTATTATAATCATATTCTAACTATCAAAACATCACTCAAAAATCAGATGCATATCATGTAATGAAATATTGTAAAATGAACCTATATGGAATGAAAACATGAATGGAACATGAATTCTATGTTCCTATAATGATATATGTAAGAATACTCCCTTCCTAGATATCATCAGGCCAAGTATGAAATAAATTCTACAAATAGTGTAATAATCAACAACTACACACAACATGTGTATCACCCAATGGTGAAATAATATCAATCGTAATAGGAAAAAGAAGAACAACAATTATAATTTAGGAAACTTGGTTTTTACCCCAAACATGGGTTCAGGATGCCCAATAATGGCTTATGACTTTGTCCCAAGTGTTCTTAGTCTCCAATATATTATCTCTAAATAGTAAGGCATGAAAACAAACCCACTCTAGTACCACTTTGTGATTCCATATACCCATATTCCACCTAATAGGATCCCCGAGCCCAGTCACCCCATGAGCTAAAGCTCATATTCCCGATTGCTAGAGGCTACCGACTAGCAGCTCAGGGCTAGGGTGTGTTTTTGGTAGGCTATTCCACCATCACTAAATTTTAGTGTAGTGGATGGATGAAATCCAAGGTAAATAGAAGAAACAATAATTAAACTGATGGAACGTTAGAATATTGAGACAATAGTAATAATAACTGAAACAGCTGGAATAAAATTCAACAACGGTTGATGATATTTCATGTACTGGAAAATTAGAAAACATGGATACAATACATTAAGAATAACGTGTTTCAAAAAACTATAAATTAAATAAAAGACTATCCTAAGAATACTAATCTCTGGCTCGGTCATATTCTATCCGGATCCATTTTAAACATCAAGTGATCAAGTGTTTGAAGTTGTATGCTTCCCTTTGTCTACACCTCAAACCACGTAATATTCCCGGAGTACCAAACAATGCCCATAGAGGATTTGGGATAAATCTCAGTGGACCACCACCAATGGTTTCTGTAATATCGGTCTCATGTAATGGAAATGTAACAGCGTTAAAGCATGCATATATAAAGTAAAGAAATGCAATGTAATTAAATACAAAATTACCTACATCATCCCTCGGTTGGTGTTTGAAAATATTACTAGAACATTTAATTAATTAATTACCAATTCGTGATGATAGGTTATGTGAGTAATATCCATCACTAATATCACCTCGTGGTGATATAATAAGTGGAGGTTCCAAGATGTAACAAGGAAACTGTGATGAATGATATTCAATAGTGAAGTCCTAGGGTAACAACCAAGGAGACATAGACCTCAAGGGTACCCAATTCATTAATAAATGTAGCCTAGAATGGGTTATGATTATAATCCAAAGATCATAATCCATGTCAATCCAGAATGAGGCACAAAACATGTCCAAGGTGATCGACTAAGGTAAAATAGGGATAATCAATTACTGGGCCCGATGGGCATTAGCCATGGCACATACAAGTTAATGATAGATCATATGATTGTATCAATGGAATCATGTAATGATATTTAAGGTATTCAGGGAGTGTATAAATGGAATCATATTTTACTACATGAGGTATCATGTGGTATCATACCTGGTATCCATGAATATACATGGATTGGTATCTTGGTAGGTCTCAATCTAAGAATTCCATGTCCATGAATTAGAATGGGGCCCCCAACTTCTCATCGCATTCTCTGTTTAGAATCCAAAGTTAGATCGAGCCAGTATAATCTTATTTGATTTTCAATTCATGTAGTATATCCTTTATTTCAATCCATTCCTTTCATTAGCGTGATAATGTCATGTAGCATGCAACCTTTGTATCATGTCATCTGGTTCAAGCCTTTCCTTTATTTAGTGTGACAAAGCCAAATAGCATGCAACCATTTAATCAATTTAAGGAATATTACATATTCAAGGTTCATTATTCTACCTTCCACTAATGTTGTAATCGGTGCAATATATATTAAACCTACTATTCATTTACATTTAAAGCCATGTTATAAACTTAATATAATTTCCAATTCACATTTCACATTTCATTGTCAAATTGAAGCATCTAACTGAGGTGGGAAAAGTGGTATGAATACATGGTACTTTCCATTATAAAATTCTCATCAAAAAATTACATTTTATATAAAAACACATACCCATATGATGGTTAAGACAAGGCACACTAGAACGGTGTCGTAAACTTGTCAAAACACTAAAATCCCAATTTCAATATAACACCCTACAAGGGGTATTGGGAGTCATGGGTTTAACCACCCACAAATAAACACATTTTTAGAAATACCATAGCCATATTATTCTTCCAAATATAATAATGGAATATTAATTCCTTGAATGGAACCTGATAAAATTTGTGGTCCCCACACGAAATATCCAAAATCAATGAACTTTATGGATGAGTTAAAGACCACCAACCTTGTGGTTTTATGAATCTTCTCCTCTAGTATTTTCACTTGATTTGGCTCGAATAAGAGTTTATATAATATTGATAGAAAAATTATCATACTCTAATATCTCAGTAGAGAGAAAAAGTGAATGTGAACAACTCAAGGGTACTCAAGCAGATACCATTGTGCATCCACCATGAACAACAGAAGCTAAATCGGTTTCAAAATAAATTATATCTCTTTATTCATTGGTTAGATCTAAAAAAGGCCCCAAATTTTGAATGAAAAAGGTTAATACCTCATAATCTCATATTAGGGAAGATGAAGGTGGCTTAATCGATCATTTATGGAAGATTATAAATTTACCCAAAAAAATGCTCTATGCACGGTTTGTCGAAACTGTTTGACAAATCATGCAAAAACTATGCATTGTTTTTCGGGTGTAAGGGAACATTGTACGATTAGGCCACACGACCATGCACAAAACATGCAATGTGGTTCTATCCAAAAAGACACAATTCACACAGTTTTCCAAACCATGTAGAATTCTCACATGGTTTACTCTAAACCATAATCCAATCCAATTTTTTCTAAAAATAAGGGTTAAAGAATTCAAACATGTCTTGGACACCCCTAATACCTTTTTAACCCGTTATGCATTCATATTAGGCACAAAATTGAAGTTTTAGACTAAAACTAAAAGTATCCATATCAGAGTTAAAAAATCAGGTTCTTAATGTGTATGTTTATGATAATTTGTGTGGATATGATATACTCATTATAATCATGTTTTTTTTACCTTTAATAAGTTGTTTCTTTATAGTTTTGATCATGAATTATTGTGAACTTATGACACGATACTTTCTTCCATTATCTTGTCGTTCTATGTATTTTACTTATGATTTAATGTTTAATGAACTCATAAAACCTGGATGGAAATTAAAATATTATTTTAAAATAGAATTAGAATCCAAATATGAATCCTCTAATAATGAATAATTATTAATTTATTACATTTACAAGAGTGTTTTTTCTAGAACATTTTCATTAAGAATTCCCTTGTCAATAAATAATTCAAATATTTTGAAAGAATGTTTTTTGTGAAATTTTTTTATGTTTTCACTTTTTAAATAAGAAATATTATTTAATGAGTTATGTAAAACCAATAAATCATAATGTTTATTGTAATAATATTAATTATTTATATATGAATTTATTTAATTTAAAATAATTCATGAGTTGTTAATCCTATTATTTGTCCTTTATAATTTAATGAAAAATTAGGATCATGAATATCATGTAATATTATTAAAATAAAATCAATAATTTATGATTTATTTTAGAAGTAGTGATTTGAATATAAATTAAATTATATGGAAAATATATATAATATTTTTAAAATTTATAATTATTTTTTAATGTATCATGTAGGGAAATTTAACATTATAATATTATTTATTAGATAAGGAATAATTACATGATCAAATATATATTTAGACATTGTTATCAAATTTATAAAAAAATAAATGTTTAATTTAAAATTGATACATGATATAATATTTGTTTATATGATTTTTCTATATTTTAATGTGGCATTTTGATTCCCTTCAGGATATAAATAGAATTGTTAATGTTTTATTCATGTTCATATTATACTAATATTATGATTCCCTTCCAGATGTAAATGTAATTATTCCATATGTTCCCCATTGAATAATTTTTTTCATATTAGTTAAACATAACCTGATGAATTGGTGAATATTATTTTATTATGGATGATTATTTTGTTCTACTGCATGTTTGAATAATTAATAACTTTTTACTTATAATTTGGGGGAACTAGAATGATTGAACTATTTTGATCTTGTTGTTGATAGCCTTAATATGTTGTCATATAATTATATACAGTATGAATAATGATGATTTTATAGTGTGATGAATGGTGTATAAATGTGATATGGATGACACTTGTATGTTTGGATGGATGGGAATTATAATTTACTATGTTCCTTTTTAATAATGGTGAGAAGTATTGGAATGCTGGTTATGATGGGCAAGTGGATTATCACATGTGGATATATTTTCCTAACATGATATGGTGTCCTCTATGATGACATTATGATTTAATTAGTGAGATATAACATGATTTTTTATGTTATATGGTGAAATTATATAGAAACATGAATGGGATTTTGGGTGAGGGAAGAAGAAAGAGGCATCCTAGGGTGAAGATTTGCTGAATTTTCAAAATAGGAAGTTCTGAATTTTCAAGGTATATCTTCTGGTGATGAGGTCAAGGAATGGATAAATGTGGTGGAAATTTTAATTAAGATGGTGATGGATCCACAACATTTTAGTGTCTCTATAGTGGTTGTATTACTTCATAATTTATCATAAAGAATGTGGAGGATAATGTATGGTGTCCTAGAGGGTATTTAATGGGAAATGTTTATTGATATGTTCTTGAAATATTTTATATCTCTGCTTCTAATGTATATTCCTATGAATGTTTTTCAAGATATATATTTAGTGAATGATAGAGTTTTAGAATTTTGAAATGACTATTTTGACTCAATTATAGTATTAATGAACTTCCTAAAAAGAAGAGTTGATCAGGGAGAATATTTTGACTCTTCCTTTGGTCCAAATATTGAGTAATCAATCTATTGTGAATATAAAATTTAATCCTTCGGAATTTGGGAGATATTTTATAATGGTCATTTAGAGATGTCATTACATGAGAGGAGGTTTTTATAAAGATCCCTATCAGGTTTATAGTGAGGCTAAGGATAATTTATTGAGTTTTGAACCTCAAGTTTCATGGAATAAGATGGTGCTAAAACCATATATAATTATATGGAAACATTAATCCTAGGGTATGAGCTACTCAAGGTGTAAAATCCTATGTAAATAATGAACATGACATTTTCATATTTATTAATATTTTTGAATTAAATATTATTTTATTTTTAAGGGAATGATATGTTTGATTGTGTACCCTACATGCAACAATGAGTTTTTCCAAATACAAGTGATGCACACTATGCTGAGTCATACTGAAAATAATAATAATTTAATTATTTTTAAATGGTAGTAATGCCAATTCATTTTATTTTAGGAAAATAAAATAAAAACCATATTATTATTAAACTTGTTTTTAAATGTTTTTTCATTGATCCGAGAAAATTTAGAAGCTTAAAAAGAGAATGAATCTAATTTTACACAAAAAATACTCTAATATTTTTTAAAGGCAGTTTTACCACCTATTGAGGGAGAAACCCTTTAAAATATAGTTTTTTACATTTATATGATTCATTTTAAAAAATAAAATTATTTTTTAGAAGCATAATATCAATGTTTACATTGGTTAAATTTTTGGTATTTTTCGGATAAAGTTCATTTTTAAATGAATAGTGACAAATACTGCATTTAAAATCAAAACTGTATTTTCATCTGATTTATTTATCTGGTTTAATTATATTTTTTAATGGTTTTAATGTGTAATTGGATTATATTTTTACCATTTAACCAAAAATTTGTCATTGAATGTAATTTCACTTTGATATTGGACATAAACAAATGTAAATGTATTTGTAGTGTACTCTTCTGAAAAACACGCTTTCTAGTTTTTACAATGGAAATTAATATTAACTTATTTAATTAAAATTATATGTTCCTTATTTTCTAGAACAGAAATAATTTTTGAATTAATAATATCAAAATTATATTTCGGTCAAATTTTTGTATTATTCTGAAAACGTTCAATTTTTTGAGGAATAGTGAAAAACACTGCATAATGGTTAAAAAACAGACAATTACATTTAAATGAAACTTTACCACTTAGATTAATTGAATTTCAAAAAACTAAAATAAAAACTTTTAACTAGTGAGTAAAATTTGGTCTAATAGGATGAAAATAATTTTTGGTGAGTTGAAACTTTTGATTTTTATTTACTTTAGTTACAGGTAAATTGGGTAATTCCATGTAAAATAATATTACATTAATATAAAATTACATTAACACTTGTCCTAACCATATTTTATGATTCATGGATGACCAATACAGTCCTTGGTTTGAACGTTTGGCCTTTGGACGCCACTTGGGTAAGATAATTTCATTTATAACCTTTTATTTAATGTAAATATAAAATATCATAAACAATTATTGTTTTGAAAAAACAATTTAATTTTGTGTTAGATAATTGATATATTTGACAATAAATATTACTTATAAATATAAAAATATTTTCTATATCATGGTATTTCATTTATAATTTTTATACATCAATGAAATAAATTTATTTATGACATAATGACGAGGTAATGATTACCTCATTAATGAATATTTAAAAAATGAGATTATAAATATTAAAATAAATTTATTTTGAAACTTTTTATTCAATAAAATATTTTTATGGATGACTATAACTTGTTATATTTTAATAAACGAATTGTTTTCGAATTGATAAAGTTGTTATATATTTTTAAAAAGTCATGATATGAATAGTATTAAAATTGACATAAATGAGTTTTTAAATAAATTAATTTTTTATTAAATGCTAAAATTGTCTTAAAAACTAAGATTCAATAAAATGACACATATTATGTCACAAATGTAATTAATGATACATTTTTATTTATTTGTAATTTTATAGTAAATATATTAACCATATAGTGTGAATATTCAAGAAGACATAGTAAAAGATAAATAAGTTAACAATGGGTAAAATAAAAAATATAAGGATAAAAAAGTATCCAAAACCACTCCAATTATTATTGTATGAGTTTATTTTGACATATATTCATATTATATTTTAATGTAATTAGTTTGGGACCTTTTGAAAACAAAAACCATTTTATAATAAAATAATACATTCAATCTTT
Source organism: Viscum album (assembly GCA_963277665.1). Taxonomy (NCBI): domain Eukaryota; kingdom Viridiplantae; phylum Streptophyta; class Magnoliopsida; order Santalales; family Viscaceae; genus Viscum; species Viscum album. The sequence continues at coordinate 606,862,037 of OY728123.1, read as the reverse complement.
CATAAAGTGCCCCTCGTCCCTCTTATAAAAGGACACCAACTCTACCCTGTTACTCAGACCTCTCAAGCCCCTTCTATCCTCCAAAATGTGTCAAAATATGTTCCCAAAATCACTCTCTTCCTCTTATAGGTATTCCCCTAGGCGTATGTCAATTCCAGAGAACTATTTGGCTCGAATCAAAAGAAGTTACTGGATTTGAGGTAATGTCTTCTCTCAAGTTTATTTCCACTATTTTTCCTTCACCACTCCCTATACTCTTAATATTTTTTGTTTATATAGAAACATAAGTATCCTCAATATACTATTTTTATTATTATAAGTATTAGATCTACACTTCCACACACCTCCAGCTAATGGATACGAACATAATGTTTCAGTGTACGATGAACTACTGTCTCACGAAATGATGATTGTTTGATTTTACCCTACAACCTATCATGGTGGACATTATAGTTCCACTATAATTATATAGGATATTTATTTTACCTCAATGATTCTGTAAATCTCATTTAAAAATACCTTTATTCTTTTCATGTAGTATAAATATGATAATTTAATTTGAGGAAGCATAGACTACTGCCCCCAAAAAGTGATATGACTCATTCATACCATACATGAAATGTATAAAGTATGGTGTTAGTAAACTTATTTAATGAATATAATATATTATATTATACTATAATTATAATAAACTTATGTATCATTTATTTTTCATTCCATTAAATATGAAAATGATTTGAAAGTAGCACTCATGTGTACGTACAACTTACCGTCTCAATAAATGGTGCATTTAATTTCATATATCCAAATGTTATAGACTATTATAAGTACATATATAATAGATATATATTACATCTAAGCCTTGAAAAGCATTCTGGAGATAATGTAATTTTGACCACATGGACAATTTCTAATTATAATAATTTCATTTTTTACTAATGTTTCGAACGTTGACAAAATGTCCAATATGAAATCAAATAATTATCTAATTGTCAGAGAAAGTTAATAACTAATATAAAAAGATCAATAAATAAAAAATATATTATGAAGCAAGTAGATGTTATCTTATGTTTATTATTTATGAAATTAATGAACTAATGAGTAATGTTGGACACTTGGTGAGGGACTTTGTCTCAACATCCTTTAATAGAGGAATGTTTTGATAATATAAAACTACATTTATATAGTCTATAATAATCCACTTTGAATTTTATTTTCATTCAAAGGGAATCTTTTTTCTAGGAATCCTTTTACTAAACCACAAAAGGAATGTTTTTTAACGTATGTGGCGACAGTGACGTCTTCGCTTCCGTAATCATTATTCGGCTTCCTCTATAAGCCTAAATGGTTTTAAAATGAAAAAGAAACCCTTTATTTTGTTTTTAGTTGTTTTGGTATTGAAAATGGTTGTTGAAGTGGATTGAGTATATGAATATATTGAAATGATATCTTATTATAAAAAATTAAATGTTATTACTGAAATTTTGATATTTGAAATATCTTATGTGTTATGATTATGTAATGAAACATGGACATTTGATGAGTGGATACTTTATAAACGAAATGACTGGGGGTTCCATGATAATCCACATACATGTGGTTACATTATAACCTCAAATTAAATTGGGTATGGAAGTCGGTCGTATGGATATTCCATTTAGTGATATGTGTGAATATTGACCGTATGGTTATATCATTTATGTATGATTATGTCCCAAGTTACCATTATATATTATATGATGAATTCTATGGGATTGTGGTAATCTTATGGTTATGAAAAGATAAAGTTATGAGGTTATATTTAGTGAATTATTTTTACTACTTCATATTGTTGAAAAGAATTAATTTATAATGAATTATTCATGGATTTTCAGGTTGTTTAATGACTAAATTTTTTCCTTCTTTGTGTATCCCCTACTGAGCTTTTTATGCTCATCCCATGCAGTTGAATTGTTTTTCACATGACTTAATGTCTAATAGGGTTATGGATGGGATCATGGAAAAGTCATTATTATTAATACATGGAACTAAACATGTTTCTTTTCTTTTAAGAGTTTTTTTTATTTTATGAAAAAATGGATACTGAGTAAAAGTGTCTGCATGTAATATTCAAATTGTTATGTATATGTTATTAACTTATTTTCTAAAGCCCAAAACCAGATCATATCCTCAGTGTGAAATTTTAACATAATTAAAGATAATGTAATGTTTATGGCTGGGGTCTTATAGTTGGTATCAGATGTCGGTTTAGATAACTTTATAGGTTAGTGTTTTATTTAAGCATAATTTACATAACCAGAATGGTTATAATATTTGAAAGGGTGATTATTATTTTAGATAAATTTAAGGGGTTTAAGATAACATGAATAATTATATCATATTGTTTACCCTCCTCATAAGTTATTATATGATGATATTCTTACACTATTTTTTTTGGTTTTAGTGAATGGATGGATCTAGTAGACACCACTGTTATAATGGATGTGAAAGAAACAATAGTGGTGTTCTGAATCAGAATCCGAATGAAATGGGATTTATAATGAGAACTCTTTTATTTATTCCCAACCAACTATCTAGAGTCATGATTGACCACTTGGAACTTGGTGATTTTTATAAGGCATTGTATATGTGAGAAACAATTCACTATGGAAGTTCAGGTAATAATCATAAAGTTAAGTATATTAAAAAACCTATGTGTCTTGGATGTTGAAAGAAACACCTAGGAAAATGAATTAATGGTATGGGAAGATTCTATAGATTTGGTAATGAATTTCCATGGAAAAAAGAATTGTCCAGTTGACTCTCAGAAAGGTAAAGAAGTTCTCTCTTAAGGATCAATTGAATGTTTTAAATGTGGTGTGCATGGTCATTACACAAATATATTTCATACGATGAAGGTTGGAAAATGGGATCAGAAAGACCATACAAATATATTTTTACTAATACCTAATTCCATTCGAATTGAGGATGAGTAAACTGATTATAAACAATGAATGGTATGAATTATATCTTATCTAATTTTCTTGACATTATTGAATCTTATGATATGATTCATGATTATATTTGTAGTAATTAATTATTACGGAATAATTTGGAAAAGAATGATTAATGGATCATGAAGAACGTTTAATGAGTAAGAAGTCTATATATAAGGTATTCAAGAGTTTTTGAAGATTTTAGGATGATGAAATGCATAAAATTATTAAAGATATTTTGATGATGGGATTACATGGATGTCTTTTTCTTGTATGTGTAAGCCTGGAGTTTTATATGTGAAAATGTTACTCAAGAAATGATTATATTTTCTTGCATGGACATAATGGATAAAATTAGGGGATCATATGATCTTTTGTTTTTGAGGTGATAAATGGTTATAACATTTTGGGATACCGAGTGAAATGTGTTAGATAACCATTGAGGTTAAAATATGGTATCGATGATTTTGAAGAAAATTATATAATTTTTTAGAATGATATAAGAATGATATGGTTTTAGAAAAATAAAAACCCACAAGATGTGTGACAACCCGTCACGTACGACAAGGCGATGGGAATCAAACCCACACCCTAAGGGCGACAAGGGAACTTTTCCTACCACTGGCCTACGTGATGTCTCCGGATATTATGACTTATTATTTATTAGTTAAATGATTTTATTCAACCAAAATAAGATGATTTTTGGAAATTATGATTTACAAAATGGAGATCCTTAGTATCAGAAAATGATTTGATGATTTTGTGATAAAGGTTATTTTGGAAGGAAATATCTCTTTTGAGAACATTATATGCGTAAAAAATAGAATTCTATGGGATCTCATTTGAGGAGTAATGGTGGAATTTTATTTTGGAAGAATATATGTTTTTATTGTGTACATATAGTCATTTGGTTTATTTATGTAAATGTTTAACCTATCATAGGGAATATGTGATTAGGTTAATTACACTTCCTTATGAGACATTAGTAATAGTCGATGTTATTGGGAGATACATATTTAGATTTATAAAGAATGACTTTGTGATCAAATACTTCGGAATTTTGGGTTTCAATCTTAGCATTGATTATATTGAAGGATTTTAAGGACAATTTTGTATTTGAATGGTCTTTTTTGACCTTTGGGTACTGTTTATTGAATTTTGGAGATTAGGCATTGTATTTCATTTTATTACACTTTTGGGGATTATCTGATCTTGTACTAACCATTTCAGTTTTGGTTAATGTCTAATAATATGGGAAATATATTATTCATATTTTTCGATTATGAGATTCTATAGAAGATGATTATATCACTCCAGGAGTGACCAAGTACTCTTAAACAATCATCATTTGAATAAAACATGAGTTTTTGGTAGAAACGTATTAAATGGTGAAACTATACTTGAAAACTAAGTATATTTACTTATTTCCTTAGTCAATATCATAACTAAATTCTCCATAATTATTAAGTGAAACATATAAAAAGAGGTTGTCTGTTTACTTTTTCATACTGCGAATCCAATTACCATTTAACATATCACATGTTTATGGTTTTTTTTATTTTTAACGTTATCTTATTCATGTTTTCTATCACTCTCCATTAGAACATGAACATTAGTTTATCTTCCATATCTATGTTTTAAAACATGTAATTTTAGTATGGGTTATCTCGGGTGACCTTTCTACTTATCTTTCTTTCATTTCCACTGATAGTTTTATTAAAACATTTTCTGATGTGTGAGTTTTAATGATGTTTCTGAGCCCAATTTTAAAATTGTGAGGACGCAATTCCCAAAAGGGGGGAAGAATGTAACATCCCACATAAATAAAGAATATGATATTTTCAAATTTATTAATATTTGTGAATTAAATAATAATTTTACTTTAAATGAGATTATATGTTTGATGGCATACATGAAATGAAAAAATGGGTTTCTTTGAAGTCATATTTTGCACACAACTCTGAGTCTTACTGAAAATAAAAATAACATAATTATTTCCAAGTAGTAGTTAAAACCTGGGAATATTATTTGTGGGAATGAATAGAACTGGCCATATTAATATTAAACATGTTTTTTTAATCTTTTTAAATTTATCTAAAAATATTTAGATTCTTAAAATAGGAACGAATCCAATTTTAAGCATAAATACTCTAATATTTTCAAAAGGTAGTTTTACCACCTTTTGAAGAAGAAACCATTTTAAATCTATATTTTGTCACATTTATATGTTTCATTTGAAAAAATTAAATTCATATTTAGAAGCGTGATATCAAAATTTACATTTGGTAGAATTTTGGTGTTTTTCTGATGATGTTATTTTTTATGAATAGTGGAAAATACTATATTTTAAGTCAAAACTATCTTTTCATCTGAATTATTTATATTGATAGATTATCTTTTTAAATGGGTTTAATGTGTGACTTGATTGTATTTTATTATTTAATCCAATTTTATTCATTATAATTAAATTCACATTGAAATTGGACATAAACACATGTCAATCATTTTGTAGTTTTTACTTCTTAAAAACACACTTTCTAGTTTCGATAACGGATATTAATTTTAAATTAAATAATGAAACTTATATGCTTTTAAAATTGTAATATAGTCATCATTTTTTAATTCTGAATATCATAATTATCTTTGGGTGAATTGTTTGTATTATTCGGAAAACGTTCAATTTTTGATGAATAGTGAAAAACAATGCGTAGTAGTTAAAAACTGAATTTCTCATTTAAATGAAAATTTAACACTTCAATGAATTGAATATTAAAAATAAGACATACATGGTTGTCATCAGTATGTAAAATGTGGTTCCATATGATGAAAATAATTTTTGGTGTGTCGTAACTTTTGATTTTTATTTACCGCAGATGGTAAATTAGGAAATTCGAGGTAAAATTATATTATAATAAACAATAATTACTTTTACACTTGTACTAACCATATTTGATGAGTCCTTTCTGACCAATACAATCATTGATTAAAACCTTTGGCCTTTGGAAGCCACTTGGGTAAGATAATTACATTAATAACATTTTATTTAAAGTAAAATTAAAAATATCATAAACATGTATGGTTTTCCTAAAACAATTTTAATGTGGGGTTACATAATTGATATCATTGAAAATAAATTATCATTAGAAATATAAAAATATTTCATGCATGATGATCTTTTATTGAAAATTTTTAGACATTAAATAAATAAATTTATTAATGACATAATGATGATGTAATGATTACTACATAAATGAATGTTTAAAATAATTGTTATTATAAATAATAAAATAAATTTACTTTGAAAATTTTTATTCCATACATGAATTTTATGGAATCTTATGACTTTCTATCTTGACATTATTTAAGTTTTATTGCATTTATCATGTTGTTATGAATTTTTAAAATGTCATGATATGAATAGTATAAAAATTCATATAAATGACTTTTTAACTCAATTAATATTTTATTAAATAATAAAATAGTCCTAAAAATATATTATTCATGTAAATTACATATATTATGTTAAAAATGTCATTAATTATACATATTGGGTCTCCTGTAATTTTATAGTAAATATATTAACCATATCGTATGAATATATAAGAATGCATGGAAAAAGTTAAATAAGTTAACAAAGGGTTAAATAAAACTGGTAAGGATTATGAAATATACAAAACCTACAATTATTTTTAGATGATTTTATTTCGAATTATATTCATTTTATCATATAATTTTATGATTTTTGGTCCTTTTGAAACTGAAAATAATTCTATAATAAAATAATACATTCAATGTTTCCTAAAAAGCCCCTCACCTCACTTATAAATAAAACCACCTCTAACCCATTATTCACACCTTTCTAGCCCCTTGACTCATCCAACCTCTACCCATATAATCTCCCAACATCTATATATTCCTCTTATAAGCCTTACCCTATCTAGAAGGCAATTCAAGAAAGACATTTGGCTCAAATCAAAAGAAGTTACCTGATTTAAGGTAATGTGTCCTCTAAAGATTATTACCATTATTTTTCCTTCTCCAGTCCATATGATCTTTTTATTCTTTGATTATATAGAATAATAAGTATCCTAAATATAATAGTATGTTTTTATGGTAATTATTATAACTAAACTTCCACACAACTTTATAGAATGGATACAAACAAACTATTTTTGTGTTTGGGGAAATACTACCTCACGAAACGATAATTGTTCGATTTTACCCTACCACCTTTCATGGTGTCCATTATGATGGCACTGTAATTATATATGATATATATGATATTTATTTTATCTCTATCCTTCTTTAATTATCATTTAGAACATACCATATTCTTTTCATGTTGTATATATATGAAAATTTCATTTCAGGAAGTGGGGACCACCACTCCCACAAGGTTATATGACTTGTTCATACCATACATGGAACGTATAGAGGATGGTGTTAATGAAAATAATTAATGAATATATGAAATTATAATATACTCTAATTATAATATACTTATTTATCATTTAGTTTTCATTCCGTTAAATATAAAAAACAATTGAAAGTAGCGTTCATGAATACGTACGACATACTGTCTATACGAACGGGGCATTTCATTTATTATATCCAAATATTATCAAATATTCAAAATAAATATATACTAGATTTTTATGATATATATGATATCTTAATCATGAATATCATTCAATAGATAATGTAATAATGACCACATAGAAAACATGTAACTATAAAAAGATCATTTTTTACTCAATTTCTAAACATCGAAAAAATATCTAATATTAAACTGATATAGTTTGACAATTGTTATAGAAAGTTAATAAGTTATATAAAAGAAATGTTAAAATTGAAAAAGTTTCTGAATCATGTATTAATTAACTTAATTTTATTATTTAGGAAATTAATGAACGAATGGGTCAAGTCGGACACTAGGCAAAGGACTTTGTCTCAATATCATTTCATTAAAGAAGGTTTTGATAATACAAAACTCATTTTTTATATGCGGTATAATAAACCCATTTGAAATTTTTTTCATTCAAAGGGAATCATTTTTCTACGAAGATTTTTACTAAATAAAAAAAGGATGATTATTTAACGTAAGCAGTGACAATGACCTCTTTGCCGAAGTAATTGTTATTTGGCTTCCACTATAAGCCTTAAGGTTTTTAAAATGAAAAAACCCCTTATTCTATTTTTGGGTGTTTTGATTATGAAAATGGTTTTAGAAATGGATTCAGTATTTCATTATCTGGAAATGATATTTTATTATTTCGAAATAAATTTTATTACTAAAATGTTGATATTTTCAAAATTTTATGTGTTATGATAATGTATTGGTACTTTTACATTTCACGAGGGACTACGAGATAAACCAAGTGATAGGTGGTTCCATGATAAACCAATTATGGGTGGTTACATTATAACATCCAATTAATTGGGTATGGAAGTCGTCCATTTGATTATTCCATTTAAATATATTTGTGGAAGTCGACCGTATGGTCATTCCATTTAAGTTTGTTTATGTCCCCCATTACCTTTTTATATTATATGTTGTATTTGTTAAGATTATGGCAAACTTTTGGCTAAAAAAAGGGTAACCAATGAGCTTATCTTCATTGAAGTGTTTTTACTAAATCATAAAGGTGAAAAGTACTAATTAATAATAATGTATTCATGGTTATAATGTTATTTAAAGACTAACTGTTTTCCTTCATTATGTATCCCTTACTGAGATTTTTATGCTCTCCCCATGTTTTTGAAATGTTTTTCATAGGAATCAAAGTGGAATAGGTTCAAGGATAGGATCAAGGAAAATTCATGATGATTGAATCATGGAACTAAACATGTTTCTTTTCTTTTAAGAGTTTTTATTTTATGAAAAAATGGATATTGAGTAGAATGGTCTACATGTAATATTCAAATTTTTATGTACATGTCAAGACCTAATTTTATAAATCTCTAAAACTAAAAATACCATCAATGTCAATTATTTACATACAATAAGATTATGTAATTTATGGGTCTTGGGCCATACACTAGGTGTCCCGCATCATGTGATTTGATCAATAATCATTATATTTTTTCAGGGCATCACCTATATTAATTCATGGTGGGGTGTCATGTCTCTCATTATATTATTGGAATTCATAGGTAGTATGAGGTAGTAGAGGCTATTAAATGGGAGTTTCACATGTGGATCCATCCTTTTTGAGTGGAATATCCAAGTGCCCATCTTGTTTTGGTATTTTTATATTTTTTACTTCATTATATCTCTAAAAGTGGATCATCAAGTTGAATTGAATGCGATGATTAAGTTATTTATTTACCATTATGAGAGATTTTTTCCTTATTCAAGTTTTTTTAAATTTTATTGGTGATAATTTTCTACCTTTACCTAATATAATAACATAGAATACCTTCATCCATTACATCATGAGATTTGGGTGTTGCGGGTTTATGAGAATGTATAGAGGTGTTTTAAGGGAAAGATTTGTTCACCATGATGTTTAACACACAACAGTGAAGGGCACGGTAGTATCTATTTGAACAATATGGGTTAGTTCATCTGAAAAATTTTCAATTTGGTAAACAGATTTGGTGGTTTAATATCTCAATAAACCATTTGGTCTAAAAATCCTATGGTTGAATGTGTTTTTAGGTTCAATATCCCTTATGTAAAACAAGTACAATAAAATTAATTGGATTAAGGAAAAAACATTATATTGTTTGAGGAAGAGGATTACATGACATAGAACAATTAATTTCAATGAGAATTGTGTATTGAGATGAATCCTTATGTAAAAAAAGGCTTTTTGTTTCATATTATAAGGAATGTCCTCTTTAGGCTTTCATTGAATTTGATTGATGACCACCACACTATTGGGGTATACATTTTGGATGGCATGGGGGATTGTTGTGTTTCATGTATATATTAATGGGAAACTGGGATTTACAAATCGATATAATGGATGCAATGGTGGTTCTGTGATATGAGAATGATGATTTGTATTTATTCTATGTGGTATTGTATGAGACAACAATAGAGGGTCTTATAAATTGTTGTTAATGTCGTGGTTGACCGCAAATGGAGAGGATAATATCCCCATGGCATGGTGGTGGTCAAATCATTTTAATATGTGTGAAAAAACTAATATTTGATGGAATTATATATTTTTAAATTTATAATTTTATATATTTCATGAAAAGAGACTCGCTACTATTTTAGTGAAATTATCCACGCCAAAGTGGTTGTCTGTTAATAATCCATATAAATAATTCGTTGACCATTCATGTTTTTATATTTTTATTTATTCCCTTATTCCTTGAGCAATTTATATGATTATATTAAGAAGGACTAGTCATTATTTTAAATATCTTGATCTTCTCAGTTAATGGGGTTGATTCTTCTTCAATATAAGTTGATTTTTTATTCATTACCCTTCATTATTATCAATCATTCGACTATGTATGATGGTATTAGTGTGTGGGATTTAATATGGTGGTTTATACTTTTTATTTTGATGATAAATTTTATGTTCAAGTTTCAGTGAGTTATTTTTTGTATATATTCATCCAAGCCATAAACATACATTATTTATTAATTTTTCATGTATATTTCCACAAATAAATGATGAGGATGTATAGGTATAGTGTTTCTAGTGTAATATCCATACAAGTGTATCATATTAAACTAAAAAATATCATTATTTAAAACTATACATAGTTATCTTAACTACCAAATTTATTTTAAAACTATATAGAATATATGAGGGAAGCATATAAAGAATTTTTTTTGCTATCCCTACATGGGAAAAAATATGGAATAAAAGCAGTAAATGTGATTCAAGGGGCATAACTTGATATCATAAATAGGGTGATCATAATAATGGAGTATTGAAAGATTTATATAATATAAATAGAACATAAACATATATCAACAATGTAAAACATTATATCAATAACCTATGTCTTGGGTTACTCCCATGAACTTCATCACAAAGTGGAAAAAGTTACATTGTGGATTTGTTTCACACCATGTTCACTTATGTGGCATCTTGTGAGACTATGAGATTTACGAAATTAATTTTAGCCCCATATAATTCCATACCCACTCATCACATAAATAAAAATCAAATATACATGTTTCACATGTGAAAAATAAAAGATATATAAATTACATTCATGATCAAACTAATTAAAAGGAAGTGGGTTTTATAATTTTTAATTAAGGCATAAATGAAGGATAAATTAGAATGACCCCAAATAGAAGAAATAATTAAATCATTTTGATATTCAGATATTAAAAATAAATTTATTTCATGAACATTGTGTTCTAATATAGAGTATTTCATGAGAAAAAAATAGGAGAAAAAATAATAAGAAACATAAAAATTGGGTAATAATTTATATGATATGCAAAGGAAATTTTTAATGAAATAAATACATTATTTTTTTACATAAAACAATAATTTATCCCAGGGGGATTTCATAAAATATTTGCATATTTTTGAATATATTCATAGTTTAATAAAATTTTATGTGGTGTTGGTCGACCAGATAAACGAAATAAGAATGTTACCTTAAACCATGTTTGCTTAAATGTCGGAATTTATAAGGATACTAAAAACTTATAAAAACCCAACATTGAAAAAATTATTTTACCAGGTATGTATATAATATTTATATTTATATAATTATAATAAGTTCATTAGAAGAATATTTCATAAAAGTGTGACAAAGAATGAGAATATGTAACTGACATGTAATAAGGGTGGTAAAAATGATCGCTTACCTCATATCCAAAAATACTATGCACCTACAGTTAAATTATAAAATAATGAAATTATGTTTACTAGAAACATCACTAATAAAATTATACATCTATATTTATTTATTATAATTTTTATTTATGATAATTTATAATAAACATTTTAATAGTTTCCCCTTATGTCGGTCACTTGGATTTCTTTAGTCAGTTTCTATAAAACATTAATAGCATATTAAAGAAAGTTAAATGTGGTAAAATAGATAAATAGTATATAATTATATATATTATTATATCTTTCATTATTCCGTTAAAAATATTTATAAAGGTAAATATTTTTTCTGTTAATGTCCTCAAACTAGAAAAGGTTCTTTGATATGTTTTTCTCAGCCGTTAAATTTAATAAAAAAATTATTATAAATATCACTAATGTAATGTATTATGTTATAATATATAATGATAATGTTTTATAGATAAAATTCCTATAAATTTTATACATTTTGTATTCTACCTATGTTCGTTTCTATGTAAAATGAAAGTGAAAGATCATCATGTGGAGGCTGAAGTATGCACACAATCGTGGATGAAGCTCTCATTTTTTTAAAATAGAAGGAATGTGGATATTAAAATATATTATAATTTAAGAATCATTACAATTTTATAAATATAATATTATATTTGTAACTAACCTTTTTTTAACATCCACGAAATCCAGTGAAGAAATATTTAACATGCCATTCATTGAGCTGGTAGTCCACAAACCCATATGAGGACACTTAACTTTTGCACAATGATTTTTGAGGAAGGTATAAAATGGATGTTACATTTGAATAAAAACATACCCTAATAATTATAATACTTATGATATCATTCTATAGTGGATTGTATATGTTTTTTGTGGTATAATTATAATATAATTAAGAAGGTGTGGTTGAAAATATTACACATTTCATTGTATGTTATCCGTTAGTCACCATTAAATGAACTTAAGCATGATATTTTGGAAAATTAAAATGTGTATTTTAATTTTAATAAAGGACTTATTTTAATTTAAATAAATTTTAATAAACATTAAAATAAACGATAAATATGATTCAACTATGTAATGATATTATTAAATGAAATAGATAAAAAAATAGGTTTTGATAAAACATTACTGAAATTTGTTATAATGTTATGTGTTAGTTTCACATATCAATTTTTTCACATAATTAATTTAAATTAATAAGACATTTTTTTGAGAAAATGGTTTCAAAAACCTTAATTGGGTTATATTATAATAATGAAATAATAGTGAAAATATTAATTAAACTTGTATTTTTTAATATTCACCTAAAAATAATTATTTTAAGAAAATACCTCAAATTAATCATATGATAATATTTTTATTTAATACAAAAAAATTATTTTTTCCCAATTCTCATTTATAAAATTTATAAATTCAATTTTTAAAAGAAAATTAAATAAACATAAAAATTGATTTTATTGAAAAATGATTTTTTGAACTTTTCTTTTGTTTAATATTATTTCATATCAATTTCAAATATTAAATATTTAAATATAAGGGTTAATATATAATATAATATTAATAAATCCCAATTTAATATGTTAAGATAATATATATAATAATTAAAACGAATCATTCTTAAAAATCAAATATTAATTTTATACTAAATACACATTAAGAAATTACCTTAAAATATAAATATTTATATTCTAAAATTCAATTTCACAGCTCAATTGATATTAAATAATTAATTTATTTTTAAAATATATATTATATCATATATTAATGATATTAATAATATTTATATACAAAATATATATATATATATCATTCTAATATCATATTATTATTTGATTTTGAGTTATATTATTTTAAATTTAATACAAAAAACTACATGAATTAAGTATAACTATCAGATATATGACCAATGAATATAATTTCAATGACCATATTTGTAACGATCATCTATCAAATTACAATATATATAAAGATTGTATAGGAAAAGATAATATTTCATTCATATATATATATACACAGAATTACTCAATCATTTTTTCATTCCAGTCACACTTCACAAGGAATCATTCATATCTCATATTATAGATTTCTCATAATACTAACTCTTTTCATGGAGATATTCTTCATGGGTATCCTCATTATTTACTATTATCCAAGGGATTTACTAGTAATAATTATTTTATTCCATTAAATATATTATCCCACATTTAGTTATGCAATTTTAATGGATGCATTTGATCAATTGGGAGTAATAACCCATAATGTTTTGTACTTTTATTATTCTCTTTTTTATAACCATTACATTGATGAATGAATAATTTGATGTTATTATAATTTATATATCATATGAATTATTTCCTAGTCAATTTTAATTCCATTGATCAAAAAAATAAGAGATATAGTTAGACATATAAACATATGTTTCATAAAAACAATATGCCACCTAAAAACATTAGGTGTTACACTTCCCCATAAATACGTTTAATACTCTTATTTCAAATTACACTATACCACTTAATGTGGATAAGTTAATTCTTAAAATATTAATCATTTAGTATATAACTTATTATTATAGGCCAAACTTAATTTCTTAGGATCCACAAAATTACTTATCTTTCCTTAAACAACATTGACTATTCATATAATAATATACCCCAACATATATATAAACTAATAATATATTCTCCATAACATACCTCCCAAAATACCATTGGAAACTTGAAGACATTAAACAAATCTTTGATTATGTATTCCTCAAAAACATAAATATATTTTTAACACTAAAATTTATTAATAACTACTGCATAATATCACAATCTAGTCAATATATATTTTAGTCCAAAAAATAAAATAAATGTAAACAAAAATGTATAATGTTTTAATTTTTATTTAAAGTAGTAATAAATTACAATAATATCTAAAACACTTTTCTAAGAAAAAATAAACCCATTTCTTACATCAAAATTATGTTTATATTAATCTAAAGATTTATCAATTCCTCAATCATGTTTTCTTCAATAGTTATCCCAAAATATATATCATTTTCAAAAATTAAAATTTCAAGGTTTTTTATTCTATTTTTTAAATTTTTGAAAACTATTAGAGGATAAATACTCATATAAAATTATTTTCTATTTTAGATAAACCCATATCTTTTATAATATACTACAATTACATCAATAATTATCATAGACTAAATAAAATAGAAGTGATTATCGAAAATTAATTTTTATTATGGTGTCAATGACAATACCTTTTGTTTGACTAAGAAACCATCCTTTTCTATCACACCCATAATATTAGATGAATTTAAACCTTTTATGTATTCTCTCATATTCGATTAAAGTACATATTTAGTTTTTGTATACATTCCTTTCTTAGTTTCATCTTTATGATGTTATTTCAACCATATACTAAATCCAACATGGTTACGATGATATCTAAATGAATCAGATTTTTTTAATATGAATGATAAATCATAATATTTCTTCTCTAATGATACCATTATTATAATTTATGAAAAAAAATTTCATAAATTTTATACATGGTTAATCCTATAACTCTCTTGGTTCTACCTAGGTTACTTTTTTTGTGATCTCCCATACTTCTTAACATAATCCATTAAAGTAACTAAGAAATAAATCCTAAAAATTATTATTAAAGAGAATATTATTGAACAAATAATTTCCCTCTACAGTGTCAAAAAATGTGTTATTTTTGGCCTCTTTGGAATGCACTAGGTAAAAATTGAGTTAATACTAAATCCACCATTTTCATGGTTTTTACACCAAGGTGAATCTGTACCAAAGACTGCATTAACTAATAGTATCGAGATAGGTATGGAATTTATATGAAAATTTTATAATAATAACTTTCATAAATTTATGGTTGTTATCATGTACAAAGATTCATCTACTATGATTTTTCAACAAAAATTCATCTTAACTACAAAAAATAACTGTAAATTTTTTTGATACCAATTATAGTGAACCCTTACTTAAAAAAAATATTCGATAATATATTTTCATGAATTTAAAACAAATACAAGGTAAGGATATAGAGTTTTTTTATATATGGAATATTAAACATACAAGTACGTAATCTTAAATATATAAATAATTTTTTAAAAAAATTCACAAAATGATATTAACTATTATTTATCTTATAAGACTATGTAAGATATCAATGGTAAAATAAATTAGGTAATGAAAGAGATGGAAAAAATAGAAAGGGAATAATCGAGATAATAAACAATAAAATGATATCATACTGATGATTATTGCATTAAGTTAGGTACATAATTTTTAAATAATATAATAAGATCATTAAATTTTGGATAAAAGTACAATATATAAAAACATAAACATAAGTCAATTGTTATTCTGATGAACAATCTTATAAAGGATACAATTTTCCATGGTGGACTAGGCCCAATACCTAATAAATTACACAATATCTCATACAATAGAAATAATTATCAAATTCAATGGCGGGATATAAAATTAGTGTCCCAACATTCATATAAATTAAAAACATATATATGGGTTCTACATGTAGAAAATAAACCATACATAAATCATAAGCATGATCAAAGCCATCTGAAAGAAGTGGGCATCATAATTATAAATAATGGAATAACCTAAGGCTAAAAAAATGATTCCAAACAAAAGAAGGAATTAAATTATATGGGTATTAATATTATAAAAATATGTATAGTTTAAGAAAACTAATTTTCCATATATATATTTTAATGATAAAGATTTAAGAGAAGAAAAAAAATACCATTTGGGTAATAAATTATGAAATAATTAAAGAATATTATTAAAGAAACAAAGGCCTTATTATTAAATATAAAAAATATAATTTATCCAATACTTTGTTTCATTAAATAATAGTTTTTTTTTGTGAAAATAATGTTTTATAAACATTTTATGGGGTGATTAATGATGTGAGACAAGAAATAGAAACTTTATCTTAAATAGGGTTTACTAAAAAGTTAATATTCAAAAGGGGAAGCATATTTATAACCCCATAAATGAGAATTATATTTTAATATATATATATATATATATATATAAAGGTAATAGATACAAAAATATATGATATTTATGGGAAAAATATTTTTAAAATTGGAGAAAATATAACTTGTAACTAGCATGTTACAAGGGTGGTAAGGAATATCAATCACCATGTATCCAAAATCCCTTTTTTACTTGCACAAAACATCCTGAAAAGTGAAGCTAATTTTCATAAAACATTTAAGATTAACCTTATCCATATATTTTTTTATCATCTATTTCTATCATGTATCAATAATTTATTAAATAGTGTCCACCTATATCGGTTTCTTGATTTTCACTAGTCAATTTATCTAAACAATTGATGGTATATTGAAAAAAAGTAAATGTGTTGTAAAATAGTTTTATAATATCTATAATTATATATTATTTTTTACTTTGTTATAATATTTTCACTTAGTTTATACAGGTGAATATGTTTTCCAATAATGGACTCAAATTCACCAAGGTACTTTGATATGTTGTTTTTAGCAGTAAAATTTATTATAATAGTTTCCTCTTAATATCAGTTAAGGAATGTATAATATTACTATTTTATAATGTTATTGGTTTGAGAAATAATTTTTATAGATTAAATTCATTTTTTATTCTACCAAAATTATTATTTATGTAAAAGTAATGATAAACATTATCATGTGGAAGTGGTAGTCCTCAAGTACACACAGATGACGCTCCCATTTTTAAAGAATTGATGGATGATAAAATATAAATTATATTATAATTTTAAAGTAAATAAATTCAATACATATAATATTAACTTAATAAATATTCATTTTAACCAATCATGAATGGAAGTTAATGAAAATTGAATATGTCATTCTTGGATGCGATAATCTAAACAGACAGATGATGATTCTTTCATTTTTCTAAATGATTTTGTAGGAAGGTATAAATTGTATGCTGCATTAATGTCAGAAAATTAAATACTAATAATATTTTTGTAATCATAAATAAATGTATAGAATTTTTTTTGAGGGTATAATTTTGAAAATAATTAAGAAGGTGCGGTGTAAAATATTACATCTCGCTTTGGATGTTCAGCTTTGGTTGCCACCTTAAGGAACATTATCAAGTTGTTCTCGAATGATAGAATATTATATAACATGGTGAAAGGTTTTATCATATAATAGGGATTATTTTTTATCAATAATAGGGTATATTGGAGTTTATGAGAGGTTGAGGGGTGGTGGTTCCTTTTATAATAAAAAAACTACATTTCTTGAACAAATAACACTAAAAAAAAGAGCTATTGTTTCAAAGGGAATATAAATAAAATTTGGAAAATAATATATTTTGGGAAGGTATAAGGTAAATAAATCTAGAACCATAATTTTTTAAACATTTTTTAATCAATTTTTATTTTATCTACTCATAGATACTTACTTTTACCATTTATTTGTTTTTCTGATTAATCTAATTTTTCCTATGTAATTTATTTTTATAGAGATAAAAAAATTTAATGGATTATATAATTTGAACCTACAGAATATAAATTTTAAATTTAATTAATCAAATAATTTTTCTATTTATATGAAAAAAAATATTTTAACATTCACGATTATGATGCGTCAAAAAATGGTTTTTGAAAAAAATATATTTTTTTATACATATGATTTATGTTTTGGATAAAATTATATATGTTATTAATAAAAATGATATTAAATTTTTTATTTAAATTATAATATTATTATTTTAACATTACTAAAGTCAAAAATTAATTCCACCATTTGAAAATTCTGTTAGTATAAAAACAATAAATAGTTGTTTTAATAAACAATACCTAAATTTCATAAAATGTTATTAATGTGTTTTATTTATTAAAATATTATTTGTAAATACTTAATTTGACTTTATATTACATTATTTTTATAATAAAAATGTTTTGATTTATTTTTTTGGAATTCTTGTATAATAATGTAATAAAAGTGATAATATTATTAAAATCGGTATTTTCAATATTCAACTAAAAAAATTAATTAAAAAATTTCATAAAATTTCATATTTAGTTAATAGTGTTTTATAAATAAAAAAATATTCATTTTAACAATATTTTTATTCCAAAAATTAGAAATCAAAATTTTAATATAATAATCAACACATAAGGAAAGAAATTTTTTTTAAAAAAATAAAATTTTTATACCTTATCTGTTCTTAAGAATATATAATATAAATGTATATTTAAAAATATTCTAGTATTTTGGTTCGTATATATTATCATTTTAAACATGTTCATGTTAATCTACTAATTTAAAATATACAATAATTGAAAATATTGTACATTATAAAAAGAAATATTTCTTTTTTACAAAATATTCCTTAAAAATACCATTAAAATTTATTTATTTATGTTGAAAAAATAATTTATATAAGAAGTTGATATTAAAATATTTATTTTCATTTGATAAATACATCTTATCATATTTAATTAACAATATTAATATTTATATATAACACATTAATATATATATATATAATTTCTTAATATTATATTTGTATGGCATTATAAGTTATATTATTTTTAATTTTATACTAAAAAATAAATTCCATAAATATATATTAGATATATGAGTGGTGACTATATTTCTAATGAACATATTAATAATTACTATACTTGTGATGACCATATATGAAATTACCAAATTCCATTCCTATATGTTTAACCATACTAAATCATTTTTTCTTTATAGTATCACTTAATAAGGCATGATTATAAATTTACATTATATGTTTTAAATAATTATTTAAACTTTCATGGCGATATTCCTCATTATTATTTTTTGGGTGTTCACCATTTTCATTTTATTCCAAAACTCTATCATCAGGCATTGTGTTGTGGGGATATGCTCTAGGTGGAGGAGTTACTATTATCATATTCATTTTCATTATATAACTCCTATATCATGGAAAATTTAGTTGAGTTTGTTACATAGAAAAGGGATTTTTTGTTCTTATTTGTATACTGTGTGGCTGTGATTCATTCCTATTTTTAATTTCGTTATAGATCTCATCATTATATTTTTTCACAAGTGTTTCAATGAAAAATAAATCTAATTTATAATTAATGGTTTATGAACAAATTAATTTTAATGTATTAAGTTTGTTTGACCCTCTTTATTAAAATATGATATGATTGATTAAGTCAGTTGATAAAATATTTTACATTTTAATTGATATTTAGGAGTAAATAATGAAATAAATA
This sequence comes from Viscum album, assembly GCA_963277665.1. NCBI lineage: Eukaryota > Viridiplantae > Streptophyta > Magnoliopsida > Santalales > Viscaceae > Viscum > Viscum album. The sequence goes on along the minus strand of OY728123.1, from coordinate 606,841,993 downwards.
AAAAAATAAACAAATAAATATATAAATATATAAGATAATGGGAATGGAGTGATCATGTATTTTTATAATTCAAATTGAAAAAATAGTATCTTGATGATAAAAATATAAATTGAAGGAAACATAAAAAAAATTAAATGTCCAAGGCCCTATAAAATGGAATTTTAACAAATGTGGGGACCTAAGATTTTTATTAAAACGTTTAATATATTTTTTTCATTGAGATTATTGTTTTTGGGTGTCCCTGAATCTTAACTCACCCATCATACTCATTTCAAATCATATTCACTAGATCTACAAAGGAATCCCTTAATGATTGCATAGTTGAACCAAATATAATTTCATCCAGATAAATTTGAACAATGAAAACATTTTTATTATCTTTCTTTAAAAAAAGGATTGGATCAGAATTTCCATTAACATATCTATTTTGAAGCAAAAATCCTATAAGTCTATCATATCATACTCAAGGGGCATGTTTGAGTCCATACAAAGCTTTGGTATGTCTAATAACATGATCAGGATATTTTGTATCTTCAAAACCAGGAGGTTGTTCAACAAAAAAAATCCTCTTGAACATATCCATTAAGGAAATCACATTTCACATCCATTTGAAAAAGTTTGAAATTGAACAATTATGCAAAGGTAAGTAGGATACAAATAGATTCAAGAATAGCTACTGGAGCGTAGGTTTCTATATAGTCTATTCCCTCTTATAGATTATAGACTTTAGCAAATAATCTAGCTTTATTTCTAACTATGATTCCATTTTCATCACACTTATTTCGGAAAACCCATTTTACACCCATAACATAAGTTTCCTAAGGTCTTTTAACCATGTTCCAGACATTATTACTTTATAATTCATTTAGTTCATCTTGCGTGACTTTAGTCCAATCATCATCACCTAAAGCTTCATCAGTGATTTTTTTGTTCTAATTGGGAAAGGAATGATAGATGTTATACATCATTTCTTATGGAACTTCTAGTCCTTACGGGTTGATTAACATCACCAATGATGTTATCATTAAGATGATTCTCTAGAAAAAACTGATTTGGGTTTTTTAAAACCTGTTCATCAACATAGGGTAGAAAATATTCTGGGGTAAATTCATCAAAAGTATATTCATGGTCATTTTCCTTATCAGAAGGATCTTATAACATAGGTTGATAATCAATTTTTGAAAAAACATCCGAAGATGTGGGTTGAGGCCGTTTAAATAAAAAAACATCAGTTTCATCATAATTCACATGTACTATCTCTTCAACAGTATAAGATTTTTTATTGAAAACTCTATAAGCCTTAGAAGTTTTGGAGTAGCCTATGAAAATTCCTTCATCATATTTCGGTGAGAATTTATGTAGATTATCTTTGGTATTTATAATGAATGCCTTGAAACCAAAAAACTGGAAGTAAGAAACTATCGATTTTCTACCATTCCATAAATCATAAATAGGTTTATTACGAAAAGGTCTAATCAAAACTCGGTTTATATTATAACAAGAAGTACTTACAGCTATAGTCCAAAAATTTCTTGCTAAAGAATATTCACTCAACGTGGTACTCAATATGTCTTGAAGAATTCTATTTATTCATTCAACTACACAATTCTATTGAGTATTTCTTGGTGCGTAGAAATTGTGAGTATTTCCTCTTATACTACAAAAAGTTTCAAAATCAGAATTTCGAAATTCTCTTCAATGATCACTATGAATAGTTTTCAATGGAAGGTTTTTTACATTTTTAACTTGGGCTCTAAAACTTTTGAAATACCAGAAGGCTTCAGAATTCTTTTCTAGAAAATAGACCCATGTAAATCTAGTGTAATCATCAACTAAAACAAATACATAATTCTTTCCCCCAATGCTTTTAGTTTGTGTAGGAAAAAATAGATCCATATGAACTAACTGTATTTCATCAGTAGTTGAGACTTCACTGGTTGATTTAAAAAATGATTTATGTTTATTTCCATATTGAAAAGGATCAAAAACTTTTGATGAATCAAATCTAATCTCTGGTAGATCCTTAACTAATCTTTTATTAGAAAGGATTCAGGTTATAGTGTCCTAACCTTCTATGCCATGACCAAGAATGATCTTCAATTTCACTAAGGCATGGTAGATCTTGGCATCTAAGGTCTTTAATGTTTAGTGTGTAAACATTCTCTTGCCTATGGGTAGAAAGAATAAACACTTCCCTGTAATTGTGTACTAAGAACTTATCATTCCTAAAATTCACAAGGTAACCTTCATCACATAATTGAGTAATGCTAATGAAGCTGTGCTTCGGACCTTTAACAAATAAAACATTTGAAATAAATGTTTTCCAAGGAGAACGATGTTACCTATACCAATAATTTCTCCATAAGCATTATCTCTGAAAGTTAATTTTCCTCTTATTTTCATGATAATCTTATCAAAAACATTTTCTTTACCAGTCATATGTTGGGAACATAGACTATCCATGTACAATGTATTTCTATCGATACATTCTATATTTTCCATAAAATAAGAAAAAGTTAGGTTTTCGAAATCCAGACATTCTTGGATCCAGAAATCTAGCAATGAAAATTTTTAGGCACCCATAGGATTTATGAAATCCTAAAGACTGGGTTTTGTTTAAGGAACAATTTCTTGCCCAGTGTCCACCATACTGACACATAGTACATAATGGAGCACTTTTAGGAACAAAATAATGGTAAATAAAAATTGGTTTAGAACCAGTATAACCAAAACCAAAACTAATCCATAGAGGCCATAATTGAGAATACATTTTATCAAAATTTTGCTTAACTAGTGTAATGTTTGAAAAACACATCCTCAAGGAAAAAATTTCAGATATATGTTTGATACCTAAGTTCTTGTCTTCTAAAACATTTTATTTGGAACTACAGCTTGAGTCCAAAACATTTTTCTTAGAAATTACTTTTTCTAGATCTATAGAAGGTTTCTTCTTCTCAGAATTTACTTCCTCAAGATTATTTGAAATACTTTCAAACTAAAAGTATTCTTATCAAGATCATTAAAAAGATCTAATATTTCCTTTGTAAGAATAGTATTCCTAGATTTTTCTTTATGAAAATTTTTAATGAGTTTTTAATTCTAAATCTCAAGAAGTTTGGAAAACCTAGAAACATCTTCATTGGAAGTTAAAGTATCATCTCCATCAGAAGATGATTCTTTATCAAAAGAGTTAAAATATTTACTATCATGAGAATTCAAAGATATATTGGTCATAGATTCAGCATTGTGTACTTTAGCCATAAGGAAATGATTTTCACTAGGTAGTTTGGCTATTAGACCAAGATTCTTCTGTCCAAAAGATTTATAATATACAGATTCATCTGAAGAGTCCCCACTACTAGAACTCCCAGTGTTATTAGATTTCAAGACATTATTACAATTATCCTTGTAATACATCAGTCTGTTTCCCTCTGAATTCTTTTCCTTTGTATCTTTTCTCTTGAGAATATGAAAATCAGGCCTTATATGTTAATCTCTCGTTCATTCATAACATGTATCCTCTGAACCTTTCTTCTCTTTACATTATTTCTTCTTGTATTTGTAATGAATGTTATTCTGTCTATGTATCTTGTTCATTCTTCGAGCATGTTTTGATAATTCATTCTCTGAAGATTCACTTCCACTAGATTCGGATTAGATAACTACTTTCATAGAATTAGATCTGGTAACTCTCTCAGGAGTCTTGTCTTTCATGTGATTTGATGTTGTATTAAAAGCAACACTACCATTTCCATTCCTCTCCTTTATGTTATTAGCATCCCTATTCATTCATGTCTCATGTTGAAGAAGAGTTCCAAAGAGTTCATCAAGAGAAATCTGAGTAACCTTTTTATTCTCATCTATATCTATCCTCCTAGATTCCCATTCATTCGGAATGATGTCTATGATATTATCAATAGGGGCTTCATCAACTAATCCTTTCTTAACCATAGATTGTAATATATTCACAATAGTCATGAATTTTTGTTGCACCATACATATGGGTTCTTTCTAAGGAAAGTTAAATCCATGGTATTTACCTATGAGCATTGCTCTTCTCGTTTCAATAACTTTGGAAGTTCCAAAGTGTTTAACCTCAAGTTTCCTCCAAATAATATTTACAGCATCACAAGATGAAATTTGGCTATATTTATTTCTAGTCATGGATCAAAGAAAAGTATTGTGTACCTTATAATTTAGTTGATATTCATGCTTTTCTTGATTGGTGATCATACTAACATCCTTTTCAGGGATTTTATATCATTTAGTAAGTATAACAAAATTATCAACTCCAGTATTGATAAAAAAAGTCTTCATTAGATATCTCCAATACTCATAATCATTCCCACCAAAAATAAATGGTCTTGTTGGATTGTGATTGTCTATGGAACCGACATTGATTCCTGCCATCATAAAGAAAATTATTTCCACAAAAACTTGTTAATAGAAAATGTTTGTAAACATAGAAAATATTCCTAAGCAAGGAAAATATAGAACAAGAGTAACTCTATGCAAACATGAATCCGAACTTTATGAGTCAGAAAAAAATATACGAAGAAGATGAATTCTCCTCTGAATATAATCATGAGATTAATTCATATTGAACCGAAATTCTTAATCCAATTGTTAAATTGGTTCAGGATATATGGTCACCTGATCGGATACCAATTTTTGAGATGGTATGTTAGTATGATATACTCTATAATACCAAATGTATGATCGAAATAATAGAGATATTGTATGTAGTACTTAATGATTCTCAAAATAAAGGGGGTGAATTGTATACATTAAAATTCCTTTGGAACATTAAATATGGTTATGTTTAACCAGGTTAAACAAGGTAATTCACAAAACCTCTAGACCTATAAACTTGCATGAATGTGGAAAAGTGATTCTGGGAAAGTGAATCCATAAACATGGTTCCGAGAAAAGTGAAACTTAATGAATATTTACAATGATAAAGATTATACCTTAAAGTGTATAGAATCTAACTAAATATGAATACAAGTATAAGGAAGTATGATATAGTTATATTTTTCTCAACAAAAAAAATGCAGCGGAAAACTTGTAACAAAACAAGTAACAAGTAGTAAATATTTTAACCCAAAGAGAAGGGTATACAACAACCTTGGATTAAGGTCCCTTGATTTATAATTTCAAGAATTTCTATCTTATCCACAACAGGGAAAGCCCTCGATATAAAAATAAAAGTCTATCTTGGTATCCCCGCAACCCTCAAATTCAAGGTTTTTGGTACCTCTGTCTTCCTCAGCAAGGAAGCCTTAAACTTCTAGGTAGTTGGCACCTCTGTCTTCCTATCCCCAGAAGCCCTTGATTGTACACAAAAACTATCAGAGTTGAAAAAAGAAAATCGTCACGATGTGTGAGAGTTTATAAGAGTCTCTCTTTCTAGAAATCACTACAACAGAATGTGATCAATTTCATCCAAAAGGTGTGCACTCTTCAAATGAGCTCATATTTATAGGCATGGAAACAACGGTCACCTCCCTCCTCCAAGGATCGTATTTTTTCAAGAATTTCGAAGGGACCTGTACACGTGTCACTAAAACAATGATTAGTTAGTAACCGAAATCACAACATCATTTTATAAAAAAAGTGTATGAAAAATATGGTTACATAACCAAAATCCAATATTCAGAATAAAAGTGAATACAAGTTTGGAGTCTAACCAAAAATGAAATCGGAGTCTATAATACAAGGATATTCGGATTTTGTTTTCTAGGAATTCGGAACCTGAAGTCTATAGAATTCCAGAGTCTGAATTTCAATGAAATTCAGAATCTGGATTCACAAGAATTCGCAAATAGAACTTACAACGTTTGGAGTCACAATTCATGAGAATTCGGAGTCAGAACTCATAAGTGTTCGGAGTCTGTATTCGGGGAACTCGAAGTCATTAAATTGTAAATATTCGTTCCACGATTTCTTATTCAGAATTCTAAGTCCAAACACCATAAGTCTTCATAACCAGAATTCATATTTAGAATTCGTAGTCAGATCTCGAATTTGTTCATAATCAGAATTCGTATTCAGAATTCATAGTCAGATTTCATAAGAGTTCGTAATCAGAATTTGTAATAAGAATTCTGAGAATTCGATCCTAAAATAGAAGGCTTCATATCTAGGTAATTATAGGATTTTGAGTTTTTGGTTACAAACCGAATTTTACACTCAGAAAAATTATGATATGAACAATAAAAACATGGTAAGGATAAATTTCCACGGGGATGAAAATTTCTCCTTATAGAATTAAAACATAGGGTAAAAAGAGATTTGCATTGGGATAAGGTGTTTGTGATATTCAAAACAAGAGGAATGGTAAAGTTATAAGGAATCCTTAATAACTCAAAAATCTCCCCAAGTATGAAGGAATGGAAAAGTCATAAGGAAAACCTTATTGACTCAAAAACTTATAGATAATTTTTTATAATGGAAATATAATCCATCAAATCATAGAAAAATGTAAATAGAAAAAAAAATTAATATTTACTCTAATATTTTAAATTTAAGAATATTTATTTGGAATAATAATTAAATATATATATATATATATATATATATTTCAATATCAAATATCAATTCATAAGATTCTGATTTTAAAAATGTTTTGTGTAATCTACTTATTAATTCGAGGTAATATTCTTCCCCATTAGTTGATGAACGTTACTCATGCTTTGATATTTCAAAAATCAATGACATTAATCATGATTTTCAATAAAAATTAGATACCCATTGAAAGGAATAAAATGAATCAGGATGAGATAAATATTTATTTTGGAAAAATTAAAAATTTAGCATTAATTTCTAATCTATTGACATGATAGTATGGTTTTTATCAACCATGAATTTGTTCTGAATAATATCCCTTTATTATGAACATTTTTTCATTTATCAGTTTTGTAGACTCATTCCAAAATATCTACACTCAAATTAAATGTATAATAAATTCATCGTTTTAAGTAGAAATAATAAATAAGTCATTTTTTAATATTAATATATGGTCAAAATAATTTGAAAAATATTATTCAATAAAAAAATCTCTAAAAAATATTTTTTAGACTCTGTTATAATCAAGTAAATGTAAGTGATTTATATAAATTCAACCTCATAAGGAAAAATAATAATTTTTTACAAAATAATTTTCAAACATGAGGGAATAAGAAATGATTTTTGCCAAATTTGTTTTGACCATTTAGTGTGTAACAAGACATTAAAAAATACTCATTCAATATTGATTTAAATATTATATTAGTGGAATCATATAATGTTTGGATATCTCTCTATCAACTAGAAAAATCATATCAACATTATACTATATTGATAACCTATGAAAATTTTATCAAAATATACCGTGAAGTGGAATAAATTTAACCATGAGTGAAGGTATCTGTTTTAATGATAATATATATCATACTATTGAATTCAATGCTTGAATCAAAGAATAGTTTTTAAAAAATGTTTAAATAATTTATCTTATAATAAATTCTTTCATTATATTGAAAAAAATATACTAAAATATAAAATATGAATGATTATAGATCTATATGAGAGCTAGTATACACAAAAACCTAGTACTTATGGAATTTAAAATGTATTTGGAAATAAATTACATCAAAATAGACTCCCTTTAATCCATTATAAGTAAGAACAGAGGGAAACTCTTGAGTTATGTGTGATCTGACTAATCACTACTCGACTAAAATAATTAGTTCCTAATATTCATAGATTATGTCAATTACATATATGTTAACATTACATCGTCTAGACAATAAAAATTCAATATATTGATTAGATATTAAATAAATATTATTTCATCACTGGTAACAACAATTTACATTATAATACTATGATAACAAGAAACCTATGACATAACCACAAATAATTATTTATCATATCATCTTTTATATCTAAGCTGTATAATGCAATTGTACTTTTAGATTTTATAGGTCACCATTATGATTGAACAACGATTGATCTACATGATCTTACAAATGACATTCACTAGGTCACTAGTATATATTTATCTTGTATATTATTTTTAATTTTTTTTTGAATTTCATAGAGTTATATGTTAAATTTAAAAAAACATATGGAAATTTATTGGGTGTATAATTAGAACAGGATTAATACAATCTGTGCATCCAATTACCCCAAAGGGGAGAATGAGATACCAATGGTTTTCTACATGGTTGGTGTAGAGTTTTAATTAATGTGACAGATTTGAAAAAAACCCTTAATTCATGTTTTCAATATAGGGGGGGGGGGTTACCAGCATGGTTAAAAAATAGTATTCTTATCTATAAATCCAAATAATGTGGCATCTTAATTTTTTTAAATTTAAAATTAATTTTATACAACTTTTTTGAATTTATTCATAACATTTCCAATATTTTTTTCATTCACGCATCATAGAATTTTCCAACAGTGCATCCTACATTCCCCCATTGTTTATGGTAATTTCCCATACAGTTTTTTGTACTTTCTCAAGGTAAGTCTTGATTTCAACAGAATTTCCCCTATTTTATCCCTCCATAAAATTGATCTTAATTCACTATTACATTTTAGAATGCTATATGGACATGGGAGATTAACCTAAGATTATATATGATTGTTTAATGAAATTTATTTTATTTTATGTTAATAAATATCTTTTTTATTAAATCCATTATATTTATATAATGGTGGTGAGTATACCTATTTCGAAATTTAGGTGTCCCTCTAAAATTAATTTTTCTTATTGGAATATCATTGTTCTTGATATTTATAGTAGAGAACTAGGTTTTACTATGTGATACATATGAATAATCATATAAATATATTTAGATCTTGGTACTAAGATGATGCTTGATTATGAGGCCTAGTGTGCCAGGAATTTATTTCATAAAAATAAAAAAATTATATTGGAAGAAAACAATTTTTCTAAAAAAGTTTAACAACACATGAGCAGTTTCCTGGTTCATAAATCTAACACCACGATTTCATCTAAAACATGGGGTTTACTCTATGTGGGACCAAACATAGGTCAGAGTAGGATTTTTGTATTGGGCAGCCTTTGGAGGGTGCATTGGATAAATAAATTAATTCAATAATTTTATTTAATAACTCTAACCCAACTAAATCACAAAATCTGGCTTAGATGAGAAATATGAGACCACCATTGAGTTCTGAATATAGTTTTTAAACTCGATGTGACATAACCTTTGTTGGAGTCAGGTGATTGGTTTGATCCCCAAAGTGGACCAAAATATTAAATAAATTGAAATATTTATTAAATAGTCCAACCTATGGTTTTTCAATAAATATGATGTTTGGAAATTTTTCTAGGGTTATTCACATAACCATGTGAGTATTTTGAGAGAACCTATAATGACCTTTGATGGAGGACTGATACTGGACAATGATCGGTGATCAGAACGAGGTGAATCAACAAACAACAGATAAAAAAACAACTTCATTGATATTAGATGCATTCTTACCCAACACTCAATCCATAACTGAGGTTGGACTCATTATTTGTGGTTTCATAAATTATGATTAAAATATTGAGAATGATCAAATCTATTTTCATTAAATTTCATTTAAATAACACTCGTTTGTTCCAATGTACCAAAATAAATTATTATTTCAATTTATTTACTGTATAATCCATTTCTATCACCCTGGTTTCCCTTCTATGAAATTTTTAGGAAATAATGCATGGAAAATGATGTTAAAAAAACATTTATGGTTTTTTCCACAATATTTCATCGTGTCGTTAATTTTTGGGACATAGAGTCATTATTTGACATTGTTGGGGCGGGTTCAAGTGTGATCATACCACCAGATTCCTTACATTGAGACGAACAACATGAAGATTGATAGTTTTCATATTAAATGATAAATAAGTAGAATAGTGTTTTGTGAATTGATAATATTGACACCATAGGTGTGGGTTTGAGATCAGTGTTGTTTCAATATTGTTTTATTGATCCCAGTTTTCCATTTTGGTTCTTATTGATAACATGCATTGTGATGATATTGATTCCATGTGATGGCCCTACACAAACTCTCATGGAAGAGGATAATTGGTTTTGTTGTTATGGTTTCCAAAATTTTATCTCCTATGATGTGATCAAATGTAGCCAACATGGTGACCATTAATAATAATAATAATAACATGAATAATAATAATAATAATTCTAATGTGTAAATAAAATTAACGGAGGATTTTTTATTACTATTATATTAAATAATAATAATAATTGTTGAAAAAATATGTGTGGTTTATTACAGTAAATGGTTTTAATTTAATTGAGTAAGAAATATGGATTTATGTTTTTAAAATATTTTAATAAAAATTTTATTATAAGGATAAAGGAATAAAATATTAGTGATTAAGGAGGAAAGGGTAGAGAAAGATACCTTTTAATATATAAATATATTTTATTAATATATTTAATTAGTGATATTGATAAAGAAGAGAGACAAGGGGGTGGGGTATGAAATTGGTGTGGGAATCAAGGATAATTCACACCCCTAAACCATTGCTGATATTAAGAATAATATTCATATAGATGTTATGTAGTGAATTAAAAAAGGGCCACCGGGGCACAACTCCTTTGTGAAATTCCTGACAATAGAGGAGGAAATGTATGGGGGTTAAAAAAATTGGTAATAAATAAATAATAATTATACAAAATACAATTATTATTTAATCTTGTAATCAAATATTGTATCAGTTATATATTTTAACAGAGATGGTCAATAAGAAATTATTTATCAAAATCATGACCCTATAATTGAGAGGATCATTTTAAAACCAATGTCAAATATTTAATTCTTTCTCATGAAGCTAGACCATGGATCCCTCAATCATAACAATGGTAAAATGAATGATAATAAAAAAATTGGAATCTAGTCTCTAACATAAATAATTTATACGATGTCAAAATGAAGAACCCTTAGAGGTATTACAATCTTGATATTGATGTACACATTTCAATACAATTATGTGGTATTTAATTTGGACTCATGGCTCAATAACATGAAGCACCATTCAATAGTTATGGGGTTAAATGTTTCTTTTTCACTAGGTGTTCTAATTGGATTATTAAATTCACTTTCTAGATTGTTTTCCCTTGAGGATGACAATAGTGTTATCTATTTGGCCATATAGTTCGATTTTTAGTGTAATATTAGGGGAATTATATTTTTCCATTGGACCGGTGATGAGCCTCATGCGTTCATCAAACTTTCGACTAAGACATTCCTCTAAGTACCCTTACACATCATCTATTACTCTATTACCATGAAGTCTTATGATGGTGAGGACATAACTATAAAGTAAATAGGGATTACATTACATGTGGGTCCCCATGTTGTGATCCTCCTTTTGGACAAGCATCATCTTCTCATATAAAATTCATTTGGACACAAAAATTAGCTTGTATGTAGGCTATCTTGAGTTTTTTCACCCAGAACCTGATGATGGATTATACAGTGGATTATGAGATATGATTCTAGATTATATAACCATGCCCCTTCTATAATTGATGCTTTAGGATGATATTAATCGAGAATTATCATCAGAGAGTTCATATAGAGACTGTACTCCACTATCATAATAGCACATGGGTACTCTATCAATTGAGAAGACACTCTTCTATCGCATCAGTGTGTGGTTCCCCCAATAAAGTGACCCCCATATTTCATACATTAACATTACATTAATTTAAAAATATACTTAATACATTACACATGGAAATAGATAAATACCATACTAGTCTTGTAGCTTTGGAAACATTAAATCATATATATATATATAAGTGATCTATATTATGTCCCACATGGTGTTTCTTGAATAACAACATTTTAGACACATAAATTATAATACTAATCATCATAACCTGTGGGTAAAGAAACTTATAAAAGGGTGAGCTCAGATTCACACTAAGGGTAAACGAAGAAGATATATATACATAATCATGAACATATGGTTATGACAACAAGATCATGAAAATAGAATATCATACCCTACATATCAGATATCATAATTAAAAATCATGGAAAAAATATTTTGAGTTCCTAACACATGAATCATACAGAAATAAATAACATAATTCATGAATATAGAACATTGGAATAGGACATGAAATTGTAGAAGACACATAAGAATAAAAAATGTTATCCATAGTAGACGAGGAATCTCTTCCAAGGAAACATTATTAGTATATTTTCACTACCCACACCATCTTGGTAGTCATGGTTCACTCACACTTCCATCTTATTAGTATGGTGTCATTCCCCATACGATCTTGGAAGTTGGGGTTCACTCCCATGGCCATCGAAGTTGTCAAGATTCACTCCCACGACCATCATAGTGTATCTTAAGAGATATATATATTTACCCAATACGTTGGAGTGATATATATATCCCACACATCTCATAATGAAATCATACAAATGTGTGCCATAAGATCAAAAGAAATAATATCATAACACATTAAAAGAAATCAGTGTCATTAACATGTAATAATATATTAAATTATGAAAAAATACTTCTTTCATAATCATTTCATCAAATCATAATCTGTTAAAAGAAGCAGGTCTCATAAGTATAAGTCCTATGGAATAGGAACATGTTTCATAATCTTATATAAAAGAGAAATGGATTTCATAAACATCATTTCATCTAAACAAAAACCATTCAGATAAAGAATATGAATAGAAACATATAATAATTTCTCTATAAAGTAATGATTAACATAAAAAATGTCATATTATATGGGAAATAAATTTGAAAGTTCATTAAAAAAATTTCATATGGAAAACATCATTTCTGTTTAGAATATTATTTTTAAATCATAAGACTTATTTGAAAATATTTTCATGAAATATTTCTTCAAAAACATATAAAAAAATATTTTAAACCATTAAAAAAAATTTATCCTTTTTATGTGAATTTTATCCCATTATATAAATTGAATACATTTTTGGAAACATTTTTGAAAACATGTATTTTTAAATAAAACATATTTTCGACCAAAAAAGATAAATACAATCATATTTTCATAAAACCATTTTATTAATTATCATAATATACAAAGAGAGGGAATATTTTAATTTTACATGGATATATCATGAGTAAATATTAGACAATAAAACACTTTAGTGTTTTTGAGAAATTGATCATAAGATTTCATCAGTTCAAGCATAACTAAAAATAATCCCGATAAATGATGATATTGTTCTAATAAACTCTTAACATATGATAACTTTGGGTCATACACTCCATGTAAGAAAATGGAATTATATAGAGATTCAAATATCTTAAAAATTAGTATATTCCTAATATAATATGTCAAATAATAGTATATACACCTCAAGAAATAATGTAGGTGGATAACAAAACATGAGTCTCAAAAAAAGAAAATTGAGAAATATATGATCTTACAGATTTGGTAACTTTTATAACATAAACCTTGTGATAGAAATATAATGGAATGAATATATCAATAACTATAAATATTTGAATAATAATCATATAATAAATTAACGGGATTTATGTACACCACTTAGAATAAAAGAGTGATGAACATGGAATGTATCTCAGGGATATGAAAACTTAGATGAACCTCCATTAACTTATGTCTTGACTACCAATGTACTTGTACAAGATTAATGTTTAGTACATTTAGTTTTATTATAAATATTTTAGATAACCATTTTATTATATACACTAAAACGTATTATTTTATTATGAATTTATATTACCCTCTTATTAAAAATTCAATTGTATGATTACGCTTCAGGTAATATCGTCTTTGTTTTTTTGCCAGTGTATTAATTTGGTAACTCTTCAGTTCTTATACATATATATTGATTTATAGAATGTAAATAATGATATAAATATCATATATTTTTAGTATATTTTTATTATATTCTTCAATATAATGTTGATGTATGAAATGGAATACACTGTTCATGGTAATGGTAGGTCGTATATAGGCATGAACATTGTTTCCATTTTATTGTCCTTTTGATGTAATGAAATAAATAAAATAAATGAGAGATATATATAAATATTCTATTATCATAATTATATCATATATATATATATATGATATTTGTTCATTAATCCCATCTTTAATACATCACATGTAGATTGTGAATGAATCATATCACATTGAGGAGTTGGTAGTCCACAATCCACCAACAATGTTATCATATTTACAAAGGAAAGAATATATAAATGAATTTATTATAAAATAATTAATGAATAATAAAGACATGATATATAACATATATATCATATAAAAATATATTTTCCATTATATTTCTAAATCATGAATGCTGGTAAAGGTAAAACGAACAACATCATTTCATGAGGTGGTAGTTCATCATAGTCAAAAACGGTTTGTTCATTACCCATCAGATTGATGTTTGTGTAACTGTTTGTATAACACATAATATATAAATAAATATGTATATTTAGGATAATTGACTTATTATATAATAATTTAATAATGATATTTTAGGATGTAGAGGACTAAAATTAAAGAAATAAACTTGAGGAAAGATGTTACCTCTTCTTTGGGTAACACCTTTTAGTTTTCTACAAATGGATTCCTTGGATTTATTTATCCAAAATGGTATGTTTATATGATTAAGGAAGAGTTTTTTGGAGGATATTTGAGCATTGGGTTCCTAAAAATATGGATTTGGAGGTTTTAGGAAGTGGTAGGGGTGGGTGAATTTTTATAGTAGAACCGGAGTCACATTCTTGTAAAATTTTTAAAAGGGAAATCCACCTAGTTTTTTCACATATAATGTAGCTCCAATAATGAGTAAAATAATATCAAACGGTGTCTCAGGTCAAAATATTTCCAGAAAATGGATTTTTTACTAGTTTACAGGTTTTATGGACCTTATGTTTAAGTCTTAGACCCCTACTAAGAAAAATATTACCTTAATCATTTTAATATTTTTTAACTGCATTCAAAAATAATATTTGTAAAAAACTATTTTTATATTATTATAAATTATAAATTATTATGAATACAAATATGGAATGCTTTTTTTCAAATTAAAATCACAAATGTTGCCAAAATTAATTTAAAATTAATTACAATGATGGGAAGACACTACATATTTTAAAAGTAAAAATGATCAAAAGATTGCAATGTTTTTATATCCATTTTCACTGAAAATTTTTTCTCTATAACTTGAATTGGATTAAATAGTTAATATTAGATATAATTATACATTAAATCCTAATAGAAATATAATTTTAATATAAAAACAAATTAGATGAAAAAATGTTTTGAATTTTTATTTAGTATTTATCACTATTCATGAAAAAATAAAGAAGTAAGTGGTGCATGTAGAACATTCCAAGTGAGTTCTATGTAAAAAAAATAATTGGCATACATAAATTTAAGACACCAATTAAAGTTTATTTATTTGAAAAAGGTAAAGAAATATTTTTTTAGAAAACTTATGTTGTAACATTCTACCACCGTTAAATTAAATATTACCCTCAAATTTCATCACTATGGTTCAAAAAAATAAGGATACATCTTCTTCATTATACCATCATGTTACTAATTACCATCCTATAACACGTGATTTCTCCCTAAAACATAGACCAGCTGAGTGGTATTATTTCATACAACATTATTAGTATGATCCAAAATTTCAACATCTTGTTCCATGTAAGAAATATCATGGTCTTATAGTATGACCTCTAAGTTTAGTACATGTTTATGTTCATGTATGTACATCCCAAGTATAGATACATCAAACACCTCATGTACTTGACAGAAAGTTTTAGGAAGTTACAATAGATATTATACTATCCTGATACGATAAAAAAATTCTATGTAAATGAAATACCTTGGGATTATTTTCCCATTCTTCCTGAGTCTCATAACCTTATTATGGGGAGATATTCATAGAAAACCAATATAATCAACCTCAAATTATATATCACACCATGAATTATTTTCATAAATGTTTTGATAACGTTGAGTTTCCATGATATTATATTGAATGATTATAACCTTCATGAATTTTACCATTGTTATCTCAGCTCCCAATTGATTTCATTCTCTAACTTCATCCTAACAAATTAGACCTATACATTTATACCCATAGATGGATTCACAAGGATCAATCTAGATGCTTGAGTAATGCAGATCATTGTATGAAATATCAACTAGAAGAAGGTTTTTATCCCAACCACCTCTGAAATCCAATGATCAAGATCTCCACATGTCCCATAGGGTTGGAATTGTTCTTTCAATCTGAAAATAAATATGAGGATTATATGAATTTATGAAAAATAATTCATTATGAAGTGAATTCAGAGTAATTAGTTTGAATTTTGAGGTAATCCTTAGATACCAATTAGATACAATGGAATGTGATAATCCAAGTAGCCTTACCACTTCATTAATGTTTATCCTAAGAATCTAATCTTGGGAGAAGCCTTCTACGATAGCAATAATGTCTGTTGACAAAGTATGTTGATCAAATACAACCCATATATATAATTAAACTGTGTATATTATTAGTGGATTACAATGATGAAATCCACAGTGATGTTCTCCCTTATTAATTCTGGTATGGGTAATGGATATAGTATCCCTTTTGACTGTTTTCCTTTGGCCTTTACTTTCTGGTATACCAAGAACCAAGATACAAACTCTGCAATATTTCTCCTCACATAATCCCACTAGAAGTATCCTCACAAATCACAATAAATCATCATAATTCCAAGATGAATAGAGAAGGAGGAACTATTTCCTTCCTCTAACAAATACCTCTTCAAATCTGATATAGATGAAATACATATATGATTCACGAAACAAATTATTTCATCTCAATCAAGAATAAAATCGGTAATATTTATAACCTTCTTTTGTATCTCTAGTTATTATTTCCTCACCTCCTTAATATTCACGTGCATAGTGGGTAGAACAATCATTTGATAAAGATTATATTTTCCCCTCCTTTCAGGAATTCTATCTCCCTGGTTTTCAAATCAATAAAAAATTGACCTTTTGTGATCCTCATCATTGAGATGCTTGAATGACCCTTTCTACTGAAAACATTAACTTCCTTTTTTATTTTCCCAATGTTGTAATGTACTGAACACTCATAATTATGTATCAACTCTAATCATGTTTTCTGGATCATGTTAAACTCCATCTAGGTGTATATATATTTCAAACATTTATGATTGGTATATATATCACACTATTATACATAGAGGTTATGTAGGTATAAAATTAATGAAACATTTATCGCATCTAACTCGAAATCATGAGTTGGATACTTTTTCTAATGAATCATAATATATCATGAGGAATAAGCCATACCCATATTATTATGCATAATAACACATCTGAATCCCATTATAAGTGCATCACTAAAATTTTTAAACTATTATCTACTAAAGCTTAATGTAATAAGAGGTGTGACAACAAAATTTCGTTTCAGTTATTTGAAATTTCCCTCACATTAATCTATCTATAAAAACATGACACCCTTTCATGAAAAACTGGTCAGAGGATTACATAGTCATGATAAGTTATCCAAAATCCTTAAATAATATCCAGTTAAAACATGGAAAACTATAGCTCTTAGTTATCATGGTTATTATAGGACATCATTCAATAGCCTTTATATTTTAAAGATCTACCTATGTTCGATCTCTTGATACTATATAACCTAATAATTTATCTTTTTTAGCCAAAATTTACAATTTTTAAATTTTTTATATAGTCTCTCCTTTCTTTGGGTAATTATAATAAATCTCATGCGATCTAATTTCTCTTCATTTCTCTCCCAATAGATAAGAATGTAATCTATAAAGGCTACCATAAACTAATAGTGGTAATTAATTATTATATTATTCATAAAAAACATTAAGACAGATGGGGAATTAGTATGACCAAAAGGAAATAATATATATTCCTAGGGTTCATACCTTGTATGGAATTATATATTTAGTATATAAAACTTTTTTGAACCCAATTGATGATATCTATAATGAAGGTCAATTTTGGAAATTTATTGAGCTCTATTCATTTTACCATACAAGTCATCAATATAGGGTAGATGATACTTGTTGTTGATTATGATCTTTTTCAACAACTGATACGTAATAAATAGTTGCATTGAACCATATTTATTTTTCAAAAAATAGAACATGTGTAACCCAAGGTGACATAATTTAAAAAATGAAACCCTTATCAAGGTTTTATGTTTCTTTGTTCATCAATTCATGAAACTCAATCAGGGCCATTTGATAGATATCTTTTGAAATTGGGGAGGAATAAGATGTGAATTTTATTATGAACTCGACTTCATGGTTTTGTGGAAGGATAAAAAAATCTTACTGGAAGACAAACAAAAACCCATGAACAATAGTCATGTCATCGATGTCAATATTCTCCCCAACCATTTGAGATAATAGAACAATCTAAATTGGGTTTATGACCCATATAGTTGATGTAATCACCACATAGTTTTCATAATTACTTCCTCGTTGATATATGATATTATGTTTTTTTGAAATATCAAACATAAAACCCCTTATTTGAAAATTGATAGGTTATTTATGCAATGAAATTAAATAATAGACTAAGATGACATAAAATTCAACTAATGGAAGAATGAAAAAATTTATTCAAATTACATTCCCACAAACATCAACCAGATAGGAATCATAGACATGGGATGCAGTCATTATACCATTAGGGGTTTGAGATTCTACTTCCACATTGAATCATTTTTGTGGAATCTTAATACCCTTAGAAAATTCATTAGATATTAATAAGAAGGAATATCCATAATCAAATAAGACCTTATCTATTCTAGATTGGATGGTAAGTGTACCAATTTCTATGTCATCATCAACCCCCTCTTGATAAGTAGTGATTTCCGGAGATTTACACTTTTCCCTTGTCTTAAGAGGTTTCTAATGTCGTCCATCATTGACATCCCATGTGTTTGGGAACGTTAGCATAATTCCCATTCTCTTTACACTTGTATCATTGAAGTTTGTGAGGTTCATTTTGTAAATTTTCTTTACCATTCACACTACTTTTTGTATTATTCCTGTTAGTTCTCCCATCATATAACTTACGAGCTTCTGTTCCATAGTTAAAACACTTACTAAACCCTTTAAGTAAATATCATACATGTTTCTTTCCAAAAATATAGCCTAAATGAATTGTCATCTTCTTCACATCTAGGGTTTTATACTATCAATTAAAATGCATCTTCTTTTACTTTTAAAAACCATTATATTGATATGTAACTCCCACCTCCTTTAAACACTTGATTGAATAATGCAGAATATCATCATAGCTACAAATCTCTCTTATAAACAATTCCATTTTGAGACTTCTATTTAATTCAATAAAGAATCTATCTACTTAACATTCTTGTTGGATGGTAATTCCTCAAGCGTACCACACAAGACTTGTGAAATTATCCTCCTAGATACCAACTGATTCATAATCCATTTTTGTCAATTTATCAATATTTGTAAGATGGAACTGAGGAAAGTACTATTTAAAAAAAAGTTATTGATCATGTACCAATACATGGATTCAATTTCATTCGGCTTCCTCCTATTCTTTCTTAGAGTCCACCACTGGTCCACATTATTTGATAAATGATAAAAATATAAAATAACATTTTCATTTCCGAAAACATAAATAAGGAAAATATATTTTCAATGATACACATCCATTATTCAGAATAAATATGATCCGAAGACCTACTGAAATATGGTGGATGTTTCTCTTTAAAGGAATGAATATAATTTTGTAATATCACTCATTCATTTGGTATTACAACATGATTCATAGCGTGAGAATGCCATTAATGAATAGAAACAATGGTTTTCATTCAAAATACCATAACTTTTGATTTTTCAGGAGGAAAATAAATTTTATTTTCCATCACAATAACTATTAATGGAGTTACTTCGGGTTCTATCAATTGACAAAAAATAAAAATCCTAGAGTGAGAAAAAGTTAACCAAGTGGGGGACCAGATAATCCTGAACACCCATTTATATGAAATCTAAATTATTTCACCCCCTTTAATCAATGACACAATATGTTTATTATTGTTCATTTATAGCCAATATTTATCTCAAATTCTTTTTTAGGGTAAACAAGTGAGACATTTAAACATAATCATGAGTATAAGGGTTAAATAATAGGACCATGAAAATAGAGAATCATGACTCATATGTCAATGATCATAAGTAAGAGTATTGGAATAATGATTGCAAGTTCATATGTGATATGTCATATGGATATAACAAATATAATCCATGAAATAATAACATAAGAATAAGATATGAAATTGTGTCATAAACAAAAGAAAATATAATAATTTCCATAGTAATCAGGTATTTGCTACTAATTTTATTTTAGTTTTATGGGTTCACTCCCCATACCATCTTTCTAGTCATGGTTCACTCTCATGTCCATCTTAGTTGTATAAGATTAATCCACATACCATCTTGGTAGTCATGTATCACTCCCATAACTATTATAGTCGTAACACCCCGAGATTTTGTGAAAAATATTCTTTTTAATTTTATTGTTGTCTTGTGTTGTACGCTACACCAAAAGGAGCTTTCACTACACACATCCCTGACATGGATTTCATTATACGCAATTGTGACCTTCCACGATAACATGTGTAGTACGTAATACTGAGTTTCACTGAATGAGATATTATTATAATATTATTATGAACTAGCCGTTATGAATAGTAATACCCACTTTTTGAAATTTTATAAATTTTATCTTTCAAAACGGACTTCATTTTTGAATTCGGAATATCGAAATTAGCTTAGGGAGAAATTTTGGTACTTTTCGGATAACATTCATATTCTGATGAATAGTGAAAATTACTAAATTTTAATTAAAAACAACTTTTTTAATCGAAATAATTAATAGTGATAAATTATTAATTTGAGTGGTTTTAAAGTATATTTAGAATATATTTTTACAATTTAATACAATGTTGGTCATTGGATGTAATTTCACTTTTAAACCAGATATAAACAAGTGTCAATCTTTTGATAGTTATTATCTCTTAAAAACACGCTATTTGTTTTGACGACGAGAATTAATTTTTAAATTAGTTCATGTAACTGATATAATTTAATTTGATAAAATAGACATCATTTTTGAATTCATAATATCAAATATAGATTAGGCCTAATTTTTGGTATTTTTCTGGAAACTTTCATTTTTTGATGAATAGTGAAACCACTAAGTGGTAGTTAAAAAACTGAATTTTTCATAAAACTTAATTTTACCTCTTTTGTGAGTTGAATTTCGAAAATCCGAGAGACAAGATTAATATCAAGGACTAATATTTTGTTCAATGAGATGAAAATAATTTTTGGTGAATAGTAAGTTTTTACTTTTTTCCACGATTAAAAGTAAATAGGATAATTAAGGGTAAATGTGTTATTATTATTACCTTAACACATGTCCTAATTCTATTGGATAAGTGTAATTCGACCAAAAACAACCTGAGGAATAAAATATGACCATTTAGGCCCACTTGGATTAGATTAGGACATTTATTATCAATTTATTTAAAGAAGGGTTAAAATAGTTAAAATCAATGTTTAATAACTAAATAATTTTTAATATAGGGTTATACATTAGTTAAATTAGACTATAAATATTCATTATAAATATAAAAATATTTACAACATAATGGTATTTTATTTGTAATTTTTAGACTTAAAATAATTTAATTTATTAATGATACAATGATGATGCAGTAATTTTCCTATTAATGAAATATTCACATAATTGATGTTATAAATACCCAAATAAATGTAATTTGAGACTTTTTATGAATTCCAATAATATTATATGTTAATATGACATGTTAGTATCGATTTAATTAATTTTTTTCGAACTAATCATTCTATTATGAGTTTAAAAAAAATAAATTACCAAATAGTGTCAAACTTGACATAAAATAGTTTTTACAAAACAATTATATTATTAATTGTTATCATATTAATAAAAATCTAAGGTTCGGCCAAAATACTTATATCATGATAGGTGTATCATTAATGGACCACTTTGGGGTCTCTTGGATGTATATGGTAAGTTTATTAACTATATAATATAAAAATAAAAAGTGACATGGTAAATGTCAATCTAATTAACTAAGAGTTAAAACTAAAACATAAGGTTAATATAATGACCTAAACTTGTCTAAATTCTATTGGATGAAAGGATTTCTATCCATCCCCACCTTATCTTCCAAATATATCAATTTGGAGCTATTAAAAACCGAATTTGACTTTATAATAAAATAATATTTTTTGTTATTCCAAAGGTTCCCTTCTCCTCCCTTATAAAAGGGCACCTCTTCCCTCTCTTCCTCACACCACTTTGAGCCTTCAAGCTCAGCCAAACCCTGACAAATTCTCCTCTCCACTTCCCTAGAAAAATCCTAGAGGTCCTGGTCTTCTTCAAAGACCATTTTTAGTGCCCTAAGAGGAGGTCTCAAAGAGGCGCTTCAAAGAAGAGGTAATGTCCATTAATGATTCTTTCAACTTTATTTCTTCATCCACTTATTTTTTTAGTTGTTTCATTGTGAGGTAATAACATCTGTATCAATAATATACTGATATGTTATTATAAGTATGAAACAACCATATTTTACCATCTATCCATCCAACGGAAAATGAAATAACCGCGCGTGTGTACGTACGGAATACCGTCTCCACATCATGGTGTAATCTATTTTCCACCACCACCTTACATGGATGGGTATAATGGTGAAAGTAATAAATATATATGATTATTTTAAATTGATATTTATTCTGTAATATTATACATACACTTTAATAAAATTCCACGATCTTGGGAATGATATCATCGCTCGTGCGTACGTACGGACTACCATCTCCACGACGCGATGAGATTCACTCTCCATGTTAACCATTCATGAATGATTATAAAGTATATATAATGAATAATAATGAAATATATGAAATAATAATGATACTAGATTTATGTATATATATATATGTATGTCATTTACTTAATTCCATTCAATTCAAAAGGGAAACGAAAACAGCATTCATGCGTACGTACGGCGTACCATCTCCATCAACAATGTATTTCATTCCTTTTATCGATATATAATATATATATATATAATGAATATATATTATATAAAAATCATGTTTTACATTCTGGAATTTTGTAAATCAGGATATAAGTAATTACATCAAGAACAACAAGTCGAATCACATACGATAAATAAAATGATTTTAACCAAAACGCTGCTTTAACATGGAATTTACAAAAGAACGGGTAATATAAAGTCATAAGTGAAAAATATATGATATCATAACAATGAATTTGATTCTTTAATATGTCAATGACATTATTTAAATCATTATACAGGAGGTTCAGATACATACGAAGCATATCAGACCTAAGGTAAGGAAAAATATTACAATCTCATTTTTATCCGAGATTGTTTAAACTTTGGTATTTACTGGGGTTTATTTTATCATCCACATCCATGTTCCCTCAATATGTAATATTTTTTCCATCCACCTACAATTTTTTAAATCCAATTTTACCCTTCGGTGAGTCTTTAGTAAAGTATATGAAAGGAATCTTTTGTCATTTTTCGTACGAGGTACTTTTTGACTTTTCCGGTAAAAGTACGAGAAGAATGTTTTTTTAACTTATTCAGAACGAACGGATTTTTATGGTTTTGTAAATCTTGATTTTCATGAAGCTTGCTCAAAAATATTTAATGACTATTTTCAAGAAAATCCTTTTCTTTTAAAAATGCATGACATATTGTGAAAAGAAAATGATTTTAAAGAAGAATGGATATTTTCTTCAATAATTCATTTCAAGTGTTTTATCAAAATTATTTTCCATCTAAGATAATTAAGGGTTCTTTTTCTATCCCTATTTTTACATTGATTTGATTATGTTGTGATGGAATTATTTTTATGAATTATTTTACCTTATATGAATTGTTTTATGATGTCATGTTGTTTAAGAATCCCATTTTTATTACATGAGTTATGCAATGATGTATGATTTATGATTTTCTGGAACACATAAGAATGGTATCATTATGAGATGGGTGGGACCTATATCTCCCTCCAATGCATTGGGTGAATATTTTATTTCTCATTAGATAGACAAGGATGGAATGTCAGGTTAAACCGGTTCAGTGAAACAGGACTGAAACAAGGAATGAACTCGGTTCAGAAATGGACGTTGTCCACTAAGATAGTCTTGGAAATGAGTCTTGACTAATAAGAAATGATTCTATATGATTATGTGTGTATTACACAAATTTTAATGGTTTAAGTTATGATTATTGGGATTACATTTCACTACTATGATTTATCCCATGTTATGATATTATGACCTCTTTTGCAGGTTAAGATTTCCAAAATGTTATGTTCTTATGAATATGATGTTATTGATATTTATTTTTTTTAACCTTAATGAGCATTTGAGCTCACCCTTTTATGTTTTCTTTTCCCCAGGATATAAAAAAAGGTTTTAGGTAAGAAAAAAAGGGGAAGATTTGTATGGGAGATGTTGAAGATCTTTCACCATGATTAGAAGATTACGTTCCGAGTTTCCAAAGACACTAAACTATTACTGTCCTTATGTGTGTGTTTTTGTTATGTACTATGTATTCTGCAAACGTAATGTAATGTCCATGTATGCCAGGCTTCGGGTCTCTATAGTTGGTATCAATGGAATGGTTTAGTCAAACATTGGAAACTAGGATGCGAAAAACATTAGTGAGATTCCTAGAGATATTTCTAAGGTATGTCTAGGGATGTCTCTAAGGATAAGTATACTTATAGGATATAGTCCTAGAACTACGGAAAAGATCTTAGAATTTAACAAAAGATGTTAGATATTGAGGGTGCTCCCCCTTTACTATGTTGTTTTCCCTAGCATGATTTTTTTCATCTCACACTATTCTTTTTGGGTTTTAGAAAATGGCTGGAAACAGGAAGATTCATGATAATGGAGGATATGACGGACAATGGAATGATATTCTTCATGAGAAACCAAATGAAACGGGATTTGGAAGTCAAACATAGTTATTATGCCTAATCAGAAATCTCATAATATGTTCAATAATCTCAACTTTGGTAAGTTTCCCGACTCAGATAATAAGAGAAATATGGAGTTTCATGATGATCATAGAGGAAAGAAAGTTCAATTTCCCTCATGTAAATCATGTGGGAAGAGGCATCAGGGAGATTGTTTCAAAGGAACTGGAAGATGCTTTGGGTGTTGAAAAGAATGACACAAATCTAGTAAGTGCAAAGGAAAAGGTTCAGTTAACACCATGGATGAGGATAATGATATTTCTACGACATAAACAATGGTTAAATGTTTTAAATGTGGAATGTACGGGCATTATGCAAACCAATTCCCTAAGGGAAAGTCTCATGAGGAGAATCAGTATGGTCGTACGGGTAGTATTTATGTTGATGATGATGAAGAGACTACAAATGATATGTGAGATGAAATAATTGTTGAAGCTCGGTCAATGGTTTAAGAATGTAGTGGAATGATTACATGTTTATCAAGTGTAATGTTATATAAGTAATCTCATGGTACTATGGAATACAGAGACATCTATGGAATGTTACACTACTGTCTTTCCTTAAGTTTTGAAAGTGTATGATGAATGGTACCAGTAACCATGAAAGGTTATTCAGATACTTTTGGAAAGTAGGTGATATGCGCATAATGAAGGGATAAGGAGAAAATTAAATGTTTGATAGTATTCATGAGCTCATGACTAATATAAGGAGAAGGTTATATCATGGTTTGAGTATATAGAATTTTTGGATTTTGGAATGATGAAAGAGTTATATTTTGACAACATTCACGTTTTCACTAAGTTTTAATGGTTATTAAATTTTCATGAGAATACATGATTAAGGTATTAATGTGATTGGAATGTGACCAACAAGATATATGGTGGATAAATGATGGTATTCACATGCTTGGTTGATGAAATTTCAAGTAATCGTTTTCATTATACTATGAGCATGGACCGAAGTCTCTTAGATAAGCCTAAAGATTGGAATGGAATATGTTGGACATAAGTTAGTATTGTATAAGGATATAACTTTTTTTTGATATTATTGATGGGATGTTATAGTAATGTAGTTTTAGAAAAATCTCAATCTGCAGGACGGGCGACAACCCATCGCGTCGGACAAGGCTGTGGGAATCGAACCCACAACCGAAGTGCGACTGGCCTTTATCGCCTACCACTAGCCTACAATAAGTCCTTGTTTAGTAGAAACTAGTTTTAATATATTATGAATTATTATATATGAAGTATAAGTCCATTTTAGGAACCATATATGATTAATCTCACTATAGATCGACTTATGTATATTTAATAACTTTTCCTAACCTTTTGTATGAGATAGATGGAATGACCCATCATTCTATCACGTGATCTACTAACACTTCACGAATAACAAATTAAACTTCATTTCTTTAAGAGATGAAGTGGAAATTGTTCAAGGTACCAACAACAGTGAGATTGTACCAAAATAAATTAAGTATTTATTCTAATTCAAATTCTTCAACTTTAGGGAAATTATCTTGATAACCAAAAATGTTGTCTTAGTGCCCTTATATCCAATGAATCAGATGGTACCCTAGATCATCACAAATTTATGGCTTTGTGATTATTGTCTTTTTCATAGCCATGTTCTCTACCACTCTCCATCAGAATATGACGGTTAGATTTCTCTTCCATATCCATATTTTCACCTATGTTCTCCTATGTAGAAACCCAATGATTAGTTAATTTGGGTAACCGTTACGTTTCATAATTTAGTTTTTAAAACCTTGTTTTGGTATTCCTTTTTACGATGTGGGTTTCTATTAATGAAACTTTCGAGTATTAAACCATTCATAACCCTGACGAATTTTGAGGGCGAAATTCATTTTAAGGGGTGTAGAATATAACACCCCGAGATTTTATGAAAAATATTCTTTTTAATTTTACTGATGTCTTGTGTTGTATGCTACACCAAAAGGAGATTTCACTACACACATCCCTGACTTGGATTGCATTACATGCAATTGCGACCTTCCACGATAGCGTGTGTAGTACGCAAAAACGAGTTTCACTAAATGAGATATTATTATAATATTATTATGAACTGGCCGTTATGAATAGTAATTCCAAAATTTTGAAATTTTATAAATTTTATCATTCTAAACAGACTTCATTTTTGGATTCTAAATATCGAAGTTAGCTTAGAGTTAAATTTTGGTACATTTCAGATAACTTTCAAATTCTAATGAATAGTGAAAATTACTAAATTTTAATTAAAAACAACTTTTTTAATCGAAATAATTAATAGTGATAAATTATTAATTTGAGTGTTTTTAAAGTATATTTAGAATATATTTTTACAATTTAATACAATATTGGTCATTGGATGTAATTTCACATTTAAACCAGATATAAACAAGTGTCAATCTTTTGATAGTTATTATCTCTTAAAAACACGTTATTTATTTTGACGACGGGAATTAATTTTTAAATTAGTTAATGTAACTGATATGTTTTGAATTTGATAAAATAGACATCATTTTTTAATTCATATTATCAAATATAGTTTAGGCCTAATTTCTGGTATTTTTTTGGAAACTTTCATTTTTTGATGAATAGTGAAACCACTAAGTGGTAGTAAAAAAAACTGAATTTTTCATAAAATTTAATTTTACCGCTTCTGTGAGTGGAATTTCGAAAATCTGAAAGACACGGTTAATATCAAGGACTAAAATTTTGTTCAATGAGATGAAAATAATTTTTGGTGAACATTAATTTTTTACTTTTTTTTACCACCGTTAAAAGTAAGTAGGGTAATTAAGTGTAAGAGTGTTATTATTATTATCCTAACACATGTCCTAATTCTATTGGATAAGCGTAATTCGACCAAAAACAACCTTAGGAATAAAATATGACCATTTAGGCCCACTTGGATTAGTTTAGGACATTTATTATCAATTTATTTAAAGAAGGGTTAAAATAGTTAAAATCAAAGTTTAATAACTAAATAATTTTTAATATAGGGTTATACATATGATATATTAGACTATAAATATTAATTGGAAATATAAAAATATTTCCAACATAATTTAATTTTATTTGTAAATTTTAGACATAAAATAATTTAATTTATTTATGATACAATGATGATGCAGTAATTATCCTATTAATGAAATATTGACATAATTGATGTTATAAATACCCAAATAAATGTAATTTTAGACTTTTTATGAATTACAATAATTTTATATGTTAATATGACATGTTATTATTGATTTAATTAATTTTTTTCGAACTAATCATTCTATTATGATTTTCAAAAAAATCAATTACCAAATCGTGTCAAAATTGACATAAAATAGTTTTTAAAACAAATATTATATTATTAATTGTTATTATATTCATAAAAATCTAAGGTTCGACCAAGATAATTATATCATGATAGGTGTATCATTAATGGACCACTTGGAGACTCTTGTATGTATATGGTATGTTTATTAACTATATAATATAAAAATACAAAGTGACATGGTAAATGTGAATCTAATTAACTAAGAGTTAAAACTAAAAGATAAGGTTAATATAATGACGTAAACTTGTCTAAATTCTATTGGATGAGATGATTTCGACCCATCCCCACATTATCTTCGAAATATATCAATTTAGAGCTATTAAAAACCTAATTTGACTTTATAATAAAATAAAAGTTTTAGTTATTCCAAAGGTGACCCTCTCCTCCCTTATAAAAGGGAACATCCTCCCTCTCTTCCTCACACCACATTGAGCCTTAATGCTCGGCCATCCCCTGACAAATTCTCCTCTCCACTTCCCTAGAAATATCCTAGAGGTCCTGGTCTTCTTCAAAGACCAATTTTAGTGCCCTAAGAGGAGGTCTCAAAGAGGCGCTTCAAAGAAGAGGTAATGTCCTTTACCGATTCTTTCAACTTTATTTCTTCTTCCAATTCTTTTTACTAGTTTTTTCATTATGAGGTAATGACATAAGTATAAATAATATACTGATATGTTATTATAAGTATGAAACAACCATATTTCACCATCTATCCATCCAACGGAAAACGAAATCACCGCGCATGTGTAAGTACGAAATACCGTCTCCACGCAGTGGTGTAATCAATTTTCCACCACCACCTTAAATGGATGGGTATAATGGTGAAATTAATGAATATATATGATTATTTTAAAGTGATATTGATTCTATAATATTATACATACACTTTAATACAATTCCACGTTCTTGGGAATGATATCATCGCTCATGCGTACGTACGGACTACCGTCTCCACGACGCGATGAGATTCACTCTCCATGTTAACCATTCATGAATGATTATAAAGTATATCTAATTAATTATAATGAAATATATGACATAATAATGATACTGGATTTATGTATATATATATATATGTGTATGTGATTTACTTAATTCCATTCAATTCAAAAGGGAAACGAAAACAGCGTTCATGCGTACGTACGACCTAGCGTCTCCATGAACAGTGTATTCCATTCCTTTTATCGATCTATAATATATTTGTATATGATGAATATATATTATATATAAATCATGTTTTACATTCTGGAATTATGCAAATCCGGATATAAGTAATAATATCAAGAACGACAAGTCGAAACACATACGATAAATAAAATGATTTTACCCAAAACGCTGCTTTAACTTGGAATTTACAAAAGAACGGGTAATATAAAGTCATAAGTGAAACATATATGATATCGTAACAATGAATATTATTCTGTAATAAGTCAATGACATTATTTAAATCATTATACAGGAGTTTCGGATACATACGAAGCATATCGGACCTAAGGTAAGGGAAAATATCACAATCTCATTTTTATCCGAGATTGTTTATACTTTGGTATTTACTAGGGTGTGTTTTATCATCAACATCCATGTTCCCTCAATATGTAATACTGTTTCCATCCACCTATAATTGATTAAATCTAATTTTACCCTTCGGTGAGTTTTTAGTAAAGTATATGAAATGAATCTTTTGTCGTTTTTCATACGAGGTACTTTTTGACTTTTCCGGCAAAAGTGCGAGAAGAATGTTTTTTTAACTTATACGGCACGAACGTATTTTTACGGTTTTGTAAAGCTTGATTTTCATGATGCTTCCTCAAAAATATTTAATTACTATTTTCAAGAAAATCCTTTTCTTTTAAAAAAGCATGACATTTTGTGAAAAGAAAATGATTTTAAAGAAGAAAGGATATTTTCCTCAAGAATTCATTTCAAGTGTTTTATCAAAATTATTTTCCATCCAAGATAATAAAGGGTTCTGTTTATATCCCTATTATTACATTGATTTGATTATGTTGTGATGGAAATATTTTTATGAATTCTTTTATCTTATATGAATTGTTTTATGATGTCATGTTGTTTAAGAATCCCATTTTTATAACATGAGTTATGCAATGATGTATGATTTTTGATTTTGTGGCACACATAAGAATGGTATCATTATGAGATGGGTGGGACCTATATCTCCCTCCAATGCATTGGGTAAAGATTTTATATCTCATGAGATAGACATGGCTGGAACGGCAGGTTAAACCGGTTCAGTTAAATAGGACTGAAACAAGGAATGAACTCGGTTCAGAAATGGACTTTGTCCACTAATATAGTCTTGGCAATGAGTCTTGACTAATAAGAAATGATTCTCTATGATTATGTGTGTACGACACAAAGTTTCATGTTTTAAGTTATGATTATTGGGATTACATTTCACTACTATGATTTATCCCATGTTATTATATTATGATCTCTTTTGCAGGTTAAGATTTCCAAAATGTTATGTTCTTTTGAATATGATGTGATTGATATTTCTTTTGTTTACCCTTATTGAGAATGTGAGCTCACCCTTTTATGTTTTCTTTTCCCCAGGATATAAAGAAAGGTTTTAGGTAAGAAAAAAAGGGGAAGATTTGTATGGGAGATGTCGAAGTTCTTTCACCATGATTAGAAGATTACGTTCCGAGTTTCCAAAGACACTAAACTATTATGGTCCTTGTGTGTCTGTTTTTGTTATGTACTAAGTATTATACAAAAGTAATGTAATGTCCATGTACGTTAGGCTACGGGTCTCTACAATAGTAGTCAAGGATCATTCCCAAGAAAATATTGGTCTATCGTAGGAAATATAAATATGTACACATTTAATTGGAGGGAGATATAGGTCCCATCTATATTATAATGAAATCATGCATATGTGTTCCACAAGATCACAAACAGTCATATCATTACCCATGAAATAAAATGGGTGTCACAAAAATGTAATCACATGTAAATATGTGAAAAATATAGGTTTCATAATCATTTAATTAGAGAATAATATGGTACAATATGTGAGTTTTATCATCATAAAAACTATATAAGAGAAATAGTTTTTATTAAAATATTACTCGATAAACAAAAATGGGTTTCATAAACATCTTGTTGTCAAAACATTAAACATTTGGACAAAAAACTATGAATATAAAAAGTGAAAAATATCATTAGGAAGGAATTATTAACACCAAAATCTATCATCTTTTATGGGAATTAATTTTAAAGCATCGTTAAAAAACATTTTTTGAGTAAAATATCTTTTCTTGATTGAAAAACACTTGTTAAAACATAATACCTTTTAAAAAATATTTTTCTAGGAAAATAAATATGAAAAATTATAAACGATGATTTGAAAAATTTAATTCATTTTCAAAATACATTTTATAAAAATAATATATCTTAGGATCATTTGAAAATATTTTCTAAACAATGGTTATTAAAATAAAACCTATTTCTGAATGAACAGAGAAATACAGTCAAATTTTTCTTACAAACATTTTTTTAATTATCTTAAGTACCAATGTGTAGGAAAATGGTACTAGTACAATGATATATTTTGAATAAAAAAATGAGATGAAAACACAATATATATATATATATATATCATAAGACATCACAAATTCAATAATGATCATATATTATCTCAATAAGTGATTATATTATAATAAATTGTTACCACTTGGTATGTTGGGATCATACTCTCCACACAAGAAAATGGAAGAATGTGAAGAATAAACTATCCATAAAATATATATATCTGTGATATAATCTATCAAATGGAATTATATACCCCTCAAAAAAATAATTTAGGTGTATAACAAAAGATGTGTCTAAAAGATGGATAATGGAGACAAAACTATTTTGCCGATTTTGTATCTTTTGAAACATAATACCAATGAATGATGTATCATCAATTGTATATGTAAATTCCAATAAATTTAAGAATAACATTAAAATAAAATTATGGTCATTATATACACCACACAAAATAAACAATTCATGAACATGGTTTGTATCTCCCCGATATAAAAAGTGAGATAAAATTCCATTACCACATGTCTTGACATTCATCATACCTGTAAAATATTATTGTATGGTTAATTTATGTTTATTATTAATATATTATAGAACCATATTATTGTATCCACATCCATATATTGTTTTATTATGACATTATATTACCCACTTATTAACAATTCCATGGTTAGGTTATGCTTTGGGTAATATCCTCTTTGTTTTTCACATGTGTCTTAATTTGTTGAATCATTAGACAATATAATTACATCATGATTTATAGAATGAAAACCATGACATAAATATATTTTATATTCATTAATTTTTTATAATAATTTATATATTATATAAATATGAAATGGAATAAACTGTTCATTGAAAGAGTGGGTCATAAGTATACATGAACACTGTTGCTGTTTTATTTTCATATCGATAAAAAAGAATATAAAATAAATATATATGTGTGTGTATATATATATATGTATATATATTTTTTTTTATAAAAAATTATTATATCATATATATCATATAACTTCACTAAACCTATATTTAATACTTTCCATGTAGATTTTTAACAAATCACATCACTTTGAGGGTGCGGTATTGCACACACCCTGAAACGATGTTATCATTTTTAAAAAAGACAGAAAGTATAAAGGAATGTTTTAGAAAATACATACAGAATCATAAATACATAATAAATATTATATATATAATATATTAATAGATTTTATGTATTAATTACCTTCCATAAATTGTGGTAAATGTAAAATGACCAAAATGATTTTGTGCGGTGGTAGTTTGTCGAACTCAAGAATATTAAGATCGATAACCAGTAGACATATGTGTTTATAAGATCAGTTCACATCAATTAAATAAAAACATCTTATTGTGTTATAGATATATGTTTTATTATATAATCAAGTAATAAGAAGACATTAGGTTGTGTATAAAGAAACTAAAATAAATGATCTTGAGGGAGAATGTTACCTCTTTATTAAGTAACTACTTTTGGGTTTCACAAAAGAGATTCATTGGATGAATTTATGAACAAAGTGTGCAATCATGGAAGAATTTATTTTTCATTCTTGGGATATTTTAGAAATGTTTTTCCTATCCAAATGGATTGAGATGTGTGATGAAGTTGGAGGGGTGAGTGCCTTTTTTAGTGGAGGAGTATTGACGTTCCTGTAAATTTTTTAAAAGGTAACTCTATCCATGATAATCCCATGATGTGTGGCTCCAATAATTATTTAAATTATATTAAATAGAGGATAGTGAAGAAAACAATCCATAAACTGTCTTCTAGATAAGATTATAAGTTGTTTGAACGATAAGTTTATGGTATATACCCTTGTTATGATTAATTTTACCTTAATCATTGTAATTAATTTTAACAGAAATCACTAATTGTTTTCATCAAAATTATTTTTTGATATTATGAGAAATCATATATTATTTTTATTTTATTTACTTAATCCATTTTTCAAAATTCCAATTGCATAATTGGAAGAAATTAATTTAAAATTAATCTCAAAGACAGGATGACATTGTGGGGTTTTAATGTAAAAATGATCAAAATCTTACTACATTTTTATATCCAATTTCAATGTAATATTCAGTATAATGACCTAAAAAGGATATATTTATTTATAGTTGATCTAATTATATAATAAAAATTAGGGAAATATAATTTAACTATATAAATAAATTATAAGAAAAGGTAGTTTTGAATAAATATTTAATATTTTTAACTATTCATCAAGAAAAAGATGTTTTTAAGAAAAAAAATAAATCCTAAAATAAGATAGATACTATATATTCAATAATTATTTTTATTTTATCAAATTAAATTGTTAAAAATATCTAAATCTTATTTTATTTTTTTCAAAGAAATTCATGAAAACAGTTCATTTGAGAAAATTGTATTTTTAAAAATATAAAGACATTACCATATATATATATATATATCATTATAAATATGTCTTATTTATATAAAAAAATTTTAAAAAAATTTTAAATTTACTGATTACTCTTTAAAGTATTGTGTTTAATGGATAGGTTATAACTATCTAGATTAAATAATTGTACCAATAAAATGATGTTTCATAGAATATCGATGTTGCGTGTAACGTTTTTCATGTTATTGTTTCATGTAGGGAATAAAAATTTGATTTTTTCTATAGAATAGGCCAAGTTGGTTCCATGTGAATGTTATATTTGGCAGAGTGAAATGAATCACATCAATGAAAATAAATTTATTCGTTGCACAAAAGATAAAAAATTCTTCATAAAACATGTTGGGTTTTATCCTCATTAATTATGAATATGGGATGGTACTATGATGTCATATCATTATGAAGTTCCCCGATATATGGATATAGTTCTCCCATGTCACAACAAGGTGTGGTTCCTCTATACTCCTTATGCTAATAGAGACGATACTCCATTATGACACAAGGGTGTAGGCCATCTATCCACATATACGATACTCTACTGTGGTGTCTGTATTAAAATAATCTATACAACTTGTATATATAGTGACAATACTCCCCTATCATATTAGGGCATGGTCCCTCTATCCATAGAGAAAATACACCCTTGTGGTACCAGGGTGTGGGAACCCTCTTATAGGTTTAGGGTACAAGTCCTCTATCTACAATGTGGAACCATCTTATTGTACCATTGAATGTTTCCTCTACCTTTAGATTATGTCAGTTAAACTATGAAACAATATGTAGAGGTATGGGTCTCACCATGGTTACATCTGGAGGGATGTGTGTGAATCTAGGCATCAAGGATTGAATTTTGGAACTATTAAAGACTCTTTCAGTTGTAACATCTATGAGATATTGATTCCCTTTATCTCTCATTTAGGGTTATTTTACTGAGAATATATATATATATACACCTGTACATTTGGATTTGGTTAAACTCTTTACATGGGTCACAATGACACATGATGCATGCCTCATGATTTCCATGTTTTTCTTCTCATTGTTGGATGAGGTTACTCTACTTATTTGGATGGAAAAGAATCAAAATGGAGTTCATCTACACACTATGTTGAGCCTCATATTCATAGAAAATGTTACCTAATCTCTTGGTTTTGGATGAGATAATTTCTGATCACTATTTCCCATTTACTACATCATCCTATTTTGATTATTACTGCTCCCCCACCAGCATTATAGGCGTCCTACTAGGTATGTATATACTCAACCCTATGAGGAATTTTACCACATGTTTAATTTCTTACAATGATGATGGAAATGTCGAAATCGATTATAGTGGACCTTAGGTATACTTCGTTCCATGGGCCGCGTATGGTGGTCATATCCCAGAGATCAGGACCTAGGCACTCTCAGAACATTTAATTTAATTTCTTGTATTTTTAGGTTGGTATATTTTTTTGTATAGGAAATATTTCTTGTTGGGATTGTATTTTTTCGTTTTTTCATACAGTATTACCCAACAGTACTCTTGGGTAGCCTAGAGGTTTTACTTCAAAGTTATTCCCCTATTATTTTTAATTTCTTACTTTCATTACACTGCACCTTTTTATCTAGGTATAGGTGTTTGTACACGTACTTAGAAAAAGGTATCCCCATATTAATTATTACTTGGACAATAGTCTTCATCCCCTAGCATATGGAGGTGGTCCTGGGGTAGTTGCGATTTCAGACTTGATGGGTTCGGTGATGAAAAATTGGAATTTTAGGTGGTTTAATCTTTGTAAATGTGTTTGGAGTAGTCCCATTATAAGGATTTGTTTGGGATATGAGAAAAAATATCAAATTTTATAAAGTGAATCTCTCAATCCAATGAAAAAATGTGTTGGTGTGGGAAAATGTTGTATCTGTGCATATAGACTCTGACTACATACTTCTCGACTCAGTATCCCAAGAAATTTGTGGCAATTGAATTTGGTACATGCATAATATATGACTAATTAATTTATTGTTCTTCTTTATTCATCTCCCAATTTATATTTATATGTATGCCTATTTGACTATGGTAAATTTTGATCACATTAGTGATGTTTTTTGTAAAGAAATACATCCATGTTTTTTATTTAGTATTTTTATGATGATCTAATTAGCGATGATGCCTCAGTTCTGGGGACAAAAAGCATGGTCCCTTATCCAAGTGGGAAGGTAACATAAGCACCACCAATCAAGGATATGAGTTTAATATCATATAATATTGGTGATTCACATATTTATAGTCCTCTCTGACTGTTCCAATAATAGAGGCCACTAATTTTCGACAATAATCCAGATCCCTAGGAAGAAACTTATTTGTTGGAGTCGGTGACATGACTTTTCCTGCTTTTGATGATCCCATCCTACCAAATGTTTTCAATAATAAATAGTTCTCCTAAAATAGAATCATTTTCTTCATATGGTGCTAGAAGATTATAAGACAATGAAATATTTGAATTATGGGTTCTTGGGAATGATATCTCTCAGGTTTTACATTGACATGGACTCCCTTCTCATGTGGTTGAGGTTAGTACCAATCCAATGGATTGTATATCTCACTCTGATTGGTCCGCATTTGATTCTATTACTCATAGGGAGACTTCCCCAAGGTGACATTGGCTATTGGCAGATACCCAGGTTGGTGATGTTAAATTTGGAGTCAGACAGGAAAGAAAAAGGGACACCTCCCCCATCAAAATATTTTCTAGCAAGAAAATTCAAAACTGTGTGGGTGAGTTACTATCATCCCAAAGATGGTATCATCAAGGTGTGCTAGAAGAAATTCATTCACTTATATGTTTATGGTTCTTCTGATGTTTTACAGTGTTTTAGTGATCCATTTCATTGGTGATTAGGAGGGAAATGGAATAGATTTCTTAAGGAAGAAGATTCTTGTGGCTTAGTGGCATTGAGTGTGGTTTGAGGTATAACATGTTTCTCTAGTTCATTATCTATAGTTATATTATAGATTCATAAACCAAATTTCCCTAAACACAACCACTATCAAATTCATAGGGAGATCAATGGAGGCCCTTTTTGATCAACCCTTATATTAGAGGATCTGGTAGAGAGGTTCGGGGATCATACATTTCTACCGATGGGGCGACCTTACTTTTAAATGTCATCAGAAGAGAGTCTATAATAAAAAACATTCCAAAGAGACTGTGAGATCCCATATGGTTTTCTTCAGTATGGGATGATTTTCAACCATCCATGCTCATAGGATTTCTACTAATGGTTATTGTAGTTCTTTTTGGTTGTGGAATGATGTTTTCATCCTTGATGAGGAGTAACACTTAGTCCGAGTGTTACGATTTAATTCAAAGGAGGATACAACTGATTTAACATATAGATAGTATTACCCATATATAATTAGATATAATGAGACCTCAACATCTTGAAATCATTTTTGGGATTGATGAAAACATTACTAAGTACATGTCAGGCTTACCTCCCCAACGTGAGATATACCTATTTGTTGACATGCACCATGGTTGGCTTGAGGCGTCCTCTAGCACATCAGATCACCCAATATGGGTTCCAAAGCTAGTGGTGAATATAGATTTTTCTATATATATGATGATTTATAAGAATTGGTGTACTTCATTTGGATGCCCGATGTTATTCCCCTAAGTGGAAGATGAGAAATTGAGGTTATGTATGGATTAGTGTCGCTGGGACATTGTGATATGAGGATGAGTATTCACCCCTAAGAATCATTGAGTTATTTGAACACTGTTCTGGGAAAAATTGGTTATCAATGTGTTACCTTGGTATTTATTATCATTAGATTTAGGTTTGAGAGGAGGATATAGTGATCATGGATTCCTAGAGACAATATGGTTTATTTCAATTTTTGGTAAAACCCTTTATCTTGTTGAATGCCACAATAGAATTCACATGACTTATTAGCCAAATCCTAAACCCTTATTTGATCACTTCTTTGATTTCATCTATGTTAGAACCATCATTTCATCGATTTCATAGTTCGAGCACCTGAGACATAGATGGATGATGGTTTAGATGCTCCTGTAGTGTTATATATATGGAATATATCATGTCATCTATTATAAATTTGATGTCCCAAATCCTGGTATGTGTATTTTTATTGTCGAGTGTGGTAGTGGAACTTGTATAAGATTAAGTGTCATGATCTTAAGGGACACCCTTGGTGTGTTCGTGGTAACAGATTTTCTCTATGAGGTTTTTCATCCACTTGTGTCAAGTGAGGTGATGATGTTTTCGACATCAATTATGAAAAACTGTATGCTTGGTATTTTCCACATGCAGTATTTAAGGAGGCTTGTGCATGCCTTAATGTATGATACCAACCATGGTAGGTTGGGTCATGAGAGCAATGTTTTCTTTTTAAGGGAGTAAGTGGTGCTGCGAACCGACAATGCAAGACCTTTGGCGAGCATTTTTTCCCTTAAGTGTGTGTTTTTGACATCATAGGAAACCATCAAGGAATATAATGGGAGTGGGGTAGCAAGATGGGGGAATTGTATCCACACATTTTCCCCCAATTTATGCTTCAGAGGGGGGGATATTTTAATAAAGTAATAATGTAATGTATCTAATTTTTCTGTATATGAATTTGGAATATTCCAAAAATATTATTGTATACAAGAGATAAGATGGAACATGATTCAAAGGCCTGGTGATCCATGAAATAATATTATAAAAATTTTAAATATATTTTTCGTTACATACACATATTTTTCGTAAAAAAGAGGAATAAATCGTGACCAAAGTCTCAGGTCAAAATTATATACCATAGTTGAATCCATATTACTTGGTTTACCCTAGGTGTGTCCTAATGTTCATTTCTACAAGATGTTTATATTGGTCAGCCATTAGTGGGTACATTGGATAAATAAAATAAATTAATTTATTTATTTTAAATCCCTAATACAAATAATATAAAATTGAGGACTCGTATATGATATCTGAGACCATCATTGAGTTTGGAATGTTTTTTTACCCTTTTCATGACATAAACATGGTCAACATAAAGTATATAGTTTTAACACCAATATGGGATAAATAATTAAATAAATTGAAATATTTAGTTGAATATTTTATTAAAGTTTCTATCCTATATATCCCCTATAAATAATCCATTATGAAATTTTGTAGGGGTTAGTCTTACTATTATGTGAGGATTTTGAGAGTAGATCTTTCAACCTTCATTGGTGGATTGTGATCAGATAATGTCTTGTTATTGGATCGAGGATAATCGATTGGTGGTAGACACAACAAATCATCTACATTGCTTGAAAATGTTTTCTTCACAAGTTATTAATCCATAATAGCGCTAAGAATCATAAATTTTGGTTTCATTAATTATTATTAAATTAATTATCATAATCAAATCTATTTTTATCAATCTATATTTAAATATCCTTCACTCATGCCCATGTAATGAAATAAATTTTTATTTAACCTTATTTCTTGTGTATTCTATGTTTCTCACCCTAGTTTCCAAATTATGAAATTTTTAACCAAGAGTGTTTCTGAATCAATGTGTATCACTTTTTTTTATTTTTGATTTCCACCACCATTAATTATGTTATTCATAATTGGAACACGGCTTCACAATTTGACATTGTCATAGTGGGATCAAGTGTGGTGGGATCCCCCATTTTTTTGTGGTATCATGATCAACACACTGATCGATGGTTTGCGGATATAATGATAAACTAGTGGGATGTAGTTTTCGAATGGATCGGATTGATACCATGAGCCAGAGTTTGTGATCAAAGGTGTTTTTCTATCAGACCAGTGATCCTTGTTTTCCTAGTTGGTATGTGACTATGTTATATTGTGTAATAGGTGTGATTCTATGTGGTGTCCATGTGTAGAATCTCATGCTAGAGGCTGATCGATGTGGAATGATAGTGGCTAGATTTGTTTCATCGATGAGGTGGTCAGACGGGTTCAACATGTTGGCCATTAATATTTTAATTATAAATAATTATAATGGAAAATAGTTAATAAAATTAATGGAGGATTTGGTAACATTATTATATTATATAATTATAATAATGGTGGCATAAATTGTGTGTACTTAATTAAATCAAATGGTTTTTTTAATTAGGGAATAAAAATTTTTTTTTTTCAATTTTAATGTAATTAAACAAATTTTTGATGAAAATAATTATCTAATAAAAGAGTTTTGATTAATGAAAAAAGGTTCCAGTGGGCTACCTTTTTCAAGATACTAATACAATTTATTGATATATTTAATTTTGGATATTGATGACGATTGGAGACAAGGGGTGGGGCGTGGAATGGATGTTGCACCATGGATAATTCACACCCCCAAAACATTGTTAAAATTAAAAATAATATTCATATAAATTCATTTTAATGAATAAAATATGGTTGTGTGTGGCTCCTTGGTTTCACAGCTAGCTGGGAGGAGGCAACATGTGGGTTTCAAAAACATAATAACTAATAATAATAAAAATATTATTATTTATTGTATTTTTTAAATATTTTATCAGTTATATATTTTATTAAGGACTTCATATTTTCTATTATCTATTGTAAACATCCCATTTAATTGTGATGGTAATTTTAAGACCAATTTTGATATTTAATTCAATTTAGTAGTATTAGATCTTGGAGGTCCTCATAAAAATTATAATATTATTCTTATAGAATCTAGTATCGGGCATATCTTATTCATTTAGTGTCAAAATGATGAACCTCCATTGGTATTTCACCCCGGATGTTGAAGCACACATTTCAAAACCATTGTTGGGTATTTAATTGGGAATCATGGATTGGTCCAATGAAGTACCGTTCATGAATTATGTGGTGAGATTTAAATTTTACATCTGGTGCTTGACATGGGTAATTGAATAGACTATCCTAGTAGTATACCAATCTAGAACACAAATATTTGATTTTTTTATCTATATGACACTATTCATAGGGGATTCTTAGTGGAATTATGTTTTTCCACTCAGACTGATGATGAGCATTGTGTGTTCATCGAGCTTTTGGCTGTGACATGTCATAGAGTACTATTCCACAATGTGTAGTAATCCATGCACAAAAACATGAGTGTTGGTGACGACATGACCATGAAGTGGAGTGGGACCACATGTTATTTGGTCCCCCTAAATTCCATGTAGATCAGTTTGAGAGAACATGAACAACTAAAATCTATTTTTTTACACATATTTTGACCCATGAGTATCCTATCTGGAGTTTTTTTACATAGAGAACATGATAATGTCCTTCATAGTGTCTT
The DNA here is from genome assembly GCA_963277665.1 of Viscum album. NCBI lineage: Eukaryota > Viridiplantae > Streptophyta > Magnoliopsida > Santalales > Viscaceae > Viscum > Viscum album. Next base: position 606,800,202 of record OY728123.1, on the reverse strand, counting down.
TTGTGATATGATTCATGATAACATGATCATGATGCTTCTTTAAGTGATTATAGATGTTGACAAAAACTGAGCAAGATCATCAGGGTGTTTAAATAGAGACGGTACTCCACTGTCATATCAGTAGGTGAATCCTCTCTCTTTAGAGATGGTACACCGCTATCATATCATAATGTAGGTCCTCCAAATTATTTATCATTGTAGATTTGATAATTTGGTATCGTATAAAAATATTTGTCCTCAATACATGGAGTCAAATATCCCCTATTGAATTAATATGTGGTTCCTTCATACTTGTTGAATAAATAGAGCTGAAACTACCATGTGGCACAAGGGTTCTGGTCATCAATCAACAGAAATGGTACTATGTTCTGGTATCAATATGAAGGTAATCCATAACCATTCTGAAAATTGAGATGGTACTCTACAATTGCATAAGGGTTGAGGTCCTTTATCCATGGATACAATACTCCACTTTCATACCAGTGTGTAGGACTTCATTACATGTTGTACCGAAGTAAAATGGAACCCTTCTAATGGGTTAGGGTATAATTAATCAATCTACAAATTGGAACCCTTATGTTATATGATGGAATGGTTCCACTATCTTGAGATTATGTCCCCTAAATTTTTTGGAACAATGGTGAGGTACCGGTCTATAGACAGTTATTTTGGAGTATATGCGTGAGATATTGGGCATCATTTGTTGACTTTTGGAAATGTTGGTGACTATTTTCCAAGGTTGAGCTATGATATGGAGATCCTCTTTCTATATGATTTTGGATTATTTTGATGAGAATATATATATATATATACACATGTATACATACCTTTGGATTTTGTTACTCTCCATCTATGATATGAAAAGACGTGCATGGTATGCAACATGATTTCCATATTGAGATTCTCATGGTTGGATGTGGTTACTCTCCAATTATTGGGGGAAAAGACTTGTTGTGTAGTCTATCTACACACCATGTTGATTCCCTTATTCTTTTAAATTTTTACATACACTATTTTTTTGGGTTGAGATACTTTTTCACTATTTACCTTTTACTATCAATTCTTATTTTTCTCGTACTCGTCCTACAATAGATTTCAAGAAATCCTACGGGGGATGTATATACTCTCACTTGTGTGGTTTTTTCTTTCACATTTCATTGCTTATGTAGACAATGGATAAATATATGGACATTACATAGGATCATTGTGATACATGGTGCCTTGTACTGCATATTATGGTATTGGTACAGATATAAAGAGTTGGGCTCTCTCAACAATTTTACTTTACATTCAATTTTTTTTAGGTTGGGGCATCTTTATATTTGGACATGTATTATGCACCTTTTTACTTTCAGTATTACACCATTGTACTGTTATAATATCTATAGGTTTTAAATTCATGGGGAATCCCCCAAAATTTTTTATCTTTTACATTCATTCCTCTACACCTTTTCCCTGGGATAATTGTCTCTGTGTGTGTATAGGTACTTAAGAAAAGGCCTCCCCTTAATAGTCATTCATTTGGTGCTAGTCCCACGCCCATATCCAATAAAGGTGTGCCTGGGGTAGTTATAGCTCAAGCCCTAGTGTGTCTGTTCATGAAATTTACTTTGACTTTATTTATGTAATATAGTTATGGTGATTTATTGATTGTTACAATATTCATGTTTTTTACTAGTATTGCTAATTTTAGAATGATAAGGTCATTTTAAATGGGTTTCATTCAAAATAAATTTTACACCCTATATGCGTTTGAAAAAATGTTACAAAGGCTATTTTATTTTCTAATTACTATTCAAAAAGTACTTAATAAGGAATAATTTTTGTAATTGACACTTTATTACTTATGAGATTATGGAAATTTTTTATACATGTGTTGATGATTGTTTTGAAACAGGAATCCTTTGGTTATTCAGCAACTTGGGCTAATGCAACCCCAGTGCGGGTTATTATCTTTCAAGGGTTTGTTTCCAAATTAGATCATGGGAACTAATGGGAAGTATTTATACCTTGGTCAGTCCATGATATCTTTTGTAATTATTTTTTCCTTAATTCAATCTCGTCATCCTAATGTGAGTCTTATATTATTTAGGAATATTTTTTGAGAACATGGTGTATGTGTTGAAATTGTTTATAATACATTACTCCATATTTCCCATTATATTTATTATATATTTATATAACTCATCCCTTGTCCTCCTCATTATTTTTTAGGATTTACTCCTTTTTATTATCTATACAAATATTATTCAAATATATACAATTTAATGATTTTAAATGTTCTTCCAGTATATATTTTATGGAATAAAAAGAGTATTTTGTAAAGTATTGTTTTTAAAATAGAACAATTATTCTAATTTTGAAAGAAATTAAATAGATTCATGGGGGTATCTTACATGGAACTATCTTATACCATATATATACTAATAGGGTATATGAAAATTGGTTTAATTGGTTATAATTAAAGTAAAGGGTTCCATGTAGATTGTATACTCTTCCTAAATCTCACCATTAATCTATAGTGATTATGGTGATTACCATGGATTTTAGAGTTTTTTTGACTCATGTATTTTATTTTTTGATGCATGATAATGTAATATGATATTTTGTATCATCCACGTTTCATGATCATGTTTTCAAAAAAATTTGAATATTGTTGATCTATATATTTATATCAGTGGTGTGATGTTTTTGAGTATTCTAGTAATTACTTTTAGTTTATAGTCATCTTGGCTCTCATTGTATTTTGAAATTTATTATTAATTAACATTGGATCCAAACTTACAGATGTATTTTTATGGAATTATAAGAGTAATTCATATTAAATACATTTTGATTCTCGGAGACAAATAATTACACATGATTTTTATTTGATAATCTCATACTTGTTTCCATCCTGTGGTGATTGAAAACACAATTTAGGCCTTATGGAATGTAGGGATGGGTAATGTGGCACATAGATATGGGTTTGTTAATTAAACATTCGTATAAATATATGTTTTTGTGTGTGGATTAAATGGTGAATGAATATAAGGCCATAATATCTCAAGAGTTAGTTTCACAATAGTTCTTAGATTTCTTTTCTATGAGTCAAACCTCGTGTTTTTATTGGGTGGATAAGAATTATTTCTTTTATTTGGGATCGATCATCATGTCAAATGGATGAATTTTTATGATTATTTTAATTGATTATTGGTATTATAAAGAACTTATGTGATTTTTTGTTATGTTCTATTTTTTATGGTGAGATAGTATAGAAAACTAGGGGCAGACTATTTAAGGGCACATTCTGGAAATTCATGCAATAGTTTGGTGGCCATGTATAGAAACAATTCCAATAAATCTTGAATGGTTAGTGTAAAAACCTGGCCTTATTACAGTACATAATCATTAATTTTATTCCATAAGTCACATACTTTTATATTGAAGATATTTTCAAGTTTAGAGACTTTGAGAATTGGGATATACTACATACTTAAAATTCAACATTCATATAGAGAAGATACCCCAAAAAAATATCCATTTTTTCTAAAATATATGACCTTTTAAATAAAACATGATTTCATTAAAGAGATATTCATCACATTTAACAAGAATTCCTTCTTTGTCATACACATCCATATAACATGTGATAATCATTAAAAAACGTGTGATGCTCAAAAAATATTAGCAAGGGATATAAAAAGAATGAAAGAAATAATTAGTCCATGAATACTTGTAACGTATGTAATCATTTTGAAAAAATTCATACTTGTTACCCATATAGATGTATATTGTACAAAATGAGATTTATATGGTATTTAAAAAAACATATAGAACATATAAATAACCATAAAGTTATATTGGGGACTTACTTATATTATCTTGTAACCCTATCAACCAACTAATAATTTATAACCACAATGACTACCATACAATTTGTGTAACCATCGCTGTAACAGTTGGAGTAACAATTCAGCCAACCTACAACTTACAAATAACCAATGAATTGGATAAAGATATAGGTCCCACCCTTCATCATAATAAATACTTCATATCTATAACATAATCATACAATATGAAAAATTTCACAAACACATTGCTTTCGAATTTTTTAAAACAGAATTTTAAAAGAGTATTTTAAAAGAAAATCCCCCTTACATATATCACATAATTTATGTAATGTATAATAAAGTATATATATCATGTATATATACTATAAATATACATAATTAAATATAATATAAAAAATCCATCACAAAAACAATCATAATACCACATAATTAATGAATTTGAAGGTTAACCCAATGAATGCAGAATGGGTTAAGAATTCCCTAACCTTGGGATTCTATTAATTAAAATATATTTCAGACACATGTATAATGGTTATAATACAGTTATTAATATCTTAAGGAAACATATTCATGTTTATAACACCTTATATTATCATTTGATTACAATATTTCACCTTTTAATTGTTAGAATTTTGTTGCTTCCATTGTTTTGGGTGTGTCCTTTACATGCTTCCCATGGCCGGTTTGTGTTTGATTTTATTGTAATATGGAAAGAAAATTTAAAAATTTGAATGAATTGGTATTCATCTGTATCCATAATATAAAATGACACCATAAATTATTTTTTATCATATAAGTTTATGTATCATCAGATAAACCATTAATGATGTTTGTTATGATCATTTTTTGTGGATGCTTGATAATATTGAACATGTTTCATTATAAAATTTAATGTCATGATTTGAAGTTAATTTTAAAACATAAAATAATTTCCGACAAAAACATATTTTTCTCAACCATTAAAAGGGTTTTATTATCAGCTTTGATGGATGTAATGGATATTGCAAACACATCATCCATGAATTTTGAAAATTGGCACATCGTGGATGATGTTTTTATTTTTAGAAAAAGAGGGGGATGAGATGAAAGATGATGATGAATCTTTTACATGAACATGATAACGTATAGATTATATATGATTCTATAGATTTTATACCTCTTGGATAAGTGGAGGGAAAGAGAGTATAAGGAAATAAAGGAATTGGAAAGAAAATACCTAAATAAGGAAGCATATTCTTACCTATTGATCTCTTGTCCTTGAGATCCTCTGTATAGCCTTTAATATTGACCTTTTTATGATCCCATAGGTCATAGACAAGGGGAAGATCCGTGAGGATGGGATTTGGAAGAACATATACAATGATCAAGGCTTGAGAGGTGTTTGTGAAATTGGGGAATGAGGGTCGTATTTATAGTAGACGAGAGGAGAGATTTTACATTATTTTAATAATTATTATAATATTTATGATCAAGACTATGAATAGTATTGATTCATGTGACCCCAAATATTAATAATTAAATATGAGTTTGAACCATGTGGGATTACATCATCCTTTCATCACCCATGATGTAGTAAAACAAGTATTTAGCATTTATCGTAATTTGTTGTACTTTAATATTCGTAAAAAAATCATGAATTTCAAATAAAATCCCAAAAATTTACCCTAACCATTTTTTGATGTGTATAATTCAAAAAATAACAAAAAAAATTGAACCTAATTTTCCTAATATTATTATTTTAATTTTTTAATAAAATCATTATTTATTCAATATAATAATATTAAATCTATAACTCATATTTTAACTCCTTCAAAAATTAATAAACATCCCATTATCTTATAACCTTTAAAAATAATTATATGATTTACTATTTTTAAGGGTAATATTACAATTTATATTACTATTATGGGTAAGCTACTATTCACAAAAGAACAAGTTGTTTCTATCAGACTCCATATAACTTATTGATCACAACCATATATGTTTTTTTTATGAAATTAAAATCACAAAAACTATAAAATTATGATTAAAGGATTGTTATAACTATATACATAAAAAAATATTCATGCAATTCAATTTATTTTTCAAAAAACTAGGGGGTTACATTTTCCCCACCTTTTGGAAATTGTGTCCCGACAATTTTATTTACATATTAAACAAGTGTGGGTAAATTTCCATTATGGAATTTTCAGACATCCATGTTTCTTCATCAGCCTTGTAGCTTTTCCAAAAGTACATTACATGGTGGATTACCTTATTCCATAATACTTGTTCTCATTGATCAAGGATCTGAACAGGTTTCTATTCATAAGAATGGTTCTCTTCCTACTGAACTGCTTCTTGGAAAAAAAACATGCGTCGAATCTGGAATATACATTCTCAACATCAAAACATGAAAAACAATGTGTACTTGAAATAAAATCAAAGGAAAAGCTACTCATTATTAAATTGCTCCAACATTCTCCATGATTTCATAACATCCAATGAATCACAGACTAATCATTATTTTCATACAAAAACACACAACACTTTTCCCTAGTGAGATTCTATGAAAAACATAATCACCTACCACAAAAGGAAATTAATTCAACCTACTATATTCCAAACTATTATACCTACTCTGTGTTTTCCTCATGTGTTGTTGGATCATCTTCACTTTCAAATCCACTTCCACTTCTAGTTCTAGTCCCCTCGACTTCCTTTCACCAACTTCATCCCAAATATTTGTTGTTCGACACCACTTCCCATACAATTCCTCTAAATGTAACATCATTACAGTTGAATGAAAAATTTTATTATAAGAAAACTCAACTAAAGAAATATGTTGATCCCAACTTCCATAGTCTTCCATTGAACCAGATCAAATCATATCCTCAAAATTATGAATCATTTTTTTTGACTTCCCATCTGATTGAGGATGAAATGATGCACTAAAATGTAATATTGTACCAAAAAACATCTAAAGGACCTTCCAAAAGATAAAATTAAACATGGGACCTTGATCAAATATAATGTAAAGAAGAACACCAAGTAAACTGAAAATATCAATGAGGTATATTTCATGAAAGATGATATAAAGACATTGTATCTCAAATAGAAATAAAATGTGTAGATATGGTCAACCGATCAACTATAACCCAAATCACATTGTTACCCCATGAAGTATTAGGTAGTCTAATGATGATTTCCATGGATATATAATCCCAGTTCCATGTTGGAACTAGAAGTGACTAAATTGTCCCATTCGGTAACTACCTCTCTACTTTAACCTGTTGACATGTAAAACATTTCAGAGTAAAATCTTCAATATCTCTTTTCATTCCATCCCACCAATAATACTCTCGATAGTTTCTGTATATCATAGTACTACCAAGATGAACTGAAAATGTTGAACTATTAGCTTCACACAAAAAATAATTCTTTAATTGGGAATCAAAAATAACACACAACCTTTTACCAAATCACAAAACCCAATCATTATGAAAGATTAGAATCTCGCAATGTAACTATATTAACCAATTCTACCTTTTTTTGTTAGCTCATGGTCTTCCTTATGTGCTTTATTTATTTTTTATGATAATGATGACAATAATAAAACCTGAAATGAAATAGTGGTATTTCCTACACAGAAAGCTTCCAAGACAAGATTCATAAAATAATTAATCAAGGTATCATGATCCAAATGTAACATTGTTAATGATTCAGGATGTTTTCGAATAAAATCATACGCCACTTTTTTTGATTTTCATAGATTTTAATTGATTGAGGAATCATAATTCATTATCAATTCAAGCCATATTCTGTGCCTAATATTGAATTACTTCTGAGTGAATATATACTTCATAATTTTATGGTTAGTATAAATTTTACATTTGGCTCTGTATAAATGAAGCCTCCAAATTTTCGAAGAAAAAACCACAGCAGCTAATTCCATATAATATGAGGGACAATTTAAATTATGAGGTATTAGTCTTCATGAAGAATAAGAAATTACATGATAATACTACATCAGAACAAAACCATGTCCCTTCACTGATGCATCAATGTAGATGAAAGACTCTCCATTTAGGGAATTCAAGGCCAAAACTAGAGCATTCACCAATATCTTCTTCAGTTCCTAAAAACAAACATCACATTATTCAATACAAAAACATTCAACCCCTTTTTGAGTTATATTAGTTAATAGATAAAAACTATGAAATGTTTAAAAATAACCGTCAGTAATAAAAAGCCAATCCAATAATACTATGAATCTATATTACATTGGAAGTTCTTGGACATTCAGCAACCACTTTTGCTTAGGCAGGATAAACTGTTATTCCATCGTTATTTACAATGTTCCCTTGAAAATAAATCTCTTACATCCAAAAACCCAAATTTCGGAATTTTTCTTATTGTTTCTTTTCCTTTACGGTTACCAAAACAACCCTTAGATATTTTTCATTATCCTATTTACTCCTAAAAAATACCATAATTTCATTAATAAAAACAAACAAAAACATTTCCAAGAAGTCACAAAATATTCTATTCATAAGATCCATGAATACAGTAGGTGAATTTGTTAACACAAACAGCATAAAAACAAACTCATAATGCCCATATCTAGTACAAAAATCCGTTTTTAAGATGTCATCCTCCTTCACCTTTTTCTAATGATATTCAGATCTCATGTTAATCTTGGAAAGGTACTGTGCAACCTAGATCTAATCGAACAAGTAATCAAATGAGTCAAAGAATACTTGTTTTTAACAGTGATGTTATTCAGGGACCTATAATCAACATAAAGTCTCATGGCACAATATTTCTTTTTAATGAAAAACATAAGATCAACCGTTGGTGAAGTACTTGGATGAATGGAGCCTTTATCAAGAAACCCCTATAACTGATTTTTCAATTCAATAATATCCATTTTAGCCATTCGATATGGGGGTTTTAGAATTGGCATACAATTAAGGAGGAATTCAATTGTGAATATGACTTCTCAATAAGTTTTGACGCTGGGTAACTCATCCAAAAAAACATCCATGTATTCATTTACCATTGTCACATCAATAATATGAAAAATTCCCTTGATTTCAATAATATGAGAATGATAAATTTCATTTCCATATTTCAATAGTTTCTCATCTTCCTAATATGTTATCAATTATATGGATTTGTTCTCATATAAAAAGTAAAAACCACTCTTAAAGACAACAACTTTATCTCTATAGTAAATCATAGCATGATAAATAGAAATCCAATCCATTCCCATAATGACATAAAACACTACTAAATTAAAACAACAATGTTTTTATTTAATGTTGTAACACCCTGACCCCTCTAAACCAGAGCCAGTGCATTAGTTATTACATTAGCATAGATATAAAGAATGAAAATGATAGTTGAACGATCAGTTTAGTAGTATTTTAAGAAACAAGATACATAGATGTAACTCAAATTACATTGGAAAAGTATACAAAATACAATACATAACAAAAACTAAAAACTAAATCCATAGGACCCCAATAAATAATATCTTCGTCATCACCTATCGAAGTTAAAAAATGAAAGGGGTGATCTCGAATTCTTACATAGGGTTAAAAAACGTGGAATCATGATTTTAATAATAAGTGAATCATAAACAATTTTACATACTCAGTATGTCATGGTGAATAAATGAAAAACTCAGCCAATAAATAAATTGATAATGAAATAGCATCCATATATTTTTTTCATAGTGAAAACCTCACAGATAGTAATAAATGATAATGAATAAATAGAATTATTAATAATTGGATTTTATGTATATATATAATGATACCATAAAACCGTTAAAATAGTTTAGTTATATGGGTAGAAACCCGTCTGATTTTTGGGAAACACTTGAATGGTTTGTCGCTAACTAATTTGTCTCATGAGACCCACCGATGCATAAAGGGGCTATAGCAGGCTCCACCTACCACTACATTTCCAAATAATTATTTATACATTTATTTAATACATGAAAAATATACATTATAAATATCCATATAGTTTAGAGGATACAGATTCATCAATATTTACATGGTTAAACCAACATTCCAAAATAACACCATATGTAAAATGATATACAGTTTAGACAATAAACATAACCAGGATAAAAGAATTTGGATATTTAATAGAAATATAATTTTAAATGACAATTGATCTCAAATGGTCATTAGGTACACCACATAATGATTATTAGGTTCGCAATACAATGTTGTTCACAATGAAATGTAAATTCAGACAATGTAACTTACCATATTGTAATCAATGGAATCGTATGACCAAAAGTCAATAATCACTAAATTAATGACATAATACCAAGAATATAAATTGAATAATTATATTATATATCAAATTGTAGTATAAATATTCCACATAAAAGAAAAAAGTGGAAAACAATGGAAATCTCATGAAATTAATAGTGAGATGCGAAACCCCATATCTTATGCTCGAGCGTGTTCTTCATTTTTTTATATCCTGAATAATAAAATTTCTCTTCATGAATTAAAAATTTTGGAACTTATTATACATGTAATTGATATATTATAACTTTATTATGTTCATTCATGGCCCTTTTTATGGGTTTAATAGGATCTATTTTTTTTGTTTTGGAATCATTTTCCTCAACGGTTTTCATGATTCATTTACTTATATTCATGAAGGAAATTTCACTTGAAATGTTGATAAACATACAGAATTTTTAATTTATATTATTATTTTCATTAAAGGGATATAAATGATCTTATAATGATTTTTGGTTATATACTTGAGGATGAATCATTAGATTGAAGTTGTTGATAAACACATTGATTTATCTTGGAGGTTTTGTTCACAATGTAGTTGTTTTGTATTATTATTCCATTTTTTAGTGTGTAGAGATTACAAAACATTTATTAGATTAAATAATTATATTTGGATCTAGTTCACCAATAAAAATGGTTTCATGACTATAATTGAAGATGGAAACAAAAATTGAGAACCAGTCGTCCTGGAATGTGATAAATTAACACATCTCATACAGTGTTTTCATTTTTTTCGTATAAGAAGAGGGGGGAAAGAGAGATGATGATGAAATATTACATTATAAAAATAAAATTTTAGTAAATTTATGGTATTTTAATTATCATATCATTTGAATGAGGTGATATGAAGCAAAATTTATAAAATAAATGAACTTAAAATAGAAGAAAAATTTAGAAATCTCTCATGAAAATTTGGCAGCATAACGGCTTCACCTAGAATTTCATCAAATAGATTGATGAGATAAAGGGGGTATATAATAAAGCATACATTGTATGGGTATTAAGTGGAATATGGAATAAAATATCCCAACATTATTCAAATTAAAATAAAATAGAAAACCTAAATGAATGCTTTAAGAAAAGAGAAGTGTGGTTGATTCTCTTACCTTGTTGAGTTACTCCCAAAACATGAAGGTTGGGACCATGGGGGTTTTAGGAAAACTTAGGAGGACTCCTTTGAAGGTAATGATATCATATATTTAAGAATAAATATTTACTAATTAATGAAAACAAAGTGGGTGATTGGGAAGTTATAGAAATTAAGAGGGACTTTTTATTAATTAAAAGGGACACCTCATTGGTGGATTTTGCAAAACTATGGTCTTTCCCAAGGTATTTACCCATGGTTTCAACCACACGGGACACGAAATTTCATATTTTACTGTAAACAATTCGACCATCCTTTTTTATAAATTATTATATCATTATGATTTCATTAAACTACTGAAAACTCAAAACTATATTTTTACTATTCATGAAAAATTCAAGTATTTTTGAAAATTCCTAAAAATTCACCCTAACAATTGTTCGACGTGTAGAATTAAATAATGAACTCAATTTTTTAAAATAAATTTCTATGTACTTTTAATATATTTTTTAAATAAAATCATTATTAATTCGAAAAATAATAATTTTAGATGTATAATTAGTTTTATATCACATTGAAAATTTAATTAAGATCTCATTATCTTATTACCTTAATAAAAAAATATTATCATAATTTTATATTCATAATAGTCATATTACTATTCGTATTTCTATTCATAAGGGTATATTACTATTCATAAAATAATTACATTGGTTCTATTAGACTCCAAATGACTAACTGGTCACAACACTTGATAACTGTTTTTTGAAATTTAAAACATAGAATTGGAGAATTTATGTTTAATGGCCAGGTCATGAAAATCTCCTAAATATACAAGTGTTGTATCAAAAGAACACATATATTTAAGAAATATAGGCTATGAATAAAATGTACTGAAGAGAAGCATACTATAAAATTTTTGGGGTGTTATATTATTCCTTCATTCAGAAATTCTGTCCTGGAAATTTTCTGTGTATATCCCATCAAAAAGAAGTGGGTGGTTATTTTCCATAACATCATCATGTTCCCATGATTCTCCCTTAAAACTCTATTTCTCTATTGAATCTTTACTAGAGAAGTTGTCTGATTACTCAATACCTTCTCCCTTTTTCCAAGAATCCTAATAGGCTCTTCAAAATAAGAGAAATCAGGTTCCTGTTCAATTTCTTCATAGGTGAGTACATGTATTGGGTCTAGAATGCATTTCGTCCACAATGGAGCCCGGAAAACATCATGGACTTTGGAGAGACTTTTCTGCATTGCAATACAGTAAGTTACAACTCTGATTCATTCCATAATTTCAAATGGTCCGATGTACTTGGGGCTCAGTTTCCCTTTCTTACTGCCCTTTAAGACACCCTTACATGGAGATACTTTTAGAAAGACATGATATCCCACATGAAATTAAAAATCCTTTCTCCAATTGTCAATAAAACTCTTATACCTACATTGGGATGCATTAATATGGGCTTATATTGTCTTCACCTTTGACATGGTCTCTTTAATATGTTCTGGGCCTATAAGCTTCCTCTCACCAAATTCGTCCCAACAGTTTGGAGTTTGAGATTTGTTTCCATATAATTCTTTATATGGAGCCATTTCAATACTATAATGGAAACTATTATTGTTTTAAAATTAAAATAAAGGCATGTATTTATCCCAAAACCGTGAAAGTCAAGAGAGCATGATCTCAGCATGTCTTCTAGCGTTTGAATGGTCTTTTCACTCTGTTCTTCGGTTTGGGGGTGATGAGAAATACTCATACGAAGCCCAGTATTCAAATCCATCTGGATACTTTTATATATTTTTAATGTAAACTAGGGATCGCGATAAAAATAAATCGATATAGGTGCACCATGAAATCATAAAACATCATTAATATAATGTCTCTCCAGGTGCTCAATTATTCCATCCACTCTTAAAGGAAGGAAATGTTCTTAATTTTTAAGATGAACAACAATTACCCATATTTCATCGTTATTTATAGATTTCATCAGTAGTCTAGTGACAAAATCCATTTTAATTTAATCCCACTTCCACACAAGAATATATAGAGGTTGCATCTCTCTTATAAGATATTGTATCTTTACCTTCACTTGCTGACCAACTAGACACCATGACATGTAGTGTCAATTTCCCACTTCATATTATCCCACCAAAAATATTTCATTAGATCTCTATTCATATTTGTTCTTTCGAGGTGTATAGATAAATTTGAGTTATGAGCATCGTCTAATAGTTCCCTTTTTAGCTTAGGTACTTATGTGACACTTAACCTATTCCAAAACATTGTAACTCCTTCCTCATACAAAAATCCTTCCAATCCCCATCCTTATTAGAAATAATTTTCTTCTATATATTTTCATCATCAAATTGAGGGATTTTTATCTTCTCTAGTAAAGATGGTTTAGCAATCTTTTGAAATAGGAAAAAAGTTTCTTCTTCCATAAAAATTCCCATATCCATCTTCAGTAGATCCATGAATATAGGATCTCTCTCAATCCTCATTTTAGTCATAAGTCCATGAATATTCCTTGTTAATGAATCTTCCACCTTACTTTGCTTTCCTAGGTGGTAGTATATTGAACAATATTAGTCTTGGAATTATTTGATCCATCTACTTTTCCTCATGATGAGTTCTTATTGTGTAAATATTTATTTCAAACTCTTATGATCTGTGTATATCCCACATTTTCAACATAAAATAATGTCTCCATATTTTGAGAGAAAATATTATAGATACTAACTCAACATCATGTGATGAATAACTTTTCTCATGATTCTTCAACTGCCTTGATTTATAAGCAATAACATTTCCATTTTTCAAAACAATGCAACCCAACCTTTTCGTTGATGCATCACTGTATATTACAAATCCATCATTTCTAGATGGAAGAGTCAAAACTAGGGCATCAACCAATCATATTTTCAATTCATTGAAGAATTTTGTACATTCTTTTTTCCAAAAAAAACATAACTCTTTATGTGTGAGGTTTGTTAGTGGGTTCGTTAGTCGGGAAAAATTATGAATGAAAGAGAGATAATAACCTGCTAATCCATTAAAACTACGTACCCCAGTTATGATTGTTGGCATGGGCCAATCATGGATTGCCTTTGTTTTTTGTAGGATCAACTAGGATTTCATCCTTATAGACAATATGGACTAGAAAAAAACTTATTGAAGCCAGAATATGAACATTTTAAAATTCCCATATAATTTATTTATTCTAAGTGTTTTCTGAATAATTCGCATGTGATCCTCATTGTCTTAATAGATTTATAATTATATAAGGATTTCATCAATGAGTACGATAACAAAGTTAACAAGATATTCCATGAAAACAATATTCATTAAGTCCATGAAAATAGAGGGTGCATTAGTCAGTCCAAAATGCATCATTATAAACTCGTAATTTCCATACCTAGTTCAAAATGTTTTCAAAGCAATATCATCCTTCCTCACACACAACTGATGATATTCGGGTTGAAGGACAATCTTCAAAAAGTGTTTAGCTCCATGAATTTGATCCAATAAATAAACAATCAGAGGTAGAGGATACTTATTCTTTATTTTAATAGCATTTATTTCTATATAATCAGTGCATAACCACGTGGATCCATCTTTGTTCTTGACAAACTGGATCAAGGATCCCCATAGATAAACACTAGGTCAATTAAATCTTTTGTCACTCAACTCCTCTTATTGATTCTTTAGCTCTACTAACTCCAATGTGGCCATTCTATTAGGGGTCTTTGATATAGGTATTGCACCAGAAATTACGTCAATGAAAAACTAAATTTCCCACTAGGGAGGATATACAGGTAAATCATCTGGAAATACATCAATTTATTATTTCACTATATAGACATATTCAATTTCAAGATTTCTTTCCTAACCCATAGATATTGGGCTATATTAATCACCAATAATTTTATTCAATAGAGCTACTAGGTTTGGGTCTAGATAAGAATCATATGGCATGGTATCTTCTCTAAAGATAAGATATTCTACACAATTTTAGAAAATTGTAACTTCCTTTGTCTTGCAATAAATCATCGAATCATAGATTTACATGAAATTTATACCAAGAATTATTTAAAATTTTTCCACTAGTATGATGATAAGATTAGAAACTAAATCCTATTTATCTGTTATGAGGGGGACTAGTTGACATGACTTCAGTGCAATAATGCATCCCCTTGATGTTTTGACTAATAACTCCTTTATTATGTCAAATTGGACATCTCTAATTTTCTTTTCCAACTGGGAGGATATAATTGAATGAGTTGATCCATAATAAATTAAATTTTTGGATATGTTAGAGGAATAAATTAATGTACCTTCCACCACATCATTCTAAACTTCAACTTCCATGGTTGTAATCACATAATCTCTCCCTTGTTCTCTTGGACTTTTACAAGGCATGTTTCCTTGATTCTGAGGAAACTCATTTTCAAAGTGTCCCATCTCTCTACAATTGTAGAATTGAACATCATCAAATTGTTTCTTCCACTTGAATTCATTAGATCGAATACCCTTTTATCCACCCTTAGAGAAGACTTTCATTCCTTTCATGCATTTCCCAAGATGATTATTTCCACAGTTCTCACTTAATGGGATTTTTTTCATTCCCTTATTCTTCTATGGTGATTCACCTTTTACATGATAATCAGAGTAGCTTTTTTTATCATAGTTTTCCTAGAAAATTTTTGATATATAAAATTCTCTCTCTATTTTTGATGGCACTTGACAAAGATTCATCATATTATGAAATTGTTTGAGAAGCCAGTGCCCTTCAAAGGATTCTCTGAAGACCATAAATGAAATGATCAATCTTTTCTGGTGAGTCACATACGTAATCTATGGAATTCCTAGCTATCCTTGTGAAGGTTTCCTCATACTGTGCAACACTATCTTCTTCCATATGTTTGATGCCAGAAATTTCTTCTTAATTTCATTTTGTTTCTCACGAGGGAAATATTTTTTGAAGAATATTTCCTCAAATGTCCTCCATTACATATCTCCTATTTCCTGTTCCTCTGTGGTATTCTGAATCAATGACCACTATTGATCAGCGTCTCCCATGAGACAATATACTGTCAGTAGTACCTTTTCATTTAAATATCTTCTTAATTCCATGAATATATTTTTAAAGGACTTTATCCATTGTTCAGCAACCACTAGATTAGTATTCTCGCTAAAATATGGGGCCTTCTGATGTATGAACCAATCCGAAAAAGGTGTGGAATGGTTATTCGTTACAAACTAAGTATGATGTCCTAATATAATCATGATAAGATCTTCTTTTACATTGACTGTGTTGACCTGCTCTATGGGGAGATCCCTACATTTACCATGAGTATTTATTCCCCTTATTCAATTAGACACCATTTATAAATAATATAATACACTATATTAGGTTACGAATATCAAATATAAAGGAACTTAATATATATTGAAATTATATGCATAACTAATCTCATAAACATGTCTTCTCTGAGGAAAAATTTACATTAAATTCCCTCATAATGGCTTGTAATGAAAATTTGAATTATCCTAAACATATCCCATTGGAGTTTCAATAATAATAGCGCAGCAAGGCCCATTTTCATGCACTAGGATACCCCGGGTCATGTTTGAAACTCCTTATTGTAGTTTTCACTCCTAGGTACATCAGTTCCGGAGCCACCTCTACCTCTTTGTATCCAAACAAGGTTGAATTTTCTAGAATTATTCACATAATATATTCCTTACCAAAATAATTGTACGTTCATTTACATTAATACTAAAATAATACCTTAGGGAATTGTTCCCTAATACATATTTCCTACTCTAGTTTCCATGTTTTCTACTAAACTTCCTCTAATAACAACTCTAATGCCCTGACCCCTCTAAACCAAAGTAGGTGCATTACTAATTACATTTTCATGGTTAGAAGGAATGAAAATCCCGAATGAATGATCAGTTTAGTAGTATTGAATTATCTATATACATTCATGTAACTCAAATTACATTGTAAAAGGTTACAAAATACAATACATAA
The DNA here is from genome assembly GCA_963277665.1 of Viscum album. Classification (NCBI taxonomy): domain Eukaryota; kingdom Viridiplantae; phylum Streptophyta; class Magnoliopsida; order Santalales; family Viscaceae; genus Viscum; species Viscum album. Next base: position 606,782,927 of record OY728123.1, on the reverse strand, counting down.
CATAAACTAAAAACTGCATCCACAGGAACTCATTAAATGATATCTTCTTCATCACCTGTTGAAGGTAAACAGTGAAAGGGCTGAGCTCAAACACTCAATATGGGTTAAAAATAGGGTAAGCACGAATTAAATAATAATTGAATCATATGAAATTTGACATAATCAATATGGCATGTTGAATAAATGAAAAACTCATGCCATTAAAACCCTGATAATGAAACTGTGTCCATATAATTTTTCATAGTGAAACCCCCATGGATATTAATGACTAAAAATGAATAAATAGAATTCTTATTAATTGTACATCCTGTATCTGGAACATGATACCATAATACCATTAAAATAGTTTAGTTCTGTGGGTATAAACCCGTATGACTTTTGGAAATAAACTCGAAAGGGATTGTTGCCAAATAATTTGTCTCGTGATACTTGTTGATGCATCAAGGGGATATAGCAGGCCCCACCAACCACATAAAGTCCAAATAATTTTTTATACATTGATTTAATATAAGAGAAATATTCCTTTTCAATATTTGTATAGTGTATAGGATACAAAATCATGAATATTTCCATTGTTAAACCAACATTCCAAATAAAGAACGTATGTAATGTTGTATAAGGTTAAAAAAATAAAAATATCCATGATATAAGAATATGTAAATTTAATAGAAATATAAATTCAAATGAAAACTGATCTCAATTGTTCAATAGGTACACCACATTTGTATTAATAGGTGCACAATAAAAATCTAGTCACAATGAAATGGAAATTCATACAAAGTCACTTACCATATTGTAATAAATTGAATCGTATGAACAAAAGACAATAATCACTAAATGAATCACATAATAACATAAATATAAAGATAATAATGATATTATATATTAAAGTTCAGTTTACATATACCACATACCACAAATAAGAGGCGAACAATGTAAATCTAACGAAATTAAATGTGAGATGAGAAACCCCTTACCTTATGCTCGAGTGCATTATTCATTTGTTTTTATCACCTGAATAAAATTTTTATGCATCATGTATTAATAATTATAAAACCTCCTACACATTTAGATGATTTATTAAAACTTTATTAGGTTCATTCATGTCCCTTTTTTTGTTTAAGAGATTCAATTTTATTGTTTTGGAAGCATTTTCTTCCTTCATTTTCGTGATTCTTTAAAATGTATTCATGGAGGTAATTTCTTTTGATATGCGGGTAAACATCCATATTTGTTAATATATATTATTAGTTAAATTAAATATATATAAATGATCTTATAATTACTATAGTTTATATACTTGAGGATTAATCATTTGTTTAATGTTATTGATAAACGCTAGGATTTAGTTTGGCGGTTTTGTGCACAATGAACTTATTTTGTATTACTATTCCATATTATGAGTGTATTGGTATTATAGAAAATTAATGAGATTAAATACATATATTATGATATTGTTCAACCATAAAAATGGATTAATTACTAGAATTTCATATGGTAACTAAAATTGGGAACTCGTCGTCCTTGAATGTGATAAATTATCACATCTCTGATAATGTTTTCATTTTTATTAGTATAAGAGGATGGTGAAAGATAGATTATGATGAAATATTAAATTATTATAATATTACTAAAGTTAATGTAAGGTACTGTAATTATCATAGAATTTTTATGAGGGGAGTTTAGGAAATATGTATAAAATAAATGAACTCAAAATAAAAGAAAATTGGAGAAATCACTCAAGAAAATTTGGTAGCCTTACAATGTTACTTAAACATTCATGAAACAGTATGATGAGATAAAAGATGTATATCATCACTCATACATAGTATTGTAAGTACATGTAATATTTAATGGCATATCCCAACATAATACAATTGAAAATAAAAATTAAAACGTAAATGAAAGCTCTAAGAAAAGAGAAGGGTGGCAGATTCTCTTACTTGTAGAGTGACTCCCAAAACATGAAGGCTGGGGCCTTTGGGGTTTGAGGACACCTTGTGAGGACTACAAGGGAGGTAATAATACCACATCATAGATGATAATGAGTATTTTAATTAATGAAAATTAAGGGGATGAGTGGGTGTTTATAGTAATTAAGGGGATTTTTTATTAATTAATAAGGACGCCTCATTAGTTGTTTTTGCAATACCATGGGGTTTCCCATGATATTTTCCAATGGATTCATCCACTTGGGACACCTCATGTCATATATTACTTTATAAAAGTCTACCATCGTTTTATATTAATTACTATATCATTATGATTACATTAAACTACTAAAAAGTCAAAACTGTATTTTTACTATTGAATAAAAAATCCTGTATTTTAGAAAAATCCCAATAAATCACCCTAACCATTTTTTTGACATGTAGAATTCAAAAATGAACTCCATTTTTTGAAAATAATTTTCTATTTATTTTAATTTAATTTTTAAATAAAATTATAATAAATTCAAAAAATAACAATTTGAAAGGTATAACTAGTTTTATATCTCATTGAAAAATTAATTAATATCTCATTATCTAATTACCTTAAGAAAATAGAATATTATCATTATTTAGTATTCATAAGTTTCATATTAAAATTCAAATTAAAATTCATATTAAAATTCAAAAGGGTATTTTAATATTCATCAAAAGATAAAGTTGGTTCTATCCGACTCAAAATGACTTACTAGTCACAACTCTAGATGATCGTTTTCCAAATTCAAAACATAGAAGTGGAAAATTTATTTTTAATGGTTAGTTCATGACTATCTACTAATTAACCAAGTTTTTTTCAAAATAACGCAATGATTTATGGAATATAGGCTATTAATTGAATGTATTTAAGATAAGAATACCCTAAAATATTTGGATTGTTATAAATGTATTTCCGTAGAACACAGTAGATAGATTCTTATAGTTCCTCTTTACTATAATATTTCCACCTTGTGTTTTAGAAATATGTTTTGGTCTCAATTGTTAAGGTGATATTTAAAATTTATAAGTATGTTCCTCAAATATAAATGAACTTATAGACCCTGTATCAAACCAAAATTTAGCATAATCTGAGTAAAAAAATTGTTTCCTTATACAACGTCATTGGATAGACTGATGACATAGTTGGAAAGGTTCTCACAACACATTTCTTATTATAGTCTAGTTTATTTTCACCATTAGGATCTCTCTATGGGAAGGAATTTACCTACTGATCTGTCTCAACACATTTAAAACACTTAATAGATTTCTTATCACGATTAGTCTTAGGTTTATTTTTATAAAAATCTCAGGCCATTTGTCAAAACATGCCACATAAAAAAACAATCCAATTTTTGTAAGGCATTCCCAAGGGGGATTTTATCCACTCTTATCACAAAATCGAAACTATAATTTCTTACCATAATATTTCATTGGTTGATTATTACCCATCACATTCCATATGGACCTCAGTGATCATTAGAAAACTATACCTCTACCCTCTCAAAACATCAGAAAATTTTCTAATAACTTTTGAATTTATTGGAGGTAAATTCCCTTTGATAGAATGTGTTTAATCTTGAGTAAAAGCTTTTTATTTTTATATCAATATATAGAATAATATTTGGAACATACCTCACCAGTAGTGTGACGTTTTCTTCTACACTACTACTGAATCATCCTCCTTTTGATTCTATTCCAGGAAATTGATTCTCTATCCTAAGATGCACCACCTTAGGGAAATATTTTTAAAGGAAAACATTTATCAATTCATCTCACTCAAATGCATAAATTCCTCTGTATCCTTGATATTTTTTTCCACTGACCATCACTTTTCAAATTCACCTTAAAAACAATAACTGGAAAAACAATACTTTTGATTTTCTGAATATCCCATAACATCAAATATCTTTTCATGTGCCTTAATCCATCTTTCAGCAGCTACAGGATTAGAAGATGCATTGAATGTTGGAGGGTGTTGTCTCACAAAATTTTCCACTGTCATCATGTTCCATTATGCTACCTGTGGTTTTATCTTTCATGGAATGCACCATCATTTATTTCATATGTAAGTTAATCCATTATTGTTAAAAAATACACTTTTCCAATCCCTACCATTATGGGCTATACACTTGGAAGGGTATTATTCTTGTCGGTACCTCTCCTTTTAAAATTCACTATTTCTTATGTAGATATCCATTATAAAAAATATATATTAGTCAAAAAGATATGGTAATATTTAAATTCTATACCATTTAAATTAAATGTAAAGTAAAATATTAGTTATCGTCTTCTATTAACATCATCCTAACACCTAAAGATAACTACCCTATCCTCTAATACCAACTATAAGGAAGAAACCATATTACATTATATAATCATCAATTTTGGTCAAAAACATACTTCCTTTCATATTTATTATCATTTATTGTTTAATGTTCTAGATAATTGGGATATAATACAAATATAACATTCAACATTCATATAGAGAAGACGCCACCAAATAGTATCCATTTAATGCAAAATATATGACTTTTTAAATAAATCATTGTTTATTTGAAAAATAATTATAACATTTAATGTGGATTCCTTATTTATCATTGAAATTTCTATAACATGTGAAAATTATTTTGAAATGCGGGATGGGAGAAAAATGCACAGAAAGGTACATAAAAATAGAGAATGATAACATTAGTCTATGAATACTTGAAACTAGGAAATCAGTTTAAAAAATACATACTTGTTACACATATAAACGTACTTTTTGAAACGTGAGATTTCAATTATATTTCCAAAAATATATAGAACATAAATATAACCCTAATATTATCTTGGGGAATTACGAATATAATCTTGTATCCCTCTAAACTATCTTACAATTTGTAACTCTCATGGCTACCTTCCAATTTGTTCTACTGTCACAGTTACACTTGGAGTAACCATATGGAAAAACTCTTACATACTCATAACCAATGAATTAGAGGGAGATATAGGTACCACCATTTATAATAAACAATTCCCAAGAATGAGAACATAATCATAAAACATGAAAAATTTCACAAAAACATTACTTTTGAATTTTGTAAATCATATTTTTAAATGATTATTTTAAAAGAAAATCCTCTTTATAAATATCATATAATTTAAGTGGTGCCTAATATGGCCAATGGAACATGTATATACGCAATATATAGACACAATAAAACATAATAAAAAAATCCATCCCACAAATTTGTTTAATAATATATAACTAATGAGGTAGAAGGTTAACCCATAAAATGGAAAATTGGTTAAGAATTCCATTACCTCGAGTTTATCTTATATAAAACTTGTTTGAACATCAAGTATAATGGTTAAAAGAGTGTTTGTAATATGTTAAAGAAGCATTTTCATGTTTATAATACCGTATATGATCATTTCATTACAACATGTTACCATATGTGTAATGAAATGGTATTATTATGTTTTAATAATATATAATTATAAAAAAATCATTTTGTTATAATATTTTATAGTGGATCATTAGATAAAATATTCATGATGTTTGTTTAGATCATTTTTTGTGTTTCCTCAATAATCATGAACTTGTGTCTGTATATAATTTAATGTCATGCATATAAGTTTACTCAAGTACATGAAATAGGTTAAAAACAATTTAAAATATAGTTCAAATATTAAAAGGTGTTCATGGTCAGATTTGAAGGATGTTTTAGATATTGCAAACACATCGTCCATGATTTTTGTAAATCAGCACATCATGGACGATGTTTTATTAGAACAAAAGGGAGTGGTGATGTAGAAATATGATGAATATTTTAAATGGAATTTATAAAATAAATAACATATAATATTCTTGACCTTTCATATCTCATGGATTAGTGGATGGAATGAGAATATAATAATGGAAATAAATTAGAATGACGACACACAAAAAAGGAAGATGATTCTAACCTCTTGATCTCATCTCCTTGAGATCCTCCTTAAAGACATTGGTTTTGGGATTTTGGGGAGACCAGTAGGTCATGGAGATGGGGAAGAGACTTGAAAATGTGATTTTGTAGAAAATAGATACTTATCAAGGCTTGATAGGCGTGTGAGAAAGAGGGGAATAGGGTCGGTATTTATAGTGGAGGAGATGATGAATTTTTCATTATTTTAATCATTATTATATTATTTTTGATCAAGACTATGAATAATCATGATTCATGGGAACCAGAAATAGTAAAAATTTCTTGTGACTTCCAACCAAGTGGGCGAACGTCAGCCTTGAATCGCCTATGATGTAGTAAAACAGGTATTTTGCATTTATTTTAATTTATCATATTTTACTATTCATTAAATATTCACAAATTTCAAAAAAATCTAAAATATTCACTCTAACCATTTATCGATGTGTATAATCCAAAAATGAACTCTATTATTGAAAATATTTTTTGAATATTATTGATTTAATTTTTAAATTAAATCATAATTTATTCAAAAATGAAAATATTAAATCAATAAATCATTTTTTAAAACCCTGAAAAATAAATCTACATCTCATTATTTTATAACCTAAAAAAAATAAAATAATAATATGATTTTATATTTATAAGGGTCATATTACTATTCATAATACAATTCATAAGGGTATGTTACTATTCACCATGAAAACATGTTGGTTCCATTAGACTCCAAATAACCTACTGATCCCATCCGTAGATGATGTTTTTTGAAATTCAAATCCTAGATTCTGAAAAATTAGTTTTAAATGATATTAATAACTTTCTACATATAAAATATTTATGAATATCAATTTATTTTTTGAAAACATTATGGTGTTATAGTCAGCACATGTATTTCCTAACCACATGGGAAAACCATTAATATTGAATAATTTTTTTTGTTTTTAATGTTTTTATACATTTTTCACTTGAATATTTAAGAATTTTTTTGATTAATATTTTATGAGTAATTGTGTTCGTTTTTGAGATTAAATTAAAAATGATGAATAAAAAATATGTACTAACAGAGGATGCATGGGGAGTTCTATTAGATTGGTGGATTTTTTATTAACTATTCATCATATTTTATGCTACTAGAATACTATTGTTACAATTAGTTGGTCGATATAAAATTTGGGAGAATAAGTGACACTAGGATAGAATGCTGGGAGACACCTTAGATGTGCCACCATTTTGGGAATTTGTGCAACCTCTAACATTTTTATATGAATCCCCTGAAGGTTAGTAGAGTTGGGTCTCCTTTTACTAAATTCACCCAGGTTTGGTCTAATTTATCAAATGGTGAGGGGTCTTATTCTAAAAAATGTATTCCCACATGACCATGAAGATGTAGAGTGGGAGAAAGTCTTATAAAGATTTTTAAGCGCATAAGGTTCCCAAGGATTCTGATTCTTAACAAGTCACCATGACATGTATATTATTTATTAAAACTACTTCAACATTATATGTGTCTATATAAGTTTATTTAATTTATATATTTCATTAAAGATGATTCATTTTTTTCACTTCGATCTCAGCAAATATCATTTGTAATAAATGATTCCACCCTATTTAGAAATATGAAGTGTAATGGATTTATGTGTTCAGTGAGCTAGGTTGTGATTTTTGATTTTTATGTTGGGTCATATTTATTACTCCATGACCAAAATAGTTGTGATATCTTTTTTATGGATTGGATGAACAGTTTTAATGCCACAATTGACTATTATATCTATAGGGTTTCTTTTCTTTCACTTTTCATGAACACTCCGGAATTTCTGGGTTAGTGTGATCCATGTCCATGTAGGAAAGGACTCATTATTCTAGATGTTGGTGTAAAAGATTTCCAATTATATATTTTTCATTATACATAAGTTTAGAATAGTTATTTGGTTATTATTTAAAATTGGATGACATGTGTCTATATGAAATTATATATGAATATTTATTGTTTGTGCTATCATTTTATATAGATTTATACATAGATTTACTTACAGGATGATCCCTATCACATTCCATTCTTTACATATGGATCTCACTTATGTGAAGGAGAAAAAATTCATGTTAGAAGATATTAATGTATAGGGATTTATTTTAATAATTATATCACTTTATAAATCATAGGAACATTTCTCAAATAAGGTTGTTGAATTCCTTGTATGTTACAATTACTATCGTAATCTTAACCATGTGACCATAAAAAATATGTACTTATTACATCATATTGATGATATCATTTATTATCACATGAGAGAACTGTGGTTTTTAAAAATTAATTTTGATATTGATAACCTTATTTGAGGGATAAGGAATCAAATATACCTAATATTTCCTTCAAGAGATGGTATGGCCACAAAGAATATTTATTGGAGCTATTATACCTCACTAACCTCCATTAGTTTTCAAATCGTTGGTAAAATGGGTTCTCTAAAACTGTATTGACTCTTGCCGGTTGGTGTTAGTGGATGATATCATGAAATAATCCATAATGAGGGAGGACTATGATAACAATATGAATTTTTTTTAGGAATCCAGGATGAAACAAATCCTTTATGAAAATTTTTCTAAATGTCAATTTTTGATTTATAATAATGTTTTTTCTATATGGTGTATGAGAAAGTAATATCCATGTGTCTTGAAAAAATCCATGTGCTGAGATATTAGGAGATTCCAAAGAATGTGTTTGAGATCCAAATTTTCATCAGATTATCAATGTATTATATGAAATTCATTTATTACATAACAAGGTTGGAATCAAACTTGATAGAGTTGATTATAATGGGGTGATTTTTTATTCGAATGAGACAAGTTAGAGATCTATTGATGAGGTTAATGTGAGGTTGAAAAAATATCATTATCTAATTCTTCTTGAGTTAGGAATGAGTTATTTGGTGTATTGGGATTCCTAGGGTATATGGGTCATGTCAATACAGATTCAATGTGGCTATATGTTTTCTTATAAATATATCAAATTACAAACACATGTGATGAACTACCACACTTAATAACTTGATTTATATGCTATAATGCATTCCTTGAAGATGTGGAAAATTGATAATTTTAGCTAGTGATTCATCATATATTAACATAACAAAACAATAAAGTATATCTTCATCCCGATATACCTGATTATTTGGAATTAACTCAATGAAGAGTACCATTATAATTTTCAATTTGATATGACATATAAACCTATGAAGGGGAATGTGATGGTAAATTCCTTGAGTAAGACATTACCCTCCATGGAAGTGATGGAATCATAGGATAAATTCTTGCTGATGGGGAAATTTTTGTGAAGCATAAAAATTTGGAAGATGTGGGTGTTATAGGATTTTGTGTAAGCCATGCCTTCCATATATGATTTTATTTTTCTTTGGAAAGCAGTATATCCTCAAATTAATAATATTATAAAAGTTCAGAGTGATCTAGATATTTCATGGGATGTCTATAATTTTCCTAATTGTTCTATTCATTTTCAAAGGAGGGATATTTTCTGCTAATATTTGAGGAAGGAGTTGATGGAAGGTGGGAACTAGTCCTGTTGGTCCATTCACAAAAAGGGATTAAAATATTTTATGACTTGACACATTGGTACTGGTGGCCTATGATGAGTCTATCATTTCCAAAATTCATATCTCAATGTATCACCAATTATCTGACCAAATAAATGTATCACCAATATATATGATTATTGAATCCCCTTACTATTACTATATAGAATAGATATTATAATTATTCAGTATTCTTGATTAGATTAATTTCATGATTTGTAATGATTCTATATGTCTCTTCATTGATATGTTAACTAGGTTACCCATTTTATTTTTATTAGAGATTCAATGAATGAGGAGGTTCTTTTAAAATTATTTGTCTAAAAAATCATAAGAATTTATGGCGTGCTATAGATATCATAACTGATCCAATCATAGGCTTACATCACATTTGTGTGAGAGTATTTTAGAGGTGGTGGGTGCTAAACAGAGGATTGGAAAAAATTATTTCCCATAAATAATTTGTCTGACTAAGCATGAAATAAATATTATTAAATATAATATTTGATCATACCTTATTGACTTATATGATTATTGGGAGGAAAATTTAAATTTATTTAATTATCATATAATATTAGTTATCAATATTTAATTATGATATCTCCCTTTTTTTGGCCTATATAAGAATCCATATCAGTCTTTTATATACTATAATGAATTGTTCTAATACTCTTTACTATGATTTATTTACTAATAGGATATGATAGGGAAGGTGAATATGCGGTGAAAGAAATTTGGTAATTCTTAGAGTCCTTAGAAATATTTCATTTTTTATCATCATCACCAGTCTAAATTTTTCGTTAATGATTTAGTGTTTCTGTGTGTTTTTACTTAGATGGGATAGTATCTATTAGGAAATAAAATTAAGTTGAAATCATAATTTCCGTACCATTTAATATTTTGGAAAACCTCCAGAATTTGGGAAACAAACTAGGGTTAATATATCAGCTAATATAAATTCATGTTATATTCAATATATCTTTATTGATGAATTATAATTTGTAACCATCCCTTGTAATTGAGTCAGAGAATTAAAAGGTAGATCTTGATACCTATATTGTTGAGAAGCTTATTCATATTATGGATAATGAAACTATTATTCTATATAGTAAAAAAATAGTATTGTTTTTTAAGGATAGATTTTTGGATTGGGAATTCATGGGTTTGGGGAGTGTGAGGTATACACTAGAGAGTTGTGGCATCCCATGTTCAAAAATGCCTAACCTTTGGCACCTTCTGTGTGAAGAATGTGTAATTGGGGGGGGGGAATCATGGTAACTACTAGATCACAGATATATTTTTATCTTGTGTTTTATTTTCAATTTATTTTCTTTTAGTTGTTTAGTTAGTGTATATATTTAGGAAAAAATGTAATATATCCTTGGGAACATGGTTCGTGCACAATTACCACTTACCATGAACCCAACTATGTGAGATGGGGGTAGGAGATGACAATGATGTTTTTTCTTGTGAGAAAATGATTTTTAAAATTATAATGAATCCATTGGAAAATTTTCATCATGGTTTTATATTTGGGGTGACCCATATAGTTGTAAAATTATTTTCTTAATGGTGTTTCCTAACTATGATTTATTCCCTATTTTCAAAAAAACAGAACATATATTGTATCCTTATTTAATATAACCATAACCTCTCCTTTTTCTCTTTATTCATTAAACCTGGCCTCTCTAAACAATGGATCAATATTTCTATTGGTTCTTTGTTATTTCCTTGGAATATTAGTAAACTTACTTATGCTATAAAATGTTTTCTCCTGAATTTATCACCTCGTATTAATATGTGCTCTTCCAATTCCTTCTACCTTAGATAATAGAACATAAGATTCCCATGGAGGATAAACCTAGGACAATAGATTTTTGTTTAATTAAATTTTTTTAGTTTTCTTATTTTTTTAGTTTCATGAAACAATTATGTCCTCCCACATCAAATGCCATAAGATGTCTTGTGAAATAACAAAGGAGTATTCTCAATATTATATGGTTGGAAAAAAATATCAGGGAATAAATTTACTACTATTTGTGAAAATTCACCCAAATAATTAGTATATAAGAATGTGTTTCCTCTCTAATTCTCTGCATGGCCCTATCATACCCTAGTAGGTAACACCATATAGAAAACAAGTATAAAATATAATCAAGTCTAATCATGTGATACAATGAATAAATATCTCAAAACATAATAATAAAATTATAAAATAATTAAAAATGTAAAACTAATAAGGTTAATGGAGATACATGGAAGATGGTATGTCTAAAACATCAATGATAATAATAAAATAATAGGATTCAAAACAACATCCTCCCATATCTATGTGAAATAAAAACATATCCACTTATATCCATGATCAAATATGAACCATGAATTTGATAACAAAAACTCCATATCTGGGAGAAACCTATACTAGATATATAATATGATTGGTTTGGTCAAAAAAATCTTAATATAGATCCTCCCCTCGTTATGTGTATACAATTTAGAAATTTATAATTTCTCTCAATTTTAGCAGTACATATAAATGATTGGTTTTCAATTTCATTCCAAATAAAGTACCATGTTAATATTCTTCAAAACAAATTCTCATTCCAATATTTAGAAAATACTATTTAATATAGGATAATAACAATACATTTTAATGAAAATTAATATTCAATATAATGAAACCCATTTTAAAGAAAAGAATACATGATATTGAAAACCATTTTTAATGAATGGTATTATAATTAAATGGAAAATTTAATACCTCTAAAAACAGTCATCACGGGATCCTATGAGATTAAGGGAAAATAATTCCCAAACCAATCATAATAAGCACAATGTAAGATCTATGTTGAATATTAAAAAAACATTACCTAAAATCCATTATTTCCTCACCATATAAAATAAAGGGATAAATCCCATATGTATTTCTAATATTATCCAAGGGACACTGTCTAGAGAATGATCCTAATATAACAACAAAACTGTCCCTTAGCTTCCAACCAATCTTCCCATGGCTTCCCCAGACATAAAAATATAGGTGAGTTCATGTGGTAATCATATGAAAATATATATTACAAATCACAACCAAATCACTACCCAACATCAAAACCCCCAAATAAATAAATCCAATTCAATTAAAATTATATTTATAATTATATGACCATTTATTATTCAACTTCTAACACGTATAACCAAAAAATCGATTCTATAATAAAATAGGCTTCTTTACTATCCTAGTTATCTTTGGAAGACCCACTATAAAAGATATGGTTATTCCATATATGCATTCCTTCCATTTATATTAACATAAAAATGTTCTTAATAATATATCTATCAATTTCATATAGACATCATGGTTTTTATATGAACATTTGGTGTGCATGTATTTGAAACATTGATTATATACTGTAAAAACAAAATGAAATCCCATTAGAATTTGATGATGTTCTAACGAGAAAATACTATCCTCTAAGAAACTCTACTATTTATACTTAATAATTTACTAAACACAAAAAAAATTCATTAAAACCCAAAAACAATCATCTTTATAATTTTATAGAGATACACAAGGGACTACCTACATTTGATCTCTTAATTATTAATAATGGTGGTTCCAATCCACAACAACAAAAAACACTAAGTGGTGGAGAATTCCCATATAAAAAAATAAACACAAAAATATACAATTATAATTTGAGGATAAAAACCATAGGTCATAGAGAGATCCTTTAAGAATGACAAAAAATTGAAGAATGTTAGTTTAGATAGATATTAGCTCATAAAATCATCACAAAACATAGATGTAATCCTTTCTTAAAGACCAAAATAAGAAGGTAAAATAAATGGAGGAACTTGGGGGGAAATCACATCAAATAATTGATGAGAGGGAATGATTTATTTTTAAAAAAGTGGAAAATCAATGTAAATTTTCATTTCTAATGAGATGGATAGGCTTCTTGGTTTGGAAAACCACACACCAACCATGCGAGGCTCAATAGATCAACCCGATCACTACACACTACATTGATGAATAGTAGGGAAAACATTTCAATGTCATTGTGAATCAACTTTGTTGAAAACGTAAAATCCTACGTACACCTATATCATGATGTCAACAAATAGTACTCTAACAAACATATGCATAAAAGGTTTCCCATGGTTTCTTATTGGGTTTTTCATTTTTTTGGGTCCAACCATGAACTACCTATCTAGAAAAATATTCATGAAAATACTGAACTAGGAAATACCCAATGAGTACTAACCATGTGACTAATGGATAAATTTCCTAGAACACAATGTTTGAACCTAAAACTATTGATACCTAAGGAGAATTTTAATAATACAAAAATAACATAAGTAATAATGAAATAATGGTTTTTGGTGTGATAATTCGTCACCCCATTAGGATTTATGCCCACAAATATCATAAAAATAAACTATTGGTCAATACATAGTCAAGGGATTCAAATTCTTTTATGAAGATGTGATTCATGAAATGATGAACTACGAACCAAAGATACTATCCAAAAATAATTGGATAAATCACATTAAAAAAATAGTATACCATACATACCTAATTTAGTATAAAATGTTCAATATAAATAAAAAAAAAATCATCAAATTGTTTACATCTCATTGTTTCATAACATAAAAAAATAATGTTTTACTCTAGATCATGAGATATCAATAAAATATAGCACCGAAACCCAAGCATTGATAAACCAAAATAGAGCTGTTGCAAAATGATTAAAATTTCTAGAAGCATATATAACACAATCCACATTCTGTATTATTTCAAACGACTAAAAATGTGGTCAGGTCATGATGGAACGTGGAACTATCCCAATACCAAGATACTAAAATACCGATATATAGAAAAAGGGGAACACACTCTAGGAAATTGAATTGATTCTTTTATGGAAATATCCCTAAAATATTAGGAAATATTATTATAAATCAATATGACTGGATTGAAATAAATCACGAGGACACAATGTTACTCGAAGACTTATGGTAAAGAAACCAAATGAACAAATATCACTATAAATTTACATCCAAATGTAGTATTTTATAAAAAAACATTTCCAATAATATTAGATTTTTTTCCAAAGGTGATCATATTCCATAATAAAACAAGAATATATATTACAATATGCAATGTAAAAAACAAGAAAGAATACAACGATGGTCACCACATGGATATCAGCTGACACAAGTTTTCTATAGTGATATTACACGGAAGTAAATTTGGCTACACAATTATTATGAGAAACCCTATTGTAAAACTTTTGAGTTGACATAGATTGTAGTATTCATGATAAGGATTATTAGTTTCTATAAAAGATGGATTTTTTTTGAATTCACAATATTGTGGCATGAGAGAGGATTTTATTTAGGAGAAGATGAAAAGGAGAATCAATGCAGGTTTATCATGTAGACACCCACTTTATCTAAGATTGATTATTTACCCTCTCTTATATTGGAGTTCTCAACGATTACCCTAGGAATAACAGACAAATAAATTTCGTCGGACATCCCTTATGTAAGAACCCTTGTTTTTCCGGACTGCGGTTTTGAGTAGAATTTTTAATTTTTTCTGTTGGATGCTCATGAAGGGGTAAAATGGTCAATTTACCCTACCAGCTGATCTCTGATAGTTTTCTTGACAACTATGTTGGTCTCGGAATAGTATGATTACCCTAGGATAGGAGTTTTGTGGAAATCTGAGCTATTTGAATTTTAGCAGAATATTTAATATTTAATATTATTAAATTAAATATTAAACTATTTTCACATGTTAGTTTGTTAATACCTTCTAAAAGGAGAATCAGATTGAGATTATGTCTGCGCCACTGAGTCCGGAATGTGGATTTTAGCCTAGTGGAGGCATAAACTCATGTCGAGCGTCCGGGCCGGCCCAGGCTCCTTGTTCTTCCTTTTCTTTTCTTCTTTCCTTTTCTTCTCTTCTCTCTTACTTCTTCCTTATTGAGCATGATACATATGAGCTCATCCTTGCATGAGACCTATGGGAGAATTTGGATTTTGAATAATAGGGAGAGTAGGGAGGCTGGAGGGGTACCTGTTCAAAGCTCTCGATGCGCTGAGTCGGCGTGCGACAACCGGGGGCCTTGAAATCAAATGAAGCTTCGGTGGTGTCCACCCGAAGGTATGGTTGTTTATGTTTTAGCCATAGATACTCTTAAATAATGTTATTTTATGTCTTAAAATGCTCATATTTCTTTCTTGTAGCCTCTTAAGATTGGATCTAATGTTTTGGGGGCGAAAACGGGCGTTTCAGGGTTTTTCAGGGTCTTCCCGTCGGAATCCTAGAATACACGGTGCGTATTCCAAGGGTACATGTTATGTGTTCTTCCCTTCCGGGATGATGAAGTTTTCTTAAGTACACACTGTTTACTAGGAGTACATGCATTTTAGTCAGTGTTTGTGTGGTGGGCAGTGTGAAATAGAACACAGAATAGTGGTTTTTTTGAAGTACACGTCGTGTACTTTGAGTACACAACCTGTAGTGGAACTTGGGCATGTGTTTTAGTGAAAACGATCCTGGGGTGAATTTTTGTGAATAGTAAACGCCATGTACATTAATCTACATGTTGTGTACCATTACATAGGCAGGCCTAATGTGCTCTGGCCATGTGCTCTGGCCATGTACTGCTTCAGTTTAGTAACTTTGGGATATCTTATGGTCTGGAAGTCAGAATTGGGCGTGTGAGTAGACAATTCTGAGCGTTTTTTCATGTAGATTTCAATGGTGTAATCCTTTTTGAATTTATAGGTAATATAAATGTGGTTTTATGGGTTTTTATTTAAATGGAGGGGTTCTTCCTCCAGTTATCGAGTTCAGTTGTCACCTGAGAATGAGACATGGTGTGGATGATAGATTGGGTGATCAGACCAACATAATTGAGTCCTTTATTAAGCGATTAGCTATGAGATATATCCCATAACCTATGATTTTGTGGATGTTTCCCTTGTGAGACGTTCCCTTCTAGACTATAAGGATTTTTTTCTGAGTACTTCTAAGGATCCTCTAAGGGATGCCATTTCTTGTGTGGTGACCTAGGAAGTCCCTCGTAGGATCTCTATCTTATTCATCCTTTGGTAGGAACCATGCTATGGAATGCCTATGTTTTCCTTCCTTTGAGGATCCCATGTAGGATTCCTCTATTTCTCTTCGCTAAGGATCCCATTTTGGATGCCATCGCTCATGTTTCCTTTGAGAATTTTGAGTATGTTTCCTTCTCTGTGTTTGACTTGATGGACCTAGAAGGTGCTCATTGTTTGACCGAACCTGAGTTGTTGTGTTTGGTTTGGGTAGAGACTGTGTTCGAGTGTCACCTAGAACCCGTGCCAAACTGGTGATTCCATTGGGATTCGGATGTATTTTTGGGATGGGCGTTCGGGCCACCTGCACTATTTTTTTATATCTAACTTGGTTTGTGATGCTGTAGTATTTACTAGAGGTGCATCCTAGTTGGTGGCTGATGAGCCTGAAGTGATGCATCTTTCTTGTTTATTTGGATTCCTACCATTCCTTGTGTGCCCGAGTAGAGGTTTTTGATTGTAAATAGGGTATTTTACCATGTTGTAGACTATTATCCATGTAGTTTATAAGGATTAATTGGGATTATACGTGATGCTAAACTTACTTGATTTACACAGGTCCATGAGGACCTGATGTATAGACCACATGGAGAATGTAAATAAGGTCTTCTCCAGTGTGTCTTTATAATATGATGCGAGACCACATGGGGAATTGGTTTTGAGTTCTTCCCCAAAGTGTATATAGTTCTTCAATGCAGGACACATGGGGAATTGATGTAGAGTGATTCCCAAGAGCTTCTTTAGTATGATACGACACTATATGGGGAATTTACAGTGAGTGATTCCCCAGAGAGTCTATGCTTTAGCTAAACCAGTGGGGTGACACTGTGTGTGCTGCCCCGAGGGATGCTTGTGTTTCTTGGTAGGAATAGAGGGGATAGGCTGTGAGTACTTCCCAGAGGGTTACCTATTGTGTTATCTACTTGCTTGTGTTTGATTGGTCGAACCAGAGGGGACAGGCTGTGAGTACTTCCCAGAGGGTTACTTGTTTTTGTTTATCTTGTTCTGAGACATAATTCCAACATTTGATGAAGTAGGTACATGTCAATGGGATTACAGACCCAAAGATCGACTTAATGATACACGGCTTGCGTTGCATGATGTCCAGCTCAAATCCCTTGTACAGGATGTCCAAGAGATCGAGCTTATGGTCCCAAGGATCGACTGCTAATGTTGGTCTTGTTATTTGAATCACTTAATCATGAATATTAATATTTATGTATATGTGTATAGGTATGGTACTATATATGTGTACATATATAGATATGCACATACATGGTGGAACTTTCCCAATTGACAGGGTTTACATACCCTAGGTTTGACTGTTGTTGCACATTTGGTTTATTTCCTTTGTTGTGTTCCAACTTGGCTGAGCACATTATTGTTGCATACACATAGCAGCACAATTATAGGTTACTTGTCGAGGTTCCCTACAGAGATTATTTCTCACCCCTTCACATGAACCTCAGTGTACGTGTAGAAATTATGTCTTCTTTTTTAGGTTGAGAACGAGTTTCGTGGTGGATAAGGCTGAGGCCTAGTGTTTCCTGATTGAGCGGAGATACTTGAGTGGTTCTACTGATCGGGCTGCTGCAGTTCGATATTGTCTGGAGATTTGTTATGTGGATTGACTCGGAGTTAGTAGCAGAGCCCTATACTTTTACATTCAGTTTTTTTACTTGTATCTATATGGTTGGCCTGGTGGGTGACATATGTTGTATTGTATTGCATAGTTCTTTGGTATTTTACAACATTTTACTATTACATCTTGTTCTACTTCATTTTTTTATTACTTTCGCACTCGATTTACTTTCTGTTGTGTAAGATACATAGTTATTTACGTTGTTTGATAACTCTTGTATGAGTTCATAGTCTCCCCACTATCACACCCTAGGTCCTCAATGCTAGTTGGTATCCTATGGTGTAACGAGAGGCGCGATTGAGGCATTGTGGAAAACCGGCTTGGAGCAGTAGTTTGGTGGCTTCTGGTTCGGGACGTTACAAAGTCGTATCAAAGGAGTTTTCATTCCTGGTCTTTACAATTTGGGTTATGGTAGACATAAGTGTTAGGAATGTGTCAGAACCTGTCATGGATATCAGGCTGGTGCATCGAGAACTTTTGGTTCGTTAATAATTCCTGGTAACCAGGGTTTCAGATTACTGTTATGATTTTTCTATGTTACAGTTGTATATGACTTTCACCTTGAGCGACACACATGTTGTGTGGTGTTTTTATTTACTATGGATCTCTGGTTCGTGGCCATTGGTAAGATGTGAGGGAGGGATTTTGACTCTTGGCTAGAAAATCCAAGAGGCATCTCATGAATCATATTAGGCACGTAAGATTCACATCATATATGCCTACTAGTGTTTGTTTTTACCAATGACTAATAACTATGGTTCTGCTCACAGTATATTTTTACTCTGGTGTCAGGTTATGTGGATCTACGTTGATGCATTGGTGTGAGGATGATGACTCAGTCCTCGTCCACAAGTGGTGTAGTAACCACAGTTGGTAGATATGGCACATGATGTTTTTTAACCCTTCTTAGGTATTGTCTCTTAGGTCTATGGTCATCTAGTAGAATTGATGAGTATGATGTCGATAGATTCCATGGATTTTCATGTGAACTGGACCTCCTTGCTGTATTCCCGTATACGGATGCCAGATTGATGTCAGTTCAGTTTCTCTTCTACTTGGGTTGTGAACTCCAGGGAGTAGTTCCTTATGAGGATGCTCGAAGAGGATTATGGCCCTAGTAGGTTGTGTTTCGGTTATGAATTTCCTTTGTTTATTTTGATCTTTACCGTATTCTGAGAGGTTTTGGATCTTTTATGCTAGGTGGTTAGACCTTGGGACCTAGTTGAGAGGCTTTTTATCTAAGGACTAGGTGGAAGACCTAGATATGCTTGGTTTTGACTCGAACCCCTGTAGGTTGATGTCCTTTCTGTTTTAGGTCAACCTCTGTGTGAAAGGATGGCTAGTGTTTTCCAATGCCTTTTTTGGAGGTTTTTATTTTTTTCTACTAGTGTCGATATGGAGGCTTGTTCGGGTGCCTAGCCTAGTCAACCAGTGTTTCGGATGTTGTTATTGTGGGTGGCGTCTTTTGAATATAAATTGGGGAGTGGCCGGGTGCAAGCTGAGGACCGATGTTTCAAGAGTTTTTGTGGACTCAGATCCCAGATGTTGTGTTGAAACTTCCTTAGGTTATATATGTGACTTTGTTTAATTTTAGGTTACTGTAAAATGGTTGATCCATGCTTGAATCATGGTCGGTTTATGGCAGGATGTTAGTGTGGCTCGGAGGTAGCTAGACACACCTTCGTTGAAATCTTAGTGTACTTATGTAAGAGATGATCATGCACTATCTTGATTCGTCTTGAGTGTGCTGAGAGAGCTTCAACACTACATCTATCTCTTTTCCCTTTCTTAATGTTCATCACTGTTGAGGATAGAACCTGTTCTGTTTGTGCTCTCAGAGTGGTGTGAAGAAAGCCATATGGTGGGGGAGTGCACCATCGGCCCTTTGAGAGTGGTTCTCCTTGTTTATGTTAAACTTTAGTGTTTTCCAGTGGGATTTTGTGCTCATAGTTTTCTTTTATGATGAATAAAATGGTATTCTTATGGTGGGGTGTACTAGTTTGGCCATAGTTGAATATCTTCTGGACAGAAGGTTGTGGCTAACACTATAAAGCTCATCGTTGGACGGTCTAGATTGCTTGGTTTTTCAGATGCTCAATTTATGAGCATGGTTTCTGGTTCTTTCACTGGGCTTCCTGGGGATGAGAAGGTTTATGGTGTGGATTTTGTAAGAACCCGTGTTTTTCTAGACAGCGGTTTTGAGCAGAATTTAGAATTTTTGCTGTTGGATAATCATGAGGGGTAAAATGGTCATTTTTGTAACACCCCGATATTTTATGAAAAATACTCTTTTTAATGTCTTGTTTTGTATGATACACCAAAATTATCTTGTGATATACACAACACCGTATTTTCTTGCAGTATACACAACACTATTCTTGGCTTGCGTTACACAAAATTTCAAGTTCGTTTTGTAGAAACTATTCTACGCAACATTATGTATAGATTTTGTTTAATGTATAAATGAAATAAGTTTTGATTATGTTATACGCAACACCAAAAAGATATTTCAATACACACATCCCTGACTTGGCTTTCATTACACGCAATAAATACCTTCCTCGATAGTGTGTGTAGTACGCAATACCGAGTTTCACTAAACGAGATATTATTATAATATTATTATGAAGTAGCCATTATGAATAGTGATACCCAATTTTTGAAATATATAATTTTATCATTCAAAATGGACTTCATTTTTGGATTCGGAATATCGAAATTAGCTTAGGGTGAAATTTTGGTACTTTTCGGATGACTTTCATATTCTGATGAATAGTGCAAATTACTAAATTTTAATTAAAAACAAATTTTTTAATAGAAATAATTAATAGTGATAAATTATTTATTTGAGTGTTTTTTAAGTTTATTTAGAATATATTTTCACCATTTAACACAATTTTGGTCATTAGATGTAATTTCACATTTAAACCAGACATAAACAAGTGTCAATCTTTTGATAGTTATTATCTCTTAAAAAAACGCTATTTGTTTTCATGACGAAAATTAATTTTTTAATTAATTAATGCAAATTATATTTTATCAATTTCATAAAATAGACATCATTTTTGAATTCATAATATCAAATATATCTTAGGCCTAATTTTTGGTATTTTTCTAGAAACTTTCATTTTTTTATGAATAGTGAAACCACTAAGTGGTGGTAGAAAAACAGAATTTTTCATAAAACATAATTTTACCACTTATGTGACTGTACTTTTTATAATCCGAGAGATATGGTTAATATCAAAGACTAAAATGTGCTTCAATGAGGTGAAAATAAATTTTTGTGAATAGTAACTTTTTGCTTTTTTTACCACGGTTAAAAGTATATAGGGTAATTAAGGGTAAAAATGATATTATTATTACCCTAAAGAATGTCCTAATCCTATTGGATAAGTTTAATTACACCAAAAACAACCTTAGTAATAAAATATGACCATTTAGGTCCACTTGGATTAGATTAGGACATTTATTATTAATTTATTTAAAGAAGGGTTAAAGTACTTAAAATCAAAGTTTAATAACTAAATCATTTTTAATATAAGGATATACATAAGATAAAGTCGACTATAAATATTCATTAGAAAGCTGAACCTATTTACTACATAATGGTATTTTATTTATAATTTTTAGACATTAAATAATTTACTTTATTTGTGACACAATGATGATGCAGTAATTATCTTATTAATGAAATATTGACATAATTGATGTTATAAATACCCAAATAAATATAATTTGAGAAGTTTTTTGAATTCCACTAATTTTCTAGGATAATATGACATGTTATTATTTATTTAGTAAACTTTTTTCTAACTAATAATTCTGTTATTAGTTTCACAAAAATCAATTACCAAAGAGTGTAAAAATTGACATAAAATAGTTTAAAAAAATATTATATTATTAATTGTTATTTTATTTGTAAAAATCCAAGGTTCGGCCAAATGACTTAGATAAGGTTATATATATTAATTATAAACAACCTAGGGTTAGTTTTTCTTGTTATAGTAAGTTTATTAACCTTATAGTGTAAGAAAACAAGAAGACACGGAAAAAGAAAAATTATTTAACTTAAAGTTAAATCTAAATGATATGGCTAAAATAGAAACCTAAACATGTATAAATTCTATTGGATTAGAGGATTTAGACCCATCCCCACATTATCTTATAAATAACTCAATTTGGATCTATTAAAAAACGAATATGAATTTATAATAAAATAATATATTTAGTTATTCCAAAGGTGCCCCTCTCCTCCCTTATAAAAGGGCACCTCCTCCCTCTCTTCCTCACACCACTTTGAGCCTTCAAGCTCGGCAAACACCTGCCAAATTCTCTCCTACACTTCCCCAGAAACATCCTATAGGTCCTGTTATTCTTTAAAGACCAATTTTAGTTCCCTAAGAGGAGGCCTGAAAGAGGCGCTTCAAAGAAAAGGTAATGTCTGTTACCAATTCTTTCAACTTTATTTATTCTTAAACTTCTTCTTCTTTAGTTTAATTATAAAGCTGTAAAATAAGTATCAATAATATACTGATGTGTTATTATAAGTAGGAAAAACCATATTTCACCATCTACCCATCATACGGAAAATGAAATCACCGCGCGTACATACGTACAGAATGCCATCTCCACGCCGTGGTGTAATCTATTTTCCACCACCACCTTACTTGGATGGGTATACTGGTGAAAGTAAAGAATATATATGATTATTTTAAAGTGTTATTGATTCTTTAATATTATTCATACGCTTTAATAAAATTCCACGATCATGGGAATGATATCATCGCTCGTGAGTACGTACGGAATACCATCTCCACGACGCGATGAGATTCACTTTCCCTGATAACCATACAAGAACGATTATAAAGTATATATAGTAAGTAATAATGAAATATATGACATAATAATGCTACTATATTTATGTATATATATATTTATGTCATATACTTAATTCCATTCAATTAAATAAGGAAATGAAAATAGCATTCATGTGTACGTACGGCCTACCGTCTCCATGAACGATGTATTTCTTTCCATTTATCGATCTATTATATATAGGTATATTCTGACTATATATTATATATAGAAGATGTTTTACATTCTGGATGTAATTAATCATGATCTAAGTAATCATATGAATAATTACAAGTTAAAACATGAACGAAAAAAGAAACGATGTTACCCAAAACGCTACTTTAACATGAATTTACAAAGGAATGGGTAATATAAAGTCATAAGTGAACCATATATGATATAATAACAATGAATATGATTCTATAATAAGTCAATGACATTATTTAAATCATTATACAGGAGGTTTGGATACGTACGAAGCATATCAGACCTAAGGTAAGGGATAATGTTGCAATCTCAATTGTTTTCTAACAAAGATTTCTTATACGTAAGTATTTATTGGGGTTATATTTATCATCCATGACCAAGTTTTATAAAAAAATTCATGAATGTTTAAAGTCCTTTTTACCCATTTTTTACTTTTACTACATGGTATGTATGGAATCTTTCTTTTACGAGGTACTTTTTGACTTTTTTGGGAAAAGTATGAGAAGAATGTTTTTTTAACTTATAAGGAATGAAAGGATTTTTACAGTTTTATAAATCCTTATTTTCATGAATCTTCCTCCAAAAGATTTAATGACTATTTTAAAAAAAATTAAAAAAAATTTCATGACGTTTTGTGAAAAGAAATTGATTTTGAAGAAGAAAGGATATTTTACTCAAGAAATCATTTCAAGTGTTTTATCAAAACCATTTTTCATCTAAGATGACATTATTTCATATGTGTATGTTTCAAGTATAATGTCTCTATGATATACATGGTTTCACTTTTCTTATTGTGAAATGATATCCATTTCTTTTATATGGATTATGTGATGATGGGATGATGTTTATGAAACCCATTTTATTTATTGGGTTATTATGAAGGATGTATGTATATTTTGTGTCACAAGTAAGAATGATTTCGTTATGAGATGGGTGGGACCTATATCTCCCTCCAATTCATCGGGTAATGATTTATATCTCATGAGATAGACATGGCTGGAATGATAAGTTAATCCGTTTCAGTATTATAGGACTGGAACGAGGAGTGAACTCAATTCAGAAAGGGACTTTTTCCACTAAGATGGTCTTGGTAGCAATGCCTTGGCTACTGTGGAAATCATTACATGTGGTTAATGGATGCCACAATTACATGTTTTATTCCTATCCTATTTTATCATGATTTATGTTCCATTATGATCTATGCCTTATGTACTTCCATGTTTTATGTTGTTTCTCAAGATTTTGATGTTTAAACATTATGTTCATGTTTTTACGTTTAAATGTATATGGTATGTTTTATTTTTTCCACGCTTACCCTTACTGAGAATTTGAGTTCACCCTTTTTATGTTTTTTTTCCCCCAGGATTAAAAGAAAGGTTTTAGGTAAGGAAACAAAAAGTAAAAGATCTTTATGGGAGATGTTGAAGATCTTTCACCATGATTAGAAGATCACGTTCCATGTTTCCAAAGACACTAAACTATTATGGTCCTTATGTGTATGTTTTTGTTATGTATTAAGTATTCCAAAAAAGTAATGTAATATAAATGTACGTCGAGTATGGGTCGTTATAGTTTGTATCAGAGGAAAGGTTTAGTTAACCTTTGGAAACTAGGATGCGAAAACATTAGTGAGATCCCTAGAGATATTTCTAAGGTATGTCTAGGGATGTCCCTAAGGTTATGTATACGTATAGGTTATAGTCCTAGAATTGCACTAACGATCTTAGAATTAATCATAAGATGTTAGATATTGAAGGTACTCCCCCTTTATAATGTTGTTTTCCCTAGCATGATATATTCCTCTCACACTATTATTTTTGGGTTTTAGACGATGGTGGGAACCCGAAGGAACCGTGTTGATCAATGTAATGGAAAATTCAATGATTTTCCTCCTGACCAAACCATTGTCATTGGAGATGGAGTGCACAATCTTATTTCTATACTTTCAGAAGCTCCGATTCATTCTGGATTTCAAAATGAGCAGAGAAAGGAGCAATATTCTGTTGAATCCTTCTTAAGGCAGCGTCCACCTTCATTCAGCGGGTCTTCTGATCCCTTAGTGGCTGAACAATGGATCAGTACTACTGAAAAGATATTTTCAGTTCTACAATGTTCTGAGCATGATAAATTCATCTTAGCAGTATATCATTTGGAAGGTGATGCTGATCAATGGTGGAATATTATCAAGAATACGATGCAAAGGGATGAAATTGAGTCCATGGAATGGGACGAGTTGAAGAACGTGTTTTTTGGTAAGTACTTACCTCGTATTCATTGATCAAAGATGGAAAATGAGTTTCTTGAGCATAAGAATAAGGATGATGAATCTGTTGGTATATATGAAGCGAATTTTACATGACTGGAAAGGTATGAATCTGGCTTTATCATCCAACTTGAAAGTAAAGTTGATCGATTTTTCTGTGTCTTAAAACCAAGTATTCAAAGGGCATTAACAATAAGAGACTTCAGTAGCTATGAAGAAATTGTGCGTTGTGATATCAAGGAAGAACTGGAAGTTCGTGTAACATATCCATCTCATGGTTTTGACAAGAAATGAAAGATGCAGTTCAAGGAGAAATCTCAGAATAATGGTGAAAAGAAGATGAATGTTTCTTTATGCTCAAAGTGTGGAAAGAAGCATGGTGGAGATTGACTAAATGGTACTAGAAAATGTTTTAAGTGTGGAAAAGAAGGTCATCGAGTAGTTGGTTTTCGATGTAATGGGAAAAAGGTTGCTAATGATGTGAATAGGGAAAAGACTACAGAGAACTCTCTACCAACACTTCAATGCTTCAAGAGCAAGGAAATGGGGCATTATGCTAATAAATTCCATAATACATGGGTTAATGATGATCAACGTGAGCAACCTCTCAAGGAAAAGGATAAAGGGAACTCTCATGCGATCATTATTTGTGATGTTGAGTATGAAAATGAAGTTTTGTAATGATCAAGTGTTTATGTAATGGGATTTCAAAATAGTATCATGGAATCTCATTTATGGTATTGTGGAATTTTGGAATATCTATGTATTGGTTTTCAATAATTATATGGTACTGGTAACCATGAAAAGGTGATTGAAATATTTTTAGAAAGCCGATGAAAAGTGCATAATGAAGGGATAAGGAGAAAATAATATGATAGTAATCATGAGCTCATGATTGATACAAGGACTAAGTGATATTATGGTTTGAGTATATAGAATTTTTGGGATTTTGGTGTGTGGAAAGGGTTAAAATTTAACAACATTCATGTATTCACTAAGGTTCAATGGGTATTCATTCTTCAAGAGAATACATGATTAAGGTATTCACATGTTTGTAATCTGACCAACATGATATATCTTATGATATATGGGGGATAAATGATGTCATTCACATGATTTTTATGTATTATTTCAAGTAATTATTTTCTTTATACTATGACCTTGGACCGAAGTATTTTAGATAAGCCTAAAGATTAGAATGGATTATGTTGGACATAAGTTATTTAGATATTATTGATGGGATGTTATACTAATGTAGTTTTAGAAAAAGGACAACCAACATGACAGGCGACAACCCATCACGTCGGACAAGGCTGTGGGAATCGAACCCACAACCGAAGTACGACTGGCCTTTATCACCTACCACTGGCCTACAGGAAGTCCCTGGTTAGTAGAAACTAGTTTTATTTTATTAAGCGGTATGATATATGAAGTATATGTTCATTTTTTGAATCATTTATGATTAACCTCACCATAGACGAACTTATGTATATTTGATAACTTTTACTAACCTTTTGTTTGAAACAGATGGAATGACCCATCATTCCATCACATGATGTGTTAACACTTCACGAATAACAAATTCAACTTCATTTCTTTAAGAGATGAAGTGGAAATTGTTCAAAGCACGAACAATAGTGGGATTGTACCAAAATCAAGAAAGTATTTCTTCTAATTAAAAATTTTCAACTTTAGGGAAATGATATTGAAAACAAAAAATGTTGTCCTAGTGCTCTTATATCCGATGAATCAGATGGTACCTTAGATCATCAAAAATTAATGGCTTTGGGATTGATGTCTTTTTCATATCCATATTCTCTACCACTCTCCATCAAAACATGATAGTTAGATTTTTCCTGCATATCCATATTTTCACCTATGTTCCCCTATGTGGAAACCCAGTGATGAGTTATTTGGGTATCCATTATGTTTCTAACTTTCCTTTTTTTAATGAAGTTTTAGTATTCCTTTTTATGATGTGGGTTTCTATGAAAGGAACTCTCGTGTAATCAACCATTTATAACCCCGAAGAATTTTGAGGGCGAAATTCATTTTAAGGGGGGTAGAATCTAACACCCCTAGATTTTATGAAAAATATTTTTATTAATTTCTTGTGTTGTACGCTACACCAAAATTATCGTGTGATATACGCAACACCATATTTGCACGCAGTATATGAAACACTATTCTTGGCTTGCGTTACACACAATTTCAAGTTCATTTTGTAGAAACTATTATATGCAACATTATGTATAGATTTTATTTAATGTATAAATGAAATAAGTTTTGATTATGTCATACGCAACACCAAATAGAGATTTCACTACACACAGCCCTGACTTGGCTTGCATTACATGCAATAAATACCTTCCTCGATAGCGTGTGTAGTACGCAATACTGAGTTTCACTAAACGAGATATTATTATAATATTATTATGAACTAGCCGTTATGAATAGTAATACCCACCTTTTTAAAATTTTATAAATTTTATCTAACAAAATGGACTTCATTTTTGAATTCAGAATATCAAAATTACCTTAGGGTGAAATTTTGGTACTTTTCGGACGACTTTTATATTCTGGTGAATAGTGAAAATTACTAAATTTTAATTACAAACAACTTTTTTAATCGAAATAATTAATAGTGATAAATTATTTATTTGAGTGGTTTTAAATTATATTTAGAATATATTTTTACCATTTAATACAATTTTGGTTATTGGAAGTAATTTCGCATTTAAACCAGAGATAAACACATGTCAATCTTTTGATAGTTATTATCTCTTAAAAACACGCTATTTGTTTTGACGACGGGAATTAATTATTAAATTAATTAATGAAACTGATATGTTTTGAATTTGGTAAAATACACATCATTTTTGAAATCATAATATCAAATATATCTTAGGCCTAATTTTGGTATTTTTCTGGAAACTTTCATTTTTGATGAATAGTGAAACCACTAAGTGGTAGTTAAAAAACTAAATTTTTCAGAAAACATAATTTTACCACTTCTGTGAGTGGAATTTCGAAAAATCGAGAGACAAGGTTAATATAAAGGACTAAAATGTGGTTCAATGAGATGAAAATAATTTTTGGTGAATAGTAACTTTTTACTATTTTTTACCATGGTTAAAAGTAAATAGGGTAATTAAGGGTAAAATATTATTATTATTACCCTAACACATGTCCGAATTCTGTTGGATAAATGTAAGTCGACCAGAAACAACCTTAGGAATAAAATATGACCATTTAGGTCCACTTGGATTAGATTAGGACATTTATTATTAATTTATTTAAAGAAGGGTTAAAATAGTTAAAATCAAAGTTTAATAACTAAGTCATTTTTAATATAGGGTTATACATAAGATAAATTTGACTATAAATATTAATTAGACATATAAAAAGATTTCCTACAAAATGGTAGTTTATTTATAATTTTTAGACATTAAATAATTAAATTTATTTATGACACAATGATGATGCATTAATTATCTTATTACTTCAATATTGACATAATTGATGTTATAAATACCCAAATAAATGTAATTTGAGACTTTTAATGAATTCCAATAATTTTATAGGTTAATATGACATGTTAGTATTGATTTAGTTAAATGTTTTATAACTAATAATTCTGTTATTATTTTCACAAAAATCAATTACCAAATAGTGTCAAAATTGACATAAAATAGTTTTGAAAAAAAATATTATATTATTAATTGTTATTTTATTCCTAAAAATCTAAGGTTCAGACAAATGACTTATATAAGGTTATATATATTAATAATAAACAACTTGGGGTTCTTTTGGATTGTTATAGTATGTTTATTAACCTTATAGTGTAAGAAAACAAGAAGACACAGTAAAAGAAAAATTATTTAACTTAAAGTTAAATCTAAATGATAAGGTTCAAATTGAAACCTAAACATGTCTAAATTATATTGGATGAGAGGATTTCGACCCATACCCACCATAGATTCAAAATAACTCAATTTGGAGCTATTTAAAACCGAATATGACTTTATAATAAAATAATATTTTTAGTTATTCCAAAGGTGCCCCTCTCTTCCCTTATAAAAGGGCACCTCCTCCCTCTCTTCCTCACACCACTTTGAGCCTTCAAGCTTGGAAAATCCCTGCCAAATTCTCTTCTCCACTTCCCCAGAAACATCCTATATGTCCTGTTCTACTTCAAAGGCCAATTTTATTTCCCTAAGAGGAGGTCTCATAGAGGCGCTTCAAATAAAAGGTAATGCTCGTTACCGATTCTTTCAACTTTATTTATTCTTACACTTCCTCTTATTTATTTGTTTCATTATCAAGTAATAATATCAGTATCAATCATCTACTGATATGTTATTTTATGTATGAAACAACCATATTTCCCCATCTATCCATCCTAAGGAAAATGAAATCACCGCGCGTACGTACATACGGAATACCATCTACATGTCGTGGTGTAATATATTTTCCACCACCACCTTACCTGGATGGGTATATTGGTAAAAGTAATGAAAATATATTATTATTTTAAAGTGATATTGATTTTTTAATATTATACATACACGTTAATACAATTCCACGATCATGGGAATGATATCATCGCTCGTGCATACGTATGGAATACCGTCTCCACGACGCGATGAGATTCACTTTCCATGATAACCATTCAAGAATGATTATAAAGTATATATAATAAGTAATAATGAAATATATGACATAATAATGCTACTGGATTTATGTATATATATATATATATATTTATGTCATCTACTTAATTCCATTCAATTCAATAAGGAAACGAAAACAACGTTCATGCGTACGTACGACCTACTGTCTCCATGAACGGTGTATTTATTTCCATTTATCAATCTATTATATATAGGTATATTCTGAATATATATTATATATAAATAATGTTTTACATTCTGGATGTAATTAATCATGATCTAAGTAATAATATGAATAATTAAAAGTTAAAACACGAACGACAAATGAAATGATTTTACCCAAAACTCTACTTTGACAAGAATTTACAAAATAATGGGTAATATAAAGTCATAAGTGAACAATATATGATATAATAACAATGAATATGATTCTTTAATAAGTCAATGAAATTATTTAAATCATTATACAGGAGGTTTGGATACGTACGAAGCATATCAGACCTAAGGTAAGGGATAATGTTGCAATCTCAATTGTTTTCTATCCAAGATTGCTCCTATACGTAAGTATTTTCTGGGGTTATATTTATCATCCATGTACAATATTTATAAAAAAAATTCATGTATATTTAAAGTCCTTTTTACCCATTTTTTACTTTTACTACATGTTATGTATGGAATATTTCTTTTACGAGGTACTTTTTGACTTTTATGGCAAAAGTACGAGAAGAATGTTTTTTTAACTTATACGGCATGAAAAGATTTTTACAGTTTTATAAAGACATAATTTAATGAAGATTCCTCCAAAATATTTCATGACTATTTTAAAAAAATATTTTTCTTTTAATATTTCATGATGTTGGTGAAAAGAAATTGATTTTGAAGAAGAAAGGATATTTTCCTCAAGAATTCATTTCAAGTGTTTTATCAAAACCATTTTTCATCTAAGATGACATTATTTCATATGTTTATGTTTCAAGTATAATGTCTCTATGATTTACATGGTTTCACTTTTCATATTATGAAATGATATCTATTTATTTTATATGTATTATGTGATGATGGGATGATGTTTTTGAAACCCATTTTATTTATTGGGTTATTATGAATGATGTATGTTTATTTTATGGCATAAGTAAGAATGATTTCATTATGAGATGGGTGGGACATATATCTCTCTCAAATTAATTGGTTAAAGATTTATATCTCATGAGATAGACATGGTTGGAATGGTAATTTAATCCGGTTCAGTAGTACAGGACTGGAATGAGGAGTGAACTCGATTCAGAAAGGGACATTGTCCACTAAGATGGTCTTGGCAGAAATGCCTTGGCTACTATGGAAATCTTTACATGTGCTTAATGGATGCCTCAATTACATGTTTTATTCCCATTATATTTTATCATGATTCATGTTCCATTATGCCTTATGTACTTCCATGTATTATGTTGTTGCTCAAGATTTTGATGTTTAAACATTATGTTCATGTTTTTAAGTTCAATTGTATATGGTATGTTTTATTTTATTCATGCTTACCATTACTGAGCATTTGATCTCACCCTTTTTATGTTTTATTTTCCCCTAGGATTAAAAGAAAGGTTTTAGGTAAGGAAACAAAAAGTGGATGATCTTTATGGGAGATGTTGAATATCTTTCACCACGATTAGAAGATTACGTTCCAAGTTTCCGAAGACACTAAACTATTACGATCCTTGTGTGCCTATTTTTGTTATGTATTAAGTATTCCACAAAAGTAATGTAATATCCATGTATTTCAAGTATGGGTCGTTACAATTTTCCCCTACCAACTAATCTCTGGTAATTTTTCTAAAAACTCCGTTAGTCCCGGAATAGGGTGGTTACCATAGGACTGGAGTTTGTTGGAAATTTGAGCTATTTGAATTTTAGCAGAATATTTAATATTTAATATTCTATAATTAAATATTAAATTATTTTCACAAGATAATTTGTCAATAAATTCTAAAAAGGGAATCAGATTGAAATTATGTCTGCGCCGTTGAGTCCGGAATGGGGAGTTCAGCCTAGTGGATGCATAAACTCATGTTGGGCACTGTGGCCGACCCGTTCCCCTTTTTATTCCTTTTCTTTTCTTCTTTCCTTTAATATTCTTATCTATTCCTTCATCCTTTATGTGCATGATCCATTTTTGCTCCTCCATGGCTGTTAATTATGGGAGAATTTTTATTTTGAAGAAGAGGGAGAGTTGGGAGGAAGGAGGCGTACCGATTTGAAGCTCTCAACGCGCTGAGTCAGTGTGCGGCAACCAGGAGCCGTGAAATCAACCGAAGCTTCTGTGGTTTCCACCTGAAGGTAGGTCCATTTATGTTTTCTCCATATATCACATTTAATCATGTTGTTTTATGTATTTAAATTCTTATATTTTTTTTCTTGTAGCATCTTCAGGAAAAATCTAATGTTTCAGGGGTGAAAACGGGCGTTTCGGCGGTATTTAGGGTTTTCCCATCGAAAACCCAGAATACATGGCATGTATTATAAGGGTACACGCCGAGTGTTCTTCCCGTTCAAGGAAGATGAAGTTTTCTTAATTACACTCCATGTACTTTGAGTACATGCCATGTAGTCAATGGCCGTGTGGCTGGCCGTGTGAAATAGAACACAGAATAGTGGTTTTTTTGAAGTACACACCGTGTACATTGAGTACACACCATGTAGTGGTACTTGGGAATATGTTTTAGTGAAAATGAACATGGGGTGACTTTTTGTGAATATTAAACACCATGCATTGTAATTTACACGCTGTGTACTATTAAACAGGTAGGCCCAATGTGCTCTGGCCATGTGCTCTGGGCATGTACTGCTTCCATTTAGTAATTTTGGGATATCTTATGCTCTAGATGTCAGAATAGGGTGAGTGAGTAGTCTATTATGAGCATTGTTTTGCGTAGATAAAAATGGTGGAATCCATTTTACATTTATAGGTCATATAAATAGGATTTTCTGGGTTTCTATATAATTGTTGGGTCTCTTCCCCCAGTTATCGAGTTCAGTTGTCACGTGAGTTTGAGACTTGGCTTCGATGATAGGATGGGTGTTCAGACCAAATTAGTTGATACCTTTACTAGGATATTATATATGAGCTAGCTCCCATAACATATGCTTTATTGGATGTTTCCCTTGTGAGAGGTTCTCTTATGGACTATGAGGATTTGAGACCGGGTACTTCTAAGGATCCCCTGAGGGATGCCTTTGATTGTGTGGTGACCTAGGGAGTCCCTTGTAGGATCTATCTCTTTTTATTCCTTTTATGTGAACCATGTTATGAAATGACTATGTTTTCCTTCCTTTGAGGATCCCATGTAGGATTCCTCTCTTTCTCTTCGCTAAGGATCCCGCATTGGATGCCTTCTCTTGTGTTTACCTGGAGGATCCTGACTATGATGTCTTCTCTGTGTTTGACTTGAGGGACCCATCAGGTGCTCATTGTTTTACCGACCATGAGTTGTTGTGTTGGGTTTCTGTAGAGATAGTGATTGGTTGTCACCTAGAAACCATGAAAAACTGTTGTTTCCTTTGGGATTTGGATGTATTGTTGGGTTGGAAGTTCGGGTCACCCGCACTGTTTGTTTATATCTGACTTGATTTGATGACGTTGTAGTGTTTACCTGAGGTGCTTCCTGGTTGGTGGCTGCTAAACCTGACGTGATGCATCTTTATTATTTATTTGGTTGTCTACCATTCCTTGTGTGCCAAAGTAGTGGTTTTTTTATTTTAAATTTTGTATTTTACCTTGTTTTAGACTATTAGCCAAGTATTTCTTGAGGTTTACTTGGGACGATACGCGATGCTACACTTACTTGACTTACACAGGGCCATGAGAACCTGGTGTATAGACCACTAGGATAATGTACGTAAGGGCTTCTCTAGAGTGTCTTTATAATATGATGTGAGACCACAAGGGGGAATTGATGTTGAGTGTTTCCCCATAGTGTCTGTTGTTCTTGGGCGTGGCCCACATAGGGAATTGACATTGAGTGCTTCCCCATAGCACCTTTAGTATGATACGAGATTATAAGGGGAATTGACTGTGAGTGCTTCCCCAAAGAGCCTATGATTTAGCTAAACCAGAGTGGTTAGACTGTGTGTGATGCCCAGAGGGTTTCTTGTGTTGCTAAGTAGGACCAAAGGGGATAGGATATGAGTACTTCCCAGAGGGTTACCTATTGTGTTATCTTCTTTCTTGTGTTGGATTGGTTGAACAAGAGGGGACAGGTTGTGGGTACTACCTTGAGGGTTAGCTGTTTTTGTTTATCTTGTTCAGAGACCTATTTCTAGCATTGGATGAAGTAGCTACATGTCAATTGGAATACAGACCCAGAGATTGAATTAATGATACATGGATTGAGTGGCACGATGTCCATATCAATTCCCTTACACAGGATGTCTAGAAGATCGGGCTTATGGTCCCAAGGATGGACTTCCAATGTTTTTCTTGTTATTTGAATCACTTAATCCTGAATATTCATATTTATGTATATGTGTATAGGTATGGGACTATACATGTGTATGTATATTGATATGGACATACAAGGTGGCACTTTCCCAGTTGATAGGGTTTATATTCCCTAGGTTTTACTGTGGTTGCACGTTTGGTTTACTTACATTGTTGTGTTCCAGCTAGGCTGAGCACGTTTCTATTGCATACACATAGTAGCACAATTATATGTTGCTTGTTGGGGTTCCCTACTGAGATTATTTCTCACCCATTCACGTTCACCTCGGTCTATGTGAAGACCTTATGTCTGATTTTTAGGTTGAGAATGTGTTGCATGGTGGATAGGTCTGAGGCCTATTATTTCATGATGAAGCAAAGATGCTCACATGGTTCTACTGATCGGGCTGCTGCAGTTTGATATTGTCTAGAGATTGGGTACGTTGATTTCCTTGAAGTTTTTAGTAGAGCCATGTACATTCACATTCAGTTTCTTTTTTACTTGTATCTATATGGTCAGCCCAATGGGTGACCAGTGTTGTATTGTATTGCATTTCTATTCAGGATTTTACAGCATTTTACTATTACAACTTGTTCTATTTCAGTTGTTTATTAATTCCGCACTCTTTTTACTTTCCGTTGTGTATCCTACTAAGTTATTTCTACAGTTTTCTTACTCTGGTAGGAGGGAATAATATCCACACTATCACACCCTAGGCCCTCACTACTAGTCGGCAGCCTCTGGAATACAGGGAGGCACGCTTGAAGCCTTGTGGTGAACCATCTCGGAGCACCAGTTTAGTGGCTTTCGAGTCGCGGCATTACACCTTCCATGAATAACTCCAACATAAAAGAATTATTCACAATCTATGTATAATTATTGAATCTAATCACAGAATCTTATGATAAAATATCCGACTAAATCCCCTTTCGAAAATAAATATATTTTATTGAAATGTCTATAAAATGGTTAGGAAGATATGAATTGATTATAGATAAATTTTGAGTTTATTCCAACACCAATATGCCACCTCTGTTAAGTAACAAATACCATAGACTTTCAAATCATCACAAACTCAGGAAAGTACCATTGAATAAAAAATATCATAAAATAATCCCAAGAGACATCTGTATATTTTAAGTATAAATAATGGGATTCCACTTTTTCCAACTCAGACCTTAAAATATAATAGTTTCAAACACACTCTTAATAGATAGGAGAAATTAATTGCGAAATAGGATCCCCGAATCATCAAAAACCAATCCTCTTCTACCTTGGAGTCGGTTTTTTCAAGTATTTGTAGAGGTTTTAAATTCTAAAACACTTGAATGAAATTTTAATGGAAATTCATAGGATAAATATCACAATTCCCCATAAATAGATAAGATAAAACAATCGACCTGGATAATAAATGATCATGTAGAGGGTATAAACATAGTGAAGTAACCATATCACCCTCTTGAGAATCCATCAATAATCATTGGGCGAGTACTTTAAAATAATTTGAAGCATGGAACACAATAATAATAAGCATTAAAATTTAAAACAATTCAAATCCAAAAACAATAAGGTCTGCCTCCAAATATTAAGAAAACTAATCACCTAAAAACCTATATCCACTCATTAAATTTCAAATAACATGAATGATTTTAATATATAATACCATAATTTTTATAAATTTATATTATAACTAAAAATTTTAATATTATTTCCACAACATAATGTTCCATGATAGAAATGTATAGGTCGTGAATTTTTTAAAATATATACATAAAAAACTAGTTCATAAAATATCAAAATATTATCACACTTACTTCATCATAACTAGAACTATTCTAATTAATATCATTCTTAGTAACATTTATTATAAAATGGAGAAAGTAAACATAATAGAGGTATATCATCGATCAATAGTATAGATAAAAAATGGAGTTATCAATGATCATATTAGCATTCCATGAGAAAAATGATTGAGAACATGAAATTATCATTTGAAAATTACACCCTGGATATCATAGATCATAATCATGAGTCTATGAGTACATGTTTGTAGCTTAGAAGACATGAGTCACAATTAAATCAAAGAACATAATACATAAGAGTATAAAATATTCATAAGAGATGGAATTTTGGTGTACACATAAGAATATGAAATCATTCTTTTATTTTTCAACTATATTTTTTATGAAAATCATATTGAAGTTGTTTCATATAAAAAAGAATAATAGTATTCATGGTTCACTCCCAAAACTATTGTAGTGTACTAAGTTATAATGCCCTAACCCTAGTTACCAAGAGTCAGTGCATTATTTTAATACATTAGCATGATTACATGGAAACCAGTACATAAGGACCGATCAGTTTAGCAGTCTTGGAAAATAGATTACATACATGAATGTTACATTTAATTATAAAATGAAAAAAAACAACATTGTCTCCATTGACCATATTTATAACTCTTAGACTATCCCTGCAGGTCAGTCATAATATAATTCTTCGCATATTGGGAAAAATAAAACGTAGGAAGGGTTGAGCTAAAATGCTCAGTAAGGATAAGAAATACAGCAGGAGATAACAAAAACATTATGCATGGTGTATAATTGAAAACACATGCCTTTACAAATAATAAAAAAACAAAATTTTATGGCAGGAAAAAATGATGACTTAATAATTCCATAATAAAACATAGTCATGGGTATTCTACTAGTTAAATAACCACATGAACCGTCAATAATATTTTCATAATGAGGCAATGTATAATGCGGGACATTCTGAAAACTTTTGTTTAGGCCTCATCCAAGATGTCTAAAAATGATTAAGTCCTCTAGGGAAAGGCCTCAGCCAATTCCACATTTAATTGTCTCTTGAGAACAAATGATGGAACGAGGAGAAATAGCAGGCTCCACCCTTCACTAACTATGTTCAATACATTCCTCATATGAAAAGGTTGAAACATAACAAAATCATTTATACAAAAACTAGTATACCAAATGTCAATACATTAACCCCAAACCATTAATGGTATAAAAATAACACATCAACAGTAAAATATATCACAAAACCTTCTATTCAATATGGAAGATTTGTATCATCATAAATCAACCATGATCAAGAATAATATCCCGTAAACGATGTTTCCATAGATGAAAATGATCAGTAAAAATCTTTTGAATAAATGTCCATTTTTATGAAATCATTTAAAATTCACATAATTTATAAAGGATGTAATTTAAAAGGTATATTTTAATCAAATATTCCCATACCACATTGAAACTTTATAAAGGAATTAACATATTAAAAAATTCATGTCCATATAAATAAATCCTTAAAACCATTTTGAAAATAGTGACATTAATGAGAAAAGTTTAGACGAATAAATACTTAAAACCTTTAAAATGATGTTTTTGTAAAACATTCCCCTAAACATCCCTTTGAAAAAACTCTTTTGAACCATGGAAATGGATAATAAATATTTCCCAAGAAATACTTATGTAAAAACAACCTCAGATAATAAAGTGATTTTGAAATTAACCCTTACCTTGCACTTTCATTTGGTTGAGGGTACGTTTGAGCTCATGTATAATGACCATAGTATGTAATTAAATTATACCAGAACCATATTAATATTTATTATATCATACATGATTCATTTATTAGTTTTTTCAACCCATTTAATAAAGATTTCCATGTTAAATTATCATTTCGTGTTATAATCACTTTCTTTATCGTACGTGTTTTAACATGTATTCAAGATCGTATAATTTAGATCATGATATAAATACTTCCAGAATTTAAAAAATGATTTAAATATCATTTATATTTATAATATAAATATTTATAATATAAATATTTATAATTGATAGATATATTAAATTGAAAACAACATTTATGGAGCCGGTAGGTCGTACATATGCATAAACACCATTTCTTTTTTCATGTCGTATTGAATGGAAGTTAGTGAATACGATATATGTAAGTAGATATATATATGTATATATTAATTAGAATTATTATTTAATATATTAAATACTTATTAATAATATATATTTTTATAATAATCATTGAATGGTGAATGTGGAAATGAATCTCATCGCGTCATGGAGACGTTAATATGTACGTATGCATGAACGACAATATCATTATATTGATGGTGAAATATTATTCAAATGGAGTTAAATTAAATATAAAATCATTAAAATGTTATATTTATTACTTACATCAGTTATAATCATTATTATATCCATCCAAATAATGAAGTGTTTGAATAAAAAACTACACCACGACGTGGAGAAGGTAAGTCATACGTACGCACGAATGGTGACATGGTCATTTATAGGATGGATAGAATAAAAATTATGTTTATACCATATTTATAATAAAATCACAGTATTTAGGAGGTACTTGAGTTAATAGTTTGGTAAGGAAACAATAAAGAATGTGTAAGTGGAAGAAGAAACGATCATTAAAGACGGTGATGAATTTATTACATCTTATTTGGGTGATTCCTTTTGAGTTGATCAAAATGGCTCTGTAAGATGTATTTATGATAATAT
Source organism: Viscum album (assembly GCA_963277665.1). NCBI lineage: Eukaryota > Viridiplantae > Streptophyta > Magnoliopsida > Santalales > Viscaceae > Viscum > Viscum album. The sequence goes on along the minus strand of OY728123.1, from coordinate 606,743,646 downwards.
TGATGACTCTAGGTAAAATTTAGGGAAGTTGGGAGGATATTTATGCAGGGTGTGGCCGAGCCAAATGGATTTGGAGGTGTGATTTTAAGAATAAGGAGAGTACCCATTTATAAGAGAGGGGAGGGTCGCTTCTGGAAAAGATTGAAATATTATTTTATATTAAAATCATTTTGGGATGATAATGTCTCCAAAATTATTTTTTTATAAGATAAGGTGGGGATGGGTCGAAACCCACTCAAAAAATAGGTTTTGGACTGGTTTATGTCACCATAATAACCACATATTTTTGATTTAACAGTTAGTTAAATAGTTTAAGTTTTACTGTCTTCTTGTATTCTAACACTCTATGGTTAATGAACATAATCTAAACTTCAAAGAGAACCTCAAGTGGTTCATTAATGACATATATAATATTATTTAACATATTTTTCTGATCCTCATATTTTTAGGAATATTATATAATTTAATAATATAATATTTATTTTAAGAACTCATTTTTGTCAAATTTGACACTAGTAAGTATTTTTTTTTGTGAAAGTCATCGCAACATGATTACATAGATCAAGTACATTGACTCAATAATAAAATTTCATATTCACCTATAAAAATATTGTATTACAAAAAAACTTTGAAATTATATTTATTTAAATATTTATAATACCATTTATTTGATTCATTCATTAATAAGGTAATTATTGCATCATCACCGTGTTGTAAATAAATTTAATTATTTAAGGTCTAAAAATTATAAATAAAATTTCATGATGTAGTAAATAATTTTAGATATATAATGAACATTTATAGTCTAATTTATCTTATGTATAACCCTATATTATAAATGGTTTAGTTATTAAAAGTTAATTTTAACATTTGTAAATATTCTTTAAATAAAATAATAATAAATGTCATAATCAAATCCAATTGGTCCAAAGAGGATATAATTTAATCTTAAGGTTGTATTTGGTCAAATTTTACTTATCCAATAGAATTAGGACATCTTTTTGGGTAATTATAATATCATTTCTACCCTTAATTACTCTATTTACTTTAAAATATGGTAAATAAAAGTCAAAAGTTACTATTCACAAAAATTATTTTCAACTTATTGAATCACATTTTACATAATGATGTCAATCATGTCACTTGGAATTTTAATACACAATAGCTATAAAAATATGTCTTTTGCTAATTTGAAAATGCTCTTAAAAGGTGGATAAAATACATTAAAATTTTCAATAAAATTTTATACATCAAATTTTATTATAAAATGACTTCAATGTATTACGTTAATCTTATATAAGTATTAAATGTCTATTTTGACTTAAAATAAATTAAAATAAATTAAATAATTATTTATATAAAATTTCATTTTTAAATAATAACATAGTGTTTTCATTATTCATTAAAAATTGAATGTTTACAGAAAAACACAAAAAATACACCCTAAGATAAAATTGATATTATAAATTCAAAAATTAAGTCTATATTACCAAACTCAACACATAGAAGTTTAATTTATTAATTTCACATTAATTCCTGTTGTCAACACAAAAAAGCAGGTTTTTAAAAAATTAAAACCATCAAAATATTGCCATGTGTTTATGTCAAATTTGAATGTAAATTTACTTATAATGAACTACATTGTAATAAATGATAAAAAAACTATAATGTAATTATACTTCCAAACCATTCAAATGTATAATAAAACAATATAAATTATTTTTCTTAAGAAGTTGTTTTCAATTAAAATTTAGTATTTTTAACTATTCACCCAAATATGAATGTTATAAGAAATTCACCAATAATATATCAAAAGTAAATTTTAATTTCCCTATTATAAGGAAGAAGTTTATTTTTTCAAATTTAATATATAAAAGTGTTAAATATTAGATTTAAAAAGGGTTCTCCATTAAAAGGTTATAAAATTGCATTTTCTGAAAAATACTTCATTTATTTGAAAAAATGAATTTGTTCTTATATTATTTCTACGAAACACATAATATGGATGTTAAGATTTATATGGAATATATGAAATTCAAAATGCAGATAAAACTATTCACAACCGCTTTTGAACAGCTAGTTTGGTAAGTCATGGTACGCTCGAACTCAGTGTTGCATGTGGCCCATTTTATTGAATTACATTGAAGAAGTAGCATAATATGAAATCTGGGGGTGTTACATTCTCCCCTACTTCAATAAATTGAATCCTCACAATTTGAAATTGTTTTTCGAAAATAAAAGGTATAAAATAGGAAAATACTATTGGGGAAACCCCACAATGGAAATTTTGTTGATAAAATTTAGTCTTACTAAGAGGGATTGAGAAATGAAAAAGTCACCACCAAATTTGGATCTCGATTTGGAGATCATTGGTGGAAATTAGAGACACATAATAGGTGAAAAGATGTAAATATTTATAGGGAGTGATTGAGGTTATCATTCACAAACATGTTTAATATTGAGGTCCTCAAAGCCATCAATCTAAGATGATCTAAAATATTATCTATTCAACAAAACACAAGGTATTAAGATAACACATTTTTTGTTTTAAGATCACTTCCCTAATTTTTATGAATTAATTTATTCATAGAATAAAAGGATATATATATATATATATATATATACTTGACAATTATAATCTCATCCTTCAACTAATTCCTACCACAAACTCATATTTCACACCAAAATATAGTAGAATAAAAAAATATTCTATTTTTCATAATCGTATAGGGTTCCAAAAAAATGAATTTATAATTTGTCTGTCAGACCATTTAGAAAAAACTACCTTATACAAACTAGGACATCAAATAGGCCAGTGGTAGGTGATGCACCCTTGTCGCCCTATGGTTGCAGGTTCAAGTCTCATGGCCTTGCCAGACGCATCAGTTTTTCTCCTAACCTCCAGGTTTCCCTTTCTTATAACAATCCAAAAATAATCTAAAGAAAATATTTACCCTTAACAATATTATCCAATGTCAAACATAATACATTCAAACCTTTATTCATATCCAAAATACATCTTTCCAAACTCACAGTCCAAAATATATAAGGAAGGTAATCATAATGGAGATATTTTTTTCCAGGTAACAACGTGTCAATACCTTCTTTATGTATTTTATTAAAACACGGTAACACCCTGAATTACCATAAAACCTTGTTGATTACATTTATTCTCCCTTATTCCTAATATAATACTGGATAAAATCCTTCTATCCAAAAATGTTGGAAACTCCAACAATAATAGAATATACAAGTCATTAATCAGTTTCAAGGTAGTCAAGAATATCCAATATAATTTATCCAAATCAATCATATATAATTCCAAACTCTCTAACTCGGTATTAGAACCCTATTATGGTTTATCTTTCTGTCATCCATATATTTTCCCAAAAAAATAACCTACTTTTGAGCCACATTTCTGGGTTCCACACAATATCAAGTCCTTAATGAAATAAAACTACGGTAAATTGATTATATATTATATAATTCTTATTACATGTACATTAATAATACAATACTCAAATGAAAAAAATACATTACTAACAATATAATAACTCAAATCATTCATCTTCATCCTCGGTAGTATCATAACATGATTATAATCAAATTGCAGCTTTTTCGGTATACTCTGATGATTTGGACATTTATTCTCATAGTGTCCCAGCTCCTTGCTGATAAATCATTGTACATTTGAAACCTTTTTCTTACACTCGCATTCACCTACTTGGTGTCCTTTTTCTCCCCACTTATAAAAAACTCACATTCCCTTCAAGAATTACCAAGGTGATTATTTCCACAGTTATCACGTATGGGAAAATCCTTCTTCCCCCTTTTATCTTTTATCAATCATTCTCTCTTCTATCCATTTCTTCTTTTAATTCCCTTCAAAGACATAGGGCTCAGATAATTTTTTTACATATCTTAATAATGAATGATAAAATTTCTTCATATGATGAGAATACATGGGAGACTATTTCCATTATAAATTTTGGATTTATACCATAAAATATTTGATCCTTCTTAATCTTTCGATCATGAATATTGTTGTAATTCTCATTCCATCAACTAGGAACCATTTTTAAACAATGGAATACAATAGGTTAGATTATGGATTGAAATGAAAAATAGGGAACATGTAAAATACAAAACATAAATTGAAAATATTAGGCATATAATCTATAATCATAAAGTGTTTTATTTGAGGAAGTATTTACTCCTAAAAACTTTTTAATGGGTTTTAATGAAAATGAGAATTATCTTAAGCATATACCTTGGTAGTGTCGTAACAAAGAGTCCATTAAGGCACGTTGTTGTGTACTAGGATACCCCATGCCTAGCCTAAAACTCCATGTTAGTGTTTTTACTCCTAGGTACATATGTGCTAGAGCCGCCTCTACCTGCTCGTATCCAGAAAAGGATGTATTTCATTGAAAATACACAAAATCTCTATATTACCAATATATATACATGTAGATTTCTATAATATTCCTCATAGTCTATGTTAGGGTAATGTTCTCTAATCAAAGTTCATCCAAATCTATTTCAATGGTTGTTGCTAAACTTCATCTGATACAAAATGTAACACCCTGACCCCAGTGACCCAGAGTTGGTTCATAATTTTAATACATTAGCATGATTACTAGGAATCAAGTCCCAAATGACCATTCAGTTTAAATGTATTGGAAAATAGATTACATGCATGAAGATTAAATTATATTATATAATGAAAAACAAAATCAGCATTGTCTCCATTGATCACATTTATAACCCTTTGAATATCCCCGCAGGTCAGTCATAATATAATTCATCGAATCATGGGAAAAATAAAACAATGGGGTGAGATGAAATGCTCAGTATGGTTAAGAAATATAGTGTAAGATAACAAAAACATTGGGCATGGTGAAATATTAAAAACACATGCATTTACAAATAATAAACATGAACACTTTATGGTAAGAATATGAGCAGAGTAAATAATGCCATAATAAAACATAGTCATGGTTATTCTAAAAGTCGAATAACCACATGAACCATCAATAATATTTTCATAATGAGGGAATGTATAATGCCATAAATTTTGAAACATTTGGTTAAGGCCTCATCCAGGATTTCTAAAAATGTTTAAGTATTCGGCCAAAACAATATATCAAAATTGGGAAAGGCCTAAGACAATTCCACTTCTAATTGTTTCATGATACCCATATATCCACCGATGAACTATAGTAGGCTCCACCCATCACTTACTAAGTCCAATACATTCCTCATATGAAAAAATGAAACATAACATAAACATTTGTCTCAAAACTATCATAAGAAGTGTCAATAAAATAACCCTAAACCGCAAATGGTATAAAAATAACACATCCACAGTAAATTTATCAGAAAACCTTCAACACAATATATTATATTTGTATCATAATAAATCAACCTCGATCAAGAATGATATCCCCTAAATAATATTGACATTGTTGAAAATGATTAGTTAAAATAATTAAGAGAAATATCCTTTTTTCATGAAATCATTTAAAACTCACATAATTTCAAAAGGAATTCATTTAAAAGATAGTTTAGAATTAATGTGTCTCATACCACTTTTAAACCTTGGAATGGTATTAACATTTTAGAACAATCATGTCTATATAAATAAATCCTTAAAACCATTTTAAAACATGTACATTAATGACAAATGTATAGAAGAATAAATCATTAAAACATTTAAAATGATTCATTACTAAATAATTAACTCAAAAATAATGCAATTGAAAAAAGTTTTTTGAAACATGAAAATGGATAATAAATATGTACTATTAGATACATACAAAAAAAACCATAGATAATAATGATATTGTGAAATTAACCCTTACCTTGCATTATTCATTTTTTCGAGGGTACGCTTAACCTCCTTTATAATGAACATAGTATGTAATTAAATTTTACCAGAACCATATTCATATTTATTATATCATACATGATTTATTTATAACATTATAATACCCATTTTATAATTATTTCTCTGTTAAATTAACATTTTGAGTAATAATCATTTTTTATCGTACGTGTTTTAACTAATTATTCTAGATCATATCATTTAGATCATGATATACATACATCCAGGATATAACAAATGAATTATATATCATATATATTTAGGATATAAATATGTATTATAGATACATATATGAAATGGAAAACATCATTTATGGAGATGGTAGGTCCTACATACGCATAAATGTTGTTTCTGTTTTCAAATATATTGAATGGAAGTAAGTGAATAAGATATATGTAAGTACACACACCCACACACACACACACATATATATATATCGATTAAGTATAATTATTATTTCCTACATTATATAATTATTTATAGTATATATATTTATAATCATCGTTGAATGGGGAATGTGGAAGTGAATCTCATCACGTCGTGGAGACGGTAATACGTATGTAGGCACGTGCGACAATATCATTATATTGATGGTGAAATCGAATTTAATTGGATGTTATATAATATATATAGAATCATTAACATATTATTTTATTATTTAAATATGTAAGAATCATTATTATACCCATCCAAATATTAAGTCATACATACACACTTATTGTGGATTTATCATTTATAGGGAGGATAGAATAATGAATATGGTTTTACCATATTTATAAAACAACACAATATGTAGGAGTTACTGGAGTTATTATTTTGGTATGGAAACAAAAAATAAATAGAAGGTGGAATAAAATAAGAACTTCAAAGAGGGTGGATAAATTATTACCTCTTCTACAAGTGTTTCAGTTTGAGTCGAAATGGCTCCTTAGGTTTTATTTTTCATAAAAGTAAGGACTCTAGGATGATGTTAGTAATTTTTTTGGGATATTTGGTAGGTTTTGGCCTAGAAAAATGGCATTGGAGGGGTTATTTTGAAAGAAGGGGAAGTACCCTTTTATAAGAGGGGTGAGGGTCACTTTAGGAAAAGATTCAAATATTATTTTATATTAAAAAATTTTTCGGTTTCTAACGACTCCAAAATTATTTATCTCTAGGATATGGTGGGAATGAGACTAAAAACATTCAACCAATTGGTTTTAGATAGGTTTTGGTCACAATATTAACCTTATATTTTATATTTAACTCTTAGTTAATTAGTTCAACTTTTACTGTGTCTTCTTGTATTCTTACACTACATGGTTAATAAAAATACTCTAAACTTCTAAGAGACTCAAGTTATTTATTAATGACATATGTAATTTTATTTAATCCCGTTGGATGAACCTTATAGTATTAGGAATGTTATATATTTTAATAATATAATATTTCTTTTAAAACTCATTTATGTTAATTTCGACACTATTTAGTAATTGGTTTTTGTAAAAGTCATCACAACTTGATTACTTCAAAAAAGATACATTTAATAAATCCTAACATGTTATATTCACCTATAAATTTACTTTATGTCATAGAAACATCGAAATTATAATTATATTAATATTTATAATACCATTTATTTGATTCATTCCTTAATATGGTAATTAGTACATTATCATTATCTCATAAATAAATTTAATTATATAATGTCTAAAATTATAAATAAAATAAAATGATGTTGGAAATTATTTTATCTTTCTAATGAATATTTATAGTTTAATTTATATTATGTATGACCCTATTTTAAAAATAGTTTAGTTATTAAACATTGAGTTTAACACTTTTAACTCTTCTTTAAATAAAATATTGATAGATATCCAAATATAATACAATTGGACTAAAGAGGATCATATTTACTTCCTAAGGTTGTTTTTGGTCTAATTTCACATATCCAGCAGAATTAGTAAAAGTGTTATGGTAATTATAATATCATTTTTACCATTAATTACCCTATTTAATTTTAAATGTGGTAATTAATTGTCAAAAGTTACTATTCACCACAAATTATTTTCATCTCATTGAAATAAATTTTACATACTTATGTCAATTGTGTCTCTCAGATTTTTGAAATTCAACTCACATAAGTGGTGAAATTATGTTTTATGAGTATTTGAAAATGCTCCTTGATGGTGGGTAAAAAAACGCTAAAAAGTTCAATAAATTTTTTTACATCTATTTTTTTTATAAAATGACTCTAATGAATTACATTGAACTTATATAGGTATTATATATATATTTTTACATAAAATAAATTTAAATAAAATAAATAATTATTTAAAGAAAAAGTCGGTTTTAAATAATAACCTGGTGTTTTTCACTATTCATCAAAAATTGAATGTTTTCAGAAAAATACAAAAAATTCACCATAAGATAATTTTGATATTCTGTATAAAAAAATGAAGCTTATTTTTTCAGATTCCAACCATATTAGTAGCAATTATTAATTTAAAATTAATTCCCGTTGTCAAAACCAAAAAGCAGGTTTTAAAAAAGTAAAAACAATCGAAAGAATAACATGTGTTTTTATCAAATTTAAATGTGAAATTACATTTAATGACCTACATTATATTAAATGATAAAATTTTAATCTAATTATACTATTAAACAATTGAAATTTATAAGTGAACACTATAACATATTTTGATAAAAAAATGTGTTTTCAATTAAAATATAGTATTTTTCACTATTCACCCAAATATGAAAGTTATCAGAAAAACACGAAATTTTTATGAATTTTTTTTATATTCTGATTCTATAGATTTTTATTTTTTCAATTTGAATATATAAAAGTGTCAAATATTGGATTTAATATGGTTCTCCATTAAAATTTTGTAAAATTTCATTTTCTGAAAAATACCTCCTTTATCTAAAAAAATGAATTTTTTCTTATATTATGTTTAAGAAACACATAATATGGATGTTACAATTTATATGGAATATATAAAATAAAAAATTCAGACAAATAACATTTTTTAAAAACTAGTTTGGTATGTCGTGGTGCGCCTGAACTCGCGGTTACGTGTAGCGCAAGTTATTGGATTACTCTGACGAAATAACGTACTATGAAATATTTGGGTGTTACATTAGTACCTTAATGAACATGGTTAAATCCCAATTCAATTCTATTTTTCTCATGGGACATGAATGATTACCTAATTAATTGGTGGGATATACAGTCCCCACTAATCACATAATGAAAATCATGCATATGTGTTCACCATGATAAAAAACAGTCATTATATTGCTACCCATGAAATTAAATGGGTTTGACAAAAATTTATTCATAACATAACCAATGGAAAAGAAATATGTTTTATAAACATTTCATTATTTGATTACAGCATAACCCATGGAAAATAAATGGCTTTCATAAACATCTTATCAGCATGCACATAAAACATATAGAGAAAAAATAAGTATTGTATCGTTGATAATACTCCAATTAAATAATTAGTGAAATCAAGTGTTTTTATATATGATGAATATAAATACCATTCAAAGATCATTAATAAATTCTTATGGAAAACGAACTTTCCATTTACAAATAAATTATTAAAAACTATGAAATTATAAGATATTTTTTAAACATAACTAGTAATATTGTATGGAATTATTTTGAATATATATGATTTATGAAGGTGGAAAAATATTTTCAAGATGTATAAGTTCAAAAACATTATTTCTATATTTTTTTAGACAAAGTCACCAAGAACAACATTTAAAAATAATATATTACCTAGAAACTATTTTATAAAAGTAATGAATTGGTAAAAATAACATTAAAACATAATATTAGAATAGTCTAATCCCTATTTAAAACATATTTAGAAAAATCGATATAAAAGAAAAATCTTGTTCGGAAGGATAATGAAATGAAGTTAATTTTCATTAAAAAATATTTTAATTTTATTGAGTATATAAGATGAGTAAAATGAATATAAAAAATTATTTTAAAGAAATAATGAGGGGATATAAATTTTTATATGTTTCTTGAGAAGTATATCATTATATTTCATCATTATAGGAATAGTAATAATCAATCCTGATGAACAATGAGAATTTTTCATAAAACTCTTACCATGGGATTTCCATAATTTTGATTCACACTACCCTCATGTATGATAATTTTAGGTTAATAATAATTAAATACTAGAGTAATTATTATGCTTATATATATCATATATTATCCAGTTATAACATTTCAACAACCCCTTTTATATATTTTTTCATATTAATTTACACATTTATGGGTGTTAACTATTTTATTTATCATGCGTATTCATGTTATGTTTTTCTAGTCCATATACAATTATCATGGTTAAATAACCTATATAATATTATCCATGATTTAAATATTATACAAATTCATATATATATATATATATATATTAAGGGCCATCCATTAATGTTTGATATATTGGAATGAATTACACTATTCATAGAGATGGTAGGTCATATGTATGCATGAACACTTCCATTTTTAGATGGATTAAATGAAATAATGGAAAATAATAAATCACAATTTAATAATCATTATTATGTCATATAATATATATATATATATATATATAATATAAATTCATCAAATTTGTCCTTAGTAACAATGAAAATGTAAATAAAAGATCACATTGATACGTGGAGGTGGTAGTCCACATGTACAGATGAGAGATGTTATTATTTGTTAATGGATTAGATGGTAAGAATTCATACATGATATCACCATTAAATAAGTATAAATGTTTCATTTATATTGTCGATGCCTATATCATTTGATGGCCTCTAGAAATCATCCCTAGGAAAACTGAAGGAATATTTCGACTCAGAAACTGATTCCAGGATGTGCCAAAAGGCTAAACAGAAAATCTATGTGGTGCACGTAAAACTACATCCCAATGCGCAAAACATTCATGGCTTAGAATGGTTATTTGTGCTGGCATAGAAAGTCATGTGCGGCCAATGAATGAGAGGGGTTTCCGCGCAGGCCGAATTCCACATGCACCCACTGCCCCCGATCGCCTACAAATAAATGGGAACCCCCTCACTTCTAGGGGATTAAGAATTTGAACTATCTATACTATGTATAATAAACCTCTCCCATTAGAAAAATATGACATTCATGGAATAAAATTTATGTGATAGGTCTCCCAAGGGTCCACCTTCACATGAGACCACTAGGGCCTGAACCTTACCAAGTTCATTTATTGATAAGTCATTTGTGCACAAAACACTTCCACTTGCATTAAAACCTCTTACACTTTCACATAATGGTAATTAAATTTGCGTGCGAACCTACCATATCCACGAAACCCGGATTATTGCATGCAATAGGTCCCATTTGCGCGCCCATTACATGAAAACCCCTTCTTTTGCGCACAATTCTCTCTCCTTGTAAACACCATTGAGAATGTCTTCAATGTCTTTTCCTCGGCCAACATCATTGGAGTTTCTGGCACTCAAAACACCAATGTAACACTCCCTTCTCCCATATGACTCTCTAGTTTTGTATAAAGTGATTTCAATGTCCCTTGGGTGGCGCTTCATGTTATCTTTATTAGCCATGTGGTTCTTCCCAAAAGCACGCTAATGACTATTCTTTTCGCATAGATATACTATTGTGGGTCCATAAATGGATAACTCCACAACACCCCTTGACCACAACGTTGCTGACGTCTTCCCATCCATAGAGGTGGGTAGGTATCAGTCATGTATGTCTTTGGGGTGCGATGTGAACCCACCTCGTCCGAGCTGTAGGAGGTTAAAATGCAAATCACCATCATCCTCAGCACATGACAATAAACTATTTCCTTGACCCATTAATTATACATGGGGAGACCCACCTCAGACAATCTCCATGCCCTATCATCTCAATTGGAGTAATATTTTCCTCACATGGAACGATATCTTAATTGTTGGAGTGGTTTTTGTCCGTGGGGAAGGGAAACCATCTTGGTGTAAGCCCGATACCTTTCGTACAGTAGGTATCATCTTTGATCCTCCTATATTATTCTATGCCAAAGACTAGAGGTGATATGGACTCCGGGAAATTCATTACCCTATACCTCTCCCTTTGAGAATTGTCTCCATCGTGCCACCAACTTTGAGTATGTCCCAATATCCATCTCCCTGGGCTTCTAACCAGGAAAAATCCCCATGTTCCTTATTTTGGCCACTAACTTGGAGCATCCCCACACCACTTCTTGTGGATGCACCTTTCAGGATATGATCTTCAGGTCCTTGCTGCCTCGTGTTTCTCACACCGAGCATGACTCATGTGGGCTTATAATAATCATTGACCATCAAATCTTTTATGGGATTCCCTAGCGCGTAATGACCATGCACCGTACAGAACTACATGGAGTTTTATCCTTTCCATTTTTCAGCATGGTATGTATCTGTCCTCAAGGAGGTTCAATACCAAAATCTACTTGTCCCGACCCCATTACATTAGAAACTTTATTCTCAGAATATTTTAAACTATATCTTTCCAACTGAACTATGTAAACATTAATACTTGTCCTTTCCATTCATGGTACGTAGGAAGCCTCCCTGAGGTTCAATCCCAATACCTAGTTGCCCCAACCCCTTCACATCGGTTATCCCTCATCCCACATGATGTTAAATTGGATCCTTCACACCAAACTACATGAACATTGATCCTTGTCTCCATGAAAATGTATATAGGAACCCTTCCTGAGGTTCAAACCCAACACCCATTGGTTCTGACCACACGCCGTCTGTTCAGCATCATCCTGCATGACATTGAACTCTATGCCCCCTTTTATCCCTCATGGATTTTAACTATATGATACAAAACTACATGTAAATTAATACATTCCATTTCATGAAAGGTACATTGGAAGCCTCCCTGAGGTCCCAGACCATCAACCATCGGTCTCGACCACTCTGTATTGGTTCACCCTCATCCATCATGACATTAAACTATACACACCCCATTTCACTACATGAAATTAAACGGTTTCCTGCTGAACTACAAGGGCCTAGTCGTTAACCCCTTGATAGGGTATGTAAGAATCCAATCTAAGGTTCAATCCCAACGAGAGGTAATCCATTAGAACCCCAAAATGAGTTAATTAATTGGAAACTCAACCAGCGGTAAGCAGTTGGAACCTCAACCATTAGTAAGTCGTTGGAAACCCCAACATCGGTAAGTCGTAGGAACCTCAACCAGTGGTAATCCATTATAGTCCACAATTAAAGGTAATCTGTTTTATCCCAATTTAATGGGACACACATCTCTGGTCCACCCCTGGGTGACAAACCGACCCAAGATGCTAACCACACGTAAGCCCTAGTATATTGTTGGGTCGTTGTCTTATGTATACAAATCGAATCTATATCCCCATCCCAAACTACATGAACTTTGATTCTCTGCCACAGGGATACGTATGAATTCTACCTGAGGTTTAATCTCATCACTCATGTCCCATTGTGGTCTCCCCCTCGAGCCTATGTGTTTCTGGAAGGACATGACCCACCCCAAAGGTTATACTTTCTCCAGATCCCATTGATGAATCCATTACCATGGCATACATCCTTAGGTGTCGCATTAAAGCATATAACTACAATAAAATTGATTCCCAGCCATGGGGATACGTAGGAATACTCTCTGAGGTTGAATCCCAACCTCACTATTGTCCTCACGTCGGTTCGATCTCATTCTCCATCCACTCTCAACCATCCAAATCCATCTTGATTCTTACCCATGCCTCCACATATCGGTGAGATCAGGTCACCCAGTTTCTCACTGTTCCAAGCCAATATCAGGTAACTAAACTTGATATAGCCCTAGTACTAGTGTTCCCTCCGAGGGTTACACCCATCTGCTCCACTATTATCTGTGTTCCTATCCGTCTAATAAATATCCAGTAGATGTTAAATTAACGACATACATAATTTTAAATACGGGAAGCTGAGGAAAATATGAGAGACATGCCTACCACATATAATTACCCACACTCGATATGGGATGCCTCAGGCTTCTACTCACTTGAAAATCCATATGATATGGGAAATAAACCCAGACACATCTGTGTTATGGCATCCAGACACGCCAATGATGTCCAATGTGACTACTCCCCCGATCGAAGGATGCTTCCCTAACATGACCCCTTGGAATGTCCAGATCGAAGAAATGTAATTAACCAGCGTCCATGAAGATATGGAACTGTAATGAGTTTCAAGAAGAATGACATAATATCTAAGGCGGACCCTGACCAGGTGATGAGTTCCTTGTAGGAATCCAAAGAATGTGGAACAACATCCCAATAACTTTTTTTTTCAAGGATAAAACGCCCCAAAATACGCGATAGATGCTATCCACCATTGTAAAATGGGAATGAGGGGAAAAAAATATATGCATCCTCAACATATGGTTGTGTTCCCCTGATGAAATCATTGGAAACCAAAATGGTGAACCCGACTAGAATTTCTTCTCCTCAATACGGGGATTAGTAGAAATAGAGGAATTAGTGGAGTAGAATATCATCAGATCCAATTGTCCAATTCCAGGTTCTGTAATGGAAATAATGTTCCAGGGGTGAAACTCACCAGGAATTTGGGCAGTTGAACATTGGACATCCCGGTCAGTGGCGTTGTCAGCGTGAATCCTTCTTACAGTCCATAGAAGACGGAAGGGTGTTGGGGAACTGGATGTCTCCATCCTTCCATTCTTCACTAATGGTTGAACCTAACTACTTTTTAGTACCCATGTTTCCATGACAGGAAACCGATCACCACCCACCCACCAACATTGGGGTGGGGGAAACAATAATGTGACAATCCCGTGTGGCCACATAACATCCACAGAAGCTTATACATCATTGGCTGCTAGGTGCCCATGCACCAACTTCCCAACTTAAATCATTTAAAGGAGGGTTATTAATGACCTCATTCATGATATGAGGAGGAGGGGATTATCCCAACTTGGGATATGGACCAACAGGACATAAAGGCATCTATACCTCACTATCGATGATGCCCCCAAGGGATGCTCAAGGAGCCACTACTCACCACGCTGGTCCATAATCACTTTAGGAGCCTCACCTCAGAACTCATTAATGAATCCCTCCCCTATGACAATGAGATGAGGGATGTCCAGGCCAGCCTCACTATAGTTCCATCCCAAAGGCCACCAAAGAGGGCTACCACCAGGCCGCATTAGGGACGCCACCTTGCCCCACAGGCTAAGGAGCATATGAGTTATACACCTGCACCACCAGCCCTAGTCCGATTAACCCAACTCCAGGGTCAGGCACAAGATAAGGAGGACACCCACCAAGGGGTGTCATCATCATTAATGGATACTGGGGACCATTGCACTACTGACACATATATTCAATGAACCTTTCATTCTGAATTGGGGCACTAATACACTCAGCCTGGATCGAGGAACCTACCACCCCACCGGCCAGTTTGGACAACTCTACTAGACACTGACATAGGTGGGTTCCGTTGCAGACCAACCCACGACATTGACATCTAGTACGGAGGTTCTCCCCATGCCACCAAAAATTATAGAACATGTATTTACCAAAACCAAGCTCGGTGTAGAGGTCCTCCCCATGAAACAATCAATGAGAGTGCAGGTCTGTCCTACTCCTAAGATCAGCATGAATGTCCTCCCCATGCCCACCATCAATCCGAGTGAAGGTCCTCCCCACTACATTGACACCCATTGCAGAAGCCTCCTCCTCACCCATTACCTCGGGTATAGAGCCGTTACGCCTGTCGTAGGTCCCTATTGTAAAGATAATAGTCGTCCAATCAATCGTCAGCATGGGGGTCTTCAACATGTTCTTAAAACAACTGAAGAAGGTCCTCTTCATCAAAAAAATTACAAAATATGCATTATTCCACACTTCATTGGCACCCAACATAGAGTTCCTATAAGTGTTCATCTCGACCAATATGTGTTCCCTTCGCATTCTGACGCTGCTAAAGAAAACAAGCATTGTTGCCCTGCCCATGCTCCTAATAGCTTCAACAGATGTACTACATTCTCTAGTGCTTCCCATAGATATTCCCTCTATGTGAAAGCCTGTGGAAATAGAGGTCCTCCCCATGTTCCCTTTGATATTTTTCCAGGTTCTCCTCGCACCCCAGATCACCCATGTGGAACTCTTCTATACCACAACATCAATTCGGCTGAAGGTCCTCCATGAGACAAAAACCTACCATATCCTGAAGATCCATCCCTAGTCTAGAGGGAAGGATTCAAACACCATAATAAGAATGCTGAGATCTTTCAGACTATGGTTAATCTCATATGAATCTTATATTAGGAGGTAGAATGTGATTCAATAATTAAACTTTTTACCTCGATCCTCTATGTTATGGGTCGGGGTAGGAATGAGGCACATAATCCTCATCCTTCCAGAATGTTAGGTCCAATGGATTCCCACCTCCCTCCAAAGATACATATAGGAGTAGGAAGATCTAGCCTCTTTCTAAGGCCTAGCCATGCAATCCCCCCTTTCATCACATGGATCTTTCTACACCTCAACCATAGATCATGGAATGTTATTCTGGGGACAAAGAGAGGATGACTAGAAGTGTGCCCCACCATTAGTAACCATAACCCCTATGCTGGAAGTCATGGTCACCAGTCTATCTTAACAGAATGTGGTGGCATAGTAAATTCATTCATTGAATGACAACCCAAGATACAATAGATTGTCATCTTGTTTGTGGTCTTCTCCACCAGCCAGTATACCATCCAGTGTTCTGCATCAATGTCATTACAGATCCCACAACTTACCCCATTTATGATTGTTGAAACCAAGGGTCGGATCCCATGTGTGAGATGAGGAGCTTCTAGGACATCCTTGTAGCGGATTATTTCCCAGAGAAGTTCTTGCCAATTGGAACCATGAAATTCAGTGCGCCGGAATCACTTACTCATGAGGAAGTCACATGTTCTCATCCATCCCCATGGGAGACACACTTATGTATCCATTATCATAGAATACCATACCCCAAGAGTCTAGAAAACAATGAAAATATAGACAAAAAATTTATTATGGTCGACTTGAATGAACTCCCTATGGCCCAGTGCCCAAATTCGCCCAGTCGCCACCAGAACCTCCTACAATGATGCATTCAGAGCTTTAAAGTGATCTAAAAACTTATGATGTAATCTTTCCCCCATGTTCAGGTCTATGGTTGGGGTAAGTATGTCTCCCTCCATTTTAGTTCTATCTGGTGCAAGCCAAACTTACTAGGCGATATTGAGGATATGCCCCCAGGTAGAGTCATGGTTAATATAGCAGACCTATTAGAGGAAGAGAAATACCTAGAGATCCTTGATGAGAACATTCCTCGTAGGGGAGTTACACAACTATTGGTTACATTGGGAAGGGTTACTCTCTAGAAGACAAATATACTAGTTTTTCCCATGCCCACCAAGTCATTAGTCCTCATCCAGAATCCCAATAAGCCGAAAGAGAATCTTAGGGCCGTCAAACCCTCTTACCTTTCTAGATCAGTTCAAAAGACCGAATATGATCCCGAAAGTACCACATTCTATCAATATATAATGGTGCATAATAATATGGGTGATGAACTCCTTGCAGAATGTGCTGTGGAGTGGCAACAATACCACTATGATCCCTAGCTGGGGTAGCAGGGGTAGTACAACTTACCCCATGTGTGTTTCCTTTGGGTGACCTTGACCATCATCCCCACATAGATAGGATTGACATTGGATCATATGGAAATATGGAATGGTATGTATCATGAAATCTTTCTGAGTGGTGTGATAACCATTAGGACTCATCTAAGGATCCCCAAGATGCTTCATAGGTTGTCCCCCCAACAGTCCCATAGGTCATCCCACCAGCTGATCCATGATCCATCAAGCCATATTATCGTGTTTACGAACCTAAAAATGCACTATTGATTAGGTATCCTCATCAAGACAATAGTCCCCACCCAAATGATCCAATGGCAGTGCTCATCGCCCACATTGAGACATTGGAAACTTGATTGGTGGAAAATTTGCCTGATGGAAAACCATATCTGGAGAGAGTGGACCATATTCCAGCACCACCGATTTTTAAAAA
The DNA here is from genome assembly GCA_963277665.1 of Viscum album. Taxonomy (NCBI): domain Eukaryota; kingdom Viridiplantae; phylum Streptophyta; class Magnoliopsida; order Santalales; family Viscaceae; genus Viscum; species Viscum album. The sequence goes on along the minus strand of OY728123.1, from coordinate 606,725,640 downwards.
ACCTACCTTTTCACCCTTTAATGGGATGAGTGACCTGCTATAGCATCTTTACCACTACATCTCAAGGGGAGGACCCATACTAGGAACTCCAGTGTAGCAGGAGTGTCACGACTCGTCCTCGGGGCCCGTGCCGTGACTACCCCAAGCCTGCCTTCCATAGGCCAGGGGCTGGCGACTAGCACCAAAGGCGTAAATCCCGATAACTGGAAAGACATTGCCTTTTTAAAAGTAAACAAGCACCTCAGAGTACAAGCGGAAGAATTAAACACTAAGTAAAAACTGAGTACAACAGTAAGTGCGGAAAGTAAAAGGGGCCAGAAATACAAGCCCAACTGTAAAGTACAACTCGAAAGGGAAAACAGCAACTGAAAAGTAAAGCCGATACACCGAGATGTCCACTGGAAATCCCACATAAAGGGTGGGTACAGATAGATCCAATGCTCCTCGGGTCCCGCCGTTTACTCCGAGTACATCCGCCCAGTGGTCCACCACTGGGTACCGACCTACTCCGTAAGCCTCAATCGCGATCAGCGCTGTCTGTCGTCTGCAACCAACAAAACGATATGCGGGAATAGCCCGTGCAGGGCTGAGTATAAGCTACTCAGTAGGGACCCCGAGACCCCCTAAGGTCTCCCAAAATCCACAAAGGATAAACCACAAAGGAAAAATACAATCACGAAGTAACAACCGACACTACTTAGGTATATTCCCATACATATACCTAAGTCATCAATTCCAACACGCTCCAACCTCTGAGTCCAAGTACATCCCAGTCCACACAGGAAAGAAAAACGTATTCCACACAGGAAAGCAAAACGTAATCCACACAGGTAAGAAAAACCTAATCCACACAGGATATCACAACTCAATCCACAAAGGAAGAAAAACAGTTTTCAACTCACACAGATATATATCATCGAAAAGGTGAAAGGGATGAACAGATATAGATACCGAATCATCTAAGCTAGGACCCACATAGGATACAAGGCCAGCTTTCTTCATTGATTCATCGATGCTGGGACCCACATAGGATACAAGACCAGCACATCTGGGACCCTCATAGGATACAAGACCAGCACAGCTGGGACCCACATAGGATACAAGACCAGCAATCTTCATGGATTCATCTATAATGGGACCCACATAGGATACTAGACCAGTACTGAATCATATAAGCTGGGACCCACATAGGATACAAGACCAGCACAGCTAGGACCCACATAGGATACTAGACAAGTACAGAATCATATAACCTGAGACCCACATAGGATACAAGACCAGCACAGCTGGGACCCACATAAGATACAAAACTAGCAATCTTCATTGATTCATCTATACTGGGACCCACATAGGATAGTAGGCCAGTACTGAATCATATAAGCTGGGACCCACATAGGATACAAGACCAGCAGTCTTCATTGATTCATTTATATTGGGACCCACATAGGATACAAGACCAGCACATGATCGGACCTACACAGGATCGGTAGCACTGATCCACATAGGATCGCGGTGTGTTGTAGTCGTCGCCGTCGAATCCACTGAGGATCTTTGTACAGTCGTCGTCGTCATAGTAGCAGTCGCAGCCAGCACTAGGGTTCCCGCAGACAGCAAGCTCATTCAGGAGAGTCCGCTCCATGAGCTGAGAGGCCGATACATCAACTGACACATAGACCAGAGTTGATGTATTCAAATGTTACGTATCGCCAACAGGAACTTAACGTCGCAGACAGCGCGTCAATCGGACGCCCGGTCTGAGAGTTATCAGCTTTTTCGTTCCAGGGGCCCGGTTGGTTTTTAAGGAAAAACCAACCCAACCGTAATCCACTAGCATCCAAACCTCAGGCAGATTAATCCAAAAGATCCGTCTCACTAAGAGGAAACCATCAATGTCGACGACACGTCAATCGGACGTCCGAAGCTCAAGATATGAGTGTTTCCACTCCGAGGGCCCGGTTGGTTTCGTGTACGAACCAACTCGGCCGAACTCAAAGTATTCCAAAACCTTGAGTGCGATATATTGAAACGACCGTCTCGATCCAAGGATCGCGTTGCCACTGACGGCGAATCGATCGGAGGTCCGTAGCCCGAGTTATGGGCAATTGAACCCAAACGGTCCGAAAAAAATAGGGGGTCTGGGCCCGGCCCGGGCGGTGACCCGGCCCGACGACCCAGCCCGGCTCGAAAGCCCGGCCCGGTGGCGCAGCCAGCGTGCCACGCGAGCGCACCCGAGGGAGGAAATAATTCCACTTGGTCACGCTAACCAGGCGGCGGTGGTGCCCGCGGGGCCCGCCTCACAAATCAAGGGGGCAAGCGCCCCCTTTTTTTTATTTCCCACAAGGAACCACGCTGGTTCGTTCATTAGATTTTATATGTCAGACCCCACGGGTCCACCTGGAAGGTTGACCGGGGGTTTAACCCCCGGATTTAGTGGATCTCATCCGGCCATAAGGCCGGCCGTTTTACCTGATGCGGGACCCGAGTGGTCCCGCCTTAATTGTGAACCGGTGGCCGGCAAGGCCGGCCGCCCTCTGTCATTCCGCCGTGGCCCGTTGGCCGTGGCTCTCCTTGGTCGCCAGCGGCGGGCGAGGCCGGCCGCCTCCTGTTGCTCCGTCGCGGCCCATCAGCCGCAACTTTTCGTTTGTCCGACGACGGCTGGAAAACCGGCCGCCGCTTCTAGCTCTGCCACGACTCAAGCGGCAGCCCTTGTTCATCTGGCGTGGCGCGACGGCACCGTGCCCTTCCGCCGCGGCCTGACTCCGGTCGTGGTCTCATTCGTGTTCAACGACGTGGTGCGACGGCGCCACGTTTCTTCGTCGTGGCCCACACCGGCCGAAATTTCTTCTTTTCCGCGCGGTGCAACGACACCGCATTACCCCGCTCCAAACTGCAATGATTACACGCACTAGGGAGGGGGTCGGCCATGTTTGTGCGGTCCGGCCTCCCTCCGTTAATTCGATAACATTCAGTTATTTAAATCAAAGAAGAATGCTAGAAATGATATTCAAGAGAACAAAAAGAAAACCCCTACCTCGGTTTCAAGAACGGTGCACGTCAACGAGCCGCGGAAGGCAAGCGTCGCGGAGGTCCGGCGTTGTGGAAGACGAATGTCGATTCCGTTGTCGTCGAGGTGCGTTTAAAGAGGAAACATCATTGGAAGAAGACGTCGTGTCACAGGTCTATGTCGCGGAAGTCAATCTCAGAGGGCTCGGCGCTCCACGTCGGAGATCATTCGTTCTTCGTGTTCTTCGTCGAGGTTGAAGAAGAAGAAGAAGACTTCATGCTTCCCAAACCTCTCAAAGTGGAAAAAACTCTAACAACAATAAAATAATACCAAGTCATAATTTTATTAACACAACAAAACCTTTTGAATTTCATGAGTTTGAAATTAAGTAACTCACCTTATTAATTATAACAAGTTGCCAAAAATTAAAGAAAGTGAGTTAATGGGGAGTTATGAAAGTGAGGGGTTAGAGGATTTGAAGGGGTGGGGTTCGTGTGGGCTCCACCACCCTCATAACCTCCCTAAGGAGGTTGGGTGGTTACCCAACTTCCATCAAGAACTAACACTTAGAGTAAAAAATAATAATAAAAATTGTAGATTAATTATAAAATAATCTTCCAAAATATTTATCATCAACTCTCGTGAGAACGCAACTCTGGAACAGGTGTTCCTAAGAAAATACAGGCGCTGCCGTTCCATCGGTTCCCTCAAAATCTGATTCTGAGCATCGGTTCAAATGTTAGAATTTCCTGCTCGTTCGTTCACTGAACGTACCCGAGTCAAACTTCGGAAATTGATTCCGGGCAAACTGGGCATTGGAATCAGGTGCCGTCAGAAACCGCGTTCTTGTAAAATTTCAATGAAAATTAAGGAAAAAATTTCCTTGAATTTTACTAGTCTTTACATTACTCCCACCACAGGTCTTTACGTCCCCGTAAAGCTTCAACACAAAATAGGGATACAAAGGCGGTAGAGCAAGGCGGTAAGCCACCTCGCCAATCCTGCTGAGGACCTGGAAGGGTCCGATGAATCATGGATACAACTAGCCACCTCGGCCAAATCTCAGTAATCCACGTTGAGGTGAGACCCGAATGAAGACAAGGTCGCCATCCTTGAACTCAAGTGGCCTCCGCCTCCTGTCAGCATAGGACTTCTGTCGGCCCTGAGCTATCCTCATCCGCTCCTGGATGACTTGGACCTTCTCTGTCATGGCCTGGACCACCTCTGGTCCCACAAGAGCTGCTATGATTTCTTCTTGGCCAAAAATATAAATCCAGTCTCATCCCATGGATGAACCACGTTCTTTTCCTAATACAGTCAATCCCGACATGGATGGTACTAATCCATACCAAGGATGACGCCATAAGGCCTCGACGCTACTACCAAGAGATCCAACCGTTACTCTCGCCTCCAAGTGTTGAGTCACACTGTCGGCATCAGTGTGTGGTAACTGGTCTCCACCAGTAGATGTCTCACAAGTGTGGGTCTAGTCAACAGTCAAAACTGGAACCTCTAAGTAACAACACAAAAGTGAATATGAATGAAAACATCACAAATGTATATGTCTTTTATTATTGAAGCTCATAATACAAAGACACTACACAACAGCAACAAGAAACTAGAAGTACAAAAGACGTATCCACTAGTTCCGCTCCTATCCATCTGCTCCTAGAGCTTCATGATCGAAGGCCACATCTTCCTGAAGCTGAGCTCTCCCATGTCCACCAACTCCCTGCGGTCGGGGTGGACCTCCTGGGGGTGGTGGTGGAAACACCTCGAAACGTCGCCTACCACCTGCTACTTGGCCAGCTCCTCTGCCTCGCCCACCTGCACCCTGCGGACCTCCATGGCCGAACCCTTGTCTGGGAGGTCCCTCTACCAACTGCTGCTCATATGTAAGACGAGTCGGGCAGTCTCGAGCCATGTGACCTTGCCCGCCGCATGCGTAGCAATGCCTTCCCCTCGTGTAGCTGGATCTCCTTCGTGTGCCTCGCACAACCGAATCTTCATCCAGTGATTTCCCATCTGATGGTCTGGCCCGTTTGGACCTCTACGTTACCTGTCAACTGCCAGCTGCAGAAGACCCTGCTACGGGCCGTCGTGCGGAGGGCCCTGTCACTGGAGCCTGCTCGGCGAGAACACTCTCCACTAGAAGGGCTCTCTCCAACACCTCTGCCTGCGTCAGAATGTTGCGGGAGATCATCGAACCCCTGATCTCATGCCTCAGTCCCTGCATGAAGGTCCGGGCCAGGAAGAACAGGTCCCGTACCATATCTGTGGAGTAGCACGAGATATCAGTGAATTTCACCGAGTACTGGGCCACTTTCAAGATGCCCTGCCGCAGCTGAAAAAGCTCCTGAATGCGCACCGCACAGACGGTGGCAGGGACGAACTCGGAGCGAAAGATGCTCTCAATGTCTGTCCAGAGAAGAGATGTCTCGTTGTGCACCTGGAGCATCAAGTTCCACCATCGGCCCGCTGCTGCGTGCAGTAGGCTCGCTGCGAGGATCACCATGAGGTCTGCTGGTGTCCTCACTAACCGAAACACTCGTACCACTGCCTCCAGCCAGTCCTCGGCTGCCTGGGGGTCCGTCTCCCCATGGAACCTGGGTTGTCGCAGGCACTGGAAATCATGCAGTGCACTGAGGCGATGTGCAACGTCAGCGACTGGTGCTGGAAGTATCGGTGGCTCGGCGGGTAGAGCTACTGTCGGTGCCACTGCTGATAAAGGGCCCTACACCGAGGCCTCGTCGTTCGGTTGGCTGTCGTCACGCTCAACTCTCAGAACCCTAGCTGGCTTTCTTCGTGGGGACATCCTGAAAAGGAAATAGGTGCGCTACGGTCAAATAGTATACCTGGTGAGATGACACAAGTAATCACAAAGAAAACTTGAAACACACATGCAATCAATGTTTTCATGCATTAAGTCGGAAATCAGATGTCAAGGTCCTGGTGTACGGATACGTCGGCCGCCACACCAACACTGGACTCCCTGAACTGTTAACAACACCCAATACGCTATACACTATTGCTTCACATAGAAGAAAGATCAGAGCTCCGTGTTCTGTGGTAGAACCGAACTCCTCTGATACTAATTTTTCACGACACGTCCTCAGGGCCCGTGCCGTGACTACCCCAATCCCGCCTTCCATAGGCCAGGGGCTGGCGACTAGAACCAAAGGCGTAAATCCCGATAACTAGGAAGGCATTGCCTTTTTAAAAGTAAACAAGAACCTCAGAGTACAAGTGGAAGAAGTAAACACTAAGTAAAAACTGAGTACAATAGTAAGTGCGGAAAGTAAAAGGGGCCGAAAATACAAGCCCAACTGTAAATTACAACTCGAAAGAGAAAACAGAAACTGAAAAGTAAAGCCGCTACGCTGAGCTGTCCACTGGAAATCCCACCTGAAGGGTTGGTACAGATATCTCCACTGCTCCTCGGGTCCCGCCGTCTACTCCGAGTACGTCCGCCCAGTGGTCCACCTCCGGGTACCGACCTGCTCCGTAAGCCTCAACCGCGATCAGCGCTGTCCGTTGTCTGCAACCAACAAAACGAAGTGTGGGCATAGCCCGTGCAGGGGTGAGTATAAGCTACTCAGTAGGGACCCCGAGACCCCCGATGGTCTCCCAAAATCCATAAGGGATTAACCACAAAGGAAAAATACAATCACGAAGTAACAACCGAGACTGCTTAGGTATATGCACATACATATACCTAAGTCATCAATTCCAACATGCTCCAACCTCTGAGTCCAAGTACATCCCAGTCCACACAGAAAAGCAAAACTTATTCTACACAGGAAAGAAAAACGTATTCCACACAGGTGAGCAAAACGTAATCCACACAGGATAGCACAACTCAATCTACAACGGAAGCAAAATAGTTTTCAGCTCACACAGGTATATATCGTCGAAAAGGTGAAAGGGATGATCAGATATAGATACTGAATCATCTAAGCTGGGACCCACCTAGGATACAAGGCCAGCTGTCTTCATTGATTCATCGATGCTGGGACCCACATAGGATACAAGACCAGCACAGCTGGGACCAACATAGGATACAAGACCAGTACAGCTGGGACCCACATAGGATACAAGACCAGCAATCATCATTGATTCATCTATACTGGGAACCACATAGGATACTAGACCAGTACTGAATAATATAAGCTGGGACCCACATATGATACAAGACCAGCACAGCTGGGACCCACATAGGATACAAGACCAGCAATCTTCATTAATTCATCTATACTGGGACCCACATAGGATACTAGACCAGTACTGAATCATATAAGCAGGGACCCACATAAGATATAAGACCAGCACAGCTGGGACCCACATGGGATACAAGACCAGCAATCTTCATTGATTCATCTATACTGGGACCCACATAGGATACTAGACCAGTATTGAATCATATAAGCTGGGACCCACATAGGATACAAGACCAGCAGTCTTCATTGATTCATTTATACTGGGACACACAGAGGATACAAGACCAGCACATGATCAGACCTACATAGTATCGGTAGCACTGATCCACGTAGGATCGCGGTGTGTTGTACTCGTCATCGTCGAATCCACAGAGGATCTATGTACAGTCGTCGTCGTCACAGTAGCAGTCGCAGCCAGCACTAGGGTTCCCGCACACAGCAAACTCATTCAGGAGGGTCCGCTCCACGAGCCGAGAGGCCGATACATCAACTGACACATATTCCAGAGTTGATGTATTCAAAAGTTCCGTATCTCCAACATGAACTCAACGTCGCAGACGGCGCGTCAATCGGATGCCCAGTCTGAGAGTTATCGGCTTTTTCGTTTCAGGGGCACGGTTGGCTTTTAAGGAAAAACCAACCCGACCGTACTCCACCTGCGTCCAAACCTTAGGAGGAGTAATCCAAAAGATCTGTCTCACTTAAAGGAAACAATCAAAGTCGATGGCACGTCAATCGGACGTCCGAAGCTCATGATATGAGCGTTTCCGCTCCGAGGGCCCGGTTGGTTTCGTGTACGAACCAACTCGACCGAACTCAAAATATTCCGAAACCTTGAGTGCGATATACCGAAACGACCGTCTCGATCCAAGGATTGTGTTGCCGCTTACGGCGCATCGATCGGAGGTCCGTAGCCCGAGTTATGGGCAATTGAACCCAAACGTCCGAAAAAAGGGGGTCTGGGCCAGGCCCGGCCCGACCCAGTACCCCCGGGGTCGGCCGAACCAGGTCGACCGGGCCCAGGCGGCGACCCGGACCGACGACCTGGCCCGGCTCGGAAGCCCGACCCAATCGGTGGCGCGGCGGCACGGGGGCGCGGCCAGCGCGGTGGCGCGGCGGCGCTGCCAGCGCGGCCAGCACGCCGCGCAAGCGCGCCCAAGGGAAGAAGGAATTCCACCTGATCATGCTAACCAGGCGGCGGCGGTGCCCACGGGGCCCGCCTCACAAATCAAGGGGGAAATCACCCCCTTTTTTTATTTCCCACAAGGAACCACGCTGGTTCCTTCATTAAATTCTGAATGGCGGACCCCACAGGTCCGCCTGGAATGTTGACCGGGTGTTTAACCCCCGGATTTAGTGGATCTCAGCCGGCCATAAGGCCGGCCGTTTTACCTGATGCGGGACCTGAGTGGTACCATCTTAATTGTGAACCGGCGGTCGGCAAGGCTGACCGCCCTCTGTCATTCCGCTGCGGCCCGTTGGCCGCGGCTCTCCTTGGTCGCCAGCGGTCGGCGAGGCCGGCCGCCTCCGGCTGCTCCGTCGCGGCCCGTTGGCCGCGGCTCTCCTTGGTCACCAGCGGCCGGCGAGGCCGGCCACCTCCGATAGCTCCGTCGCGGCCCATCGGCCGCGACTTTTCCTTTGTCCGATGGCGGCCGGAAAACCGGCCGCCGCTTCTAGCTCTTCAACGGCTCAAGTGGCAGCCCTTGTTCCTCTGGCGTGGCGCGACGGCACCATGCCCTTCTGCCACGGCCCGACTCCGGCCGTGGTCTCATTCGTGTTGAATGACGCGGTGCGACAGCGCCACGTTTCTTCGTTGCAGCCCGCACCGGCTGAAATTTCTTCTTTTCCGCGCGGTGCAATGGCACCACGTTACCTCGCTCCAAACCGCAATGATTACAAGCACTAGGGAGGGTTCGGCCATGTTTGTGCGGTCCGGACTCCCTCCGTTAATCTGATAACAGTCGGTTATTTAAATCAATGAAGAATGCTAGAAAAGATATTCAGGATCACAAAAAGAAAACCCATACCTTTGTTTCAAGAACGGTGCACGTCAACGATCCGCGGAAGGCGAGCGTCGCGGAGGTCCGGCGTTGCGGAAAACGAACGTCGATTCCGTTGTCGTCGAGGTGAGTTTGAAGAGGAAAGGTCGTTGGAAGAAGACGTCGCGTCGCAGGTCGGTGTCGCGGAAGTCGATCTCCGAGGGCTCGACACTCCACGTCGGAGATCGTTCAGTCTTCATGTTCTTCGTCGAGGTTGAAGAAGAAGAAGAAGACTTCACGCTTCCCAAACCTCTCAAAGTGGAAAAAACTCTAACAACAATAAAATAAGACCAAGTCTTAATTTTATTAACACAATAAAACCATTTGAATTTCAAGAGTTTGAAATTAAGTAACTCACCTTATTAATTATAACAAGTTGTCAAAAATTAAAGAAAGTGAGTTAATGGGGAGTTAGGAAAGTGAGGGGTTAGAGGATTTGAAGGGGTGGGGTTCGTGTGGGCCACACCACCCTCATAACCTCCCTAGGGAGGTTGGGTGGTTACCCAACTTCCATCAAGAACTAACACTTAGAGTAAAAAATAATAATAAAAATTGTAGATTAATTATAAAATAAACTTCCATAATTTTTATCATCAACTCTCGTGAGAACGCAACTCTGGAACAGGTGTTCCTAAGCAAATACCGGCGCTGCGGTTCCATCGGTGCCCTTAGAATCTGATTCTGAGCATCGGTTAAAAAGTTAGAATTTCCCGCTCGTTCGTTCACTGAATGTACCCAAGTCAAACATCGGAAATTGATTCCGGGCACACCGGGCCTCGGAATCCGGTGCCGTCAGAAACCACGTTCTTTTAAAATTCCAAAGAAAATTAAGAAAAAAATTCCCTTGAATTTTACGGGTCTATACAAGGAGGCCACCAAACTCCGGTGTTTCATACAGACATGGGAAGGGCCTTCCTTTGTATGGTACATCCAGTTACCCATTGGTTTGGTTTCCAGTTGGAAAGATAATCATAGAAACTTCCTTTTTCACTTTAGATCTACCATCTGTAAGACAAATATGTCAGACCCCTTTATGTTCAAGCAGAGGCCTGACAAGTGCATCACATACTTCATCGCCTAGTGGAAAGACCTTACATATTCCCGGGACATGCCAGCGACTCCAGAACATCTGATGAAAATGTGTGTAAGGAATGTCAAAACTAAATTGGTCCCCTCTCTAATTTCTTAGAATTACCCCAAGGTATTCTGGGATTTTTATGATCGAGCCCAATGCCTAGTTGAAGCCTTACTACATGCCAAAGTAGGCCGATATGATTCCTCCAATAGTTTCCTAAAGAAGAGCCACTATGGTCGAGCTCACTGTAGTGGAAAATATAGAGGCCCCTAGGCTAAAAAATTTATTACCAGCGGATCCTCCTCCACATCCTCTCAAATGCCCGCCCCCTCATGCATAGCATGTGGACTAGTAGTGGCCACCTTGTAACTGGAAGTCGCCCCTGCGTAACACATTGTCACTGCCTAGGTGAGATAATAAGTTCCACATCCTCAGAAGGATCCTCTAACCCCTCATCAAGGCCAGTCTCCTAGAGCCCCATAAAAGGATAGATGGAATCAGACCTACTCATTCAATGAGGCTTAGGTCCCTGATTATTTTCGAAGAGCCATAGAATAAGAGATTCTATAGTTGCACGAATGGAGGAAACCTGAAAAGGTGGATCTCATGGATCTCACCAACTACTTCCTCAATCGCAGGATCCTATGAAACACCCTCAAACAATGTTTCGTGTTTAAAGACTTGCTTCAAGAAAATGTGAGATCAACAAAGTTAGGATGGCCCCAGCTCCAACATAGCTTGTATGAGTTTTCGTGAAGACAGATAGTGACGATGACAACGAGGATGAGTGGCATCCAGTTCATAACATTGAATATCAAATGAATGTTGACCGGATGTCTCACATGGAAGTAACACATTCCCATGGTATTATTTGTTCATGTCTTAATCAACCTGATCATTCATGAATGACTTATCACCCATATCTTGTACATCGTTGTCGGCATATCATCTTTCTTTTTCTCATACGAGCAGACATTAGCGATGCAAGGGAAAAAAATTACCCCAATGATGTTGTTGTCATCCCATTCTTTAGGAAACTCCTCTCCCATATATATATATATTGATGCAAAAATTCATCTAGTGGTGGGTGATTATTTAGGTTATGATCAAGGGTACAATGTGGTTAACACTGTGGAGTTGGTAACCCCCTACATGATCGCCTATTAAAAAGAGATCCAGACAGATCCTCCCATCATCCACAGCTGTCACCAATTTCGACGGTGTCGTGGTTATTTGGGTCATCGTATTTCCTTGGTCTATAATTACAAAATCTATGTGCATGCCACCAAAACTAGATTACATGCTTCGTGTAAAGCATAGCATGTGCATCCATCTCAAATGGTATCATCAGGTCCTCCTTCACCGTCGTTTGTGCTACATGACCAGACGGAGCAACCAAGATTGTGTCATGATCAGCCAAATTATATTACGAATAAACCTAATTAATCTATCCATCATCTGATAGTCTCTCTATGTGTTTTGACTCGTGAGTGGTGGGTCGTTCCCAGCCCCAGTCAGCTACCCATTGAGCCAAAGGGTTCATCATAGCCCCTACCACAGAATGACCTCCTCTATATAGAAGTTCATGCTTGGCATAGAAGTATGATATACATAAGAACCTCGCCATAATTTCTGTAAGGATATATATCCATGACACATTTCACTTATCATTCGATATGCGTTAAGCCCTTGCTGAGGCTTTAAGGAGCCCCCTGTAGTTTGAGATGGAGGTAGGAGCCGTATAAGCCTTCCATGCTGAGGCAGTCGAGTATAATGAATCTCATGCCATTATATCTTTCTTTAATGAAGATGAAGGCTCTTCCATACATGGAACCATCCGCCCATTTTACAACAACATCCAATTCAATGGTGTGGAGGTTTTTTGCTTTCTTGTCGACACGGGCTCTGGGATCATCCTAATCCTAACCTAGACAAATTGAAAATTTGGGTTGTATTTGGATGATCTGAGTCCCTCCGACCTAAAAATTCAATGTTATGATAGGATGGAACAGAAACCGATTGGAAAGATCCACATGAAGACCCGATTTGGTGGCCTTTTAGCCAACACTAAGTTCACTGTTGTCTCTCAGGAAACCACTATTAATGTGTTTATGGGTTGGCAATGGCTTCATCTGCATATGAGTGTTTCTTTATCGTATCACTAGTACCTTAAGTACTCCCTTAATGGTCGAGTGGACATAATCCAATGTGACACATCTACCTTTTTCTATTTTGAATACATCTATATGGATGTATACTATTATAAGAGTAAGGACAAGAAGATTCAGACTAATGAAGTTAAACATGCTACGGTTGTGAATTACCCATGGACATACCTGGATAATGCCTACATTTTTCTGATCCACTGATTGGAGGATACACCCATAGATTTAAGGAAATGAATAATTGTTTATGAAATGACGGAGAACCACATTACCATTTCTATGGGACACCTGATGATCACAATGTATTCCTACATGAATCAGGATTTGGTGATCCTAGACCCCCTACTCCTATAAGGTATCAGGATGTATTCCCCATGATAATAGAAATACATCGTAGTTTCTTATTTCTCCTGGCTGGGATAAACTAGCTCACGATGACACACTGGTATTGCATTGATATCATCAATCTTGGCCCCATGGGATGAGGAGTAGAAGAGATCGGTTTTACAGCTTTCGTTGTAATGGTTTCAATAGAACAGGAGTCCCCCGATGTAGTGTCTACCGCCGCTCATGTTGGCACCAGCTTCTCATCACGATTTGTACACTAAGTGTAATATCCTCCCACATGGGATCCCTCCTCCACAAATGATAAATTGTATTTATAGGACACTCCTCCCACATTCTAAGAAGGTATCTCTACCATGGTCGAGAAATTGGGAAAGGTAAACCACTGTAGTGAGACAAATCCAAAACCCACATTGATTAGTCCTTATAGGCCTTTCAATGAGCAACAACGGTACACTAACTTCTTGAACCAACATCGCGATGTGTTTTTCTGTAGTTATATCGAGATCCATGGACCAGATCCTCAGGTCGATGTCCACCACCTTGGTCTTCCAGCAAATCATCATTGGTTGAAACAGCCTCCCAGAAGTATTCAACCATCTCATGGGGCCATTTATGAGGCTATGGATGATAAGATCATGAGATCCAACTTCATCAAGGAGGTCTATTACCCCATTTGGTTATCCAACATTATGCTCGTCTGGAAGAAGACTAGAAATATTTTAGTCTGTATCGACATCCGATATCTCAAACTTCACTGTTCGAAAGATTATTTTACCCCTCCTTTGATGGTACTATTGATTGACGTCACTACTGGTTTTCATTCTCTCTTTTTTATGGATAGATGTTCTAGGAATAAAAAAATCCAAATGGCCCCCGAGGTTGAAGAATCTACAATCATCAGGGTGACAACTGTTCTTTTTTCTACCATGTAATGATCTTCGTTATATAGAATGCAGGTTCCACCTAAAATATTTCCATGCATCTCATATTTAAAATAATCCTAGAGACATTGGTGGAATTTTTCATAGATGACCTGCTAGTCAAATCTCTCCATCTCTATTACCATCTCAATGTCCTTGAGAAAGTGTTCAACATCCCCCATTCTCACCAACTAAATATGAACCCATTGAAGTGTGTCTTTTGGATCACCTTAATAAAGTTTCTCGACATAATTGTCAGATATAGACGCATTGAGATCGATCCAGAGAAGATTAATTCCATCATTCAGATGTCTACTATGAGTAACATTTGGGAACTATGAGGATTTTAAGGCCACTTGGCCTATATATGCTGATCCATTAAGAATTTGTCCAGATAGTGTAAGACCTTTTCCCAGAACATGAAGAAGGGATGTTTTTATCAGTGGGACGAGGAATGTAAGAATTCTTTGGATGAATTCATGCAGTTCATGTTATAGCCTCCAGTGCTGATGCCACCCATTTTTGGAAAACCTATGGTATTTTATGTGACCTCCCTTGATTGATCTTTCTGTGCCCTTATCATCCAGAAGAAAAATGAGGTAATATAGATCCGTATATAGTATATCTGCCTCATGTTCCTCAATACAGATAAAAGACACTTATCTATCGACAAAATCTACCTGCACTGGTATTCTCAGTGCAGTAATAGTGGAATTACTTGCAGCACAGTGAGATATAACTAGTGTCTCGAGTGGATCTAATAAAGGACATCTTGAACTGCCCCAATTTATAGGCTTTTTAGCTAGGTGGTTAGTGATCCTCCAACATTTCAACATCGGGTTCATCCCCAAGATGGAAATTAATGGAAAGAATTATAGACTTCCTTGCAGCACATCCCGCTCTTGCAGACCAGTCTATAGTCCTTGATTTTCCAGATGAGGGAATACTCTTAGTAGTCGACACCATTCTATATTGTAATATTCTTTTTTTATGGAAATTTCTGTAGCCCCACCAACAAAATACTCATTGAACCTAGGCTCAGCAGAGTTGGCCTAGGTATCTTCTTCCTTACGCCAGCACAATCCATTCTTCCATATTAATTTGTGTTGTCAGAATGTTGTATGAAAAATGGATTGGAGTATCAGTCTCTCATCACTGGCCTCAAGATGTCCCTCTATATTGATGTACACCACTTTCATGTGAAAGGGGACTCCTAACTAGTCATCAAGAAGATCAATGGTGACTATGTTGTCAGTAATCTAGAACTCGTAACACAATTGGAACATAATTGTCAATTGATAACCTAGTTCCCATCTCATCCAGAAGTAACTCATGTCCCTCAAACCCAAACAAAGTTGAGTCGACACCTTGTCAAGCCTAACTGAATCTCTTAGATGATGAGGAAGTCTCGTAGGTAAGACATATTACTTACAGTTTCCTAATTTTAGGATCCTCAGGCCCCCCTGACACATTTTGGGAAGTGACTCCTCACAGGATGACCCCATTTTTCGAGTACCTCCAACATGGTAATCTCCCGGCCGAGTGAGCTGAGTGCAAGAGAATCTGACATCGCGCATTATATTTCTCCCACCAATGTTGTCCTGGTCATCAACAGATATTATACAGATGTGGATTTTATTGTGTTATCATCTTTTTCATTCAATAATGTCTGATTTATTAGGTCATGTAGGAGGTTCATTCTGGTTCATACGGTGCTCATCAAACTTGGCTGAAATCATCTCACCATATCCGGAGACTGGGGTATTTTTGGCCATCCATGATCCGTGATTGTATCAGGTTTTCCAATAGTTACTAGGTGTTCCAAATACATGCTAATTTTATTCATTAACCACAAGAGCTTCACCATGCTACCATGTACTTTTGACCCTTTGATGTATGGAGACTTGATGTCATGGGAATATATTCATGGTGACAGATCGCTTGTGCATGCTCATCCTAACCATTGGGGATTTATTTTCTAAGTGGCCAGAGGCAGCTCTTCTCAAGGAGGTCAAAGACCATTTTATTGTCGAATTTGTTAGATCCAACATCATATATTGATTTAGAGTCCCTCACACCATCCTCATCGATAACAGAACCAACATCTTGGTAGCCTAGTTTAAGAAATTGTACACTTAGTACGAAATCCTGTCTATCCATATCTCAAGCTATCACATGTAGGAAAATGGGGAGATCAAGGTGTTCAAAAACAACTTCTCTAACATCCTGTAGAAAATATTTGGTCAGAAGAATAATATTTTCCCAAACATACTCCCCAATGCCCTCTGAGATTTTTAGACGATGACTCGTAATTCCACCTAGGTGACCCCATACTCCATAGTGTATAGAACGATGTTTGTCCTACCCATCGAGATTAAGTTCCCTTCCTTGTGCATATCTGTCTACAATCATCAATCGCTAAATAAGGTAGCTGAAGTCCATTTTGTTTAACTGTAACCACTTGATGAGAACATGAATTATGCCATGTACAATATAGAATGGTATCAGAACAGGATATCCAGAGCATTCAACATGAAATTTCACCTCTGATATTTCATAAAAGTGACATGGTGTTGGCTCAATGAATGCCAATGATTACCATTTGGAAGCCACCCAAACATGAGCCCAAATGAGAAGGAATTTACATCATTCACAATGTTTACCCCAATTGTGCGTACTCCAAGGTTACCATTGATGGCTAGTGTATAACTCCTCACACCAATGAAAAATGCCTATATCAATAATATGATTGAGTAAATGGTCTTACATTACCTTAACCTATTTTGTCTTCACCATGACATTAAATTGAGTGATCCATCCAAGATAAAGGACATAAAACAACTCATCACCTGTCATGCATGACATTAAACTATGAGCTCTAGGTAAACTGCAAAATGGTCTGAGCTCTATGATCATAAACTAAGATATATCATGTCATTGTTACACGATGTTAAACTACATAGTTTTTCACGACATATGTATGGATTGATTCTCATCCTTATGGGATACATAGGAATTCTCAGACACTTTGTCAAAGATTCCATCCCCCAAACAAATCTCTTTGAACACCCCCTGGGTGTGGTTACCTTGGTGGATCCCACACTGTGTAGCATATACTTCTTTGGACCCACTCATTTTGGGAATATGTTGATCACGCCATGTTCCCATAATCATTATTCTATCCTACCACGTCCTCACCGCCGAATGTTATACTACATGGCCTTTTCAAAACAACAGATGGCATGATTCCCATCCTCATGGGATATATAAGAATGCCTAGACATTTATCCTACAGGCCTAGCCCCAAACAACAAGATATCCCATTGGTTCTAAACACATAGTGGGGTGTAGGATTTTTCCTTCAATCATGTCGAGTTCATAATCACATCACTATGTGTCCATCACCCTGTAAATATATACCTATTTCATTATCCATCATAATATTAAACTGTATGGGTGTATTCATGCTTCACACATCCCCTTTATTTGGGTGTTCATCATATTTCACATAAAAAAGGGCATCATGAATGGAATAGAATCTAGACCCTTAGGATCTCCTACCATTTTGAGCCAACTTCCTCTAGGATCTCGAACAAAAAATTGATACAAGTCTAGCATTACGAATATGATCAGCGGTTGACACTCATTTTTTCTTCCCATTTCAAGTCACACGATATGGAGTCTACATTTAAAATGCGGTCAATAGCCATCCACCATTGTTAGAACCACCCCCATATGTCTCAAATATTGGGTTTAGTGGTTCATTTTGTCCTGGTATCCCTTCAAACAATAGTCTACCTCAAGAAAGAGTCTTGTTCTAGTCGGGGTCGACCCTACCTAATCTCTTCCCACCATTTTTGTACCCTTATATATTGGGGAGACTTGTATCTTATTACTAGTTTCCCACACATAGCATTTATCACATGGTCTTAGGATCTTTGATAAGGAAATAACTGAATAAAGTCTCATGTATCTCGGGACCAAGACCTATGAGCTAAAATTCAGATCATTCACCATCCTCACTATAAGAGGTTAAACTAAAAACTAGCTAGGACTTCCCATTTCAACTTCATCGACCTTTTCATCCTCCTACCCAAGTTCTCATTTTGGATTGTGCGGTGTGTTATGGACTCCATGTCCTCATTCACGTCGAGCTATTTTTTCAATGCCAGACTTATCCCCTTGACGCATCCTTCCACCATTCATCATCCTTACAACATGACGTTAAATGTATGATATCATCCAAAACTATATGTGGATTTATTACAATAATCATTAGATATTTAGGACCACCTGGATATTTAGTATTCGGATCCAACCATGTTTCTTAAAAATATCCTCATCCTCATGCCCACTTTCCTGATTTCTTCTAGGAGGGGGGGGGGGTATGTGGTGTGGTTTGGGATTATTTCCAAATTCATTTCAGGTTTTTAACAGCAACACCACGTACTTGTCCCTCCCGAGGGAACTTTTTACCCTATTCTACACTCAACTATTCGATTGAACTGCCCTTGAATTGGTCCCCTCAACCCTATTTGGCAATTTACCAATGTTCCCAGGAGCACTCTAGTATAGGACCTAGAGGTTTGGATTCTACATAAACATGTTATCACCCATTTTTATGTTTCATGTAACACTTCAATTGGTATTTCATCATCTTTAACATTCGAATGGACCTCCGACCGACATGGATGCTAGACCCCAGTACTCTCCTACTACCTTGGGCCAACGTCCCAAAGAATTTCAAACATTGAATTGATACAAGAACCACATTGCAAATGTGGTTAGCGGTCGACACTCATTTGGTGTATAAATCCTGAAATATTATTCTATTAATGCATAATATCAACCTAGGTTATTCTTTATCATTATCAAAATAGTAGGATATAATCCAATACATAAAATTATCGTGATGGTTTTGTTAATATTTTATAATTATAGTTTAAATGGTTTACTAAAACATTCTCTAGTAAAACCTATATCAACCCATACATTTCATAAAAATATATTTTTTCTAAATTAGTAAATATTAATTACTAAATTTAATTGTCAACACCCAGATTATATTTGTCTAGTATCTTTTCAAACATGAAGGCATGAATAAACTAGTTCATAAAATATCTACATATTTTGAATCTTATTTCTACATAAATTGGACCCCTATTAGAAATATCTTTATTAATACCTTTATTCTTAACATAGGGATTTGAAACATAGTAAATGGTGAGCTCCGATTCTTATTTTAGAAAAATAATGAAGATATCAATGATCATATACGAATAACATAAGAAAAAATATTCAATAATGTGAGATTAGAATTTTAATATTATATATGTATATATATCAAAGATTGTAATCATGATTCATGGAATAAATCAGGTTAGTTTATAAGACATAAATTATAATAGAATTACTAAAAATTATCTATGAGATCATAACATTGTCATAAGATGTGGAATTGTAAAGTACACATAAGCATAGAAAATCATTTCTACAATAGTCAAGGATATTTTCCAACACAATAATTGTGGAATGAGTTTACTTCCCAAACTATTGTATTAGTCAATTTTCACTATGATGACTATCACAGTGGAAAGGGTCCCCTACTGAACTGGGTTCACTCCCCATTCAAGTCTGGTTTATCTTATGAGATATCAATATTTACCCAATTCATTGGATCAAGATATATGTTTCACCAATCAAATAATGAAAACCATACATATGTTTTCCAAAATTTAATAAAAAATAAAAAATATCCAAACCCATGAAAATATATGTGTTTCATAGACATTGAATGTTAATACAAACCCTACAAATGAAATGGGTTCCATAAAAATTTCATCATTTCATCACAACCTATCCCATGGAAAATAAATGGGATTCATAAAGATATTTTCCTTATAACCAAAAACTAACCATAATTGAATCATTTAATAATATAACTATATAATAACTAGTTAAGTAAAGGAGTGTTGAATTGGATGAATAGAAATAAAAATAAAAGATCAAGAACACATTCATGTTGTAAATAACCTTTCCATTTTGAAACCGATTATTTAAAAAAATTATAAAACTATAAATTAAAAAAACCATTAAAGGAAATTTTTAAACAAATAAATGAAAATTAAAATAATATATTAGTTAGGATGTTGGGAAAATCCATTCATGTAATAGATATTAAAAAACATTTCTTTCTGTTTTTTAGAAATGTCAAAATGTACCTCATTTTGAATAAGAAAAAAATACTCTACCCAAATTATTTTAGATAAAATAAATCACGGGTTAAAATAAATTTAGATTTTTTTTAAGATAATTCTAAAAATCCCCTTTAATTTTATTAGACAATATGGATATTGAAGACGGAGGGGGTTTCATCAGAGGATGGAAATGAAGTAAATTTACAATAAAAATATATTTTTGGTTTCAAAAGTATGTAAGATAATGAAAATGAAATTAAAAAGTTTATTTAATAAAAGATCATAAGAAAATTAATAAGTTTATTAAAATTTAGGTCATAATATTTCTTCATCGGATTCATGTTTATAATCAATGTTGAAAATCAATGATATTGTGACATAAAACCCTTACCATAAGTTTTCTATGATTATAAATAACTATAACCTCATGTATAATAAATATATATTGGTATTATGAATATAAAATATTAATTATATTAATTATAATATCATATTATATGTTTTTATAACATACTAACGACCCCTTTTATCAAAAATTCCTTACTAATAATTCCGTATTACCTGTTTTGTTTATAAATAGAATTTTATTTTTCCAATTTTGGTCCTTGTAAATTTATCTTGGTTACATATACCATAAAATATAAATTATGATATAATTAACATATATACTAACAATAAATATATTTTTATTCATCCATAAATGTTATTTATTGAAAATGTATTACACAATTTGTTGATAAAACAGACCGTACGTACGCAAGAACACTGTTTTTATTTTTGATGGATGGAATGAAACAAAAGTATATAATAATTCACATTTATAGAATAATTATTATATATTATATATCATTTTTATTCATCAAAATGTTCATCATTACCATCCAAGGAATATATTAAGGAAATACTAATCACCTCGATTCATAGAGGTGGTAGTCTACACTTATCAAAGAGCGATGTCATCGTTTTCCAATGTATTTTATATTAAGAAGGTAGATATGATATTATCTTTAATAAATTATCATTTTTTATAAAATTCATATATAATTATTAATCAAATAAAAATACCAATCCCTAAAATATGATGATGAAAAATGAATTGTATATCTACGTGGATATGTTAAGATGCTTGTACATGTGAGCTATACATTGACATCTAATTTAACATGAAAGAGGGTATAAAATTATGTTTTTGAAATCATAATTACATTTAATTAAATTTATAATACTAATTTTTTTATTTTATATTCAATAACCAAGTGTTAGTGTAGGTAATGGAGAGTAGAAAAGAAAGTGATATGTTAAGAAAATTACCTCTTCTAACAAATGCATCCTTTATATCACCTCTAAATGTCTCTAGGGTTTGTATAATGGGTATAAAAAACACTATAATATTTATAGGAAATTTTATAAGGGGAATTAATATATTTTTTTCAATCTATTATGCTCAAACTTTTGTAATGCTATGAGGGAGGAGGTACCCTTTTATAATTGAGGTGAGGGGTAGTTTTGGAATTTCAAAAAATATTAAATTATAATAATATAATTATAATGAAACATTACAAAAAATTGATATATATTTTAAGATAATATAGTATGAAGTCAAAATACTAGTAACTAATAAAATATAGACATGTTATGGGGTCATTTCAAACCATATCATTTTGATTAACACTTAGCTAAAGAATTTTAATTTTAGATATTCCAATGAGTTTTTCAATATTAAAGGATGTTATTTTAACTTTTATGGATCAAATTGTTAAAAAATGAAAAAATTGTTGTTTTTTTCAACATAATTTCCAAATTTTCTTATTTCATGATTTTTATGTTTTTAAAATAATTTAATAATATATTATTTTGATAAAATAACAATATTTACAGTTTTCAAAATAATCATTTTATTTAATTTAAAAGGAAATAATAAATGATATATTTAGAATATATTATTTTAAAACCATACTAATTTGTCATATTAAACTATATAATTCATGTAAAACTATATCTTACTCAGATTATGTCACTCTTAATATTTTCAAAATTAATATTTTTTCATTAATTGAATAAAGACGAATTTGGTACTGTGTGTGCATTTTAGGTAACAATATATTATATAAAAATTATAAATAAATATAATTCATGAATATAATTTTATTATTCACAATATTATTTTACGATACATTTATAATAAGGTTTTTCTATATGCTAAAACATAAATAATAGTGAATACTAAGAGAGTTAGATTTTGTAAAAAAATTTATTTAAATAATATACAAATTATTTGTATGGAAAATTTTACGTTAAAATGATAAATTAATATCATATGTTTATATGGGTGAAATTATTTTTATTAGATAATAATTTGGTTTTAAACATATATACATATCACTTATTTTTAATCTAGTTTATCTCGATTTACCAATAACCTAGTTGTTAAATTTTACAATTGTTATTATTCATATTAATAAAAAATTAAATAGACATATTTAAAAAATTTTAACCACATTATTCTAAATAGTTGGTTCATTTAATTGAATTAGATACCTATAAAAAGATGAAATTAATTTTAATGTATGTTCCCAAAACCTGAGAAAACCTACTTTTTTAGAAAAAATATATTATTAATCAAAAATATTGATTTTTATAATAATATTTATAATAAATTTATTTTTTAAGGTTTAAAACATTTTATAAAGTAAAAAATATATTTAATTAATTAAAATCATTCAGTAATAATTATTTATTTAATTTGGTAATATAAAAAATACAGTATGTGTAAAAAAAATTGTTGAGACAAAAAATAGCAATATTATATTTAAATAATTTTTAAACAATAATATTTTTGTAAAAAAATTATTATTTTTATAAATGTGAAGAGATTATAGTTTTTATAATTTAGTTATTAATATTTATATCTTCTAATACATTTACTCGGTGATAATGGACACATAATATTTTAATAATGTGATGCAGTTTGTCTAAAAGAACTTTTTCATGAAATTAAAACAATTAATGAAAACAATTATTTAAAGAGAAATTTTTTAATAAAAACATCCATGTGTTACATTATTCGGACATAAAATGATTTTCACCCTCGAAATTCACCAGCCTAATTAAAATACATCATGATTCTTCTACAATATTACATCCTTAGGATCCCACATAGCTTCCTCAAATTAGTTGTTTCTCCACAAAACATAGACCAAGTGAGTGGACAAGTTTCCTAGAAATTTATCTATAAGATAGAGAGTATTTACCAGTTTTTCTTCATATAAAGTTTTTTATAAATATTTACAACATAGTAGTTTATT
The DNA here is from genome assembly GCA_963277665.1 of Viscum album. NCBI lineage: Eukaryota > Viridiplantae > Streptophyta > Magnoliopsida > Santalales > Viscaceae > Viscum > Viscum album. The sequence continues at coordinate 606,702,370 of OY728123.1, read as the reverse complement.
ACATATGATGTATCAGGTGTTTACTTCCTCATAATAGATACATTGACTGAATCCTGAACTTGAGAGAGATTCAGAAGGAGTTTCAATTGATATTCTACCATCCTATCACGATCAATAATTTCCAATGCATTGCTATAACTAGGGATTATATTACCATTATATCATAATATAATCACCATATTCAAGGTATATACTAATATAAATACATTGTCACCAACTTCAGACTCCATTTTTGTTCGATGGTTTTCAGCAAAACATCTTTTTTAACTTGGAGGTATTATAATATATTAATTAATTGATATAACCTTCTATATAATTTCCCTACCGTGATTAGGACACAATAAATTACTTTATTTAGCTCTATTTCAGAATGATCACACTCTACACTTCCAACCATTTAAGCATTCAAAAAGAGTAACATGAACGCTATAGTGGAAGTTGTTATTGTATTAAAATTCAACCAATAACAGTTTTTGATACCCACAACATTTAGATCCATAGATAAATATTTATAATGGTATTATAGAGTTTTAAAGGTCCTTTAAGAATGAGTATAAGTATTAGGATGATAATCAATGCTAAAACATAACTTTGTATCCATAACCTTTTGAAGACTTCTTCAAAACATTGGTAAACCGTATATCTTGATCAGATACAATTTATTGTTGTCCATCATTTAATATTACCCCATCCTTATTGAATAACAGATTAATTTTATGAATATTGAAATATTCTATAATTTAAATGAGTTTTTATGACTTACTAATGAAAATGAAGAGAACAAATATTCTATTATTCACAGTAGATGTTTTGGGGAGTTAAATGATAAAATCAATGATGATTTTTTATAATTACCAATTTGTTATAAATAATTGTTATAAAATAACCTTATACTTCTATCTCTCATATTTAACTTGATGACATACCAAGAGCAAGGAAGTTTAATTTTAAATTTTTCTATTCATTCTATCATACTAGAATTTCTCTTTCAAATAACTATACAAATTCATACATTGATAATTAATAGAGAATGATGAAATGTGCTATTCGTCCAATAAATCCTTTTTAAATCTAGTATATAAGTTAAACCTACACAATTTATCAAAATTAATAATTAATCATAGACAATGAAAAAATCATTCACATTTCTCACCATATTTTCAATATCCACACCTTACTTCTAATTTTATTAAATCCTAACGTATATAGATGGATGAAAACTCATTTTATCCAAATATGATTAATCAGATTACTCTAAAAACACTAGCTACATCATTTAAAAATATAAGAATATTGGATCATTTTTATCCACATAAATGATAATATATCATGTTCCATTGACACAAATCATTTTCCACCTTTTTTACTTTCCTAATGTGGTAATATATTGAGTAGTCATAAACATTAACCAGACATAACTATATTATATGGACAATATTAATCACTTTTTTGTTGAAAATATAAATTTTAAAAATTGTGATCTGTATATATAGTAGACCTATCTATAAAAAGATAATTACTCTGCACTGTCGATGAAAAAATTACCACAGCTCACTCTAATTCACGAGTTCGGTAATTTTTTCATAAGCCATCAATTTTCATGAGGAATAATCTTTAACCATAAAATTCTATATGAGTAATCGTCTAGACCATTTCTTTGACACAAAAATATATATTAGAAAAAAATTTCCATTGTAGGGTAGATTAATCATCTATTTATAGACTTCCCTTCTCCTCAGTTACAAAAAAACATTCCTCACATTCATCCATCCAAGGGACTATGGATAACTAATGAGTTATCTTTTTGAGTAGATTCAATAAACATGAAAAATTCACCACAAAGTTCCAATAATAAACATCAAAAATATGAAGAATGTGGATCTCAGTCAGATTGGGTATTCTGGGATAATTTTTAGTAACTATTACCTCTAAACTTTTTACTGATATAACCTTACTTGAGATTCTGTGAAACTTGAAACAAAACATTCTAAATACAAAATTATAATCTAGTAAATTTTATATAAATATTCTCCTTTCTATCTTCATGAAAATCCTCAAGTGATCTCTATTCTCTTATATGATAATTGAATATACAATAATATCATTTATAAATACTTCCAAAAAATTATCAAGTTAATATATATTGTATCTATTCATTAAATCCATGAAGATAGTAGGGTAATTAGTAAGACCAAATGGAATCATTATAAATTAAAATTTTCCATTCATTCTATATAAGGTCATATTTGTTATATCCTCTTTATAAACCCTTAATTAATGATATCCATAATGAAGATAAATGTTTTAAATGTATTGATCTCCATTTATATGATCTAAAAATTCATTAATATGAGGAATAAGAAACTTTTTATTAAGAGTGATATTAATAATTTCTCAATGATTAAAAAAGTCACATTGATCAATATTTCTTATTATAAACTTGAATATTTTTTCCTTTTTAGACACAATTGGTTGAATAAATCCCTTATACAGACTATCATGGTGTTTCACCTCCAATTCATCTAACTGAATCATGGAAATTTTATATGGTTTCTTGGAAATAGGTTTTATAGAAGGTATGGGTTCTACTAAAAAAATCATGATGTTTTGATGAACCAGTAATCTCTTTATAAAAGAAATTTTTAAACTCTCACACAATAATAATATCTTTGATGTTGAGTTTTCCCAAAATATTTGTGATAAAAAACCCTTTTGAAATGTAATCATGACACATACTATAAGGCCCCAGCCTTAAACCTTACTTAATCTTGAGTTATTACAAGATTACATATTAAGGATCGTTTCTGGTTTAGAGTTTTAGAGAATTAGATCATGAAACTTGCATTACATTCCACATTTAAACAAAGTGGTCACATAAAAGACAGTATTCATTCTTCCCATCAATGGAAACATATTTAAAATAAAACATGGATTCTTTCTTGACACATCCTTGACACTATAATCACATCTTGTACCTTTCCCTTGACATGTGAAAAACATTTCAAAAACTTGGGATGAGAATAAAAAGCTCAGTAAGGGTTATAAAAATATGGAAAGGAAACACGAGTTCATATATACATAAGAATGAAATCATAATTTACCCATAAAACATAGGCACATTAACATACCTCATCAAATCATGAATAAATCATAGAAATAATAAGACATAAAGGCAACTTGAGGCATTCATAACATTCTTACGTAAGGAGTAACCCTCTTGGTTACGTTTGGAATACCCATCACAGTATATTCCATAAATCTCTTCAGAGAAACCTTAATGCTTCACTCCTTTATGTTACCCATTGCATTGGAGAGCTATATCGGGCCCACCCGCCCTTAGTTTATCATGGAACCACCCGTCTTCATAACAATTCCCAAGAAACATAACATAATCTTATCACATAAAACATGCATAAAGGAAACATAAAATTTCCACCTTTCAATCACAAGATATCAATACAACACATTGATATAAAAACATTATGATAAACATTTTTAAGAAAAAAATAAAAGAAAAGTAAAACAAGGTATTTATTTTTCTTTTAAAAAGAAGGTATGGCTTGTAGAGGAAGCCGAATCTCAAATAATGGTCACGGCGGCGGATAAGTCATTGTCACTGCATACGTATGACAAAAACATTGCCTTTTGTCGTTTAGTAAAATCTTCGTATAAAAAAGACTCCTTTTGAATAAAAGTAAAAGTAAAAGGGGTTTATACACCATATAAAAGAAGGTTGTGTATAAAACAAAATATGCCTCAATGAAAGGAGATTGAGACGAAGTCCCATACATAGACGGTATCCCTAGATTAAGGATAAATCAGTTACATAACTATGTGTGACAAACGAATACACAAAATATAAGTGGTTATTAAGTTTAAAACAATTAGAGGACATTCACACATAATCATAGAATGACATATTCAAGTTGTACAAGTTTATCCCAAATAATCTAAATTGGGTTAAGACGTTCCCTTGGAAAAATTAGACAGCGTAACGACGTCACTTCAAAATTCAGAAAAAGAGTTGATGAGAGATAAAAAGGGGATCTCATCACATGGACATAAAATTTACATCAATAAGGTTATAAAAGAACATATCCCAACATAATAGTATGTGAATTAAATGACATAACAAAAGAAGTTTTTTAAAAAAAGGAGGGTGAAAGGTTCCCTTACCGACTTGGGTATCTTTCGAAACATACACCCCGTGAAAGAAAGACAATAAAAAATTGATGTAAATACTCATAAATGAAAGTATATTACACAATGAGTAAAATACTGGGAAGTACATACACCACTCAAAGGAAATTGTGGCAAATGTAGCATAAATCCCACGGGAATAAAAGTGAGATGAAAAATCCCTTACGAAAACTCGGCAGCCTAACAGCGCCACTTAAAACTTAAAAAATAGATTGATGAGAGGAAATTGGGTCTCTCATCATATGAACATAATAATTACAGTAGGTTTAATATAAAATAACATCCCAATCATAAGAAATATTATCTTAAAAGGAATGACATAAAAGAGTGTACTTAAAAAGAAAGAGAGGAGTAAGATCCCTTACCTCGGGTCCGACTTGACACGATCGTTCTTTAACATCCTGAATGATAAAATTGAGTTAATTTCCACTTTATTATGAACCTTTTTCTAGTTCATTATTCTCTTTAGATCACTTATTTCCATGTTATAAACATTATTTAATCATTTATGTTAATAATGTTTGTTTTGTCGATATTTGGTTCTTAAGTCGAAAGTGGACTTCTTACAATTACATGTTGTTCGTGTGGTCAAATGTTCATTATATCCAGAATTATATTCATGATTTGGATATCATATATATCATATATATCCAAAATATACATGTATTTATAATATTACATAATCATTTAGAGGTAATAAAAGAAATGCACCGTTCATGGAGACGGTAAGCCGTACGTACGCATGAATGCTACATTCATTTCTATGTCGTATTAATGGAATTAAAACTAAATGAGAGGTATGTATATTTTAATTACAAAATTATATTCATCATTTAGATGTACAATTCATCATATATATCCATTATATACATGTACTTATAATAGTACATTACATTTGGGGATAGAAAATGAAATGCACCGTTCATGGAGACGGTAAGCCGTACGTACGCATGAACGCTACTTTCATTTCTATTTCATATTTTTATGGAATGGAATAATAATGATATAGAGGTATATTATAATTCCAGTATAAAATCATATATAATAACTTTAAATCCATCCTTTATACGTCCCACATATGGCATTAACGAATCACATCACTTTGAGGGGGCGGTAGTCCGCACTTCCTTAAATGAAGATATCGTGTTTACCCATAATGGAAACCATAATGGTATTACCAAAATGAAAAATACAGAAGCTTAAGGAAATAATAAACATATTATATATCATATATAAATATAGTGTCATCTTAATGGCCACCTTTGAAGGTGTTAAAAGAATGTTGAACAATCATCGTTTCGGGAGGTCGAAATTCGCCATCCACAGAAACAAGATGTTCTTTAACCATTAGATGTAGGTGTGTGAAAGTGTAGCTCGAATAATTCATATAAAAAAATCGTATTATATTGATGATACTGTAGTTTTTACAAAAGAAATGAATAAAAAGAGTTTAGGAGGTTGGATAAGCAAAATAAACCAAAAGGACTCAAGTGAAGACATTACCTTAAAATCGGGTAACTCCCTTTGGATTGAGCTCAAAGGCTTCCTTGGGAAGACTTCTGCCCAAAGTGAGGCTTCAAGGAGTAATATAGGGAATTTTAGAGACAAAATCTGCAGAGGTTGGCCGATCCAAAGGCTTTGGGAGTGTGGGTAATGAGGTAGAGGTGGGGGTCTTTTATAAGAGGAGAGGAGGGGCACTCTTGGAAGGTAAAGAAAAGTCACTTTATTTTAAAATGGTATTCGGATTTAAGAGGTCCCACATTGATGTGTTTCGAGGATAAGGTGATACGGGTTCTAAATCCACTTATCCAATTGGTTTTGGACATGTGTAGGTCTTAGATATTACATTATCTTTCCATTTTATTTAAATTGTTAAATAATGAGGTCATCGCTGCATCATCATGATGTCATATTTAATTTAATTTATTTAATGTCTAAAAATTATAAAAAAAATACTATGATGTAGGAAATATTTTTATCCTTCCAATGAATATTTATAGTCAAAAATATTATTTGTATAACCCCATGTAAAAATTGTTTTAATAAAACATTTCGTGTTTGTCTCATTTTTTACTTTAACTTTAAATAAAAAGATATTAATGTCATTTTCCAACAAAAGTGGCTTCATGGGGTCCCCAAGTTTACCCATGGGTTTTCTTGGTCGGCCATGACACATCGATTGAGGTTAGGACGTGTGTCAAGTTCATTTCATATTATTAAAACATTATTTTTACCTTAAACTACACTAATTACCTCTAATCGCGATTAAAAACATAATAAGTTACTATTCACCAAAAATTATTTTTATCTCATTGAACCACATTTTACATCTTAATGACAACCATGTATGTCGGATTTTTGAAATTCAAAACAAAAAGATGGCAAAATTTCATTTAAATGGAAAAATCAGTTTTTATAAGTACCACTTAGTGGTTTCACTATTCATCAAAAATTGATGTTTTTCAGAAAAATCCCCAAAACTCACCCTAAGCTATATTTGATATTCCAAATTCAAAAATGAAGTCTATTTTACAAAATTCAAAACATATAAGTCACATTAATTAATTTAATAGTTAATTCCCACTGTCAGAGCAAATATCATGTTTTTATGAAACAATAAGTATCAAAAGATTGACACTTGTTTAAGTCTGATTTCAAAGTGAAATTAATTCCAACGACCACTATTGGATTTAAGGGTAAAAATATATTCTAATTTCACTTTAAAACCAATTCAAAATATAATCTAATCATATAAATAAATTATATTAAAAAGAGGTTTTGAATTAAAATACAACATTTTACACTATTCATTAAAAAATGAACTTTATCAGAAAGATACCTAAAATTTGCACAAAGTAAATTTTGATGTCCCAATTCTTAAGAAGAGTTTTATTTGGTCCAAAAGGATGTATAATTGTGAAAAAAACTATATTTAATGACGGTTCTCCATCAAAAGGCGACATGTGAACCATTAGTGAAAACTAGGGCATATACGCCTAAAATTGATTTCTTTCCGTATTTTATGCCTTTATCTTTTATTGGATAAATGTAAAAACATTTAAAAACATATATAATCATATTTTAGTTATTTATATCCATTCCCTCCATTACAACGGCTACATGTTAACTACCATTTAAAATAATATTATTTTATTATTAGAGTGCAACTTAAGATTCCCAAGAAACTCATCGTTGCGTGTTGGGTATGCCATCGAGCATAGCATCCACTTTAAAGTCATATTAATATTTTATTCACAAATATGGATAAATATGAAAATGTCATATTCTTTATTTACCTGGGGTGTTACATCCTTCCCCCCTTTTCGGAATTGCGTCCTCACAATTTTTAAAATTGAGTTTGGAAATATCCTTGAAAGTCCCACATCGGAACAAGAGTCGGTAAAACAATCACTTTAAAATAAAGGAAGATAAGTACAGAGGTCACCCGAGTTAACCCATATGTAGAAAAACATGGACATGGAATAAAAAGAAAAGGGTCATGTTCTTGAGGGAGAGTGATAGTAAACATGTCTAAGAGATAGTTAACCATAAGAAAATCACAAACATGTGATGGGTTAAACGATATTCGATTCCCCAGTAGGAAAAGTTAATAGACAACATTTTTGTTTTAAGTTACTTTTATTGAGGAATTTATTCATAAGGAAACATAATCACTTATCATGTTGGCTTTCAACTTTTACTAGATTCCTTAATCAAACTCATATTTGTTTTCCGAAAGACGAGTATTTAGGGAGACTTGTTCGCATTAAGATTACTATAATCAACTTCTTGAGAATCACCTAATCGACCAAATAGAACTATATACATCCCATGTCTTTAGGAATTAACCAAAACCAAAACCAAAAAGGTTATTACAAGGTCAGATAATCCAGAAAAGGATAACCCATTAAAAGGAAAATATATGCTTAATCTCCAAAATTTGTCCAACAAAACCCAAAGTTCAACGAGGACCATCCGATAAACAATTTGTCCATAAAATTCTTCAAAGTAAACCAATCTAAGAATGAAACCCAAATATTTGAAGGATTTAGTCACATAGTCTTCCAAGTTAAATCGTAACATTTATCTCCAAACAACATCAGTTGCATCTAAAGTCTAATATTGAAAAGTAGTTAACCTAATCACATATCCTCCATTATTGGTTGATCATTTTCATAAATAACCCAAAATCAACTTACACATAATTCATAAAATCATATAACTAAAGAGAATCAGTCAAACTAACCAGGGACTTCACGTAGTCCAGTGGTAGGCGATAAATACCAGTCGCACTTTGGTTGTGGGTTGGATTCCCGATGCTCTGTCCAACGCGATGGGTTGTCACACGGTCTGCGTGTTGTCCTTTTTCCAAAACTATATAATTCATAAATAATTCCCCAAAAATAGATAAAATCATCAAAAATGACCATAAGATATTTTAACCTCAAGTTTATCTCATGACTTTCATTTTCCAGCATATCATATAATAGCCCATAATTACCTCAAAAGTAAGGATCATATAAACTCTAATGGTTACCTTTATAATTATTACCTGAACTTCCACATCGATTGGTCATCTCGTACATGATGCATTACAGAACATACCAAGGTTCAACTGGTTGATCATGACTCCATGATATTTGGTTTAGAACAACCACGAGTTTCCTCATTGAATCCTCCATTTTATCTAGTATCTTAATCAGAGAACCACCATAGTTTCCTTCAAACCTGTTGTCTCTTTGGTGCATGCTAGATCCATCCATTCGCTAAAAACAGAAAGCTCAGTGTGAGTATATCGACAAAACCATCATGTACTAATGAGGAAGATAAACACTATTATATGATTACTCATTCACTTTATCTAAAACTAGGACTCTTTCTGAAATCCTAACCATTATGGTAATGTCACTTATGCTTAAAAAATACCCTAACCTCAAAAGTTATCTAAACCGACCTTTGATACCAACTATAAGGCCCCAGCCTTAAACCTTACTTAATCTTGAGTTATTACAAGATTACACATTGAGGATCTTTTCAGGTTTAGAGTTTTAGAGAATAAGATCCTGAAACTTGCATTACATTCCACATTTAAACAAAGTGGTTACATAAAAGACAGTATTAATTCTTCCCATCAACAAAAACATATTTAAAATAAAACATGTATTCTTTCTTGACACATCCTTGACACTATAATCACATCATGTACCTTTCCCTTGACCTGTGAAAAAATTTCAAAAACTTGGGATGAGCATAAAAACTCAGTAAGGGTTATAAAAATATGGAAAGGAAACATGAGTTCATATATACATAAGAATGAAATCATACTTTACCCATAAAACATAGGCACTTTAACATACCTCATCAAATAACGAATAAATCATATAAATCATAAGACATAAAGGTAACTTCAGGAATTCATAACATTCTTACGTAGGGAGTAACCCTCTTGGTTACATTTGGAATACCCATCACAGTATATTCCCTAAATCTCTTCGGAGAAACCTTAACGTTTCACTCCTTCGCGTTACCCAATGCATTGGAGAGCTATATCGGGCTCACCCGCACATAGTATATCATGGAACCACCCGTCTTCATAACAATGCCCATGAACCATAACATAATCTTATCACATAAAACATGCATAAAGGAAACATAACATTTCCACCTTTCAATCACAAGATATCAATACAACACATTAATATAAAAACATTATGAAAAACATTTTCAATACCAAAATAAAAGAAAAGTAAAACAAGGTATTTATTTTTCTTTTAAAAAGAAGGTATGGCTTGTAGAGGAAGCCGAAACTCAAATAATGGTCACGGCGGTGGAGAAGTCATTATCGCCGCATACGTACGACAAAAACATTCCCTTTTGTCATTTAGTAAACGCTTCGTATAAAAAATATTCCTTTTGAATAAACGTAAAAGTAAAATGGGTTTATACACCATATAAAATAAAGTTGTGTATAAAACAAAATATGCCTCAATGAAAGGAGATTTATACGAAGTCCCACACAAAGACGATATCCTTGTATTAAGGATAAATCATTTACTTAACTATGTGTGACAAACAAATACACGAAATATAAGTGGGTATTAAGTGTAAAACAATCAGAGGACATTCACACATAATCATAGAACGACATATTCAAGGTGTACAAGTTTATCCCAAAGAATCGAAATAGGGTTAAGAAGTTCCCTTGCAAAAATTAGACAGCCTAACGACGTCACTTCAAAATTCAGAAAAAGAGTTGATGAGAGATAAAAAGGGGATCTCATCACTTGGACATAAAATTTACATCAATAAGGATATAAAATAACATATCCCAACATAATAGTATGTGAATTAAAAGACATAACAAAAGAAGTCTTTTAAAAAAAGGAGGGTGAAAGGTTCCCATACCGACTTGGGTATCTTTCGAAACATACACCCCGTGAAAGAAAGACAATAAAACATTGATGTAAATACTCATAAATGAAAGTATATTACACAATGAGTAAAATAATGGGCAGTACATACACCACTCAATGGAAATTGTGGCAAATGTAGCATAAATACCATGGGAATAAAAGTGAGATGAAAAATCCATTACGAAAACTCGGCAGCCTAACGGCGCCACTTAAAACATCCAAAATGGATTGATGAGAGGAAATTGGTTCTCTCATCATATGAACATAAGAATTACAGTATGTTTAATATAATAGAAAATACCAATCATAAGAAATATGAGCTTAAAAAGAATGACATAAAAGAGTGTACTTAAAAAAGAGAGGAGTAAGATCCATTACCTCGGGTCCGACTTGACTCGATTGTTCTTTAACATCCTGAATAATAAACTTGAGTTAATTTCAACTTTATTAAGAACCTTTTTCTAGTTCATTATTACTTTTATATCACTTATATCCATGTTATAAACATTATGTAATAATTTAAGTTAATAATGTTTGTTTTGTCGATATTTGGTTCTTAAGTGGAAAGTGGACATCTTACAATTACATGTTGTTCATGTGGTCAAATGTTCATTATATCCAGAATTATATTCATGATATGGATATCATATATATCATATATATCCAAAATATACATGTATTTATAATATTACATAATCATTTAGAGGTAATAAATGGAATGAACCGTTCATGGAGACGGTAAGTCGTACGTACGCATGAACGCTACTTTCATTTCTATGTCATATTAATTGAATTAAAACTAAATGAGAGGTATGTATATTTAAATTCCAGAATTATATTAATAATTTAGATGTATCAGTCATTATATATATCCATTATATACATGTACTTATAATAGAACATTACATTTGGGGATAAGAAATGAAATGCACCGTTCACGGAGACGGTAAGCCGTACGTACGCATGAACGCTACTTTCATTTCTATTTCATATTTTTATGGAATGGAATAATAATGATATAGAGGTATATTATAATTCCAGTATAACAACATATATAATAACTTTAAATCCATCCTTTATACGTCCCACATATGGCATTAATGAATCACATCACTTTGAGGGGGCGGTAGACCGCACTTCCTTAAATGAAGATATCACGTTTACCCATAATGGAAACCATAAAGGTATTCCCAAAATGAAAAATACAGAAGCTTAAGGAAATAAAAAACATATTATATATCATATATAAATATAGTTTCATCTTAATGGCCACCTTTGAAGGTCTTAAAAGAAAGTTGAACAATCATCGTTTCGGGAGGCTGAAATTCGCCATCCACGGAAACTGTATGTTCTTTAACCATTAGATGTAGGTGTGTGAAAGTTTAGCTCGAATCCTTATTATAAAAACATCATAGTATATTAATGATACTGTAGTTGTTACAAAAGAAATTAATAAAAAGATTTTAGGGGGTTGGAGAAGCAAAATAAAACAAAAGGACTCAAGTGAAGACATTACCTTAAAATCGGGTAACTGCCTTTGGTTTGAGCTCAAAGGCTTCCTTGGGAAGACTTCTGCCCAATGTAATGCTTCATGGAGTAAGAGAGGGAAGTGGAGAGACAAAATGGGCAGAGGATGGCCGAGACAAAGGCTTTGGTAGTGTGAGTAAGGAGGTAGAGGTGTGGGCCTTTTATAAGAGGAGAGGAGGGGCACTCTTGGAAGGTAAAGAAATGTCACTTTATTTCAAAATGGTATTCGGATTTAAGAGGTCCCACATTGATGTGTTTAGAGGATAAGGTGATAAGGGTTCTAAATCCACTTATCCAATACGTTTTGGACATGTGTAGGTCTTAGATATTACTTTATCATTCCATTTTATTTAAATCGTTAAATAATGAGGTCATCGCTGCATCATCATGATTTCATAAATAATTTAATTTCTTTAATTTCTAAAAATTATAAAAAAAATACTATGATGTAAGAAATATTTTTAGATTTCCAATGAATATTTATAGTCAAAAATATGATTTGTATAACCCCATGTAAAAAGTGTTTTAATAAAACATTTCATGTTTGTCTCATTTTTACTTTAACTTTAAATAAAGGGATATTAATGTCATTTTCCAACCAAAGTGGCTTAATGGGGTCCCCAAGTTGACACATGGGTTCTCTTGGTCATCCATGACACATCCAACGATGTTAGGACATGTGTCAAGTTCATTTCATATTATTAAAAAATTATTTTTACCTTAAACAACACTAATTACCTCTAATCGCGATTAAAAACTTAATAAGTTACTATTCACAAAAAAAAATATTTTTATCTCATTGAACCACATTTTACTTCTTAATGACAACCATGTATGTTGGATTTTTGAAATTCAAAACAAAAATTTTGCAAAATTTCATTTAAACGGAAAGATCAGTTTTTATAAGTACTACTTAGTGGTTTCACTATTCATCAAAAATTGAAGTTTTTCAGAAAAATCCCAAAAATTCACCCTAAGCTATATTTGATATTCCGAATTAAAAAATGAAGTCTATTTTACAAAATTCAAAACATATAAGTCACATTAATTAATTTAATAATTAATTTCCGCTGTCAGAGCAAATAGCGTGTTTTTATGAAACAATAAGTATCAAAAGATTGACACTAGTTTAAGTCTGATTTCAAAGTGAAATTAATTACAACGACCACTGTTGGATTTAATGGTAAAAATATATTCTAATTTAACTTTAAAACCATTTCAAAAGATAATCTAATCATATAAATAAATTAGATTAAAAGTAGGTTTTGAATTAAAATACAACATTTTACACTATTCATTAAAAAAATGAACTTTATCAGAAAGATTCCAAAAATTTACACAAAGTAAATTTTGATGTCCCAATTCATAAGAAGAGTTTTATTTGGTCCAAAAGGATGTATAAGAGTGAAAAAAAAACAATATTTAATGACGGTTCTCCATCAAAAGGAGATACGTGAACCTTTAGGGAAAACTAGGGCATATACGCCTAAAATTGAATTCTTTCCGTATTTTATGCCTTTATCTTTTATTGGATAAATGTAAAAACATTTAAAAACATATATAATAATATTTTAGTTATTTCTATCCATTCCCGCCAATACAACGACTACATGTTAACTACCATTTAAAATAATATTATTTTATTATTAGAGTGTAACGTAAGATTCCCAAGAAACTCATTGTTTCGTGTTGGGTACGCCATCGAGCATAGCGTCCCCATTAAAGTCATATTAATATTTTATTCACAAATATGGATAAATATGAAAATGTCATATTCTTTATTTACCTGGGGTGTTTCACATACAATTGATGTAATTTCCATTAAAAGTTCATTTATTCAATACAATAATAAATGAATATAAGATGATTAGAAATATCCAATGTTTCATCCATTAATTAGTAATTGATATGGTATTTATTTTTGAAAATCTAATCTATTATCTAAAATAACATAAAATTCAACTAAGGGAAGAAGGATAAGATTTGCAGGAAACACTTTCAATGAAATGTAGACTGTAGAAGAAAAATAATCATGGGATGTGATCATCATACAATATAGGGCGTTTACTACTAAATAAAAATCTATTTATTGAGGTTTTATTTTCACACCTTTATAAAATTAGTGAGAAATAAAAATGTGGGGATATTCAGAAAGAAAGAAGAAATTAACGATTATAGGATAGATAATAAGAATAAAATTTAAAACCTCTTTAATGTTCCCCTCATCAGAAATAGTTAACTACTGATATTTCTATTTGCCTGTGGGAGTAGGAGGTCATTGACATCAAAAAAAATATTAACATTCAGATATGATAACTTGTTAGTATAATTATTTACTCCTTCTATTTTAAAAGACTAGAGTTTGTGTGGTTCATTCGGAAGAGGTTTCTATCTATTCTGAGAATTAGCTAACTTATTCCCATATATTAAAAATTAATTTTATCGATGAACATCCTTATTAAACAAGAAATATTTACCAATTCCTCATTGAAAATTTACACAATGTTTCTTCCCACAGATTTACTATAAAATAAGGATCATTTTATTCTCAGTTTGGTTTTTAGACATTCTTTTTAATTCTTTTATTAATTTCATAAATCAATCTTGAAATTAATATGTATCTCAAATATTTATTTCCACCATAATATAACATTGAATGAATTATTCATATTTAATAATGTAGCATATGTTTAACTCCCTTTAGAGACTTGATTTTATGCTCTAGAAGAATGAATCAATCCTAGATTCAGGTTAGGTGATAATAATTGAATAATAAATCACATGTATTTTGAAATTTTCATTAGTAGTACCAACATATTCATCATCCTTCTACATTATCTGATCAAATTGTTTCTCCATTTTCTTATGTTGAATATGAGAAAATTACTTGTTGGAAAATAAATTTTTAAATTCCTCCTACTCCATAGTTTGAAACTCATATTCTTCTATCAATTATTTAATTATATTTGAACACTAATCTGATTGACATCTAGATAATAAATAGTGATATAATGTTTTTTTCTTTGAACACGGAAGACGGAAAAACACATTTTTCAATGGAACTGATCTTTTTCTCAATGACTAGGGGATTAATAGACCATTAAAAATAAGGTGGATATTTTCGTATGAAGGAAAAAATAGAGTGTTGTTACCTAATTTTCTTATTTTGAAGATCAGTTTTATTCATATATTGAAAAAATTGGGTGATTGTAGAAACAATATTTTTATTTTTAGCACAAATAACATTTACTTTCTAAAGACAATGATCATTTCATTATCCATCACATTTATCGTTAACAAGATTCATTTTGGTTTTAACCATTAAAAAAATCATATTGTGAAAAACTATAATCTTAATGGAAAACTAGATAATCATGAAAAATATTTTATAGTATGTATAAAACATGACACATGAATATATTAACCATAGTTTTTACAGTGGTCAGTCAAAATCCTTACCAAAACATTAATATTCTATCCATTATATATACATATCTCCCATGTTCTTGATAAAGTTTTATATTACTAGTATCTAAAGTTTAGTAAAACCTTTCACTGATACCAATAATTTTGACACATACATTTCATTAAAAGATATTAAAAATATATATATTAATATTAATCTTATAACATATCGATCCACATTATAATCAAATATGAATAATATTATTGGAATCTTAGAGACATAAAGAAATATTTCATAAAATATCTATATAGTCTACCAATTATTTCTTCATAACTATAACCCCTTGTAAAAATACCATAATTTATACATTTCTTCATAACATAGTAAAATGAAACATAATAAAGGGTACGATCTAATGATCAGTAAGTGTAAAAACAGAGATACAACTGATCATATAAGCATAACAAAGAAAACTGTATGGGAACAAGATATTAACATTTTAAAATTATACCATCATTATCATTGATCACACTATTAATCCATGGAATAATGAATGAATTTTTATCAGACACAAATCATAAAGGAATTAGGAAACATGATCTAAGATAGTATATCATTGGCATACAATACCAAATTGTGGCATACATATAAGTATATAAAATTGTTTCCTTAATAGTCAACATGGTTTTGAAAGTATTTCATAGTGTAATGTGTTAACTTCATAAAAAATCATAGAAGTCAAGGTTCACTACCATGACCATAAAAGTATAATACATTCCTAACTAATCATGTTTCACTCTCCCTTGCAGTCCACTTTTTCTCGTGAGATGTCAAATATCACCCAACACATTAGAGAGAGATATGTCCCATATTTCACATAATGGAATTCATATATTTGTCTTCAAAAACGTCTTATATCATTGAAAATAGGAAAAAACATTAAAATAATTATAGTTCATAATCATTTAATCATACCATAACCCTGAAAATAGAAATGGTCTTCATAATCGATTCATAATTTCATCACTACATAACCCCTGGAAAAAATGGGTTTTTTAAAATAATTTCCATTATATAAATATACCATGTAGACAATGAACAAGATAATTTATATTGGAACATAACCATAGTAAATAACAAGTGAAATCAACATTTTTTGTCGTTAAATTATATAAATACCCTTAAAAGTGAATTAATACATTTTTAGGGAAAATAACCTTTATATTCTTAAATAAAATATTTAAAACAACTTGTCAATTATAAAGTAAAAAAATATTCTTTGAAGAAAAACTTTTAGTATTTTAAAAGAATATAAAAACTATTTTCATTAGGGTGACACTAAATGTTCGTGTTTTATATGTTAATAAACATTCATACTATATTTTTTCGGAAATGTCACAAAGTGGATCCTTTGGAAAATTAAAACATTTCATTTAATTTTTTTAAAAATTATTACATGATAATAAATTAATTGAGAAAATAAAAATATGACACTAAAAAACATATTTACAGTAATTATATAAAAAATGTATATGGAATAAAATGGTTTCCTGACCCAAAAGGGATATGAATTCAATCTTCATTAATGATATACTTTCATTTTGAAGAGTATGCAATTTGGGGAAAACAAAAATAAAATATATATTTTAAGAAAATAATAGTATCATAATAAAATAAGTAGGTTTTATTAGAGGTAGATCATAATATTTAATTTTTAGTGGAAGATTCATAATCAATCCTGATAAATAAGGAGATTATGAAATAAAACCCCAAACTCATGTTTTCCTTTATGAAAAGAACTCTAACTTAATATGTAAAAGAAATTTAAATTTTTTATAATTATATACTCTATAAATTGTTATAATTATAATGTCATATATTTTCCCTTAATATCATTTCAACACCGACTTTTGTCAACAATTCTGTATTTAAATCATTATTTCTTAGTGTTAACTATTTTATTTATCATTAATATTTCTGTTCAGAAGATTCAGTCTATATGCATTTATCTTGGTCAATCATCACTAGAATATTTATCAATTAATAAATATAATATTTAATATTTAAATTAATATATATATTCATCCATAAATTATATATATATAAATTAAACACAATTTTCTGTGATATTTTATATTATATGTACAGATGAATATTGTATTCATTTTTCTATAGAAGGAATGAAAAAAAGATAAATAGAAAAAATAATTTATAAAATCATTGTTATATCACATATATCTTACGTATTAAACAAATTCATCATCATTAAAAATGAAAAATAATAATAATGATAATTAATTCCTATAGCATTGTGGAGGTGGTAGTCCACACATATTCATGAGTGACGATATCGTTTCCCAAAGGAATTTATGGTATGTAGACAAACAATATATTATCAATTAAAAGTATAATTTTTTCATAAATATCATATATAAATATTAAACCCATAATAATAATCATAAATTAAATATGTTGATGAAAAATGAATTTTTTCGTTTTGTGGAGACGATAATCAATATATACGCATAATCGATACATTGACATCTCATTTGATGAGAAATTGGTTTTAAAATGGAATTTGAATAATTTTAATAACATTTCATAATATTTAGGATACTGAATTTAAAATTTTATGATAAATATATTTTTATGATTTAAATTAGAGTAGAGACGAAAGTTATCGGTTGAATTGACTACCTCTTCATCAAAAATGACACATTTATATCACATCAAAAGGGACTTTGGGATGGTCTTTTGGGAATAAATGGACCTCTATAATGTAGATAAGGATGTTTTTAAAAGAAATTTATATAAATTTTTTTATATATGAAGATCATTGTGTTTAATATATGTGATATAGGATATTCCATTTTATAATTGAGTTGTTGGAAAATTTTGTAATTTCTAAAAATGTGAAATTATTTTAAATTCATTATCATTGCAAATGACTAAAAATTTATATGTACTTGAATTGAATGAAGACCAATGTTGTAATACCTTCAACTAATGAAATATATAACTTTCGTTATTTCATTTTAATGATAATCATTTTTTAACTCATTATGAAAAAATGTTAATTTTAAATACAGTAACAAACGGTATAAAATTTAATGTTATGATTTTTTAATTATATGGTTTGAGATGACCTATAAATGGTTAATTAATTAAATTTTAGACCATATCATATACATTTTATGTTATTTCAAAATAATTATATTTTTTAAATAATTTAATAAAATAATATTTTTATAAAATATCATTATTGTCAATTTTGAAAATATTCATTTAATTTGACATAGAAGACATAAATACAATGTTATAATTATAATATAATTTTTCAAAGAATTATAATATGTCAAATTAACATATAATATTCATGGAGACTTATAAATTACTATAATTATGTCACATATAATATTTTTATAATCAATAATTTTATTTTTTTCATCAACTAATAGAATACTGTTTTGCTGTTTTGTAAGCTTTTAAGATAAATATATAAATCCTATATATAGATATAAATTTACATCAAAAATATAATTTAATTATACATAAAAAGGATAGTAATATTAATTAATGAAAATAATTATTCCAATTTGAGAACATAAATGATATTTAAAACATAGTGTGTGTTTTGGTAACATTCTATAGTTTAAATAATATGAAAACAATATTCCAGGACAAGTTTGGAAGAAACTATTCAATTTGGATTGATTACCAACATTTATTTTTCAGATCTTATCTAATCGATATTTTTAATTCAATTACTTAATTTTTTTTAAACAACTTACAAAAATCTAATTAAAAAACTTATAATATATAACCTATTGTAAAACCGAAAATAATTTCCCCTTAAATTCCATTTGAACTCCCTTAAAACATTTTCTAAAAGCTATCCATTTTAAAGAAGCGAAGGTGTATACTATGGAGAAAACAATTCAATGAATACATAATACTATTAAACCCCCCCTAAAAGACACCCAAAAACATTTTAAACAAATAATAGTAAATAAATAAAACAACTTGAAATAATAATTAAGAATGATAACCAAATATATGAGGAAAAAACTATATATGGTTTTGATGCATGATTTGGATAAACTAACAAAAAGTATCTAAATTATACTGGAGTGTTTTTATGTTTTTCTAAGTAGTTTTTAAATTGTTTTATATACCAATAATAGAATCTGGTAAACCCTTGAGTTCCCTAAAACCCCATTTCAAAGTAATAAAATACTAAAGAATCATATAATCCTTCATTTTAAAAATAAATCGCTTAAAAATAATGTAAAAACATTATAAAAGTTTAGAACCACACTCAAATTTCGGACACAATCATCCAAGGTAGCCCTAATAACTCTTAAAAGTTTTTTATCTGGCACAAACTAATGACCCTTCAATTGAATTATTAAGATAATACATCCCTTTGAATAGATTATACTAAATAAAAATGGTGAATCTAGATCCTAGTACCGCTTACGATCCTTGTGTCTAATACTATTTTTTAATGATCCAATTCTTATCTTCCCCCATTAAGGCATCGAATATTGGTCCATGACATACATGAAGTTCTTCCACTATTACCCTAGGATTGTAAAAAGAAATATGAAATTATATTGATATCATGTGCATAGATGCACCTGAAGAATTAATAACCAATAATGTCCTTACACCTAGTAGACCGACATGATCCTAACATACCTTTTATGGTAATATCAAATACAAGAAAACCATAAAATATATATGAGAAAAAAAATATCATTAGAATAATTAACTTATAAAAAATGAAGAATATGTTTATATTAAATACATAAATAAATAATATGATATATATACATTGAGATACATAAAATACAAGGTGGATGAATCATCAATTATACCAAAATAATAAAAGGTTACATAACTACATAGAAACTTATCCATTTGTAAAAATAGTTTATCTACTTGAAGTAACTCCCAAAACAGATCAAGAAATTAGATAAAAAATTTAACACATCTAAGAATAACCAAATATAGAAAAGTAACATGATTGTCTAGAGTATAAAATGTATTTTAGGGATCCACCCCACATCTCATGCATGCAATTTATGGATAAATCCAATTCATTCTAGTTTGAAGGTACCTTAAAAGGTAGGATTTCCACATCATTCCAAATAATTTAGCATGTTAATATCCTTCAAAAATAAATCTATTTATAATTTGGATAAAACAATATATAATAATATATCATTATAAAATAGTTAAATTAGAAGTGGCTTATAATACAATGAATCAATTTTATGAAAAGAATAACGAAAAAATTAATTTTTTAAATATTATTTTTTGTAAATAGAAATTTATGAAATTTAAAAGTAGACAACATGGAAACCATAGCTATTAGAGTAATATCAATGAAAAGTATTACATAACTGACATAAATGCAGACAGGTGTCTAATAAAAAATATTTCCAAACACTAGGTATTTCCCCACCTATCATAATTGAGGGAGAAAATACCATAATGTAACACCCATATATTTTATGAAATATATTTTTTAAATAAATTAAACCTTTTCCATATTTTTCAATACACACAACACTGAGTGTATCTTACACTACATGAAATAATAAATTTCCCTTGTATTAAAAGAAACAATGAGTTTAAATGAGAAATGATATAATATTAAAATATTTTTATTTCAGTTATTATATAGTGATTATAATGAAAAGTCTGAATTGTATATACTAAATAATAAAAGTACATGGTATACATAGGTAAATAAAAATGATTTCTCTAGTAACCAATAAATCTGCAATGAAAATAAAAACTATTTGATAATAAAGGAAATCCATTTATGAACAACTATTTTTTGTCCACAAATTTGATTTAAATAAATAAATTAAAACAAAAAATTTTGGGGATTTACTGTAAAGATATTTAAATTTTATATATTTAATTAAATTTTTAGCCTTCATCAAATGTTTTTTAGATAATATATAAGAATAAATCCAATTTTATGATTCAAACTATATTTTTAAAAAATTATTCATATCAATTTTTACACACTTATATTATTATTTTTTCTAATTTGTAAATTTTTTTTAAAATAGAATTCATTTTATGAATAATCATGTAAAAATTATATTGGGATTAATTTGGGATTATTTTCTAAGAAGATATATTTTTCTATTAATAATATAAACATCCGGTTTTTATTAAAAATATCCATTAATTTTAATGAATTTAAATACATTAAAATTATTTAAATATTGTTTTTAAACTACATTTAGTTCATATATATATATATATTTATCCAATTTATTTCATTTTAATCAATTTTATATAGAATTATGATAGAATTATTTTAAAAATTTTGAACATTTTATTTGGAAACTCACTTTCTCATCAATATTGTGGGAGTAATTTAAATTAACATTTTACAATTCTCGTAATTTTATTTATAAAATATTGACTTCATATTTTTAATATTCATAAATTAAATCATCTAATATTGAAAAATTAATTTTTTAACAAAATTAATAATAAAAACATGAATTATTATTCATTACATTTTTGGTAAAAATGTGTTTAGCATGAGTTAAACTAAAAATACTAAGGTTAAAAAAAATATTCAATCCACATTTTATTGATATATTTTTGGTATATATTTTATATGACAGATAATGGAAATTTTTTTAGCTTTTATCCAAGTGGAAAATTATGGCACACCTTTTTATTTTGAAACATTAATAATGTTCCACTCACCTCACTTATAAAAGGCCACCCAATCTCTACACCCCTTTACACCACCAAAACCCATTAATTCATAAAATTCCTCCCCAAATAACTTTTTTATTTCCATTCTAATATCGAAGAATCCTTACATTGATCAGAAATCCACCCTATGAATCATTTTTTTTCTATCCTACAGATGTTGACTAAATATGTGGAAATACCCTCAAGTGAGAATTTTAATATTTATATTCCTCCACCTCCATAAATTATTATTATGAAATATTATGATATAATAAAAATAGTTTCTTCAATTTAAATAGATAATTTTATGTTATGTTAATGACCTATTTCCATCTCCACTTATATCTAATGGGATATAAAATTATTGTTTTCATGTACTGTAGACAACCGCCTCACAAACTGTTGTTAGTTGTTTTCTATAACTACCTATAAAGACTGGATATAATGATGTGTTTAATATTTTTATATTATATTTATGATATTATAATACCTCTATAATTATAATACCTCATATACCTTCTTCCATCATAACCATTTGTAAAATAACAATGTAGACCATGTGTACGGAGGACTACCACCACAACAACTGATGTAAATCATTTTATAATTTGATGAATCCAGAAAACGATTAAATGAGTAAATATTTTATTTTTCATAAAATTTTACATATAGACTTTTTATATCATATATTACTTATTACATTACATTCTTTGTGGGATATGATAATGTTATTCATGTGTATGGTGGACTACGTCCTCTTGAAGTGATGTGATTTTTTTCATGTACGTTTCTCTTAGATGGTAATAATGGTAGATTTTAATATAAAATATGATATATATGCTATAAAAAACTATAATGGTAATATATCATTTACCATACATTATTTCTTTTAATCGTTAAAATATAAACATTGTTAATGCTTACATTCAACATACTATCTCTATGAATGTTGCATTTCAATTTCAAACTATAACATTTATGGATTATGATAAATAAATATACAATGAATATATAACATATTTATATCATTTATAAAATAATAGATATAATTAAACCATGATACAATAAAAAGGACCAGCAAATAACAAATCATAACATACAAGAGAAATAAAGTAGTTGTTACTCAAAATGAGATTTGACAATTAATTATTGATAAATGTGAAATAAATGGTAATAATTAAATAATTTATGGTATGAAACCTATGAGTTATTTTATTATAGATATATTATGAAATTATATGTATTATATAGTAGGCTTGAATGTATATGAAGGAAGTCGATACTTAAGGTAAGTAAATTTTAGAATCTCTTCTAGTTGAGGAAAACTTATGGAAATTCACTAATTATTTCATTTTTATAGGTAATATATAAACACAATCACATTTTATATCATTAATAACTTTAAATTTTTTATTTTAAATCTTTATTTTCTAATCATTATTTTGGATAATGATTTAAAATATTACTGAAGTGGTAATGTATTTTTCAAATCAAATTTATATATGTGATGCACAAACCATTTTCACCACATTTTCTTATATTCTCTTTATATAATTTAATTGAATATGATTTATATTTATTCTCAATAAAAATACATCTATTTTTATATTAATTTTATGATACAAATTTGAATGTGTTTATGGTTTAAAATATACCCATGCATTAAGGGATTTTATCTCAATTTACCTTCTTTAGGACATATGTCCTATTATGCACCTATATCATTTTATTCAGTGTATATATTGCCCCTTTGACATGTAATATAATAAATTTATTAATTATGATGATATTATAAGTTTTATTTATTATTATTCTTTAATGGGGCATTTTATTCATTATTACCAATTTGGTAAGAGTTTTATAATTCAATCTCATCTTTTATCAAAATATTAAATGAAAATGTATGTGATGATGAAATATTATGATATGTATTTCAATAAAATCATTTATTTTATTATTATATGGTTACTTCATGAGAAAAAAATCCCTTCATTTACATATCTTAATTTATTGAGGATACCAAATTAATATTTTAGTTAAAATTGTCATTATTTCTCTCTTCTCTTGAAACCCATTTATCTTTCAAATATTGGTTTTTTTAAAATGTTTTCAAAAATGTTTTTTTCATTCTATGATTCATTTATTAAATTATTTTTATGCATGTATGAAGTTTTTAAAAATAATGTTAAAATAACCATCACATAATTTTTCAAATAGTGCATGTTTGGATTTTATTGATAATTATAAAGTAAAATTTGTTTTGACGGGTATATAACAAACAAAATTTACCACTATCATGAAAAAAAATTTCAATGAATCATCAATTTTATGTTTTAAATTTAAATTAAAATGAAAATTATTTACAAATTTTTAATGGTATATTAGATTAAATATTATATATAAATGAATTTTTATTTTCCCCAAGAACTATTTTTAATTTTTTAAGGCTTTTTTTATAAATTTTAATATTTATTTATAAGGAAACACATTTCCAAAACATTTTATGATTTTATTTATAAAAATTAATTTTCAAAGAGAACATATTTTTTGGGAGAATATTTTCAAATTATCTTTCAAAATCATTTATTATCTATGTTGAAATCCATTTATATTTGTTATTATATAAAGGGGATTTAATCCAAAGATATCATTACAATTATTTAAATGAATGATTATTTATGATGTAATTATGGTTATGAAACGGGTTACACATCCTTGGTTTACACCATGAATAAATTCATAAGAAACCCTCTTTTTCCTCAAAGGTTATGTTATGATGATATGACGAAATGACTATAAAACCATTCCCTTTTACATGGGTTATGATATTACAAAATTTTATGTAACCCATTTCTTTTCAAGGGTTATTATATTATGGGAGTTTTATGATCTTTGGGAAAACCTACAAATTATTTTCATTTTATGATAGGTGAGAACTATATCACCCTCCATTATATTGGTTAAAGATATATATTACAGAGGATAGTAAAAAAAATTTAATGGGGTGTGAACCCAGTTTAGAAAGTTATTTATTCCACTATAATGGTATTTTAAGTGAACCATGACAAAAATGATTGTTTGAGGACAAAACCATTTTAATATGATTTCCTTGGAAATTAACCATTACTATTATAGAAATGATTTTATATACTTATTGTTATGCAACAATTACTTCTCTTATTTCAATTTGATTATCTCATGGTTCATGTCCATAAATTTATATGTGATTCATTTCATATGAACTTCCAATATTTATTCCATGAATAAAAATTTTGATATTCTATTTATAAGGTATAGTATTCTTCTATTATTCATTTGTTATCATACAATAATACTCATGTTATTCTTATGTATGTTCCTTTTTTAATCTTACTGAGCATATAATTGTACCGGTCCTTATAATTAAATTCCCTTCGTTATGAATATATATTTTGGGTAGGTTGTGTCAAATAATATTATTATGAGGTAAGATATTTATAATATATGTTTAATAACCTTAATGAAATAATAATTTTTTTACCTATTATCTAGATTCCCAAAACCATTAACATCCTCATGGTTTTTTTCTAAAATGTATTGAATATGATTTAAAAAAAATCTAATATCTTTGTATTAGAATATAGTGTGGATATAGTTGGTACTATAAAAATGTGTTAGTTTTAATTAATAAAAAAGGATTATAAATCATTAGTGAAGTCCCAAGGGATATTTATAAGGATATATCTTAAGATACATGTATGAATGATTAAAAGGTTGTGTCAATGTATAAGAAAATGTCCTGGAATTTTTCAGATGGATTATGCTTTTGGTTTTGAAAGAATTAAAAAACTATATGGATATTACATTAAGATGTTTCCATAATATAGAGATACATAGGGGTAATAAAATTGAAACAGGTGAATTTAGTTGGACTCAATTGTCACCTAGAAAAAAATAATGGCCCTTGTTCCACACCATGTTATACTCTCCTGAGGGATATGATTTTGAAATCAATAAATTTATTAAGAACAATCATGAAGGTTATAAATAGATGATAAAACTATGTTTTAATTGAATAAAAATATTTTTTCATGATTTATACATATTATAGTTTATATTTTAGGATTATTTTTTTTTCACACTTTAATTATAGTTTCTCATACTATTATTTTTCCTTTTTTTCAATGGATGGAACTAGAAGAAATAATGTTTGCACTGAATCTGATGAAAAATTTAGTGACTAAGAGAAATCTAATTGGTTGATAACTGGAGGGGGATATATTATGGTTATTTATAATATCTTATCTTGATATAAGATAAATAAAATGAACATTGGTGATATTATTGATGTGTAAAATAAATGGAAAAAGAAATGTTATGATATTTCATGTGCTAATGAATATAGAGGATTGAGGATTCATCTTCTGAGGTGTCAGGATACTAGGAATAAACAGAAATAATAACATTTGAAATGGAGGTTAAGTTGTTATGTGAGGGGAAAATAATGTCATAGAGTGAAATAAATATCATGGAGTTCAATGTATTATATGTGGGGAATAAATGAACTTTCAAAGGTAGTGACCAAACCCATGAATTGTCATCCATACCAAAGAAGGACTTATTCTATGTAAATCATTTATGTGTTTATTTATTAGAATTCATGGATTATGAAATATATATGTATGTTATAGTATATGTTTATCCTTAATGATTTTAAATAATATGTTTAATGGTTTTGATTGAAAATAAGTATGATTTAATTAAAATGTGATATTTTGATTAAGGGAATATAATAATTAATATATTCATTATGTTGAGGAAATAATTTTTTTATTGGATAATATTGATTGAATTTGAACTAAATAATTATTTGAGGGTAATTTGATTTAGGTTTTCATTGATGGACATTAAAAAAATTTGGATTTGATGAATATATTAAATAATATATAATTTCATTTAAATAATCCAGAATGTGTAAATTTGTAAAGGTATTTATGTTTTCATTATAGTTTCATGGTAATTAAATATATTACCTTATTTTAAGAGAACATACCATCAATGTATCCCCATATATGGTATGTGACATTAAGAGAAAATTCACATTTTTTGGCTATTAATGATAAGTTGATTTTAGAAATTTATCTTCCTTCTATTAAAATGTTTTGAATTAAATTTTAAGAAAACATGGAGGATCCTTAATATTCACTTTTCATGGAATGTATTATATTATTCCTTGGATGGTGTTTTCGAGATTTATGTATTATTTCAACATATTATGATTTATGGGTATTGGATAACCACTTCTAATAATTGAAATTTTGATTTTGAATTGTTAAATAAAGTAATAAAAATCCTTATTTATTGGGTATTTTGATCAACTAGTGCTTTAATCATTAACAAATTTCTTATTTATTTCAAGGAGTAAGAGTTGAAGTGGATATTGATTATAGCACAGCTAAATGAATAGATTATTTAGATAAAATTAAATGAAATTAATTAAGTTTGTCTTCACAATAAAATTAAGAATATTTATGAAGTGGATCATTAAACAAAATTATATAAATATACCATCATTTAGGATGAATGAATAGTATTTTCACATATCACAGATTTATGGATTTTTTATTGTTATATTTCACCGGAACATGTTCCCTATCACTCTCCATCAGTATTAAGGTGTTATATTTCCCTTATATGTACATGTTTTCACTTACAATAAATTTCATACATTGTAGAAATGTAGTATGTGTTAGTCTAAATGACCCTTGAACATCACTATCTCACTTTTAATGATAGATTTTTTAGCCCTTTTTAAAAGTTAGGCTTCCCACAAAGGGATTTTAAAATGAAAAACCATTGATTATTGAAAACAAGTTCAAATTTAAAATATAGAATTTGTTTAAAATGATAGAATTTAACACCCAAATGTTTTGTGAAATATATTTTTCCCAAATAAATTTATTATTTTTTATATTTTTCAGTAAACGTAACTTCAATATTAACCTTTTTTACAAAAAATATAAAGTTTAAACAAAAAATGATGTACTATTAGTTATTGTAATGGTGGGTATGAATATGATCTTATAAATTTTGAAAATATTTTGTTTTCACACTCACATATATATACATATATAGTTACTTTGTGACCAATTTATAAGAAATGGAAATAAAAACTATTTTCAAAAAGGAAATATTTTCCTAAAAAACACTTTTCATATGAAGAAACATAATATAAAAAAATAAATTAATTAAATATATTTTTGTGATTTATATTAAATAAATATATGTTTTATATGTTTTATAATAATTTTATCATTAATCTTATGTGTTTTCTAGAAATAAAAAATGAATAAACCCAATTTTAAGTTTAAATTTGTATTTTTATAAAAATTAGTTTTGTATAATTTTTCACCATTATATTAAAATGAATTTTCCTGATTATTTTAAATGAATATTAATTTTTGAAATAAAAATATCGAAATTCTTTTATTTTGATTTTCTTATAATTTTTTGAGAATATAAATGTTTCGATGAATAGTGAAAAATACTTTTTTTATTAAGTATATTTTAATTTAAGGAATTAAGAATCATAAATAATTATTTCAAATTATTTTGAAAGAAAAATTATATCAATTATATATCTATTAATACAGTTTTTATCATTTCAATTAAATTGTATAAAATTATTATGTACAAATGTTTTAATATTATTATCATTTTCTATTTGGAAAACCACTATCTCAATGCGATTATGGGATTAATTTAAATTAATATTTTAAACATATGTTAATTGAATTTGAAAAAATGTATTAAATAAATTTAATAATAAATGTTTTTATTATATAATATGGACTACTTAATTTTTTATCATTATTAATAATAAAATAATTAAAAATAATTTGTTGTTATTGAGGTTATAATTTGTTTACTGGGGTGGGGGTTAAACTAAACAAATAAGGGATAAATATGCACCAAAACCTATCCAAAACAAATATTTTGTACATATTTATAGATTATATCTTCTATAATTTATTATTGTAAATTATATTATCCTTTTTGGAATGTGAAAACGTGGGTATTCATTTTTATTTTAAAAAATTACTAGTTTTCCTGTCACTCACTTATAAAAGGACACCTCCTATCCTATCTCATTGACACATATGGAACCCATTATTTCATTAAATAGATAACCATATGACATAATTACATCTCACATATCATCCTATAGTCCATAGTTTTTTCATAATTCCATCATATGAATCTTTTTTAGGAAAACAAAAATATGTTTTCTAAAAAAGAGGTAATGTCTATAACCAAGACTTAATTTTTTTCCTTCCTCCATCTCCTTAAATTATTATTAAAACAATATTATAGAATAAAATAAATATATGTCATATAATAAGCTATCTTTTTATGTTAATCCTATATATCCATCTATTCATCTGTCTAATGGTATAGAAAACCATCGTCCGTGTGTACGATGGGAAAACCCCTCACGAACCAATGTTATTCATTTTCTATCACTACCTCTCACAGATGTATATAATGTTATATTTATTTATTATATATTATATTAATGATATTATTATACTTATTTAATTATAATATCACATATATCATCTTACCTCTTATCTCATCGGATAAGAGTAATATCGCTCGTCTGTTCGGTTGACTACTAAGACACAAACCGATGTGATGTGTTTTTCATTTTTTTCATGTATGGAAATAAGGGTTCATTTTTTATAATATATATGATATTTTTAATGTTATTTTACTAATGTAATTATTTTATCACATACAAATTATTAATATCTACCCTGTTGGGGATACAATAATTTATTTCTTGTACATGGCGGACTATTGCCGCAGGAAGTGATGTGACAGATTTTCCATGTAAAAATTATATAAAAGGTAATAATGTTATTTTTAAATAATTTTTTTTGATATATATGAAATAAAAATATTATTTCTGAATTTTAATATTTCATTTACCCTTATTTATTTTATTTCTTTCAAGAAAATTAAAATTTCATTTATGCATACGTACAACTTAACATCTCTATGAATGACTATTTCATTTTCATTATCTAAACATTATTTATTATGATAAATAAATACTATATTAATAATTATTATAATTACATCATTGAAAATATTAGGGATATTATGTGACTATGATAAATTTAAAAGGAAAAAAAAATAAAAACTCAAATCATACATAATAAAAAAATGTAGTTATTATCAAAATATGATTTTAATAAGTAATTGTTGATAAATAGTTAATTAAAAGTCATATGTAATTAGTATATGTTATGATAAATATTATTTTGGTTTTTAATATTTTTATAATAAAATTATTTTGATTATACATATGTTTTGAATTTTTATAATAGAAATTAAGACTTAAGGTATATGATTTTTAACTTTGTTTTATTTTTGGGAGGCATATGAAAATTCCCTAATCATTTCATTTGTGTGGTGTATACAAATCCTCCATGAAATTTTATATCATTTATATCCATATTTTAATTATATTTTAATTTCCATTTTATTTTATGCTTTATTGGTGCTTAAGATTCAAAATATTACAAAAGCATTAAGGTATTTATGTCTCACTTTTATATTACTGAGTTACATTCCACTTTAAACACTTTATTCTTATATGTTTTGTATACACATTAAATTAATTCATTTTTTATTAATTATCAGGAACATAATTTTAATTTTCATATCCATCTGAGGGTCTCTCTTCTACAATTATTATAGTTACAATGATTACCAAAAGGTAATGTATTTTTATCTCAATTTTCCATCTTTCATACATATGTCATGTTATGAACTAATATTATTTCATGATATGTATATAAAACCATGTTTATATCTAATATGAAGAATTTAATTTTTCTCATTATATTTTATATTTCATTCGATGTTATTTTTTGATGGGTCTTGTGATTAAATTTTACCAAATTTGAAAATGTTTTATGATAGAATCTCATTGTCTATCCATATTATTTATGATTATAATTTTTATGATGAATTATTATCATATATATCTCAAGAATATAAATAATTTTATGACCTTTTTGATGGCACTACGGGCTGTGGGAGTCGGCGCTCCCTTTGGCATCAATGGATTTTAGGGTTTTGGTTCGGCCATGTCGATTCCATTCTTTCTTGGTTTCAATCGGCTTTCTCATCCCGGCGGAGTGGCGTCGGCGGCTCCTTCCTTGACGTCTGCTTGTGATCCTCGGTGATTGGTTGAGGTGTGCAACTCTACTGTTGTGGTGAAATCGATCTCTTCGGTCGGTGTTCATGCGGCTTTCAAGCCTCACGCTGGATCAGCAGAAGCTTTCCAGCCATCTCATCTGATCTCGAAGACTAATGCGGTCTGAGGTGATTTTCTGTCTTCATCAAGTCGAGAGGTGGTTGATGCGGCGGTAGCCGCTATTGAGGATTTTCCGGTTCTGCCCCGGGAAGAGTTGCTTCGTGATTCAGTTCCGTCCCATGGTGATGTTATTCCTGGCTTTAACTCCATTTATGATGCGATGAAAAAAATCAAATGGAGGGTTAAAATTGGATGGAGCATGTTCATTTGCGCAGTTGAAGGACTCAGGTCCTAGTAAAATTCTTTGCAAGGGTTCATCAACTCACGTTGAAGCAAATTCTGTAGCTCTTGATGAGAAAATGTCAATTGGGAAAAAATCATTGATTGCACGACTTTTCCTTCCTAAAGGTGTGGAACCATGGAAGTTTGATGATTTTATTCGTAGAACCTCTCTTTTGTGGGGTTTCTCTAATTAGAAATCTGTTTCGTTTGGTCGAGGATTTTTCCTCTACCTTTTTCCGTCTAATGATCTGATGCTTCGAGCATGGAGCATGTGATCTTTGTTTCTCAAACCTAGATGGCTTCATTTACATGAGTGGTCATTGGATTTTAATGTCCCATGTGCAAGAAATTCTTTTTCTCAGTTATGGATTCGTCTTCATGGACTCAATTGGGTCCTCTGGCACTCGAAAATTCTGCATGATATTGGCATGGAAATTGGGACTCCGATTCCTCTTGATAAAGAGACCAAGGATGTTCGGTTTAGTCATTATGATAGGATGCTGGTGGAGATTGATCTCAGTACCACTCTGATTGACAAGGTAACACTTTCCACTCCTTCTGAAAACATTCACATTGATGTTGAGTATGAAAAAAAACCTCTTTTCTGCAATGAATGTATGCCTGTTGGACACTCATTGGAGTTATGTCAGAAGAATGTTTCTTGTGGGGAATGTGGGGTGAGAGGACATTCAGCAGATCTCTGTCGTAGGAAGTCAAAGGGAAAGGATTCGATGTTTCCAAAATATACTGCTCATGATGGTGATTCACTTAGGGATCTGGTTCCCAACGATACTGGTAAAGGGTTGTCAATTGACGTTTCTCCGATGAAGGCCCATCGTGGCCCCTCTATGACTCTGTCTACTTTAGTCAAAGAGGTTACTTCAGTTGTGGACCCTGATACCCTCCAGGTTGATGTCTCCAAGCAGAATGATGCGCAACAACATTTTGATTGTCAGCAGGAAATCCAAAAGCTTTTCCATGTTTCTAAATTACCTGAAAATGGGGGAATGTTTCTGAGGGTGAACAACAGGATGTGGGTACCTCTATTAGGGCCTTAGACAGTGGTGGTCATACCTATTATAGGGATGTTGTTTGAAGTGGAAATACAAAGGGTTCTTCCAGTGAGGGTTTCACATCTGTTCCCATAAAGAGGAGACCACGCAAGGATTATTCTAATGTCCCTAGAAACGTGTCTACCTGATCGTCGTCTAAGGTGTCAAAGAAGGTGGATACAAATATTTTTCAAATCTTAAATTGGGATAAGTCTTAATCAGAGTGGGAGAAAGTTGATGAATCTGATTATGGATATTATTTTTCATATTATGATCTCTAGACCTGTTTTTGGTGGATGTGGGAATTTCTGTTTGTTTGATCCCGTCTGCCACTCTTATGTACTTTATTCCTTCTTTTCAATAAATGGTCAGAATATTTGCTTCTGACTAGACATTTCTGTTATAGATAATTTTATTATCTTTTTGTTATTTCATTATAATATGTTTTTTCACATAATTTTTCTATCATTATATTATCAGGAGAAAAAATAATTATTTATGAAATATCATTATTATTTCCCACTTCGGTCGAAAACACTTTTTCTTCCAAAACCATTTTCTCTATTTTTTTTTATATTTTTATCATTATCCAAATTATTTATTGAATATATTTTTACACATTTTATAATTATTAAAAAATGGTTCGAAAGGAATATTATTTTCTTTTACAAAAGCATACTCTTTTGGCTTTTACTAAAAAGAAGAAAGGAATATTTTTATAACATGTATGATATGAATGTAATTTCCCACTATCATAATCATTATTTTATTTCAAGAATCCTCATTCTATTTGAAATGTTTATTTTCAAATAAAATTATGTCCAAAATGTTTTATGAATTTTTATCCTTTAAATGTAATCTTT
The DNA here is from genome assembly GCA_963277665.1 of Viscum album. Lineage (NCBI taxonomy): Eukaryota > Viridiplantae > Streptophyta > Magnoliopsida > Santalales > Viscaceae > Viscum > Viscum album. The sequence goes on along the minus strand of OY728123.1, from coordinate 606,668,585 downwards.
ATTGAAAAGTTATTTTCCTAACGAAATTCTATAAATGATTTTGAATGCTTCAATTATATTTTTCAGTGATTATTTTCAAATAAAATATTTCTAAATGGATTGATGAATTTTTAGTATTAAAAATTTATTTTAAATGAAATTTTATTTCCCTCAATAAATGTTTGAAATTAGATTTCAAAATCATTTCCATCATTGATGACATTTATTGATTTTACATATGACTTACTAGGGATATGATCTAGGATACAATTATAATGATTTATATGAAGGTTTTTTTATTTATTATGGAATGGTTTCTATGAAACATATTTCTCTTCCATAGGTTATAAAATGATGATATTCTTAAGAAACCGACTTCTTTTCTTGGGTCATGCTATGATAAAATGATGAAATGATTATGAAACCTATTTATTTTCCATATGTTTTGACATTATTAAATGAATATAAAACACATTTCTTTTCATGGTTTTTTATATTATTGATGTTATATGATCTTTTGGAACTCGTATTTATGATTTTCATTTTGTGATAGGTGGAACCTATATGTGGCTCCAATTCATTGAATTAATATTTATATCTAATGAGATAAATTATACTGGAAAAGGGAGTGTAGCATGTATAGTAAGGGAGTTTATATACAATCATTTTCTTAGTTGTTTGTATTGACAACTATGATGGTTTGGGGAGTGAACCCATTAAAATAATATAGCCTCAACATGTATCCTTGACTACTATAGAAACTTATTATTATTATGTGTATATCACAATTCCATGAGTTATGTAATTTGTATACTCTCATAGATAGTGTTCATTGATTTCTTTATGATCCATATCTTATCAACGACCAATATTTATTCCATTAATCAAGATTTAGATCTTTGATATGAATAATATGGTTTTCATTAGTTAGTATCATGTTTTCATAACATTATTATCTTGTTATTCTTATGTAACTCCTTTTTCACATTATATAGCATCTAAGTGCACCCATTATTAATTTTTTCCCATTGTTATGAATAATGTTTTATATAGGGAATTTCTAAAAAGAGTACTATATTTTATGATTTCCATGTTATATTTTTAATAAGATTAATGTGATAAGAAGATTGTATACCAACACTCCAAATACAATAAACTATTGAGAGCCCCATGCACTTGTTTGTTTAATTTAATTAATAGTCAACTAAAATGATGTATTATGTATGTATGAGAAGCCTAGTTCCCCAAAAATATTTTGTGTAAAGACTATCATAGAACCAATATTTGTATCATGATGATAAATTTTTACAATAATTATCATTAGAAATCCCACCTAGCCACTCATGATTTCCCATGATATACTAAATTATGAGATTTCGGGTGGTAATCTCATAAAAATATATAAAAATAAATAAAAATTAAATCAGAATGCCACCACAAAAAACATCACAGTAAAGAACCACAATTACATTAATATCATATATTACAATACATAAGTCCATTTTTTGGAACCTTCTCCTTTATATCTTCAATAAAAGTGAATTTCTATAATATAAATGAATTGTTTGAAGGGAAGATTATCATTGTAAAAACCACATAGAATGTGACAATCATACCTTATGTGTATTATTAAATTTTAGTTTAAATATCATAAAATTCATAATCTTTTGACTATTAATCTCAATGAAAAAACTATAAATTTATATGAACACTTAGTGTGCATGAATTTATACAATTTATTTTATACATTCAAAAAATTCAAATCCCACTCACATTTTAAGAATTTACTAAGAGAAATAACTATCTTTTAAAATAATATCTTATGTATACTTAATATAATTTAAAAAAATAAAATAAATTTTCATTAAAAACAATCATTATATTATATTTAATGAGCTAGAAAATTGAAAAATTACATTTTGTCCCATAATTTTTTCAAATAGTAGTTATAATAAACCATAACAGAACCCAAAGAGATGGAGAATGATATAATAAATACCAAAAAACTAAAATAGAAAATTTAAATTCCAGCATAATAGATCTCTAGGTCACTATGATATTTATAGGTCATGAAAAGTATATGTAATGATGTAATGAATGATGAAGACAAGATATAATGAAATTACCTCAAGAAATTATCTGGATTCCTCATATAAATCTATGCTTCAAGACCCTTGGAAAATAGGGACAACCATGGGGATATAGCCTGGGGTATTGAGTGACAAATATGTAAGTAGAATTTGGGATTTAGGGTCAAAATATAAAGGTTAAAAAGGGTAATTTCACCTTTTTATTGTGGCAGACTGATGGAATTGTTTGGGTATAAGGTTTGAAAAACCAAGAACTAATATTGTGTGAATCATTAGACAAACTTGGGACCTTTTCTTGGATGGATAATGGTTGGGAAAACTCTTCATTGACCAAGATAAAGAACATTATTTTAACACCTAGATATTTTAGAATATATTTTCTTTCCTCTAATATTAAATTATTTTTAATATATTGACTCCTACTTAATACCAAACAAAAATGAGACCATGACACTTTAACATAAAATTATTATTTTTTCCATTTTGATATAGTCATTAAATTTGTGTGTATAAATATAATTAACCAAATTTTTATATCAATGTTAGAAAAAAACAAAATGGTAATTTTTAATAATAATTCATTGATATAATTCATTTACTATTAATAACTAGCTAATGAGATCATTTTTTATTAAAAATGAATTTTCATAAAAATTTCCCTCGAAAGAATTTTATATTTTTATTTAAAAAACAATATATATTAAGTTTTAATATATTATTGATATGAGTAATATATTAACACTAATTTATTTATAAATTGAAATGAAATATAAATAATAGTAGAAAATTTCTAATCATCCATTTGCTTCATTAAAAATGAATTTTATTATAATTTTAATTAATAAATTGTAGTAATTAAATTTGAAAAATTCACATTTAAATTGGGATTTATGCAGTCAACAAACTCTTCGTACTATATTCGGATATTTTTTTATATTGATTGTTTTTAAGTGACTGTGAAAATATACCATTTTTTATAGAAACCAAATCATTGATGAAATTTTTAGAAAACAAAGTATATGTTTATGAAATATAAACAAAATCAAAAAAAAATTAACTCATGGTGTAAATTTATTAATTTATCTATATAATATATTGAATTTAAGAAAATAGGTTTTTCATTTTCAAACGTAAATAACATTTATTTTTAATAATAACTATTTTTTCTATTATTTTTAATTTATTTAATTTATTTTTACCATGGAAGAATTCAGGTTTAGCTTTTGTGAACATAAAAATAAATCTAATTTTGGTAACTAATAAAATAATTAATTCCAAAAAAATAATAATTATTGATAATTTTTTCGTAATCATAAAAAATCCCACTCCTCTCTCCCACAAAAGTATCCATCACCACCCCACTTATCCATCACCACCCCACTTATCCACATACCCCAATACATTATTTTCTATTATTAGATCCTCTTTCATTTGAACAGTTACATTACCTTTTATATTATTACAAAAATACCACTCCTCTCTCCCACAAAAGTATCCATCACAACCCCACTTATCCACACACCCAATCATCATATAATACACCAAAATATACCAAAATAAATCCCCAAAAATATTATACACTTCTTAATATTTTCTTATCCCAATATATAAACTCTCAAATACATTGTCTAACATTCAAATGGGCTCCTCAATAGAGTACGATATCATTATAAATTAGTCCAATTTCATTCCATTTCCTTTATTCATTATTCAACCTATTTGTAATATAATCTAATAATGTTTAAATAGTTACATAATTACCATATGTATACTTAAATTTTATTAATTTTGTACGATAACCATCTTTCCCTTCCACTCAATCATTTTCAAAATTAAAATGTCTCTTTTTTATGTATTGAATATCACTTCCATAAGAAAAAGGATTTGTTTCCCTTAATAAATTTATGGATGTAAAAACGGGGGTCTAAATGAATAAATATTTTATTTAAAAATTTATTAGGTTATCTAATATATAAAAAATTTCTTACAATCATTACATTCTATTAGAAATGAGAATGACACTTGTGTATCTATATATAACACCACCTCTATGAAGAAACATGTTGTTTCAATATAAAAGATACATATTTACAAAAAAATTAAAAAATTTCTAAATTGATTTCCAAAATATAATTAATATAATTATAATTACATAATAATGGTCTTATTCCAACAAAATATTTTTCTCATTAGTACTCATCCATCGATTATAACATGTTTTATTTGGGATGGTTTAACAACCAACATGACCAATGCTGTAAATTTACATTACTGATTACTATAGAGACATATTTATTTTTATTATTATGATAATTAAAAAAATTAAAAAATATTCATGGATTTATAAATATTAAATTAAAATTTAATACATAACTAATGTAGAAACTCTTATATATAAAACAATTATCGAAACAGTATCATCACTGATTCAGTATTCATGAATCGTGGATAACAATATCAATCAATGAAAATAGATATATACATGTAAATGTAAATAATATACAAAACTACATTAAATAATCTAGGAATTAATTTCTTTTTATAAATTAATGTTTATCAACGTTGACACTTTGAGTCTTCTGTGGAACAATAAAAAACACAAACAACTAGAAATAAAGATAAACTATTAATAACTTAAAAATGTATAACATATAATTGTAATTAAATATTTGAAATGGTAATATAATATAATATGATCATAAAATACGTCATTACTATTATCATTTCTATCATAAATGATTTTAAATCTCATTCATGGATGTATAGTGTAAAATAATCAGTGTTAGGTCTCAATTTTCTTTCTTTGAGATATTTTTTACTTTAAAAAAACAATTTCATTTAAATAGTGTTTATACTAAATATAAAACATAAAAAATATTAAATTATCTTTTATTCATGGTATTTTTAATATTATGACATGTTCTATCTTTCAAGTCGTTTTTGTTAATGCATTTCCAGAACCATAAGAGATATTTTTTATCAAATTAATTTAAAAAGTCATAATGATTCCTCTTTAAATAAGGTTTATTAGTATTGTTATATTTTATTAATTTATTATATTATAATTCATTTCATTCATATTGTATATGTAATTATAGTGGTGAATTTGTTTCTTAATAAAACATTATGATGTTAAAAATAATTCTCTTTCACATAAAATGAGTACTTTTTCATCTATATCTATACTTAAACTTCCAATTATTGTAATTAAATTAAATTTGGAAATAAAAATATTTTTGTATCTATAAATCATAAAAATTATTTTTCCCACTTTTCATGTGAATTATTTATCACCCTTTTAATGATGTGGGGTTCAATAAAGGTAATATTAAAATATTAAAAAGGGTATCTCGTTCATGTTTTTATTTTTATTATCCACTCAAAATTTCATATGGAAATAATTTATGTTTTTTGAAACTGAATTATATGTATTTAGTTTTATGTTTTGTTTAAAACTTTATTTCATGTTACCTTATTAAAATGAATTTAGAATGTGGTGTAAAATTTATCTCATTATGACAAATTTAAGGATTGTTTTATATAATCACATTTTTAAGGTTTTCCATCCATTTTTATATTGAAGAGATCCAAACCCTATGCATATATGTTTTAGGAATAAACATATATAATTCATTATGAAATATTATTTTTGGGTGATTTAATGTCGTTATATATCGATTTGATATGATAATTCAGTTTATGCGATATAATATAGAAATGATATGAACCCAATTTTTTACATTGGTACTTTATAATATAATTATTTATTGATTTTAATTTTTATAGATATTTATCGATGATTGTTGTATGGGGTCATATTACACTATCCAATGCTATGGAAAACATTTTATATCTTAATAGATCATATACCATGGGAATTGTTAGATATGGTCACAAATTAAAGGGCGATCCTTCTTGTTTATGCTCAGAAATTAAAGGGTGAGAGTTCATGGATATTCACAAAAACTAGAGGTTTTATTTCTTGGATATTTTCATATTATTATAATTCCATGTGCTTCAATTTTTTAAAAATTTATTTTTTATGGTAAATAACATTCACATTTTACATTTCAATGCCATATGTCTGGGATTATACTCTATAGAACATGTATATTATCTCATGATTCTGCACTAATTTTTAATGTAAAATGTTTGTTCAATAGACACTACATGGACTTATATTATTAATTACATAAAACTCATATTTATTAATAATATCTTAAAATATATTTTAATCCCTTGTTTAGGATTTCTCATATGATTATTATTTAACCCTTAATGACATATTGATGAGTTTTTTATTTACTGATCATTTGATCTCACAAAATTCTTATGGATCAATTTCCCATATGTTTTAGATGTTTATAACAAATGAGAATTATATAAGGGATTTTAGTGTCACCCAGTTATAGGAAATATTCACATATATTATAAAATAAGGAATTTATGTAATGTGTTCTCAAAGAAACTAAAACCACGGTTCTTGGGATTGTGTGCTAATTTATGAGATGTAATGTCTATCGTATGGATGTGTTTTTTGAATAATGATATATTTATCTTGGATAATATAACAAGGTATTTAAACATATTTATATATTATTTTCTCCAATTGGATTAGGAGTATGAGTATGGGGTTTCTTTGTTGGTATCCATGAATTTTTTACTTGAATGATTATTTTTGTTGACGGGGATTAAAATAAAATATATATTAGGAATACAATATCGATGTGTCTTTATATATGGTGAAAAAAATAAAATTTTGGAAACATACAATGTTCTTGGTTTCTTACAATTGGTAGCCTTATCTCAATGAAAATAAGTTGATGTATTCTTTATAATGAATTCACCATGTGTTTAAAACCCTCAAAAAGGAGGGTGGAGTTTTTACTCAATCTTTACTCAATTTATAGAAATTGGGCCAAATTTTTCCCATTTTTTTATTATGAAACCCACAATGTCACTGGGGTTTTTATGTTATATTATAGGTTTATTTATGTTGTTGTTATACGTTTCCATGTAGTTTCGGCCCAAAACAATAAAATTTTTATGTTTTACATACTGTACAAGATTAAGGAACATCGTTAAAATGAAAATATATGAATACCCTTATGTAATTTTTTTTAACATTCATGTTATGGGATTCATAAGTGGGGGATGGAATTGAGAAAACCATGATGGACTATGATAAGTTTTGGTTGTGGCACATAGGTTGTTCATGGTTAAGAAAACCATGTGAAAACTATGTGGTTTGGCATTGTAGTTTGATAGTGAATATTGTGATGATTTTAAAAGGGTTTCTCCAACCATAAAATCCCCAATATAAACCATTTGGGGGAATGATTTGGATATTTCCTTCCATGTTCTTTTTCTTCGTACAGTTTAGAAAACTACGTGGCATAACCATGTGGTGTACCCTAGTTTTAAAAGTATTTGATTTATTTCCATATTTTTTATTCATGACCATTTAAAACAAATAAAAAATCTCACCATATAACCCTACTCAATCTATCTTTCACAACACACATTATTTTCCACTCCCACCTCTTCCTTAAACAATACAACCATTCTCCCATTAGACACCTTATTTCAACCAATTTTGATTAATTTCCCTTGCGATCATTAAGATGAAATCCTTCCTTCTCTCAAATTCCTTATTATCAACCATCTATCACCCATTTATCTCACATACCTGAACCCTAATGGTTTCTTGGTCTATATTTGGGTTTTTAAATAGGCTTAAAATTACAGCTTTGGGTGTTTATGGTTTGGATAGAATCTCTCTTATGTCTTGTTTCCTAGGCCTTTAAAGGTTACAAGATTCAGCTCACCGAAACATGCTTCAAGAATGCATGACATTGGTCATAGGTAGGTGTTTATTTATAGTTGATTTTTATTACTTTATTATAATTAGTTATCATTTTAAAATGGGTTTTATTTTAATTTAGGATTACATGTATATCCCAAAATTGGTCTAGATTATTTAAATGTTGTTTGAAACCTTTTAAAATCATGAGAATAAATATGTACATTTTGTAAAAAAATCCTCATCATTTTTTAAATAATGATATTTAAAAAGAAAAAGTGATGGTGAGCGCTAGAATGTTATTTTAAAATATAATTATTGTTTTAAAGTGTTCCTTAAACAAAATGTTTAGGGTTGTGTGTTTTCAAAGGGATGTTACATTGATTATTTTGAGGTGTTAATAACGTTTGATATTTCTATATGAGTTAGTTGTCTTTAAATGGTTTTATTATAAAAAGGGGTTGTATATGGAAACTCTTAGTGGATTTCAATGTTTTTTAAGATATTTTTAAAGAGGAATGAGTTAGTTGCCATTTGAGTTTAAAAATGGTTTGATAAAGCATGGTCTCAATATTATATTGAGATAGCTATTGTAATTTTGGAAATTGGATGGAATTCGAAGAATGAATTAAAGAGATTTTTAGTTTGGAAATTTTAAAAACATCATAAATGATTTTTTATCAAAATGGGATTACATATTTATTGGATTTTCCTATGTGATGGATTTTATGCATTGCACATGTGCTGTGATTATGTTTATTAATTATTAGCACATATATTCCTAGAATGTGGTTCCAAGGGACTAAGACAACCTTTGGGTAGGAATACCCGAATACATTCTTGTTGTTTTATAATAGTTCAAGAGATTCGTTAGGTAGGATGACTCAGATAGCCTATGAGTTGGTAGACCGAGAAAGCATCAATTTTTAGATCGAAAATACAATGATACTCTTGGAGTTTCACCTTAGTTAGATTGTGATATCTTAAATTTTTATAAAATGGATATAAAATCATATATGATACCCATTATCATTATTCCCTAATTTATTGAACTCTTAGAGAACATTACTCGTGATAGGTTGTTTATATGTGTTCATTCAATGAATTATCGTATTTTTTAATGTGGTAACATGTTTTATTCTAGTTTTATCTTAGTTGGTAATATATTGAATACTACCATGACATTAGGATTCTGTTTTACAGTTTTATGGGATTATTTGTGTGCTTAATTGTATCCCCTATTATTAATACAAGTTATTTTTAGATATACACATGTTTTTTCTCCTTTATTTTATGAATTTAAATAGTTTTTAATGGTTATGTTCATTTCTACATTTTGTGGGGATTTAATTTTTACATTTTAACAAAGTGAGTGTAATAGGATTTTAAATAATGAAAAAATAAAATAATTTTTTTATAACACATTAACACTATTTTAATAATGAGTTTAAGATATAGAAATTGTTTTTTTAAAATGATCCAATAGGGTTTGAGTTTTGGAGAAATTTTTTTAATACACTATTCCTATATTTTTAGGAAATGTGGGTTTCACTTTCATAGAAAGGATGTGGTAATGAAAGAAATCATTGAGTTTTAGAAATTTATATTACAAAACAGTGTCTTATGAATTGATTATAAATGTAATTTAATATAATGTTTTTTCTATATGCATTAGATCTGGGAAAGGTTTTTTCAAAGTGATTATGTTTATTTAAGAAATTTTATTGGAAATTATTTAAAACACATTATAGTGTTTTTTTTATTTTCTAAAAAATTATATGAAATGTGTTTTTCTATTTAATTTTAAGCCATCATATTTAGGATGTAATATAAAAGTTGAAAGCTAGATTTTTTTGGGTTGTGGTGTCTTATTGAGTGATTATGTGTCAATGTATCCATTTTCATAGTTGTATGTTCTTTGATCAGTTTCTTATCTTATCATTAGAGTATTTATCATTTTTTGGTCATTTTTATTTTATTTCAGTTAAATAGTTATACCCATTACATGGTTTTAGTAGAAACTGTTTCAATTTTCCCAAGAAATACTACTAAGTATCCTTGTAAATTATTTTCTTTAGAAAATTCAGTTTTTGTAACTTTGTATTAATGGAGGGTAACTATAGATTCTTTTATCTGATGAAAATGTTTTTTTTGAATCATTTCAATGTGGGAGTTGGAGACTAATGTGTGAGGGAGTTTTTTTATTTTCATTTTATTATCTTCTTTTTCTTCATATTCCATTTCATTATTATTTACATACATTTTTATTTCATCATATATGCCTGATATAAAAATTGATCATGTATTATTTTCATTATATTCATTTAATTTCATTTAAACTGATTACTTAGAGAAATTATTCCAAAGTTCACTTCATGTTATTCCCATGAACTAGGTGTCAACCCATGGGTATTTGGAGTGGCCTTCAGGCCATGTGCTAACCCATTTTGGGTGGAAATCTGGTGGATGACTAGGGTTGGTTCATTATAAAGTTGTATTAGAGGTTAAGGTTTTTATTATATATAAGAGACTAATATTTTTGAATTTATTTTTTAAATTGGGGTTTTATAAGCTTAGAGGTTTGTATTTTGGGGTCAAGATGTAGGTGCATGGAGTTTGTGGTGAGATCCATCATTCCTAAAGATATGAGTTTCCAGGGGAATTTTGTATTTTCATTTGATGAAGATTTTATATGGAGCCATTGTTTTATTTTTATTTGAGTCCAATGGTGTTTATGTTTGATTCCTAGTGGAATAGATTGAGTTACCTTGGGGACCATGATTGATGTTTTCATAGAAAAAAAAGGAAATCAGGGTTTGAGGTTTTCTTTTAGGTCATGAAAACCCATAAAGTGACCAAAAACATGATACCAGATAAATTGTAGGGTAAAATTAAAAATTTTAATGTATTCATATAACTTGCGGCTAGGTCAATCATGAATAAAAATCCTGATTTATAATTTTATTTAAACCATTTGAAACTTATAATTCCTAGAGTGTCTAAATAAAATGATCAGGAATACGGTTTCTTTTCTCAAATGTTAGCATCATTATTTTATTTTTATTATGAATATGATTTTTCCATTTTACTTATTTCATTAAAAAAATTATTTTTATTCAAAAATTTATTTCAAGAAACATATGTTTTTAGTGTTTAAATAAGGAACAAGTGATTTTTTATAGTGATATTATTTTCATAAAATGTTTTGAAATAATAATTTCCAATTATAAATTTGTAAAAAATTATATTACATATGAATGATTTATCTATTAATATGTACATTATTTTTTAATGTATGAGTTTCCTATTTTATATCAAACTACTATTTTCCAAATTTTATTTTTACACATGGGTAGTGTATTTCGAAAGAGTAAGGGATCTGAAATCATTTTCTAATGAAATGCTCTACTAATTATTCATTATAAATCAAATGGTTTTTTCATTTTAAATAAAATTGTTCCTATATTGATATTACTTAAGGAAATATTTTAAAATTTACAAATTCGAGTTAGTACATGGGGTGAAAATTATTAAAATAGATTTTTTGGGTATTGAATGAGATAATTCCCAATTCTAATGGTTCACTAGGTTCTGAAATTTTTATTTTGTGAATTATTGATTCTTTTAACAAAGACTTATTTTATCCACTATATGTTTTGGGATATATTAGTGTGATTTTAGGTACATAATCATGTGATGGTTTATGTCACATGTTTGGTTATGTAATCCTCCTAGAATGTTTTAATGTGAAAGTAGAGTGATTAACCTAGGGGGTTCTTCCTCCAATCATACACTACTGATGATCCAAATAGTGTGGACTGTATGTATTCTTTTTTCATAATGATGTTCTTTGGTTTTATCTTAGGAAAGGTTTATTAGTGTCTCTTTTAGAGATTTTTGGGTCTTTTGTCATTGAACGATGAGCCTTGGATTGATGTTTATATCAATAAGGATCTCTTTTTCTTAGAGACTCTTATGTGATATATTGTTTGGGAAGATTAAATAGTCATTATTTTGGAAATTAAACATTTTATGGGTGATTGGATATCATTTGGTGTTATATAAAGGTTATTGATTATGCCTATGATAGGTAATAGACCATTTCCTGATTTTTTTCTCATTGATCTTAGAAATTATTTAATGTGATGAGGCCTTTTAACAATGTTTCATGAGTCCTTCATTGGTTTCACATTGTGGGTTGTGTTTCCATTTGGTATTTATTCATTCCTTATTTCAAATTATTTTTTGTTGTTTCCGATATGTGGTGTAAAACATGGGATGTTTTGGCATTTATCTCAGATATGGGATTGACCTAGGTTACATGCATGGATTTATGGAGTGTAGTTTTGTTTTATAGTTGGGTTGTGGACTTCATCAGGTATTATATCTCTGTTGGAATTACCATGGGGTGATGTTTCAAAAATTTTTATGAGAACACACTCAGATATCAGATGTGACCCTTACATTAAGGCCTTTTTATTTCGTAGTGACACAAGTATCCCATTGGTTGCGCTTTTTGGTTTTTCGAAAACATTAGTTTTAGTGATATGACTTATTGGTTATGAATCCATACATTGTGGATAAAGTCCATTACATACATTGGTAGTTTTGGAAAAAATTTCTTCAGGTTAGGTTTGGAATTTTGATGTAGTGACACCATCTAGAGATTTTATGATCTTGGAATCTAAGTGATGTTCTATTCCAATGAGGAATAATTTATTTAGTTATTATTAAAATAATTTATTTGAAATCTGAAGGGTGGTTTTTTTTGTATTATGTTCCATATATACATTTATTGAATGGTAGATGATTGGTTTTTCTTGATGATTTTCATGGTTTTTTTATTATTTATCATTTCATGGAGTTTTTCTATTTATTCATTACTGTTTTACCTCTACCTAGACCTAAAAAGTTATCATGGTCAAATGTTTCTAGGTAGGATGTTTTGGAAACTCACTTTGTCACTCTAGATTTTATTTCATATTATTTTATGGTTATTGGAGTCATTTAATGTTTCCTTTGGTTAAAAAAAATAAAAAAAATTATGACATCATATTTTTCATGTTTGCGGTGAATGGTTTGAACGAAAAAGTGTGGTTACACGTAATTAATATCATTTTTATAATGAATAATTTGTGAGTCCTTGGTAGTGCACAACTTCAAAAAAACAGAATAGGTACTTGGTATGTCTGGGGTGTTATGAACAACTTTCACATGGAAAAGAAAACTATGTGAAATGTGTGGTGTTCATATCTATAGTTTTATTGTACCAATTGGATGAACTGAATAATGGTTTTTTCAACTGTGAAAAACCTTGTACAATCCATCGATCGTGGTTTGGGGCTTGGATGTTCCGTGCGCATAGCTATCAGACAATAAGGAAAACTATGTTTCCTAATTACATAGTCTAATTTATTTTTAATTTTTATCTTTTTTTATGTTTTTAATACTTTTAAAATATTAATTCCCTCTAAAATAAACTAACTGTATCCATTAATACTACTTTCCCTAGGTGACACACCCCCTTGGAATCTATCTCATCTCCCACATGTGATGCCACCCCCTCCCTTGGACCATATTTTATCTACCTATTATATTAATTTTATTTTCGGATCTTCCAAAAGAAAGCCTTACTCGCCACCCATTATCTATTGTCCCTCCCTCTGTCAATTGTTTTTCTTTAAAGACCAATAATTTTTTTAGTTCATTATTAATATTTTTATATGGGTCTAGAATTATGGTTTTTGGTGTTTTGGGTTTGTTGAGACTCTCTATTGCAAGTGTGTACCTTTCCTTTCACATGTGACATGTTTCAAATCACTTAAACATTCTTCCATTTGATTTCAATTTGTCTATGTCGTATATTTCATTACAAGCACTTTCTATTAATTACCGTTAATTTCGTGATTTTTGGAAATGGTTTATCATTTAACATATTTAAATATATATAGTCCATTAAAGGCCTAACTATTTAACAAGTGGTTTGGTATGGTTTCATGTGATGACAATCAAATCCAAGTATCATTAAAACTAGAATTTTTCCATTCAATTAATTATTTTTAATTTAAAAAGTTGATGAGGGAACTTCCTTGAGGTTTTAAAAAGTTATAGGTGATTTAATGAGGGTTTATAACCAAGTGTTTGGGGTTGTGTGTTATCAAAGGGATGTGATGAAATTTGTTATTTTGTGTTTAAATATTTTAATAATTCACAATGTGTTCGATGATTTCAAAAGGATGATTCCCGTAATGGGTTATATTTTGAATGTTTTTATGCCCTTGAATTTTAATGGTGTTTTGAACGAGGGAATTATGAGTTCCCATTGGTGTCTGGATAGTGATTTCATAATAAAAAATTTTCAATATTATATTGGTACTACTTTTGAAATTGATAAAATGTTTTTGTATTCTATGAATTATTTAATGAGATCGTACATTTGTCATTTAATGAAATATTATTTTTTATAAATCAAATTTTATCAAAATAGGAAAACCTATTCACTGTTGTAGTATATAGTATTGATTCGATATATGTAACATATTATTTGTTTATTTTTTTAATTGAGTAGCACATGGGATTCCTAGGTTGTGATTGGTTATGGTTACCAAGGGCTGACAGAGCCCTTGGGTAGGAATATAAAGAGAGCTTTTACATTTTTCGAAGGGATTGAGAGAGGCTTACAGGAGGAAGGCCATGAGATCTTTCATTTTTTGACGAATAGACTGTGGGAGATCTTTGAATTAGGCTTGGTTAAAACCAAGAGAGATTATGATTTTATTATATGTGTAGTAAATCATATATTAGACTCACTAACATTACGCCCATATGGATTGATCCCTTAGTGTACATTACTCATTTTGTTTCGATTTATTTGATTTTATGTATTATTTTATTACATTGTTTGATGTGATATCATTTTTTATTACCATTATCTCTTATTTGGTAATATGATGAAGATACCCCTGAAATTAGGATCCTTTTGGATTAATTTATCATATTTATCATCCCAATTTGATCATACCCACCTTTTTTATATAATTTATCAGAACATATGTTATTTTCATTTTTTCTATATATTGGTTGACATGAAATACTCATTCTTGGATTTGTGCTTTATTCCTTCTTATGTGGGGTACTTTATAAATGTTTTTAAAATGGATTTTAATACCTTTTTAAATAGTGGAAAATGAAATATTATTTATTCATATTAATATTATAATGTAAATCATGTGTTATATAGTATTACCCATTATGGTGGATTATAAATATTTCCATGATTCGTGTTTGTCTTATGAAATGCATTTATTATTTCGTTAGTCTTTAATAATTATAATTAAATTGTTTATGGGTATTTAGGGGGTGGAAAATTTAGCACCATGTGGTTTTAAAATAAACTTTTCTCTGAATCAATACAATGTTTTATGAATTGTTTCCCATATAACAAAAAACAAAACGAAACTATAATTATTTATAAAAATAATAATAAATTTGAATTAATATAATTTAACAATAGAAATAGTGGGTATAAATACAAGTTACCACATTTTGGAATCAATGAAAGTAGAAAATTTAAGTGTTGTTTTTAATAATAACACACTGATGATATTCAGTTTAAATTTCTAAAAAACAATTGAGATAATTCTATATTTATCATCTTATCCTAGGACCCACTTAACATGTGCCCTGAGTTGGGGGTTCTAATGACCTCAAGACCACCTCCTTGTATGTTTGAGGATGTCGACTAGCATTGAGAGTGTAAGGGTGGTCTGGTGAGGATACTATACCCACCTATCATAATGGAATATCAGTGAAAATCCATAAATATACAATAATAAAATAAAATGATAAATAGAATGACTATTCTTATAAAGTGTATAAGAATAAATGACAGAAAAACTGATAATTATATAATAATTCATATACCGAATTATATATAAACGAACGCATGGAATGAATAATTACAAATGGAGTATAAGGAATATGAATATACAAAAACAAAAAAAGGGAAAAATTATCTAATAGAATATTGACTGAATTATTTGTACTTTGCTCCCAAGATTCATCTATATTCAATGAATATTGACAAACTGTAACATGAAATGTTCACTTACCCATACCTGAATTCATATATTCTTCTTAGGTACTAACAATATATATTTATGAAACATGGATGTGGATGAAAAATATACCTCAATGAATATTTACGTATAAACAATCTGGAAAAAAATGAGATTACAAAATTTATCCCTTACCATAGGTCTGATTTTTTTCATATGTGTTCGAAACTACTATATAGTTGATTTAAAAAATTTATTAACTTATAATAGATCGGTAATAATATATATGATATCATATATGATTCACTTATGACTTTATATGACATATTTATTTATCTATTCTATGTTAAAGGAACATTTTGGGTAATAATAATTTTATATATCACACATGTTTTGAATTATTGTTCTTGATCTTATTACATATATCATGATTAAATTACATCCAAAATGAAAAAACATGATTTATATATCATAAATATTCACTATATAAATATATATAATAGATAGATAAATGAAATGTAATACACCGTTTATGGAGCTTGTAGGCCATATGTTCGAATGAACGCTCTTTTGGTTTCCATGTTGAATTGAATGGAATCAAGTAAATGCCATATATATATATATATATAAATAAATCATGTATTATTAATATATCATATATTTCATTATTATTTATTATATATAATTTTTAATAATTCCTTAATGGATAACATTGAGAATGAATCTCATCACATCGTGGAGACGGTAAGTCGTATGTACACATGAGCGACGATATCATTTACTTAATGGTTAAATGGTATAGAATTGGGTGGTATATAAATTATAAAGAATAATTATCATGTTATATTCTTTAATTAAATAAATTGTACTCATCATTATACCCATCCAAATTATGTATTATTGGATAACAAATTACACCATGGCATAGAGAGAGTAATCTATGTGCACGCACGCATTGTGATATTGTTATCCATAGGACAGATAAATTGAAGTATAAGTTTTTCACATAATTATAATTACTTCTCATAATTTTGAAGATTCTTGAATTATTAATTAATTATAGTATAAATAATAAGGGTAAGTATGAGAATAAATGCATTTTTAAAGTGCTGATAAAATAATTACCTCTTTGTTCATTGTATCCTTTTTATTTTCACAAAAGGTTTCCTTATGATAGATTAATGCCAAAAGTGTGGCATATAAGATGATGTTAGGGATTTTGGTATAGGAAATGGGTAGGGTTTGTCCTGGAAAAATGGATTTAGATGTGTGATTAAAAGATAACGTGAGGTGCCCATTTATAAGATAGGGGAAGGGTACATTATGAAATACCAATACAATTAAATTAATATAAATTAGTTTATAAACATAAGTTCCTCAAAAGTGGATTATTTCATTGATAAGTTGAGTATGAGTTGAAATCATCCCAACCAGTAAAATTTAGAAATATTTTATTTTATTTTAATCATTATCATTTTAAGTTATCGTTGTTTATTCAATATAATTTTAATTATGGTGATAATATTATAAATATTAAATAGTTATAAATATTTACTTATTTGGTTTAAATTTTATATAATTAGATACATTATAAAATATTATAACTTATGATTTTAACTTTGTAATTTTTAAATTGTTTTTGTATTTTTAAATAATTTAATACTGTTTTATTTTTATTAAATATCAATGGTGTAAATTTTTATACTATTCATTTATTTGATTTTAAATAATATACAAGGAGAAGATAAATTCGAACCAATATATTGAATACACTACTAAGATTTCATAGTGATGTAGAAATTTTTGGGAGAAAATTATATCATGTTATATTTCTTTTAATATTTTTGAAACCATTTATTTGATATTTCAATAAATAAAATAATATCTACATCACTATTGTGTCATAATTATTCGTAATTATATAATCACTTTAAATTATAAATTAATTCACCTGATGTAGTTGATTTCATTAGATTTACAGAGATATTTATGTACATTGTTTTATCATGTTCATATTTACATTACAATTATTATACAAATAAGATATAAGAGAGTAACATGATGTTACTTTAATTTGTTTTAATTATTACTATATAGCATTTAGGAAAAAATTCAATTAAATTAATCAATTTAGACCCTTTGGTGACATGTTTTGACTTTTATTCATCCAATAAATTTTATTCAGGTTTTAGGATAATTTCATTATCCTTATCATAGTGTTTGTTACACTAATTTAATAAATTTACCTTCAAATATGGTAAATAAAAATTACCAATGTTAATATTCATAATATAAAAACCAAATAAAAGTAACCTATTAACATAATTTGGAACCACTAATTCAAAAAATGGAATCCATTTTTAAAATTTTTTAAAAAAATTGGCAGAAATTAAATTGAAATTAATTCACATTGTCAAAACCAGAAAGATGATTTTAAAAATATAAAAACTATTAAAATATTGACATGTGTTTACATCAAGTATAAATGTGAAGTTACTTTCAATGAAAAACTTTGGAATAATTGAAAAAATTAATCTAATTATACTTTAAAACCAATTAAAAATACAGTCTAACAATATGAATAAAGTAAGCGAAAAGGCTGTTTTGAATTAAAATGCAGTATTTTTCACAATTAATTAAAATATGAATTTCATCAAAAAATACAAAAATCTCATCCAAGGATAATTTTGATGTCCCATACACAAAAAATAATATTATTATGTAATATTTACATATGAAATTTTCACAAAAATATTTAAAAAGGGTTCATCATCAAAAGGTAGTAAAACTGTGTTTTTTTAAATACTTCTTTTATCATAAATATTGAATTTTTTCTTATATATAATCTATAAAACATATAATATGAATTTAAAACACATGTATGTAGTTAAATTAATTCTATAGAATAACCTGAAATTATGTGTAACAAAAGCCAAGAATAGTGATGCATATACTACTAGCTAATACGGTGTTGCATATAGCACATGCTAACCATGGCGTAGCATAAAAAACATGTAATCAAATAAATTAAAAAGAATATATCTCATAAAAAATCAACGTTTTACACTACCTCTAGTGATTTGGATAATGATTAATGTTATGTGAGTTCAATGGAAACATGGGAGGTTATCACATGCCCAAATTTGGTGCTTGAGTGGTTATCATATGCCTAACATGTTATGAATGTCTTGGTGGGTAACCTTGACATAGGAATTTCTATGAATATATGTTAGACATGAATCAATGTATCATTCCTATGAAATTCTCTCATGAATCATGTTATTTGGTTCTTTTATGATTTTTGATTTATGATTTTTTTATACTTATTCTCTTAAAAAATATTATGATATTTTTTAGCAATGGTATGTATGGTTTAAAATGTGGTTGTCACGTTCTCATACCATTATATCCATGTTGTGATTAGATATCTCCCTTTTTTACCAATAATGAGCATATGAGATAATGATTTCTTCGCTTTAAATTACCCATGATAAATAAGAAATGTATTATATATTATATGTATAATAATTTGATAGTTATGACGATCATAGTAGGAGATTATATTGTTTACTTATAGACTATTTTATTTCCTTTGTATGTTTCTAAATATACTAAACACTTATGGTCCTTCGATGTTTGTTTTTTTAATGTAATTAATATTGAAAAAATGATATACTGTTTTCTTATTATAATCCT
The DNA here is from genome assembly GCA_963277665.1 of Viscum album. NCBI lineage: Eukaryota > Viridiplantae > Streptophyta > Magnoliopsida > Santalales > Viscaceae > Viscum > Viscum album. Next base: position 606,648,960 of record OY728123.1, on the reverse strand, counting down.
ACATCACAATATTTTTTATATGATTATTGGTTTAGTTATCCATAGGAAACTTGATGAGAGAAATTTAGTGACACCCCTAGGTATATTTCTATAGATTTTCCTAGTGATATCTGAAAGGATACATATAAGGACGAGTAAAAGTTTAGGAAAATGTTCTATAATTTTGGTAAACTATAGTGAAATAAAATTATAATCAATTACATCACTATTTTGATGTTACAAGTTTATGTGGTTGTATCATAGACATACCTATGGGTAACATCTCTGAAAAGGCAACATTTATAAGGGCATGATGACAAATGGTACATGAAAGTGGTCCTTGATGGACATATAGTTTGAAAATTTTGAAATAAATGAAATCTTTTTGAACCATCCTAAATTATTTAAATTGATGATAACTATAATGACCTAGGATAATCCTTTGGTGCAATTGAATAAGAATTAGGGTTCATTATTTGGATATACTATAAGTTAAATTCATTATTATTGGATTCCCATTATGATTAGCATGTATCAAGTTATTATTTTCGGTTTTAGTAAATAAAATGAACCTGAAATAACTTGGTAAAAATTGAATGTTATGAATAATTTTAAAATGAGTATCCAAATGGTATAATGATTGGTCTAAAGGATATTGTGATTATTCTTAATCGGTTATCAGGATAAATGATTAACAAAATGAAACATAACAAACTCTAAGACTCCAAAAACGAATATAAGGATATATTTCTATGAGATATTAGGTAATGGAACCCGTGAATTAAAGAATTATCAGTTTCCTATATTCTAAAAATATGGGGAGAAACACCTAATTTTTCATCCTTGGGGAATAAGATGATGTTTTTGAGTGTGGAATGTAAGAATGAAAAAAAGTCACTATATTTGAAAAATGTTGATTTAAATTAAAGTAATGGATAAAAATATTGGTCTCCCTAAGGTATCATTGATAGTTGAATGTTTTAAATTTTTAATGTAAGAAAATTATGAAAATCAACGACCTAAAGGTAATGATCGTGAATAGAATCATAAATGTTGTACGTGAAATGGTTATTCTATAGATGGTAAAGAGACTGCATATAAAATATGATAAGAAAGTGGTAATAAGGAATATGATGATGGATCCCAGTTAATAGATTTAGAAGGATGTGGGATGATTGAATATTTATGTATTGGAATTCACAAATTTTGAAATATATAAGGACTGTTTCGTACAAGTTCTTCATTAAGGATTACAATGAATACATTTAATCATATAGATGGCCTAGAAAGCGATTTAATGGCATGCTGATATTCATGGAATAACACGATTATAAGAAATTAAATCTTTTATAAGTTCCTTAAATGGAGATTATTTTGTTGGGATAAATGTATGATTGATTTAGACAAATTAAATTGGATAGTACAGATTTTTTGGAAGTAATTAATGATTTTTTGAAAATGCGGTTGTTGATATCTTTTATGGAGTTTATTTAATTATTGGATTCATGAAATATATTAACTAATATATGGTTTGATTAAGGAAATGGGTAATTATATGATATTTCATTACTTTTTTATGGTAATTTTGGTTATTACCATATTTTAAGAGAATACATGATAATGTTTAGACATGATTGTTATGTGAAAATTAAGTGTTACTTCATGTTCATTTGGGTATTATTGATATGTTGATTTCAATAAATTTAGTGAAAATGTCATAAATTTTTTATTTTAGGACTTTTATAGGGTTATCTATTTTTAGAATGGTTTAAGAAGAACTATTGATGAGTGTTTAGATATTAATGAATTACATCACCACGTGAGGAATTTTGCATGTTATCTTACCTCACCTATCTATTTTATTGTGATTGTAACTAAATATATATGAATTGAATTATCATTATATTTATATATATTATTATCCAGTAGTTATTCTAGCCTTAAAAATCCACCATTATGTATTATAGCAAGGGTTTAAGTGGAAATTAATCAAGGCACAACCAAAAGGTGAGATTGTGGTTATGGAATGGAATAAAATCAAGTATGTATATCATCATAAGAAAATGATTCAAATTCAATAAAATTGATAATGAAGAAATATTTTACTTTTGTAATAATGTTTTATGATATTAATGACCATTTTCAATATTCATTGGTTTATGATGTTATAGTCGTTGACTTTCTATGGATCATCCACATTCTTGTGATAAATTGTCTTCACCACTCTCCATTAGTATTATAGTGTTTGATTCCCATTTTATATCCATTATTTCACTTTCCACACATTTTAACATATTTAGAAAACTATAATGTGTTATTCTAGATGACCATTTCACATCTATTTTTCATTTTTAGAAGGATGTTTTATTTAACTATTTAATGATGTGGGTTTATTATAAAAAAATTTCAAATGATAAACCATTGATGATAGAGTAGAATTTTAATGGAGAATTTCATTTTATGAGGTGTTTAATTAATATCCCAATATTTTATGATTTTTTTTTAAATTAATTTATTTTTCAGATAAACTTCATCACTTGAAGCGTTAAGTTTATTCGCTGTCATGCATGACACGCGACATTGAGCATCAGCAGACCATTAAATTATATTATTATAACATATTCATTTATTTTGTGGGTTTTAATAGTATTAAATACATTATTGAACATTAATATAAATATCCACTTAAATTTAATTTTCTTTCTAAATACTTATTAAACAATTAATCAATTTTTAGTAAATATATTATTATCCAAAAAATGTGTTTTATACAAAAATATTGTCGTATTTTTAATGATAAAAACTTCATAATAATTTAAATTTCATTTAAAAATATTATTTTGAAATGTCGAAATTTTTTGGAATCATCATATCATAATTAACTTATGGTTATATTTTGGTATTTTCATTAAATTATTGATTTTCCCGAGAATATTGAAATATATATATTTTTGAAATATTTTTAAAATTTTTGAATTCTTGTTAATTTTAATTAATTATAATAATCCCAAGTGGTTACTTTTTTAAATTAAATATATATATTATATATTAATAAATTTTTATTAATATTAAAATTCTGATTATTATTATACCTAGTTTTTATATAAAATCATGATTTTGAAAATTTTCTGAGTATATTATGTTTTTATTGAATACTAAAAAATATTTTATTCAAGTTGATAAATTACTTTTCATTTAATTTATTTATAAAGATAAATTATTATTTAATGTGATTTTATTGTAAAATTAGTTCATATATAAATCTAAAAGTCCCATTGTTTTCATTGCAATAAATTTCATTTTGAGTTTTGATATAAAAATTTCATTAAATTTTGAATATTTTCTCTTTAAAAACATGCACCATCATCATGTTTGTAGGATTAATTTTAAATTAAAATATTCCTATTATATGAATAGAATTTGAGAAAATGGATTTCATATTTTATATTACAAATGTTGTTATTACCTAATATGTTAATATTATTTTTTCAATAAATTTATTTATTAAAAATAGTAAGTAATATTTACTTTGGCTAATGTAATCATGGGTTTACCATGGGAAGTGGGTAATCTAAACCAAATGGTTGAAAAAACCCAAAACATGTTCATGAACCATTGTATAGCCATATTTCTACATGATATATTCTATTATATATAATGGTTGATTAATGGAGCCTTCTGACATGGAAAGATATTGTCAGAATTCTTTCTTTCAAAAAATAACATGTGTGACACACACCTCAAATGAAAAGGACACCCCTTATCCTATTATCTTCATATCGTCAACATAATGTTTTGTCCAATGTTATCCCAAATAACATCCAATGTTCCATATTATCATCATATAATCATTATTTTCATCCGAAATACAACATAGAAAGGCTTTTGGTGAATCATAAGAAGGATACCACAAAAAGAGGAAACGTCCATCAGTGAGATTTTTTGTTTTATTTCTTTCATCAACTAGTTAAATTATTATTATAAATTTATGATTTATCAACCTCTGTATCATCCATATTAATATTTTATATATTTTAATTAAATGACACACAGAAATCTCCAATTCTATCAAATGGGTGGTGAAACCATCATTTGTGTATACGAAGGACTACCACTTCATGAACCGATGTCATTCATTTTAAAATTTAGACCTCTCAGATATGGAATTATTGAGGTATTTATGGTTTATATATGATATTTATGATTTTATTATGATTTTAGAATTATTATATCACATATAACTTCATCATTTCCATTTTGTGGGAATATGACAACGTCGCTAGTGCGTTCGGAAGACTACCTTCTCACTAAGCGATGTGATTCATTGATGATATAAAAGGAACATAATAAGGATGTGTTTAATGTAAATATCTTGTTTAAATGACATAAAAATTATTATTTGATGATAATATATTTTTTAATTTTTTTAATCTATAAATAAAATAAAAAAATGTTATTCCGTACGTATGAAACACTGTATCCATTAACAATGTATTTATTTTTCTATAATTTTTTTTTAAATATTTCTATAAATAAATATTAAATAAACATATATGATATTTATATTAGGTTGAACGTTACGGATATTATGGGACCACTATCAATTTAATAGTATGAAAAATTATGCATCAATACATATATGAAAAACAAAGAGGTTATAACAAAAAATTTAACATTAACATGGAATTGATAAGAAATGGCAAATAAAATGTCAAAAGAAAATTGTATATGATATTAAATATAAATTTATTTATTTAACAGATTTATAATAAAATTTTATTTATTTTATATAAGGATTGAACATGTACGATAGATGTTAAGTCTTATGGTAATGGATTTCCATTCCCTTATTTATTTTTTCGGGACATATGTTAATTCGTTACTCGTTTCATTTTTGTAGCCTATAAAGTCACACATTAAAAAGTTATATAATAAATATAATTATTTACATGATATTTGTAGTGTATTTTTATGTTACTATTTATTAGTTAATTCGATCGAAAATATTTTTAATGTGGAAAGGGATTTCCTTTTAACATATATTTTCTTCGAGAGACATGTTATGTTCTACCCGTGATTCCTTTATATGGTGTGTATACTACAAATGAATATTTTTATGGTCATTACCGATAAATTGTTTTAATATATAAATATCTATTTTGGAATATATATATTTCATTGGTTTTATGATATAAAATATACGAATGTGGTAAGATATTATTGTTTCAATTTTTATTCCTTGAGATGTACATTATGTTATGCAGCTCTATTCATTCACTGGGTACATATAAAACCCTTCTAAATGTAATATCATGAATATATTAATCCTCTAGATATATTATGTTCCATTTTATTTTATTACATCAAAGGTATTATTATTACTTTTTTCCATAGGGTTAATGATTTTAAGTTATAATATCATATTTTATCTGGACTATTTATATTGTTTATAATAATAAAATATTATATTCAATATCTAAGGAAAATACTTAATTTTATTCTACAATAATTATTAGTATATTTTCATGTAATAGTACTATATTTCCACTCTTTATTATATAAAATAATTAACAAATCGATTCTATGATAAATTGACTTTATTTCTCTCTTTGATCAAAAATCAACTTTCTTCCAAAACAACGTTTTATAACTTGTTTTTCAATACTATTTTATTATTCTCTAATAATTTTCAAAATAATTATTTACCCACATTTGAATTTTTTTATGTTTTTCATGAATTGAGTCTTTATGGTTTTTCCGAATGGTCCTAGTTAGTATTTTACAAAAAAAATTTGAAAGGAAATTTTGTCTAAACTAGTACAGAATGAACAAAAATTCATATCACCCTGAACATTATTTTTTTTGTAGATTAATTTATATTTTTTCAAGGCTACTTTAAAATAAATATATTTACAAAATGTTATATGTTTAATAAAATTTTCTTTTAGGAGAAAGGGATATTTTCCTCTTTAAATGTTTTAAATGATCACTCAAAATCATTTTCCATATATGATGATATATGTCTGTTTTACACATACCATATTTGGGATATGATCTAAGGTTACCATTTCTATTCATTATTTTAATGGATTATGTTTATGATTTCATTATGTTTATAAAACTTATTTGACTTCCATGAGTTATAAAATGATAAAATTATTATCAACTCTGCTTTTTTCAAATGGTTTTTCTATAATGAAATAATGTAATGATTACGAAAAATAAAATTTTCAGTAGGTTCTTATAAGATGAAATGTATATGAAACCAATTTAATTTCATGGGTTACAATAGGTTTAATGTTATTTGACTTTCTGGAACATGTGTGTATGGATTACATTGTTAGATATGTGGAACCTATATCTCCCTATAATTACCTGGTTAAATATTAATGTTATAAGAGCTCAAAGGATACATATGAGGATATCCCAATCCTGAAGTAGGTACCAATGTGGTTATCCCAATCCTAACATTTTATTATTGTATTGGTGGATGTAATTAATATAAGTATTTCAATGGTAATGTGTATTCAAAAAATCGATGTTTATCCCATTATTTTGGGCCCATAGATCTTTTTCTTTGATTCACTTATGATTCATGTATTTTGAGGTGGAAATATTTATTACATGACTTAATAATTTGAACATTTACATGTAGGTTATGGTATTCAAATGTTATGATGATGTTCTCATACCATTATATTGATTCTATTGATTCATATATCCCTTGTTTATTCATAATATGTATCTGAGCTCACCCAGTCTTTTGTTTTATTCACCCAGGTTATAAAGAAATGTATTACTTATGATATTTCTATGATGATTTATGGATTAGAAGATCATATTGGCAGATGATGTAGTTAACATTTGCAGTAGTTTCTTTTTTTTCATGTTTCCAAGGAAACTAAACAATTACGGTCCTTAAGAGTGTGTCTATGTATTTTTATAAACTTTCATAAAAAAGGACGGAATTTCTATGTATAATAATCCTCCACTAAAGTTATATTTTACATGGTAATTGGGTTAGATTTAATTCCATGGATAGGGGTTTGAAACATAATTTCCATGGATTGTAAAGGAATGATTTTATGCATGGTGTGGGTCTATGGGGGTGATCGAAGAGGATATATTATGTTATCTTTTATATTTCTTTATGGTCAGGAAGAATATTTCATAGATGAATCTACAACAAAGTTCATGAGTCTTGAGTTTTTTCATTCAAACTGTATCCCTCTGGATTGGTGGAGACCGACTCCATTACTATTTATAAGTGCATATATAAAGAAATCAACATCAAATTGGTGATCACATATCTTATCCACAAATAAGAATGAGTTATCTATATTCACATAAAGATGTCACACTCATTGAGGGAGGGAAATAATATGACTGATTTCTTAGCCTCATAGAGAACCCCTAAAAACTCTTCTTCCATATTTAATTCCCCAAGATCTCTTCCCCCTGAGTGCATTGCCTTTACCATGGGTGATTAACATGGTCCCCATTATTTTTAGACACATTGATTTATTGTTGATATTCCATATCTATTTATAAAAATATTCTAAAATTGTATGGACATGGAATTGAAAATATAAGAATGGATAAGCTCAATTGCATATAAATGATAAAAATTATAGAAAACAACTGAAGATCATATGTTATCATAATATGAGAATATATAATACTATATAAATAGATAAAATAAATTTCATAATAAAATGAATCTAAAAGAATAATATATCCATGGATGATAATGGAAATTAAAAGATCCCATAAACCACAATAACTGATTCCTTACCAGTGATATACACAATTCTAGAAATTTATCTCTTTTCCTAAGACATGTCATCATGTTGTTAGACCTCATGATATATCTCTCATTGATCTGAATTTACGAAATATGTTTTTCAAAGTATTAATACAGCAAAATACCCAATCTATTTTATCTCATGATACGTATGAATGCTTCATGGCTCTATCTATAAATGATACACACCAATCACAAAATATGTGTGATGAATTATTTAGTTTATAAATTGAAAAATAAAAAAAATTAATATTTCAAATAATCGTCAATATTAGAAGAACAAATATATAGGATTTCAATACATAATTAAAATTCCTTAGAAATAATTAAATACTCTTATAGAGATAACTTATATACAAAATGCTTAGACATTCATAGTATATAAATGAAATGACATGATCAGAATACTTGTATAGAAAGAATGTGGATAGATGAAAATGATCCTAAACCCAATGTTATAAATAAAACTCAAAAGGATGTGGAAATTGAAGGAAGACACCATTGAAATATTAATGCTTTAAAGAATACCATTTAATAAAGGATCATTAATTTGATTATTTAATACATTGAGTTAGATCCCCACAAAATATTAATATAATGAAGTTAAATAAATTCTTTTTCATAAAACATAAATCCCATTAGTGTAAATACTATTTAATATTTTATGTATAATAGTATTGAATTGTTTATTGGGTTTTTATAAAAAAATCATGTATTATCATAAATACAATGTTTCATGTAATCCTAAATGGTTTGATTTTGAAATAGTGAAGTTAAAATTTAGAAAAAAAAAATTAGAAAATAATGAATAATGGATACATGAAAAATTTATAAAGGTATCAAATAGATTTTTGTTTAGAAGTCAAAAAAGTTTATCAGGAAAAAACATTTTTTTCATTTTAAATTAAATTTTTTAAATGCAGAATTCGTAAAATAAAAAAAATATCCTTCTAGAAAATGATATGGAAGATATAGAGTTATAAAGTGATAAAACATAATTAGTTTTATAATTATAAAGGATAATATTATATATAATTTAAAATACTGATAAATAGTGGAAACCGTCATTAAATTGGATGTGAATTATTCTTAATGGTGATATAATATTTATGGAATAGATTCATCAAGGTAAATTATTTGGATTAAACTTTAATTCTCTATATAAAGGTAGATAATTAACCATTTAATAAAATATTAGGTTAATATAACATTATCATGATAAAAAGATCAGGGTAAAAAATAATAACTCAACGAAAGGAGATTTGAGTTATCATTATCCCTAATAGGGAACATACTTAATGAAACATAAAATATTTTGAAAGGTAGTTATGTTGTTAAAATTTAAAAAATGTTTTAATACCATTTAATATAGTCAATATGATAAATTTACCTGTCCTTTATAAAATATGTTAAAGATATCAATCATCACATAATGAATGAGGATGGAGTTTTCAAAATCCTTGACACTGTGGTAACACCTGAGGAAATAAATTTAAAGAAAATATTATTATTCAAATTATTATATCCCAATAGTTATAGGGAAATAATTAATAGATAATTCATTGGATAGTTAATCAATAGAACATCATAAAATTAATCATATTGGATAACATGTAACATATCTCTATGAATCATAACTTAGACCAAGAAACCTTTATGGATTTAAAAATATTCCAATAAAACCCCCTTGAATGATAATGTTTAAAATGAAAAATAAAAAACCATGAGAAATGTTATAATCATGGGATAAAATATTATAGTTAAAATAAGTAGACTATAAAATATATAACATTTTTCATACTATAAACATTTATCTATGAATTGAAATTTGTAATAAATAATCACTTACCAAATTTCTTGAATAGTTTAACTGATCTATAACTTCCCATATAATAAAGTAATTATATTAAGAACCAATTTTAGAAGATATTTAATATAAATATACTTTATATCAAATTCATTTATAATTATTATTTATTTGTATATTAATTTATTATTTTATATATTCAATATCATGTGTGACTAATTTGGATCATTTTTAACTAGTTTCATAATTATTGTGTTAGTCTTCATTACTATAAAAAATTTCATCATTTCTGAATCATAAGAGGTCCTGGAATTAATTTTTTATAATTATTAATAATTTTATTAATTTATTATTTGGTTTTTTATTATGATTTTAATATATGAAATAATGAATTATAATTGTTCACCAATTTTCATGAATAATCAATGGTATCTTAGCTAATTAGTTTAATGTTATTCTTCAAATTAAGAAAACAAATACTTATTTAATAATTAATGTAGTATATTTATAAAAATTGAATCCCCATATTCATCCATGATATAAATTTAAATCATTGTTCAATTGGGTGGATGAATCATCAAAAAAGAAATATAGAAAAATTATTAGATGATTATGAAGTAATGTATTGGTAATATCATTACACCAGAACAACGTTGAAACTATTTTATGATTATTTCTTTGATACAAAATAATTTTAATTAATTTTAATATGTAGAAAACCTATAATATGTTATTATATAGTTTGAATAAATCTTATATTTTCTGGTAGAGTGATATTTTGTATTGTTTAACATTTTGATGGTTATTAATTAATCATATAGTTAGAATATTGTTCCACATTTAGTTAAAATACTTTAATACATTCATAAAAATAAAATTCATTCCTTAAAATCATTTCCATTAGAATCCATTTTGTGGAAGTGGAAAAGTAAAAAATGGAAATCAATCATTTCACTAATATGGTAGTCCACATGTATGCATGGTTGATGATTTAATTTTATATATAATGATCAAAATATTAATTTTTAGGATTTTTGAATACATATTTTTTAAAAATTTCATAATTATTTTTAAATATTAATTAGGAACATATGTGTGTGATGGTTATAGAAAATAATACATTATGCTTCTTAGAGGTGGTAATCCAAAAAAATTCACAATTTCTATTTTTTTCAATATCGGGAATAGGGATTGGAGGTTAATATTTATTAACTTATAATAATATAATTAATTATAAAATAAATTTGGATTTAATTAAATTGGATTGAGAATAGTTTATTTTAAAATGTTATATATAATGGGAAAGAAATTTGGAAAAACATATACACACAGTGAAGGCTTGGGTTTTCTTTATAGGACTCCCTCGAAAGGGACAGAATAGTCTAATATAATGTAAAATAATATTAATTGGGTGGAAGGGTATTTTAGGGGAAGTATTAAGGGTGTATTTTTAAGAGGAAAAAAAGTTTTGGAGGCCCACTGATGGGGTAGTGAGATACCCCTTTTATAACTGGTGGCCATGCATTTTTTTTAAATATTTCAAGTTAATATAAAAATAGAACATCATAACATTCCATGTGGCACCATAGATTTAAAATAACAAAGTGGTGTATGATATAATAATTTAATCTCTCATCCACTCAATTATAAATATATTTCTTACATTTTTATCCTCTTTATCCCAAGATTAATTACATATACCATTATAAATTTCACTATGGTAAATTTTTTTAGATAATAAATTATTTTTTATGACTAATATAAAATTGATTTTAACAAATAATTAGTATTTAATAATTCTATATATAAAATAAATGTTATTCGATAAAATTTAAATATGAAATAAAAATAAATTTTTAAATTAGCACATGTAATTTGTAAAACCATGTTTATATTTTGATAAAAAATTATTTCTATATATTAAATTTACAAATATATTTGGTTTTTGGGATAAACATTGGTTAATAAGAAAAAACATTATGTGGCATTCATATAAATATAAAACCAAATTTTGTCAAAAGTATATTTAATTAGAAGAAATGGAAAAAAATGGTAATATTATTTGAAAAAATTCCTTATGTTCATAAAGTGTCAAATATATGTTCCAAAAATTCATATTTGTATTTAAAATATATTATTATTAATACATTAATAAATATATTCTAAATTAATAAAATTTTATAGTTTCTAGTTATTTCTTATAAAATGGAAAATTCAAAAAAAAAATGTTCTGTTAAGAACTGTATTTTTCATTACTCACCTGATGAAAAACTATTTCAGAAAAATCAAAAAAATCAGTATTAATATAATACTTACACATTTAATCTAAAAATGATTTATATTTTATAAAATTGGCATCTTATTTCGAATTTTAATTTTTAAATAAAAACATAAAATTATAATTTAAGCTGTTTTCATATGAAAAGACTATTAATTTATAAATTATTATCTATTCATTTTTTTATTTCATAAGAATTACTAATATAACAAGTGTTAATATATTATTCTTATCAAAATTATATTTTATACATAATATATTTTTTTCTTAATAAAAAAACATAAGAAACCAATTTTTATAAAGGTTATATTTTATAGATAAATAAATGTTACTAGTTATATATCTACAAAAAATATTTTTACTAACACCATAGAATTGATAATGATATTTATATTTATATTTATTCTTTAATTATGTTTATTAATTCAACAACATCTATTTTTACCATCCAATTATTAAAATAGACCTTAACTGTTATATAATGTTTCCGGATTCATTTTTTTTATGTTTTGTGTGTAGCAATCTATCAGACAACTTTGTGTTTAAAGGAAAATATAATTTTATCACTTAAGGTATTAAAATTTCCACCTATATAAATACATCAACACAATTTTACTTATTACATTCTAATATAATTAATTTGGGGTACCTAAATGATAAATATAACTCATTGCAGATTTTAGAATAATGTTTCTTCCATAATATAATTGGAATGATTAGGAATAGATTTTTTAATATATCTTGTGAACATGACTCTTCATTTTTACTCTATAACACGTTTCTCTATTTTTATCATCTATTAACATAAATCATAATCTAGTTCGTTGAAGACATTTCCTGTATAGATTGTTCCAATATTTTTGACATGTATGAAATCAATCCTTCATTCCATCATTATCTTTATAAAACAAAATGAATAGATAAATAAGAAAATTTGTGATCACTGGGGGGTAGAATCTGTAGTCACTTGTTTCTATGTTTTCCATTTAAATAACAGTCCTCTTTCTTTTAATGAGTATTTATGAAACTTGAAAGGAATAAAAAATCATACCCACATGAACTTGTATTTTAATATGACTCAATACTTAATAAGAGTATATTGTTCTCGGTATGGTTTGATAAATACCTAACACAACAGAACCACTAGAAAAAATCCTTTATAGATTATGGAAATTAGGTAATATAAATTAATTTTATAAAAAAATAGTCCATCGATAGTGAATGGTATAAGGACCCGACCTTAAACATTACTTAATCCTGAATTAAATGAATAATTCACATTGAGGATATTTTCAGGATTCGTGTTTTAGAGAACCAGGCCACACCTATTACATTACAACTCAAAAATTTCATAGTAGACACTTCTACTCAGTTTCCATTTTTTCATAAAATAAAAACTCTTAAAAAAAGTGTCATGTCTAGTTCCATGTTTTAGACAGCATGAATTTTCCTTGATCCCAACATTTCCCTATCCATCATTACGTTCTGTGAAAAACATTTTAAAAAACGGGATGAGAAAAAAAGTCCAATAATGGTTATAAAAAATTAAAGATTAAATTAGTTAATCAATACTTACATACCATAAGCTCTTAAACATACCTCATGAAATCATAATATTTACATTGTAAAAAAATCACAAAGTTAACTTTTGGCATCCCTAACATACTTACGTAGTAGCATTCAAAGCTACGTAGAGTGTTACATTTTGTATACCCATCACAGTTTATTAACTAAAAAACTTAGGAGAAACATTCACGTTTACCTCGGTCATGTCACCCAATGCATTGGAGAGCTATCATGGGATCACCAACCCAAAGTTTATCACAAACCCACCCGTATACATATACAATCCCCAAGAACCATAACATATTCATAACACACAAAACAAAAATAAAGGAAAGATAACATTTCAACATATCAATCTAAAAATAAAAAGTAAATATATTGACATAAAAAATGTATTATCAAAACCATTTTCAATAACAAAATAACTAATAGTGTATATGTTATTTATTCTACTTTTAAAAACATTATAGCTTGTTAAGGAAGAAAAAAGATCAAATAATCCTTGCGGCAGCGGAAAGGATGTTGTCACCGCTTACGTTAAGAGAATCATTATTTTTCGTCTTTTAGTTAATTTTCTCATAGAAAAAGATTCTATTTGAATGAAATGAAATGTAAAATTATTTTATATAGCGTATAAAATAATGTCATGCATAAAACAAAATATGCCTCAACGAAAAGAGATTGAGATGAAATACATTACCTCGTGTCCGACATGACCCATTCATTGATTAATCTCATTAATAATAAGATAAAATTAATTTTTACTTTCATAACAACATTTTTAATGTTCTTAAATCCTTTAAAATCACTTATTACCATATTATAAACACTATTTAATTATTTAAGTTAAAACGGTCGTATTGTCGATATTTGGTACTTGAGTCAAAAATTGATTTCTTATAATTACAAGTTGTTCATGTGGTCAAAATTTAATTATGTACCAAATTATATTAATTAATTAGATATCATATATATCATATATATCCAATGTATACATTAATTCATTATAGTACATAATATTTACAATTACGAAATGAAATGCACCATTCAAGGAGGCGGTAATCCGAACGTAAGAATGAACACTACTTTAATTTCTATTTCATATTTAATGGAAATGAAAACATAATTATACATAGTTATATTATAATTCTAGTATAAATCATATATATAATCTAAGTAATACCATCTTCTATACGTTCCACATATGTCATGAATGAGTCATATCACTTAGAATGGGAAGTACTCTGCACTTCCTCAAATGAGATTATTGTATTTACCTACTATGGAATCCATAAAGGTATTTTATAAATGAAAAATAATAAAGCATTGAAATAAAATAAATAAAATATATATCACATATAAATACAATTTTCATCTAAATGGCCACTATAATAGGCTGTAGGATAAGATTAAACAATCATCATTTCATGAGGCGTTAGTTTCATGTCTACAGAAACAATATGTATATTACCCATTAGATAGAGGTGTGTGTAATTGTAGATCAATTCCTTGTCATAAAATCAACCCAGTATATTTAGGATACTATTTCTGTTATAAAATAAAATAATAAGAAGATTTTAGATTATTGGAGAAGGAAAATAAAACAAAAGAACTTAAGAGATGATGTTACCATTAAATCAGGTAACTCCCTTTGGTTTGAGCCAAAAAGGTTTCTTGAAGTGCCTTTTTCCTATGGTATTACTTATAAGAGGAAGATAGGGATATTTAGAGCTTATTTGGGTGGAGGTTGGAAAATCCAAAGGGCTTGAGAGGTGTGAGTAATGGGTTAGAGGTGAGAGATTTTTATAAAGGGGGGAGGGGCTATTTAAGAAAGTGTTAAAATATTATTTTATTATATAGCGATTCTCAGTTTATATAGTTACAAAACTAACTAAATTGGGATCTAAGATGAATAATGGTAGAAATAAAAACATCCAATAAGAATTTTATAGGTTTTGGATATTTTTTATCTTTATTAGATTATTTGTTTAAGTCATTTATTAATAAGGTAAACACTGCATCATTATTATGTCATAAATAATTTAATTTATTTGATTGCTAAAAATTATTAAAAAACCATGATGTAGGAAATATTTTTATCTCTCCAAATAATATTTATATTCTAAATGGTAAATCAAATAACCCTATGTAATAATTAATTTACTAAAGGATATATTTTAATTCCTTTTTGCGTTTACTTTAATTTAATTAAAATAAAGTGTCATTATCACTCTTAAGTTGCACCATGGGGTCCTAAAATTGGCCCAAGGATGCCCATGGTCGGCCATGACTCATCAAATTAGGTTAAGTCAAGTTTGAAAGTAATTCTTTTTTATTATGGTATACCTTTTACATTGAATTACCCTATTTAACTTTAACCGTGATAAATAAAAGTCAAAAATTACTATTAACCAAAAAATATTTTCATCTTATTGAACCAAATTTTAGTTACTAATAATAACCATGTATGTAGAATTCTCTAAATTCTTTTCACAGATGTGGTAAAATTTCATTTAAATGAAAAAGTCAGTTTTTAACTACTAATTATTGGTTTCACTATTCGTCAAAAATTGATGTTGCTTATAAAAATACAAAGAATTCATCCTAAGCTATATTTGATATTAAGAATTAGAAAATTATGTTTATTTTACAAAATTCAAAACATATATGTTGAATTAATTAATTTAAAATTAAATTCTGTTGTCAAAACAAAAAGTGTGTTTTTAAGAAATATTAACTATCAAAATATTGACACTTGTTTATGTCCAATTTCAGAGTGAAATTAATTTCAATGACAAACATTGGATTAAATGGTAAAAATAATATCTAATTACACTTTAAATATAATTAAGAATATAATATATCTATTTAAAAAAGTTAGAGTAAAAGGTAGTACTGAATTAAAATATAATATTTTTCACTATTCATTAAAAATGAATCTTATCCGAAAAATAAAAATAATTTACCCAAAGTAAGTTTTGATGTCTGAATTCTAAAGATGAAATATATTTTTTCAAATAGAACATATAAAAGGGACCAAAAATATATTTAATTACGGTTATCCATTAAAAGCTAGTAAATAGACCTTTTAAAGAATATTACATTATTTATGCTCAAAAATAGACTAATTCCCATTTTAAGCATCAAACTATTATTTTATAACTGTTAAAACATATAGAAAACATGTATAATCATATTGTAGTTAGTTCTATACATTCCCTCCATTAGAATGCCTAGGCGTTAACTACCATTTAAAATAAAAATTTTATATTATTATTATTATTATTATTATAACTCATCCTTTTGTACAACGTATGATTTCAAAGAAACTAATTGTTGCGTATTGGGTATTCCATCGAAAATAGAAACACATTTAAAGTAAAATTAATATTTAATTCACAAATATTAATAATTATGAAAATGTATTATTTTTTATTTACTTGGGATGTTACAACATTCCCCCCTTTTGGATGTTGCATCTTCACATTTTTATTCACTTATCAAATAAATGGGGGTATTTGTCCCTCATAGAATTTTCATATTCCCACATAGCCTCTCAAACCATAAGGTTCTTCTACAAATCCTTTACCTGACGAATTAACTTATTCTGCAACACTTTCTTTCTTCTGTCAAGAATCTGGATTGGTTTTTCCTCATAAGAGAGAGTCTCATCCAACTAAACTACCTCTAAAATCAAAACATGAGATGGATCTGTCATATAATTTCTAAACATTGAAACATGAAAAAAATTATTTACCTGGGACAATCATGGAAGTAAAGCCACTCTGTATGACACTGGTCCATCTTTATCCAAGATTTCATAAGGTATAATTAACATCGAACTCAACTTTCCATTCTTAACAAAACACATCACACACTTCCATGGAAAAACATTGGAAAAGTCATGATCACAGAACTCAAAAGAATGATCCTTTCTCAGGTTATCCACATAACTTTTCTGCCTAATAACAGCTATTGTCATTTTCTTCTGAATCAACAAAACATTTTCTGCCATATATTCTACCAGTTCTGGTCCCATCGGTTTCCTTTTACCTACTTCATCCCAAATATCTGGAGTTCGACACTGCTTCCCATATAATTCTTCAAATTGAGCCATATATATACTGGAATGAAAACTATTATTATAATAAAATTCATCAAAATAAATTTTTTGGTCCCAACATTCCTTGGAATCCCGTGAAAAAGATTGTAACATAGACTCCAAGGTCCGAATTGTTCATTCTGATTTCTCTTCTGATTAAGAAAGAAAAGCTCTACTAAAATTTAATTTAGTAACAAAGAACTTCTAATGTCCTTTCCAAAAGATAAAAGTAATCCTGGGGTCACGATCAGATACATTAGAGTTGGGAACTCTTTCAAACCGGACTATCTTTTTAACATATAACTATGAAATTTGATCTAGAGACAAAGTATCTCGAATAGGACGGAAATGAGTAGATTTAGTCAGTCGATCAACAATAACCCATATTGCAGTATTACTTCGAGATGTCTTCAGTAATCCAACAACGAAGCCCATGGAATTTTTTTCCTATTTCCACTTTGGCACCGGTAAAGGTTAAAGCATCCCTTTCAGTAACTACCAATATGTTTTAACCTGCTGACAAGTCATACACTTCACAGTAAAATTAGAAATTTCTTTTTTCATTCCATCCCATCAATAATACTTCCGATGATATCTGTGTATCTTAGTAGTTCCCAGATAAATAGAAAACAGAGAACTATGACCTTCACATAACAACACATTATTCAACTGGGAAACATAATGCAAGCATAATCACTTCCCAAATCACAAAATACAATCTTTATCATTGTTAAAATCGGGAAACATATCCCTATAAACCAACTCTACCTTTCTCTACAACTCAGTATCTTCCTTCTGCGCTTGCTTAATTCTGTCTAATAGAGATGATCTCACTAACACCAGAAGAAAAATAGAATAATTCCCTACACCAACAATATCTAGGCCAAAGTTCATCAAATCAAAAACCAAAGTATCTCTTTCCAAACGTAGCATGGGTAATGAACCATTAATTTTTTTACTCAAAGCATCTACCAATTTATTTTCTATTACCAGATAGAAATGGATCGTGTAATCATAATCCTTGATTAAATCCAACCATCTCCTCTGTCTCATGTTCAATTCTTATTTCTTGAATATATACTTCAAACTTTTGTGGTTAGTATATATTCTTCATTTTAGTCTATACAAATGATTCCTCTAATTTTTTACAGCAAAAATACCAATAGATAATTCCAAATCATATGTAGGGTAATTTAACTCATGATGTTACAACTGATGTGAAGAAAAATAAATTACATATTAATTTTGTATAAGGACACAACCAATTCATTTCAATGAATTGTCATTATAGATAACAAACTCACCAATTCTGTAAGGTAGTTCCAAAACTAGAGCATCCAATAATATTATTTTCAATTCCTAAAATCAATCATCACATTGTTTTGTCGATATGAACTTAACACCTTTTCAAGTTAACTTATTCACTGGACTAGATAACCGTGAAATTTTTTCAAAAAACCTCTAGTAAAAATGTAATAATTCAATAAAATAATTACTCTCAGTTATATTTATGGGTCTTGGCCATTCTTCAAAAACATTTGGTTTAGAAGGATCAATAGTTTCTCTATTGTTTGAAACAATGTGACATAGGGAAAAAATTTCTTTAACAAAAACTAACACTTTCATAATTTTCCAAATATTTTCTTTTATTTTAAGGTTAGAAGACACCCTTAAATGACTTTCATGATCCACTTTACTTTTATAATAAACTAAAATATCATCAATGGACACATCCAAAATCTTATCCAAGAACTCAAAGAACATTATATTCAAAAGATCCGTGAATATAGTAGGTGCATTGGTTAATCCAAAAGGTAGAAATACAAATTCATAAATTCCCTATCTATTATGAAACATGGTCTTCAGAATGTATTCCTCCTTTACGTTCAAATGATGGAACCACGACCTCAATTCAAAAATTGAAAAATACTGAGCTCCCTGGAGCTGATAAAAAAAATCATCAATATGAGGTAAAGGATACTTGTTTTTAACAGTGATGTTATTCAATGCTCTGTAATTATAAAAAAGTACCATTGAACCATAATTCTTGTTAAAAAATAAGACAGGAGCACCCCATGGTGATGTTCTAGGTCGAATGAAACCTTTATCTAATTACTCGTGTTATTTCTTCTTTAACTCTAAAAGTTTAATTTTAGCCATTAGATAAGGGGTATTGAAATTGGCTTATCACCGGGAACTAAGTCATAAGTAAATTCAAATTCTCAATTAGGTATAATACCAGAGAAGTCATCCGAAAAACATCTAGATACTCATTTACCACTGGAACATCATTAATATGAACAGTTCTTTTGTTTTCAATCGGATACCATATACCCTACCATCCTCAAATAACCCAGTGATCAGAAGATTGTCACCTTCCAAAGTAAGATAAAAATATTGTATCTTAGTGAAATGACCATAATATTTTATAACTAACAAAATCCCCCTCAATATGTTCATGAACTCTTTATATTTTTCATCCCTAAGAATATGGGGAAATATGTAGTCATTGAAGGTCATATGATAATATACCCATACCATATCTCTATGTTGATTGCTCTGGTGATAATGTCCCACCACCAGTTGGATGAATCATGAAACGTATGTTCTTATAGATTTACCATATACATTAGATATGAAAGAAGATTCATGAATATATAAAGGATGGATTCAATACAATAATTTGAATCCTACGAGCTTATATCAACCGAAAAGGTGGGAAGATGCTACTACTAATACTCTTGGTTCACCTCTTCCATACTCGAGGAAGGTCGAACAAGCCCTTCTATAGTTTGCAACATGCATAGTAATACCTATCAGAACTGGATGTCATTACCCATACAAGGTAGAATAAGATGAGCCACATGTTTCTATATAGGAGGAATCACTGGTGACTTATGGCCCACCACCATAGGTACATGGTCATTAGCACATTCATCATGTGCAATTGGACGATGTTGCGTCGACATAATGTAACCATTTTAAATGAACATATCAAAAGATACTTCACCGCCGATAATATTTTATATTGAATAAATAGGACAGGAAAAAAATCCATCATATATAATTGATTATTAATATTTTCCTGATCAAAAATCCATTTCTAAACAGTAAAAGAGACTGTAACCATCCATATGAATGTAAGAGATAACCTACTACCAACAAATGTGGCTGATTTCATGTATATGTCACTGTTTCACATGAAAAAAATGGATTTTCTTACTTTAATGATCATATTCGATCGAATTTTTTATTTTTAAAATATATATAACTTTAAATTATTGAATTAAGTGAATTACCATTTCTGATTCAAAGGGGCCCATAATAATTATGAAAAAAATATGGCATTAACTTATCACACACCATATCATGTTCCAACTCATGCAACTAGTGGTCCATAGCTCAACGTGAAATATTTTAATGCTTAAGGAGTCTAAAATAACCTATTCTTGAAAATAGATCTAGGTTATGGTAGTCACATTAAGCATCAATTATGTTTTCTAATACTTCAATGAATTGTCAGCACAATTTTATACATATAAAATCTCCATCAATATGTCTCTAGACAAATCATGTTAAATGTTAACATGATAGGGAAACATGCACTTAATATTAGACCCCTTATACCTAATATGATTCATGATTAAATCCACACACTCATTTCATTAGACCATTGATGGAAATCAAATATAAATCACAAAATTAATAATAGCATCCTATAACTAGAGTTTCACCCAGCGATGAAGTTATAACACCATAATGGAGTAGTCAATAACAACAATTTCACATCCCATGTAATTTGGGTTCCCTAATATGTAAGTTTGTGACATCAAGGTATATAGTGATTTCCAGATTCAGTTTCCGACTATTCTCATTTCTAATACCCAAATAGTAAGGCAAAGGAAATTTTTTACATCTGATTCCATGTTGTAACATCTTGATCTAGGGTAAACTTCACCCATGTCCTGAGCCAGTGGGTCACATTGCCTCAAGCTCACCTCTTCATAAGCATTAAGCATCCAACAAGCAACGAGGGTGTAATGGTGGTAAAATGGGAGACATTACCCTCTTATGAGATTGTCTGATTGTATAATATAAATAGATATAAATAGTAGTAGATTAATATATGAAAAAATATAAAGATATTTTTGTAGAATAATAAACAATAAAATTCGTAAGGGGAAATTAATGAAAACTGATAATAAAGTCAAAAGAAACTTTGTATGTTTCTATACAAGGAAGCATGGATTAATGGTATATAAAAATAGAATAGGGGAACAAACATACCATAATATTATACATAAAGTAGAAAGATAACAAATTATGATTCACATGAATCACTATTGAATGCTTGGTCCTCTTCTCAGAATCTCCAGATATAGGAAAGTATATCAACAAACTGCAACCAGGACCTTACCCTTGTCAGTACCTACAAACATATAATCTTCATAGGTTCCACAGTCATCCCGAGTAGTGTGTGAGATAATAATATCAGTAGGGGACCACCAATGTTGTCCTCTATTAATCCAACTAGTGGTTATAAATATGTAGTTTTAATGTGTTAATATAATAGGATATCAATATTGAAATAAATAATTATCACACTCAGGTTCCTATTGGATACTTGAAGGGTCAACCTATATCACCTCATGGATGGAATTGATGTATTATCTCTTACTATATATATATAGTATTAATATATATATATAATAATTAAATATTTCATCCACATATACGAACCAATTATGTGCATACATAACTGAGTATACACTTGGAATACTAGTTGTTGACTGGGCAAGGGTGTATCTCAGACATCCATGACATGTATAATGAGCTTATAATCTCATGGAATAGGGTATATATCCTACATGCCAATAAGTGTGTGAGATTCCATGCATGAAATTCAGGATGATGAGTGAGGCATCATGACATCACACGAAAAAAAGGAACGTGGTCCGTTAAACCAAACACCCAAAAAGTGACAACAACTTCATAAGTCAACCTCAACACCAAATGTAAGGGTGTGTGATACCGTAATGCCCAAAAATCCCTTACTATCATATGGAAACCTTAACATGGTGTAATGACATTTATGAAATAAGTCATAAGGCATTTCCTCCCATCAATATTGTTATCCAGGTGCCATTACATAAAAGGCCTTACCATTTTCAATAATGATTTATATAATCATAACAAAATATGAGGTTTTACCACAATTTACAAATCATTAAAAATTATTTATTTATTTAAATCCATTTTATTTCATTTATGGTAAAGCAATCCATCAATAATATGTTATCCCCAAAAATTTCAAACCATTTAATTTACAAATCCATTAAAATTTCATATATACTGCTCAATTGGTCCTCTAAAATTTGCCATGAACTTTATGTAAAATTGCATACATGGGAAATTTTATGTTCAGATTGTGAATCCACAATGAAGTCACCATTTTTTGAATAAATAATTCAAATTTCAAAGGAAATTAAATTTTAAAGCTACGCCGAACACTTAAAATGAGAATAATGAAAATAAAATTTTGACCTTAAAAGGGAAATACAACTTGGAACACCCAAGAAGTGTCCATAAATGGTGTTTTGATCCTCTAAATTACTAAACAAGGCTCAAATGTTTTATATCATGGTGTAAGAAAAAATTTGATATAGAAGAATCAATTAAAATGGGATGCTCTAAAAAATCAGGCGAGTGGCACAGGGACATAGCTAAGAGACATTCAAACTGAATGGTGAAATGACAAGACCACCCACCTCAAGGTCATACATGACTCCTAACTCAATACCAGTCATAGATTCGTAGGAGGTTGGAAGAGATCTGAGAAACAGTCTAACATCATGAAAATAGGGAAAATGAGGTTGTACGTAAATAGTTAGATGGATCCTTGATTAACATAGATATAAGTTAAGAGAGTAAGAGATATTTCCGATATGGATCATATTCTTATGAAAGATCATGAATCAGAAAGCACAGGTAGCAGATAGATAGAAACCAAGATTGGTAGGATTTGAAATCAATGGGTGAGGAGATCCATTTCCTGCTGCTAGAGGAAGAATGATAAAAGAGAAAAGGTGTTGTCCTAATGCTATATTTTTTTGAACTTAAGTACTTTTAAATAATCACTGATTTATGATATTGACGCCCTTAACATTTCATTGATTATCCAATTGTCACTAATTGATGTCTTTAATTACTATGTATAAATATTTATGGTTTTCCTCCAGATTCAATCTTCACTCCCAACCGATGTTCCCCAATGTTGAATGAAAGTTATATATTAGTTTTGGTTATAGTTATGGTTTTGATATTCCCATTAATGTTAAGATTTAGTATTCATTTTTACAATGCAGTATTCTATGAATGAAACAATCAAGTATTAAACCATTGATAACCCAGATGATTTTTAGGGTGAAATTCATTTTAATGGGGGGTAGAATATAACTCCCCATGATTTTGTGGATTATTGTTTTGAATTAATTTATACGTTTTTATGTTTTTCATTTCATGCAATATTGATGATAGTTCATTTTATATTAATGCACTATATTTGGATTTTTTAATAAAAAACATCAATGTTAATCATGCAATACACACTACATAAACATTATATTTATCAACATGGAACACCTAGGGGAGTTTTTATTTTACACAATGATGAATTTCTTCAATGGAATGTGTAACATGCATGACCAAGGTTTTTCAAACAATTAAATAGTATTGAAATATAATTATTTAACGTAACAGGATATGACATAGATGTTAAATGAGAGGTTATTCATACTATGAACTAATATATGAAAATATATATTTTACAAAATGTAATATGAAATTATAGGTAACCAATTAATTATAAATGAATATGAATACGGAATCTATGAAAAATGTAATACTATTATTTTTATAGCCACACAGCTCATCTACCCTAATAAATTAAATTAAATACAATTAGTGATTCATATTAATGTAATATATATTTTATATTATCAATGAAAATTTTTTTATATTCATTCAAGAGATTTGTTAGACATAGATAAAGAACAAACCCACTTTTTTTCTTAAAAACATATATTTTTATAAATGTAGTATCATAAAATTTTAATAGAGATCCCATTAAAAAAACCAATTCTATAAATTTTATAGACATATTATGTAAACATAAACTTCATATTTTAAAGAGAAAATAATTACTAAAGGATAATTTTTTTTGTATTTTATAGTATGGTTTTATTTTTTAACAAATAGGTTAAAATATAGTTTTTTAGTTACAAAATAAATTTTCATCTACTTTATCTATAAGGAAAACTTACATTTTAAATTGCTTTCAATTTATAATTATATTATAATTTTGTAAATTAATCCAATGAATGACATATAAAACCATTTTAATTTTGAATTCAGTAAAAAATCCTAGCAAACGTATGAATTTTTTTTACTTTAAATACCTGTAGAGACGTTATGTCTATGGGATAAATTTTAAAATAATTTCTGACTATTCTCATATTGTAACTTGTAAAGATAGTTTAAATATTATGAACAATATTAATTAATAATTTATAATAATTTCAAATTATCCTTTGACAAAAATATTTGTGAATGTAAATAAATCTAAATACATTGATTAAGTAAAAATTAATATTAAATAAGGACTTAAACATAAATTTATGACCCAAAATTACAAAGAAACATGTACAATGGCTAGTTTTTGTCCATATGTAGACTCTATAATTAAATTTACTATCTTTTTATCATTATTTTATCTAATTAAAACATGAAAAATTTGGGTGTAATTCTCACTTGAAATATTTACAAGTGCACCACTCCTCTTTCCCGATAAAAGGTCACAGCCTATCCCAATTATTTACATATATCAAATCACATTGAATTATATAATTTTATACCAATAAACTTTACAAAAACCCTAAATTAATCATTTTATCCTCCCTTTTGGAATAATTTCCTCCAAGTAAACCTTTTTCACAAACCAAAGCGAGTTACCCGATTACGCGGTAATGTCTTCTCGCAATCTCTTTTCTTTTATTTTCCTCTTCTAACCCACCAATCTCTTTATTCCAAGATTTTATAACTAAAAATAAACCATAAATATACTATGGTATTTTTAGGATATGTTTTATACCTATACATACACACACCTCCATCTAATATTTATCAAATATAGTGTCTATGTGTACAGAGAACTTCTGCCTCATAAATCGATGATTGATCACTTTTCCTTACTATATCTCATGGTGGAAAATATAATGGAAAAATTGTTTATAAATATTATATTTATTATGAATTTAATATTATTTATTAATTTTAATGTAAATATCATTGTAATTTTAATTTCATATAATTACAATAATTTCATCCCAGGAAGTATGGACTACTGCCCCTCAAAGCGATGTGATTCGTTCACACACTACATGGAATTTAATGAGGATAATTTTAGTAAAAAAATTCATATATATATATATATATAATTATAATGAAAATATAATGATATTATACAAATATATATAAATTTATTTCTTTTTCTTACATTCATTCAATACGACAATAAAAATGGAAACAATGGCCATGCGTACGTATGACTTACTATCCCCATGAATAGTGCCTTCCATTGCATTGAAATATATTATATAGATTATTATAATAAAAATATACTGAACATATAAGATATTTATATCATATTTTACATTATTTTAGCCTAGTATATGTATAAGGACCAACGATATAAATAATTAAGACACAAGTGAAGTACAAAGCTTATATTATCCAAAGTGAAACCATAACATAGGATGGTTGACAAGAGGGTAATATAATGTCGTAATAAAACCCAATATGGTATTAGATATATTAACATGGTTATTTATAATATTTATAATAAATTTTTATTGGTTATATAGGTGGTTTTAGTGAGTATGAAGAGAGTCAAGAAATGATGTAATGGTATTTCATATCACATTTTATTTCCATGAGATACAGGATATGTTAGCCACTCTTTCCTTTTGTATGGTGTACATATTAAACAGTTTGGTGTTATATTTGTATTACAAATAAAATTATGGGTATTCATATATCCATGTTATTATATTTATTTAACGGGTTTTATGTTTCAAAATTCACCACATCTGTGACCAATTTTTTTTTGATTTTCCTCTCTTGAGACTCATCTTTTATTATGCACCTAAATTCTCTTATATGGTGTCTATACATCATGTTTATAAGTTATATCATGAATTTAGCTATTTTTATGATATTTTAATTTTATTTAATTTCATTTTCTCTAATTGAAATACGATATCAAGTTACCTTGTTATAAGAGTTTATTGAGACAATAGCATCCATTTTCATGATTGTTTATGATTATCATTCCTTTGATGAAATATTATAAAAAATAACTCATGAATGTTCTTGAAAATTTTTATCCTCTTTTTTTAATTATTTATACAAATTTTTTACCATTTCACACACTATTTGTTACATAAGATAGTTAATAAATTATTTATAAGAAATCCAAACATTTCCATCTCGTTGTTCAGAAATATATGTTCCCCCAAAACTAGTTTTCTAAAAATGGATTTAATAAATATTTTCGAATTATACAAAAATATTTAAAATTTATTTTTATCCATTTTTATTTTAATAATATCATAAAAGGAATAATAAATTGTGTTTTTGAACAATAATTTTTATAACCTTTTTACCAATAAATATTTATATTCTTTTTAACTCAAATGACAGGTTCAGATTAACAAGATGTCATTTTTTTGGGGTTCCATTTTCATTTTTAAAAGGATAATTTAAAAGAAACTTTTACTAAAAGTTATTTTAAAGATAAATTATTTTCAATATTTATTCAACATTCCATTTTAAGTCTTCATGGAAAATTATATTCAATATTTTTTCAAGCCTTATTTGTATGATTTCATGTTATTTTCAACGTAATGGATTTAAAAAAATCATGCAACTTTCATATGTTTTAGAGTATAAAATATCTAACACATTTTCATGATTTCATCTTATTTATTCAAATTTTTTTCAATGAAATGTATTTGAAAAAAATTTCATTCTCCTTTAATATGTTTTAATGTAAAAGGTCTTCAAAATATTTTCAAGATCTCATTATATTTTTTCAATGTATTTTCAAATGAAATGTTTCAAAAATATTTTCAATATAATTAAATATGTTTTCAAGAATGAATTTGATAAAAAAACATGAATTATTATTTATATGTTTTCAATGAATTTTCAATGAAGACGGTTTTAAAAATTTTTTGAATATTATTTTACATGTTTTCAATGAAAAAGGTTTTCAAAATGATTTCAATTTATCATTATAAGATTTCAAGTTATTTTATAATAAAATAATTTTCAAATCATTTTACATAATATAAATCCTTTTTAATTGAAAAAAGGATATTTTTCTGAATACATTTTTAAAAGATATTCCAAATTTATTTTCCATCTAAGAGGACATCTATTGAAGTTACTAATGATCTTACAGAAAATTATCTAAATGTTTCATTCATATTATTTTTATTAATTGGTTTTTATTAATGTTAAGGTGTTTATGAAAATGATTTCTATTTCACTATTTATATGTTTATAAAATTCCGTTCTCTAATACATGTTATGATATTGATGAAATGAATCTAAAACTATTCTTTTACCATATGTTATGATATAATTACATGTTTGTGTTACTCATTTTATTTCATGGGTTATGATATGATTATTTATGATCTTATGGCACATATTTGTATGACTTAATTATGACATGGGTTATAACTATATTCTAACAAATGAAGCATGCCATACAGGGGTTTTACATTTCTTTTTCGGAATAATTAATTCAAAACAAAAACATATGCTCAGAGACCATATAAGTTTAGCATCACTGGAAACATGTAAGTCCATCTTATAACATGGTGAAATATCTTTAGCATCTCCCATAAAGATCATCCCCATTAGTTTTCCAACATAAAACACTTCTTTATATCGTGGGAAAAAACAAAAAAAAGGGTGAGATTAATTGATCATTAAGGATAAATATGAATAACATAAAAAAAACATAGTCCTATGAATTTAAATACAGGAATATATGTTTTTATTATCAAATCGTGAGTCATGAAATAAATTTTGGCAGTTTTTAAGTCATAAATTAGAAATAAACACGAACCTTAATAAAATAACATTAACAAAAAACATGGAATTTTGGAAATAGATATGCATATAAAATCATTTAAAAATTCACTCTGGATCATTTCCAAGACCAACATTGTGAAAAAATTCCTTTACTGAACATATTTTACTTGTGGTTCCAGCCTTGTATTATTGAACTAGATTAACTTTCCATTCTAGTCCTATATCAATGAACTGGGTTTACATGTCATTCCATCCTTGTATTACAGAACACTATAGACATGTAATTCCAGTCATGTCTATCGAATGAGATATAAATCATTACCAAATGAATTGGAGGGGTATATAGGTCCCATGAATATCAAAATGAAATCATTCTTAAATGTTCCATAAAAACGTAAATAATTCATCTTTGCAAAACCCAATAAATAAAATGGGTTTCTTAAACATTATTCCATCATATCATAATCCATAAAAAATATCAATCAATCATTAACACAATAAAATCATAGTAATAATAGGTATAAAATCATAACCCTATTTAAAGAGGACCATATTAGATGGAAAATAACTTTGAAAAAACACTTGAAAATAAATCTTTTTGAAAATATCCTTTCTTATTCAAAAATGTTTTCTTTTTAAAAATTCCACTCAATTTTATAAGAAAAAAATTTATTAAGAAATTAACCTGAAATTGAGTAAAGGATGATTCATGGAAATAAGGCATTATGAATATTTAAAAATCACAACATTATGTATATGTTAAAAAACATTGACATTTACTTTTTCTAGAAAAGTCAAAAAGTAACCCCTATCGAATAACAACAAAAGATTCATTTCATACCATTAAATGAAAATTCACCAAAAATTACAATTAACTTTAATTAATTTTATTGGAATAGATATAATATTAAATACTTAGAAAACATGGACATTAGTAATAAATATTACCCAATAAATACTTATAAACAATATCGAATAACAATGAGATTTCAAATTACCCCTTACAATTTTATAATTAGTTGAATCGTATGCCTCATTATATAAAAAAAGTGTATAAAAATGTAAATATAACAACCATCATAATATGATTCATAAAAACACTCATGGAAAGCATAAACCCAACATAAAATAAATTGGTGGGATATAAAGCATGTTTTCCATAGAAATAAAAGTGAAATAAAATAATCCCTTTCCAAAGGTCTTATATCCTTTGTGTGTATGTGAACCTCCTCTTCCTCGATGCGCTTACTCCAAATATCATCTTAAATTAACTAAAGTTGGCCTTTTGAGAATACTCGAACCTCTTTAATGTGAATAAGGATGTTGATAAGGGAAAATTTCAAGAGATTTCCAATATTGAATGCTCAAATAGAAGTGAAGAGGTGAGGAATGAGGTGTCCTTTTATAGGTGTGGTGGGGGGATCCCTTGTTAATTCTAAAAATATTAAATTAATATAAATAAATAATTTAATACAAAATCGTCAAAATAAAAATAAATCTAAGATAAGATAAGTATAGTTAAAAACCCTTTCATCTAATAATTTTTACACTTATATTGATTTTATTTTAAACATTTTCTTTTCATTTTACCCTTAGTTATTATCTTTTAATTTTAATTATTGTAATTTCATTTTAATTATTATGAGGAAATTATTTTTACATATATGGGTAGATTTTCCATAATTGGACATATAATAAATTTTTAAAACATATTATAGTAACTTTTATATTATAAGATATATTTTGGATTTTAAAATAATTTATTAATTATCTATTTTTATAAAATATTAATTATGTAAATATTAAACTATTCATTTTGTTGAATTTATATAAAATAATAAATAACATCAAACCAGGGCATTTATTAGTATTATAACATGTCATATTCACCAAAAAAATATTTTTATGACATACCTGATTTTATATACTATTTATTTTAAAATTTATAATATCATTTATTTGATATTTATCTTAATAAATTAATTATTGTATCACAGTTGTGTCGACATTAATGATAATTTTATAATCTCTAAAAATTAAAATTAAATTCACATGATGTAGGTAATTTAATTAGATTTTGGGGAAATATTTATTTTCATAGTTTATCATGATTATAACTACATTAATGTTATTATACCAATAAGAGATAAGAGAGTGACATATTGTCACGTTCTTTTGTCTGAAGAATAATTACATCAATTTAAAAAAAAAGCCGATTAAATGAATATATTTTCAACATTAGGTTTTAATAGTAGAAATTAATTCATTTAATATGAATTTGTAAGGTTTTATGACAATTTTATTATAATTATCATATTATTTTCTACCCTAATTTACCGGATGTACCTTTAACCGTGGTAAAGAAAAATTACTGACGTTACTATTAATAATATACACCAAATTAAAGGTTCTTATTTACATAATTTGGAACTAATGATTCAGAATATTGAACATATTTCTCCAAATTAAAAGCATATAAATTGTTTTAATTAATTTAAAATTAATTCTAGTTGTCAAATCCAGAAAACAAGTTTTTTACGTTAAAACCGTCAAAAATATTGACATGTGTTTATATCAAATTTCAATGTGAAATTAATTCAAATTAAAAAATTGATTAATTTATAAAATATTAATATAAATAAAATTTAAAACCACTTAAAAAGATAATATATAAATACAAACAAATTAGACAAAAATTCATTTATGAATTAAAATGTAGTGTTTTTCACCATTCATTAAAATATGAACTTTCTTAGAAAAATACCTAAATTTCATCCAAAGAAAATATTTATCCTCTCCTTCAAAATAAATATATTATTTTAAAAAAATAATCTTATAAAAGTTTAAAAAATTATATTTATAATGGGTTTCCCATCAAAAGGTGGTAAACTTGTATTTTTTTAAAAATACCTTTTTTGTGAAAAAAATATAATTTGATCTTATATCATGAATATAAAACATTTATGATGATTTTTAATAATTTAATTGAATATATTTAATATATATTTAATTAATAAAAAATATATAGAGGGATATCATTATTTTATAAAATCATATATTTTGATTTATATTTCTTTTTATAAAAGCATTTCATTTTAATTATAAAAGTTTTTATTTTCATTTATAAATCATTTTTCATAAAAATAATAATTAAATAAATGTATAATCAATATTTACATAAATAAATTAATATTTTCCATTACAGAAATTTTAATATCTAGGTTATAAGGTAGAATAATAATATTTATTTGTTCACTTGTACTCGGCCTTGCGTGAAATGAATTCTAACTAAAGAACATGAACATGTATGTAACACAATACAAGCATAGAATTATGTATACTAAATCTAATAATATGATTCGTATTGGGAAATATTATCTTGGTTTAGTGAACATGACAAATATTTAATTAAATTAAAAAAACTCTATCTCATAAAAATCTGGGGGTGTTACATTCTACCCCCAATTAAATAAAATTTACCCTCAGAATTCATCACAGTTATAAAATTTTTACAACATGAAATTTTTTTTATAGAATCCCATATTGTAAAATGGAATACTAAAACATAGTTTGAAAAAAAATTGAAACCTAATGTTTATCCAATGTAACTCATCCTTGGGTTTCCACATTGGAGAAAATAGGTGGGTAGCGATAACATGGATATGGAAAAAAAGAAATCTAACAATCATGTTTTGATAAAGTGTGATAGAGAACTATGTTAAGAGAAATTTAAATATCATGAAGACATAAATCATTGATGATTTAAGGGACCATATGATTAATCAAATAATATGGTACTATAACAACATTTCAGGTTTTCATGATCCTTTTATAAAAGGTGTAGATCATGAGAATAAATAATAACTTGATTTCAGTACAATATCATCATTGGTCAAGCCTTGAATAATTTCCAAATCATCTATTATTCAAATAAATAAAGATGGATTTTTCATTTCCAATGATTTAGAAAATCATGCGGTCAATAAATTTAATACATCTCTATTTATCATATAAATGTTAGAACATAATATCAAATATGCATAAGTCCATAAATAGTGAGGTAATACATTATTCTAACAAAATTATTCATATATTAAACATTCACTTTCTAATAAATTGATAACATTAAAATCCTTCTGAAAGAAGGAATTAAAAAACAATTGAAAAATGTTCTCAATCATGGCTTAACATTTATCCCCCATATATCATAAGATATCTCTGGTGGGCCACATTCCAAAAATTTCATCACCTCCATCATGTATTCACTTAAGTTATAGTAACAACCTGAGTTATCTCATATACTTACTGAAAACATTAATGTTTTATTATCCAAAAACATATTAGATAGATTCCTTATGTCCCAAAGATTGTATAATTTATCCATCATAGTGTAACCCTATTTTAAATTACTCTAAAATTAGTTCTGAAATAATAGCTTCATCCAATTTATTTATTAAGATCCAACATATCATTATCCAAACATCATTATCAAAACATAAGGAACATATTAAGGGTTATCATTCACTTAATCATGTGTTCTCTATGAATATCACCTTACCCATAAACACTTTATTGTCTAATTAAATCTATTAAACTTATCCATTCTAATCCTTAATGAGTAATTTATACTAAAAAACAACTATATTTCAAAATTTATATAACACAATCATTGAATTTTGAAACATTTACACCACAGTCATCTAACTTTATTGTTAATCCATTACTCAGGGTCCATCATCATCATATTTCCTAAAACATAAATCATATCTTAAGTTTTATCAACCTCACACTTCTTAGGTTTAATGTCAAAAATAAATGAAGAACATAACATACCTTTCACATGTAATTTACAATCACTTTATCCACAGTAATATGACCGATACTTATACCATCATCATGATTATTTTCATAATTTTTCCCCTTATGAAATTGAGCTTCATAATTCCCATAATTCACACATCTAAAACATTCAATGGTTAAATATATTCTATGTAGTTACTATTATTTAATAATAACAAAAAGCATACTATAAAAAACAATTATCATATTTTAGAAAAACATAAGCAGGGTAAATTACATATATAATTTCAATCTATGATATCTTCGGTTTAACACTATGTTAGTCATGATTTTCACAAAAAATAACCCTAGTATTGAATCATATACTTATACTTATCATTAGAACATCCCTAGACATATCCTTAGAAATATATATAGGGATATCACAAAAAAAATTCATCTGGGTTTCCAAAAGTTGACTAAACCATCACTATAATACCTACTCTAAAAACCCAATCTTTATGGACATGGACATTAATTTTTTTTATGGAATACTTAATAAAATAAAAAATAGACACCAAAATACCATATTAGTTTATTGTCTTTGGAAACATAGAACACATTCTTCAATCTTGGTAAAATATCTTCAACATATCCCTTATATCATGGGAAAAACATAAAATGGTGAGATCAAATGTTCTATAATGGTACACATGGATACCATTAAAAACATATACATAAGAATGTAAAAACATGAACATAAAATTTTAATATAAAATAATGAGTCATGAAATTAATATTAGTTGTTTGTAACTCAGAAATCATAAATGAACACAAACCATGATAAAATAACATTGACGTAGAACATGGAATTGGGGAAAACACATAAGAATAGAAAATAATTTCCATATAAGCCTAGGTTTATTAACAAGTCTATCAATGTGAACAAAGAACAGTACCGAACATGGTATACATATTCTTTCATCCCTGTATTACTGAACCTGATTTACCATCCATACCAGCACTGTATTACTGTGATGGGTTTACTTTCCATTACAGCCATGTATTACTGAATAGAATTTACACGTTGTTCCAGTCAAGTCTATCTCATCAGATATAAAACATTAGAAAATTCCATCAAGGGATATGTAGGTCTCACCCATGGAAAAATGAATTAAATCTAATGTGTGTGAAAAATGCATAAATCATTCATCATAGCATAACCCAATAAAGAAAATGGGTTTCTTAAACATCATTCCATTATAAAATAATTCATTTAAAATATAAATCCATTATTAACACAATAAAATCATAGTAAAAATAGGGATATAAACATAACCCAATTTATGGAGTGTCATCTTAAAAGGAAAAATCATTGATAAAACACTTGAAATTATTTCTTGAGAAAAATATCATTTCTTCTTGAAAAACATTTTCATTTCTCCAAATACCATGCAATTTTAATATATTAGAACATAATTGAATATAAACTGGAAATAATATAAAGGAATCATTATGGAAAGAAGTCGTAACAAAGACATAAAAACTGATCATAAAGTATATGTTAAAAAATAGTATCCTTATACTTTTCTGAGAAAATTACGAAATTACCTCATATCGAATAACAACAAAAGATTCCTTTTATACCATTTAATAAAAATTCACCAATTAGTTTAATTAAAATTACACAATTTTAGAAGAATATAAATAATGTTACATACTTAAGAAACATTGATGTGGATAATAATTATAATCCAAAAAATACTTATATATATAATCTTGGATAATAATGAGATTTCAAAATTATCCCTTACCAATTTATAATCATTCAAATCGTATCCCTCATAATATAAAAAAATTATATGCAAACGTAAATATCATCACATTCATAATAAGAATCATAAAAACATTTATGGTAAAATAAAAACACCACAAAAAATAAATAGGTGGTGTATAAGGCATATATCCCATAGAAAAAAAGGTGAGACAAAAAATATCACTCCTTAAGTATGCTATCCTTTTTGTGTATTCAGACCTCCTCTTCCTTGACATTCTTCCTCTAAATATCCTCTTAAATTCACAAGAGATTTTATTTTTATAATACCATCACCTAAATAATTTTAATAAGGATTTTTAGAAGGTAAAATTATAGTGGATGACCGAACAAGAAGGCTCAAATTAAAGTGAATATGTGATGGAGGACGTTCCATTTTATAATTGTGGTGAGGGGAACCCTTATAAATTCATAACAAAATAAAATTAATATAAATCAAAATTTTAATCCAAAAGCATTCAAATTTATTTTTATATAATATAAGATGAATAATGTTCTAAATCATCTCATTTAATAATTTTTATACATGTATTGAATTTATTTTAAACCTTGTAATGTTTGTTTACCCCTAATTATTCTCATTTAATTTTAATTATGGTAATAAAATTTTAATTATTAAGAGGCTATTAATTTTAGATATATAGGGTCAATTTACCATAATTGGACATTTAATAAACGTTTCAACATTATCATAAACACTTTGTGGTTTTAAAATATTTTATTGGATTTTTAATTTTTTTAATAAATTGTTATTTTTATAAAAGATCAATTATGTCAATTATACACTATTCATTTCATTGAATTTAAATAAAATCCAAAAGGAGATATATCTTCTAACTAATGAAATTAATAGTATTATCAAATGTTATATCCTCCAATAAAAAGTGTGTATGACATAAATTATTTCATATAATATTTATTTTAATATTTCTAATATCATTTATTTGATATTTCACTTAATAATAAAATTATTTTTTAACTATCGTGTCAATATTAATGGTAATTATTTTTTCTCTAAATATTATAAAAAATTCAACTAATGTAAATAATTTCGTTTTATTTCTAGAGACTATTTATTTTTTTAGTTTCAACATTTTTATCGCATCCTCAAAATTATTATACTTATAAGATAATAGAAAGTGGTATGTTGTCAATTTATTTTGATTAAATAATAATTACATGACTTTCTTTGATAAAAGTCCATTAGAAGGATCAATTTTGATCCTTGGTGTTAATGGTCGACTTATATTCATTAAATATGATTGTGGTAGGTGTCAGGGTAATTTTATTATCCATATTATATTATTTGTTTCCCTATATTTTCATATTTTACCTTTAACCTAGGTAAATAAAAATTACAAAAGTGACTATTTATAATGTCCCAAAAAGTGACCTATTTAAATAATATGGACATAAAGAATCCAAAAATGAAATCTATTTTTCCAAATTCCAAACACAGAAAATTTATTAAATAATTTAAAATTACTTCCCATTGTAAAAGCTAGAAAATAAGGTTTTTTTGTAAAAACAATCAAAATATTGTGTTGTGTTTCCATAAAATGTCAATTTGAAATTAAATCCAATGACCATTATTTGATTAAATGATAAAAATTTAATCTAAATATACATTAAAACAAATTCAAAATATAATCTACCAATACATATAAATTAGGTGATATGGTAGATTAAAATTAAAATGTTATATTTATCATTATTCATTAAAATATGAATTTTCACAAAACAAATACCAAACTTTAATTTTAATTATATTTTGATGATATATTTCCAAGTAAAATGTTTATTTTATCCAAAATTACATAAAAATTTTAAAAAATTATATCTAAAATGTGTTCTCCATTTAATGGCGGTAAAACTATATTTTTGTTTTTCGAAAATACATATTTTATATGGAAAATTGAATTTGTCCTAAATCATGTATAGAAAACATATATGATGAATTTTATATAATAAATTGAATATGTTGAATATAGATTTAATTAATAAAATACTAAAGAGTGATATTTTTATTTTTTAAAATCACTTATTTTCATTTCAATAGTTTTTCAGAAAAACATTCCCATTCAATTAAAAAAAGTTTTTATTTTCCATTATAAATGTTTGTTTATAAAAGAATTAACAAAATAAATGTGCAGACAATATTTCTAGATATCAACTAATATTATTCCTTCCCATCATTTTAACATCTAGGTTATGAGGGTACATAATAATATATAGTTGTTCACTTATACTCGGTCTTCTAAGGAATGAATTATATAAAAAGAACATGAACTTGTGTATAACCCAAGCCATGGGTAGCATTGCGTATACTGTAAGCTAAGTCGACGTTTCAAATTTTACAAGATTGTCATGGTGTAGAATACAACCCAAAACAACAATGAAATTAAAAAAACCCATCTCATAACAATCACATGGTGTTACATATACCACCCGAGAATTCATTAGGTAATGATTTATGTTTCATGATATAGAATAAGAATGTTTGGGGGTTGTACCTTTACTAATAAGATTGCCATGGGATAGAAGCATGGCTACCAATATGGTTTGATGAGTGAACTCATGATACCAAGATAGACATGGGAGTCAACTAGGACTACAAAGATGATATAGTGAGGGAATCCATACTACTAAGATGGTCTTCAGAACAGTTTTGTGGCTACTATGGATATCATATTATATTTTTATGTTTCTTCCACAATTACATATTTTTTTCATATGTTTTTTTCAAGACTTATTATTTTAATTCAATTATGTTTAATGTCATATGAATTTCAAATATTCATTATGATCTATAATATGCAGTGTATAATCATTCAATGTTATGCTCAAGTTTCCCACACTTTGTTCTTGTTATGCTTACGTATTACCTTTATTTACCCTAAATGATCATCGTATCTCACCCCTACTTATGTTCTCCTTCCCTGAGTTATAAAGAACTTTTTTAGTAAAAAATACTAAATATGGAGATATTTATGGTAAATGTTGAAGATATTTCACTAGAATAGAAGAATGTTTTCTATGATTCCATAGACACTAAACTATTTTTGTCCACAATCATATTTTTTTAATGTATTTAAAATTAATTTAAAATGATGTAATATCCATGTATGTATATCCAGGGCCACTATATGAGGATTCACATTCTCCCTCCTTAATTAAATTACATTCCCACAATTTTAATTATATAATAGTAATAAAATTATATAAGGTTATATAAAAGATAACTATGTCTCAAGCTATAATTTTGAATAATGCATCTACATATATATTTTAAGAACTATATAGAACATGTTTTTTATTCCCATCATATTAATTGAACAATTCATTTTTCCTCCAATATTATTTGGTATATTTTCTCCAATTCAATACATACAACATATTCCAATTCTTGGTGAAATTTACATGTCTAATTCATCCCACTAGTTTTATATGTTTGAAATTGAACATGATTTCATTCACCATATTTGTAACTAGAAAATAAGTGAGTCACAATCCATCTCTTCTTTTGTTTCGTTGGTTATTAAACTGTATTCTTGTTTTTAGACATATTTTATGTATCTCTATTATCATAATCACATGATTACTCACTCCATATCATATTTGGGTAGGATTATCATTCAAACAATAAACTGATTGTCCATTGAATCCATTGTTAACTTGGTACCATTGGGAATTTTTAATTAATAAAAAATTGTTTTAATCAGGAGTTGTGAACAATTAACACAGTTATAGGATTATTATATTATCTTCTATTCATTTAATAGATTCCCCTACAAAACTTTAATATAACATCATAGTAAAATTAGATTATTTTGTTACAAATATTCCCAGAACCTATTATGTTTTTAGACGAAGATATTTAGGTAAAATTATAAACTAATAATTCTAATGTTCTTATCATATAATTGAGATTCTTTAGAATATATGAGAAACATCATAATCGATTATAATTTTGCATTAAATAACTGAAATATTTTTGACAAGATATTTTCTTAGATATAT
This sequence comes from Viscum album, assembly GCA_963277665.1. Taxonomy (NCBI): domain Eukaryota; kingdom Viridiplantae; phylum Streptophyta; class Magnoliopsida; order Santalales; family Viscaceae; genus Viscum; species Viscum album. Next base: position 606,609,628 of record OY728123.1, on the reverse strand, counting down.
CATGTGTTATATATTTCTTCATAACTTTGGGAAATGGAAACATAATAAGTGGTGAGCTCAGACAATTAGTAAGGAAGTTAAAAATAACCGATTATAATTAAATATCAAAAATATGTAAAATATGAGAATAAATAATATTATAGGAATAGAAAACAACAAATAACAAAATAATAGAATGAATATAAAGGAATAATATATCCATGGATAAAAATATAAATGAAAAGATCACATGGATAACAATAACTCGTTCCATGGTGATGAAATAAATAATGTAAAAATTTAATTCCAGGGCGTAAGCAAAGACATCATGATCTTACTATCATGGGATTGTGTATATAAAATATCTTTTTTTTGGGAAAACACACAATAAAATACCTCTTCTGATTTATCTCCTGAGACCTATTGATTCGCCAAGGGGATATCTACAATCAATCCCAACTAATAACTAACTGTGTCCAATGAATTATTCATTTTATAAAATTCATAAACAATAAATAATAAACATTTCAAATAATCACCCATTTTATAATGAAAAATATAACATAGGTCAACCAAACATATATCTTATATCATAGTCAATAATAAACAATTTTTAGCTGAAAAATATAAAAAATATCAAAACATTTCATAGTAGATAAATGGAATAACATAATATTAGTCTATCATGGTGATTATATTGGACGGGTTTAAAATATAATATCTCCAATGTAACAAAATAAATAAAGCATAGTGTCTCTATAGATGGAAAACAACATTGAACGAAGAATGCTTTGAATGATAGTACATATGAAAGGGACGAGAATTGGATTGTTTGAAACCATGAGATCAATCCCTACAAAAGATAAATAAAATAGTATAAAATATATAGAATATTAAGAAACAAAATTCATATTTCCAAAAATTTAAAATAAAACTAAAATATAAGTGTATATATAACAAGGTTTTTTGAAATCATTTTAAAAGTTATCATGCAAAAGAAGTTACAGGTCATTATTAAGGGTCAATTTGTGAAATATTGAAGATAAAATTTGAAGCTGTCATCTTTTAAATCTAATCTCCATTAATTTATACATTGGAAATACATATTGGTATCTAAGAAAATTTTTCCTAGAAGAAATAACATTTGATCATGAAATGAAAAAAACGTTTTTTATTTTTAATGTGCAACTGATAAAACCCAAAATATAAAAAGCATAAAAAACCTTTTTATGAATTTAATATGGGAATATAGAGTTCAAATGTGACAAAACAAACATAAGATTCCATTTATAGAGGAAACTACTAATAATATTGAAAAATATGGATGAGGAGGGAAAAATATAATTATAGTGGATGATAATTATATTTTATAATTATATATTTATTGGGGAAGATACTCATCTAGATAAAATAATTGAATTATAAGCTCATTCACCCCTTAGAGGGAGGTAAATTTCCAGAATATTGTTGACTATTGATAAACCCCAAGGTCCAGAAATTTTTTAAAATATGTTAACAACATGTAATCATAGAACAATGGGGTATCACATGAGTGAAAATAAATTTAAAGAAATCAACCTGATTTGGTTTAGTTTTTTTCATTAATTACAAGGAAATAAAATATAAAAAAATTAATGCCTGATTAAATTAATAGAACACCATACAAGGAAATAAGGTGAATTATAATATTCATATGTCACATAATCAGAATTGAGACCAGGAAAACCATTAAGACTTTAGAAAAATTCAATTAAAAATCCCTTAATGGATGAAATTTGAAATTTAACTTTAAATAATATAAATAATAGGAGAATAATAATATAAAATATGTAAGTAATATTAATTACACCATATAATATAAAACATGGTACATAACATAAACATGTCTGAAGAAATTGAAATTTTAGTGAAAAAAACCTCACCTGAATTCCCTTATATTAGAAATGTTATATAACCTACTAAGTAATAAAAACACTATCTTAATCATCCATTTTAGAACATTTTATATATATATTAATTTTTATAAACCCCATTTAGAATTATTTTCAATATTTATATTAGTTAATAGTTATCAGTTTTCATTATCAGGTGTGAGAAATGTTGAATGTTTATACTTACTTTCGTAATAGTGGTGGAGTTATTCATTTTGATCCCAAATTTCATCATTCATATAAAATAAATGGTATTAGAAATAATTTTTTGTAATTTTTTATAATTTTATGTCTTTATTATATGGTAGTATTATTTATGATTCTTAAATATGAAATAAGTAATGATCACGCTTCCTTGATTCTTTGTGAAATGACATTGGTAACATAATTAATGAGTTTAATATTAATTTTTTCATTAAATAAATTAAATGAAATAATTAATTACATATTTATATAAAAAAATTCCTAAAATTAAAACATTACCGTCATCCATGATATAACTTCTTATCATTGTTCAATTATGTATTTAAAATGACCTAAATAAAAACATACCATAAGAAATAGATGATTATGAAGTGATTTAGTTTGAATATAACAAAATAGAAAGGAAATTATTTAGAGATTATTAATTCATTATATTATATTTTGGAATAATTAGAACAATAATATAACAAATATGATGTTAATATATATTAGGGTGATATATTTTTTTCTCATAAGATTTTCTTTTAGATTTTTTAATTTATCATTGGGTTTTTGTTTCCCATATTGTTATTCGGAGTCCAATATTTCATTAAAAACATGATGGTTTTAGAAACATCATTTTAATTAATTACACATATTCTCATGATTATCTATTTAGAGTAGTGGTGATGAAAAATTCATAAATCAATCATTCCAGGGAGGTTGTTGTCACTATATAAACAAGGTTTATGATTACAATTTCCAATAAAGAGGGGGATGTATAAAATGTTTTATCATATAAAAACTAAAAATATATTATAAAAATCATAATTATTTATTAAATTTAGAATTAAAAGCACTCATTTATGGTGGTCACGAAAAATGGAACATGGAGCTTCCTAGAGCATTCAGTTCACACACATAGAAATACGAAATTTTCTTCCTTATGGAAAACTGGGAAATCAAGTTTATAGTTAGTCCCCTATAGTAATAAAATTAATCAAAAAATAATTTTTTTAATTATATTGAAATGATAAATATATATTAGTAAATTTAACAAAAAATATATAATAAATAATCAGAAAATAATACTCACATTTAGGACATAGGCTTTCCTTGAAGGACTACCAAGATTATGTGTTCTTACGAGATTATCATTTGAAAATAAGATTAATAAGGTGATATATGATGTAAGGTGATGTAATAATGGGTTTTCATCCAATGTAAACATTATTTTCATGTTTTATTTAATGGACAGTGAGAAGCCCCCTTATAAGTGGTGAAAATTAAATATTTTTAAATATTTTTAATTAATATAAAGAGAGAACATATTTAACCTATCATTTGGATCCAAAAATTAAAATAATAGATTAAAGGAATTGATATGGTCATACAACCCTCCAAAACTAAAATATAATGATATTTAAAAATGTTTTAACATCATTACACCATGATTTCATACTTTTAACATATTTGATTTTACATTGGTACACTATTTTTATCTAATTATAAAAATTATGGATAAAATAAAATGGCATATGATAAATAATTTTAACTAATTATTCAAAAAATTATAACCATTTTTTGGTACTAAATTTATATATTCATGAAATTTTTTTTTTAACATTACGGAATGTTACACGTAAAAACGAGCTTTCAAAAATAGTGTTCCTAAGCATTAAAAACATGAATACGGTAAAATTATCTTTATATATGGATTTCATTATAAAAAGTTACTATAGAAATATATATTATGTGGATTTAATAATAATATAAAACCAAATTTTTGAAAAATATTATTTAATTAAAATGTAGGATAAGATGTTTTTTATTCGATTAGAATAAATTACATAAGGTAGTATAGTGTTAAATATAGGTTTTATAAATACTAAATGGTATTCTAGTAAAAATATTATTACTCCACAAAAAATATTTATCAAATAAATGTGTTTATAAACATTTATATCCTATTAATATATCGATAAGAAATTAAATTTTCATTTTCTCTAAAAACTATATATTTACTATAAAACTATAAATCATAAATTTAGATAAATATCCAAAAAATACATCTTATGATAATATTTAAATGATTAATATTAAAATGAATTATATTTTTTAATATATAAAATATAATATGATATAATTTATCTTTTAAATTGAGACAAAAAATACAATGTCAATTATATTCTAAAGTATCTTATATTTTTTTTAAAAAAATATATTATTTTTTCTTATTATAATTATATATATATATATTATCAAATTGGTGTCAATATATTAATTACATAAAACTTTATTTTATCCATAATAAAATTGGTTTTTTAATAAACACATAAAACCCAATTTTTAAATTGGTTTTTTAGATAATAAATATGTATTATTTATTATTTATTTACACTAATTTTTTTATCAATATTTTATAATTAATAATGACCAATATTTTATTTTTTATATATATGTCAAAATTCTAATACATTTATTTTTACTATCTAATTTTATTTCTATAACATAACAGTTATATAATTCCCCTTTGTTTTTTGGTGTTTTGTGATATGAATATTATCAAAAACTTTGGTTTTTATGGGAAACTTACTTTTAGTACTTTGGGGGTTACCCTAGTGTTACAAAAATCTATTTTTGCAATAAATAACTGAAATATGTGACATGTATATCCTATATAAATTGGGAAAAATTTATTAAAATAATTAAATAAAAATGAATGAACAGAAGAATCATAATAATAAAGAGAACCTCGCATTCTAGAATTCAAGTCAAGGTAATTATATCCTCAATCTAGCCCCAAATGGTGGACATATAACACATGGATGACTAAGCAACATGTCATTAGGAATTATACAATATCTACATTGAAGATTAAAGTGTTATACCACAAAACACCTTTAAAATACTAACCCTAAGATCTCTTCCCTGGCATCCAAGAAACAAATCCATATAACAAGAAATAGGACAACATATCAAAATAAGATCTAGAAACCGAAACTCTATACATGACCCTAGAGAAAAATTCCATGCCCCGAAAATCCTTCTAAACTACTCAAGCTATATGTGAGGGCCAGAAAGTGTACACTTATATTAGATTTCATTCATCCATTGGACTTAACGTGTTTATGTACTAAGCCTGTCATCCTAAAATTGTTACTAGGACTGTTCAACATACATAAAAGGAGACGTATTAAATGTGAATAACTCCTAAATATACGGGTGAACATATCTATATCTTCCATTATATCCATATAATTTATGAACACCAGATAATTGATATAGGAGATTAATAAAAAGATCTCTGATCTAACTCCCAGTCCAATATCCCTTGCATATCCTTTAATGTCAAAGAAATTCTGTATATTTATTTTTTATTATATGGAAATTTTTTAAGACTGTGAAATCTGACGGCGTGTAATTATGAGGCTCGGAGTGCCCAGAATGATCCGTCGATGTTTTGTTAATATTTAGTTAGCGCCCGTAATTAATTTTCCTAAAAAATTTAAATAACTCATAAAAAGTTGCTCGCATTATAAATCTGATGACACTCTCGCATTCCGAATGGTGGGTTTACCCTAGGTGCAACCAATGTTTGATTGGAATAGACCTCCGGTGAGAAAGCCTGAAAATGGAATAACTGTAAATAAAATAATTAAGTAATGTTATTTTATTTTTCCAATGATTATAACTCAAATATGATAACTCGGATTAAAAATATGATATTTCAGCTGAACTCATGAGGGTATTTTTTATTTAGGTAGATGCTAACCTTGGCCGGTGTGGGCAACTAGTGAAAGTTGATTTTTTTCCTTAAATAAAATAATTAAGTGACAATTATTTTATTGTAAAAAATAATAACATCTAAACGGTAACTCAGATTAAAAATCCAATAGTGTTGCTGTGTTTGTTGGGGTATGTTTCACTTAGGAACAGCCTATCCTCGACCGACATGGGTGGAGGGTGACTGTTATTAGTTATCTGAACTTTTTTTAGGTACATTTAGTAAACGCGTGAGCGGCATTTTATATCTTTTAAAACATTTCTCGGAATAAAAATTTTAGGGAACTATTGAATCCACAGCTCTGAGATTGGCTTAATGGGGACTTCACTTCGACTGTTGTAGGTATAAAGAAAATTTTATTTTTTGGAATATTTTAATATAATAAATAAAATATCTTTAATATTTTATTTTTATTCTATTCCTCCAACGGAAAATCTGTAAGGTGTGATTAGCAACGAGTCAAGCTAATAAATGGGTTGACCCTCCAATATGACTAACATCAACATTGAGGGATATTAACAAGCTTCTTAATTAATGAGCACCAATAACTCAACGCATCGTTACATACCCACCCCCTCTCCTATAAATATGGATCCAGGGAAGGGGTATCAGAGAGATTCACCAAGAATTGAATTACTGAAGGAACGTTGTGACCTCAGACCCTTAGAAGTCAAATCCGAGAAAGCGGGAGGCGACAAATGACACAGAACCTCCAACGGGCGACGTGCGAGTGGCGTCTTTGGGAGCCGGTCATGGGAATTAAGAACACACTCCCCCAGAAAGCGCAGACGATTCTCTTATGTTCAAGGTAGGGGTTATTTTCCATTGAGAATTTTTGATTTCCTCTCCCTCATTCATGAAATTACATAAAGAATTTTGGTCAAATGACTAATGGATTGACCTGAGATTCATTCATCTTTGCGGGTGGATGATGTAGCGTATCTTTTAGGGGTTAATGTTATGTTCAATTCAATTTTTTATTGAACTCCCTTAACTTCCTATGTTTTTTACGAGCTAACGCGAAGGGCATGGGGCTAACTAACCCACCCTGAACCCTCTGCTATCTCTCTTTACTTGTGCCACCATAGAATACCGAGAACACGTTGACGCACACTGCATGAGAAGAGTCGCGGCTCATTAGACGTGGTGAACGGAGAAGGTGGCCGACATGATAGCCAACCACGGGAAGGGAGAAGGAACGACCGTCACAATTTCAGTGAATGGAAGTTGCAGCAGAAGCTGGGATAGAGGCCAAACCCACCTTCAGTGGGTTCTGTAGTGACCGAGATGTGCCCTCGGGGCACCGCCGATTCGCTGACCGAACTTTCTCTGGGACGTTTGGGAATCCGGGGGACAAGGGTGTTACACCCCCTGTCAGACCGAACCCGGCCACCGCCTTCATTAGGGCCCCTACCTCGACCAGGCTCCCTCCCTCGACTGAGCCGTTACCCTCGACTGGGCCGCCACCCTCGGAGTGGGTTACTGCCCCATGTGGGTCGGGATGGCCCATTTCAGGCTACCCAATTCTAGCTGGACCACCTTATTTTGGACTAGCCACCATTACGGGCCACCCACCATGTGGATCAGGCCAGACCTCGGCCTAGTGGGCCGAGTCTACTGGGGGCCACCCCAGACTGGGTTGGGCAGGGTCTGTCCATCTGGGTCGGTCCTGACTGGGGCCCAATCTGGCCCAGAATCACATAAAGGGCCATATCATGAGAACCAGATGTCTGTTTGAGGAACTGTATGTGATAGTGGGATCCTTGTATGGAGAAGGTCCTTTTGGTATACTCCTCTTGAATTTTGGATATAGTTGTAATATGTAAAGGTTGGATCGAACCCAATTCCAATAGGGCCCCCAGAGAGAAAATTCTTATAACTCAAAGATCGGGCGTCTGATCGACGCGTTATCTATTGTGTTGGGTCCTTTTTGACATTAAAAACCTATCAGATACTTCTTTGTGTTACATCATGGTGGTTGAGGCATGACCGATGGCTTGAGGAGCAGTTCAACCAAACGTGCTATTAGGAGGAATCTAGTGGCTAGCAGTGTGGCAGAGGTTTGAGACAGATCATATGGAGGCTAGTACCGAGTGATCCTGTGTGGGTCAACACGGATCCTGTGTGGGTCCACACTCAGTGATCCTGTGTGGGTCAGCGCATAACGATCATGTGGGGGTCAGATCCTATGTGGGTCAGTGCTCAGCGATCCTGTGTGGGTTAGCGCGTACCAATACTATGTGGGTGAGATCATGTGTGGGTCATTTCTAGTGTTAGTACCTATCGATCCTATGTGGTTCAAACTCTGTAGGGTCATAATCAGTGCCTCTTAATAGAATAACATTATATAGCTTCACAACTAATCATATGTGCTTCTATACTGCAATGAAAACCTAGTTTGATCTGATACTCTGTTTGAACTAAGACTTTTACCTTCATGGTATTATCTTCGTGGTGATACCTATGTGTTACTTTTACCTTCATGGAATTATATTTGTGGTAATACATGTGTGGTACTTTTACCTTCCTGGTACTATCATCGTGGTGATACCTATGTGGAACTTTTACCTTCATGGTACTATCTTCGTAGTGATACATGTGTGGTAATTTAAACTTTGTGGTGTAACCTTCATAGTGTTACCTGTGTGGTACTTTTACCTTTGTGGTGTTACCATCATGGTGTTACCTTTGTGGTATAATTCCCTCTTATATGAGATGTTTATATCTTGATAACATAGGTGTATGTATGGGCATATATCTAAGAATAATAGATGTCTTTCTTTGTGGTTTTCCTTTGTGGAACTTTAGGAGACCTAAGAGGTCTCAGGGTCCCTACTGAGTATCATTATACTCACCCCTGCATAGGCTTCGCCCACACATTGTTGTGTCTTGTGAAAACGACGTAAAACATTGATCTAGGCTGAGAGAGCCGAGACAGTATGGTACTCATAGGCGGATAATCTGGTGTGACATGATGTGGGGAATACTGAGTGTGAGTTTTACCTACCCTTCAGGTAGGACCCGTGGTGGTTGATCATGGAGTTTCTTTTCAATCTTCATTTGTAATTTTTACTTTTGGGTTGTACTTGTAGATCAAAATGGGCTTGTATTCTGGCCAATTTACTTTCCACAATCTTTTTTACTACAATAGATTACCTAGTGGTTGCTTCTTGTTGCGTTCTACTCTGTTTGAACGTACATTTTTAAAGGCAATGCCTTCCAATTATAGGGATACGCCTTTCTGGTACTAGTCACCAGCCCCTAGTCTATGAAAGGCTAGCTTGGGGTAGTCATGGAACGGGTCCCGGTGAAAGGTTGTGACTAATTGGTATCAGAGGAGTTCGGTTCTACCGAGGATCCCGGACTCTGATCTTTTCTATGAAGCAACAATGTTAAGTGTTATGAGTGTGGTGTTCAGTCAGGGAGTCTAGTGTTGGTGTGACGACCGACGTATCCATACACTAGGGCCTTGAATTCTGATTTCGAACTAAGTGCAAGAAAATACTAAATGCGTGTGTTTTTGAAAAAAAATTATTATTATTTCATTGTAGTCAGCTCACCAGGTATAACTTAATGACCACGGTGCACATGTTCCTTGGCAGGATGTCACCGCATAGACAGCTCGCTAGGATTCCCAAGAGAGTACATGATTATGTCCCACTGAGTGACGAGGCCCCAATGCTAGTCCATCTTACGACGTTAGCAGCATTAGGTGGTGTACCAGCCGCACCACTACCCATTGGATGAGTATTGACACTATCTCCACCAGTAGAGGATTCATGCTAACTGAGCATGTTGCACGAGTTCCAGTGACAGAGGCCACCAGGGATTCAAGGCGAGTCATATTCCTAGGTATCTATGTGTTTGATGGAGGTAGTGGCTAGTGTTTTCCAGCTAGTTGAGACACCAGTAGAGAAGATAGTGATCCTAGCTGCAGGTCATTTCTAGTACGTGACCATGAGGATGGTCCACTGGATAATGAGGCTTCAGTATATTGAACGTAGCCCAAGATGGTACCTTCTGGTAGTGTGTTATCTATATCACTACCCATTGGTTAGCTGTTACAATCGGTGGTATCAGTAGATGACACATGTAGTCTTAGGGCCTGAAACGTGTTTCAGCCTTAGATACCCCTCATGTTTCATGGTTATCCCTAATCGCAGGCGGTTAAGGACTGGATTTGGGAGGTGGTTGAGAGTTCCCTAGAGCTTCTATATCTTTGGTAGTATGACTTGTCGATTGCTGAGATTTCATCAAGGAATACATACCATTCCTATTACTATATGATATGATACTGTCAATGCTTCAGGGCTCAGACTTCCAAGGGAGGTGTATTTTGGGACCTCTGAGCCAGCACTATTTTATTATTCATTTATACCTATGTTAGGGTCCTATAGATAACCTTTGTCATTGAATACCCTTTGCATGAGCGAATACAACCCATGAATGTTATCAGTAAAAAAGTTGGAAACGTGCGCCAGTCTTAGAGACTTGTGCATTTAAAACATTTCAAGAAAGGGATCTGATAGGGACAAACAAATCTACAGGGCTGTAGATGTGGGGTTGGAGATAGGAGAGCAGCATGAGGTGGTGTACTTTTCGACATGTTATAACCACCACCTCAATGTGGTCCCCACCAGGCCCAGGGAGCTGGAGGACAGGGGATGGGAGTTGGTTTATGTAGTCAAGGATTGTGACCCAAGTGCTCCAGGAATGGTTAGAGGTATGATCTGTGTCTACTACAAGATACCGTATTAATAACCATATGTACTAATCATTCCTCCTTTCCCTGAATGTTGTCAATGACCTAGTGTTTCCAGTAAAGCTATTGACTTGACCCTCACTTCTTGAGATGCCATTGGGAGGAGACTCAATAATCACACATAAACTGATGGTGTGATCTGAACCTTGAGGACAATGTTTGGGTTGGAACCTCTTGGGGGTAGCATTGATGCCTTACGATGTTTGTTTGATTATGGACATGACTTCTATATTTCATACTCAGATTGAATGTATTAGGAAAAAAGGATATGGTTTACCATCAACATTAGAATGATATTTTCCTTGGTCGGAAAAAAATGAAACCCAGACTGCGTAGGATAAACTCATGCATTTGAGGGTGCATCTGATTAATCATGAGTCATCCAGACTTACCCTCATGGCAGAATGATTTTTTAGTTAACAATTCCAAACAAGAGTGGCAGATCATTGGGATAACTTGTCCAAATATGTTTCCAAGATTTCCTACCTGAAGGGAGTGGGACATATACTTTGGCTAGGTACTAACGGATATTTGTTCCCAACTTTTCCAGGGTAGTAGAACCATTTTCATATTTGAAAAAAAGGGGGAGCCTTTCCTATAGATGTAGATGTGTCAGTAGAGTAGTCAAAAGCTGAGACAAAGAAAAACATGTATAACTATGCTACCCATGGCCTAGATTTAGTAAAAGTGGTCACTGCACTAATGATGTGGTGGGACTACTTGATGGTCGAATGTTGTATAGTCTACTCTGATCACATGAGTCTCAGGTTCATATTCTCTCAGAAATACCTGAACCTGAGAAAGTGGTGATGACTAGAGATCCTCCAGGACTATGAATTTGAGGTAGTCTCTACTCAGGAGAAGGGGAATGCAGTAGCATATTCACTCAGAAGGTGGTCTAGTCTGCAGTTACTAAGTGAGGGCTCTTAGCTGCTAGCCTCGTTTCAGATATCATTCATGGGTAGTGAATGAGAAGCATGCCTCCAGTCTATTAAAGTCACTCCCCCACTCCTTCAGTGAGTTAGGGAAGTGTAGCATGGGGACACTGACTCTAAGGATCGATGTGATAAGATATCCTCAGGGTAGGCACCTGATTGATTTTATGAAGGTGGGGAGCATTCCATCCTATTCATAGGATGTACCATGGTAGCAGTAGTGCTACATGGTACGGTGTTGAGGGAGTTCCATACTTCCCCTCTGGCGGTACATCCTGGAGTGGTGAAGATGTACCAGGACCTCTGACATTAGTAATAATGGCCAGGGATGAAAGGAGTGGTAGATTTTGTATCACGATGCCTCACTTGTTAGAAAGTGAAAACTTCTCAGAGCCGGCAGAAGTATTATGCCGATAGGATGAGGGAGACCATGTATTCTTACGGGTCTCACCATGATGAGGTTTTCAGAGATTTGGATGAGGCGGAAAGTTATCACTATGGTTTATCATCCTTTTGTTGATACATCAGAGTATATGGGAAGTAGCATACTGCTTGGCTCTTCCAAAAAAGTTAGAGATGTTTCAAGATATCATCCACGTATCCCAGATGAGGAGGTACGTGCACGAACCATCTCACATCATCGACCACGATAACATAGAATTTGATGATGGGTTGATGTTTAAAGAGGTTCCAGTGGAGATTGAGAATCGACAGGAGCAGGTCGTTCATGGACAGTTGACACCTCTAGTGCACGTACCCTGGCAGCATGAGAACTGAAAGGAGAGCACATGGGAGTAGGTGGCTCAGATTCATGCAAAGTACCCTATTTTAGTTTTTTCTCCATTATTTTTGATTTTGAGGATGTGAAGACCTAATGTGGGGTGAATTTAATGTCCAGGAAATTTCATATAATTTTTTTATTAAATGAAATTTTTTTAAGCCGCAAAATCTGATGACACGCAATTCTGAGTCCCGAAATGCCTAGAATGATCCATTGAAGTTTTGTTAAGCTTTAATAAGAGCGCATAATAAATTTTCATTAAAATGTAGAATAACTCATGAATGGTTGCTCGGATCAGAAATACTAGGGCACAATTGCGTTTAGGATGGTGGGTTTACCCAATGTGCGACTTAAGTTTGGTCGATGTAGGCCTCCGGTGAGAAAACCCGAAAATGGAATAACTGTAAATAAATAAATTAATTTAAGATATTTTATTTTACAAATGATTATAACTCACAAATAATAAATCAGATTAAAAATATGAGACCACTGCTGAACTAGCGAGGGTATGTTTTCTTTAGGTGGATGCTAACCTTGGCTGGCACAGGCCACAAGTGAATGTTTGTTTTTTTCCGTAAATAAAATAATTGAGTGACAATTATTTTATTATAAAAACTCATAACATCTAAATGTTAACACAGATTAAAAATATAAGAGTACCATTGGGATCATTGAGGTGTGTTTCACTTAAGTAGAGCCTAACCTCGACAGGTGTGGGTCGTGGGTGACTGTTATTAATTTTTTGAACTTTTTTTCTGTTATGTTCAGTAATCATTTGAGTGGCATTTTCAAAATTTTGAACCATTTTTGAGATTAAAAATATGAGGGCACCATTGAATCCACAGTTCCGATATTCTCTTAAGGGAGATTTCACTTCGACTAAGTAGATCCAGAGAAAAATATAGTTTTTGGAACCTTTTAATAGAATTAAAAAACTAACATTATTTTTTTTTATTCAATTCCTCCAACGAACATGCAGTAAGGTGTGACTGGGGATGTTCCAAACCAATAAAAACTTGACCATCCAATATGAGTAACATTAACGTTGGTGAAATTTAGGAAGCTTCCTAATTAAATAACCCCATTAAATCCCCCGTGTCGTTACTTACCCTCCCCGTCTATTATAAATATAGAGATAGGAAGGGGTATCATAGAGCTTTACCAAGCAGCGAATTGCTGAAGGAACACCGTGATGCCAGACCATTAGAAGATGAATCCAACCCAACAGGAGGTGAAAGACAACACCAGACCATCAATGGGTGACGTGGGAGAGGCTTCTTTGGGAGCCAGTCGCGGGAACTAAGAACATAGTCTACCGACATGCATGGATGATACTCTGATGTTCATGTTAGGGGTTCTTTTTGTACGAGAATTATTGATTCCCTCTTCCTCATTCATGAAATTACTGGAAGAAAGTGGGTCAACCGACTAATGGGTTGACCCATAATTCATTCTTCTATAAGGGTGGTTGATGCGGGGTATCATTGCGGGTTTAATCTTGTGTTCAATTCAATTGTTTATTGTACTCCCTTAACATCCTCTATTATGTTAACTAGCTAACATGGAGGGGATAGGAATAACGAACCTATCCTGAACCCTCCGTTATATTTCTTTCCTTGTGCCACCTTGGAAGACCATGAGCACATCAACGCACACTCCAAGAGGAGGGTCACAGCCCATCAGCAGCGGCAAACAGAGGAGGTGGATGACACGATGGTCGGTCGTGGGAAGGGAGGCAGCACGACCGTGACAGAACTGGTGAATGGAAGCTGCAACCGAAGCCACGTCGAAGGACGAACCAGCGTCCGATGGGTTCTGCAGTGACCGAGCAGCGCCGCCGCTTCACCAACCTAATGAACTCTGGGTCGTTCAGGAATCCGGGAGACCAAGGGGGGTTACACCACCCAGGTTGGACTGAACCGGGCCGCTGACCTCGACCATTCCACCTCCCTCGACCGGTTCCCCTCCCGCGGAGTGGTCTACCACCCCCGGACTGGGCTGCCACCCCTAGTGGGCCTCCGCCCCATGTGTGTCGGGCTGCCCTATTCTAGACGAGTCACCTTTATGGGCCTCCCCCCCCCCTTGCAGGCTGAGCAAGGACTTATACAGCTAGGATGAGTCTATTGTGGCCCATCCCAGACTGGGTCGGGCCGAATTAGTCTGACAGGGTCGAACAGGACTGAGGCCCCACTGGGCCTAAAATCACATAAAAGGCCATATCAGGAGAACTAGATGACAGTTTAATGAACCATCTATGGCGTTGGGATCCTTGTATCGAGGTGGGCCTTTTGGTATAATCCTATTGAGTTTTGGAGATAGTTGGAGTATGGATGGGATGGATCGAACCTGAATCCAACAGGGCCCCAAGAACTAAAAAGCTTATAACTCACAGACTGGGTGTCTGATTGACGCGTTGTCTATTGCGTTGGGTATCTTATGACATGATAGACCTTTGGGATACATCTCCATTGGACTTTGTGGAAGTATAGGTATGACAGATGTCTTGAGCAATGGTTATACCAAACATGTTGTTAGCAGGAATCCAATAGCTGGTAGTGAGGCCGAGGTTGGAGACAAATACTACATTTATGCATGCATTGATACATATTTTCAGCATATAGTTGATTTATTTATAAATAAAATTTATTCATTTGGTGATCCTATAATGGAAGTGTGGTAAACTTCATTAAAATACATGAGAACTTGAGAATATCATTTTGGATCTATGGATGGTTCTTTTCTGAAAAAATATAATCATTTTCCATGCTAGGATAGAAAGAACAATGTTGTGGATAATTTAAGAAAACGGGTTTTGTGTTTTCTAGATTATTGTTTTTTGGTTTAGTTTCAAGAATTTTCAATGGGTTTTTATATATTTTTCTATGTGATTGGTGGGTTTCATAGTTAGTTCTTGTTTTGGGGAAATGGTGTGGATTCCCTAGGTAATTGTAAAACAACATGAGAGTTTCTAGAACTGGAAAAAAGGTGGAACTTTTTTTGATGAAACTGAAAATATTCACATGATAACCATGTGATATGGTAAAGATCCATTTCAGAAAGTTGGCATACAATTTCTCAAATAGTTTGATTTCGTAATTTTGAGGTTCTAACTCATGTATGGTTGAAAAACAGGTTGGAAATCATGTTGGCTAACTATGTGAAGGGATAACATAATTTTGAATTTTTTTATCAAAAACCTCACCTAGACCCATCATTATTACTCCACAATCCTTGTTTCCCAAACTAAAGGTCCCGTCTCGGAATTTTTTTGATTAACGTCAATATAAATCCAATTGAAATAGATATTGTTGTGTTTGATCTATATAATCATGTAATTTTTTTAATTACATTATATTATTTAGATCCATTAATTTTATTTAGTATGAACCATAGATCATAACTTTTATCCTTGGATCTATGGGTTATGAACTATTTTTGATAATTTTTCATATAAATTGTTGAATGGAAGGGAAACTGGACCCATATCTTCCAAAATCATAATAGGGATCTTTTATAACTGAAATTGATTGATGTAGGTGGATTCCTTATCTCTCTACACTTCTTATTTAATATAATGGATTTTTTATTTCTTAAAAACATGTTTAAGTTTCTGTGGAAAAAAATGGTAGAAAATTTGTTCGAAATTCACTTATCTTATTGTTTCAAAATCATGGTTTCTGAAATGTGTTCACACTTTTTTTAAATTCCTATATGAGAAATTGTTTATTTAATTCATGTTATAAAGAGTACATGGAATATATAGTTTTTAATTTGTTGATGATTTCATTACAATGGAAATTGTTAGATTCAAACATTTTTTACTATAGAATTTGTGGCATGTATGTGTAAGAAAAAGTGTCAAATTGGTATGGTGGATGAGTTTCCACTCATGTGTATTGGAACTATCATATTAGATTCATGAATGTGTGTGTGTTAGTATATGGAATTAGTATGAACACTATAATTAATATGTGTGTTTATAATATTTTTTTATAACCTATTTTTTAATAGAAGATATTAAAATTATACTTTGATAAAAACAATATTCATATTCCACTTTCTTGATTTCTCATAAATTCTTATGATAACATTTTTCACACTTCTACTTTTTTTAATTTAAATTGTGCTATAATTTTCCAGTACAAGTTCCATATGGTGGACCCTTCTAGAAAATAGACTACTAAATTGGTATACAACCCATTTCATATCCAAACGGGTGCATATGTAGATGTTTTTTTCTACGATAAAATTAAGGTGATAATTCCATATGTATCTAGAATAGCATCCTGATATAAAAATTGTGTATATTGGGTGATAGATATTGGATTTTGACCATGTTTTAGATTATGGATTAGTTCCTACCAAGTGAAAAACATCTTGTATTTATTGTAATTTTTGGTTTCTTATTATGTTTTTTGGTACATATAATGTTATTTTTTTTCGTTTGTTTAGATTTTTTTGGTTATCGCAATGCATCATATTATGTCCCATAATTTTTATGGTGTGAAAATTGTTTTTTTATGGAAAAAATGTCCCCCGTAGTATAGTAAATCCCTTAGAATTTGTTTGAACCTTTGGTGTCCTATGGACATCACCTAAGGTTAGAACCACTTTTTCTTCCTAATACACATGGTTTCATGTAATATGTTAGGAGAAAATCCATTTTCATTAGTATAGAAAGTGTATGATTACAAGTTATAAGTACTTTAATTATTCCCTAGTTATTAAATATGTTTTTTCTTATTAAATGTGAAAATTATTTAGAACTTTTTAATAACTAATTTCAATTGTAATTGAAAAAATTATACTTTCATGTTAATGTTCAATGGTTGGTTAGGCTTAGAAGATATTTATGTATCGTGGTTAATCTTTCCATAAAAACATATTGACACATACCAATGCAGTTTTTCCCTAAATATCCACATTAAAATTATATATTTTTTTATGTTCACGTAATATATGATCTCTCCATGTTTAATAATAAAAATTGAACTATAAAAGAAATTTTTACTCTAAACACCCATGAAAATACTAAATGTTTCTTTGGCTGGGATGGACCCTTGAACACTAGTTTAGATCCTAAGTCAACTATGTTCATGGGATTAATCATATTTCTGGAGAATGTGTTAAATGGGCCCAAAAGGGTTATTAACATGATGAATAAAACATAATAGACCATGGTATATGATCCCTCTACTCCCTATATATTGGGGTGAGTTATGGATTGGAAATAGTTGGCTCAGTGGTAGTTTATATATAGTATTATAAAATCATATTGAATATTATCATGTTGTTTATGATATAGGACAATATTCTTCCCTAACTAGTACACGTGCACTAGAGTGGTTCAATTGATGATGAGATTGATGTTTACCTTTTATGTGAGGTCACTGGTCATAAATTTATTAACGCACAATAAATTAACCCATGTTGGGTGTCCTAAAATTGATATGTTATAGAGACTTGATATGGTCCATAATATTTTTTTGTCTCTAAAGTGGATTAGCACATGATGGGAAGAGAGATAAAAATACTATTGTCGGTATTTATATGATGTTCATTAGTATGATGTGGTTCCCCTAGGGTTTATATATGTTATTTTATGTTACTCAGAAGACAAGTCCACTTTTTTCTATAATAGTCCCCATAGAAAGATAGTGTCCATAGATATATGGTATAGGATGTTCAAGTGATATATAATTATCCTAATATTGTTTTGTATTATGGTTTCAAGGGGGAACCAATCCTACATGGTTTATTCTAATGGGATGGTTTTTGGGATGGGTATACTTCCCCATTGGTTGGATGATATTGATGAAATGTGGATATGGATGTTTTTTTATTCCCACACGAGGGTATGTTGATGATTTATGTGTTCATTGAGATCTAATACTATATTAATTTGGTGAGATTGATCTAAGGGGTCACCAAAGAACCTTAGGATTTAATAGGTTTTATCATATTGTGATTTCCTACATTATTTGATTATTCATCAAATTTCACAATTGAAATACCCTATATATACCAGTTATATTATCTATAATATTGGTGATGTCCTAATATGGTTTAGTCACACAATTCATGGTTGGCCCGGAGACATTAGTACGACGTAATACCTCAGGATTCCTCATATTATTTTGGTAGATACCCATTGTTATACTATTGGGATAGTTGGATTAGGTGGAGTCCTAAGGTGGGACCAGTTGTCGGACTCATAACAATGCAGTTATTTTTATTGTTAGTGTTAATATGTTTCCATGATGCATATGATATAATCAAAATTGATATATTAATGTATTTCAAACTCATCTACCATATAGATAATAAATTTCTTAATTTATGTGTTTATTACTTAATTTTGGTGTTTTATAAATAATGTTTTCTTATTCATTTAGATGTATTGATATATAGTTTTATATTATTTACACCATTTTTATTTACTCTGATATGTGGGTATAGTATCTCCAAGTTATCTCCTTACACCCTTACATCTAATCAGCAACCTTTGGAATATGGCGAGGAGTTCTTAAGGTCATTTGGTGATTCTATTTGATTACTACATTGTGAACTATGCCCGGTTATTAAAAATGATACAAAAAATGTGTTATAACTATGAAAATTGTTTCAAAACTCAATAATCTCACACTTGAAGATAATTTTTTAAATTTTATTTTATAACCTTATAAATATCTCCCAATATTACCCATCCATTCATTATAGTACTATTAATTTGATAACCATTTAGTCACGAAGTCTTACTGAGGAAAGGGATCACCCTAAACAATCAAATATAATGAAACTTGTCAATATATCTACTAGATTTTCACAGAAATAAACATTCCATATTTTTAGTCCTCAATCGTGAAATAGGATCATGATAAGGTGATATTTTAGAAACATATTCCCCATATATTAGTGAAATAGAAAATTCAAAAGAGAATATACATTACGAAATGAACATAAAAAATTAGTAATTCATTCCCCTACTTACATTTGTTTTATTAAACCATACACATAAAAAATAAAAACCTTTCATGATTTTTTCATTATGAAATATTTTTCAATGCAAAATTTTGAAAATATTAATTCTATTCCAGACATTCAGCTAACTATTATTACATAATAAATAAATCGTTTTCATATAGTATGACACTTTTTTGATATCTAAGACAATTATTTCCTCCATATTTAATGAAATTAAATATATATTAAAAATTTAATAAAATCCATTATATTAGAAACTAGACTAATAACATCAAATTATCCTAATGTTCCATGTATATAATTTTCATAATTTTCTTAAAAATAAAAAAAATCAACTAGAGGAAATGAAAAAAATGTGTATACATCATGATTTTAAACACTATGTAATAGAGAATTATCACTTTACACCACTCCACATATTCTGTTATAATAAATATCATAGTGGATTTATTTATTTTATATGATATTTGGATGTTTGAACACATTTTAAACCTTTTCAAAAATAATCAAGATGTGCATCGATGGAGACAAAATCTCCATTCCTATATTCATTTATTTATTAGTCTATATCACTAATTGTTTTCACGGTCCAAAATTTTTCATCATTGAAATTTCTTCCAATTATGGCCATAATAGTATTATATATGTCATCTATAGAATATCCTATAATTTTCTATCCATATATAGTGATTTTATGATGAAATAAACATCATGAAACACCTTAGAGTATAAAAATTTATTTTAATTATCGGGGATATAATATTTTTTCTTTAATAAAAGAATCAAATATAAATTTCCACAATCTTGGAGGATTTTTCAAAATATGAAATCTAGGATTGATAACATATATAAAATATTTTATTTTGATTAATTTTAAATATATCCCCTTATGTAAATATTCCTGAAAATCATATTCGATGATTTTTGTCATTAAATATAATTTCTCACAATATAGTCGTTCTGATAAAATTTTTATGACCATAGTTTGGATTATTTTATTATTCACTCTTAAAAAGAATATTTTTAAAAAATAATCCCCTCTATTTATCAAAAGTAATTAACAACTAACCTCTAACTATTTTATTTTCATCCATGTACTTCTTCTTTAAACTACTAGAACCATTTTTAATATAATTATCACTTCCACATTATTTGATCTATCAACTAAAATTTACCAATTAGATGTATGAAATAAATTAAATACTTCATTTCAAACTTCCACTATTTATAGTCACTCATATTTTAAAATTTTTAAAGGTTAATTTAGATCAACACTATATATTATAATCAAATAGTAAAACCATTATTAAAACATCAACAATGTTCTATTGAAACTATATTATCTACAAAATTAAATCTAAAAATAAATTTCACCTTTTATAAACATCCATGATATAATATTTCTTTAATATTATATTATATCAAACTTTCCTAGAACCACAAGAATCCCATATTTTACTAGTACTCCAAAAATGATTTGTACTATTTTAGAATTAATAATCTATGAAATAATTTATATATACAGAAATATATTAAAATCAACTTATTAAAAAAATTTACATTATTTTTTTTATCAAAAACATATTCTATAAGGATTAATTCCTATTTTAGATCTCTTAGTAGAATATTAAAATTTGAATTAAAATAGATTTAAATTTTTTATTACCCTAAAATCTAAACTAAATATATGTATCACCTTTCCACAAAATGATACATGTACTAGACTTATAATCTTGAATTTAAAATTCATTGTAATAAAAAATTATATTAATAATAAATATAAATACATTGAGGTGTGATATTGACACTAGACTATATTTATAAAAATTCTTAAGAGATTAATTTTCCATCAGCATGGATTGACACAAAAAGATTAGAGCTTCCTAGAAATTTTAATATTCTTTCCAAAACACCATTATAAAATGAAATTGCATTATCATTACATGTTCTCTCTAGTCCATTATTGTATTTATTTATTATGACATAATTTTTTTATGATATATGATGTAATTTCATAACTTGACTAATACCATTTTATAAGGAAAATTTCATTAAATATTTACTTCTGATCTCATCACTATTTCCAAATAATTTAAATTTACAACATTAAATTAGTATCATTTTCTATATTATCTCACATACCTATGAACTTTTTTAAAAGTTGTGTATTGTTGTGTATAAATTAAACATAAATTCTGATGTAAAATTATTGATCTTGTAAAATATTACAATAATCCACCATGATAGAAAACAAAGAGTTAGTACCCATAAAACACTAAACACATGATATATCTTCTGATACATTGGTTTTGCTCTATAAAAAATATTAAAACTTTTCAACATTATGAGGTAAAAATATTATATTTTTTCATAATACCATTGTATTAGTTCCAATATATTTTTAGTTTATAAGAAAGTTATTTGATATCACTCATCAGAAAAATAATTAAATCTTGAAGTGCGCTGTGTTTCATTTGTTGTCAATGAGGTATGTTGTTGTCAAGGAATGGATGGATGTCAAGGAGTTTCAATATGTGAATGACAATGGATGTGATGGTGTTGGTGATGAATGGAGAATGGCCATGGTACTAAGATGAATGTCACCTAGGAGATTCACAAAGTGGCATAAGAGGTAATGGTTAAAACATTCTCCATACCATATCAGATGATTGTAGAATTGATCTTAATGTTTCAATACTTGTATCAAGATGATACTAAGTTACACCACTTGAAGAATGGATGATGATAGAGCATCATCATTACATCTAACGATTGATGAGATGGTCTTTAAGTTCAAATAACTTGTATCAACTGGATACAATGTCACATCAATGTTTGAAGACCATGCATTGTCGTCACAATGCATGAGGAGATGAGGAGATCCATCCACAACCTCTATGTGGATGAAGTGGATTGAAAGAGACCATGTACTATTTCGTAGTTCATGTGAAAATGAAGAAGATCCAACTTGATCTCTGATTGGATAAAAAAAATTGAAGAATTTATGTGATTCGGGAGAATCGGTTGAAGAAGTCCCTCCTAAGTATTGAATACATGATTAAGAGGAGATGGGGAATTATGATGAAGAATAATTGAGGAATCCCTTTGAAGAAGAATGGATATGAGAAGGGGGAGGCTTGTCATTTTACATATGGATCACTTTGTTTTTATTCAATGTCATCATTATTTACTTAGCCAAAAAAAAGGCCAGCTGAGGGACATCACCTTGATATCATGCGGGACCTGAGGGTCTACAGCGCTCAAGGGAACCCTCAAGGCTAGGGCACACCCCTGAGGCACAACACGCCTGGAGGAGCGCATAATGGGTGCCAGTGGCGCACCCTCAGGAGGAATAGTGGGAGCTAGGAGTGCGCCCGAGTGGCAGGGGTGGGCGCAAGAGCGCGCCTGTAGGAGAACTCGGTGCGGGGCGGCACCGAGAGGAGGGAAGTTCAATTGGAGAGTGGCAGGGAGCGGCTGATTGATAAACTGTGGAAAATCCGCTCGTCGTTTTGATGTGGGATGCAGAATTTTTACCCGGGATCTAATCGTGGCCCGTCCAAGCGATCGCGCGGCTGATCTGCGCTGCTCATCTCATCCGCCACGGCACGATCTAATCACAGCCGTTGGAGATCATTTATTTTCCAATCCAACGGCTGTGGGAATCGTCTTCAACCTCGCGACGAGCCGAGCCTCCCAGGGTGCCTCCGTCGAACTAGTGACCTCTCGCATGACGAAGATGAATCTTCCGGCCACCACTGATCATGTTGTAGCCACCTTTGTGATCGTCTCGGCATACTGATCACATGCATGCATTATAATGTTTCATGCATGCATCGAGAAAGAATTTCGATGTTCGGCCGAAGAAAACCGAAGGTGCAAGGCCATGTATTCGGGCTCAATGTTTTTAACAGAGGTATTCATGCATTTGCATGCGCATGAACGTGAAGAATGGAGAAGGAGAAAAATAAGGGAACCCGCGTAAAACAGAGGAGATTCAAGATTTCGAAAGATATTGAAAACCCGAAAATCTCGCGGATTCGAGTTTTATCTCTGCGGATGACCGAGGAACCTCCTCTTCTTATAAAAGGATCTCCCGAGCATCATAGCCGCTTTCTGATCCTCTGAAGAGAGAAGTCCCGCGAAGCCTCTGTACCCAGCGAAGTAAGAAGCTCCGCGCAACCCATTTGCGTGTCGAAGTAGCCCGAAGCCATACCTGGCTTCGTGTGTTCCTTTTGCGCACCACTTGCGCGAAAGAAGAGAAAGGGAGAGGCCCCTACGCGCTACCCCTTGTACGAAAGAAGAAGTTGGGCAGCGCACTTGAACGCCCTTCTTGTGCCCACGGCAGTAGCACCTACGCGACCGCGGTGTTTCACCTTGCACACCTGAGCGGTAGTGGCACTTGCACGGCCCTTGCACCTTGTGACCCTGCGCGGCAGCGGATAAGAGGTTGGTCGCACCCCTTGCGCTCCTTCATTTGGCAGGGAGTTCGGGTGATGATGTTTACCACACCTTTGTGTGTGTGCTATAGTGAAGGAGAAGGCCGAGCCTTGTGGGTGCACATTTGAAGATTAAATGAATAAGTGTTGTGTGTGCAAGAATTGAAGTGGCCGTAGGCATTTTTGTGTGAAAAGAGAACCTAAGGACACACCTTGTCCAAGACCTTAGTGCCTTTGTGTGCCAAGTGAAGACATACACCATTTGTGTGTGCAATGTCAACAAGATGGGTGCAAACAAGAACAACAAGGCCGAACCTTAGTGAGTGTGCAAAATGAAGTGTACACACTAAGAAGAAGAAGTGGAAGACTCTCACACTAAAGTATAACACAATTTTAAGTGTGTGAACAAATTGAACAAAGTGTGTGAGTGAAGAAGGTGTGTGTGCTTAAGGAGTTATTACCCTTTCAGGGTTTTACTGCACCAAGAAGAGAAGAAGGGGAGTGCATGCTTGCATGCATGCACGTGCACACGTGAACAAGCTCAAATCTGGTTATGTGCATCTGATTTGACAAAGACTGAAAGTTCTTGATGAAGATTTTGAGAGGCCATGCAGTCAGTGCATGAGAAAGAAGAGTTACCATGCACTCAGTGCATGAAGTTGATGTGAAGTCAGACTGCAGCCAGACTAAAGATAAAGAAATCATTTGTTTGAGTTTTCAATGATTGAGAAGAGCCTGATCAACTGAAGTGATCAGAAGTGAAGAGAAAGACCAACATAACATATCAGAGACTGTTGAGGATTATTGAAGGGAGAGGTCAGGTCATCCTTAGAAGAAGGAGATAAAGCCTGAGCAAGAAGAGAAGCCATGTTCATCACAAGTGAGCATAAGAAAAGAGCAAGGCCAGTAGCCTCTATCCCAGGCTGTTGAAGATACTTGAAGAAGCAAAAAGTGAAGAAGAGCTACTCGTGTGACTTGAGGAGCCAGGAGAAGCCCCCTGTGAGACTCAGGGTGGAAGAAGTCTTCAGTGAGATTCTGAAGCAGGCCAGTGGGACTCTGGTAACACTGTGGGACGCAGTATAAAGACCCTCCTGTGGGACTCAGGAGAGATACAGTGGGACTCTGTATCGACCATTGTAATTTCAACAGGTTATAGTGGATAAACCATGTTGGGGTGTATAACCAACATGGAAAAGATGTAGGCCTTTGGTGCCGAACCTTGTAAATCCTTGTGTCAAGTGACTTTACATTTACTACATCATTTGAGGAAAGGTGAGAGATACAAGAAGAGTGGATCGAGGCTTTAACCAGCCATAGAGGTTTAATTAATAAAGAATCAATTAGTAAAAAGTTTTAATGGATCACTGATTCACCCCCTCCCCCTCTCAGGGATTCACACCGATCTGGGCACTTCAATTGGTATCAGAGGGAGGTTACCTCTAAAAGATCCAAGAGAGTCTTTATGAAGTGCAGATTTGAGGAAGTAAGTGAATACCCTCAAATGGAGATATCTGCCCAGACTCTGAAAAATAGGAAGAAGAAACAGGCAAAGGAGATGAAGAATTCCTGTACTAGATGTGATGAAGTTGGAACAATGAATGATCTTCAAAATGCACTCAAATATCTTCAGAAGACAGTCCCCAATGAAGTGGAAATGTGTATTACTACAGGAATCCTTGATCTTTAAGATGAAAAATTACATCTATAAGAAGAAGCCAATTCTATGGAAGATCAATTGGAAAAAAGGGTTGGCATAACCAACACTCTCAGAAAGCTGGTGAAGGCTAAGGATGAAACAGTTTCTCTTTGCAATGAAAGATATGAAGATACTTGTGAAGAATTTCAAAGAATCCTTTCTGAGAAAGAATTCTATAAGACAATGGTCAAACAAGTTTTCCATGCACTGGAAAAATTGCACAGAGTTTCAATGGTTGTCAAAGATGCTCAACTAGAAGACAAAGTAAAAAGGGTGAAGTAGCTTGACAGTTCATTACAAGAAATGAAGTAGGTGCATGATGACCAGATAAAAGAGCTGAAAGAAAATTGGGAAGGAATGCTAGGAACTGTTGAGGATGAGATGAACTCCCTCAACATGAAATGCTTAGAACAGGAGGTGATATTGAAAAATCTGCAACCACCCAAAGCTGAAACTTCCCAGTCAGCTGAAAGAAGAAATGTTGCTACACAAGTGTGCATTGAGCAGGATGATTCCAAAAGGAGGATATCCTATAATGAAATGGAAACATATTCTAAGAAGAAGGTACCATCCATACCATCTTGTAATAATGATTATAAATGTGTTTCCACAAAAAGTGCAGGATGGCAGAATAACTCTAAACAAGTATAGATGAAGAAGATGAAGAAAGAGAGCTCTCCTGAAACAACACAACAAGTCAAGAAAAGTACCCAACAACCAGAAGGACTCAAAATGTCAATAATTATGGGTCAATGTTGGTTTTGTAACAAGTATGAGAATTTTGAAAATGATTTTTGGTACAATCCTCTCAATGTGAAAGAACAAAGGAAGCCCATGCCAAGGGGGAGCAATCCAGAAGAAAAGAGGCAACATCCACAGGTCCAGAGACATCTGTTTACTGCAAATAGATTTGGATTTCTTGATAACTTCTGGGATGTTTGCAAAAGTGTTCAAAAAGATACATGTCAATCTCCAACTGTATCTAGAGATCAAAAGAAGAAAAGATCACAGATCCTGGCTTAGAAAAAATCCTTGGGAAGCCAGTAAAAGAAAGTTGAAAATGCTCCCAAAAATGATCATGAAAATGAAAGAGAAGTCCTTGGATTTGAAATCGATGAAGGGTGATGCATCCAGAAGGACCGCCAAGAAGAAAAAATGCTTCTACTGTGGAAATAAAGGACATATCATGGATCTTTGTAAACAAGCCATGAAATTTAATAGAGGCAGACTGGACTCAAACAGACAATCAATCCAGATTAATCAGAAGGGATTGGTTGAAAACAATTTGCCTATGAAAGGTAGCTTGAAAGCATCAAAGGAACCATGTGGAATATCCAGAACTGAGGCCACACTTCCAAGTGATTTACTAGTCATATGGCCAAATCAGTTGCAACTTTCCAAAGATCTGCAAAGAGCTGAAGATGAAGTTTGGGCAATTTCTAAGGAAAAAGGGAAGAATAATATTTCACATGATGATGTATTGAGATCCACACCAGCACAAACATCATTGAAGATAAAATGTTCAAGTTTGAAGAATGGTGATAATGGGACATCTTGGTTGAGAGAATCTTCTCAACCTTGTTGTTCACATTGATGAACCAAGGAGGTTCCATCTTATTCCCTAACCACTTTTATTTACATGTGCTAACATTTCAGGGAATTGAAGATGATGATCATTCTCATCTGGAGAGTGGTTTGGACAGAATGGAGTGCACCCCTTGAGGGGGAGCCAATCTGTAGAAGATGGGATTCTTAGATTTAATACAATCTTGAGAAAAGTGAAGGTATTCCAATCATACTTTCATCACTTGTTTCTTAATTGTATTCATCATGACATTTAAGGGGGAGTATTTATTGAAGACAAATGAATGAAAGGGGGAGCTTTATCTTTGCACCTGCACTTTCTGATGTGTTTGGTGATGTCTGTGCAGGATTTAGCAATTCATTGATATATCTGAAAAATTTCAAACCCCTGAAGCATGATCTCACATGTACAGTGAATGCTGGACAACATTGAGTTCCTTGGTTACATCACTCTTGTTTTCTACACCGGGTTATCCCAAGTAGACTTAGAGTTTTTTTTCTAAAGGTTCTTTGCTAAAGAGAACATGTGACATCATCCCTCCCTCAGTGTTTTTCAAGAAAATACTTTGCAAAGGGAGGAAGTGATTTTTTAATGTGAACCACACCACATCTTTGAATTTGATTTCCAATAAGGGGGAGAAAATATTGGCACACATATTGACCCATTCATATGTTCTGAAAAGTGTATTGACAACAAATACAAAGGGGGAGATTAAAGTGCACTGTGTTGCATTTGTTGTCAATGAGGTATGTTGTTGTCATGGAATGGATGGATGTCAAGGAGTTTCAATATGTGAATGACAATGGATGTGATGGTGTTGGTGATGAATGGAGAATGGCCATGGTACTAAGATGATTGTCACTTGGGATATTCACTAAGTGGCATAAGAGGTAATGGTTGAAACATTCTCCATACCATATTAGACGATTTTAGAACTGATCTTAATGTTTCAATACTTGTATCAAGATGATACTAAGTTACACCACTTGAAGAATGGATGATGATGGAGCATCATCCTTACATCTAACGACTGATGAGCTAGTATTTAAGTTCAAATAACTTGTATGAACTGGATATAATGTCACAAAAATGTTTCAAGACCATGCATTGTCTTCACAATGCATGAGGATATGAGGAGATCCATCCAAAACCTCTATGTGGATGAAGTGGATTGAAAGAGACCATGTACTATTTTGTAGTGCATGTGAACATGAAGAAGATCCAACTTGATCTCGGATTGGATCAATAAAGAAAATTGAAGAATTTATGGGATTCACGAGAATAAGTTGAAGAAGTCCCTCCTAAGTATTGAATACATGATTAAGAGGAGATGGGGAATTATGATGAAGAAGAATTGAGGAATCCTTTTGAAGAAGAATGGAGATGAGAAGGAAAAGGCTTGTCATTTTACATATGGATCACTTTGTTTTTATTCAATGTCATCATTATTTAATTATCCAAAAAATGGGCCAGTCGAGGGACATCACCTCGAGCTCATGCGGGACCCGAGGGTCTACAACGCTCAAGGGAACCCTCAAGGCTAGGGCACACCCCTGAGGCACAACACGCCCGGAGGAGCGCATAGTGGGTGCCAGTGGCATGCCCACAGGAGGCATAGTGGGCGCTAGGAGTGCGCCTGAGTGGCAGGGGTGGGCGCAAGAGCGCGCCCGTAGGAGAACTCGGTGCGGGGCGACACCGAGAGGAGGGAAGTTCAATTGGAGAGTGGAAGGGAGGGGCTGGTTGATAAACCGCGGAAAATTCGCTCGTCTTTTCGATATGGGATGCATAATTTTTACCCGGGATCTAATCATGGCCAATCAAAGTGATCACACGGCTGATCTGCGCCGCTCATCTCATCCGCCACGGCACGATCTTATCATAGCTGTTGGAGATCATTTATTCGCTGATCCAACAGCTGCGGGCATCTTCTTCATCCTCGCGACGAGCCGAGCCTCCCTGTGTGCCGCCGTCGAACGAGTGACCTCCCGCACGACGGAGATGAAGCTTCTGGCCACCACTGATCATGCTGTAGCCACCTTTGTGATCGTCTCGACATACTGATCACACGCATGCATTAAAATGTTGCATTCATGCATCGAGAATGGATTTCGAGGTTCGGCCGAAGCAAACCGAAGGTGCAAGGCCATGTATTCAGGATCGAAGTTTTTAACAGAGGCATTCATGCGTTTTCATGCGCATGAACGTGAAGAAGGGTGAAGGAGAAAAATAAGGGAACCCGCGCGAAACAGAAGAGATTCAAGATTTGGAATGATTTTGATAACCCGAAAATCTCGGGGATTCGAGTTGTATCTCCGCGGATGACCGAGGAACCTCCTCTGCCTATAAAAGGAGATCCCGAGCATCATAGCCGCTTTCTGATCCTCTGAAGAGAGAAGTCCCACAAAGCCTCTTTGCCCAGTGAAGTAAGAAGCTCCGCGCAACCCACTTGCGCGTCGAAGCAGCCCGAAGCCATTCCTGGCATCGTGTGTTCCTTTTGAGCACCTCTTGCGCGAAAGAAGAGAAATGGGAGAGGCCCATGCGTGATACCCCTTATGCGACAAAAGAAGTTGGGCAGCGCACTTGCGCGGCCTTCTTGTGCCTGCGGCAGTAGCACCTGCGCGCCCGCGGTGTTGCACCTTGCACACCTGTGCGGCAGTGGCACTTGCACGACCCTTGTGCCTTGTGACCCTGCGCGACAGTGGATAAGAGGTTGGCCGCACCCCTTGCGCACCTTCATTTGGAATGGAGTTCAGGTGAGGCAGTTTACCACACCTTTGTGTGTGTGCTATAGTGAAGGAGAAGGCCGAGCCTTGTGGGTGCGCATTTGAAGATTAAATGAATAAGTGTTGTGTGTGCAAGAATTGAAGTGGCCGTAGGCATTTTTGTGTGCAAAGAGAACCTAAGGACACACCTTGGCCAAGACCTTAGTGCCTTTTTGTGCCAAGTGAAGACATACACCATTTGTGTGTGCAAAGTGAACAAGATGGGTGCAAACAAGAACAACAAGTCCAAACCTTAGTGAGTGTGCAAAATGAAGTGTACACACTAAGAAGAAGAAGTGGAAGACTCTCAAAATAAAGTATAACACACTTTTAAGTGTGTAAACAAATTGAAAAAAGTGTGTGAGTGAAGAACGTGTGTGTGCTTAAGGAGTTATTGCCCTTTGATGGTTTTACTACACTAAGAAGAGAAGAAGGGGAGTGCATGCTTGCATGCATGCACGTGAACACGTGAACATGCTCAAATCTGGTTGTGTGCGTCTGAGTTAACCAAGACTGAAAGTTCGTGAAGAAGATTTTGAGAGGCCATGCAGTCAGTGCATGTGAAAGAAGAGTTTCCATGCACTCAGTGCATGATATTGATGTGAAGTCAGACTGAAGCCAGACTGAAGATAAAGAAATCATTTGTCTGAGTTTTCAGTGATTGAGAAGAGCCTGATCAACTGAAGTGATCAGAAGTGAAGAGCAAGACCAACAGACCTTATCAGAGGCTGTTGAGGATTCTTGAAGATAGAGGCCAGGTCATCCTTAGAAGAAGGAGATAAAGCCTGATCAAGAAGAGAAGCCTTGTTCATCACAAGTGAGCAGAAGAAAAGAGCAAGGCCAACTGCCTCTATCCCAGGCTGTTGAAGATACTTGAAGAAGCTTAAAGTGAAGAAGAGCTACTCGTGTGACTCGAGGAGCCAGGAGAAGACCCCTGTGAGAATCAGGGTGGAAGAAGTCTTCAGTGTGATTCTGAAGCAGGCCAGTGGGACTCTGGTAACACTGTGAGATGCAGTGTAAAGACCCTCCTATGGGACTCAAGAGAGATACAATGGGACTCTGTATCGACCATTGTAATTTTAACAGGTTATAATGGAGAAACCATGTTGGGGTGTATAACCAACATGGAAAGGACGTAGGCCTCTGGTTCCAAACCTTGTAAATCCTTGTGTCCAGTGCCTTTACATTTACTGCATCATTCGAGGAAAGGTGAGAGATAAAAGAAGAGTGGATCGAGGCTTTAACCAGCCATAGTGGTTTAATTGATATAGAATCAATTAGTAAAAAGTTTTAATGGATCACTGATTCACCCCCTCCCCCTCTCAGTAATTCACACTGATCTGGGCACTTAAAATCTATATCTAGGAATATCTAGTAGAAATATCCATAATAATTTATTAGTATAAGATTCATTTTATATATAATGTCATATATTTCACACCTTTGGCCAAAACAATTGAATATCATGTGTTTTTTATAATTCCATGAACACATACATATAGAAACTATTATCATTTGGGAGACCAATGAAAAATATATTATTCTATATTTCTAGTATGTGTTTGAACCCGTTCAACATCAATAAGAATTTCTTTTATATCATAAAATCCAAATGACCATTTTATATATCTATAGAGACTTATAATAAAAAAAATTATAACTTACCAAGCCCTGAAGACATATAATTTATCATTCATCATATCATTGATAGAGAGTGAAATAATAATCTAGATCTAGTTATCCATTAATCTAATAAACTATTGAAACACAAAGAAAAATTATTATCACCATTCATATCCATAGTATTTGGAGTTTATTGTCTGGGTTTTCTCCTTGAATCATTTTTATATTTCATCAAATATTTTTCTAACCATATTGAAAACCTATAGGACATGTAATATCTAATTTACCTCAAATCCATTCCACTAAAATCCTATATAATTGCGACATCTCCTTTGAGGAAGTATTATTATAAATAACATACTATTTGTAATTTGAGTGTACTTATGATAATCCATCCATATGATATCTTCATTTATAAATAAATAATGAATTATTCATATAAGAAATGATTTACCTATCATGGAAGTCTTTTCAAATATATTCAAAAGTGTAAAAATCAACAAAATTGTTGTTTTCATCTCCCAAATATTGATAGAAACATTCCCCAACAACATCATTCATATTATATCAATTTTCATGGGATTAATATTATATTATTATCTTTTCTTCATCATCCCAACAATGACACTAGGAAAATTTTGATTCATACCCCCTTATATAAATTATTTTTTTAATTCAGAACGTTATAAACAAAAATCCTTTCAGTGTATTTTTTAATCATATCATATCCTACATCAAACATAATATATTTTTAATATAACCATGGTTAAATATTTTTATAAAAAAACATTTTGGGAATAATACATTCCTCAATAAATTTAAATGGGACTCTGATACTAAATTTTATATCTACAAACATGGATAAAACATACAATCTTTAATGTATAAAAAATGATAGCCATCTATATAGTTGTTTCATGCCATTAATATTAAATCCACATGCAGTCTAATAGTGTACAAGAATTGGTCCTTTATATGTTATAGGTTGTAATCCTGATTTTTTAGTAGTCCCACTAAACTCACTTTTCCTTCGCATAAACTTGATATCACCAAAATACATGATTTAGAGATCAATAAGCTACTACATACTAGATATGTTACATTGAATACATCATTTTTGTAATTGAAAATTTCTACTAATAAAGTGATAATATTCTACAAGAAAATTTATGATGTTTTCTAAAACATTGTAACAATGAAATATAAATTCAGAATTTGAAAATATTTTAGCTATGATCCAATAAATTTATAAAATTATATATTAATTTTTCCATAATGATTTCATTTAAAACAATGGGACAATTAGTGAAATTTTTTTACACATAAAAGTGAATGTATATAAGTCTGAATTTTTTTTAAAAAATCAGAAGAATTTTTTTTATATTTGAATATGTATTTATTTTTATTTTTTTAATATTAAAAATATATTTCAAAATAGATTTGTATCAAAATTTTGGAGAAACCATTATGCTTCACCATTAGATTAAGTGACAGTTTTTTTTCATAGTAAGATATTTTGTAATTATTTAATTTCTCATAATATAATTTATTATGTAGTGTTTAAATATATACCCATATTTTTTATATATATTGACTAATGTTTCTTCATATAAAATCATACAACAATAGAATTTGTCCATATAATTATTAGTCTATTTATATTTTGAAAATTTATTTAAAAAATATATATCATAAAATATATTTTTTATCCTTATCTTTTTTCATTCCCTATAATCATCCTAGACATCATTTATGTATTTTTAAATTTCATTATGGAATGGTGGTATTCAAAATTATATGTTACCTTATCTTCTCACCAATAATATCTTGTTTCTCTTTTACTAACATCAAATTTAAAAATTTGTATACATAGTAATTTATCTTTCTTCTTATCCATGTTAAATATTTGGATGAAGATACTTTTTATAGTGGTAAAAATCACTATCTACCCCATTTATCATTTAGAGTCTCTTGTAATTTTTCAAAATGATAATGAAACGATAAAAGTTTAAATTTTTTCATTACTTTTTATTATATTTGAATAAAATAAACATGTAATAAATAATCCTAATGTTTTTTCATATCTTCTTATGTTTTAATATACTCTAATTATAAATTATGAAACAATATTTTAGACTAATCCATTGTATATATATTTAAATTTTCATTTAACATAAATTTACAATTTACAATTTTTTGAAAATCTTTTTAAAAATACCTTCAAATCTAAAAACATTAAAAAAATTCATTAATTCCCTAAAAACATTTTCATAGAATATTTTGAAATAATGATTCAAAATTCATTGAATTTATAAATCTTAACATTTTTATATTAGAAGATACAATTTTTTTATTGATTGTATATAGTTGGATAGTGTTTCAGGGATATTTGTATTCAGAAATCCATTTATATGTAATTTAATGATATTTAACTATTTTAAAATTATTTTCATTTCAACTATATCAGAAATATAAAAATTAATTATTTTAATCCAATCATAGCTAAAAATTATATTCTCTATCTACTAGTTACTAATTTTTTTAATTATCTATAAATTACATTTTTATTTTTACTATATTTCCAAATAAATTTATATTAATTTATAAAGATAGATATAAATTTTTTAAAATTAAAAATATTATTAGTTTAACATTAGTAAATCATCACTTATTATTTATAAGATTTTTATTATCTAGAATAAAATGCACCAAAAAAATTATTTATTCTTATTTTCTTGTGTGACTTTTATAATATTAGGGTATAGTGGGAACCATAAAACTCATACCATTATTATCATTTCAATTTCGATCATTATATCAAATATATTTTCAATATTTATAAATCTTATATGTTTGTTTTAAACTTTCATGAATTTTTTATTTTGATATTCAAAAATGGGATATTTTGGGTCATCATTAGGATCATACAGTTCCCGTTTCTTAGACTGATGTTTTTAAATTATTATAAGTCAATCCTATTTCTATCATAATAATTTGTAAGTGATTTAAAATTATATATTTCTTATAATGAAATAATATGTAGAAAATTTACATGAAATTTGTAACTTTTCTACGGCATTAAAAACATTTCAAAACATTTCAAAAAAATTTCATTCTTAAAGGAGCATAAATATAGATATACCGATAAAAAATTTGTAATTTTATTATACATGAAAAGTCTAGGGATAAATATTTTATTTTAGAGTATATAATAAATTATAGAAATTTTAGTCTCTAGAATATATAAATTCATTAGAAAGAGAAGACACTATGGAATGTGATCAAAATTAGAGAAAATAAAAAAGTTCATTCTACTATCTTAATATTTTCAAAATTACACATATTAGTAATCTTAGATGACAAAATCAAGTGATGGAAAATAAATATTTTTTCAAGACTATTAAATCATTAATATACCAATGTTTATAGAAACATATTTCTAAAAATGACTGAGTGTGGTTGTACCTAAAATTTATTAATAATAATTGATTATTAAATGATAAATGGACAATTATAATTATATATTGACAAAAAAGATATTTCATTGAAGTATCTTCTTGAATATAAACATAAAATATATTAACCGTTATATCAGGGGAATAAGTCAATAATCTTTAGAGGATGTCAATATTAATGTATTTAGATCTCTTACCAGATAATATAAATCTGAAAACATATTTATAAACTAGAAAGCTATTTTAATAAATTATAAAACATTAAATTAACACAATTTAATCCAGAAAAAAAATTATATTATCATTTAATTCATCTAATGATCAGTATATCTAAATTTAAATGAAATATCATCAATTTAAAAGAATTTTGTAGAATATAATAATGATTATAGATCATCACTATTTGAAGATACATTTCAAAGATTGAATTTCCTCATTGATTTTATTTTAGTATTAGGAAAACTTCCTATCTAAGGATCTAATTGGTAAAACCATCCAACAGAATTGACTATATGGCCATCTATGGAAAGAAATTGATGAGTGTTTAGCCAAATAATGGATTATTTAAATTGAGAATGAATATTTTTTATTGTTATGAAGAAATTAAATCAATAACATTATTTAATTCTGATAAGTGAATTTCACATAGAATATTATGAAAAAAATTGACCAATCATGAAAGAGATGTTTCAATTCATCAATAGAAGATATTTTATAAGAATATGTAGTTTCATGTTGAAAATTATTGCATAAATGAAAATATTATCAAGTATTATATTAATTATGTTTATAATCTCAGTAAAAATACACATTCCCATGATTTTATAATTTAATTTTATATAAAATTATTATTGCTACTATTATTCCTCTATCTATTACATTCTTCTAGAAAAATCATTCAAATATTTGTAATAAAATTTCAATGCTCAAACCCTTCACATTATTTTTATATAAATATTTTCTACTCACATATTCCCTTGAAAATGAAAATATTTGGGGATAAGGAAAATTTTCACCATTTACTAAAAAGTTTGTATGGAGTTTAGAAATATTATTGTTTTTATTCGGGGGACAAGAACCACTTGATGCTTTTGATTAAGAGTGAGATAATTCCATTGACATGAACTATTTTATTTAAATAATGGGGTGGATAGTTAGTTTTTTATATGAATTATTTGTCATTTTATATTTCTTAACCTAAAAAATATTTTACCTTCCCTCTACATTACTCCATCTACATAGAACTTACATTAAATATATTGAAAATTTTGACAGCAATTCATCTTACTAAATTGGGTTGAATAGATTATATATTTATTGTATTGTTTTAGATTGAAATCATATATATATATATATATATGTTTTAACTTACATATATTTAATAATTTCTTATCTATATTGAAATAAGGAATGCTTATATTTGTATATTATATTTTTCACATAATTTTAAAATTTACTAACACCACAATACATCTTATTATTATTCAATACTTTTTAACATATATATCACTAACTGAATTAAAATATTAATTTATGGTTTTAAGATCTATAATCTGATCATCAGGGGAATTATTTCACCTACATGGATTTTAATTTATATTTATATTTTACAATTTTTAGGTTTTTATTTCATTATTTTTCATTGTGTAAAATTTTTCATAGATATTTTCAACGTTGTGTGAAATTTTTAACACATTTTGAGTTTAATTTATTTCAAAATTCACCAAATCTAATTCAGTTGACATGATATTCTTTATAGATAAATATAATTTATTATCATCTTATTGTTAATTTAATTTATTTATCCAACTAATCATTCCTAACTAATACTGCTTCTAGTTTTTAGTTTTTATACCATTTAGAAATTTTAATGTCTTCGAAACCCTTCATGTCATTAATTTATAACCCATATAAAATTTTAAGTGGAATAAATATTTTTATAAATAATTTATTTTTAATATTATGTATTTTATAAAAAATATCATTTGTATTGTATTTAAATTTTCTAATAAATATTGTTGCGCTAGACATATTATTTCACCTTTAAATCATGAAAATATCGAATAGTGAACATATATTTTGATCCCAACTAATTACAGAGTTTCTAAGTGAACATATTTCAACAATATCCATATCAATTAAAAAATAAAACTGAGAAGCCACATATAAATGATAATAGAACAATAATAAGAGTTTCATTACATTGTAAATCAAAATGAACTAATGTGTTTTAAAATATAACAAAAGTGAATAAAGAAAGATTAGAATCCACACTTATAGTAGAGAGAAAATATCTAGAGATATATGGGATCTCACTGATAACTAACTATATAAAATAGCTATTTTTGGTGAAAATAATATCCTTATATGGAGATCATATTTATTAGAAAATTTAAGATCATCTCTATAAGAATTATTCAATAATTGAATAAAACATTTTAAAATATATTCGGTAATCACTAGTTAATATTGCATCAAATTATGTCAAAATACATAATAGATTCATTATTCTACATATTTGGTATAGATATGTACCCGCTAATATATTTAACTGAAAGATCAATATTAGTACTTATACGAACGATGAAATATATCAATTATCCAATAACTAATGTATACAAAAACCCTTACATTTATATAGTCGGATTATATATGTACGGTGTCTTATCTTTGGGTAGCCAGAAGTAGTCAAAAAAATGGGTTGACATAATATTTTATCTTAAAATTACATTTCATTCCAAAATGTACATCATATGGTGAAATATAGAAAATATAATTGTTTATATCTTCCAATATCTACCTATAATCATCCACAAAATCCTTATTCCCAATTCAATGTATTTAATCTAAAAAATTATATCAAGTTACTATTATAACACTTCTATTTAATTCTTCAAGAAACATTCCTAGAGAATGTTATCCACTTAAACAGTATGTATGATGAAATCCAAATTACTAAACATCATAATGCAACATTAATGACAATTATTTATCTAGATGTAGTTTTCTAAATTTTGGAAACATAACAACATTTTATTCCACTATGTGGTTATTTAGTTCATCATAAAAAAACTATCCCAGACCATATAAACATGACTATCCCTTATTAATGACTTGAATAATTTGTTTCTCCACCTAAACTTTCTCAGTTAAATTATTAAATTGTATTATCATCTTAACCTATAATTAAATAATATGTATGAATTATATTGTAACTATTCTGAGTAATTTATAAAAAAATATATGCTTATCCTCTATAGAGAATATTTTAATGAAATATATTTTATTTTTTTAATCAAAATCCATTCACAAAAAAACATTCTATATAATATTTCTTATCATATTTTTTTATATAATTATACAATTTATTTTAAATTTATCACTTCCCCATAAGTTAAATCATTTTCTCCCATGATTTTTAACATGTAATGATTTAATAAATTCCATAATTATTGACTCTCAAAATTTTTGGTCACTCATACTCTTACCATTTTAGGTTATGAGGCTTTCCACAATCCACTGGATGGAAATAAAATATGTTATTTACAATATTCTTGAATTTTTTATTAGTCTAAATAGGCCAAAATTATGCAACATGAGGACCATATTATCTTTCTAGAAAATACATATTTGTGTTAGTTGTATTATATAGTTATATTATGTCCATATTTCATGAAATTATAAAATATAATTTCCTTTTAGTATATCATTACATTCAAGAATCAATATAATTATTATTTTTTTAAATTAACTCATATTGGTATTCTTCAATTCAATTTCATGATTTCATGTTTTGGTAATTTTGAATTTTTTACATCCATTACTCACATGTGAAAATCATTAAATCATATACATTTATGTAATGTAATTTTAAAAAATATAATAATCTTTTTTTACTGCTATTTTAAAAAATAAATTAAAATTCATTTTTACTATAATAAAAATAGGAATATATCTATAAAATATCATTTATCCTCTCCTTTTCAATATAATAAATTTGGAAAACTGTGATTCTTGTGAAACCATTTCTAGGTGTGATATACACTAATTTATGAGTCAAGCATTACATTGGAAACTTCTTAATAATTGATATGTATATACTTATATTGATCAGATAATTCATTCCCTTTACTCTATCTTCCATATATTCCTTTTGAAAACCATAATAACACTACATTATCCAATCATTTTCAAAGTGTCATGTTCCATTGATAGATCACACCATTATATTGTCATGTATTTATTACAATTTCATCAAACCTCATTCAATTATTTTTTTAAAATCTCTATAATTGATTTTTAAAATACTCACTAATATTACCTAACCAAAATAATTTAGCATTAATCTTGTTTCATTATCAAACATGGACCTCCATTTGATGAACCCTCTATACTCTTTTACCATGTTCTTCTTGATGTAAACCTAAAAATTTGGTTTAACATAATAAATTAATGTTCCAGATTTTATAAACCACCATGAGAATATAACAATGTGAGTTAAAATACATATTTATGTAAATTTTATAATTTTAAATATCTTAATGGCCTTCCTTGCATAATAAAATTAAATATAACTTAATTTTAAATGATACATTACTTACATGTTCTATACATCATTTGATTATGATTCAATGTAAATTTTGGAGATAAATAATTCATTCATTTCTTAAATATGGGATAATAATGGTATTGAAATGAAAAGTGATCAAAAAATTTCTAATGACTATTATCTTATTTAATATCCCAATTATAAATAAAGCATTATCATG
Organism: Viscum album; assembly: GCA_963277665.1. Lineage (NCBI taxonomy): Eukaryota > Viridiplantae > Streptophyta > Magnoliopsida > Santalales > Viscaceae > Viscum > Viscum album. Next base: position 606,569,960 of record OY728123.1, on the reverse strand, counting down.
CACTCCACCAACCACCACCATATAACCTCTTGACATTTTCATCAATCCATATATAAATATTCTATATAATCCTATATCATCAGTATTACATAATAAAATTATATCTTCCATCAATACCTGTATGTGATTGGCCGAAAAAAAAATTTCTATAGTCATGCATTTATTATATGAACATCGATATAACACATACTTTTAATTATGATTTCTTCATTACTGATAAGATTATCCTTACATAACATTTCAAATGAATAATATTTTACCCAACATGTCCTTGATATTTAAAGAAAAATTCTCTATAATTATTCATTCATGACCTTAAAAACTATTGATACTAAATAGTAAAATTATTACTTAGTTACCTCATATGATATTTTTGGTTGATCTAATGAAATATATGTAACACCCTGGGATTTTATGAGATATATTATTTTTAATTTATTTGATGTTTTCTATTACACACTACACCAAGATTATCTTGTACTATACACAACACTGTATTATCTTGCAGTATATGCAACACTATTCTAGGCTCATGTTACACACAATTTCAAGTTTGTTTTGTGAAAATTATTTTACGCAACATTAAGTATAGATTTTGTTTAATGTATAAATGAAATATGTTTGTATTATGTTATATGCAACACCAAACAGAGATTTCACTACACGCAACCCTAAATTAGCATGCATTACACGCAATCAAGACCTTCTTCGATGGCGTGTGTAGTACATAATTCCAAGTTTCACTAAACGATATATTATTATTATGAACTAGCTGTTATGAATAGTAATACCAACTTTTAGAAATTTTATAAATTTTATCATTCAAAAGGGACTTCATTTTTGGATTCTGAATATCAAAATTAGCCTAGGGTGAATTTTTAGTATTTTTCTGAATATTTTTATTTTTGATGAATAGTTAAAACAATGGGTTACTATTTAAAACCCGACTTTTTATTTAAATAATTAATTATTTTATTTAAATTTATTTTAGGTTAAAATTGATACATAATACCTATATAAGTTCAATGTAATTCATTAGAGTCATTTTTTAATAATTTTAGATACATAAAAAGTTTATGGAACTTCTCACCGTCTTTTACCCACCTCCTAGGAGAATTTGAAAATTCTCATAAAACATAATTTTACCGCTTCTGTGAGTGTAATTTATAAACTAAGAGAGACATGGTTAATATCAAGGAGAAAAATGTTGTTCAATAAGATAAAAATTATTTTTTATGAATAGTAACATTTTACTTTTATTTAAGATGGTTAAAAGTAAATATGGTAATTAAGGGTAAAAATTATATTATTATTACCCTAAAACATGTCCTAATTCTATTGTATAACTGTAATTCGACCAAAAAAACCTTATGAATAAAATATTACCCTTTAGGTCTACTTTTATTAGATTAGGACACTTATTATTATTTTATTTAAAGAAGAGTTAAAATAGATAAAATAAAAGTTTAATAACGAACAAAAATTTTATATAGGGTTATACATAAGATAAATTCGACTATAAATATTATTTAGAACTCTAAAAAGATTTCCTAAATAATGGTATTTTATTTATAATTTTTAGACATTAAAAATTTAATTTACATATGACACAATGATGATGGAGTAATTAACTTATTAATGAAATATTAACATAATAGATGTTATAAATACCCAAATAAATGTAATTTGAGACATTTTATGAATTACACTAATTTTATATGTTAATATGACATGTTAGTATTGATTCAATTAATAGTATTCGAACTAATCATGTTGTTATGATTTTCACAAAAAAAATACCAAATAGTGCCTAATTGACATAAAATAGTTTTTAAATCAAATATTATATTATTAAATGTTATTATATTCCTAAAAATATAAGGTTCAGCCAAATGACTTATATAAGGTTATATATATTAATAATTAACCACTTGGGGTTCTTTTGGCTAGTTATAGTAAGTTTATTAACCATATATTGTAAGAAAACCAGAAGACACGTTAAAAGTTAAATTATTTAACTTAGAGATAAATCTAAATGATAAGGTTAAAATAGTGACATAAACTTTTCTAAAACCTATTGGTTGAGATAATTTCAAACCATACCCACTTTAACTCCGAAATAAATCAATTTTGAGCTATTATAAACCGAATATGACTTTATTATAAAATAATATTTTAAGTTTTTCCAAAGGTGACTCTCTCCAACCTTATAAAAAGGGCACCCCTTCCCTCTTCTCTTCACACCCTTTTGAGCCTTTAATCTCTGTAAACCCCTGAAAATTATCATCCTCCATAGAAACATTATAGAGGTTTTGGTCTCCTCAAAAAACAACCCTAGTTCCTTAAGAGGAGGTTAAGAAGAGGCGCGTCAAAGAAGAGGTAATATCCTTTACTGATTCGTTCCAATTTATTTCTTCTTCTACTTATTATTATTTTTTTTCTTCATCGTAAATTAATAACATCAGTATCACTCATATAATGATATGTTATTATAAATAAAAAACAACCCAATTTCATCTTCTATCCATCCTATGGAAAATGAAATCACCGCGCGTGCGTACGTACGAAATATCATCTCCACGTCGTGGTGTAATATGTTTTCCACCACCACCTTACATGGATGTGTATAATGGTGTAAATAATTAACTATATATGATTATTTTAAATTTATATTGATTCTGAAATATTATTCATACACTTCAATACAATTCCATGATCATGGGAATGATATCATCGCTCGTACGTACGTACGGACTACCGTCTCCACAAACGCTATGAGATTTGTTTTCCATGATTAACCATTCACATTAGATTATAAATTATATATAATAAATAATCATGAAATATATTACATAATAATTAAATTGAATTTATGTACATATATGTTTCATTTACTTAATTCAATTTAATTCAGTAAGGAAACAGAAACAGCGTTCATGCGTACGCACGGCCTACCGTCTCCATGAACGGTGTATTTCATTCCATTTATCGATCTATCATATATATTTATTTAATGAATATATATTATATATAAATCATGTTTTACATTATAAAATTATGTAAATCAAGATATAAGTAATAATATCAAGAACAACATGTCGAAACACGTACGATAAATGAAACGATTTTACCCAAAACGCTGCTTTAAAATTGAATTTACAAAAGAACGAGTAATATAAAGATATAAGTGAACCATATATGATATCATAACAATGAATATGATTCTGTAATAAGTAAATGAAATAATTTAAATCATTATACAGGAGGTTCAGATACGTACGAAGCATATCAGACCTAAGGTAAGGGATAATTATTCCAATCTCGTTCTTATCTGAGATGGTTCTTATCCGAGATGGTTCAGATACGTATGAAGCATATCAGACCTAAGGTAATGGATAACTATTCCAATCTCGTTCTTATCCGAGATGGTTATCATCCATGCCCATGATTTCTAAAAAAGTTTTCATGTAATTTTAATGTCCTTTTTACCCATTTGGGAAGTCTTCCACATGTTATTAAAGGAAGCTTACTTTTGTTTGCCACACAAGGAACTTTTTGACATTTCCGACAAAAATTACGAGAAGAATGTTATTTTGAACACATACAGCGTGAACGGATATTTACGGTTTTATAAAACCTCATTTTCATGAAAATTACTCTACAAAATTTTATGAATATTTTAAAAATAATAATTATCTTTTAAAATTTCATGGGATATTTTGAAAAGAAAATGATTTTGAAGAAGAAAGGATATTTTCCTCAAGAATTAATTTCAAGTGTTTTATCAGAACCATTTTCCATCTAAGATGACATTATTTAATATGTTAATTTTTTAAGTATAATTTATCTATGATTTACATGGTTTCACTTTTCTTATGATGAAATATCCATTTTTTATACGGATTGTCTGATGATGAGATGATGTTATGAAACCCATTTTATTCTTTGGGTTATGATGAATGTTTTATGTTAATTTTGTGTCACAAGTGAAAATGATTTCAATATGAGATGGGTGGGACATATATCACCCTCCAATGCATTGGGTAAAGATTTATATCTCATGAGATAGACATGGCTGAAACAGTAAGTTAATCTGGTTCAGTGATACATGAATGGAATGAGGAGTGAACTCGATTCAGAAATGGGCATTGTCCACTAAGATGGTCTTAGCACAAATGCCTTGGCTAGTATGGAAATAATATCATGTGGTTAATGGTTTTCCACAATTACATATTTTATTCCAATGCTATTTTATCATGATTAATTTTTCATTATGATCTATGCCATATGTACTACCATATTTTATGTCATTGAACAATATTTTGATGTTTTAACATTACGTTCATTTTTTAGTTCAAATGTATATGATTTGTTTTATTTTCTCCATGCATAACCTTACTGATGATTTGATCTCAACCTTTATATGTATTCTTTTCCCCAGAATTTAAAGAAAAATTTTAGTTATGAAAAAAGGGGAAGATCTTTATGGGAGATGTTGAAGATCTTTCACCATGATTAGAAGATTATATTCCGAGTTCCCAAAGACACTAAACTATTACGGTCCTTGTGTGACTGTTTTTGTTATGTATTAACTATTCCGCAAAAGTAATGTAATGTCCACATACACTAGGTTTGGGTCTCTACAGTAGTTATTAGAGGAAAGGTATAGTTAACCTTTGGAAACTAGGATGTGAAAACTTTAGTGAAATCCCTAGATATATTTCGAAGGTATGTCTAGGGATGTCCCTATGGTTAAGTATACATATAGGTTAGAGTCCTAGAATTATGTTGACGATCATAAATAACCTATGGTGAACCTAAGGTATCATGGAATAAAGAATTTTTGATAATTTAGACACCCCATAAGGGACATTTTTTTGATTATATGGTTCCTCATTATTTTAACTGTTTCTTACACTATGTTTTCTGGTCTTAGTCAATGGAAGGAATGAGAAGGAATTAATTTAACATTGATTCCAATGGAGAAATTGGTGACTATGATCAAAAAAATTATGTAACCCCTGGAGAGAAGGATATTGTGATTATGTTGAATCAGTCATCTCGATATATGATTAACAAGGTGAACTTTAGTTGTATTCTTAAGTCATCAAATAAGAGGAAGATGGGATTTTATGCATGTTCTCATGGTGAGGAACATAGAGAAAGGAATATTGAGATTTATAAAGAAGGGAATAAGAACCTTGAAGAATACCTCAAATGGAGGGGAAGATGTTATCTATGTGGAGAAAAGGGTAATATAGTGACAGACTGTTATGGAGTCCAATGTCTTATCTGTGGAGAACATGGGAATTACCCAACTCAATGTCCTGACCTAAAGAGTTACTTCTAAATCGAGGAAGGACCTATTCCATGCTAATAATTGAAGAGGATGGATTGAAAGGATTATGTATTGGAATTCAATAATAATGTTATTGAGGTACTCTTATAGTATATTGAAATATCTGTGTATTTGTCCATTTTGTTTTTCTAAAGAAATATGGTACCAGTGTCCATGAAAAGTGATTCAAATATTTTGGAAAGAAGATGATATGATCATAATTAAGGGATAAGGAGATAATAAATTTTTTGATAGTATTAATGAGCTCATGATTGATATAAGGACTAAGTGATATCATGGTTGAGTATATAGAATTTTTTGGATTTTGGTATGTGGAAAGAGTTAACTTTTGACAGCACTCATGTTTTCAATAAGGTTCTATGGTAATTCATGTTTCAAAAGAATACATGATTAAGGTATTCACATGTTTGTAATGTGACCAGCATGATATATCTTATGATATATGGGGGATAAATTATGGTATTCACGTGCTTGTTATGTGACCTTTCAAGTAACCATTTTCTTTATACTATGAGATTGGACAGATCTATTTTGGATAAGACTAAAGATTAGAATGGATTATTTTGGACATAAGATAGTATTATTTAAGGATAGAACATATTTTTCGATATTATTTCTAGAATGTTATAATTGTATAGTATTTGATAAAGGACTACCCATAGGGGGAGAGACAACTCATCGCGTCGGACAAGGCTGTGGGAATCGAACCCACAACCGAAGTGCGACAGTCCTTTATCTCCTACCACTATCCTACATGATGTCCCTGGTTAGTATAAACTAGTTTTATTATATTAAGAAGTATGATATATGAATTACAACTCCATTTTAGGAACCATATATGATTAATCTCAATATAGATGGACTTTTGTATTTTTGATAACTTTCTCTATCCTTTGGTTTGAGGCAGATGGAATGACCCATCATTCTATCACATGGTCTGCTAACACTTCACGAATGAAAAATTAAGCATCATTTATTTAAGAGATGAAGTGGAAATTTTCCAAGGAACGACCAATAGTGAGATTGTACCAAAATCAAGAATGTATTTCTTCTAATTCCAATTTCGTCAACTTTAGGGAAATGATCTTGAAAACCAAAAATGATGTCCTAGTGTCGTTATATCTGATAAATTAGATGGTACCTTATATCATCAAAAATTTATGGCTTTGTGACTGATGGATTTTTTGTAGCCATGTTCTCTACCACTATCCATCAAAACATGATGGTTATATTTTTCTTCCATATTCATATTTTCAGCTATGTTCTCTTATGTGGAAACCCAATGATGAGTTAATTTGGGTAATCATTACATTTCGTACATTAGTTTTAAAAATTATGTCTTGGTATTCCTTTTTCACAATGTGGGTTTCAATGAATGAATCTTTCAAGTAGTAAATGAATTATAACCCCGATGAATTTTGAGGTCGAAATTCATTTTGAGGGGGGTAGAATCTAACACCCCTATATTTTTTGAGATATATTATTTTTAATTTCATTTATTACTACTATTATATACTACCACAATATTAACTTGTACTATACGATATACCGTATTAGATTGCAGTATATGAAACACTATTCTTGGCTTGTGTTACACACAATTTCCAGTTCGTTTTGTGGAAATTATTTTACACAACATTAAGTATAGAATTTGTTTAAGGTATAAATGAAATAAGTTTTGATTATTTTATATGCAACACAAAACAGAGCTTTCACTACACTCAGCCCTGACTTTTATTACATTACACACAATCAAGACCTTCTTTGATAGCGTGTGTAGTACGCAATACCATGTTTCAATAAATGAGATATTATTATTATGAACTAGCCATTATGAATAGTAATAACCACTTTTCAAAAATTTATAATTTTTATAATTCAAAATGGACTTCATTTTTGGATTCAGAATATCAAAATTAGCCTAGGGAGAATTTTTGGTATTTTTCTGAAAACTTTCAATTTTTTGATGAATAGTGAAAACACTGGGTTACTATTTAAAAACTGGCATTTTATTTAAATAATTTTTTTATTTAAATTTATTTTAGCACAAATTTGATACATAATATCTATATAAGTTCAATGTAATTCATTGGAGTCATTTTATAATAATTTTAGATATATAAAAATTTTATTGAACTTTTCACCGTCTTTTACCCACCTCCTAGGAGAATTTGAAAATTTACATAAAAAATTATTTTACCACTTCTATGAGTGGAATTTTGAAAATACGAGAGACATGGTTAATATAAAGGAGTAAAATGTGGTTCAATAAGATAAATTTTTTTAGTGAATATTAACTTTTTTCTTTTATTTACCACGATTAAAAGTAAATAGGGTAATTAAGGGTAAAAATGATATTATTATTACCCTAAAACATGTCCTAATTCTGTTGGATAAGTGTAATTAGACCAAAAACTACCTTAAGAATAAAATATTACCATTTAGTTCCACTTGGATTAGAATAGGACACATATTTTTATTTTATTTAATGAAGGGTTAAAATAGTTAAAATCAAAGGTTAATAACAAAAACAAATTTAATATAGGGTTATAGAAATGATAAATCAGAATATAAATATTCATTAGAAATCTAAAAATATTTCGTACATAATGTTATTTTATTTATAATTTTTAGACATTAAATAATTGAATTTACATATGACACAATGATGATGCAGTAATTACCTTATTAATGAAATATTAACATAATAGATGTTATAAATACCCAAATAAATGTAATTTGATAATTTTTATGAATTACACTAATTTTATAGGTTAATATTACATGTTAGTATTGATTCAAATAAATTTTTTTGAACTAATAATGTTGTTATTATTTTCAAAAAAAATAAATTATCTAATAGTGTCAAAATTGGAATAAAATAGTTTTAAAAAAAATATTATATTATTAATTGTTATAATATTCCCAAAAATATAAGGTTCATAAAAATTACATATATAAGGATATATATATTAATAATTAACCACTTGGTGTTCTTTTGGCTGGTTATAGTATGTTTATTAACCATATAGTGTAAAAAACAAGAAGACACGGTAAAAGTTCAATTATTTAACTTCGAGTAAAATCTAAATGAAAGGTTAAAATAGTGACCTAATATTGTATAAAACCTATTTTTTTAGGATATTTGGACCCATACCAACATTAAATTCGAAATACATCAACATGGAGCTATTATAAACCGAATATGACTTTATTATTAAATAATATTTTATGTTTTTCCAAAGGTTCCGCTCTCATCTATTATAAAAAGGGCATCCCTTCCCTCTTATCTTCAAACCCTTTTGAGCCTTGATTCTTGGCCAAACCCTACCCATTTACCTTATCATCTTCCCTAGAAACATTATAGAGGTTCTGGTCTCCTAAAAAGACCAACCATAGTGCCTGAAGATGAGGTTAAGAAGAGGCGCCTCAAAGAAGTGGTAATATCGTTTTCCGATTCTTTCCAATTTATTTCTTCTTCTACTTCTTCTTCTTTATTTGTTTCATAAAAAATTAATAACATCAATATCACTCATATAATTATATTTTATTATTAATATTAAACAACCTAATTTCATCTTCTATCCATCCTATGGAAAACAAAATCACCGCGCATGCGTACGTACGAAATACCGTCTCCACGCTGTGGTGTGATCTGTTTTCCACCACCACCTTACTTGGATGTGTATAATGGTGTAAATAAATAACAATATATTATTATTGAAAATTTATATTTATTATGAAATATTATACATACACTTCAATACAATTCCACGATCATGGGAATTATATCATCGCTCGTGCGTACGTACGGACTACCACCTCCACGAACGCGATGAGATTCAATTTCGATGATTGAGCATTCAAGTATGATTATAAAGTATATATAATAAATAATAATGAAAGATATTAAATAATAATGATACTGTATTTATTTACATATATGTTTCATTAAATTAATTCCATTTAATTCAATAATGAAACGAAAACAGCGTTCATGCATACGCACGGCCTACCGTCTCCAGGAACGATGTATTTCATTCCATTTATCGATCTATCATATATTTTTATATACTGAATATATATTATATATAAATCATGTTTTAAATTATTAAATTAAGTATATCAAGTTATATATAATAATATCAAGAACTACATGTCGAAAGACGTACAATAATTGAAACGATTTTACCCAAAACGCTGATTTAACATGGAATTTACAAAAGAATGGGTAATATAAATTCATAAGTGAACCATATATGATATCATAACAATGATTAATGACATTATTTAAATCATTATAATGGTGTTTCAGATACGTACGAAGCATATAGGACCTATGGTAAGGGATAACTATTCCAATCTCATTCTTATCTGAGATTGTTATTCGTATATATTTACTTGGGTTATTGTAATCATCCATGCCCATGTTTTCTAAAAATGTTTTCATGTATTTTTAAACAACTTTTACCCATTTTTGAAATTTACAACATGTTATGAAATGAATCTTACTTTTGGTTACCACACGAGGAACTTTTTGACTTTTCCGACAAAAGTACGAAAAGAATGTTATTTTTAACTTATACGGCATGAATGGATTTTTAATGTTTCATTACGCCACATTTTCATGAAGCTTTCTCTACAAGATTTTATGACTATTTTCAATAAAATAATTTTCTTTTAAAATTTCATGGCATTTTTTAAAAATAAAGTGATTTTGAAGAAGAAAGGATATTTACCTCAAGAATTCATATCAAGTTTTTTTTCAAAACCATTTTCCATATAAGATGATATTTTATCAGATGTGTATGTTTAAATTATAATGTATCTATGATTTAAATGGTTTTACATTTCTTATGATGAAATATCCATTTGTTTTATATGGATTATGTGATTATGGGATGATGTTTATGAAACCCATTTTATTATTTGGGCTATGATGAATGTTTTAAGTTCATTTTGAGGCACAAGTAATAATGACTTCATTATGAGATGGGTGGGACCTATATCTTCCTCCAATGCATTGGGTAAATATTTATATCTCATGAGATAGACATGGATGAAATGGTAAGTTAATCTGGTTCCAGGATACAGGACTGGAACGAGGAGTGAACTCGATTTAGAAAGGGACTTTGCCCACTAAGATGGTCTCATCCGCAATGCCATGGCTACTATGGAAATCAAATCATGTGCTTAATGGGTTTCCATAATTACATGTTTTATTCCCAAGCTATTTTATCATGATTAATGTTTCATTATGATCTATGCCTTATGTACTGCCATGTTTTATGTCATTTCTCAAGATTTTGATGTTTAAACATTATGTTCATTTTTTTAGTTAAAATGTATATGATTTGATTTATTTTCTCCATGCTTACCCTTACTTATCACTTGAGCTCACCCTTTATATTTTTTCTTTTCCCAAGGATTTAATGAAAGGTTTTAGGAAATAAAACAACAGGGGAAAATCATTATGGGAGATGTTGAAGATATTTCCCCACAATTAGAATATTATATTCCGAGTTTCCAAAGTCACTAAACTATTACAGTCCTTGTGTTTATATTTTTGTTATGTATTAAGTATTCCTTAAAAGTAATGTATTGTCCATGTACGTCAGGTTTGGTTCTCTACAATATAAATGTGTGTCACCCGTAATTAAATTTTACTTCTTCCCACACTACTAGTATTAGGAACATCACATTCTAATTTACATTAGATTCATTTCTTACTATTTTCATTATTTTTGAATTTCCTAATTAGATGGTAATCCTCTACCATAAAATTTTATATTGATTTGGTAAATATATATGTATCAATTTATTTGATATACTTTTTCAGAATAATTTTATAGATATCCAAAAATATTATATATATTAATAGGAATATTTTCTCACATGGATATAAATTGTGTTTTAATACTACAAAATAGATGATTACTATATAAATACTTATATTTCACTCTTTAAATTCATGTTCATTGATTCCACTTAGCATCTAATCATATTTAATTAATTAAAAGGGTCTTCTACTAACTTTTGTTCTTTAATCATTAGGCATATTTTTTTTGGAAAAGATTACCTTGTTTGTTGGGGTTGGGTTATCATACACTTCCATGTCTAGAATAAGTTTTTATGGGGTTCTTTATTTCATTATGATTACAAGTCTCTTTTAATGTAATTTTTATATGAAACAACTCTATGTACCTTTTTATTAATCATTTCCCAATATTATATCTCAATAGTATCTAAGTTGGCAATAAATGTAAATAGGATAATTTTTTTTAAAATAATACTTCATCTATTTACATATTCCAAATTCCAAAATTTATCCAATTAAACATATATATAATTTATTTTCCTTTATTTAATTCCATATCTACAGAACAAGACTTGAAACAATACATAAAACATGTTCACAAAAATCTGAGTACTCTAAGATCAATTATGAATAATTGATACAATTTTTGCCTATAATACAAAATTTTTTTTTTCTATACACCATTAAACCCCTATAATTTAATACATATAAAACCCAAGATATTTTACGGAACTAAAAGATGGAGTCTTTGATATTTTATTTATCACCATTCTCAATATTTATCGAACAATCCAACTAATAATTGATTGAATGGAAAACAATAGTTTGATTACATTTTATGATATTTTCATAGTGAATATAGAATGAAGAATAAAATGAATATAATTATTTCCCGAAGGGAAAACCTATATATAGGAAGACACGTATTTTTTAGTTACAATGGTATACTATTTATTGATTGAATTTTCATCAAAATATATTAACATATCCTGTCATTAATCATCTTGTTAATGTATCCCATTATCAATAAAAACTCTATAATTACATTACCTTAACAATACTCATACACTGAATAGTTCTCTAAAGAAAAAATTCTTCAGACCTTAAAGGAATATAAATCATATTAATAATGAAAATCCATCAGACCAACCCCATGCCTGGAATTTAACATTTAAGCATATATTCTATATTGATAGTTGTGTAACGAAGACATGTCAATAATTATTGTTGTCAAATATTATAAATAAATTAATAATAATAATAAGGAAACTAATTTATACTCATAAAATAAAAAATATTGAATTCAAAAATAGTGATTATAGATATATAATCCAAATAAAAATTATTGGGAACTTGATGGGGTTATTTTGACATATGGGCACATACAACGTCCAAAAGCATTACTTCCATTACCCTCGAATAATAGTTACTTAATAATATATATATTTATGTGATTTAATCTTTATATTTATTTGGTGTTTTAATTGACATCCTAAGACTTCTACACCAATGAAATATCCTCTTTTTAAATGTCGTCTTATATAGAATTATATCTTTTCATTCAACTACCTAATGGGGTCTTAGGTCTCTAATGGATTTCATCTTCTATGGTAATGAATTTGAATAAATATCCATCATCAAATTCTTAGTTACCAATTGTTACATATAATTGACACTTATGGATAGATAATAATGATGAAATTAGTTTCCTTAATATTTATTTAGTTCAAATATAGTTAAATTATTATTTTGGGATTATTCTCAATGTCCTGCATGAGGACACTATTTAATTTATAATAGTGATAATATATTTTTCAAGGCACCATAATTGATATTCCATATATAAACCTACTTTAATGATAATCCCCAATGATATGGATTAATGGCTTCATCCTCTACCATAATTCATATTTTCTTTATTTGGATTCATCTATAATGGTTTTGGTTCCACCATGGAAAATTATTTTTGTTTCATTATACTACTTAAATGATTTCCCCATAAGTCCCCCCATAATTTTTAAAACGTAATTTTATAGGTTATATGTTTAAAAATATAGAGTTACAGACATTTTACTGTTTCTATATTATAGATAGATTATGTCTTGATTTTTTTTGGCATATACCTCCGATGGCAATAAATTATAGTTCCAAAAGTTCATTGTGATTTTCTTTAGATTTGGATTATGGCCATTTCATTTTAGTGTTCCAAATCTAGTGAGTCTCTTATTTTTTATTCTTATTTTCATTAATTGATTTTAATTATCAGAAACACTCATTAAATGTTTATGGTTTTCATTTCTGTGATGGCATGCTACTTTGAGGACTATATAATGAATCTCTTGAAATAACATTTAACATGTGTTGAAATATGTATAGAATAACTAGGATAAGGATACATTATCAATTAAGGCTCAATAAAGGAAGGTAACAAGTCAAATTATTAATATAAAGGACACATGTAGCATTATCTTGTAGTGAAGTGCCACCATAAAAAAACATTGACATGCACAAGAACTTATCTTTAAAGAAGAACCCCACCGACTACCTGATAAAAGAGTAAAATATAGTTAATGTTGACATAAGGTGGATAGTTCTTCTATATTATTTCACTATCCAGCTGGTGGTGGTGAAACAGTAAGCTAGTTGTTTCATGAAGCAAGAACTATATATTACGATTCCAACTAAAAACATTGTCGTTATAAGCAAATACTCAGTGGTATTTTAAATGAAAATATCATGTCTATATTTAATATTGTCAAAATATATGGAAGATTTACTTCCTCAACTTAATAATCCTTGAAGACCTCTAGATGATCATCTAAGATTTTTGATACTTTAAATAAAGACCATTTTATTCTTCATAAAATCAAATTATGAATCAAATAATCAATTTATAATTCAATCTTCAACAATAATGTGCCCAGTTTATCTCAAATATACCTCCTTCAAGAGTGTTATTTTGTTTCCAATCACTCTATTTTCATATTCTCATTCCATTATATAGTTTTTAATATTCATTAGAAGAATTAGGAATATATTATACTATGATTTTGTCCTAGAAATATCTTAATCCAAACTTTTGCTCCCTTTTTTCTTTCATATATTAAATTAAATGACTATTTGTTTCATTAACATTCCATTAAAAAAGAATGGGTGTTTTTATTTGGAGGTGTATATCATTTATAGTTAAGAGATATTGTATATAATACCTAGTTTATTTTTATTTTCTAAAATAAAATTGATATATTTTGGATATTAGATACTAGTAAGTCCAATGAACTAATTTATTAAATCCATAGGGGATTGGTGTAGTAGATTTATTCTCATTTTGGATCTATTTTTGAACATCCTTACAAATGATTGTTCTTTATTTACACTAGAGAATTTTATTTATTTATCTGTTTTAGTAATTTTATTAGTTACTAGTTTAATCAATCAAATAAGACTATTCAATTTATTCTCAGATATCTCTTTGTTTTATTATTCAACATATTATTCTATTATTTTTCGGCATTCACACATTTATTATATTGTTTTAATTTTTAATTATTCAAATTTATTCATTATTTTATTGAATTACTTTTAAACATGGATTGTTTTTCTTCAAAAAAAATTAAACGTTAATTTAACTCCTCCTTATTCAATTATTATTCTCTAACCTATATTTTTTATTAAAGCAGCATCTTTTTTTTAATATCATTATTTTCAAATTATTTTAATTTTTTTTATTATTTTCCAAAATATTTTTAACCAATTATTGAAATAAGTACTTTTCAAAATATATTCTTGAAACACACATGGTGGTATGTAAGGAAAATAATTCTATTTCACACTATTTTTTAAGGTATTATTTATTTTTATTATAATAATTCTTTGTTTCATTTTAATAGTTATATTAGAAAAAATAATTATACTATTGTCATAAATGTCTATACTCCTATAACATGATAAAGATTTATATATAAACTAGATTATATTTCTTCTTTTGAATTAGATATTAAATATATTAATTAAATTCATTTTGGATCAGAAAAAATGAACTTAATCGAATTTTTACATGAAAAAAAGCCCATAAAATTTTGGAAAATTTGAATGAAAATCATGAAGGATTAACAACGTCAAAGATTACCAATTAGATATTTTGTAATAGAAGTTTATATTCTCTCTTTCCATCTGAGAAAATCTATCATTGTATGTTCTCATAAATTTATTAATATTTATAATGTAATAAATTCACATTGTAATAATATCATTAGAACAACCTTAACCAAGAAAATACATTGAGTGTTGCCAAGTAATTTTACACTTAATGTGATAAAAATACATTAATCTTGTGTTGTGGAAAATATAGTTGTTGAGGAACTCATTGGTTCTCTTATGAAATATGATATAATGACAATACAAGTTAAAAAGGAAGCTAATGAGGTCAAAAATACTAAAACTGATAAAACATTGATGGAAAAAAAATGAAAACTCTCAAAACCATGATTCAATAATATCCAAATTTACAATTAATTTTTTAAATGTTAAGAAAAATAATAGATCGATAGATCACATAAAATATAAAAATTATGAATTTAAGGAGACTTTGTTTATATGAAAAATAAAATCAACATCAAACTAGATTATCAATTGAAGAATAAAATTTGAAAAGATATGAATCAACGTAATAAATATATGATGGTATCAACATGGAGTTCTATAATTTACTCCATTTAAACTTTAAAATGAATCAAAAGTATTCTCAATTATGTGATACAAATTTCATAATATGTGGTAACATAAATATTTCATGTTCTATTTACTCTGCTTCATGCTTTTATACATGTGCTACCACTTTTATAAATTATAAATATTTTTTCTATGATAAAAATGAATATTAAAATTCTTTTTTGTGACCACATTTCATAACTCAAGGATCATTAAAATAAAAAAATAATCTTGTTTATGAAGAAGGTCAAACTTTTAAAGAAATGGAAAATTTATTTTAATTTTAAAATAACCACCAAATATAGAAATTTGAATTTTAAATTTATTTATCTTAATAATAATCATTATCATTTTACCCAAGGGGATTAAATTATATTTTGTATTTTGGGTTATTAATAACCTATTAAATGTTGAAATGGTTTTCGTCATTCAAAACAATATTATTTTCCCAAAATTTATAAAAATGATACTTTTTTAAGGAGAATTTCTTTATAAAAATAATTATTGAATGAATGTTTGTAATATTTTTTATGAATGTAATTACAAATTTTATTTATATGGGTGACTAAAGAAAATTCATATTTATTCACATATTAAAAATTAAAAAAATCCTCTAAAAAGGATGGATTTCATAATATTAATTAGAAAACTTATGCAGACCTAAATAATGGTTACCAAAATCTAAAGATTCGTAATGTTTTATAAAATAAGAGAAAAATAATAGAATCAATATTGAATATGGAGAGTGGGATCTCATGGAATATGTCTGGTGATACTTTATAATTCAATTATCCTAGATATTTTGATACAGTAGATGTCATATTTCAATATGATTAAAAAAATAAAATTACTATTATTAGTAAAATTTAAATCTCCAAATATTTTATAATTAAATATATTTTATTTACTAATTTATAATTAATAATCTATTATGTATTAGTTTGTTTTATGATAACAGTTTCCAAATTAATTTAAAAAATATAATTCTTGATGTTTTAAATTCTAAAATAAATATTTAACTCTCAGTATCCCATTTTCAAAATGACTATTTTATAGATTTAAAATCCCTCATAATAAAAAACGATAATTGTTTATGACCACAATATAACGATAATTGGATATCACATATGTTCCTTGAACATTGTAATATTTATTCTCTTGACAAGATCAACCATAAACAACTAGTAAAAGATCTAACATTTTTCATTAAATAAAACATAGTTTTTAAACCATTGAAAATAAGAAGCCAACAAAAATGATATTTCTAATCTAAAAACCTTATTTTCTTTTCTATGGTATTAGAACTAGTCGACCTTGATCTTTTTGGAAAAACTATATTTTCTAGTTTTAGATGTAAAAATTTCACCTTTGAAATTATCAATTACTTTATTATATTTACATGGATTTTGTACTTGTATCATTATAATTAATATTGTAATTTTTTATATAATTTTCATGGAACATCGAAAAGTGAAAAATGAAAATAACTAATTTCTATTAAAAGTAAGAATGTTTTATAATTTGATAAAGAATAATATGATGATATTTGGGTTTCTCAAGGGTATAATCACGCCTTTTACTATCCTATAACAACTCACTAAAATGTGGCTATTGAATGGTGGAATATGAATGTTAGATAAATTTGTAGTACTCCTCTTAATTAATTTTCCATTCAACAATTATTTTGGGCATAGGTAGTAAATACCACATGATTTATCATTAACTATATTCTCATAAATACCATATTAGACAAAATTCTTTATAAACTTATGAAATATAAAATTTCAAATGTTGGAAGCATTAGAGTATTTTATTGTAAATTCTTTATCCATAATTACATGGATATTTTTTAAATATTTGACACTAAATATGACGAAGGAATATTTTATGGGTACTCTAACTCATGTAAAGCATTAAGTGACATTTATATGAGGACCAAGTCCCTATAAGATTCAATTCATATCAAATTTGATGAGAATATTCATTAATCACATCAACAATGTGATAATAATGTTGTAAATCCTAGTATGAATTCTCTTGAAACTCATCCTTCTAAAATAATTTATGATGTTGTGGAATCCTCAGCTACTCATTTTCCAAATTCATATATTCAATCTAATGTCCATCTTATTGGTAAATTTACTATAGAATTTACATATGTAACTTGTACAAGATTGTTGTTATTAAATGAGGTTAAACATCACAATTTTTCCTCCCAACATGAACCTCATTCCTTTGACTTTATTATAAATAATGTAAATTAGATACATTACATGCAAGAGGAGTTTATCCTATTTCAAAAATATAACATTTTATCTATTTTTTAGCATCAATATAATTTCACATGTGCCTCAGCCTATTTAGTGAGGACTCTTCATGTGCATCCACAAGATACTAGTTCAAATCTAGGATGAGACATAATATTCCTGGTTCTACAGTAGGATCATGTAGCAATACTCTAGTCGGTACAGTAGAAGGTACTATATCAGGCATTTTTAGAAGTGTAGGAGTCGTAATTATTCTTCTATTTGGGCTTGTGGGCCACAGTTTTGGGTCTCAGGTCCTGTAAGGACTTCAGGCCACCGAAGGACATCATGCAATTATGGCTGTCGGGCAACCTCAAGTCCTTCAGGCCACTTGGAATTTTTCATAATTACTAGATAGACTCTATGAGGAGCAGACACTAGATGAGAATTTTGAACAAGGTGCATTCAAAAGAGCAAAAGCTAATCAGATTCTTAAGAAAGAGAGGGTATGGCATCACTATTGGGATCAGCCTGTGCATGCATGAGAATCTTATACGAACAATCTATGCGGTGGTCAACACTCAATTGCTTTCCCCCAATTCTTGTCACACAAGGGTGGATACTTTGTTGTGAACCTGTTCAACATGTGTCCTCTATCATCGTTTTCTCATAGTGGTCTTCCATAAGAACGATGATTTTCCCTCTTTATCTCACTAATATGACCTTAAACTAGGCATATATTGTCCGAGATCTATGACCCTAAACTAAGATCACCTTTTTCCTCATTATAAGATGTTAAACTAAAAATTGGATGTAACCTTCGATATATGGCTCAGCCTTAGGCCCCTAATCCTTTTCAGGCCCCTGTACAAAGTTCTCACTTAGAGTTGTATGGTTTGGTCCGATATTATGTCCTCATTCACACCGGGTTACTCGTCGTTCCGTACACATCCCGGGTTGAGACATCTTACCCTGACATTTGACCTCACTACAAGATGTTAAACTAAAAGTTGATTGGGACTTTTTGTCTAGGGCCCAGCCTCATGCCCCTTGGCCTTCATGAGAACCTGGCCCTATTCTTCACTCAGGATTATGCGGTGTGGTAAGGGATTGTGTCCTCATTCACATCGGGTTACTCACCGCGTCGTACACCTCCTTTGTGTGGGGTATCTTACCCATTTACGTCCTTTCATCACGACAATAAACTACACATTTCCTTCTTCTATAACTTCGTTTGTCTTGATTCCCATATTCATGGGATACGTAGGACCGCCCGATCATATAGACATTAGGTCCTGCCCCATATCTTAGAAATCTCCCCTTCACCATGGCCCCTTGGCCAGCACATTCCTAGGGAGAGGAGTGTATAGTGTGGTAAGGTATTGTGTCCTAATTCACGTCGTATTTGTAATATCCACACCATGTACCTCTTTCCCCTAAGAGTTATCTGTCCCCTTGTTCCAAACTCATATTTCCATATTGGTTACTCTCAAGTTGAGCCCCTCGACCCTCCTCAATGATTCACCAATTTTCCCAAGAGTACTGTAGTTTAGCATATGGAGTGTCGAATTCTACGTCGACATGCTTCCACCCATTTTTCAGGTTTCTTGTTCCCCTTCATTTAGGCTCCCATAATCTTTCACACCCCAAGGGACCCCCATATGTCATGGATGCTAGGCCTAAGGGCTCTCCTGCCAATACGGGCCAACGTCCCTGAGGGTTTCAAGCAACAAATCGATACAAGTCTTACGTTGCGAATAAAGTTAGCAGCCAACACACATTTATTTTTCTTCATTATAGGCTAACATAATATGGATTTTGTGTTTTGAACATGGTCAACGGTCATCCTACATCATCACACCTTCCCATTTAAGCCTTGAATTTTTGTTACATGATTCACATTATTTTCCACCCTGTCATGTCAAAGTGTAATTTTTACACTACTGACACTGTACCTCAGTGCACATTTTTAGGTTGGGAGAATCATTCGTGGTAAAGGCATCACTCGGGTCTCCACACCAACTTCCCTTTGCTGTGCATTCCAGGTTTTGAAAAAACCTCTTCTGGCCTTGTTTCCCACACTGAGTTTAACTCATGTGGGCTTAGGGATCATGTTGAGTTCTGCACTTAGAAGGGTTTCTCATTTTCATTTTCTGAGCTTTGAGACCATAAAATAAGATCTCTCTTAGAACTACAAATAGCTTGATCCCCAAACTCATGAGGTACATAGTAACATTTGTGAACCTTGTCGCTGGCTCAGCCTTACTTTCGTTTTCGGTCCCTTGATCTGAATCCTCCCCAAGAAGCACATGGTGATCTGGACCAGGTCCACATTCACATCGGGTCTTGTAATTACATTGTCATGTGTCTCTCATTTCCTACAATATGTGGTCCAAGCTCTATGGCCATAAACTAAGATATCTTCCACAATAATGTTTCGATTGATTCCCATCCTCATGGGATACGTAGAAACGTCCATGTATTTTTGGCTTCAGGTAAAGCACCAAGAATTTAAAAATCCTTTCACTTTTTTTCGACCCCTTGTTCCAAACACATTTGGGAATATGTGGAGTGGTGAGTACCTCCTAGTTTCTCACTCAGGTTGGGTTTTTTGAATAGGTGAACCATGTGCTTTAGATACATTTTCCCAGTGTGTTCCGTGTTCTATGACCCAAAACTAAGATCTCCCTATGGGAACTGCGTGTCACATTTGGCTATTTTGACGCCTTGAGCACAGTAAATAAAATCAATCCCCACTTAATGGTTCACCCTATGGCCTTATGATGAATTAATGTGACCCCAGGATCATTGTCCAAGGGAAGGGACTAGACTCCCTATATCTAATACGTCTCATTGTCATACTCAAATTTGTTTTGACAAAGAGCGTGATGTGTGGACTTCTCACGGGGACATTCCAATCATTTCATGTCTATGATTCATGAGCCGGTTATTTGTATCATCATCCTCTTCCACATACAAAGAGACCCCCTTCACGATCTGGTCTCATTCCACCTCGACTCACCTACCGTTTTGGCCCAACATCCATAAAGATCTTGGACGACATTTGTGACAGGTCCCCTGTTTCGAACAAGGTCAGTGGCCGAACCTCATTTGTCTATCCCCATTCAAGGATAACACGATAAGGGTTTTATGTTTCAATCATGGTCAACAACTATCCCCTATCACCGTGACACCATCATTGTGGTCCTGTTCTTGAGCATAATGATTCATACATTTCCACATCCAAATGTCCAAGTGGAATTCCGACATACAGAATTTTACATCTTCACACATATAGGTCCTTTACATGGATTGGTCAGCATCATTGGGACAACATTCACCAAGAGTCCCTTCACCCATAACATGTTCTTTCATGTGTCAGGAATGTCCAACCACTACTTCTTCATTCCCACATCGAGTATGACTCATCTGGGCTTAGTAGTTTTGGTAGTATGTGTACTAGCGCAGCCATGCCCTTCCTTATCCCACATGACATTAAACTGTACTCTCATCACAATGTATGGCTTGATTACCATCCTTATGCGGTATGTAGGAATGCCCGACCATTTTGCTTCGGGACCAGCCAAATTTTCTCTTTTGGTCCCATGACCTGAAGAGATTTCTCCAGGGATACGAGGTGTGATCCGGAAGCCAAGTCCTTATCCACGTCAGGATTATAGTTACGACACCACATACTCCCATAATGGGATCTTCCCTTTAACTCCACATCCTATTGTATTATGTTAAACTTCACAAGTTCATATTTCCTCGTCACATGACTCTAAACTGTGGTTCTACCCTAAACAAGTTCGGGATGCCCCATGATAATGTTGGGAGGCGACAATTTCCTTGTCAAAGGGGTCCTATTTAGAAGAATGATTGACCTCTGATCAGACCGATGTATCCACCTAATGGGTTTCCACCATGGTGTTATGATTTCATCTAGTTATATATCTCCCAAACCATTAACCTATTGTGGTGACCCTATCCTCTAGGACAGGTAATGATGGTCGCTTATTCTTCTTTAAATAATGGCCTTCATCCCTAGACTATCATTAAGTCGGTGAATCATTGTGATCTACTGCGGTTCACGGTTAAATGTGGACCAGGCTCCAAAAAAACCTCGACATCTCAAAGACAATCATCAAGACTCAGATAGGAGTCATCTCCCTCACATATAAGATCTAACTTCTCTAATGTTATAAATAGAAGGCCCATATTTTTTGGTGGAAAATTCCTAGAACGAAGAGATATAAAATGACATAGGTACCAAGAAGAACATCATATTAGACTTCTTTCATGAATATGAGTTCTTTGTTTACGATAAATCCAAGATTCAGTGGCAATAAGTTAGTAATAGGAACAATTATTTTTTCCACACTTGTATCCAAGAGTGGAAGTGGATCATCCGGCCCTACGTCCTCCTAGAGGATGGATAGTTTACCAATGCGAGTGATGTTATTATAGGTATGGATTCTTCCAATTTCAAGTATCATCTAGTAGGTATATATCCTTTAATTTTTAGAGGTTACCCCAATGGTATATATGATCTATTTGATGTGATTCGATAAAGTATTACGTATCAAGAATAAAAGTTCTTTGAGTCATTACTAGATGATTAGGTTATTCTAGAGACCATCTATGGAATTAGCCTAGTCAGCACAGTGGGATCATATATATTCCATGGATCTTTCTCCTGTGCTTCTTTGGAAATGACAAATTACGACCTCATTAGTCCCATTAAATATTTAATCTGGGGCTGTAAGAACACAGATCATCCTTCCAGTTATGATTATTGTTTTTTGGTGTTTTTGAGGATAAGTGGAGTTTTCAGAAATTTAAGGATTACACATCATGTACATTGAAGTACACACCGTGTAACCAGTTTCCACGGCTGACCGGGTACTAGATGTGTAATGACTAAGTACATGGCCTTCTGGGGTGATTTGGAGACTACCTAAAGCAAAGCCCAGTAAAGGCATATAAACACTGTGTACTTTTAAAATAAACACCATTTACTTTTTATTTTATTTCATTAAATAGAATAGGGTCTCATATCTTTCCCAGTTTCTTCTTCTCCTCATCTAATCTTTTCCAGGAGCGACAGAAGACATTGATTCTTCTCTAAGCCCTTTACCTGTTGTCTGTTCTCTGAATCAACCACCATCAATTGCGTTGGAATGACTACATTGAGTTCTTCCTTCTTCTAGAGTCTCATCTCTTGGTTTCTACTATTTCATGAGATGTCCATTTTTGAGTTCTTTTACATTTTTTTATCTACATCATTCAAGGCCATTTCAAGGGCTGACATTCGAGAGTTTTCTTTGTACAACGCTGAGGTAGGTTGTTTGTGCCTTTCCATAGTTAGTCATTGAATATTATGTGAAAAAGGTCCCAATACCATAGTACTGGTTATTGCGTATTTATGGATTTTAGTCCTATTAAAGCCTGCTATGTTTTCATTTCTTGAGTATAGTTATTTGTTTTTGAATAGGGGCATTCTTTCACTAATATGGATGTGTCATCCCATTCTTGTTTGATATGGACTATACGGTATATATTTTCATGTTAGGATTCTTTTTTTTCAATTCATAGTTTTTTTAGGATGGATTAATTTTATTTAAAATTCAATGATATGTTGTAGATTGTTTAGACAAATATTTCTTGGGGTTTACTTTGGAATCCATATATCGTTTTTGCATGATTGATTTTACACAGTGCTATGGGAACCTGGTATAGTATACCACAGGGAGAATGGACGCTAAGGTCTTCTCCAGAGTGTCTGTTTACTATAATGTTGTGAGACCATAGGGGGGATAGACACTATGCTCCCTCAGAGTGTCTGTAGTTCCTCCTTGTGAGACTACATGGGGATTTTATGGCGAGTTCTTCTTTAGAGAGTATGTGCTAAACCTGAAGCAGAGTGGTTTGATAGTGAATACATCCCAATGGGTTTCTTATGTTTTTTTGGATTAACAAAAGATGTTAGGCTATGAGTACTTCCTAGATGGTTACTTATGATTGTTGTTTTATTAACTAATAAATGAAAATGGATGTAATTGGAACTATAAGATTGTATAATATTGAGTACTTCCTTGTTTATTGCTTCATTTTGCATATTTCCATCCTTATATATTCACTGACTATTAGGCACAAATATTTTGGTGGTTTCCAATTATGATTCATATAATACCCTCTTTGGGTCATGATTTTGGTCCAAAATAGATTGTTTTTTTGGAGGTCTAGATAAAGGAAATCTCCCTTCTACTTCAAGTACTTTATTGCTATGGAGCTGGAGAGCATGGGACCAAGTCGGGGCTTGCAATGATGTGGAGATATTTACTTGATTTTCTTTTCAACATTAGTTTAGTACTGTATTGCATTATTGTGACTTCTTTGGCTGCATTTATAGAAACATGTGACATACATCATTATTTAGATATATATAAATGTTGTGGTTGTTTATTTCTTTCAGTCATCCTCTATTTACTTTTTTGCATGTTATTACTGCTTATACTATTGTTATCTATTAATTTATGATGCTTTATTCGAACAATGAGGGCATAGATTCCCCACTATAACAACCAAGGCCCTCACTTCTAGTTGAGAGCCTCTATCGTTTAGAGAAATTGCTTGAGGTTGTGTGACTAACTGGGTACGGGGCACCTCTGGGCGGCACCTGAAACCGGGATATTACAAAGTGGTATCAGAGGCATTCATTTATTATTGACTTACTATTTTGAGCCTATATCCAGTGATAGGAAGTAATTTGTAGTTGGTAATAATATGTGCTTAGGAGTTGATAACCCGTGTACAAGGAAAAGCTAATTTATCTCATATATTGTGATTTTCCCTGGTTTTGAAATTATTACGGATGATTCGATTTTACCATTGGGTGATTCACATGATTTCGTCTTTTATTATTGATATTATTGAGGTCTTATTTCTATTGCAAACCCAATGAGATGTTTGTATGATATGTCATGCATCAAACATGAACATGCTACATATAACATGTCATTATTTTATCCATTCCATTTAGGGTGAATTTGTGATTGGATGTTGTTGTGATAGATGATGTGCTAGATATGCATGTTGTTGTGATATATTCTTTGATAGAATACCAGTTATTTGATAGGGTATTTGATTGTGTATGTTTTTGTTTTAATAAATGCCAAAAAATGTTTCGTGATGTGTTATGGGCCCTCATGGATTGGAATTTGGTGGAAAATTACACTTTTATGCTTGTATATGATATGTATAATATTCCAAGATTTTATTCTTAGAGAGTTTGAGCCTTCATGGATCGTATTATGGCAATTTAATGTTCGTTTCCTTATTTTTCATGGTTTTGGAGCAGTTTCTGAGGCTTACTCTCTGGAAAAACCTTGAATACATGGGGTTTATTGTTGAATACCTGGAATGTATCCTTTTATTCGGGACGGACATTCATTTCATATATACACACTCCGTACTATATGTACATGCTGTGTAGTCCCAAATCATGTTGTTGTCTATATGGGATGATACATGAGGTTAAGAATCATTCGGTGGATCATGCTGTGTATTGGAAGTTCACACCGTGTGTATAGACCATGTTTCCCGTCGTGTGACTAATGACATAGGTGGTTTATGGGTAGTTAGTACATGCCATATCTAGAACAATGCTTCTGTGTAGAGCCATCTGTGAAATCAGTCGTGTGACTAAACAAACGAGATGGTGAAGTTCATTCTAGTACACATTGTGTCTTGTACAAACACTTCATATAGTCCGGCTCTAGGAGAAACATGTGGGTTAAGACGTGTATAAGAACTCGGGTAGGGGAAAATGATTCAAGTACACATCGTGTCTTTGGAGAACACACCATGCGTATGAGGTGTTAAAAGTCTAGGTATGGCAGGAGTACACGGACATTGGAAAGATTTAGGGAACATTCCATGTTGGAGTTGTACACGCCATGTATCCAACATGTATAAATATTGAATTCATTTATATTAATATTCCCTTATTTAACTTCTATGTTTTAGTCCTTGTTAATCATGGTCAATGGTGTGTGTTTGACCTTCCAAAGTCATTCCACCGAGACATCCTTGGGTTGTATGCTTTTTATAGGATAGTGATCAGACACCAGACATGGTTGGTCGGGGAGTACCATTAGATTCTCCAACTATGCTTATCATGGCACCAATCGTTATCGTGGATGTAGGTGTCGATGCATAGTTCTGAGAGGGATTTATTAGGTTCATGCAGACCTTCATGGGACCACCGCATCCTATGCCGTCTATGGATAAATTGACGAATGGTTTTCAACAGCAGCATCATTCCACCTTCAAAGGGGATTGAGGACCTCAGGCTGCAAAATCATTCTTATAAGCCTTTTGATCGAACTTCCAGCATCTGGAGATGCCTCCAGAGGGGAGGGTGAATCTCGCAATGTATATTCTTTGAGATTCTGTAATGAGACTGTGGGATGTGATCTCACAGGCAGGACACCAGTAGGTTATTGATTTTGATGAGTTCTAGTGTATCTTTTATGACTACTATTACTCAGAGACTTTGATAGCTGACTGAATTTGAGAGTTCATGAGTCTAGAGTAGGGTACTCGTTCGGTTTTGGAGTATTGTTCTCACTTCACAGAGTTGCAGTGATTCAGACCCATCCCAGGTGGTGATGAATTATTTCTGGTGAGGAAGGGTGAGGATGGAATCAGGCATGAAATCCAATCATAGGTGGACATCTTCAGGTTGAATTCCATCGCCTCTATAGTCATCCAGGCACTTATCACATAGTGTAATATAAGGGATTATAGTGTTGTGAGATAGGGCAGTTCAGAATCTGAAGTTGGTACCCCTTAGACTGACAGTAGGTAGCATCAGAGGGAGTATACACGTGGATATCGTAGAAGGCGGGATACTTCTTTGGTAATCCTGGTGGAATGCTTCTAGTGCGGGAAGAGCGATAAAAAGGGGCCACATTTCCTGAGAGACCCTGTGGAGTGCCGATTGTGTGGAAAGATGGGAAACATTATGTGCTTCAATCAGATCGTCTCACCAATAGCTTGTGATGGTGGTTCTGTTTCGAATCCTCGTACTGGATCATGACCACCTGTTTCTTATCACTATGGGAACAGGAGATCTTCATGACTTACCAGACAAGGAGGAGGTCATGGCCATAGTGGACCAACACAGGGTTTTTGATAGCAACATGGTGGATCAATTCAGGGAACATAGGGTGGCGGTGCAGGTCATGATTTTGTAGTAGAGCAGACCCAACAGGAGCAGGTCCCCAGAACCTCTATAATTCGAGGTACAATCCTATATTCCTCGGTTCTATAATTTTCACATTTTGATATAGGGGATTCCCTTAGTTTCAAATCTTTTTCTATTTTAGAGAGCCTTGGGTATATATCATTAATTTGGTTGATGTTTTGATGTTGGATACTCCAATGGGGATAAGAACAGCTAGTGTACGTTAGTACAAGAAGTGCCATCTTGAGGTCTGTTGGTGTCACTTCATATGGGACCTCCACGTCCTAGATATAAAAGGCTATGATTTCATTCTCGTAATTAACTGTTTAGTTCCCTTTGGGGTAGTTGTTGATTGCTATCGTCATAGGGTGAGATTCACATCACCATCGGGAAAGTTGTTTCTACAAATAGGGGAATGGGATGTCTAGGTGTGAATACCGGGACCTGAGCATCATGGGTCTGGATTAGCTATAGCCTAGGCTCCTAGTCTATATCAGGATGACAATGGGACTACACAGGTGGAGTTTCCCCCAGTGGTGGATCATTTCTGGGATGTCTTCCCAGAGGAATTTTTAGGTTTTCCTCTAGATTGAGAGGTTGAATTTTCAATAGATCTAAAGCTTGGAGCGGCACATATGTCAATTCATCCTTATAGAATGTCTACACCAGAGTTACATGAGCTCAATAAGTAGTTCATGTAGTTGTATCCAATGTGTTTATCTAACCCAGTACTTTTCCTTGGGGTTTTCATGTCCTATTAGAAAAGAAGGTAGATGATACCCTCCTACTCTATGTGGTTTATCAGAAGCTGAACCAGCTGAAGTCAAGAATTTATATCCCTTGTTAAGGATTCATGACCTCTTTGATCATCTTCAAGTATCCTGGGTATTATCGAAGATTGACATGAGTTCTGGTTACCTTCAGTTGCACATTAGACCATCTGATATACCTCTAACAACCATTCAGAGTAGATATAAGGACTCGTCCTTAAAACATTACATAATATTGAATTAAATGAATAATTCACATTGATATTCTTTTCAGGTTTATAGTTTTAAAGAGTTTGGCCATAACTATTACATTTAAAAATATTACAAAGTAGACACTTCTACCTAGTATTCATTCTTTTACAAAACATGAACTCTTGAATAAAAAGTCATGTCGAGTTCAATGTTTAAGACAACATGAATTTTCTTCAATCCCATCCTTGACCCTATTCCAAATTATGTCCTGTGAAAAACATTTCAAAAACCTAGGATGAGCATAAAAATCTCAGTAAGGGATACACAAAGAAGTAAAACTGTTAGTTTTTCAAAACAACAAGTAAACCATGAATAGTTTAACATAAGTAATACTTTTCACCATTATGAAGTAGTAAACACTCTTCACTTAATAAAAGATCATTAATTACCCTTTTGTAACCAAAATATTAACATAATACCCATATAAATAACACATAACTTATAAAGGTAACTTGGGACATAAACATACATAAATGGAATAACCATACAGTCGACTTCCACAAATATCACTAAATGGAATAGCCATACGGCCGACTTCCATGCCCAATGAATTGGAGGTTAAAACGTAACAACCCGTCCTGGTATTCACGACACCAACAGTCATATGGTTTATCACATAACCACCCGTCAAATGTCTATGTACCATTATAACACATAAAATATTTCAAATATAAAAGTTTTACCAATAACATTTCATTTTCAATCACAACAATTCATTTCAAGATATTTAAATAATCAATCCATTCTCAAAAACCATTTAAAAATGATTTTTGAATCAATGTTTCCCATACCACATTGAATCTTTTAATGTAATTATAATATTAAATCATTTATGTTCATATAAATAAATACTCAAACACATTTTTTAAACATGAACATTTAAGATAAATATTTAGAATGATAAATCTTTAAAACATTTAAAAATGATATTTTTGTTAAAGATTTTTTAACAAAATGAGAGACACTTGAATACAAATAATTGCGGAATAACATTTAATCAAAACTTTATAATATCATGAGAATAAAGGTATTAATGATATAATATGTCCAAGGATAGTATATACACCATATAAGAGTGAACTGGTGTATGACAACAATGATATCTCAATGGAAATGTAAATTGAGTTGAAATTCCTTATAAAGATGGTATCCTTAAATTAAGGATAAATCAATCACATAATTATGTGTGACAAATATAAATACACCCAATATAGGTGGATATTAAGTGTAAAACAATCAGAGGTCATTCAAACATATTCATTGGATGACATATTCAATGAGTACTAGTTGAATTATAATATTCAATGAGTTAAGTTGAACCCAATGAATTGAAATTGGGTTAAGAGGTTCCCTTGTAAAAATTCGACAGCCTAATGACGTCACATTAAAATTCAGTAAATGATTTGATGAGATAAAAAAGGGAATCTCATCACTTGGATATAATTTTTACATCAATAAGGATATATAAGATCATATCCAAACATAATAATATGTAAATTAAAAGACATAACAAAAACAAGTCTTTTATAAAGAGGAGGGTGAATAGTTCCCTTTCTGATTTGGTAGCATACAAAACTTACCCCACATGAAATAAGGATCATACAATGAATATGTAAATACTCATAAATGAATGTATATTACATAAATAGTACAATCATGGGCAGTACATACTCCACCAAAAAGGAAATAGTGGCAAATATAGCATGCATCTCACAGGAATAAAAAGTGAGACGAAACCCTTTACCACGATGTAATCAACTAAGTCGTATGACCAAAAGTTAATAACCACAAAATGAATCACAGAATACCATTAATATAATAGGAATCATGTTAATATATATGAAATTTAAGTACAAAATAAACCACATGCAATGAATAAGTGGTGAACAATTGAAATATCACGGAATTAAAAGGGAGATAAGAAAATCCCTTACAAAAATTTGGCAGCCTAACGACGCCTCTTGAAAATTCATAAAATTAATTGATAAGATTAAGAGGGGGCCTCTCAACATATGAAAATAGAAATTATAGTATGGTGAATATAAACTAACATCCTCCAACATAATAACATGGAGCATAAAATAAATGACATAAAAGAGGGTACTTGAAATGAATGAGAGTGGTCGGATCCCTTACCTCGTGTCTGACTTGACTCGATCATTCTTTAATCTCCTAAATATTAAACTAAAGTTAATTTATACATTCTTAAGAACCTTTTTCATTTTTATTATTCATTTTATCTCACTTATTACCATGTTATAAACATTAAGTAATAATTTAAGGTAATAACATCCATTTTGTCTATATTTGGTACTAGAGTCAAAAATGGACTTCTTATAATAACTTGGTGTTCATGTGGTAAATGGTTCATTATATCCAGAATGATATTCATTATTTGGATATCATATATATCATAGATATCCCATATATACATATATTTACAATAGTACATAACATTTAGAGGTAATAAATGAAATGCACCGTTCATGGAGATGGTAAGCCGTACGTACGCATGAACGCTACTTTCATTTCATTTTTTTAATGGAAATAAAACATAATGAAACATAGGTATATTATAATTATGGTATAATATCATATATAATATCATTAATTCCATCCTTTATACATCCCACACAAGGCATTAACAAATCAAATCACTTTAAGGGGGTGGTAGTACGCCCTTCCTCAAATGAGATTATCGTATTTACCCACTATGGAAACCATAAAGGCATGATATAAATGGAAAATACAGAAGCATAAAGAAAACATAAACATAATATATTTCATTCATAAATACAGTTCCATCATAACGTCCACCATGAGAGGCAGTTGGAGATATTTGAACAATCATCATTTCATGAGGCGTTAGTTTTCCTTCCACAGAACCAATATGTTCTTCATCCACTAGATGGAGGTGTGTGTAAGTGTAGATCTAATAATTCTCATAAAAACATCCTAGTATATTAAGGAAACTTATTTTTTTACAAAAGAAAGGAATAAAAATATTTTAGGGGTTGGAGAAGTAAAATAAAAGAAAACAATTTAAGAGAAATCGTTACCTTTAATTTTGGTAACTTCCTTTGGTTTGAGTCAAAAGGACTTCTTGAAGTGCCTTCTGCATAAGTTAAGGATTACAGGGGGAGGAGAAGGATGTAGGGAGCTTAATTGGGAATATTTTTGATGAGCCAAATGTCTTGAGAGGTGAGAGGAATTGGTTAGAAGTGGTCTCCTTTTAAAAGGGGAGGAGGGGCTCTTTAGGAAAGTCTGAAACTATTATTTTATTATATAATTATATTTGTTTTCTAATGGTCCAAAAATCATAAAAAGATGATTATAAGATGACTCATGGTAGAAATAAAATCATCGAATCATAATTTTACATGTTTGGATTATTATTTTAATCATTATAATCTTATTTATTTAAATGATTTATTAATGAGGTAAATACTGCATCATTATTATGTCATAAATAATTTAATTTATTTGTTTTCTAAAAATTATAAAACAAATACTATGATGCAGGAAATAGTTTTATCTTAACGAAAAATATTTATAAATTAAAATATGACTTCTATATCACCATAAAAAAATTAATTACTAAAATATTTTTGTTAATGTCAATTGTGTCTGTACATTAAATTAATTAATCGAAATTGTCATTTTCACGCCCAAGTGGCTCAATGGGGTCCCAAAATCGACCCAAAGATGCAAATTATCGTTAATGACTCAACCAATAAGATTTGGACAAGTGTTAAAGTAATTTTGAATTATTATAATATTCATTTGGCCTTGAATTAACCTATTTACCTTTAACTGCGGTAAATAAAAGCCAAAAGTTACTATTCACCAAAAATTATTTTCATTTTAATGAACCACATTTTACTTCTTGAAAACAACCATGTATGTCAGATTTTTGAAATTCAATTCACAGAAGTAGTAAAATTACATTTAAATGAAAAATTCATTTTTTTAACTACCACTAAGTGGTTTCACTATTCATCCAAAATTAAAGTTTTTCAGAAAAATACCAAGAATTCAGCCTATGATATATTTGATATTCCGAATTCAAAAATTATGTCTATTTTGACATATTAAAAACATAGAAGTGGAATTAATTAATTTTAAAATTAATTCCCGTTATCAAAATAAATAGCGTGTTTTTAAGAAACATTAACTATCAAAATAATGATACTTGTTTATGTCTAATTTCAAAGTGAAATTAACTCCAATGATCATAATTGGATTAAATGGTAAAAATATAGTATAATTAAACTTTAAAACGAATCAAAAAGATAATATACCCATATAAATAAATTAGATTAAAACACTATTTTGAATTAAAATACTATATTTTTCACTATTCATTAGCAAATGAACTTTATCAGAAAGATTCCAAAAATTTACACAATGTAAATTTTGGTGCACCATTCTAAAGAAAGATTTTATTTGGTCAAATAGAATGTATTGAAGTGACCAAAATTAGATTTAATGAGGGTTCTCCATGAAATGGTGGTAAATCGTCCTGTTAATGTATATTATGGTTAAAATTAGATTCATTCCCATTTTAAGCCTCTATCTTTTATTGGATAAATGTAAATAATTTTAACAAACATGTATAATCATATTATAGTTAGTTTCATTCCTTCCCACCAATACAACAACTAGTATTCAACTATGACTTATAATAATAATATTATATTATTAGTGTGCAACATAAGATTTCAAAGAAACTCGTTGTTGTGTATCAGGTACGCTATCGAACATAGAAACCCATTTGAAGTAAAATTAAAATTTAATTCACAAATATTAATAAATATGAAATTTTCATATTCTTCATTTATCCAAGATGTTACATCCTTCCCCCCTTTTGGGAATTGTGTCCTTGAAATTTAAAAATTGGGCTCATGAACATCATTGAAAGCCCCATATCGAAAAAATGAGTCAATAAAACAATCAATGTAAATTAAAGGAAGAGGAGTAAAAATGTTACCCTAGACAAAAGATAATATGATTCCCTGAAAACATGGATATGGTGGAGAAAACAAGCCTTCAAGTTCTGATGGGGAGTGATAGAAAACATGTTTAGGAGAATGTTAACCACCAGAAATTCACAAACATATGATGGGTTAAATAGTCTTTGATTCCCCAGTTGGAAAAGATAACAGAAAAGGTTTTTGTTTTATGTAACTTTTCATTGAAGAATTTATTTATTATATTTACTAAAAACATAAGGAAATATACTTACTTGTCATGTAGACATTCATCTTTTAATAGATTTCTAATATAGACTCATATTTTCTCCACACGATGAGTATTCAGGATGACTTTTTTTACATTAAAAGTGCTATAATCAACTTAGAGAGAATCAAATAATCCAAAAAAGATGAACTAAATATTTTACTTGTATTTAGATATTAATTAAAACCAAAAATTTTAGTACAAGATCGGATAATCTCCCAAAAGGATAAACTTTTACATAATGAAAAACTACTCTTAATCTCCAAAATGTTTCTAAAAAACCCAAAATTCAAAAAGACAATTAAATAAAAATTTGTCCTTAAAATTCATCAGTGTAATACAAACTAATATTGAAACCCAAATCTTCATAGGATTTAATCATATAGTCTTCCAATATAAATCTTAAAATTTATCTCCAAATAACCTCAGTTACTCTTGAAATATCATTTGAAAAGCAATTAACCTAATCAAATATTCTCCATGATAGCTTAATAATTTCCATATATAACCCAAAATAAAATTATTATGGATTCATAAAATCATGTAACTAAATATAATTATTCAAACTAACTAGGGACTTCACGTAGTCCAGTGGTAGGCGATAAATACTGGTCGCAATTTGGTTGTGGGTTCGATTCCCATAGCTTCGTCCGATGCGACGGGTTGTCACACATTCTTCGTGTTGTCTCTTTTCAAAAACAATATAATTTTATAACATTCCCAACAAGAGATAAATTTATCAAAAATAACCATATCATATTTAAACCATGAATGTTTTCTAATAACATTTATTTTGCATCCCAAAAAATGCATTAACCTATAATTTCCTCAAATTCAAGGATCATAAAAACTTAAATGGTTCTTTATAACTATATCCAAAAAAGAAAAGATAATTATTCCCTGAATAAAATTTTCATATATAAAACTTTAGGGTTACACATACTATAAAAAGTATTTTAATGTAATTCCCATCAACAAAAGAGCGTTAATACTTATAAGAATTTCACCATCCTAAAATCTACCATAAATCTTGAATCCCTTATATTTTGAATTCTTACACATTCAACATTCATCATGATCCTTTAACAATTAATTTTCAACTTATTCTGAAATAATTATTTCCTACAAACAGAATCATGAATTAGATCCTAAGACTCAACAGTATCAAAACATATGTTAATAAATAATCCATACCTTTCATTGGTCATTTTCAGTTTCTTCATCATCAATCGGAATAAAATTAGGTATTCGTAAAAAAATATTTGTACAGTCCTGGTGATCCCATTATCGAAACATCTTCGTATGGCACTTATTTTTATAATGAACATGAACAACACAATTAAAACATTCAATTGACCCCCCAGAAATAACTTCTTTCCCTTTCCTGGTCATTTTCAGTTTCTTCCTTTTTCCATGGCAGGTTCTTACTTTATGACCTTCATTCCCACATCTATATAATATTCTCATCCCTTTTACGCATTTTCCTAGGTGTTTCTTTCCACATCCATGACACATAGGTTTTTTTAACATACTTACC
Organism: Viscum album; assembly: GCA_963277665.1. NCBI lineage: Eukaryota > Viridiplantae > Streptophyta > Magnoliopsida > Santalales > Viscaceae > Viscum > Viscum album. The sequence goes on along the minus strand of OY728123.1, from coordinate 606,534,780 downwards.
TTTATGATTATTACTTGAAATTCTATATGGATTTGTTTCTTGAATATACGATGCCTTATAAAAATCACCAAGTTTCATGTTTCAATCATGACTCTAGATAATTGGTTGTAAATAACCACAAGAGTTCTCATTGTGTCTCTCATTTCATTCAGTTTCTCATTCAGAAAACCATCACCGTTTTCTTCACATCCACTATTACTTTGGTTCATACTAGATCTAGCCATTTACTAAAACCAAAAAATTGCAGTGTGAGTATATCAGTAAAATCATCATATAATATCATATGAGGAGGGTAAATACTTCTTCATGTTATCTTAAACTCATTCAAAATAACTACTACTCTTTATAATATACTAACCATTATTTTTATGTTATTTATGCTTAGATAAGACCCTAACCTCTAATGTTCTATAAACCAACATTCGATACCAACTATAAGGACTCTGCCTTAAAACATTACATAATCTTGAATTAAATGAATAATTCACATTGAGGATCATTTTAGGATTATATTTTTAGAGAGTTAGGCCATAACTATTACATTTCAAAATATTATAAAGTATACACTTCTACCCAGAATCCATTTTTTACAAAACATTAACTCTTGAAAAAAAAGTCATGTCTAGTTCCATGTTTATGACAACATGAATTTTCATTGATCCCATCCTTGACCCTATTCCACATTATGTCCTATGAAAAACATTTAAAAAACTTGGGATGAGCATAAAAAGCTCAGTACGGGATACACATAGAAGTAAAACTGTTAGTTTTTCAAAATAATAAATAAACCATGAATATTTTAACATAAGTAATACTTTTCACCTTTATGAAGTAATAAATACTCTTCACTAAATAAAAGATCATTACTTACCCTTTTGTAAACAAACGATTACCATAAAACCCATATAAAGTACACATAACTTATAAAGGTAACTTGGGACATAAACATACTTAAATGGAATAACCATATGGTCGACTTCCACACATATCAATAAATGGAATAGCCATACGACCGACTTCCATACTCAATGAATTGGAGGTTATAACGTAACCACTCGTCCTAGTATTCACGGGACCACCCGTCATATGGTTTATCACGTAACCACACATCAAATGTCCAAGTACCATTATAACACATTAAATATTTAAAATATAAACATTTCACCAATAAAATCTCATTTTCAATCACAAGAAGTAATTTCAAGATATTTAAATAATCAATCCATTTTTAAAAACCCTTTTAAAAAATGATTTTTGAGTCAAAGTGTCCCACACCACTTTGAATATTCTAATGGAATTATAATTTTTAAACATTAATGTCCATATAAATAAATACTCAATACCATTTTTAAAACATGGACCTTAGAGATAAATATTTATAATGATAAATCTTTAAAACATTTAAAAATGATATTTTTGTTAAAGAGTTTTTAACAAAATGAGATACTCTTGAATAAAAATATTTGCGGTATAACATTTAATAAGAACTTTATAATATCATGATAATAAATGGATTCATGATATAATATGTCAAAGGATATTATATACACCATATAAGAGTTAATTGGTTCATAACAACAATTAATTCTAAATGGAAATGTAAATTGAGATGAAATCCCTTATAATGATGGAATCCTTAAAATACGGATAAATCAATCACATAATTATGTGTGAAAAATATAAATACACCCAATATAAGTGGATATTAATTGTAAAACAATAATAGGAAATTTACACATATTCATTGGATGACATATTCAATGGGTACAAGTAGAATTTAAATATTCCATGAGTACAAGTTGAACCCAAAGAATTGAAATTGGGTTAAGAGGTTCCCTTGTAAAAATTCGACAGCCTAACGACGTCACTTTAAAATTCATAAAATTAGTTGATGAGATAAAAAATGGAATATGATCACTTGGATATAATGTTTAAATCAATAAGGATATATAAGAACATATCCCAACATAATAAGATGTAAATTAAAAGTCATAACAAAAACAAGTCTTTTATAAAGAGGAGGGTGAATAGTTCCCTTACTGATTTGGTAACTTACAAACCATACGCCAAATGAAAGAAGGATCATACAATGAAGATCTAAATACCCATAAATGAAAGTATATTACATAAAGAGTAAATCATGGCCAGTACATACACCACACAAAAGTAAATAGTGGAAAATATAGCATGAATCTCACGGGAATAAAAAGTGAGACGAAACCCTTTACCACGTTGTAATCAACTAAGTCGTATGACCCAAAGTTAATAACCAAAAAATGTATCATAAAATTCCAGGAAAATAATGAGAGTCATGATAATATATATCAAATTTTAGTACAAAATACACCACATGCAATGAATTAGTGGCTAACAATGGAAATCTCACGGAATTAAAAGTGAGATAAAAAATTCCCATACATAAATTCGACATCCTTACGACGCCTCTTACAAATTATTAAAATGAATTGATGAGAATAAGAGGGGGTCTATCATCATATGAAAATACAAATTACATTATGGTGAATATAAAGAAAATCCTCCAACATAAGAACATGGATCATAAAAGAAATGTCATAAAATTGAGTACTTGAAAAGAAAGAGAGAGGTCGGATCCCTTACCTCATGTCCGACTTGACACGATCATTATTTAATCTCCTGAATAATAAACTAAAGTTAATTTATACGTACTTAAGAACCTTTGTAATTTTTATTATTCCGTTTATATCACTTATTACCATGAAATAAGCATTGTGTAATCATTTAAGTTAGCAACGCCCATTTTGTCAGTATTTGGTACTGGAGTCAAAAATGGACTTCTTATAAAAACATGTTGTTCATGTGGTCAAAGGTTCATTATATCTAGAATTATATTCAAGATTTTTATATCATATATATAATATATATCCATTATATACATTTATTTATAATACTAAATAACATTTAGAGGTAAGATTTGAAATGCACCATTAATGGAGACGGTAAGCCGTAAGTACTAATGAATGATACTTTCATTTCAATTTATTATTTTAATGGAAATAAAACATAATGAAACATAGTTATATTATAATTACAGTATAATATCATATATAATATCATTAAATCCATCCATTATACATCCCAAATAAGGCATTAATGAATCAAATCACTTTTAGGGGCGATAGTCCGCACTTCCTCAAATGAGATTATCGTATTTACCCACTATGGAAACCATAAAGGAGTGCTATAAATGGAAAATACCAAAGAAAAAATAAAACATAAACATAATATATATCATAGATAAATATAGTTCCATCATAATAGCCACCATGAGAGGTGGTTGGAGATATTTGAACAGTCTTCATTTCGTGAGGCGTTAGTTTTCCATCCACAGAAACATTATGTTCTTCATCCATTAGATAGAGGTGTGCGTAAGTGTAGCTCGAATAATTCTCATAAAAACATCCTAGTATATTGAATATACTTATGTTGTTACAAAAGAAAGGAATAAAAAGATATAGGGGTTGGAAAAGTAAAATAAAAGAAAAAAATTTAAGAGAACCCGTTACCTTTAATTTGGGTAACTTCCTTTTGGTTTGAACCAAAAGGACTTCTTGAAATGACTTTTTCATAATGTAAGGACTCTATGGGGAGGATAGGGATGTAGGGAGATTAATTGGGGAGAGTTTTTACAAGGCAAATGACTTTATAGGTATGACTAATTGGTTACTAGTGGTCTCATTTTATAAGGGGGAGGAGGGTCTCTTTAGGAATGTGTGAAATTACTATTTTATTATATAATTATATTCTGTTTTTAATGGTCCAAAAATCATTAAATATGAAGATAAGATGACTCCTGGTCTAAATAAAATCATCAAATCAGAATTTGACATGTTTTTTATATTATTTTCATCATTATAATCTTATTTATTTAAATGATTTATTAATGAGGTAAATACTGCATCATTATTATGTCATAAATAATTTAATGTATTTGTTGAATAAAAATTATAAAAAAAATACTATGATGTATGAAATCTTTTTATATTTCCAAATAATATTTATATTTTAAAATATGACTTATATAACACCATATAAAAATTGATTACTAAAAGTGTTTTTAATGTCAATTTTGTCTTTACATTAAATTAATTAATCTAAATTGTCATTATCACACCCAAGTGGGCCAAAAGGGTCCCAAAATAGACCAAAAGATTCCCATGGTCGTTAATGACTCAACCAATATGGTTTGGACAAGTGTTAAGGTAATTTTGAATTATTATAATATTCTTTTTAACTTGAATTAAGTTATTTACCTTTAACCGCAGTAAATAAATGCCAAAGTTACTATTCACCAAAATATTATTTTCATCTCAATGAACCACATTTTACTTCTTGATAACAACCATGTATGTTGGATTTTTGAAATTAAATTCACAAAAGTGGTAAAATTCCATTTAAATGAAAAATTCATTTTTTAACTACCACTAAGTGGTTTCACTATTCATCAGAAATCAATGTTTTTCAGAAAAATACCAACAATTCCTCCTAAGATATATTTGATATTCTGAATTCAAAAAAGACGCCTATTTTTTCAAATTAAAAACATATAAGTGGAATTAATTAATTTTAAAATTAATTCCCGTTATCAAAACAAATAGCGTGTTTTTAAGAAACAATAACAATCAATAGATTGATACTTGTTTATGTCCAATTTCAAAGTTAAATTAATTCCAATGACCAATATTGGATTAAATGGTAAAAATATATTATAATTACAATTTCAAACAAAATAAAAAAAATAATCTTACCATATAAATAAATTTGATTAAAACACAGTTTTGAATTAAAATACAATATTTTTCACTATTCTTTAGAAAATGAACTTTATCAGAAAAATTCCAAAAATTTCCACAATGTAAATTTTGATGTCCCCATTGTAATGAAAGATTTTATTTGGTCAAATAGATTGTATTAAAGTTACCAAAATTATATTTAATGAGGGTTCTCTATTAAAAGGCAGTAAATCGGCCTTTTAATGTAAATTATGCTTAAAATTAGATTCATTCACATTTTAAGCTTGTAACTTTTATTGAATAAATGTAAATATGTTTAACAAACATGTATAATAATATTGTAGATAGTTTTATTCATTCCTTCCAATACAACGTCTAGGGGTCAACTACGATTTAAAATAATAATATTATATTATTAGTGTGCAACGTAAGATTTAAAAGATATACGTTGTTGCGTATCAGGTACGCTATCGAAAATATCTACCCATTTAAAGTAAAATTAATCTTTAATTCACGAATTTTAATAAATATGAAAATTTCATTTTCTTCATTTATCTGGGATGTTATAGTAGGTATGGTCTATACGAGTATGTAGTTATGTTGTTCGGTCTCACTAATGCAACTGCAGTTTTCATGGAACAGATGAACCAAGGGTTCCATCCATACTTGGATTCATTCATGGTAGTATTCATGGAAATATCATGGTGCACTCTCACACTCTACATGACCATGCTACCCAGCTTGTTATCATTTCGAGTACACTAAGAGAGCATCAGTTATATGTTAAGATATCAAAATACCACTTTTGGATGGACCAGATTCACTTCTTGCTTCATGTTATCTAAGAGACATGAGTGTCAGTAGACCTAGAGAACGTTAGAGTAGTAGTTTCGTGGGAGCATCTAAAGAATGTTTTTGAGGTAAGATTTTTTCTAGGGATGACTAGATACTATGGACGTTTCCTACAAGACTTTTCACGCCTAAAAACACCACTAACAGACCTGACAAAGAGGGGTACAATTATTTTTTGGATAGTTTCTTATGAGTCTGCCTTTCAGGAGCTAAAAGAGAGGTTTACTTCAGCAATGATACTAGTTATTTCCATAGATGAGAAAGAGCCTTACTCTTTTATGTGATGCATCAGGTATCGGTCTAGGGTTACTGTTTATGCAGGGGGAAGGAGCTGTTGTGTATGGGTCTCGACAGTTGAGGCCACATGAGAGGAACTACCCGATGCACTATCTCGAGTTTGCTACAGTTGTTCATGCTTTACGGTATTGGAGACATTATATAATGGGAGAGAATTTTGTGGCTTTCAACGATCAAAAAAGTATCATGTATATCATCACCCATCACGATCTGAATTTGAGTCAGTGATGGCAGGTTGAGTACATTTAGTCCTTTGACATTGAGGCTGCCTACATACCTAGAAAAAAACACTATGGATGATGCGTTGAATAGGAGTACGCAGATACATGCATTTTAGGAGGCCAGTATTGAGTGAAAGCTTATGACTTTTTTATCTATGATACATTTGGAGCTGCACAATAGAAAGGGGAAGATATTTCTTTCTTATATGGTTTTTACCTCTACTCTTCTTGATCGAGTACAAATGAGGCCGCTACTAGATTCAGAAGGACTATTCCAACAGGAGAGTGTGTCAAGAAAGGACCCTATTCTTGGATTGACTACAGGAGAGGATGAGATATTGGGTTTTCATGGGTGCGTATAGGTGTCAGCAGACATACGCGAGGAGCTAATGTGGGATGTTTATTCCTCATTTGGGATAGTTCATCCTGCTATCACCAAGATGTATTGGGATCAACACTGTCAGGATTGGTGGCCTGGTATGAAGAGAGATGTCGTTGAGTTTGTCATGAGGTGTTCCACCTACTAACAGGTGAAGTCAGAGCATCATCGACCATCATGGATTCTACAATAGTTAACCATTCCCAAATAGAAGTGGAATGATGTCATGACTGACTTTGCGAAAGGCTTACAGAGGTTTCCTTGAGGGAATGATGTGGTATGGGTTTCTATTTACTAACTCACAAAGTTTTTACACTTCTTACCGATCAAGGAATGCTTCAGTGTAGATGACCTGGGATGGCAATACATCTGATAGATTTTGTGTTTAGAGGGATTTACACACTCCACTATTTCTGACAGGGATGTCTGTTTTACTTCTTGGGGCTAGTAGTGATTAAAGATGGATTTTCATACATAGGAACTTCTGAGTACAACTTACCACTCCCAGATAGATTTCCAGTCTGAGAATACAATTCAAGTTCTAGAAGACATGATTCGATCACACGTCCAATATTTTAGAGGTACTTGGTAGAAGCACTTACCTCTTGTGGAGTTTTCCTATAATAATAGTTTTAAGGTTACTATTCAGATGGAACCTTATGAATATTTGTCTGGTAGGTCATGATGATCACCCTTATTCTAGCTAGAGGAAGGATAAGTAGTTATGTTGGGACATCGTCAAATCCAGGAGAACACATAGGAGGTAAATTTGATTCGGGAAAGGACGGATATTACACATTTGTGAAAAAAGTCTTATGCTGATCGACGGAGATTACCTCTAGTGTTCATGTTCGGATATTAGGTTTTTCCGCATGTCACAATGATGTTGGGACATAGGTGGATTAGTCGATAGAGTAAACTTTCACTAAGGTACGTAAAATCATTTGAGGTTTTGGAGATTGTGGGTCCTGTTGCCTATTGGCTGTAGTTAACTCAGAGTTATCGGTCTATGCACGACGTCTTTCACGTTTCTTGTCTACGGCGTTACTTCTCAGACCATTCTCATGTATTTCAACCCTAGGAGGTTGAGAAGGAGGTGGAAACATCATTTGAGGAGCATTCAATCCATATTGATGATCATGGTGAAATGGTTATCCATGGTCGGTTTTTTCCTCTGGTATGAGTGCTATGGAAGCACAGGTGAGTACAGGAAGAGACATGGGCGAGAGAGAATGACGTACCATCTCAGTGGCCAGAGCTGTTTGAGTATTCTTCTTCCACGCCTCAATTCTAGGGAAATTCAGTGACAAATTTCATTAAGGGGGAATGTTTGTAAGAACCTGAATCTTCTTTCCATGAATGAATCCTGTTTTCTGGTGTTTTTCATGTACAGAGGAGTTTTTTAAATTTAAGGAGTACATGTCGTGTACTTTGAAGTACATGATGTGTACCCAGCTTCCATCGGATATCATGTACTGTCTGTGTAATGACCGTGTGCATGGCTATGTGGGGTGACCTAAAGACAACATAAAGTAGGGTCCGGTAAAGGAATATACATGTTGTGTACTTTTAAAAGATGTGCCATGTACATTTTTTTTATTTCATTATATGGACCGGGGTCATGTCTCATTCCCAATTATTCTTCTTCTTGGATCATCTCCTCCAGGAGCGACCGAAGCAGACAATTCTTCTCCGAGTCCCTGAGCCGATGTTCGTTCTCTGAATCAACTGCTATAGATTGTGTTGTAATCACCACGGTAAGTTTATCCTTTTTCTACATTTTAATCTCCTGATTTATCCTCTTTCTTGACATGTCTGTGTTTGAGCGATTTTGACGTTTTTGTAGATCTACGTCATTCTAGGAAAATTCAAGGGCCGATGTGTGAGATTGTTCTTTATACAACGCCTAGGTAGGTTTTTTCCCATCCATAGTTAGTCATTGAATATTATGTGAAAAAGTTCATGATACCGTAGAATAGGGTATTGCATGTTTAGGGATTTTAGCCATGTTAATGTATACTATTTCATATATTCTTGAGTAGAGGTATTTGTTTTTGAATAGGGTTATTGTTTCAATGATATTGGATTTGTTTGACCATGATTGTTTGTTATGTACTGCTCGGTCTACCTTTGCCTATTAGGAATTTTTGTTTTCCATTCCCAGTGATGTTAGGATAGAGTGATATTATATCACATGCTATGATATGGTGTAGACTTTTTAGAAAAGTAGTTTTTTAGTTTTATGTTGGCTTCCATATATCATTTGTGCATGATTGATTTTACACAGGGCTGTGAGAACCTATGGTAGTATACCATAGGGAGAATGGATGTTTATGGATTCTCCAGAGTGTTTGTTTACAATTTATTTGTGATACCATAGGTGGAATGGACTTGGTGCTCCCATAGAGTGTATGTAGTTCATCGTTGTGAGAGAACATGGGGAATTGGATGTTGAGTGCTTCCTTAGACTGTCTATAGTTACTGATTAAATTCCACATGGGGAATGGACAATGAGTGCATCCTCAGAGAGTCTGTGCTAAAGAAGAACCAGATGGGTCAGAATATGACTACATCCAAAATGGTTTCTTGAGTTTTTTTGGTTGAACGAGAGGGATTAGGATGTGATTACTTCTTAGAGGGTTACTTATGATTGTTGGTTGCTTAAATAATAATTGAAAATGATGTAATTGAGACTACATGATTTTTTACTTTTGATTACTTCCTTGTTTATTTCTTCATTTTACATATTTCCTTCCACATAAATATTCGCTGACAGTTAGGCATAGATCATTGGGTAGTTTCTTACAAGGATTCATTGCACACCCAAATTTTGGTAATTCTTTTGGGACCCAGAAGATTATATTATTGTAGTTCTAGATAATTGAAAGATCCCTTAAACTTTAGATTCTTGACTATTGTGGTGATGGAGAGCACGATAGAAGTTGTGGCTTGTGATGATGTGGAGCTGTTTACTTTATTCTCATTTGTTCTTTGGTTTAATACTGTATTCCAGAATTGTGAGATTTTTGGATTTATTCTTAGATACTTGTGACATGCATCATTATATATATATATATATATATATATGATGTAGTTGATTATTTCATTCAGTCATGAACTATTTACATATTGAATGTTATTACTGCTTCCAATATTTTTATCTGTGTATTTTCACTTCTTTACTCTTCCAATGAGGGAATAATTTCTCCCCTATCACACTCAATTCCATCACTGCTAGTTGGTAGCCTCTGGCATTTGGTGAAATGTTCTTGAGTCTATATGACCAACTGGGTACGGGATACCTCTAGGTGGCACCCTTAACAAGAACATTACTAGTTAAGACTTCTTTCAACGGTGGATACTGCATCATCCTTTTTCCTTAATACAAAGATCATTAAACCATCCTCCCTTGACTATTATCACCTAGAAAGTCTATGAAACATCACATAGAATGTTCTTATGAGATTTATTAACACACCCCTCTCAAAATATGTCGATGCATGGGTCTCTAGCAAGCAATAGGGGTTCATTAGAGGGTGCTCTATCCAGGGTCCATATGCCTCGAACATTAGACGTCTAGGAATATCCATTGAAAGACAGTTAGTTCAAACATGACACTGAAGATGGATATTGACATTATTTACAACATGATCAAGTGGAATGCCATTCTTGAGGTCCTCAAACACATGTTATTCTCTCTCTGGTTCTTAGACTTGCTGTTCAGGTGCATGTGCTCATATTATCTTAGAATCATATTTATGGGGAAGAGTTTTAACTTCTTCAATGCTATGACGAGGATATGTCAAAGAGATCCTCTTTCTAATTATTTATTTATCATGATGAATGAATATTTAAATATGCTCGTCAACCACAGACTGTCGGTGGGACACATCATTCCATATCAATGCAGTCAGCCCTCAAGTGATCTCTCTCACCTCATGCATTCTGATGATATGGTTATTTTTTTGTAAAGTAGATTACATTATATTCACATCATCAAAAATTAAATGAATGGGCACTACACGTTAAGTGATAATATAGTCAACTATGAGAAAATAATCTTCTATCTCCCAAATTGGAGCATGGACAAATGGTTTTGATCAATTTCAAGGCTCCTCAGTTTCTATAGAATCACCTTCATAATGGATTACCTTGGCACTCCTCTATCCTCGAATATGGTTTGCATATAATAGTAAAATAGGATAGTGGAAAAAATCACTTTTCATGTTTGAAACTAGAAGAAACCTCATTCTTACGGTTCAAAAATATATGGTTAAAAATTTGAGAAGATTCTATTCTCCATCATATTGGATTCTCACTTCTGTAGAATACATCCCAGGGCATCATAGTCGATAATGAAACAAATCGTGGATGAAAGAGGTATCAACCTTATACATTTCTAAGAAGAAATGGTGAAAATTCATGCAAAGTATTCGGTAACCCCCTTATTCTGTAGTTTTCCATTAAATAAATAATACAAAGAAAATTATTTTTACATATTGAAATCAATTGATTCTATATCTTTATATAATGTGAATCTTTGGGAATCTAGTTCCCTTCAGAGAATGATTTTAATCCATCAACGAATCAATCAATATCTCTCCATGGATTACTTATGTAGTCTGCATCATATCTTTCTAACCTTGTGAAGATAGTTTCATACTTTTCATTTTTTTCTCCTCCTTCTACCTCATAATTAGGAATTTCCATTCCATATCCTCTCATTGTTCATAGGGATATAATATTCTAGAAATATTTCAATAAAATCCCACCATTCCATATCTTTTATTTCTTCCCCCTCCTTTCTATTTTGGATTAACAACCACCACTTAATTGCATCTCTTGATGGATGATAAATTGCCATGAAAACCTTCTCTATTCCATTACATCAAAAAGTTAAAAATATCTTATCTAGGGAACTTATCCACTTCTCTACAACAAATGGGTTTGTATTCCCATTGAATGATAGAGGATGTTGTCATATAAAGTGATCCAACATAGCTCCTACATGTTGTGGATCACTGTTATGACCCATCATAGTGGGGTCTATGGCGCGATTCGCTAAGCCCGACTCTAATAGGCTAGGGCGGGTGACAAGAACTGAGTAGGCATATCACTAACATAGGTGACATTTCCTACATTCCTATACAAAATCACAGAACTCTAAGAACACAATTGTTGAAAAGTAAAACCCCTTAGAAACAAAATTCATGCACACATCTAACCCCACCAAATAGAGTACAATGGATGTAACATGTGGAAAATAAAATGGGCCTGAATACAATCCCACAAAAAGAGAAAGAGTATGAAACTAAAAAATCCAAACTTTAAGAAAATGAGGTATTGGGACTGCCACTCATAACCATAGGAATAACTCGGCCTCCAAGGAACTCAAAAATCATGGCCCAATCCCAGTTAAACCCAGACTCCATCAAAAGGCCACTCATCTTCACAAGACACGACATGTGCGGGAAGAGATAGTGCATGGGTGAGTACAACATTAATCAATAGAGGACCCCATAATCCACAATGTAATACAAAAAGTAAAGGTACAATCATATTTTACACAGTATACGTCTACCAAATAGATATGAAGAGAAAAACAACTAGATATATTCAAAACCAAGTCATATTGTGTACAAATACCACATACCCATGCATGGGATTCAGTTCGAAGATTCCACAAAACAATCATATGAGATAAATAACTCTTTGAGTCTGATAGATTTAACAACGTCTCTCTGAGAATTTTTGTTCTTCAGGGAATTCCATGAGTGAGATAGATGCACCGATATATTTGAAGAGGGAACATGTACACTCATTCCAAGAGAACACACTCATGAGTGGGGAAAGATCATGATACACAAATGAGGATCACTGTGAGGGCCTTGACGTATACCATGACTCATCCAGATTCTCCTGCTAAGTTGTGGATCATCATATTTTAGGATTGGTCATGTCCATACGAGACTCTATATAGGGCCAAGAGTGGGTAGATGATCTTGCTTCGGGATTCTATGAGTGATAACTTACTCTATATCCTAAATTTATACTAAGGGGATCATACTCCTTTGGATGGAAATGATACCTGAAATTTAGGGGAACAAGAAGAGGGGAACTAACCCAACAAAACCTGTCCATAGAATGGTGGAAAAGAGGATCAAGCCATTATCTGAGAAGTACATGATGCGTAGAAGGGTCACCAAACATGTCCTTTGACCCTAGGTACTTCTAGTGTACAACGATCAGTGTTGTATGGATTTTTATGTAGAATAAAGTATACATGACGTGTAATAGTTCAACACACCAAATTCTACTACCAAGGGAAGGCTCCATGTAAGTTGGCCATGTGCCCGTACTAGATTTGTTTCATTTTAGGTTTCTAGATATATGTTTTTTATTGGATATCATGTTCTAACCAAACTAGACTTGGAAAATAGTTAGAGATAGTGATAAATGATATGAAATGTTTTATAAATCATTTGATCCATTAGAGATAATTTTAGTTATTTTGGGAAACAAATTAATAGATTAATTTATTATAATTAGTAATGAATTGGAAAATAAATGAATCAAAACCAATGGATGAAGTTATTGTTAATAAATTAATGTGTATAAATTGCAAATATTTCCTTATATTCTTAGAGAAAAAATGATTCCCTCAATGTTATAAAAATTATCATAGAAAAAAACTATATCCTATTACATTCATACCTGCAGAATTAAATTTTATCTTAAATAATCATAGATTTATGGTTTTTAGGTAATTAATTTTTATCAATCGTTTAATTATTTTTGATCAATGATATATATCATTCTCTATAATTGTTTAGTTTTTTCTTCTATTTTAATGTCTTAACATTCCAACAATGTTTCACTACATTGAATATGAGTTATGTTTAATTTTGTATGAAATTTATAATTATATTTTTATCTAATTTAGAGGATTCATTATTACACATTATTAAAATTTACTATTTTGAAAATAAATAGATATAAAAATATTAATTTTTCAACAGAAGATCAAATTTCGAGGTTGTAAATTATTTATCGTGGGAAGAGTGTAACACCTAGAAGTTCTAAAATAATTAAATTTTATTTTAAAGAGTATGTTACATGCAACGTAATTCTTAAAAACCATGAAATATAATTCATTATAATTAATATCATTGATAGGAGAAAAAACATACAACCTCGTGTCTTAATGAATTCTAATATAACTTTCCATTAAAACCTAGCGATTAAATTGGTGGCTATGAAAATTAATAAATAAATTAATAGAATATTTTTGTTAATAATTTTATAAATTAATTTAAATTGATATCTATTTATAAGAAAAAATAATATGAATCATTTGATAGAAAAAAATAGATGTTATATAAAAATTAATTTTTCAAAAATAAAAATGTTTTGATGCTATTTCCACACTTATGATAAAATTAATTTTTTCCAATTTTAGGAAATTTATTAAATAAAATTAACTTACCTTTTTAGAATAATATAAAAAGTATCTATGAGTAATTTTGTTGGATTTTTTTTGAGAAATTTAAATTATTTATGAATAGTGAAAAAATACTAACTTGCATTTCCAAACAACATTTTCATTTTAATTATAAATAAGGATAAATTATATTTTAGTTGTGGTTTAGTCTAAACATAGTAAAATTATAAAATAATTAATAAAATTTATATTTTTTACCAGTTTCATAAAAAATTATTTTATTTAAGCCTTACAAACTTATGAAAATTTTCTTCTTCAAAACCTTGTTTTTCTTGGCGATGTGGGGTTTTATTTGAATTTAATTACTCCATTTATTTATTTAATTTGTTTAAAATTATTAAATATTTTTATTCATCATAATATATATTTATAATATGTTAAACTAAATTTATTACCAAAATAAATGTTAATAACAGTAAATATTAATTATAACAGTTTTTGAAAAAAATGGGTTTACCACGCTGTTTAAACTAATAAATAAGAGAAAAAATGAAAAAAAAATTATCTAAAATATCTTTTTTAGAAATATTTATACCATTTAATTTCTATTAATCATTAATACCACATTGTTTACCCTTATAACATGTTAAAAGCTTGTGAGCACATTTTTCTTTTCATTTATTATAAGTGTTACACTCACCACACTTATAGAAAGCCACACCTATCCTCTATTATTCACATAGTAAAACCCTTTTTTCAATAAAATTACCAAATAACATCCAAATATAAATAATATAATCTTATAATAAAATTTTTCCCAATATTTCATTGTAAAAATACTTTAGGTATAATTGTAAATAGGTGGTCCGAGGAAAGGTAAAACTCTTAACTACACATTTTCTGTTTATTCTTCTAACTCAATAAAATATTATATATTTGTTCTAATATAATAGAAAAATTATACCCCTTATAAGTAATTGTTATTATTCAATTTTAATGAAATATATTCATATCCTCTTACGTCAAATGAAAAATGATAACTTTTCTTGTGTGTTTGGAGGATTTCCACGTCACGAACCTATGTGACATATTTTACAGGAACACCTCTCAAGGATGGGTATGATCATGATTCTAAAGTATATATATATATATATATGATATTTATAACCTATATATACATATTTAGTAATTATATTATATATAAATTCTTTACTTTTCATTACATAGGGGATACCATTACATCATTCATGTGTACATCGGGCTACCACGTCAGGAATGGATGTGAATCTTTTTTCACTAACACATTACATGGATAGTAAAAAAGGATAAATTTAATTTATATATGTGATATAAATTAAATATTTATTATATTAATTAAATATTTATAATTAAAATGAATAATATATATTTTAAATTCCTACATTTTCACTCACTAAATAACGATAACGTCATTCATGTAAGTGTGGACTACAACCTTCACGATGCGATGAGACTATATTTTCATCACCACACCACATGAATGTTATATGTAAGTATATTTAATGAAATTTTATGGAATAATGATATTATTATAATTCAATAATGTAAAAATATTACATAATCCTTTTACATAATGATTGTTTAAAAATTGAAATATCACTCATGTGTATATACAGCCAATTGTCTAAATGATCATAACATACATCATTTTTTCAAAACACCATTGAATATTGGTCATAATGATATAATTAAATTATAAATATAATAATTTTTTCATTATTATTATTTTTGTTATGTTAAAATACGTTCCTCATTGGCTAAGATTTATCATACATCATTTTTGACACAAAGGTGAAATATCATTGAAACACCTGGAATAAAATTAATTGATTTGGTAATTTTATAAAAACTAGTAATAGGTTAAATAAAAGGGATTATAAACATGAAAATGGTATTAATAATGTAAATAATTAACAATAGTTAGTTATTAAAGACGAAAATGAACATACATGGTGACTCAGACTCAAGGTATGAGATTTGGTCTCAATTTCCCTTCATTAAGGAATATTTTATTAGTTTGTTATTAATTTAATTTATATGGTTAATGTACTGAAAATTTGTAAATTAATATAATGATTCAGATAAAATTAATTTTATATTAAATTTAAATTTTAATAATTTCATTCATGTGGATTTGACCTAAAATTCTCCATGTTGTAAAGAATTTCATAACCCAATTTCATTTCATTGAGTTATTTTACTTATTTATTAAATTTTATATTCTATAAATATGTGTTTAATGAATTTTTATTTTATTATCTTTTATTTACACATGTTTTATGTGGAATTTTTTTTCATACACTTAAATAAATCATTTACTAATTCTCACTTTAATGTTATTATCACAGTAATGGTTTATTTCACTGTCTCATTTTAATGATGAAATTATTCATGAATTAATGTTCAAGGATATTATTTTATCATTTCATAATAAAACCAATTAATTTTTTAAAAATATAGTGATTTGTTATATTTTTTGAAATATTTCCATTTTTCCCACTCTTTTGTAGATAAAATAATGGATACATTTTTTTAATAAAAATATGACATTATTTACACCCTAGAATGTATTTATGTTTTCTAAAGAAACCACACTTTCTAAAAAAAATTTCAAATAAATATTTTCATCCTTTTAGAAATGATTCATTAAATATATTTTTACCCATTTTTATTTTTACAAATAAAATTAATGGAGTCATCAAGTATTTTCAAAATAAGTCATGTTCTATATTTTACAGAAAATTGAAATGGAATATTTCTTTTAAAATGTAAAGCATGAATTAAATTCTCGTCTTTCATAACCATGAAAATGTTTTAATGATATTTTTACAAGATATAATGGTTATATTGAAAAAATTAATTTTCATTTTATATTAAATTTTAGTTCTAAATTGTTATTTCCATAGTGAAAGGGTTATTTTACACAATAATATTTTAAATAATATTTTTATAAAATTTATATTCATAACAAAAACCTTATCATATATATGTTTCACTAGTTTTAGGTCAGATTTATAACATATTTATTCATTCAATTCATGTTTTTTGACCATCTTAACCAAGAAAATTATTTACATTCACTTTGATGATTAATTTGGGTATTCATTATCTTCCCATTTAAATATTCACTTTTAAAGGATCATTGAACATTAAATATAGCTTAAATATCCATATTATTTCTCATAGATATTTTTATTTCATAAAATTCATATCATGATTACATGATGTAGTCTATAATTAATGGTATTTCTATATGGTGTATTATTAATGAATATATATTGTTTTTATTCATATGGATATTTGTTGATGAGGCATAATATTAATTGAATTATATCTAACATTTTATTTATGAGGAATTATTTCAAAATAATTTTATGGGTGGAACATGTACTTATATATCCACATGATGAATCAACAATCTCATAAGATAAATCAATTAGTTAACATTAAACGGGGTTCTACCTTTAGTTTGAAACTATCTTATTAACAGTTTTGATGGTTGAGAAATAATGTTTTGTTGAACATATCATCAAATAATTGAGAATTTCATTTATTAATAATTCAATTATTATTATATATAATATTTTATAATTATAATATATTTGGATTAATTTCATTACTTGTTATTGATTAATTGTATTGTGTTTTCATTTACCTTCCCATATTTAGTATACGTTGTCTTATTATCCCTGATATTTTCCCAATGATATTATTGCATTATGCATCTCATTAATAGTTTATTGATTAAATGGAATGTGTTTTTAGTTACCCGACTATATTGATTATGACATGTCCAGTTATAATAGTCATTATCATTGACTAAATTAAATTTGTTTTTAGTTATTTAGCTTTTTATATTGATTATGTTAATTTATTCATGATAAATTATGTCTTACATAACTCTTACCTATCATTTAATCTCACCCATATTTTTCTTTCATCCCCAAGATTTATTAATTTTACTATGATTTATATGAAAGGGTATTCTAGAGAAAATAATGTTATTTTCAAAACAATTATGCTGTAATTTGTGTTTACGAAATATAATAAGGGATTTATGTATGTTCCTAGTGCTCCAAGACTACTAAAATATTTAGTCCTTTATCATTTGATTCATTATATCATATGATACTACAATAATGCAGACAATGACTCTGTTTTACTAGGGCTTGAGTCATTTCATTTTATAATTGAAAAATTATATATCTTATGAAGAATAAATTTTATAGATCATGGATTATAGATATAACATGATTTAAATTTGTTCCATTAATTTCTTGAGGGGAATTCATAATTTTTAGGAAGATATGTGGGATCCTAAAATTATAATTTTTCAAATGAAAAATAATTTATTTTCATTCTACTAATAAAATAATGCAGATGATACTTTCTTAATGAGGAGATAATTAAACACACAATATTTTTTGAGTAAGAATATATTTAATAAACCATATTTATTCCAAAAAATTATTCTTCATGTAACACCAAAAATTATAAATTCCATATTTAGTTAATATTTGTGTATTATAATGTAGAATTAAAAACATTATCAAATAACTATATTAATTTTTTTTTGTAAATATCACATATAAGAAAACACCAATAAAATAAAGACCGTACATGGTGGAAAATCTAATAATATTGTTATTTCATAAATACCATACCATTGATGATACCAATATAAGGAATATGAAATATGATTAATCTAATAAATATCATGATATGTGTAAGGATATAATGAGATAAATGACCTTGATGAAGTATGTAATGTTATATATAGGCTTTTAATACAACAGTTACATTATTAGAAATTGTGTACATGGATTTTTTATATTCTTATTGGGTATATATGATAATTTGGTATAAATTATGTCTTTATTTAATAATCATAATGAAGTTTGATTATAATTTAGTGGAAAAAAGTTTTATATTCAATTAAAATAAGATAATTATAATATAACCATTTATATGGTGAATATAAATTAAAGTAATCACATTGTGGATTTTATATAGAATGAAATATGTTTTAAATCATTTAGTATAATTTATCTATTTGTGGCTTATTTACTTGTGATTGGTATGGTGTATAAATTGAAATGGTTTTATAATGTCTAATCCAATGAAAAACATTATGAATAATTATTTTAGGGAAATAATTTATAAGATATATTCAAGCCCATTAAAATCAGTACATGTTATATAATAGTTGAATCACCACCCACAACTATAATCATTTCTTATCTAAACATTAGTAATCACCTAGATGTCTTTATGGATTTTATAATTATTTTTTAGGATAATATAAAATTATAAATTTAAATTTATTATATGTTATTATTTAATAAAATTAATGCTTTTGAATATTAGAATTATTACATATAATTTTTCACATTTTACATATCTATTGAATTTTATATATTTAAAATATAGTAATAAAATATTTTTTTAGAAAAATAAAATATATAATTTGTTTGAAATATAATGATAAAATTATGTTAATGAATAATTTAAATGAAACTGGTATAAAATTATTTAGTGAAAAAATATATATTTTACAAATAATTCATTCCAAAATATTTTTTATATTTTTCTTAATTATTTAAATTATTAACTATTAAATTAGTTTATTAATTAAATTTGTTCTATATATATTTAAAAATAAATCATCCTCTATTTCATTACTATTAAATTTTAAAAAATAAGTATTAATTAATTTAATCTTCAAAATATATTACTCTCAAAATTGTTTTAATAAGTTTTGCATTTCAATTTTAAAAATTATATTAAAAACATTTATAAATTTAATTTAGTTAAATAGGATAACTATTTGGAATCATTATTTCCAAATTAGTTAACAAAATCCACTTCATTTTTAGTAATAAACATTAGATAATGAGGTTAAAACTGTGTTACCATGGTAAAGATTAAAATTTGGGAATATGATATATTAATGAGTAAAGTCCTAAAATATTTCTAACATTTCTAAAAAAATTTGTCATGATGGTTTTAATTTTTCTATATCTATTACCTACTAATTTATACAATATTTCCTTGTAAATGACATTATATTTAAATTATGATAAGGGTATTTGTAGAAATGTTATTAAAACTCACCTTTAAAAGGATCTCATTTATACCCAACTCAAAACACACAATTAGTTTTTTGGAATTTTATACAGTCCCATATTATCTCCCCTACATACCTCTCCAATGTAGTAGAACTTTTGGTGAAAATAAGGAGACGATAATCCGTCATATCTAGGAAGGTCTCTATGAGAAGGTTTAATTATCCCATAGATGTTTCATTGTGTCCTTTATAATTTTCCTTTATCATTTTCATATAATTATTCATCATCCTAATTAAAACATTTTATTCCAATTATATTATATTATTAATCATATTTAAATGTTATATTATAATTTATGTATTATATTTCATACTCATTGATTCATTTTTACATGTTCCAGTTTGGGTGGGTTTTACCCATGACTTGAATGATGTTATAAAAACTTCCATAATTTTATTTGGAAAATATAAATAATTATAATATGTGTAATTCTTTTTTAATTTTAGATTTTTATATGCATCTATTAAATTAATATATAAAGTTATATTCATAAAATTGTTCAATTCTTTTTTTAACTCAATATTTCTAAAATAGGTAATTTCAAAATATTCTTTATAAACTATCATTATAACATCCATGAATCAATATTAGAACTATAAAAATATATAAAATTATTCTAAACCATATCCAATTAAAATTGTTTGGGGTTTAAAATATGAGCAATGAGTATGTAATAAAACCACCAATCCAATGAAATTATGGGGAATAAAAATTTAAAACCTATATAATAATTTATGATATTAATAATTAATTGATAAGTGATAATAAATTCTAAATTAATTTTCTAAATTAAAATAAAAATATATTATTTTATGGAATGGTTGGATAATAAACATAAATTAATTTTAAAATATGTTATAATATGTTTTACTAATCGAAAATTCGGGGTAATGGTTTTCTTATCATTTTAGCTTCATTAAGGAATGTTTGATATAATACATTTGTATTGTAGTATATGGTGTATTTTCTTGTTTGGGGAAAATGTAAAGAAGTGATGAGGGTGAATTTACATTAAAAACAATTTTAAAATGGAGTTATAAAATAAAATAATTAATGATTTAATAAAGTTATTTCAGAATCTAATAATAAGTGTGTTAGAGAGGGAAGTGGAATATATGATTGGAATGGATCTTGCCATGGTGGGAAGGTATCTATTATTATAAAATAGGTAAAAAAGATTTATGTATAAATTTTTAGACAGATCTATTTAAAAAAATAACATAATATCACTAGTTAAATAATCATAAATATTGAGATCATCACCACTTTTTCCATTTTTCTCTTGTTAATTGTAAATAAAATCGGATTTTTAGTATACTTTTGAGAAAACTTAATCATAGGAGAGAGGATATCCAATCATGAAATCCATTGATCAATGAGTTTCCATGATATCTCAAATTATATTGTTCTAATTTATTGAGAAATAATGGTAAAATCAAACTCTATCCAATGTCTATTCCATAATTTTTATCTTTCCATATCATCCTCATTAATCAACTCAAGTATTTCAACCTCAGATGCTGAAGTAACTCTACAAGGGACATAAATAACTACCATGATATCACAAATATGATCTATTAATACTTCCCAAAATCCCTAAAGTATTAGGTTGACTATAGATGCACTATATTAAAGGAATTTTATCCAAACAAATAAATGAAAAGTTGAAAATGATTTAAAGAGTCCGACATTGTAAAGGATAACATACATCAATACCCAAATGATTGAGAACAATGAATTAATTCATATAATTATTTTATAAACCCTGTTATAGAGGATTATCATTCTTGAATTAAACCAATATTTAAATTAAAATAGATTCAAGATTAATATGGTCCTTCTCATAAATCCCTTTGTTCTAACTATTCTTGATGATGCTATTGATTTTAGTATAGGAAACATGAATCATGTTTAGGAGCTTCGGTGAAAGAAACATATAATCACCATCTCTAAGGTACACTTGTATAGAGGTATTATGAGGTTTTTGTACTTAATAAATATAAAAATTGATAAATACTAGTTTCAAGGAATTTTCTAATCTAATAAATAAGTTTTTGATATCTTCCCAATGGAGGTGGAATAAAACACATCTAGAATATAGCGAAATATCGATAAATTATATTCATTACTTGATAGTATGTTTATATATTTTTATTCACCATATCAAAATGAATATTAATATAGTAATCCAAATTTTATTCTCCATTCCATTCTATGCATGAATATATCCCTCAATTTTGTTACAATAAAATATCATAGTTGTAACACCCTGAGATTTTATGAGAAATATTATTTTTAATTACTTTGATGTCTTTTTTTGTACACTACAACAATATTATCTTGCACTATAAACAACACAATATTTACTTACAGTATACACAAACACTATTCTAGGCTTGTGTTGCACACTAGAGCAACCTTCCTCGATAGCGTGTTTTATAAGTAATACCGAGTTTCACTAAAAAAGATATTACTATAATATTATTATGAACTAGCCATTAAGAATAGTAATACCCACTTTTTGAAATTTTATAAATTTTATCTTTAAAAATGGATTTCATTATTGGATTAGGAATATCAAAATTATCCTAGGGTGAATTTTTTCGTATTTTTCTGAATTCATTGAATTTTTGATGAATATTGAAAACACTGAGTTACTATTTAAAAACTTTCTTTTTATTTAAGTAATTATTTATTTTATTTAAAATTATTTTAGGTCAAAATAGATACATAATACCTATATCATTTCAATTTAATTCATTAGAGTCAGTTTATAATAATTTAGAGATATAAAAATCATATTGAAATTTTTACCGTCTTTTACCTACGTCTTAGGAGCTTTTTGAAAATTTGAATAAAACATAATTTTACCGCATCTGTGAATGGAATTTCGAAAATCTGAGAGACATGGTTGATATCAGTATTTAAAATGTGGTTTAATGATATGAAAACAATTTTTGGTGAATATGATCTTTTTACTTTTACTTACAACGATTAAAAGTAAATAGGGAAATTAAAAGTAAAAATGATATTTTTTTGTCCATAAAACATGTCCTAATTCTATTGTATAAGTATAATTAGACAAAAAAACCTTAGGAATATAATATTATCATTTAGGTCCACATGGATTAGATTAATAAATTTAATATTATCTAATTCAAAGAACAGTTAAAAGAGTTAAAATCAAACTTTCATAGCTAAATTTTTTTTAATTTAGGGTTATTCATAAGATAAATTAGAATATAATGATTCATTAGAAAGATAAAATGATTTACTACATAATGGTATTGTATTTATAATTTTTAGACAATAGATAATGTAATTTATTTATGACACAATTATGATGATGTATTTACCTTATTAATGAAATATTAACATAATTGATGTTACAAATATCCAAATAAATGTAATTTGAGACTTTTTATGATTTCAACTAGTTTTCTAGGTTAATATGACATATTATTATTGATTTAATTATCTTTTTTCGAACTAATAATGCTTTTGTGATTTTCACAAAAATCAATTACCAAATAGTGTCAAAATTCACATAAAATAGATTTCAAAACATATATTATATTATTAATTGATATTATATTCTTAAAAATCTAAGGTTCTGAAAAATTGCATATATAAGCTTATATATATTAATATTTAACCAATTGGGGTTCTTTTGGGTTGTTATAGTAATGTTATTAACCATATGGTGTACGAAAACTAGAAGACAAAGTAACGGTAAAATTATTTAACTTAGAGTTAAATATAAATGATAAAGTTAAAATAGTAACATAAACTTGTCTAAAACACATTTGTTGGGAGGCGTTCGATCCATAACCACATTATATTTGAAATAAATTAATTTGGTGCTATTATAAACTTATTATGAATTTATTATAAAATAATATTTTTTGTTTTCCCTAAAGTACCCCTATACTCCATTGTAAAAGGGCACCTCCTCCCTACCCTATTTACACAATTTTGAGCCTTCAAGCTCAGCCAACCGCTGCCAATTTCTATTATCAACCTCTATAGTTATATTATAGTGGTTTTGGTCTCCTCAAAAGACAAACTCTAGTACCTTAAGAGGAATCATAAAAGAGGTGTGTCGAAGAAGAGGTAATCTCTTCTACCGATTCTCTCATGTTTCTTTCTTCTTCAACTTCTTATTGTTTAGTTGCTTCATTATAAAGTAATAAAATCAGTATCACTAATATAAGGATATTTTATTATAAATAAGAAACAACCCCATTTCATATTCTATCCATCCTATGGAAAACAAATCACCGCGAGTGCGTACATACGGAATACCGTCTCCACGCCGTGGTGTAATCTGTTTTTCCACCGACACCTTACTTGGATGGGTATAATGGTGTAAATAATAACTATATGTTGTTATTATAACATCATACAGATTCTATGATATTATATCATCCACTCCAATTCCCTTCAATAATTATGGGAACGATATCATCGCTCGTGCATACATACGAATTACTGTCTCCACAACACGATGAGTTTCATTCTCCATGTTAACCATCCTGGAATGATTATAAAGTATATATAATAAATAATAATGATATATATGTCATAATAATACTACTTTATTTATTTCATCTACTTACTTTCATTCAATTCAATAAGGAAAGGAAAACAACATTCATGCGTATGTACGACCAACCGTCTCCATAAATGGTGTGTTTCATTTCATTTATCTATCTAATATATATATATATATATACTGAATATATATGGTATATAAATAATGTTTTACATTATTTAAGTAAGTAAGTAATGATATAAGTAGTAATAATATCATGAACAAGAAGCCCGAACGCGTACGATAAATGAAACGAATATTACCAAAAACATTGCATTAACATGGAATTGACAAATGAATGGTTAATATAAAGACCTAAGTGAATCATATATGATGTCATAAGAGTGACTATGATTCCTAATAAGTAAATGAAAATATTTAAATCATTATACATGAGGTTCAGATACGTAAAAATCACATCAGACCTAAGGTAATGGATAATTTTGGAAATCTCATTTTTATCTGAGATTGCTTATACGTAAGTATTTACTAGGGTTATATCTTCACCAATGTCCATAAACTGTTTTTAATAAAGATTTTATTATTCTTATATGTATATTTAAATCCATTTTTACCCTTACTAAACATTTCATCTAACCCTTTTTATGTTTTCTTTTCCCCAGGATATAAAGAAAGGTTTTAGGTAAGAAAACAAAATGGGAAGATCTTTATGGGAGACATTGAAGATCTTTCACCATGATTAGAAGATTATGTTTTTATTTTCCAAAGACACTAATCTATTACGGTCCTTGGGTGTTTGTTAATTTATGTATTATGTTTTCCGCAAAAGTAATGTAATTTTCATGTACATCAAGCATTGTATCTCTACAGTTGGTTTCAGAGGGAAGGTTTAGTTAACCATTGGAAACTAGGATGCGAAAACTTTAGTGAAATCCCTAGAGATATTTCTAAGGCATGTATAGGGATGTCTCTAAGGTTTAGTATAAATATATGTTACAGTTCTAGAATTTTTTTGACGATCATGAATAACCTAGGGTAAACCTACGATGTAATGGGTTAAAGAATGTGTGATAAGTTAGACATCCCATAAGTGAATTTTTATGATTATGTGGTTCCATGTTATTTCAACTGTTTCTTACACCATGGTTTTTGGTTTTAGTCAATGTAGGGAACTATAAGGAATTAGGTCAACATTTAATCCAATGGACCAATTGGTGACTTTGAGCAACAAAATTTTTTAATTCCTAGAAAGAAAGATTTTGTGGTTATGTCGAATCAGTCATCGCGATATATGATTAACAAGGTGAACATTAGTGGTATTCCTAATTAATAAAATAAGAGGAAGATGTACTTTTTTTCATTTTTGCATGGTTAGGAAAATAGATAAAGGATGATTGAGATTTCTAAAGAAGGGAAGAATAACCTTGATGAATACATCAAATGGAGGGGGAGATGTAATCTATGTGGAGAGAAGGGTCAAAGAGTGAAAAATGGTTCTGGAGTTCAATGTCTTATCTGTGGAGAACATGGGAATTACCCAACTCAATGCCCTGACCTAAGAGGTTACTTCAAAATCAACGAAGGACTTTTTCCATGAAAATCATTGAAGAGGATGGATTGAAGTGTTTATGTATTGGTATTTAAGAATAATGTTGTTTATGTACTTATATGGTATATTGGAATATCTATGTATTGATCCATTGTGATTTTCCATAAGAATATGGTACCGATAACCATGAAAAGTGATGGAAATTTATTTGGAAAGCAGCTGATATGCACATAATGAAAGGATAAAAAGAAAATAATATGTTTTATAGTATTAATTATCTCATGATTGAGATAAGGACAAAGTGATATCATGGTTTGAGTATATAGAATTTTTGGGATTTTGGTATGTGGAAAGTGTTAAATTTTGATAGCATTCATTTTTTCACTAAGGTTCTATGGTAATACATGTTTCAAAAATAATACATGATTAAGGTGATCACATGTTTGGAATGTGACCAACAAGATATATCTTGTGATATATGAGGGATAAATTATGGTATCCAAGTGCTTGTTATATGACCTTTTAGTAATCATTCTCTTTATACTATGAGTTTGGAAAGAAGTATTTTGGATAAGTCTTAAGGTTGGAATGGATTTAGTTTAACATCAGAAAGTATTGTTTATGGATATAACTTTTTTCGATTTTATTTCTGGAATATTATAATAGTATAGTTTAAGAAATGGGACAACCTTTAGAATGGGCGACAAACCGCCGCGTCGGAAAAGGATGCGGGAATCGAACCCACAACCAAAGTGAAACAAGACTTTATTGCCTACCACTGGCCTACAAGAAGTCCCTAGTTAGTATAAATTAGTTTCAATTTATCATGTGGTGTGATATACAATGTATACATCCATTTTAAGAACCATATATGATTAATCTCACCATAGATGGACTTATTTATATATAATAACTTTTTCTAAACTTTTATGACCCACCATTCTATCACATGATCTGCAAACACTTCATGAATGACAAATTCAACTTCATTTATTTTTTATATGAAGTGGAAATTGTTCAAGGAATGACCAACAGTGATATTGTAGCATAATCAAGTAAGTATTTCTTCTAATTCAAATTATTCAACTTTAGGGAAATGACCTTGAAAACCAAAAATGTTGTCCTAGTGTCCTTATATCTGATGAATCATATGGTAAATTAAATCGTCACAAATTTATGGATTTGTGATTGTTGGGTTTTTCTTGTCCATGTCCTCTACCACCTCTATCAGAACATGATGGTTAGATTTTCCTTCCATATCCATATTTCCAACTATGTTCTCCTATGAGGAAACCCAGTGATGAGTTAATCTAGATAACCATTACATTGCTTACATTACTTTTTAAAATTAAGTTTTAGTATTACTTTTAAAATGTGGGTTTCTACAAACGAAACTTTAAAGTAGTAAACAATTTAAAACCCTGACGATTTTCAAGGGTGAAATTCATTTTAAGGGGGGTAGAATGTAACACCCCTAGATTTTATGAGAAATATTATTTTTAATTACATTGATGTCTTGTGTTGTATGCTACACCATGATAAGCTTGCGCTATACGCAACACCATATTTTCTTACAGTATACACAAACACTATTCTAGGCTTGTGTTGCACACCAGAGCAACCTTCCTCGATATCGTGTTTTATATGCAATACCGAGTTTCACTAAACAAGATATTACTATAATATTGTAATGAACTAGCCATTATGAATAGTAATACCCACTTTTTGAAATTTAATAAATTTTATCTTTCAAAATTTATTTCATTTTTGGATTCGGAATATCAAAATAAGATTAGGGTGAATTTTTTGTATTTTTCTAAAAACATTGATTTTTTGATGAATAGTGAAAACATTGAGTTACTATTTAAAACCCAAATTTTTATTTAAATAATAATTTATTTTATTATAAATTATTTTAGATCTATATAGATACATATTACCTGTATAAGTAAAATTTAATTTATTGGAGTCAGTTTATTATAATTTTAGATATAAAAAAATTATATTGAAATTTTTACCGCCTTTTACCTACCTCCTAGGAGCTTTTTGCAATTTTGCATAAAACATAACTTTAATCCGTATTTGAATGGAATTTAAAAAATCAGAGAGACACGGTTGATATCAGTGAGTAATATTTTGTGCAATGATATGAAAATAATTTTCGGTGAATAGTAATTTTTTTACTTTTATTTAAAACGGTTAAAAGTAAATAGGGTTATTAAAGGTAAAAATGATATCCCTTTTACCCTAAAACATGTCCTAATTCTATTGGATAAGTATAATTAGAACAGTAACAACCATAGGAATATAATATTATAATTTAGGTCCAATTGGATTAGATTAGGACATTTATTAGTATTTAATTCAAAGAAGAGTTAAAAGAGTTAAAATCAAATTTTAATAACATAAATATTTTTAATATAGGGATATACATAAGATAAATTCTACTATAAATATTCATTATAATGATAAAAATATTTCCAACATAATTTTATTTTATTTATAATTCTTATACATTAAATAATTTAATTGATTTATGACACAATTATGAAGCAGTAATTACCTTATTAATGAAATATTAACATAATTGATGTTATCAATACCCAAATAAATGTAATTTGAGACTTTTTATGAATTAATATTATTTTCTAGGTTAATGTGACATATTAATATTTGTTTAATTAACTTTTTCCGAACTAATCATGCTATTATGATTTTCAAAAAAAATCAATTACCAAATAGTGTCAAAATTGACATAAAATAGTTTTTAAAACAAATATTATATTATTAATTGATATTCTATTCTTAAGAATATATGGTTCGGCCAAATGACATAGATAAGGTTATATATATTAATAATTTACCACTTGGGGTTAGTTTGGCATGTAGTATTAATTTTATTAACCATATGGTGTAAGAAAACAAGAAGAAATGGTAAAGGTAAAATTATTTAACTTAGAGTTAAATCTAAATGATAAGATTAAAATAGTAAATGAAACTTGTCTAAAACCTATTGGTTTGGATTATTTAGACCCATCCCCAATTTAGATAAGAAATAATTCAATTTTTATCTATTATAAACCGATTATGACTTTATTATAAAGTAATATTTTAAGTTTTTCCTAAAGTACCCCTCTCCTCCTTTATAAAAGGGCACCACCTCCCACTCATCTTTACACAATTTTGAGCCATCATGCTTGGACAAACCCTACCAATTTATCTTCTAATCATATCTAGTTATATTATAGTGTTTATGGTCTTCTCAAAAGACGAACTATAGTACCTTAAGAGGAAGCTTAAAAGAGATGCGTCGAAGAAGTGGTAATCTCTTCTACCGATTTTCTCAAGTTTCTATCTTATTCAACTTATTATTATTTAGTTGTTACATTATAAAGTAATAAAATCAGTATCACTAATATACTGATATGTTATTCTAAACATGAAACAACCCCATTTCACCTTCTATCCATCCTATGGAAAATGAAATCACAGCGCGTGCGTACGTACGAAATACCGTCTCCACACCGTGGTGTAATATTTTTTTCCACCACAACCTTACATGGATGGGTATAATGGATTAATGAATAACAATATATGGTTATTATAACATAATATATATTCTGAGATATTATATCATCCACTCCAATTCCATTCAACAATTATGGGAATGATATCATCGCCTGTGCGTACGCATGGATTACCGTCTCCACGACGCGATGAGATTCATTCTCCATGTTAACCATTAAAGAATGATTATAAAGTATATATAAAGAATAATAATGATATATATGTCATAATAATACTTCTGGATTTATTTCATCTACTTACTTCCATTTAATTCAATAAGTAAAGGAAAACGCGTTCATGCATACGTACGGCCTACCATCTCCATGAATTGTGTGTTTCATTTCATTTATCAATATTATATATATATATACGGAATATATATGATATATAAATCGTGTTTTAAATTTTGGAAGTAAGTAAATAATTATATAAGTAATAATAATATAAAGAACAACATGCCCAAACACGTACGATAAATGAAAAGAATATTACCCAAAACATTGTTTTAACATGGAATTTACAAATGAACGGGTAATATAAAGACCAAAGTGAATCATATATCATAATAGAAGAATGAATATGATTATTTAATAATTAAATGATAGTATTTAGATAATTATACAGGAGGTTCAGATACGTACAAATCATATCAGAATTAAGGTAATGGATAATTTTGCAAATCTCATTTTTATCCATGATTGCTTATACGTAAGTTTTTACTAAGGTTATATTTTTATCCATGTACATAAAATGTTTTAAATAATGATATTAATATTCTTAAATGTATGTTTAAATCCATGTTTACTCTTACTGAGAATTTGAGATCACCCTTTTTATGTTTTCTTTTCCCCAGGATATAAAGAAAGGTTTTAGGTAAGAAAACAAAAGGGGAAGATCTTTATGGGAGACGTTGAAGATCTTTCACCATGATTAGAAGATTATGTTCTGATTTTCCAAATACATTAAACTATTACAGTCCTTTGGTGTTTGTTTTTTGTATGTATTAAGTATTCCACAAAATTAATGTAATTTCCATGAAGTTCAAGCTTTTTGTATCTACATTAGTGGTTTGAAATACCTTGATGGATGGATTCCAGATCTGGAGATCATCTTAAATAACAATGATATAGTTTCCAATTACATATTCAAGGAATTTGGAAGTTACCCATAGGATGTTTTGAATTAATATTTGATCATGTAATTAATTTCCAATGTCATATTAATAGTGTTAATGAGATAAATCATGGCTGTTACTGTATAATTATCATACAAAAAATTATATTATAAGTTTCTTTTAAAAAAACTAATAGGATTGAGTGGTGATGTTTGGGAGCGTAAGCTTGAGGGATGGACAAATAGAATAATCCATGTTATTAATATTTCCATCTGGTTGGTTGTTTATGAATTTGGGGTTGACAAAGCTATGTTTCAATGATTTTTCATTGAAAAGACTATACATAAAGAATTACTATAGTTCATTGTTAAAGTTAAAATTCTTTTTGATTACAATGCATCCATGAGCAACAGGTCTGTAGAATTTATTCTATTGGATAATAATAATTCTCTACTAAATGATTCTTATACAATAGACATTTTTTTACAGATGTGATAATTCAATTCATCATATAAACATTCTATTTTTATTTAATGAAAGAATAAAACAATTATGAGATGATAGTGCCTTTAAAAAGATAAAACCTACCAGCTATTGAATGGTATTTACCGTTTCAAAATGGAAATTTCCATTGAATTTGATAGGAAATATGATAAAAGTGTGCGGCTCTTGTTTGGACCCAAAACATGGTAACTCAATGGTATATGAATGCAAAGACCCCTAGTATAATTTTGAGTTCATAAACTATTTCAGTCTTCCAATTATATGATATATTCCTCCCATAATAATTAATCAATTATTATAGTTAATTCTCTGACATTAATCCCTTCTATAATGTATAAGGGTATCTTAGTTATTTCATACAACATTATTATACCCTTTTATAAAATAATGATATCATTAACCAAAAATAATTTCAATAGAGAAGGAAGAACTCTCGCATTTCTAATGGCATTTGTTTTACCATTTTTAGACAACATAAGAAGAATCCTACAAAGGTAATCCTCTTCTATTGTAAAGGTATTTTTGGAAAGGGGTTCACCTAATCTTACCTCCTTAATTAGGTGAATTATCACTCTAGATATAAATTAATTAGGACTAAAATATAAGTCTAGAGAAGCATCATATAAAACAACATATAAAAGTTCCATGAAAAATAATATTGGATTGATCCTTGAAAATAAATCCCCAATTCATGGGGTCAAATGGAATTTTTATGTCCAACATCAATGAATTATACCAGAATTATTATAAATTCTCATATGATTTACAAATTCAAAATTAGAAATGGGTTATTCTTGGATTGTCCTACCGTTAAAGGAACAAAACAAATTTGAAAAGTGAATTGTATTAGATATTGCAGCAATATTATTAGTAAATATTTTTCTAAAAAATTTTTTGACATTATTAACAAGTTCAACAAGATTTAAGATATTTATTTTATTTTCATTGGTAACATTTGAAATATGTGAAATTAATATTGAATTAATTGCTTGGGAGAGAGAAAACCAATAAAGAAATTGAAAACCAACTCAAAAAAACCATGCATAATAGTTTATTAAAACAATTGGAATAAATATATGGTGAAGCTATCCAATCCCATGGAATTTCCAGAATTAAGATAAATGAATGAATTTTTTCTATAAAAATATAGAGGAAAAATGATAATAATAACATTATCATATTGATTCAAAATCATAGGGATAATACCATCTAATAAATCAGAATCAATTTTATGAATATTAAAAATATTAATATAGTAGTAGAAATTAGGATCAACAAGGGAATTCCTATTAATAATACATTGATCAACATCCTTGATCAAGGAAAGTGGTTAACTAACCACTTAATCCATTTATATCGTGATGCTAAATTTGGAATTTATATCACTATAATTTAGCCATATGTAAATGAAATAATCCCTTTGGAGGTTATTTTTAATATATAAGAGGATATAAATATAATAATATTCCATAGACTCATGATTAAGATCACTAGAGAAATCATGATGAGTTATTCGTTAATATAAAATTATAATGGAGTGGTTTAGAAATGAAATATATTTATCAATATAGATAAATTGGTCCATAATCCAATTTTACATTTTCTTCTTGAAAAACTCAATCATAAGAGAAAATGTCAAAGAATCATCCATATAAACCATAGAATACCATGTATCGTGTGAAAGCATGCAACAATCGGTGTGTGAACCCCCAATGAATATTAATCCAGAAAACGAATGTTGGAATATTCTCTCTAGAATTCAATATCACTTATATGGTATGTGGATGAGACTTCATTTTATCTATATTGGAGTAGAAAATGGAATCACAAACAATCATAAATGATTCAATAAAAAGGTCTCTAACGTGTTTACTTGAAACTAACTTATTAAGGTAATTCCTTCACTGTGTATATTTGGATACCATAATATTGTCATAAAATAGATTTTTATCCTTAGTAGAATTTAAATATAATATAGATGATGTTGAATATTTATCATCTCCATAAAATTTATTATAATTGATAATTATATTAAACTCTTCAACAAGGGTCTATGGTCCATTGAGAGATGCTTGAAAAAGAATTTATTTCCTACCACAAATATCTATGATCATTATATATATATATATATATAAATTCTAATCTTAGATGAAATAATAGTAGTGTTGATTTCATAAACATTTTAATCTGTGTGGAACCGTCTATTAACTTTTAGAAACAATATATGTCCCACTAGCTTAATATTTGTTAAACCCCATACTATTTTGAATTCTAAAGATTATTATTTTTTTTCTAAAAAGATGATTTCCCAATCATTCAAGAGAAAAAAAATATGAACAGAAAACCCTTTTAGGTTCATACAAACCTAGGATATATGGGTTGTCATTTTGAATAAGGAGGCTAAGTGTACCTACTATTTTCATGTTTTCTAGAACTAGATAGCCACGATACATGATCTTCATAATAATTTAAATTTTAGTTTGGATCCCACTTCTTCATTTCCCCATTTATTTTCAGTATAATATTTTTAGGGACCTCCATCTTTTCTCACAATTTAATTTAGGTTTTCCGAAACATTCCCTTCTTTGTCCTATCAGATGGTATAATTATCATAATTTAATATATCATTAAATGTGGGGGAATACCTTGTAAAATTTCAATGAACATAATAGGAATTGACATTATACATCACTAAATAAAATTTTTAGGTAATGAGTGAGTTTGATATAGGTAAACTCTGGGATAAATGTTCATTGAAACATGAATTGAACCTCTTACCCTACACCCATTTCATTTTAGTGAAAATATTTTTTATCCAAATAATAATTCTGAGATATATGAATAATATCACATGGTATTTTTATTAATTCATTTACATAAATAATTATAAAAGCATAAATAGGTATGTGGGTTCATAAATTTATATTATTTTTAATGACCTTGATTTCATCTCATGGTGATTTCAAAAAATGTAATATGATTTTCTATAAGTCAAAAAGGTTTTATGGGTACCATCATTCAGCTCAATAATTCTAGTTGAGGTATTTTTTGTTATAACATTTTCCATGGAATTAGCTGACTGACATTGATGTAGTAGAATCCCATTTTAACTCCATATCATTAAAACAAGATTCTGTATACATTGTGAAATATCATCACTTAAGATATTATCATAAATTGAAGACACCACATACATATCCTTATTTAGATGACTTTATTTTTTTTAATTTCAATATTATTCCACCATATCCACACATAATACTATTATGTAAAACTTTTAGGATACCATTTACATGTATTTTTTTTATAGTTATCTACTGACATCATTCCTTCACAAAAATAGGAAATTGTGTTTTTTGAGTTATATTCACTTATCTCCACCACATTCCCCAAAGATATGAATTCCCCTAATTTGAATGATCCTAAAATTTCAAATTTAGTGTCTGAATATTTTATATAAATAACATAATGGATGGATTTTTTCTTACTCCACATTGATCTAAATCATTCTCTCATTAGTAATCAATAATATGAATACAAGTAGCTTAGAATTTAAATTAGAAGCCACCATGATCTGAGCATGAATAAAATATCCCAATCAAGTGTTAATTAGTACAAAATTACGGGTATTCCAATACATGAATCAATTTAATTGAGAATTATTGTACTCCAAAAAACCTATATCAATCCATGAATCAGAACCCAAATCTAGGTAGTGGATTTCCTCATCTAGATTGGATTGAAGTTACAATATCAACCATAGATCTTGAGGACAACCCCCATGATTATAAAATTTCCCATATTATATTACACTATATTATAATACTTATCCTTAAATATGAAGTGATAATACCATATTCCAATTAGTTTCAATCTCCAGCTTTTTATCATCCAATAGTGTATGATCTTATATTTCAGATCACCATAAGGCCATGGGATATCTCTTATTGTGTTAGATATGTGGCTGATAGTGGATATATATTTGTGATTCAACCTTTATTAAAGATACATTAAATCTTCCACCACCTAAATACCTCTATCCTTTAGTTTGGCCATTTTGGGGGCCTTTGGACAGTAATCTTTCAGTAGATTCGAGTGACCAGCAAGTTCTTCCTTGAAGGAATTTTTTTCTTTTGACTGAGATTTATCCATTTAACTTTTTTTAAAAATTTTTGTACTTCATGTCATTTTTTTTTGAAATATATCAAATAGGACTAATCAAATGAATCCATTAATCCAAAAAACTCATTTAATTAATTATAAATTAAATAATGAAGAGTAGCTTAAAATAAATTATGGAAATTAAAAAGGTTCTACTTGATAAAGTATTTTGGAAATTGCTGATGAATGATCCCCTACATCTCCCCCCCATAAAAAAGTATTAAAGGTTTATATTCCTCCCTTGTTTATTATATAATAGAAGATCAGAAATTGTATTAAGAGAATACCAATTTTATGTCACATGGAAAATTATGTTATGAATCAATCAAGAATAATTCAGCAGAAATTAGTTGAAATGTAGGTTAATTGTTAAGATCTAAGACACCATTGGAATATATTTATAATGTTTATAGTGTATAAAAGTAAAATAATTATATCCAAGTCTTAAATGAGAAGAGTTGATATTTATAATCCCAAATTTAATATATGTTCATATATTTTGATCAAATCCCTTAGGTATCCAATCTAATTCTAATTTTTAGTAGCTAAAATTATAGTTCCTTGCTGGGATTCATAAGTCTTCACAAGGTAGTATAATGACCCTTTATTTTTATACATTAATATTAAATAATTTTATTGAATAATTAAAATCTAATACAATCTTATTCCCAAATACAATACTAGTTTAGTTCTTTTGGAAACACTGAATCATAAACACTGGTATATAATTAAAATATATTATATCCACCTATGTCCTTCTTATCTAGTACCATTATTATAAACATCACGCTTAATACACATATTTATAACCTGGGAAAGGAAACATAAAAAGGGGTGAGCTGATATTCTCAATAAGGTCAAACAATGGATACATGTAATCATAAATATAAGCATGAGGGTATGAGAATGTGATCGTAACATTAAATGATCATATTCTAAATATCAAATGATTGTAAATATGAATCAGGGAATAAAACATGATATTTCATAATAATTGAATCATAAGTAAATTAAGATCATCAGCCATGAAATCATAACATAGGAATAAAAATTGGAATTGTGGAAGACACATAAGCACATATAATGATTTCTATAGTAGTCAAGGCATCGATTCCTAGCCCATATTAGTGATAAAAGTCTTCAATTGAACTGGTTTCTCACCCAATACCATCCATGTATTACTGAAGCAATTTCACTCCTCATTCCAGTATTGTAATAATAATATGAGTTCATTTATCATTCTATCCATGTATATCTCATGAGATATAAATCATTAACCAGTGAATTAAAGGGAGATATAGGTCCCACCCATCTCAAATTAAAATCATACATACAAGATCCATAAGATCCAAAATAATAATTTTATAAACCATGAAATGAAATGGGTGTCATAAAAATTTAATAATATCATGTCATATTTAAAAGAGATCGGTTTCAGAAACATTCCTTCTATTAATAGCCAATGAAAATAAGGGGGTTTCATAATCATATAACTAATGAAAAGGGAATTTTTTATCCTTAAACATCATGGCTTTAATAAATAAACCATCAAAATAAATAATTAAATGAAACCTTGTATCATATCCTCAATAAGACATGAGTAGCACCAATAGATGTCATAATAAATGAGAAATATTTTTGAAATATTTTTTAAAAAGAACTTCATGTTTAAATTATCCTTTATCCTTTGAAAAAATATTAATAAAGAATAAAACCTTTTGAAAATATATTTCTTGATTATAAACTTTAAAAACTATAAATTAATCATTAAAAAAAATCTGAAATCCTTTTCATTTCAAAACATTAAGAGGTTCTTGAAAATTTTATGAAAACAATTTTTCATTGAAATGATTTTAAATAATCCTGATAAAATTAAAAATAATTTCATTAAAAATATATTTTTATAATAAATATTGAAAAAATAACCTTTTAAACTTGGAGAGGAAGATTCAATGAATTACAACATGAAAATGCGTACATCCCAAACATTCCTTTTGCAACATACAATGTTTATAAATTCCCATGAATAGAAAAACAACAAGAAGGTTCCTTTTTTTAAACTATTTCTATTTATAAGGTAAAAAATGATATGAATATATTTTTTATATCATATTATAAATGTAATATATTCTTTTAATCCATTTAGAAAACATTTTTTTAAAGGAATATATATTTCTGATAGAAGAGAGTGGTAAATAGATGCTTTATTAAAGAAACATTATTCACTATCTTATATATTGAAGAGTGGAAAATGGTACCAGTACATTTATATATCATGAATAAAAATAAGAGAAGAAAATTAGTGAGATTTATTAAGATATGTATCATAATATTTCATTTAGGCAAACATAATCATAAATAATCCGTGAAAACAATGAGATCGTTTCAATAAACTCTTACATCTTTGTAACTTTGGACCGTACTCCACAGGTAAGAAGATGAAATTACAAAAAGCGTGAAATATCATGAAAACATGTCTATTTATGATATAACATTTCAATTTCATTATATAAACATCTTGGGAAAATATACAAGCATAACCTAGCATTTGTCTCAAAGAAAGAAAATTAAGAAAACATTGCTCTATAGATATGGTAATTTTTGAAATATAAATAAAATAAAATAACGATCATAAAATATATATATGTTAATATCCATAAATTTATTTAAAATAAAAATTTAATAGATCCTTACGAATTATATGCATTATTAAAAAGAATTTTTGTTGAATATAGCATATATCTCATGTTAATAAAAATTGAGTTTCAATTCCCTTACATTGTTTTTTAAATCTCATTGTACACATTAAAATATCTTATATAAAAAATATATATTTATTATAAATCTATCAAATAAAAATATTAATACTTCTAATACAATATATTTATTGATCATGGTTTTATATTTCCCGCTTGTTAACAATTATATGTTATGGTTTAACTTCGGGTAATATTCGCTTCGTGTTTCAAATGTGTCTTAATTTGTTATACATATAGTCAATAAATTTATATCATACTTTCCAGAATTTAAAACATGATTTAAAAATAATTTTTAGTCACTATATGTGTATTATTATAATTTATTTAATATATATGTATGAAACTAAATACATCATTCATGGAGACAGCAAGTCGTACGTACCCATGAATCCGATTTCCATTTAATTATCATTTTGTAATAAAGAAAGTAAAATACCTATATGTATACATATACCAATATTGTTGTATCTCTATTATATAATATATATCATATATATGCACTAAAACCATAATTAATACATTATATTTTGTGTATGAATGAATCAAATCGCTTTGAGGGGTTGATAGACTACACATCACGAAACTAAATAATCATATTAGAAAAATTGAATGTATACTGATATGTGCATTAAAAGAATTAAATATGATTAAATTCATAATAAATATAATATATGACATATATAAATACGGTGTCAGTCATAATTTCCACCATGATATACAGTATGTGAAATATTAACAATCATCGTTTCGTGAGGTGGTAGTTCTCAACGCACGTAAACAATATGTTTGTTACCCATTAGATGGAAGTGTGTGTAATTGTATGATGAAACCATGTAATTAAAAAATATTATTATATTTAGGATACTGTGTTTTATACATAATTTAAAAATAGTATTCGATGGAGTGGATATGGAAACTAGGAGAGGGGAGTTTGAGGTAGGGTGTTACCTTTTAAAATTTTTACTCATTATGGTTTTCACCAAAGGGATTCCTTTGAATGATTTCTTCCCAAGAGAGTATTTATTGAGTAATTGGGGGTATTTTGGATATATTTGGGAAGATTTTGGTAGATCCAATGTTTCTTGTTAGGTCTAAGGAAGTGGGAGGAGATGATTCCTTTTAAAATATAGGAGTGTCACTCCGGTAATATTTTGGAAAAGGGAATCCCCACCCACGTTTTATTAATTAAAGTGGATCCAATAACGGTAAAAAGTCTAAAACATGGATTATTGGGCCTAAATATGGACTTAAAATGTTTTTGGAAAGTGTATATGTCATTTCGAGCGTTATTTTTTTGGTTTAGTCCCTTATTAATCTTAATTTAGACTTAATTATTGTTATTAATTAAAATTATTTTAACTATTATTTTATGGAAAACTAAGTATTACATTTTATACCTTAAAATTTATTTTAATTCCAAATATGTAAACCATTTTTTTAAAATCAAAGACAATAAGTGGACGAAATTAATTTAAATATATTCTTGCAGAGTGAATGATAATAAAGGATTTTAATGTAAAAACATCCAATGGATCCTATTTTTTATAGTGAATATAAAACTAAAATTCATTATAATGACATAAATTGGATTTATTGATGAAATTTTATTCTATTGAAACATTAAAAACATTTTATAAAAAAATTTAACTCTATAAATAAAATATATGAAAAACCACTTTTGTGTTTAATTTTAGTATTTCCCTATTCATTAAAAAATGAAACTTCGAAAAAATACCACAACATAACCCTAACAAAATTTTTTTATTTAGAAAGTAATGTCTATCTTGAGATATAAAAATTTTTAAAATTCCAAATTTATATTTAATGTTGGTTCGACATCAAATTGAATTAAAAGTAACTTAATGAAAATATGGTTTTTTGTATAAAATTGGGTTTATTCTTATCTTATGCCTACAGATACTATCAGATTAATATTAAAAATATTTTATTGATTATATAGTATATATATTACATAAATATAACTCACTAATTTTTATTATTTTAATTTAATTGGATAAACCATCTTTGTGAGCCACAAAATTTTTTTCTCTAAAAATGATCCATTTATGTTCAAATGGTTATTATGTTCATTATTACTAATGAATTAATTTTATATTTATGTAAAACGTTGTTTTCTTAATATAGTTAATACTATTGTTACCCAATATCTTAATTTGTAGGATATATCTTAAAAAATAATATTTTATTAATATATAAATGACAGGTAAAACTTCGGCTTTCTTGTTACTCAACGAATTAAGGAGAGTTAGTCCAACATATAATGTAAGCTAACCTCAATGTTGCATGTAGATAAATCTAATCAATATGGTCTATTTAGTACCTAATTAAAACTTTATTGTGTATAATGTAATCCAAACATTGTTCATTAATATAATGTAAACTATTTTCAATGTTGCATGAAATGAAAAATATCAAAATGATTAAATTAATTCAAAAAAATATTTCAATAAATATTGGGATCTTAAATTCTACCCCTTTTAAATTTTATTATTCTTTTGAAATAAAATGATGATATAATGGGTTTAATACATTAATGTCACATATGTAAATACTTATATTGTAAAAA
The DNA here is from genome assembly GCA_963277665.1 of Viscum album. Classification (NCBI taxonomy): domain Eukaryota; kingdom Viridiplantae; phylum Streptophyta; class Magnoliopsida; order Santalales; family Viscaceae; genus Viscum; species Viscum album. The sequence goes on along the minus strand of OY728123.1, from coordinate 606,493,855 downwards.
TACAAACTAAAGCTTCTTTTAAAAAGAATGTTGGAAACAGTACGATTACCCAAAATATCATAGAAATAGGTTTCCACATATGTGAACATAGGTGTAAGTGAAAACATCGAAATTCAATAGAAATATAACACTCATCTTATAATAGAGAGTTCTAGATAACAATGTTAGTATAATGTTAACAGTCACAAAGCAATAATCTGCTATTAACTAAGGGACCATTTGATTCATCGGAAATAGTGGTAATACGATATATTTTTTTGTTTCATGAACCATTTTTCTTTATGTTTAATAATATTCATGAAAATATATATTTTGATGATTTTAGGAAGAGATCAACCTTTTTTGTTTCTCGATCCACATAAACTTTTTCATTAATAAATAAAGGTGATTTTTTCATTCTTGAATCAGTAACTGACCATGATTTCCATGATATGCAATCTCATTTTTCATCACTTACTATCAACACCAAGTTTTTATAATAGGCCATCTTATATGCATAAATACTCATGCGGTGAGATAAAACATTATTATGAAAAACATTATACAATGTTTAATATAATCTTTCCCTAAAATTTTAACCCTTTTGAAAGATGAAAATCCAAAACATTATGAAGAAGTTAAAAATTCATCTTAACATAGATCCTCCATATATCACATAGTGAATCCTTGTTGTCACATTTCAAAAATGTCCATAACTTCATAATATACTCTCTTTAAACATGGTAATAACCTAGATTACCCAAAATATTTATTGTACACATTCATTTCTACTTATTTTAATGTATATTGGATATATTCCTTAAATAAAAAAAGTAATATTGATAGAATAAACCACTTGTAAACATGTCCTTAATTAGTTACAAGGTAATTATTAATGTCCAATTTACATCTTATTTGACATTTATTTATCCAAAAAACATGTACATAACATAATGAACATCTTAAGGGTTATCTTTCCTCAGTAAAACATCAACTAGACACTAAATAATTTTTCCATTCCATAGAATACATTCAATATAATCATTCTACTTATTAAGAAGAAACATAAAATAAACAATCCATGCATATTTCACCTCCCAAAATACATAAATATTGAATCAAAATACATATACCTATTTATTATTACACTTCATCCATATGTAATAATAAAGATACCTCATCCTATTACTTAATACCTCCTTCATTTTCTACTTCCTCTATAGTCTCAATATCATCAGCAATATAACCATTACTCATACTACCATACTAATTCTCTTCAAAATCATTCCACTTAGTTAATCAATTTGCATAAGGAACATTCATTCCACACATAAATTATTTTAAATATTATGATGTACTAGAGAGGAAAATATTCAAAATTATTTGGTTAGCTGAACCCTTCCTTTTTTCTATTGCAGTCATATTCTTTCTGTCCTTATTATCCATAGTCAAAACACGTTATTACTCCTCTATGAAATTGACTAAGGGTATTCTTTCCAAATTCATGACACAAAGGAAACCAAATATTATTTCCCCCATTGTCTCCATTACATGAACTCCCAATGAACTCATTAATTATCTTCTTTGGTGAGGTTGAGAGTTATTTATGGCACACATTGTCGATCATGTTCCTTGGAAACTGATGAGGCATGATAAAAAAATCCATACATCTAGTTGTTATCCCATACTTATCGGCAAAATATTTTCCATCAAATTCAACTTTTTTCATATTATATCTGATTCCCTCTATTGGATAACACTAGAATGCATTTAATAGAAAATTTTTATCATAGTTTTTAACCACATAATCAGGACAGGTCACTTATAAAATTTCTATGTTATAAAACCATCCTTAATTTAATAATACTTAGGTTGATGCTAGGTTATTTATATCCAATATTTATTTATATCCTAAATGACCGTTTATGAAGATTTTGTTAATTTTTAAAACATATCCCATAGTAGTTTTAATCCTTGTGTACAACAAGGCCCATTATCGTGTTCCAGATTACACCGAGTCAGGCTTAGGACATTTTTTTAGGGTTGCTACCACTAGGTATATTGATGCCAGTTCCAAATACACTTTTAGTATATATTCATGGATATATTTCTGGTAAAAAACTCACCCAACCATTTAACAACATTCCAGGCTAGTTTTCTATATAGGTCCTTATTCTATGACTTATCCATACTCCTAAGAGTTCTCACTATGTTTCTATTATCATAGTTTTCAATGGTTAACTGATCCTTCACTCTGATACCAACTATATCCAATCTATATTTTCATATATTTACATTACAGACCATTGGTGGAATACTGAATATAGATTATAAATAGATTCCTAAAGACTATATTAGTTTTTGACAATAGAAACATAGAAACATAAACTCTAGTACATAAGTGAAATAAATGATCTCCCACTTGGGTCATCGGGATTTGTACCCTTCTTAGACACATCATACATAATATATATATTCATAAACTAGTAATGGAAACATAATAAGGGTTGAGCTCAGAACGTCATTATGGGTAAAAAGGGAGATATTTAAGAATAAACACAAGAATAAGGGTATGATAATGCAACCATATCGTTATATGATCATACATATCATATCATAAGATTATAAATATAAATCATGGTATAAATATTGATAGTCTATAAGATAATAATAACAAGGAAACAATATACATAATCTATTAAATCATAAAATAGGAGTAAAACATGGAATATTGGAATACACATAAGCATATATAATGATTTCTATAGTAGTCATGTCATTACTACCCAGACCATCTTAGTAGAAAAATTCCATTATTTAACCATGTTCACACCTAGTTTGTACCCTATTTTACAAATCCAAGTCCAATCATCATTATAACCCAGTAAAACTAAATCAAGATCATTTTCTTATTACACCCATGTCAATCTCATGAGATATGAATCATTTCCCAATGCATTGTACGCATATATAGTTCAAAAACATCAGAAAATGAAATTAAACATAGATGTTACAACATATCATAAAAAAATATCATAACCTTTGAAATTTAATGGGTATCACATACATGAAATCATATCATAACATGTAGAAAAGAGAAAATTTTCATAACCATTTAATCAATGAAAAACCCGTGAACAGATGTGTGTTTCATAAGTATATAAAACATGAAAAGGGAAATGGGTTTCATAAATATCACAAAATTAAAATATAAACCATCAATAACAATAATTGAATGAAGCTTTGGATAATATACAAAATAATTCATTATTAACACCAACAAATTTCATTTTATATGGGAAATAATTTTGATATATATTTAAAAAAACACATCATTATGAAATTATGCACACCCCATTGAAAACTAATACTTAATAGTGATAAAAAATTTGAAAATAATTTCTGGAGAATGGAAATGAAAACATTTAAAGTAACCATTGAAAATATTTTTGAAATCCTTTTTCCTTTGAAAACGTGAAGAGGATCTTAAAAATATTTTTTAAAACAATTCTCTTTGGAAATAAATAAATGAAGGGTGATAATATTTTCAAAATTATTTCTTTGAAATAATTGTTAAAAACATTATTATATTTACCATTTTAATGATCAAACGGATAATTGAAGTAAAATATTGTAGGTAAATAAATACATCACACAAATTCCTTCTCCATTATTAATTTTTTTTCAAAATTTCCACAATACTACAATGATAAGAAGATAACTAAAAAACATTTTTCCTTAAAAGGCAAAAAAATAGTAAAAGATTATTTTCAATATCATAGTAGAATATTATAAGATTCTTTTAAACCTTTTAGAAAACATGGTTTTGAAGAAACAAATATTTACAACTAAAGAGAGAGGTAATGTCAGCCATTCCAAAAATGCATTTTTAAACTATCATATGTACCAAAATTGTGAAAAAGGGTTTCCAATACATGAATATAAGATCAATTACTATATTATAAGAAAATATATGAGTGTATTAAGATAAAGATCAATATTTTTCATCAAATGATGAAAAATCATAAACAATAATTGAATGTGTTGAGAATATTTCATCAAACTCTTACCATATGGTAACTTTCAACCATACTCCCAATGTAAACAAATTAAATTAAATAAATCATAAAATATCATGAAAATAATTATACTAATGATATTAAATATCAATTTCAGTATATACAAATCATGGAAATATATACATTCATAACATGTCATGTGTCTCAAGGAATGAAAATTGAGATAAAATTATATTATCAATTTGGTATCTTTTGGAATATAAACCCCATGAATGAAATGTTATGAAATTTATATTTAAATATAAAAAAATTATTTATAATATTAATTTAACCCATCCATGGTGGGTGTACCCATCAAACAATAGTAATGTGTGGTGAATAGATTATATATCTCATAGAAATTAAAAGTGAAAATAAATTCCCTTACCTTATGTTTTGAATCTCATCATATTAATTCAAAACACCACTATAATAAATATCAATTTATTATAAGTATATAAATAAACCATTTTATTACTTATAATACCCTATATTTTATGATTATGGATCTATACTACCCTATTTTTAACAATTCTATGTAATGGATTAACTGTAGGTAATATACGCTTTGTTTTTCCCATGTGTCTTAATTTTTTATATCATTGGTCCTTAAATTTATATAATGATTTATATAATTTAAAACATGATTTAAATATATTATATATATTTTTTATTTTTTTTATAATATTCCATATAATATAGATGTATGAAATGGAATACATAATTCATGGAGATGATAAGCTGTACAAATGTGTGAACCCTATTTCTGTTTAATTTTCGTGTTGAATGAAAGAAAATAAAATACATATATGTATATATATAATTATTAAATTAGATTTATTATTTCATATATGACAAATATAATAACTTAACCCATAGTTAATATATTCCATGAAGTTTATGAATGAATCAAATTTCTTTGTGGGGCAGTAGGACACACATTCTCAAAAGTAATTATCATATTTAGAAAAAATGGAATGTAAAATCATATGAGTTTGTAAAATAATATAATATGATTAAGGGAATAATAAATCTAATATATAAAAAATAAAGATAAATTTTCATTCATAATTTCCTCTATTGGAGGTAGTAAAAGAAAATATGGACAATCATTTTTCATTGAGGCGGTAGTTCACAGTACATGTGAACAATATATTTATTATCAATTTTATGGAAGTGTGTGTAACTATTGGTCGAAAACATAACATAAAAATTCTTAGTATATTTTTTATAATGTTTTTTTGTTCAATAATGGAATGAAAATATCTTAGGTAGTTGAGAATGAAAATAATAGAAAGGAGTTTGAGGGAGGGTGCTACCTATTAATCGGGATAATCCTTTTGGTTTGCACTAAAGGTCTACCTTGGAATTTTTTTACATCTGAAGTATGAATGGGGATGGGAGGGTTTTTGGAAGATAAATTGTATGAGTGGTTTTGATACAATGTTTCTTGAGATGTTTTATGAATTTGGAGGAGATGATTAATTTATAATGGTGGAGGAGTGTCACACTTGTAACATTTTACAAAAGGGAAACCCTGCCTAGGTTTTTTATTGAATGTGGTTCCAATAAAGGTAAATTATAGATACAAGGGAGTATTGGGTCGAAAAATATCCATCCAATGTCTTTTTTAAAAGATTATAAGTCATTTTGGGGTTTATGGTTATGGTTTAATCCATTGAATAGATAAATTTAATAATAATCATTACAATTAATTTTAATTAATTTCACTAATATTTTTTGTAAAAAACTATGTTTACCATATTAAACATTCTAAAATATGTTGATTCAAAACATTTAATCCATTTTATTAAATTCCAAAAAACATTAGTGGATGAAAAAAAATTAAATATTATCCCTCATCCGGGATGACAATGCATGTTTTTAATGTAAAATTGTTCAAATATTTTTATGTGTTTTTTTGTCAATTTAAAAATTAAAATGATTTGAAAAACCTAATTTTCTTTATAGTTAAAAATTTTATCTATTAAATCTTTAAAACCAACTTAAAATAGACTTTTACAACATAAATAAATTAGATGAATTTGTTTTGATATATTAGTATTTTTCAGTACTTATTAAAAAATAAACTTCACATGAAAATGCCAAATGTACAAAATAACCTAATTTTTAGATTTAAAATTTAAAAATAAGGTTTATTTGGACATATAAAATTTCTATAAGTTCTAAAATGTTTATTTAATGTAGTTTTGGAATCAAAAGGTGGTAAAAGTAACATATTAAATATATATGTTTTCATATAGAAAATTGGAGTTTTTCTTATCAAATTACTATGGAATCTATTGGAAGATTATAAAAAATATTTGGATTAATATATAATATATATATTATATTAATATGACTCAATAATTATAATTTATTTAATTTAGTTGGATAAAACAACTTTGTGAGCATAATAATAATTTCTTATAAAAATATTCCATTTATGTTCAATTGGTTTTTATATTCATTATGAAGAATCAATTCATTTTATATTTTTTTAAAAAATATGTTTTAAATTATTTTTTAAAAATACTCATAACTATTAACATAATTTTCTTGTTTGGTCTTAAATAATAAAATTTTAACAATATATTTCTGTTTAGAAAAACTGATTCTTGCTTGATGTGCATGCCGCTGAGGAATATCAGTCTTATTTGTAACATAATATAACCTTAGTGTTCTATTTAGAGAAGGCTAAAAATTATGTTGCATGTAGTGTTTTATTAATTTTTCGTGGTCTATAACATTCTCCAAACATGAATTTTTAATACAAAATAAACTATTTTTAGTGTTTTTTGAAATGAAAAACATTAAAAATATTAAATAATGTCGATAAAATTATTTCAAAAAATCATGGATTTTTATAGGAAGACTATGTAGTCCACCATATAGCTTGATATCAACATAAAATTATTCTACTTTTATCCAATTCTACTAGGTACCCATTTCTATTCAACTATGTAGAGAGTGGCACTCTTAAGGCAATGATGTTTTTTGTATTAGCACGCGATAGATGATGGGAACACACTTGGTAACCATCATTTCCCAGTAGAGAAGAGTAATGAAATATTCATGTACGAATCACTTTAGGCCTTCACATCATATATTTATTCATCTGGATAATTTTTTTAAACTACAACTAGGAAAAAATGAAAAAAATAGAATTCCCTTAACTGATTTTGATTATAAAAACACATGTGTGGCTCCATAATATCCACCTTTTGATGATAAAAACACTTATTTAATATTAAAATAAATGGAATGAGATATTTAAGATGTAAATAATAAAAGGTAAATTCAAAATTTTTTAAAAATAATTGTTATGTGAAAGGGTAAATTTATCCATATAAATATGATCATTCTATAAGATTTATTCTTCACTTTTGAAACATTTTTATTTTTATCTCCCATAACATAAACATTTATCTTTTATAAACCGCTTTATCCCTGATTAACACCCATCATTTTTCATTCATTTTGTTATGAATAAAACATATAAATAAAAGGGTGAGATTGATATGAGATAATACATGCATAATATAATTAATATTAACATAAAAATTGATTTTGAATTTTTTAAAAGAATTGTAAAAAAAGAAAAATATTTTCCAACACTGCCAAACATTTGAGAAAAACACAATCGAGAAGAAATAAAGAATTAAAATTATAAAAATTACATTAATTTTTACCCAATAATAAAAATAAAATAATCTAATGAAATGGTTTTATTGAATATTTCATTTAACATAAAATATTTTATATTTTATTACAACATGATATCTCTTTTGGTGTTGTGGTTTCAAAAAAATGATGCATATTATCAGTGAACTTACTTTTTTTAAAATAAATAATATTTTCCTAGATTTTTATGGTGCTAGAGCTGTCACATTTAATTGGAATAAGTAAAAATGTTAGAAGAACATATATTAAGTGTTTTATTAACCACGTAATTTATGTTCAATAACTCCCACTAGAAATATATTATTCTTTGATTTTATAAAGAGAAACTAAAATTATCTATTTTACTACTCTAAGAGATTTATAATAGTCCAATACTATGATGTGTCACTCTTTTAGTTTTCATATCTTGTTTACATTCACCAAAATAATTTATGGGAAAATAGAATGATTCAAGAGGTCCCTGTAGGATTTTAAAAACCACTATTTTTATAACCTTTTTGAAAATGGGAAATCTTTTGAATAGATTTTATGCATGATTCTATGGGATTGTCTTGAAATTTTGATAAATTGAAAAAAAAAATATTTGGTCGGGTCATAATAAGGTAATGTAGAATATAAATTAGACTTCAATAATTCATGTTATAAACCAGTTTACCAGATTCATCTAATGTATTCTTATATTAAATAGTAATAGGTGTACAAATTTTCTTAGCATGATGTTTGAAAAAAAAATTTATAATTTCATTACTTTATTATCCTTAGTATAGTACAGTTTCATTCTAAATATGAGAGGTTTAAAACCATGAAAGAATTTTTACTCACCCATAAATCTTATTAAAAATTATTTTCTCTTAATATTAGAAAAATCATTACAAATAGATTCAAATGTGGACCCAAAAATTACATCATCAATATAGATCTGAATGATTAAAAGATTATTTGAATCATTTTTTAGATATAAATTTCATTCTTATTTTCCCATTTAAAAAGAATTTTAAAAAGAAGTGGTTATCCATTCATATCAAGACCAATGTTCTTGTATTAAAATATATAATTATTTAGTGAAATAATGGTTCTTATAGAATTTGGAATTTAAAATCAAGGGTGTTGGTCAAAAAAAAATTTAAAATAAAATAACTTCTAAAATTAATTTTAACAATTATTTAAAAAATTATGAAATTTAAGTTGGAAGTGAAATCCATAAGTAATAAAATGGAGTATATATGAGTAATAGGGAATAAGGGTTCACCATAATAAATTCAATTCTCTTAATAATATCATTTTTCAACAAATCCATCTTTTTTTGTGTGATGATACATTTCTCGTCTAATTTATTTTTAAGACACAATTTTGTACTAATAATGTGATAATCATTTGTTATTTCAAATAGATTCTAAACATTGTTCCATTGGAATGGGTTTAACACCTTTAGCAAAAAAAAAATAATTTTTCAACATTAATAACATCATCATGATTTTTGTTTTCCAAAAACAAAATAAAATAATAATACCAAACTTATTTTATGAAAAACATTCTAGTTTGAGTATCATATTTCAAATTGTTGAATTTTTTTAATTGTATAGTCTTTGTAATTTTTTATAAGCTATATTTAATATAGTAGAAGGTAGTTCAACTTTATATGATTTTTGATGAGGTTATATTATTCAATTTTAAATGGTAATGTTATAAAAAAGCATTAAATTGAAATAATGGCTATAGAATATTTTCCATTAATTTGATATGAATGTATTATTCAATGGATTTTGTTCATTTATGGAATAATTAGTAGTATTAAATTTATTTTATTAACAATAAAATATTCAATTTTCATATTTTATAATAAATTTACCTAAATATTTTTTGGTGCTGATAATTTAATATTTACATCCAAACTATTTGAAAACTCCAAAATTATTAATTATAATTTTTTCACAGATCACAAGGGGCCCTTTTGATAAAGAGTCTTATGTGGACATAATTTATCATTTAAAAAGTGGTATTGACTAATTCATCTCAAAATTATTAATGTTGTTGGAAATCAATAAAGCATGATCTTTAAATAACTTAATGATTTAGATACCATCTTTTGGTTACCCATTTTATTTATGTGTTCATGGAGAAGAAAAAATTTGGAAATAACTATAGGAAGGAAATATTTCATTAAACTCGGTATTATTAAAACCTCCAACTTAAATAATTCCAATTGAAATTAATTTTTCACATTTTGATTTTTTCCATATTGTTAAATATTATAATGACTTTAAAGGCCTTAGTTTTGTTTACTAATAAAATACCCAGGAAAATATTTTATAATAATTTAGAGTTTATATAGAATATGATTTTATTTATATTATTTTAACTTCAGTTATTCAAAATATAAATTTGTTGACAATATCAGGAGCTAAAGAGTACAATACATCTGATTTAGTTTTAAAAGTTTTTTTTTTCTATTCTTACCATGTTTCCAAGGAACACAGACTACATTATTATTAAAATCAATTTTTTTAAAATTAATTTCTTGATGAATTTGGTAGAGATTAATGAGTGTATTTATTCTATAATGACAAATGCCTCTATGTAAAATATGAGTCTCAAAATCTTTAATTCTCGAACAATAAGCATATTTATAAGCAATAGTTTTAAAAATTATAATATAAAAAATTTGAAAATGAAAAGTGATAATCCAAAATTTTCTTTTGATATTCTTAAAAAAATAATATATAATTTTTTAAATATATTTTAAAACCATTACTGCATAATTAGATATTTATTATAATTTTATTTCAAACCATCAATAAATAAAATTTATTATATAATAATTGAATTATCAAAATAGAATGTACTTATATTAATGATGTTAATTATTATATTTTCACCAAATGTAACATATCATTAATCAAGATTTTAAAGATGGATAAAATAATATTGGACCCAAATAGGTGTTGATACAATCCATTGTCCATATATTAAATTTATTTTTAAGATTTTATCTTCAGTTACATTTCCTATAAAATTAAGAAATAATTCCTTTTATGTCCTAGATTCTGTTTCTAAATATGTTATTCAAGAGGGATTTTGTTACCAAATATAAGTTTAATGAAATTTATGACCTGATATATGAGTAGAAATATAAATTCCATTTTTTCCATAGTACCAGTTTTATTTTTATTTAAATTCACTAATTAGATATATGGTTTTAAAAAATAAATTTAGAAAAAAAATTGTCAAAAAGTATTTACAAATAAAATATTTTATGAAGAAATATAGTTTTTCAGAAAAACCAAAATTGAATGAATTTTTCTCGGTTATTAAAAACCAAAATTTTATTGTGTGTCTATTAAAAATCAATAAATGTTTTAAGGGTGTTTTTATTATCATTGATAGTTGATTTTAATGGATTCACATTTTTTGTTCATTAAATTTTTTTGGTAATTAATCCTTTTATATTGTGTGTTTATAAAAAAAATTAATTAGTTGAGTATATTTATTTTTATTCCCTTAATTCATTGAAGTTAGTTTTAAAAAAACCACATTCATGTGGATCATGGAAATATTTTATAACATTTTATCTTATGTTATTGGATGTATATGAAGATGAAAATGAATTTGAGGAGGAAAAAGATGGGGAGTTTGGGTTTAATTCTTCAAAAACCATGATTTTTACCATGAGGCACTTACCTATTTCAACTCATTACTATCTTGATAATATAGAACTATAAATTTCATAATTAGAGAAAACCATGAAATATTTATTACATTTATGGTTCTTCTCCTTCTTTATCATTTTTATTAAGGGGAGTTTTGGCCATATGTTTCCCTTATTTTTTCATTAAAATAAAATTACTTCTTATTCACTTTTATCATCTTCCTATTTGGAATATTTGTATGATTATTTAATTGAATGAAGTTTTTCATGTTTAGTGGTAAACGAACCATTTTATTAGCTTCATATGAATCATCATAAATTTCTTTGCATTTGAATTATTTTTTACATAGATTCTATAACAAATTTTCATTTTTTATCTTCATTGTAATCTCATGGGACATGATAGATCTATTTTTCTCCTCGAAAATAATTTTACTTTTTTCCTTCTTCTCTAGAATCACAGTCACCTTGGTTGACTCTGAGAGAGGATAACCATGAGGATTTTATTTACTAATCTTCTTGTCAAAAAATAATCAAAAATATATTTATTTAATTTTATAAGAAAATAATGTTAATAAACATATTTTTAATAGGTAATTTAAATTAATGATAAAAAATATATAATCTTTTCTAATCATATAATGCATAGTATCTTCAACATTATTTGTCCCATAATGTGTTACTTCAAGTGGTTTCAATATTTTATGGTCTATTATAAAAGCAAAAATTTTATTAAAAAAATTATTATAAAAATAAATCTAAATCATTTATATAATTCTAATTCTTATAAAAATATGATATGTATTATGATGTCTATTTTTCTCTTATTCCCAGACGGTGTATATAAATTCATAAAAACATTTAAAATATGGTATCATATACTACCATGGAAAATAAACACATGAATTTTTTAATATCTATAGTCATAACTAATAAAAAATTTCATGACTTATCGAGTATCCTTTGAGACCTCCATAGGTGTATTAAAAATATTCCATTTAAAATGATTGTAAATTTAAATCAATTAAGATATTTTCAATTACAACTAATATTAAAAACAAAAACATTAGTTGAAAAAAATGATCTCTTATATTAAAAAATATAGGTCAATGATGAAATGGGTGTGGATAAAATTAATTTTTTAAATTTATGTTAAAAAATAAATTTATATATAATTCAATAAGTCAATTTAATAATGTAAAAATAAATTTAGAAGAAAGAAAGGTAGAAAATTTAACATTATTACTATGATACCAACATTTTGTAAATTAAAAATTCACATTTTAATAAATTTTTTTGGAAATAGCTCAATAATGATATCCTATATCCCCTACCCTCATGAAGGATTTAGAGGTATTTATTTCTCCGTTGGTTTTAAGAGAAAAACATAAAAGTAATAGAAGATGAATAAGAATAGAATCTTGTGGTTTAAATAGAAACCATGATCCAAAATAAAACCCTTGGGTATTTATGTAAACCAAGAACCAATTTACCTCAATTTAATGGTTGTGAGAACCTTAAGAAGAAAATTAAGGAGGATAAGGTTGGTTTTTAGAAAACATTTATAGAAAACAAATCACTCTCTGGAGTATTTACATGAATTTTAATGACTAATAAAAAAACTTTATGATAAAACATATAAGGAGTATAGAATTCAATAAATTACAAAAAGGGAGAAATTGGAAAAAAATGAAAATGAAAATGTACTAAATCCACTAAATCACAATTTTTCGTTTGAAAATTTGATGATACTTGTAGATCACTAGAGAAATATCATTGGGTATCACCCAAGAATTTTTCATGGATGAGTAGTTTTCTTAGGGATTTTTTTGTTAAGATCCAAGCCTCATAGGGGGCCTATTTATATTCTTCATAGGAGATTGAGGACCCTTGTTTTGATACATTTATTTATATAGTTGAGTAAATTATTTGAATCCTTCATTTAATACATTTGGTTAATTATAGATTAAATCCATTGGGTATCTGATCTGATGACACTAGGTATTTAGTGCTATTATGGTAGCACCATGGGCAACTACAATAATCATTGTGTAGATGGTGCACTCCACTGGGTAGCTGGTGACTCAGAAGGAGGGTTTTTTTGGACAATTACTCTATGTAACATGTGACATTCAACCAAGTAGCTAGTGATACACCAATAGATAAAGTGTTCTTGTATATCACCATCACCTGTCCTGTTTATTTATTTATATTTTCATGAATATTTGAATATAAAAGATGCTTTTTACACATTAATTTTATATTATTGGTGATATTATGTTTTTATTTTGGATTTATGGAATGATTCTAAATTTATTATGAAAATGAAAATAAATAATGAATTTATTAGGCTAATAAAATATGGTGTTGTGACATGAAGAAACTTGACATGGCACCAAAAATATTGAACATAGATGATCGAATTGGTGAATTAACGATTAATATTATGTAACATGGTATACGGATGGTCAATTACCATGTTTTATGTTTCAAACTAAAGAAAAAGGATTAATCAAAGAAGAACTACCTGGGAAATAACATTACATGATATTTAAGTAATTGATGATGTGAACAGTGAAAGAATAATAGATATTAATAAAATCCTTGAGTTGTTTTGAACATTCATGTTATACATCATGTAACATGTACATGAGGTGAAAATGTTCGGAATGAAAAAAACACCCTGATTTATGGAAATTAATTGATAATACCATATTTAATTACTCAAGATCCCTCCAACCATGAGAATATTTTTTTCATCATTTTTATTTCCAATGATGGCGCCCAAAAATCATAAAGGACTATAAATATACATACATGCAAGATAATAAAGGGATTGGTTAGGAAATATCTATCTTTATTCATTATTGTAGGTATACTACTTCTTACGTATCCTTTTTTAATTATTTTTCAATTTATTTTCCAATATAATGAATTAATATTTTAATTCATGATTAAAATTTCCATCCAATTAAAATTTCATTTATCTATATATTTCTCCCTATTTATTAATATCTTTCTCTTCTAATAGTACACCATGATATATTTTTATATAGAAATGAAAAGTGACTAGCCCAATGATTGGGCATGGTGGAGGTTTCACAACAATAATAATTATTGAAGTCTAATTTAAATAAAATCAAAATATATTTATTGAAGATGTGAGAGTATTTCACAGGTGTCGCGGTAGTCCACCACAATGTGGGTCTCAATGAAATTTCTATTTTCAATCACGGGTAGGGATATTATGTTTTTAATAGACTTATTAATCATTCTAGAAATCTCACCAAAGATAGAGAATATAAATACATATATTAATAGTATTGGATCATTAAATTGAATTAAATAATAAAGGAACCCATGTAATAAAACCCTAGGTCCGAGAACATTATTCTTAAACTATATTATTTATATATATATCTACATTTACATATTATTTTTTCACTACATCACTCATCAAAAAACCCAAAAAATATGTTTTTGTTATGTAATAAAAATAACAAAAAAAAATATTAGGTGGAATATAATTTTTGATTGAATCGATTGTGTTTCTCTTGAAGTGAGATGTCCCGAAATAACCTATGTTATACATTAAAAAAATAAATCACCTTTTTCACCACCCTATGATATGTGCATTACAAGGGGTATCCTACTAAGTACATGGTGTATCTATGAATTGAGGACCATGGAGAAGAATCTCCAAGTTCCTATAAAATAATTTAATTGGTCCATTAATCAACTAGGATAACATATAAACACTATAACTAATAAACACTCAAAATAAAGGATAGAAACACCTTAACTGACTAGGATCATACTAACACATTATAATATTAACATATATAATACCCCATATACATCATTTGTCATTATTTTTATTTAATTTATAGGTTATGTTATTATAATACCTCTTTCATTGAATTATAATTCATAAATTTCTCAAATATGAAAGGGTATTTCTTGACTGAAATACCTTAAATTTTTTAATTTCGTTCCCTTTTTCTCCATATTAAAATTTATTTATTTATTTAATTTTTTTTTCAGTTTGAGTGTGAACCATAGATTTCGTCTTAACAATATAAAAACCAAACACAATAATACAAACAACCACTAATTATAAAGAATATATTTTTACCATTATTATTTAACTATGTTCTTTTTAGTTAGATATATTTTTTCCAATATCTCTATCTCCTTTAGTATTTTCTCCCTCTCTGATGAAAAATCATTTTTCTTACAAAATTGTCTTAATTTAATAATTTAATACTTAATTAAATTTTATAATTTTAAATAATAATTTCCATAAATTTTATGGGATATTTATCAATCATTTCTATATTCATTCATCTAAAAATAAATATTTAATATTTTTATAGATATTGAAATATCCACTTTTATTCCATTTATATTTATTAGTTTCATTCTTCAAAAATGTATTCTATATCTATCTAATCAATTTTTGTTTTATTAAAGAATATAAAACAATTTAAATGAATTTATTTTCATTTTTTTGAAGGTTAAAATATAAATTTATTTTAATTAACTTAATATTTTTTAAAATAAAGACATTTTTTATATTAAAAGTTGATATAATTTTTGGATTTATTTTTTAAATTTTAAAAACTACTTAATAAGTGATTTGATCCATGATTTTTATGATCATGAAGATAAAAATATAATGAATTCATATTTTTTATTTTCTTTTCAATTTTAATTTTATATTTATAGGCCCCATAGTTTATTTATTATTTTATAACACTCATGTTTTACTGACTAAATTCTCTTATAATATGTAACATTTAGGTAATTGAAATATGGGTATCATCTAATCCAATTCATTTATTGTGTTATATATTAAGAAATAGTTTGACAAATATTTCTATTTGATATGTTAATTGATAAGTGTTGTATGATTAAATTTATATTTCCACCTAAATCAACATAGATGGGTGTGAAAAAAGATCTAAAAACAATTTTTAATGAATTTAAAGTATAGCGGGAAATTTTGTTGTGTTATGAAAAGGGTTAAAAATTTGAAATTCACTATTAGTTTTAAGGGGTTAATTTTGAATGTAATTGGGTGTGAAAGAAATTGAAAATAACTAATCATAGTGATTTAAATAAAGAATATTGAAGATTATTGATTTAAGGATTGATATCCAATTTTGATTTCGTCATATTTTATAAAATAGTTTACACATATTATTGTTTATTAACAACTGAATAGATAAATATTCTTTTCATAAATCACCCTTGGATGAAGTATGTAGTGAAGAAAAATATACCAGTAATTACTATTTTATCATTAATCCATCCACTATGTGTGAACATGTATAATTTGAAGTATTTTAGTGAACTATATGTAAATAACATAAGAAAATCACAGTTGGGTTTCTATGATTCATATATATTGAAATTGTTTCATTGACATCAAACATGTTTTAGAAATTTTTAGAGACACACCAATTATTCTATCTTATTACATCATATATTTACAAAACTATCTAGATTGAGATATATGATTTATCAAAATTAGAATAAAATAATTAATATTTTAGTTAATTAAAAAAACAATTACATTTTCAATGATTATTTACCATTGAAAAAATAAACCATCAATGTATAAAGATTATTCATTAATGTCAAGTATCAAATAATAAATTTTTCTAATTAGGATTTCAAATCACTCTAAGGCTTCAACCAATCTATTTGATAGTCATGAAAAGTGGTAATAGAGGGGAAAAATATACATCAATAGAAAATAAAATCCACTGACTCTAGTAGAAACCATAGTTTTATCTGAACTCTCTTTCCCTTTGACTTTATCTTATTTTTATTGATTAATTATTCCTTCCAAAAATCTCATTAAACCACATAATATTATTACCCATAAAATTTTAATATTATTCCCATTATTGTTTTTCACGCCCTTAATCCAACAGGTTTAATTCATTACCATGTTCAATGGTTAATAGTGTAACTCGAGGCTTCATCATTTCCAATTTTGTAAAATGTTATGTAATTATAATAATGCCTAACATATCAAGATTCATTCCACGAGACAATATAAATATTCATTGTGCAGAAGATCAAACCATAGTGAAATAATTTAATTTTCCAATGCCAACTGAGTAAAATAAAAAACATATCAGAAATAATAGAATTTTATTATTTAAAAAAAATTATATCCACATTCATCTTGATTTTATGTTATCTATGATCCATAGAAGTTTCAAAAAATATGACATATTGTTCCCAACTGAGTAAAATATATTACATGTTATCATCCTCAAATAAAAATATCATTTGTATATATTCATGTAAAATAAAAATATGTTACATATCACCAAAATTAGGGAAATTATCCCATATAATAGATTGAATATGTCATGTATTAGAAATTATGAAAAAAATTCCTACACATTACATGATTTTCTATTTTTAGAAATATTCCACCACTAAAACATGTTACAAAAGACCAAATATTCTACGCATATAGCAAAACTTCATTTTAAAAAAAAATGTCACAAAACATCCAATTATTTAACGTATCACTAGTAGAGTTGGGAATTTTCATTATTCCACTAATTCCCAAGATATATTACTTATGATTATCTATGAAGACTATGTTATATATTCTCCAAAATTGTTTATATTTCTCAATATATTTCTAAAATTAATTCTACACCCATATTGAGTTTATCTATGATATGTTTAACACATAACGACACTTTTTTAAAAAATAAAAAAATACTATGAATTTTGTGTATCCTATAATAAATATATATTATTCAAAAAAATTAGAAGTTAAAGATTATGAAATTTTAAAAATTAAAAAAAAAATATACTTAGCATATAAAAATGATTTGACAATTTATAAAATTTAAAAAATATGTGAATTAATTAATTGATTTAAAAGTTAAATTTAATGAAATTATAAGATCTTTTAATTACCAGACAATTAAAATGTGTATTCCCATAAAAGTAAAAGTAATATTTCTGAAATAGATTTCCAAACTCTATAGAATATGACTCCCATTTTTTGATAGCCAAAGCACTTACAAATTATCATGAATCCTAAATATTTTTTATTTCATTTCTTTTATGTGTTACATCGAAATAATTTATAAATTTATTGTCTAATCACTACAATTTATAGACAAATATCTAGAATTATATGAATAATAACTCCATGTATGAATTTATGAAATATTATTCTCATTATAATATCCTGTTGGGGTCATTATAGGATAACTCAATTTTGACATCTCCACCAAATGATTCTTTAATATATGATTTTCATGAGGACTTTCTAGGAATATAATATGGAAAATTGAAGATATGTTCTTACCTGAGAATAATATTAGGTTAAATTAGTGGTTTTAAATTATAATTTCATCCCCGGAGATTATAGGAATCTTTTGGAGCCTTCTTCATGTGATAAACTCACATTCAGGCTATATATTTGTCATTAAACTACTACACAAATTATAATTTAGATAGGGGTGGCCCCTACTAAGCATATTTAATATTATATATAGGTTGGGGAATTCGAATCCCACTATAGAAGAATTCCAATAATTGGTTTGTGTTTCAGAATTCTAAAAATGAATTCTTTTCATTAAAAATAGGTATGAGATCACCAATATATTTTAAGTTTCAATAGAACTGAAACACTTAGTCATATTATTGAACATATTTTAGAGGTGTTGATCCCCATGAAAGAAAAAATCTAAGGAAAAAATAACTAATGCTACAAAAATCTACAATCACGAAAAAAATTTAATCATTTTATTGTGTCTATTTTATAAGTGATTTATATTATATGAAAATTTTGCAACATGATGATACTTAAAAAATTATCTTTTTATCTTCAATCATGTATTTACAAAATTATATCCTTTTTAAAAAAACTATAATCATTTCCAAAATGGACATCATAATAATTATGTTCATGATTTCATGGTTCTTAAACATTTTTTAATTTTAGGAAGTTTCCAATATGCTTATGGAAGTCTTATGTTTTTGTGTATATAAGTTAAACATGGATAGGGAATCCAATGGAAATTAAAATGAATTTTTATTTTGAGATCCTTTTCAAAATCACAATGTAAAAATCATGGGATGTATCTTTATGTCTTTTGGATACACTACTTCACATGATAATGAAATTACATAAAATATCAATGTGGTTGAAGTGAAAATACAATAATGTTTGTGTAATTTGTGTGTGGAATGTTATTCTTCAATCATTGTAAAACCTTTCGTATGTGGTACTAACCACCTTTCTGGGAATCATACAACCTAATGGATCAAATTTATGTAAATTAATTCATCCATGAGAAATATTTTCACATTAATATATTGTAATTCCAAAATACTTAGATGATATTTTTATAAATAATAAGGAGGTAGCTACTAAAAATCCGATACAATAACATTTATAATGATTTATTCTCTATTTTTTCAAATAATATTTTATAAATAAACCATATTTCATATTCTTTTATTTATCCCTATTTTCAATAATATAGTTCGGTCTATTTGGAAAAGTTATCATTATTATGAAAATATATGAAATTATTTCTCCCTATTTCCATTAACATGTTTTTCTCTATATATTTATTTTGTTCTACAAATATTCATGTTTTGAAGTAAGATTGGATCCTTCGAATTTCAAGATAATATGTAAACATCCTTACCCCAATTTAGAAGGCATCACTCTTCCATTTCATTATAGATATATGATTTTATTGATTTTTCTAAAATATATATATCAAATTTTAATGGAGCTACTTTATCTCCACTGAAATACAATAAAATTATTTATTAAAAAAAATTAGTTTAGATCTACTAACTCCATCATCCTCTCTTGAGTTCAATTGTGATTCATACTTTAGCATCTTCAGAATAATTGTTTGGGATTTTGAGATTTTAATGCGGTGTCTTATTCTGTTTATTCAAGGATGGTTGGGAATAAAATCGTAAAATTTTATTGAAGGGAAAAATAAGAGTAATTTAAATAGAGTATTTTCACTAAAATGAATACATGATTCATTTATTAAAATATAATCAATTTTTCAATATTTTTAGTATGTTATTTATTATTTTTATTACATAATTATATATTGGGTTTATTTAGAAATTATAGAATTTTAAAAATATTTAAACATGGTTTAAGAAGTGTTGAGTCTATGAGGAAAGTGATATTAATGTAGGGATGAATTCCAAAAAAAATTGTTCAGAAATCCGTAGTTGTTTCATGATTTTCCCAAACATTGAATTTGAATCCTATTTATTTCCTCATTGTATTATGTCAATTTCATTAGAAAAATTAGTTTCTCATTGTTATAATAGGTTCAAAATTTATAAATGTATCCACATTGAGATCATAATGTTTTATACAATAATAAAGGTATTAAACACTTAAATAAAATTGGACAAGAATAAATAAATTGGAAATATTAAAGCTACTAAGGTTTTCTTCCCACAAACATGGTTGATGAAATATCCTCAAAAAATTATAAGAGATATACCAATTGGAAATATATTTATTCTAAGAAATAAAATCAATCAGTTTTTAAAGAATTATTATATATGGTGGTCCTATTGATAGATAGGGTGGAGGTGTGTAATATACTTTATCAGTGTTGGTTGTAGATATCAATGAATCTTTTTAAACCTATTCCTATTGAAATTAAATTGTTTCAACTATACTTATTTAAGGATCTACATAACACCAAAGGGGTATACAATATTGGTAATTCAAATACCTTCCCCTGAAGAATTATTTTTAGATAGAATCAGTTTGATTTTGGAGTTATAGAGAAGAACTTGTTCTCCCTAGTGAAATTATTTTTCTAAATTACTTTTTCAGGTTCCAATGATTTACTATCAATGAAAATAAAAGAGTTCAAATAATAACCTCTTATGATTTCTTCAACCATACAAAGATATTATAAAATTTCATTCTGAAATATTTCTACATTGAGATTCATCTCCTTTACTAACCAACAAGCCTTGTGATCTATCTTTATAGGTATGAAACAACACATACCATATATCAAAGAATATTTAATCATCTAATGGGTGGTTTATAAATTCTTATATAATCCCATAATATGCCTTCTAAAATTTCTCTCTAAAATGCTAAAAAATTTGATATTATTTCTCAAAATTAAGTAAATATCTTATTTTTAGACATCATAATGACCATTAGATTACTGATGGATGGGTTTTGATATCTAATAAATACTCTATACAATATCAAAATTTCTTCCATGATCTTATAAAATATTTTTGTTCATAGATCGCTGATGATTTCTCTTAGAAATCTAACTCATTAAAAATTGTTAGTCCAAAAAATGAAGAACAAAATTAGGTTCATCGAGTTTGGTAGGTTTATATTCCAAAAATATTTAAACATATTCCTATAACAATAATATGTATGATTTTATAAAGTACATCGGAAAGGGTCAAATGATTTATATTCACGAAATATCAAATATTTCACAAATGCATATTTTATTTTACGAAACACATTTAATTTTGTCGATTTTCTAGTAAATGAGTAATGATAACATCTTTCACAAAATTAATTAGAATATTTAAATAATATAGGGGGTATATAATATATTTTTAGAAATTACTAATTTTAGAATGAGTTCCCAAGTTCCCAATATAATATAGGGTATATATAATTTATAGAGAAATATATAGCATAGTCCTGTGAAAACACCACTTGAACATTTGATCAAAATAGTTATTACAATGACATATAATTTTACAAAAATGTAACCCTGAGTTATATTTTATCCTTATAATTTTTTGTGGGTTAAACTGAAATGAAAATATATAACATACCTAAAGGATTACCATATCATTATACTAGGATACCTATACTTCAAATAAATATAACCGATCTTCTATAATTGAATCATTTAAAGGATTGTAAATTGGAACCCGTACCTTATTAATATGGTGAAAACATCATAGATAGTATAGTATATAATTTTAATCTATGATATTGTATCTTATTTCTAGATAAAAATCATAGATAATAATCATCATTCAAACCATCTTAATTTATTTTTTATGCCTTCATTATTAGGATCCTAAGTCAAGTGTGATAAAAAATGAGTAACCTTAGTTCAATGTAAATATGAACTAAATGTATCAAAAGATTTTTGTTTTGAAAACCGTTTTTTTGATTGTTGTGTAATGGTTCTAATAAACATAAAATGTTTTTAACAAATGAACTTATGATATCTTTTAATTCATTAATACAAAACAATTCAAATATATTAGATTGAAATATTACAATAAATATTCTAATGTTCATCCCTAATTTTGTTTATACATTATTGGTAGTGTAATCGGGTTTTAATTTATTCCATTATATAAATCCCTAAATACATCATAAAAATTTAATTCAAAACATATTAAAATATATCTAGTCATTGGAATTAAAATATTACTGAAATCATTTATGAATTTATCATAAAACCCTTCATCCATATGAAAATCTCTAACATGACTCACATAGGTTGGGTAAGGTATATAATTTTTCACTCAAATGTTGGACTTTTCATATCAATAATTTTTTTTGAAATAACATGACCCATCAATATTTTAGTTTCTCATAATAAATTTAAATTATTAAAATTCAAATTAATGATCATTTCAATGAATGTTTTGAAATCAATTCCACAGTTTATAAAATGGTGATCAAAATAGTTTTTAAAAATAATAATTCCATCATGAAAAAGATATTTTTATTCTTCAAAATTATTTATGAAAATTATTTTAATTAATAATTTTAATTTACTAGTATAATTTCACAACAAAAATGAATCATTTATTTTGGAAAAAGAGCCTAAGGGGAATTTAAATGTTGACTTCACTTAGTCCCCCGGTGAAATGGGAATATGAATGTATCTTAAAAATCCATCTAAAAATAAATGATTATTCCCTACTAATATATATGAATTTATCCTGTTAATGTTAATGGGGAAATCATATTTCATAGGGACCGTGTTCAATTGTATATAATCTATAAAAATTCACAAACTATATTTTATTATAATAGGTGTTAATTAATTTATCATATTTTTAAAAGTAATTATCCAAATTTTAATGGGAACAATGTAGATAGGACTAACCCATTGTGATTAAAAAATGGGTTAGTGGATCCCTAATTCTAAAAAAAATATATGTCTCTTTCTAGGAAATAATTATCATACTTCAATATATTTAACATTGGGGATTCCTAAATTGTGTTAAATTTTTTTAATGAAAATGCTATTGTATTGATATTTTTCTACTTGTTCTAGGAATATATTCTAGACTGATGTCTATGTCATTAACATGTTCACTTAAAAAATTATATATGTATTTGTTAGAAATAAAATTAAAATTTTCTATAATTAATTACTACAAACTTTTACCCTTCCATTATTTATACTTATTTTAGGTTGATGGGGAATGGATTCAATTCCCCGTTAATGCGTGTTATCAGCATGGAATGAGATTTGTTTTTCTCACTTATATAAAATGATATTATTATAGAAAAGATAATATATTATCTTCTACATCATTGAAAAAAAATCCTCTAAAGAAGTTGGTTATTTATAATTTTTCTATGATTTGTAATGTTTCTCAAAATTATTCTATCAATTAATTATAAAAGTTCCAAATAATATTTTCACTCCAAAAATAAATAATTTATTTTAATATAATTGATTATTCATTATGAACATACTCTTTATTGTGTGACAATGTGATAATTAAATGATATTCTAGGGGTATCTCATGAAAGAAATAATGTGGAAATGTACAATGATCCAACCAAATTCCACATTGAGAGTTCCCTCAGATACATTTATTATAGAATTATATAAATTTAAGAAATTTATATAAAATTATTATGAGTGACTATGTCATGTACCATTATCCAAAATGTTATTCACAAAGATTATAGTTTTAATGATATGATGATGTTCATTTTCTATAACTTCTCCTCGGAAACCTACGAGAAATGTTATGGATCTGTTTTCATGTTTAACAACCACTCTATAGTATTTTTTTTCTCTCATATACTATGATTTAAACATAAAATTAATCATTACATTTATATATGATCATATATCTTATTAATCATCTTTAAAAATCAATGAAATAATTTTATAGGGGATAAAATATTTTCATGGATCATAAAACTTAGTAGGAAGTTGTGTGGTATATTATTGGCAATATATTATAGGGGGATATTGATTTTAATATTCTTGAATGTTATATAATATCATATTTAATTTACACCAGTTGTATCGTATTGTATTTTATCAATCAAAGATAAATAATAGCAAAAATTATTTCATTTACATATACTTATTTTGAAATGGTTTTTCTTATATCTTATTATTTCTCATAGAATTTTCTTCCTTGTTATTTTATTTTTAATAATAGTAATTTTTCTCAAGGTTTTGTTAAGATTACATATCCTCATTAATATCAGTTCATGGTAGGTTTTAGTTTGAATCGTGTGTGGAAATATGGTGAAATTATTTTCCAATGATGGTTTTAACATGGATCAAATTCTCTTTGCGGTATAGGTCTCATTGAGATGGTAGTTTCCCTATATTCTTGTATAGTATCTCTACATGACATCGAAGTGGGTTAATCAATTATTTTATATTATTCCTTAACTCCCCAACCTCTAATACTTTTGTGTTATAAACATGTAATTGTGATTTTTTAGGTTTTCTCATAAGGTTTATTTTGGAAAAATGGGGTGGTTAGTATGATGGACGTTTTTAATAGTTTTTATTTTAGGTATTATAGAATGGAGTAGTTAATTAAATCTTAGTTTGGTAGGGGATAACCTAATTTTGTGGATTCCTAAATAAATTTTGGGATTGGGAAAGTTTATTACGTCCATCACCTAGCAATTAAAACATCCTTTTCTGATATAATATTTTATAAATATGAGTTCCATGGAAAATAACATTACTTTCAATATAAATATAATATGAAGAATTAAAGACACAGACCTTTTATAGTGATTATTTTTCATTAAACTATTTGGGATATATTTTTCTAAACCGGGTGGTTAGTTCCATAATCTTTTAATCACTTAAGGGGGATTAAAAAATCTTATCTTTTATAATCATTTTTAACAGCACCTGTTATATCAAAATGATGGAATTAGTTGTTATATTTATAGTTATTTATCATTAATCTATTTTTTATTTTTCAATGAATGATAAAACTAATGATTTGTCAAGTAAATTACTATCACTGTATAGAAACACATGATTGAAATATATTAGGATGTTATTATCTTATATGGAATAGTGAGGGAAACTGGAACACAACATTTTAAACCTATCCTAGTACTAATATATAGTCTCTATTGATGGATTTTAGTAAAATAAATTTTATTCATATTTATATTCATCCCGATGTAGGTAAAAATATTTAGGGAAATATCATCTCAAGTTCATCATATCCATTCCCCTATCAAACATCTGGAATGTATAAATACATCATTGATACTCCCTCCAATGAAAATTGAATGTACATCTGTTTCACTAACTCCTCTACCACTTACGTGGGATTCACCATAGAGCACACTATGGTGATATTTTGATATTATTTTTAGGTTCATCAACTATGAGAAGATTTTTTCTAGGAAACAATTTCACAAGATTAGTGTTTAATTTAATATATATTAGCAATTAATTCATGAAAATATGAGTATTTTAATTTATCAATTAGTTTTCATAAGGAGTTATAAGATCCTTGTTAGTTATTACTTCTTGAATTGTAGGAACATAGTATACAATCAATTTTTTATAGGAATCATTAATGAAATTTGTATCAAATTATAATTGTAAATATAATTTTAAATTATTTATAAGTCGGTTTATCTAAATTTTCGATTCAATTGAAAAAAATAAATCAATATTATATTTGAGAATATAATTAAAATTTTATTATTTTTGAAACCACATCCATGAAAATGACAACGTGTTTTTTTGAAATAGCTACCATCTGTGATCAAAAGTATATTAAAAGTCAATAGTTAATACATATATATTAAATTATAAACTATTTTTCCACAAAATATGTTGAAATATTTTACTATCAAAATAATATTTAAGGGAATGATATTGAATGAAATTGGTTTGAGATAAATTTATATATATTTATATAAGAATATTTAAATCAATAATATAATAGGTGACTATTTTAGGGATAGATTAACAATTGTGATTTTATAATTGTTTATAAAATCATTCACAACACTACTGATTAATTGATAAATGAAAAAATTAAAAAAGGAGTAGTCCCACTAGGGTGAATGATTTGGTTAATAGTAGTGTAATAGTACTTACTATTTCATTATTCATCCTTCCTATGAGCGTGAATATGTATTAATCATAAAACCCAAGAATCTTCCCAAAACTACACTCGCTTCACACTTATGCCAACAATCGATTACCAAAAACTAGTCAACCTATCCTGTTACATCATATATAAACTAAAATATATTGGAGATAGTGTGATATAGATCTTCAACCAAGGAAGAAAAAATTAACATGTTAAATAATTTAAACACAATATATTTTAATGTAATATAACTTCACTAAATAAAGGAATAAATTAATAAAGATATATTTTTAATCATTAATGTGTGAAATAAAGAATTATAATGAATATATTTATCTTATTAAATTAGAAAAAAGGAATCAAACCTTCAATTTAAGATTAAATTATTATGGTAATATAATATAATAGGAGTTTAAAAAATTAAAAATAAACTTTAAAGACACATGTAGAAGAAGAAGGATAATCTAAACTCCATTTCCTCATTGAGTCCTCTTCTTTTATTAGATTATATGTCCCTATCTCCATTCTTGGTAAACTACCCAATATTTATTTTCATTGAATTGGAATTTATTCTTGCAATATTATTTTCACTCCATTATCTCATTTTGTTATTTCTTTTATTATAGTCTTTGGTCAATATTGAGAATATTTTCTTCATCCATTCATGTTTCATAATATCTTCCCTAATGTTTCTTTTAAGCCACATGATCAAAATAATAATTGAAAATATTTTAATGAACAATTTTTTTTATATAGTCAAAAAATATATTATAAATTGCCATGGAATGATAGACCATATCATGGAATGAAAAATTGATTTTCTAATTTCCTCAATTATAATATTATACATATCAATACAACTCGAATTTTCATTATTAAAAAATCATATGTTTTCCTATGAATATTTTAAAAATTTTATTTATTATAACTATATGATTAAAAATATATTTTATATTATTCCCATCCATGGAAAATGTAACACTTTTCAATCATAGAAGTTTAAAAAAACTATATTCATTCTTATATTTTCCAATTATATCCATGTTCTTCCCCATAAATATGTTATTTATTCCAAAATATGTCACACAAGACACTTCTCATAGATTAGAAAAAACAAAATATATTAGGAACATCCATATATGTCCCAAATAATTGGTAAATCTCTGAATTCTTAAATTTTTTTATTGCTTCTCCCAATATACTATTCAACAAGCTCTTAGACAGTAATAATACAAAATACCTAGAATTTTCTATATTTATCAAAAGAGACCTAGATTATATTATACACCCAAATTGAGTTTCACCATGATAATTATTACACAAAAAATTCCATTACTTGTAAATAAAAAAATAAATAATATTTTTATGAAATTTAAAAAAAAATCAGATATGAATAAGATCACTTAGCAATCATAAATTCAAAAAATTTCACTATTTAATCCAAATTACACCTAAAACCAAAAAATTATTTAATAATTCATAAAATTAATAAAATTGAGGCTATTAATTCATTAAAATGAGAAGTAAAAGAAATAAAAATATGAGTATAATCACAAGTTTTTATGGATTATTATTATACGATAGATCGTTCCAATATCATATAACCCTATAATTCATAGGATAATGGTTTATATTAAATGTGATTAAAATTGAATTATAGTCGTAAAAATAATTTCTTTTTTATATTAAACATGGGTAGGGATCCTAAGGTAACTATTTTAGGGGTCATGGGTTGTGATGCCCAATCCACTAGGTCAAGATTTTCTTAGTAGTTAACCGTGCCAAGTATTGGGATTTATAGAAATATTTTTATCCGTAATCATAATTTATGTTTCTATAGATCATTATTTTTATCAAATTATACCAAATTCATATTCTATTTTATATGTTACGATTTCATGATGATTATATTGTGGTTCCATGATCATAGGAATTTTTGTAATGACATTCTATCATGACTTATGATCAATTCCATATATTGTGTGATATTATTATGTTAATTTGGTTTTTAACCCAGGTTATTGTTTTATCCCATTATTATTTTCTAATTATTATGTATTTATAACTCATTGATATTTTTCCCATACTCATAATTTTATATCACGTTTTTATCAGGTTTCATATTTCCTATGGAAACCCGTCCTTGTGGGCCCATGTCGTTACTACCCAAGACTGCCTTCTATAGGCTATGGGATGTCGACAAGAACCAAAGCCATATTCCATAAAACTGGAAAAGCATTGCCTATATAACCTGTAACACACACAACCAAGCACACAACATGATAAAAACTCAAGTTAACTGAATTCTAAAAATAGTCAGTACAGTAAGTAAAAGGGTCCAGAATAAAATCCCAAATGGAAATTATAAGGAAAACTGGAAAGTACAAGATTGCTGATAAATGAAAAATAGCTCCCAGATTGTCCACCACAAATCCTACCTAAAGGGTTGTTACATCTCACGAAGAGCCATATTTTCGGTTCACCTCGTCTAAAATTCACCTCTGAGCCACCTCTAGTCCTGGTTCTCTATTCCTATATAAGCGATGTCTGTCGTCTGCACCAAACAAAATAGGGTTCGGCCATAGCATGTATAGGGGTGAGTATAAGGATACTCAGTAAGGACCCTGAGACCCTCATGGTCTCAATAAAAACACCAATGACCAAACAAACAACATGGAATCATCTGAAAACCCTAATTAGTTATATGTCCATACATATACCTTTGTTATCATGTAAACCCATCTCAATCTTGAGGAAAACACAGAGTCCAGCTCAAAAGCCCAAAGCTCAACTATTCCACAAAAGAAGGAATACCATAATGGTAATTACCACATTGGTATGCCAAATTGATGAATAACACAAAGGTATTACCACAATTGAAGACACCGCATAGGTACGGACTGAGCTCACACCATGTATAACTTAAGTAAAAAGGTACAAAAGATTAATCGAAAAGATAGAACATCTTATTCTATCAAGAGGCTCTGCTGCAGACCCGCATAGGTTCACGCGGTGCCCACCCACATAGGATCGCTAGGTGCTGACCCACACATGATATCTAGGTGCTAACCCACAAAGGATCACTCGGTGCTGACCCACATATGATCTCTTGGTGCTGACCCACATAGGATCACTCGGTGTGGACCCACACAGGATTGCTCGGTGCTGACCCACACTTGATCGCTATATGTTGACCCACACATGATCTCCAGGTGCTGACCCACACATGATCTCTCGGCACATCGTTACACCCACACAAAATCCTAATATGTATCCTGTACAATGTCAGACCCACATTGGATCCTATTACATCTTCAGTAAGTTGTCAGTCACACAAAGGATCCTAGTAAATTCTTAGTACGTCGTCAGACCCAAATAAGATCATAGAACATATCTAGTACGTCGTCAGAAACACATAGGATCCTAGTACATCTCAAGTACCTCGTCATACCCACACATTATCCTAGTACATCTCCATAGTACGTCGTCAGACCCACACCCGATCCTAGTACATCTCCACCTCCAGCTACAGGGTTCCCACACTAAGCTCACATGTCTCAGAGAGGGTCTTCTCCACAAGAAAATGGTCGATAATACAACTTCCATGAAGTCTAATGAATAATTAGCTCAATTGTTTTCCACGTCGTAGGGGTCTACACGCAATAGACTGGGCATCAAACGGACACTCTGTCTGTGAGTTATTAGCTATTTAGTCCCGAGGGCCCGACTCGATTTGTTCTCGATCCAACCAGGGTGTTTCTAAACTTTATCCACACTCTAGTTGGGTATACCAATGTTACCGTATTTCCCCTAGGTTTCTTTCATCATAGACGGTTCATCAAATGGACACACAGTGCCAATGTTATGACCAAAAGAGCGTAAATGGGTCAATGGGGGTTGGGTCCAGTCTGACCCAGTCGAGCTGACCGGGCCTGCCCTGGCCCATGCTGGGCGGTTCAGCCCGCACTGGGTGACGGGCCTGGTGGCTTGGCCTAGGCGGCATGGTGTGGTCGTGGGGTGGAATGAGGTGGCGCTGAGGCTGTGAGGGCCACGAGGGGAAGAGGACGTGGGGCAGCGCAGAGGGCCACGCGGCGTCGAGCCGCGTGCTGCCTCGGAGGCCACGTGGCGACGATGAGCCTCGAGGCCATCGCCATTATCGCGGCCGGCGGTGTGCCGGCCGCCGCATCCATTTTTCACCATAGAACAAATCTTCCTTCTTGCACCACAAATAACTCACCATTCAAGAAGAATGGTGGAGGTTTTGGGCCATGTTTTCTTGGCCCACACCCTCCGTGTTAGAGCTGTAGTAAGAGGCTCCACAAAATCTTGTATGAATAACGTCATACACAACAACCTTTTGTAATGATTATTCCCAAACTCACAAAAGAAATCATCCCCGCATAAAATAATTATAGATTTGATCCACATTATTTGTGTTATAAGGGAAAAACATGGGAATATATATTCATACAAAACTAAACCCCTACCTCGGAGATTTCTCGAAAAAGGTTGCGAGGAAAGAAAAACTGCCATTGGAGATGGATGAACGACATTAAGGTTGGTGTTTCCTCGATCGTCAGTTCGTTGTCATTGAAGATGTTTCTCGTTGGAGTGAGTGTTCATCATTGGGGAGCGCGTTATTCATTGGAGAATGCGTTCTTTGTGGGATAGAGTAATCCTCCAAAAGGTTCTCCTTTCCCAATTCCACCCATAATCTGAAAGTAGCACCGTGATAATTTAAGATTATCAAATTAAAAGGTTAGGACAATTAATTTTTGTCACAATTAATTCTAATACATTTTCAAAATTAAATGGATCCAATTAATGGGAGGAAACGATTAATGGGGAGTTGAGAGGTTTCTCCCCCATTAAGAGGGGTCCGGTGGTCCCCACCCATAAATTCAATATGGTGGTTAGTTAATGTGATCCCCACCCCTAAACAACCATGTGGGAGGGTTAGGCTCGGGTGGTCCCCACCACCATAACCCATGTTGAGGGGTACCAAGAAATAAAATAAAAATGTTTACATTTTTATTTATTTCATTTTTCATGAAAAACACAAAAACTAGTTTTCACTCTCAACCCACTATAGTCGAGGTGAAGGTCACATTAAATGAATATCGACATTGTGAGTTCAATAGTTCCCCTTGATTTCAATTCCAATCACTATTTCAAATGTATGAAAAACATGCTTGTTCGTTTAATGAACGTACCCAAAAAAAAGTTTATAAATTCATTCTAGGAACACCGGGCCTCGGAATCACAAACCGTCAATTTTATCAGACTCGTAAAATTCCAATTAAAAAACACATGGAAGTTATGAGTCATTATATAATCGACCCCTTTGGGATTTGAGTCCCCGTAAGCCACATCCCATCCTAAGGGAACAAGTGGGGGTACTGAGCATGCATCTTTGCCTCATTCTCCCATGTGCTCTCCTGGAGGTTTTCATACTGCCAGGTAACGCGCACCAGAGGTATTGATCACCCATGTAGGACCCTATCCTATTGATCCAAAATCTCTACTAGAACCTTTGTAAAATTTTCCCATTGTCGATGTCCAACTCACTATGGTCGTTGATGTGAGAAGGGTCGTGCATGTATCTCTTGAACTGGAATACATGGAAGACGTCGTGCACCCCGTGCAACTAAGGGGGAAGAGCTAAGAGGTAAGCCACCTCGCTAACTCTACTAAGGACCTAAAAATGTCCAATGAACATCGTAGATTACATGAAGTCTTAGCCAAATCTCCTTAAACTTCATCAGGGTTTGACCTGTAGAAAGACATGGTTGCCATCCTCGAACACCAGAGGTCTCCGTCTCCTATCAGCATAAGACATCTGCATGATATGTGAAGTCTTCATCAGCTCCTGGATCATCTGTACTATCTTTGTGGTAGGCCGTACCATCTCTGGTCCCACGAGTTCTAACTCCCATGGGTCAGTCCAGCACAATGGTGATCAGTAAGGTCGCCCGTAAAACACCTCAAAATGTTCCATCCCCATGGTGGAGTGATAGATATTGTTCTATGTAAACTCCATCAAGGGCAAGTGATCCTCCTAGATATTCCCAAAGTTGAGGACACAATCACACAACATGTCCTCGAGCGTCTAAATTGTATGCTCAGTCTGTCCATCCATCAGAGGATATAAGGCGGTGCTCAAATGAAGCTTCATCCTGAAAGCCTCATGCAATCCCTTCCAAAGCCGGGAATTATAACTTGCATCAAAATAGGAGACAATATTAGAGGGTACTCCATATAGACACATAATATTATTCACATAGAGGCGTCTCATGCACTCTACTGAACACTAATCTTTGATCGGTAGTAAGTGGGCCGACATGGTTAGTCTGTCGATGATTGCCCAAATAGAGTCATAATATCTAGATGTAAGTAGTAGTATTGTCATGATGTTCATGGATATCCCATCCCACTTACACTCTGGGACCTCTAATGGATGAACCATGCCACTGGTACCTGATAATCCTCCTTCACTTGTAGACAAGTGAGGCACCAAGAGACAAACTATGCTACTGCTTTCTTCATTCCCGGCCACCAGTGCTATCATTGGAGGTCCTGGTACATCTTCACCACTCCTAAATGTACTACTATAGGGTATGTGTGGAACTCCCTCAACAATTCCTCCTGATATGAGACTGGTACCATGGTACATCCAATGAAGAGGATGATGTGCTCCATATCTTCAGAAAATCCATTAGGGGCCTGTCTTGTGGATATCTGAGCAAGTCGAGCCTCACCGTCAGCATCCCCATGCTGCACCTCCCTGACTCACTAAATAATTGGGGTAGTGACTGTAAGAGACTAGAGAAAAGCTGCTCCTTCTTGATCCACAAGGGATATCTGCGAAGTGGCCTGCTGCTATGTCGCCTCTCCTAGCAGTTGTATGCCAGACCTCATACTGAGTGTATCTTCTACAATGTTACCCTTTCTAGGAGTATATAATATCGCGAAGAAATAGTCCTTGAAGAACTCAATCCAAAGAAGTTTTCTCATGTTAAGGTCCTTCCGAGAGAGGATATACCTGAGACTCTTTTGATCTGAGTAGACTATAAAACGTTCGCCCATCAGATATTGTCGCCACATCTTCAAGCTGAAGATCACTTCTACTAACTCTTGTTCATGGGTGGCATAGTTCTGTTCATGATATCTTAGATTTCTAGAACCATATGTGATCACTACTCTTTCCTGCATAAGGACACATCCAAGTCCATTCTCTAATGCATTTTAGTAGACTATGTACCCTACACCCTCTTCTGGTAGCCTCAAGATGGGGGCACTAGTCATCCTCTTCCTCAGCTTCTGAAAACACCGCTGGCATCTCTCCGACCACAGGAAGGGTTTCCCCTTCTTCGTCAATGTTGATAGTGGTTCTGAAACTATGAAAAATTTTGGAACAAAACTCCGGTAGTACCTAGCCAAAGCAGAAGTCCCTCTCCCTTTGAGGAGGTAATCTAGGAAACATCTTTTGAAAGAAATGTCCCCATGCTCTGCCACTCCTGTTTGGAACTGAAAACACCAAACTCCTACTGCCAAAAAGGTAATTCTGGACGACTCATGAGTGATCGGCTTCACCCTCCTTTGCATGAGCCCATCCTATGATGCATGGGTTTCCTTTTCGTTGACCAAGTAAAACCCCATTCAAACATTCTAGAAAACCACATCCATTTTTCCTAATACATTCAATATTAGTATGAACTGTGGAAGACCAATGTAGACCCAAAATAACATTGTAAGGCCTCGACACTGCCACTGAGATGTTCCAACCGAAACTCTCACCACAAGGGTCAGATCACACCGTCTTTGTAAGTGTGATTATCGTGTCTCCTACCAAGGTTATATCATTATGTGAGGGTCATGTCAACGATTTAACCAGAAACTATTGTTCTTGGACCAGATTCCTGGAAGGATGGAATGATTGGTACCTGTGTATATTGATAGAACAGCTTGTAGGAGACACAAACCATACCTCTAATCATTCCTAGAGTCCTTGGGCCACACTCCCTGACCGCATGCAGCTACTCTCTTCCCATGTCCTCAAGCTCCCTAAGCCTAATGGGCTCCACAAAAAGTCGGTGGTTGTGACATGTCAAAATGTAAAACACCTCATTTGGATCCCCAAGATCATTTTTCATGTCTGTATCCCTAAAAATGCATCTATCCCAAAAAATTATTCTTCCTGAAACATTTTTACATGCCCAATTCTCCACGACTAGAACTAGTTTCTTGCTTTTCCACTATTAACATTCGCTGGTTGTATCCTATTAGCCAAAGAACATTCAACCACAAAGGTACTCTCTAGCACCCCAACATAAGAAGGAATGAAAAGTGGAATAGTGATGGCTCAGACATCTTTAAACACACTTCCCATAAATGTCTGAGCCTCGAAGCACTGATCGTATTGTATTCTTCGATTACCAGGAATGATCGGTACACCTCAATGAATACTCTACTAAAGACATGACTTCCCACCGAGATATAGAAGCTCTAGAGAACTATCAGCCACCTCCTCAAGCCCGTATTTAGCTGCCTTTGAGTCGAGATATCCTCTGAACCCATGGGGTATCTGATGCTGAATCCCGTGTAAGGCACTATGCCAATATGTGTCCTCCACCGGTACCGCCGGTTGTCACTGCTGACCAACGGGCAGTGATATAGAAGACACACAACCCCAAGGTATTATCTCGGGTAATGGTCCATGAATTGATGCCCTATCATTATGAGTACCATACTCATGGTCCCTCACTAAAAAATTCATGTAACTATGATCACTATCAACACTACTGGTGCCTCAACTAGGCGGAAAACTATAGCAACCGCCTCCAGCCGGCCCTCAGTGGCGTGGGAAACATTCTTGCTTCGAAACCTCGAAGGCCTCTGCTGCTGGAACTCGTGCAATGTGTTCATTCAGTGTGCACCATCCACCAGTGTGGATGGTGGTATCTGCTACCAAATAGGTGTTGGTGCTGCTGGTATACCACTCGAATGTGCTGACATAGTAAGAGGGCCCTGAATATGAGCCTCATCTCTTAGTTGTCCATCATCGGGTACTCTCTCGAGAATCCTAGCTGGAATTCTATGTAGCAACATCTTGATATGGAATAGGTGAATCATGGTCATTACATTTTACCTTGTGAGTTGACTCAAGAAAACATAAGAAAACATTAGAAAACACACATGCAATCAGTGTTTTCATGCACTGAGTCAAAAATCAGATGTCAGGGTCCTAGTGTATCGATACGGCAGCTGCCACACCAACATTGGATTCTCTAAAATAATAACCACACTCACTACAATTAAAACTATTTTTGTTAAAAGCCCAGAGTCCTATATTCTACAGTAGAACCTTCCTCTGATACCAATTTGTCATGACCCATCCCTTGGGATCCGTGTAGTGACTCCTTCAAGAAGGCCTTCCATAGACCAGGGTCTGGTGACTATCACCGACGTCGTATTAACTAAAACTGGGAAGACATTGCCTTTATAACCTGTAACACATAGTACCAAGAACATAGAAAGATACGAACTCAAGTAAATCGAATAGTAAACCGAGTGAGTACAGTAAGTAAAAGTGGCCATAATACAAGACCAACTAGAATGTAAAAGGAAAACTGGAAAGTATAGGACGATAGATAGGTGAAAATATCTCCTGGATCATCCACCACAAATCATACTTGAAGGGTAGGTATAGCTCAAGAACGGTTGTCTCTATGGTTCGCCTCATCTAATGTTCACCTTTGAGCCACCTCTAGTCCTGGATCTCTCGTACTCATACAGCGTTGTCTGTCGTCTGCATAGACTGTGCATTGGTGAGTATATCGATACCCAGCAGGGACCCCAAGACCCTCACGGTCTCACAAAATCCACAATGGATAAGAAACATAGCATGGAATAAACATACATCCCTATTTAGGTACATGCATAGACATATACCTAAGTTATCATGTAAACCCATCTCAATCACGAGGAAAACACAGAGTCCTTCTCAAAATCCCATAGCTCAATTGTTCCAAAAAATAAAGAATGCCATGAAGGTAAGTACAACACATGTACGCCACATAGAAAGATACCATGAAGGTATTACCACAATAGAAAATACCACACAGGTATGGACTCAACTCACACTAGGTATAACATATGTAAAAACGTACAAATAATTAGTTATAAAGAAAAAGCATCTTATTCAGTCAAGAGGCTCTGCTACTGACCCACACAGGTTAGATCAGTGTTGTACCACATTGGATCGCTAGGTGATGACCCACATAAGATCCCTAGGAACTGACCCACACATGATCGCTCAGTGCTTACCCACACAATATCTCTTGGAGATGACCCACACTGGACCACTCGGTGCAGACCCACACAGGGTTGCTCGATGATAACCGGCACAGGATCGCTACTTACTGACACACATAGGATCGCTCGGTACCTTGTCAGACCATCACAAGATCCTAGTACATCTCCAGTATGTCGTTAGACCCACACCGGATCCTAGAACATCTCCAGTACGTCGTCATACCCACACTATATCCTAGTACATCTCTTGTACATCTTCAGACCCACGCAATATCCTATTACATCTCGAGTACATCGTCTGACCCACACAGTATTCTAGTACATATCAAGTGCATCGTCATACCCATACAGGATCTTAGTATATCTCTAGTACATCATTATACCCACACATGATCCTAGTACATCTCCACAGTATGTCGTCAGACCCACACAGGATCCTAGTACATCTCCACAGCCATATACAGGGTTACCGCACTAACTCACTTTTTTTGAGAGGATCTGTTCCACAAGCCACTATTCGACACTCCAAATGCTACAAAGTCTCAAGAAGAAATATCTCAATGCTCTGCCATGTCAAAAGGGGTCACAACACAATAGATAGTGAGTCAAATGGACATCTGGTCAGTGAGTTATTTTCCTTTTATTTTTAAGGTCATGGTTAGATTTTCTTCTTCATACAACCCGACCATTGGTCAACTTTTTACGACACTCCAGTGGGGTTTACCAAAACGGACCATCTCCCATCACAGTTTCTAGCGTAGTAGAAGGTTTATCAGACGGACGCCTAGTGACAATGTTATGGCCAAAAGAGCGTAAATGGGTCGAAGTGGGTCTGAGTCCAGTCTGACCTGGTTAGAATGACCCAGCCTAGGTCGACCATGATTGTGTGGACCAGGCTCGACCCGCTGGGTCCATCTCGGCCGATGCAGGGGGTCCAGCCTGGCGACATGACATGGGCGGCGCGGTGGGGACGTCATCCTGCGCAAGGCTGTGTGGAGGTCGTGAGGGGCCGTAGTGGCCGCATATACTGCGGGGTCCACGAGGCAGTGCAGAGGCTACGGAGGTCTCGGAGCAGCAAGTCCGCGAAGGCCACAGGGGTTGGGCCCCCCAAGGGTGGCATGAGGCTGCAGGGGGGGGACCGTGCGGCTGCGAGGTCGCGGGGTGGTGAGGGTCACGGAGGCCGCGAGGGAGGCGCAAGGGACAAGGGGCAATGAGGCCCTGTGGAGGAATGGAAGGCCACGAGGCAACAAAGTCGTGGGGCAGTAAGGCCACAGGGAGGCAAGGTCCCAATGTTCCATGGAGGTCGTAGGGTGGTGAGTAACTGTGGGGCCATCACCTTCATCGCGACCAACGATGGGTTAGCCACCGCATCAGTTCGTAGCCATGGCACAAAGCTTCCTTCTTCCATCGTGAAGAACACACCATTCAAGATGAATGACAGAGGGGTAGGGCCATGTTTGTTTGGAATGCACTCTCTGCATTAGAACGGTAGCATGGGGCTCAATAAAATTGTGAGTGAAGAATGTCAATCCTTGTACAACCACATGAAATGATTACTCCCAAAAACACAAAAGAAATCATCCTCAAATCAACTAATTAGAGAGTTGATCCTATTTATTTGTCTTATAAGGAAAGAACATGAGAATATTTAATCATTCACAACTAAACACCTACATCGGAGATTTGTCTACGGAGGTCGCAAGAAAAGATACGAAGTCGTTGGGGATAGATGGATGTCGATGACGTCGGCGTTTCCTCGATTGTCGGTTCGCTATCGTTGAAGATGTTCCTTGTCGGTGTGAGCGTTCTTCTTTGGGGAGCACATTTTTTTTGGAAAACACAACCTTCATTGGAGAGTGTAATCTTCTAAATGGTTCTCCTCTCCCAATTCCACCCAAAATATGAAGATATTCCCCTTGTTAATTTAATTTTATCAAATTAAAAGGTTGGAACAATTAATTGCACCATGTTTCCATAATTAATTTGCTCTAAATAATGGGAGGAAAGGATTAATAGGTATTTGAGAGGTTTCTCCCCCATTAAGAGTGGTGGGGTGGTCCTTGTCCCAAAATTCAAATTAGGGGTTAGTTCATGTGGTCCCCACCTCTAAGAATCCATATGGGAGGTTTAGGCTCTGGTGGTCCCTACCACCATAAACCATGTTTAGGGGTTTCAAAAAATAAAATAAAAATGTTAACTTTTTTATTTATTTCATTCTTTCACAAAAAACACAAAACCTATTTTTCACTCTCGACCCACTGCGGTCGAGGGGAAAGTCTCTTTAAGCGAATACTGGTGCTGCGAGTTCAATGGTGCCCCTGGAATTTAAATTTTGAGGACTAGTTCAAAAAGTAGAAAAACCCGCTCGTACGATTATTTAATGTACCCGAAAAAAAAGATCAGAAATGCATTCCAGGCACACGGGGCGTCGGAATCACATGTCGTCAATTTTCGCGGACTCATAAAATTCCCATTTTAAAAAAATTACATTGAAATTCAGGGTCTTTACATTTAGTTTTGAACTTATATTCTATAATATAATGAATTTTTTTTAAAAGAAATATTGCGTATAGAATTTTGTAGGACAGTTTTGTGACAACAGGGTCCTAGTAACAGCACAACCGCCCCGCCTTAACATGGTCGTCGGGTCCTGGCCCACTAGGTACCACCAGTTTCCCCGTAGACACATGAGGCCCACCCCAGGATCCACCCACGTGCCTGAATGGGTCATCAGACTAATGACAGTCCCCACAGGCCAACACATGTCCTTTCCAGTGTGCATTGTCCTCACTCACACACACCCTGGGAAACTTCCCATAAGGTCACCCATCCTGATCACTACTCCAAGCCAAGCACGCTTAATTGTGGAATTCTAATCAGACAGGCTCTTGAAAAGGAAGGTGCACCTTGTTTACATGAGTCATATAATTTAGTCATTTAACCCTTTATCATTTGGGGGCATTACAATCACCCCCTCCCCCCTTTAGACCACAACACCCTCGTTGTGGGCCCTACATCTCAACCCAGGCAGTGCACTGCGTACTTATGGATGGGTTCCTCCTCTGATACCAAATGTGACAACTAGGTCCCAGTGACAGCACAACAACCCCACCATAACATGGTCTTCGGGTCCTGGCCAACTAGGTACCACCAGTTTCCCCATAGACACATGTGGCGCACCCTAGGATCCACCCACGTGCCTGAATTGGTCATCAGACTAATGACAGTCCCCACAAGAAAACAAATGTCCATTCTAGTCTGCTTTGTCCTCACTCACACACACCCTCGGAAACATCCCAGAAGGTCACCCATCCTGACCACTACTCCTGGCCAAGCACGCTTAACTGTGGAATTCTAATCAGACAGGCTTCCGAAAAGGAAGGTGCACCTTGTTTACATGAGTCATATCATTTAGTTATTTAACCCTTTATGATTTGGGGGTGTTACAAATTTGAAGTTTTATTATGTAATAATATATTTATATTGGTAATAATTATATACAAAAAACATTATGTTCTTGGAGTTTGTGCTTTTATGATATGTATTGTTTATTTAAAGGAAAATGATGTATGTTATATGGATGTTATGACGAGGTTGTGTTGACTAGAATTTAGAAGCAATCATCATGTCATGAAAATATTTAATACTATTTGGTATTCTAGGAATTTTCCTATTCTCTTTGATTAAATTTTCTTAATATCACCAATTTTTTGAGTTTAATTTTTTAATTTAAAATGTGTAAATTTAGTAATATTATCAATAGTAACCAATATTATCCTTATGAAATTTCATGATATAAATAATGATATCACAGAAATCCTTTATAATAGAATAAAATTTACATTATAGAATAGATATTGAATTAATCATACCCATAATCTTATGATGTTCAGCCTTTACCCAGTCAGTAGTAATTAAACATTAATTAAATGTAGTTTAGGTCCACTTTATTCCTAGACATTAAATGTGTCATTAAATTTTGCAGTAGAGACTGGGTTAAGTTATGATAAAAATCCTACAAAGAGTTATGGAAGTACCACATCTATTCTTACAAATCCGTTGAAAGAATGTTGACCAAGAAAATTTATGATGAAATCAGAATCAAGAGCCTATATTGATATCACCACACCCACATATAATTTTCTATGTAAAATCCATTATTCATAATATGTTCTTTAACCATGTAACTCACTAACAAGGAGACACATATCTTGAATTATTGTTCTATATTACATTACTCATGCTTCCCTAATGTTTAGTGGATATAAACTATTATTGGGAAAAAAAATAACCAATTAAAGAAAAATTTATCGTCCCAAAAAATAAATTTATATGTTGCAAAATAATTCTTTTCTGAAAACAATATTATTATTATAATTTATAAAATATTATTTATGTAAAACAATATATAAAAAATCTATTAAAAGGAAAACATCAATGTCTACAAAACAAAAATTAATGAAACAATGATCAATGAAAATTATCTAAATCTACTAGAAATATATCCATATAGGATCTAAAAATCATATGTGAAAAATAATAAAATCATTCATTTTACTCCATGATGTCCAATAATTCATTGGTGAAAATATCTTCATTTTATAAAAAATGTTTATTTGCATTTTTTAAAAAAAAATTGTGAATCTATCACTTTGAAAGAATGAATTTAAATGACTTTAATTTTTTAGGCTAAAAATAAATAAAATACGATTCATGTAATTATTAATTGTTGGTAATAAATAATAATAATTTTTTTTTAATTTAGAAACATTTCTTTTAAAAATTAATTTTATAATATATCATAAGTTTTTATATAAATGTAAAATTTCTCTTAATTTGATTTTGAATATGATAAAATGTATATCATATTTTAAACTAGGATCTTGAAATTATATAATGGAAATAATTATATTTTCTCATAAGAAATATGTTACCAATGTAAAAAATGAATTATTACGGTAAATGGTAAAATTGGGTAAAACGGGTTTGAAATTGAAAACAGTGGAGAAGTAACCCTAAAACATATAACCAAATTGGGTTCATGAAGAAATTATTGAACAATATTCAGTATTTTACAACTTTTGAGTAACATTCCTTTACAAGTTACATTCTATAAACATTTATGAATGAGAATTTGGAAGTACGCCACTCAAACTCATCTATAAAAGAAACCCCTCAAACCATTCCATACCACTCATGTCTTTCAGTTTCCTTCATTTTAACTACTATATGTTCATCCATAATATGGATATATAATTTTTTGGAAATTAGAGGAATAATAATGAGTCTCCAAACCGTCATTACAAAAATTTCATTTAAGGGAATATTCCATTATTCAACATAATAGTTTCATGTTCCGTAAATATTTTCTGTATACATTTCTTTTACCTATACAAGATTATTATTCAATTATAAAAATCATCTAATTGAAAATTATATTCATTTTTTAATGTTATATTACCATGATAAATCATAATATTCTTAATAATTAATTTGTTATAGCATGCCCTTCCTTAAAATGTTATAACCGCCTACAAAAATCATTTTATAATATTTTCATAGTTGTTGATTATGGATACATAAATGCTAATAATATATGTGCTAAATTATTTATTTATTTTTATAATTTCATAATGATATTATATTATATAGGTATCATTATTTCCAATAAAAACGTTTTATATATCAACTAATAACAAATGAATGAATCTGTGATGATTCATTACATATTAGAATTATTATATCTATGAAATTATCATGGAATCCTTCAAATAGAAAAATTAAGGGTTTATCAAATCCAAAACCATTATTGAAGGGATGGTCATAACAGAAAGGTTAAATTACAGAGGTTTCTATATTTAATCAATTCTAGATTAAATATAAAAATATGTGATTCTTATTATTGAATAAAAAATATATATAAATTTACAACATGAAATAATAATTATAATTATTATGTATAATAAATAAAAAATGTTCTTATATTGGTAAATAATATACCTATATTTGGAATGTATTTCGTTATAGGACAGTCAATAAATAAATAAACTATGGGTTTTAGAGCGTGGTTGATTAAGTGGGAATGTTGTGTAAAGGATTTCATAACCCCAAATTATTTGTTTGAGTAATATAATTTTATCATTAAATACAGTAATATATTTTTTAAATTATAGAGCCAATTATTATCAAACATTTTTTCCTGTTTTTTTAGAAAACTATGTTTCTTTCTCAAAATCCTCTTTTCGATTGATTCTTATCTCATAAAACATTATCATGTAATGGATAATTTTTACTCTATAAATTTTGTATATCCTATTTGATTTAATTATATTATTACAAAAAATAGTTATGTAGTTTATTTTTAAATATAAAAATCAATTCTCTTCTTTATCTCTTATATTTCAAATTGAATCTTTTTAAAATAAAATTTTATATTAGTTTTTTTATTTTGATTACATAAATACATAGAAATTTATAAAAACTATTTATTTAAACCAAACATCCATATAACATTATTCTATAAATATTTCATATAATTCTTCAATACATATTTTCATTTTTATATATTTTTTAAATTTCATAATAAAAACATATATTTAAAATTCATTTTATTAATATCTATATATCATTTTAAATGTAGAGTATTAATTTATTTTTACAGAAAAAAATTTTCATAAATTTTGAGAAATATTTCCATTTTATATTTATTTTATTCTCCTATATATTATCATTAATTTGTGAATATTTATACCAGTCCTGTATAAAAATATAAATAATTTTATGATATGTTTTTATTCTTATTTATTTTTGTTATATTTCTAATTAATTTTTATAACTTCCTATGTTTTACCCTATAAATATGTTATGAATCCTATTTTACTTCCATTATTTACTCATGTTATGATATTAATATATATATATATTATTATTTTCATATGGAAAATATATGTATCATTTTTCATTATTTCAGGGGTGGGATAATAAATATATTTACCTGAAATGCATTGAGTAAGGCCCCATTCTGCCAGAGATAACTATGTATGCTTGTACGTGAATTAATTTTCTTCGTTCACTATGTTTGTAAAGGAGACTATTTAGTAATATTTTGCTACTATATTATTATTTCCTAACCATAAATTTTTTATTCATATTCCATATTCATTTTTCAGTATCTATAGTTTGTGATTACAGATTTCAAATTATTAGGACACTGTCTTTGATATGATTTATTGGTTATCCTGGGTGGTATGCTCAGGTTTCAGGATCTATAATTATAATATCATGAAGCATGACCTTTTCATATGATTAGTTTATGTTATACCATTATAAATTTCATTTCCTTAGTTCTTAACCCTTCAA
Organism: Viscum album; assembly: GCA_963277665.1. Taxonomy (NCBI): domain Eukaryota; kingdom Viridiplantae; phylum Streptophyta; class Magnoliopsida; order Santalales; family Viscaceae; genus Viscum; species Viscum album. Next base: position 606,449,425 of record OY728123.1, on the reverse strand, counting down.
TTTGATTATGATATAATAATAATTACTTTATTAATCATTGATATGTTTTCCCTATTATCAAGAATTTAACCTCACCATTTTATTTCATTTCCAATTCCCTACGAAAGGATATATAAGAAAAAAATTATATGTATATATAGGAATCATTTGAGAGATAATTTTATAAAAGAAACATATATTGTTTCATAAAATTAGATTTTTATGTAGCTAATCTCCAAAGATATTGAACCATTAGGTTTTTTAGTGTTCTCTATTAATGATATTTAATTTTTAGTTATATAAAAAAATATATAATATATTTATGATATGTATGGTTCATAATATTTATAATTAGTGGTTTGTATAATTAATTTTGTGGATTAGGTTGTCAAATATTATAAAGTATCCTTCACTAAATAAAATGTATCAAAGGTTTAGATAATAGTTTCATATATTAATTGAAATGTCTCATAGGTTAAACAAAAACAGTCGTAAGGGGGACCAACAATGTAATAAAGAATATACCGAAAAATTTAACAAAATAGTATAATTTTTTAACACATATTCTATTGTGCACTGTTTTTATAACTCATATTAATAATTTTTCTTTTTATTAAATGATTAGAACCGTAATTCATAAAATGATGTTTCGAATTATAAATTTTCATCCATTCAGGATATAAAAATATTTTATTTTATTGTACAACTAAAAATTACATTATATGATGATATTATTGTTGTCCTACTGAAACATAATTTTAAGGAATTATTATGACCCATGTGGTTTTAAAAAATGTAATCACACACAAACCTAGGTTAAAAAAGAATTTATGCACCCTCAAACATTAACATACCATAATTAAACGATATTAAAATTATTTATGTCAGATTATGAGAATTGAATGGATATTGATCCCTTAATGTTATGACCAAAAAATAAGAATCAAATAATAATATGTTTTCAAAAAAATATTATCAAATATACACAACAGTAAATTGTGATTTATTATTTTAATGGAATTATAAGTAAATCATAAAAACCCCACACATCCACTTTTTGAATTCTAAATACCCTTAATAAGAAGAAACACTAAAGGGGGAGGTTGAATCTATGGTTTTATTGTTTTTTTAATTCAACCTCTTAAACATGTTAATGTTTTCGATCTAATAAATGTTATTTCTTAGTATCACCTTGTTCTTAGTTATAATAATATAGATGGAATGAAACAAGTATTAACAAAGGTCAACATAATGAAATATGGATTCTCATTACTTGGTTAGTTCTTAAATATATTCATTAAAAAATAATAAGGATAGGTTTCACTGGACTCAAAACTCACTTTCCATATCTATATTTATCATGATATTCATTACGTTATTTTAAAACTCAAAAACATGAAATATTATTCTTCTTGTATTTATTACCATTTAATCCATATCACATAGATACCTGAAGGTATCATGAATAAAATATTATTTTAACCTAATGGATGTAAAATATATATGTGTTTCACAGCTACTCATCACACATTCAGTACAATATGTTATTTTCAATTTTTTATGACACCACAATATTTTGTGATATTTTTTGAATTAATTTAGTATTTTTGATATTTTTCAATTCATTATACACTAAAAATATTCTATTTTATTGAACTATGTTTGCATTGAATTTTATCAGACACCAATTTAATCATGCATTACACACAAAATAATTTTTGTAACCCCCTAAGCAGAACATAGAGGATAGATTTCATTACCAGTAAGACTGATTTTCCTTTATGGAATTTGTAATGTGAAAAGATGAGTTTGATTGAATAAAGATATATTATTAAATTATTATTTAATATAATAAGATATAATATAGCCATTAAATTCATAATTATAAAAAAGGTTTAACTAACATAAGGAACTATATTTTTTATGAAAATATAAAATGAATTCAATTGTTTAATATTAATTGGAAATGAATATGAAAACTGATTGAATATAAAAGAATATATTATTTTTTTATGTTCACCAAGCTATTTTACCATAATAAATTAAAGTAATTATATTTATTAAATGATATAAATGTAACATATATATTATATGTTGATAAAAATATATTTTAGTGTCATAGAGTATATTTTATAGTCGTAATATAAAAATAAATGAAATTTAATGCATTAAAATACTATATTTTTGTTAAGGCACATTTAATACATTTTAATGGAGAACCTATTTTAATACGAATTTTGACACATTTATATATCTTATATACAAAAATAAACTTAATATATGATATATTAATCAAAAAATTTGTTTGGGGGTAATTTTTGTGAATTTATTGCAATGTTTTATTTTTTTATAAATACGTGAAAATGCTAAATATTGATAAAAACTAATTTTAATATAATTCATTTTTAAGGTTAAATTATATTTTGAATTTATTTAGAAGTTTAATTAGATAATATATTTATCAATTAACCCATTTCATTCCATTTTAATTAATATTACAATGAAATTGGGTATAAAACATAGAAAACATTTTGTCGTTTTTACTTTAAAAACCCACATTGTCATCCCTTGTACGAGATTATATTTAAAGTAATTTTTAAAAATTATGTAATTAAAAATAGGAAAAATTGATTATATTTTTTAAATATTAATAATTTTGATTTATAATATCATAAATTGTGATTTTATGAAAAATATTATCAAATGTAATTAAAATTAATTACAACAATCATGGTAAAATTGAGCTTAGTAAGGAACAAATCCTAAATATTAAGGGACAAAATGACCTAAAAAGTATAAAAAAACCCCATTTTATTTCCAATATATGTCCATTAACATTCCATTATTGGGATTGTATTGTATTGGATGGCATTGTTTAGGTAAAAACTGTCGTAAACTGACTTGTTTTAAAAAATACCGAGTTAGTCCTTTTCTGACATTATAAAAATGCCTCATATCCTCTAACTTACTAAAACCTCTCAAGAAACTTATTATCGACCATTATATTTCCATATATATCCTAAAAATATATTCATTACTCGTGAAATCCTGTATTTTTTTCAGTATTCCGTCCAAGTAATCCATTTGGTTCAATCCAAAAGTGTTTCGCCAAGAAGATGTATCATCCTTCCTCAAGCTCCTTACATTTTTTATGTATCAAAAAACTAAAATATAATTGCTACATGATTATAAAAGAATAAAATTATCCTAATTATTCCTATATGTTTTTATGAACATGTATCGATCTACACTTACACACACTTCCAGTTAATGGGTTATAAACATACTCTTTATGTGTGTGACGAACAACCTCTTCACGAAATGATGATTATTCATTTTTTTATTTACCACCTTCAATGTTTTGAGAATGAATAAGTAAATGATTTATATTTATGGTATATATGATATATTTATTATATATCCATGCTTATTTAATTATTTTATAACATATTCCTTTATACATTCCTTCTTGTGTAAATATTATAACATCATTTGAGGAAATGTACACTACAATATACTCAAAGCTATGTGATTAATTCACACACTAAACAGAATGTATAAAGGGTGCTTTTAGTGAAATTATATTATATATATGAAATAATAATTATAGTATAATTATATTAAATACATGTATACATATATTTTATCTTCATTCTATCGTTAAATATGAAAATAAAATGGAAACGACGTTTATGCATACTTATATCCTACCATCTCCATGAACGGTGTAATATATTTCATTATTATTTAGTATATAGATTATTGTAATACAAATATAATGGATAAAAATTATATTTATATCATGGTTTAAATTCTGGAAAACACGATATGTTTATAAGTTCCAAAGATATAAAAATTAAGATATATATGAAAAACAATGAGAATATCACCCATAGCGAAACCTTAACATGGAATTGTAAAAAATAGGTTAATATAAAGTAATAATCAAACCATATATGAAATTAGGTATAATAAGATGTGTTTTTGTTAGATGTATAATTTATTTATATTTATTATACATTATAATTTAATGAGTATTTTAAGAGTTAATACACAAGGTAATAGAATTTCTATCATTTTTTCTTTCAATGAGAAATAAAATTTCTACACCACCCACTCCTTTTTTTTGGTGTGTATACCACACATGTATTCATTGTATTATTACTATACCTAAATTTATGGTTATTAAAATATCCATTTTATGATCATTCTTAATGTGGTATATGTTTGAAATGTTACAAAATTGATAAGGTAATTTTATCCCAATCAGTCTTTTTTAAGAAAACTACAACGTCACGCACCAATATTTTTTCTTGAGGTGTATATAATACCGTTGAAATGTCATATCATGAATATCATTATTTTATTAATATTTTTTGCTACATGTAATTTAATTTTTTTTAAATAGAGAGTATGGTTCAATGTTACCAAGTTGTATGAGTTTATTGAAACAATATTATCATGTCTCGAGAATATATATTATTTTACCTTCTTTGATAACATATTATGATATATCTCTCAAGATCCAAAATTAAATTTATTATAATTTATTTATTCTGGATATATTCATTTATCAGTGCCATTTTTCTACTCAATGAAACATAATATTGTTAAGAAAGTGTTTTGAATAAATCATGACTTTACCTCTTTTTCGATAAAAACAATTGTTTTATTAAACCATTTTTTATATAAAAAAATTTAAAAAATATTGTAATATAAAATAATTTTTATTAAAATTAATATTTACCCATGTTTTATCATTTAACTAAATGGCTTATAATTATTTTTAAGCATTCTTCTTATCATTTTCTGGTTGAGTAACATTACTAAACCATTTAGGGTGAAAATGTAATGGTTGTTATGTATGGATTTACCCACTATCATTACCATGAAGCTGCAATTACTTGATTAATTTTTAATTTTAAAGAATTTTTTTCCCAATATTCTGGATATTCAATGTTTTAATGTGGTTTTCAACAAAACAATTTCTCAAAAAGGTTTTTTAAACTGTTTTAATTTATTTTAAAATATTCCATTATATGTTTTCAAAATTATGTTTTAAAAGAAGATGACTTCAATGATTTAAAATATTATTTTCTATTTTTTATTATTATATTCAATTAATTCGGTTTAAAAAAAATTAAATAAAAAACAATTTCTTCAGGAAATAATTTTGAAAGATCTTTGAGAAAAAGTTTCCATCTCACATGAAATAATTTGATGATACTCAAGAATTTATTGGAAAATGGCTCAATGTTTCCATATATATAAGTAAATTGATGGGTTTATGTTATGATCGAATTTTGTTTATGAAACCTGAGTCTCTATCACATTTTATTTGTTTATTGAACCTGCTTCTTCTCATAAGATATGTTTTTTATGAAATGACTATTAAACCTGTATATTTTTTAAAAGGTTATGAAATGATTACATTTCTGTGACACCCCTTTATTTTATATGTTCGGATATGATTTATTATTATTTTCTGGATCATATAGGTATTATATCGTTTTGGGATAGTTGGGACCTATATATCCTTCTAATGCATTGGGTAATGATATATATCCAATGAGATATAATAAGGTGGTCTTGGGTGTGAACTGTGCCTACTAATATTGTCATGGGAGTGAACCATGACTACAAATGTGGTAAGATGAGTGAAATAATGCAACTAATATGTCCATAGGAGTGAAACATGACTACCCAGATGGTATTGGTAGTGAAGCCATACAACCAAGATTGTGATGGATGAAATGAATTGACTAATATGGAAATCATATTATATTCTCATGTATTTTCCTCAATTCAATGTTTTATTACAATGTTATACTTTTATATCCTCTATTGTTTATTTCAATATTATTCACGTCTTATGAACATCATATCCTAGTTACATGATTCGTGTATAAGATCTTTGATATAAAAGGTATGATATTCTATTATCATGATCATGTTCTCATACCCTTATGCTCATGATTATTATTACATATCTCTATTGTTTACCCTTATAGAGCATCTGACCTCACCCCTTTTTGTTCTTACTACCCTATGTCATGAATATATTTATTATGTTTCATGTTTCTAAGAAGAGTGTTAGTCATGAAGAACATAGTGGGAGATATGTTTTTTCACTTATGTAATAATGTTTATGATTGAATTCTTCCCAGGGAACTAGAATATTATGACCTTTAGGCATCCTTTTGTATAATTCTTTAAGTATTTTGAAAAAGTTACATAATTATAATGTTTAAAATGAAGGGGTATCTATAGTTGGTATTAAAGGAATGGTTGAGTCATCTTCTGGAAACTAGGATGATAAAGCTCTAGTGATATGTCAAGGAATATTTCTAAGGATAGTTCTAGTGATGTCTCTAAGGATATGTTCAAGGATAAAGAAAAGTTTAGTTAAATGTCTATGAATTTTGTAAAAGTATTTTGAATGTTTTTTTCTAGAAATACATCTATGTCTAGTAACTATAAGTGAAGGTGTCTCGTGAACATATGTAACTAGTGGTAAAAAATCCAACAAGGTGTGTCGAGCTCAACTCAGCATAACCTCGTATATAAAAACAGGCCTTCCTGCACGTCTAGTTTAACACCCCTTGGGGATATGCTATTGGAATTTACAAACACATCATAAACCATTATGAATTATTTTAAATTAATATATCTATTAATATTATTGGATAAACGTAGAGTGTCATAGAGAAATCAGGGTTCCATGATTTTGGAAACGTATAAGTAATTATTTTTCATGATTATGTCATTTTCCACTATGATATGTGTTTCTCACACTATGTTTTAGGTTTTTTAATTGAATGAACTATTAGTGACATTTTTAACATTATATGTTTTATATTTGGAAGCTATGGGAATTATGTGAATTGATTTATAATGTAAGTATCTAAAAAATGCAATCAGGAAGGTGGTGTAAGAATTTTTTATACATATAAAGATAAGGAGACAACAAATGACATGTGAAAGGTATGTTATTATATTCCAATATTGTTCACATTAATATTAAGAAGAATATTTATATTTACTTTGATTGACTATAATAAATGATTAATATTCCATATTCCAGGAATAAAATGATGAGGCCTGAGTAATGGTTTAAGAATTAGGTTGGATAAATGAAGTTTTTATTTCCATTAATTTAGATATTTTGTAATATGAATCAGTAAATATATAATTATTATTCAGTATATGTTATCATTTTCTATTGAAAAGGGAATTTTGAAAGATTATTTCATGGAGAGGTGAAATTTTTATTAATTTAACATAACCCTTAATTAATTATTGGTGTTTAGATAACAGTCATTGGATAATGATATGTTGGATATGAATATGTAACTTGGATGGTATATATTAACCTGGATTTGAGTATAGAAAAAGGGGTCTCTATCATCATGGATGAAGATTACTGATTCATGGATTTTTACAAGGTATACAATAATCATTTGAATATGGAAGAATGCATGTTTTCCAATATGATTTATTGTAATTCATGTTATTACCATGTTCCAAGAGAATATTTGATAAGGGTATCCACAAGTTTGTATGTGACACCCAAGAGATAATTTTTTATATATGGTTTACTATTTTTATAATTATTTCATTAAATTATTTATAAATATTTGGATTATCATATTTTAGAAGGATTATATGGTTATCCTTTTATAGAACATTTAAGTTAAATGTTGTAAAGTGTCTATAAAATTAATGTTTTATCTCACCACATGAGTATTTGTTAATATTTGATAACCTAATCTAACAAATTTTTATTGATAATAACTTATGAAAAATGGGATTTCATGTTATGGATATCATGATATTTTCGTTCATTAAGAATGAAAAATTCACCTTCATTTTTTACGAAAGAGGTGAAGCGGATCAAGGAAGAACAAAGGGTGCGGTTTTCCTGAAATCATGAATGTATATCTTTTCATGAAATTTGTTTAGCTTTTCGAAAATAATATAGAAATAAAAAAATTTCCCAATACCTTAATTTTTGTTGAACTGATGGCCTTTTAAGTTATTATAGTTTTTTGAATTTGAGGCCCTAAAATTTTCATTGATTTTTTAGTTGTTTGTAACTGATGACCTCAATCAATCACTGAAAATACTTAAAAAATTCCATTAAGATCATGTTTTCACATTTCAACAATGTTATCATATTTTGGAAACAAGTTACGAGTCACATTGGGTAACAATTTTTTTCATCATTCATATTTTAACTGATGTTATAGTATTTATTTTTATAATGTGGGTTTCTATAAATTTAAATTTAAATTATTAATCTCTTAATAAACAAGATGAATTTTGGTGGTGAAATTTATTCTCTTGGGATGTAATGTAAGGCAATGATATTTTTTGTAATTATTTTAGAATAAATTTAATATTTATGATATTGTTCATTTCATGAAACACTGAAAATAGTCTATTTTATAGCACTATGATTGGATTGTGTTATATGAAACATCATTATATTATTGCACTAATCTCAAAATAATTTTTCTCTTTCCCCAAATGTAACACCGAGGTTATCTTACATTACTTTCAAGACTTAATTTCCTCAATGTCTTTCAAAACACTCAAAATCAAGTTTTACTAAATAATGAAATATTATAGAAAAATTATTTAAAATAATAATATATAGCCTAGAAGTTATATTATTAATTATGAAAATAATTAACTAAATTATAAAAATATATGTCTTACATAAATATTAAATTTATTCATTGGTTACATGTTAATTAGAAATGAAAATGAAATCTTATAGAATATAGAAGAAAATATTATTATTTTTATGCTCACAAAGTGTTGTATGGTAATAAATTAATGAAATTACAATTATTATATTATATTAATGTAATATATATACTATATATTCACTAAAATATTATTTAAATAAATCTAATATATTTTATATGATTTTGAAAAAAAAACAAAATAAATTTTAGAAATAAAATACTAAATGTCTATTATAACACTTTTAACGAATTTTAGTGGATAACCTATTTTATTACTTGTTTTTTAAAATTTTATACGTATTTTATGTAAAAATAAACTAAATATTTCAAATTGAACCATAAAAATTAGTTTAGGGTGAATTTTTGTGATTTTCTATGAATTTTCTTCTTTAAATGAATTGTGAAAAAATACACAATTTTAATTAAAAATCGATTTTCATCAGAATTATTTATAAGGATAAATTATATAATTAATTGAATAAAATGTCTAATTAGTTAATATTTTTATCAATTAATGAAATGTAGGTAATTATAACAGATTTCACTTTTATATTGGGTATAAAAACCCATCGCACTTTTGGATGTTTTCACATTAAAAACACGTATTGTCATCCATATGTGGGGTAATGTTTAAAATAATATCTTCAACTTATATGAATGGAATTTGAAAAAAATGATTTAATATTTTTAATAATGATACATTATAATTAATAATAATTTAAATATAGTTTTTTACCCAAAATATTCATGAATACAGTAATAATTAATTATATGGATTATGTTAAAATTATGATTAATAAGGGACTAAACCTTAATATTAAAGTTCCAAATGACCTAAAAACCTGTATAAAATAACTTTTATAGAAAATATTTTTCCATTAAACATCCATATTTTAGTTGTTTTTGGTTTTGGATGACTTTGTTTTGTAAAACATGGACATACCTAACTTGTTTTCAAAAATAAGAATTGAGTCCTTTCCGTCAACTATAAAAGGCTTCCTCTCTTCCAGATTTCCCACACCTATAAAGAAAAAATCACTCAACAAATAGAATAAAACATATATCATATACATTCCTCACATAAAAGTATGTTCCTCCCTTTGGTCAGAAATGCATCCAAGTAATCCATTGGGGGAAAACCAAGAGAATTAAACCAAATAAGAGGTAACATCCATCCTCAAGCTCCTTAATTATATTTTATTTCACCAGCACCAAAATTGTACTTATTCATTTATTATACAACAAATAATATCCAAAAAATACTGATATTTTTTTATTATAAGCGTTGGACGCACATACACCCACATTCATCTAATGGTTAATTAACAAATAATTATTGTGTACGACAAACTACCACCTAACGAAATGATGATTTAGTTTTTTCCATTAACTCCATTTGTGGTTTGTAATTTTTATTAGCATGATTTCTAAAAATGGTGTATATTATATTTATTATTTATTTATGCATATGTAATTATTTTACAACACATTCCTTAATACTTTCTATCTTTTGTAAATATGATAATTTCATTTAAGGAAGTGTGGACTACCACCCCATCAAAGAAACGTGATTCATTCACAAACTACATGGAATGTATAAAAAAAATATAGATAAATAATATGAAATATATAAAAATATAATTATACTTTTATGATATTTTATACATATATAAATATATTTCATTTTCATTATTTCTTTCACTACAACTATCTAACAAAAAATAATGTTATTTCATAGATAAGGCTTACCATCACATTGAATGGTGTATTCAATTTCATATAAATATATTATAAATACTATTATAAAACAAATATATTGAATATTCACAATATTTATGTCATGATTTAAATTATTTTAATGATGATATATGTATAAGTACAAAAGATATAACAAATTAAGATACATGGTCAAAACTAAGTGAATATTACACAAAGTGTGGCCATAACATAGAATTAATAAAAATATGGTAATATAATGTCCTAATAAAACCATATATGGTATTAGGTATAATAATATTTTATTTTATATATGTATAACAATCTTATATTTATTATACATGAGGTTTGAATGAGTACGATGAGAGTTAAGAGAAAATGTAATGGAATTTCATCTCACTTTTTATTTCTAAGAGACAGATGATTTATTCACCGCCCATCCTTTTGTGTGGTGTGTATATTTACCATGAATGTATTATATGAATCTTAGAGATATATGTTTTGGTATTTAGATATCAATTTGATGAAATTTTGTTTATGGGTTTTTTGTTTCAAATTTTATAAAATCAGTAAAGTAATTTTGTCTATGTTTTCCTTCATTGAGACACATTCCATGTCATGAACCAAAATATTTTCAATAGTTTTATATAGATTATTTAAAAAGTTACTCCATTAAAATAATTCTTTTCATTATAAATTATGCTTAATTTAATTTATTTTTCATAAATGGGGATTATGTTTCATAATTTCCAAGATGTGTTAGTTTATTAAAAGAATCCCCTCACATTTCAAGATTGTTTATTTTTATACATCCTTGGATTTAATATTATGATCCATAACTAAAAAAACACACATGGTATTTCATTTCCTATTTTTATTCTTGATATTTCATTTATCGGTACCATTTTCTACTCATTGGTATATATGATGGCTAGGAATGTGATTTTAAGAACTATTCACATTACATCTCTATTGAGTTAGAAATCTATGTTTCTTAAAAACCATGAATTCAAAAAAAAAAATCCAAAAATATTCTAATATATTAAAATGATAATTAAAAGAAAATTTTACCCAAGTTTTTTCTTTTATAATGGAGTATTATGAAAAGAAGGTATCTTTTTATAATTTTATTGTTGAGGCACTTTTCAAAACATTATACAATGAAAAAGTAATGATTGGAATGTATATATTTACCCACCATCTTTCCCATGAATCATCATTTACATGGTTAAAAATATTTTCTTAAAGAAAAATGATTTCTAATGTTATAGGATTCGATATTTCAATGATTTTTGTAATGAATTTTTTTTTAAAAATGTTTTATTTTTAAAAACATTTTAAAATGATCTTAAAATATTATTTATAAGTTTTCAAGAGGTTAGTTTCAAAGAAATGGATTATAATTATTTCAATGATTATTTTATATGTTTTAAAATAATTTTTAAAGAAATGGGAATGAAATCATTTTCAATCCTTATTTATAAGCTTTTAAAGTTTTTATGAAAGAGAGGGTTTTAAAAATCATTTCAGGCATTCTTTATAAGTTTTCCTAATGTTTTATATGAAATGGATTTGGAACGTCTCAGGCATTAATTATATGTTTTCAATGTATTTTGAAGGAAAATGGTTTAAAAAAAATTTGGACTTAATTTTATATGTTTTTATGGAAAAATGTTTTAAAAATGTTTTCATGTTTATTTTATATGTTTTTAATGGAAAAGGTTATCAAAATTATTTCATGATTTCATTCTATGTTTCCAATTTATTTTCAAATGAAATTTTTTCCAATGATATTATTTTATAAAAATAAAATTTTAAAGAAGAAATGATATTTTTTCTCATGATATTGTCCTAAAGGATCATTAAAAATAATTTTGCATCTAAGATGACATCTGTGGATGTACTCATGCCTATTTGGGTAAATAATTTAATGTGTCTATTCATATTTTTTCTCTGATTGGTTTATGGTTTGGTGGCATGATGGATATAAAACTTATTTCTCTTCCATGGGTTATATGGTTTTGGAACCCGCTTCTTTTCAAAGGTTGTATTTTTTTTGAAGTGATTATAAAACCCATATCATTTTCCAAAGGTTATGATATGATTATCTGTTTGTGATACCCATTTCATATCATGAGTTATGATTTGTTTTTATATTTGATTTTATGGAACATGTGTGTATGAATTTATTATAAGATGAGTGGGACCAATATCTCCCTAAAATTCTTTGTTAAAATATTTAAATCTCATGAGATAGACTAATATGGTATTGGGTGTGAACCATGCCTACTAAGATGGTTGTGGGAGTGAAATACCTATACCATGATGGTATGAGAAGTAAACGTATTCTACTAAGATGTCCATGGGTATTAACCATGAATACCAAGAAGGTAAGGGGTGTGAACCCTTACTAAAAAGAAGGTCTTGGAAAAAATTCACCGACTGAAATGGAAATTATATTACATACCTATGTGCTTTCCACATTTCTATGTTTTATTCCTATGTTATGCTTTCATGTCTTATGTTGTATATTTCCTTATGATTCATGTCTTATGAACACCGAATATTTATACAACTATTTATTTGTATGATCATTCATATGAAGTGTATGATATTTTATTTTTATCACCATGTTATCATGCCCTTATTCTTAGGACTATTTTTACATATCTCCCATGTTTACCCTTACTGAGATATTGAGCTTACACCTTTTTATGTTTCATTCCCTTGGCTATAATGATATGTATAATGATTGATATGTATAAAAAGGGTTCTATTCAAGAAGAAACTAGTGTGAGATAATGTATCTCACTAACGTACTAGTGTTAATGTTTCCATGTTTCCAAGGGCACTAGAGTCGTACAATATATGGGTGTTGTTTTGTGTAATGTTTCAATATGACACAAAATATATGTAATTTTAATGTTCGAAAATAAAGTATCATTATATGTTAAAAATCAGAAAAATGACCATCACTTCTATCACTATAAGCCTTACTACTCATATGTATAATATAATTATAGTAGTTATATAATTACCTTTTTTCATTTTTTCTTGTTCCATATTTTTTGAAAAATATATACTCAAAATCGAAACAAAAATTTTCTCCTTGTTTCTATTTTACAACATGAAAAAATAACCCATTAAATCTAGTCAAGTAATATATAAAGGTTCGAGTATTCTATATTTACAAAATATTTTTAAAGATACATGAATGAAATAGATTTATAAATTTAAACATCAAATAAATTACCCCTAATAAGTCTGGTATTTATTCAATAGTTACTCATGTTCACAAAACCCATTTATTCACAAAATATTTTAAAACCAGATATCTTATTTTCTCGCTTCATCACAATACATCATCACAATCAAATGGCAATGTTAATCCCATTACCAAAACCGAATAAGTGAAATATTATCAAAACTCATATATTGAAATTGGCAACCTGAAACACCTTTGTTTCATAAACATATACTTTAATTAAATTAGTTGCATGGTTCTCATCCTAGATTGGTATGTAGATAAAAGTACCTAAATAGGAAAAATACACGGCTTTCTTCTAGAAATGACTACATAACTCTCATCTACAAATGGTAGTGTAGCCTCAAACTAATATTTCTACATCATTAATTCCATTCCAATCACGATTATGTTCCCCTTCACTAGTTCATCTATGGGTTCCTTCTTAAGATTCATAAAATAATATATTTTCATACCCATGGCTTCATATCATGTGTAATTTTAATTTATTCATTAAATTAATATTCACTCATGTGACACTATAGGAATATAATGGATAGATCATACAACTGAATTTATTAATCATTAAACACAATAGATATCTCACCTTCATCATGTGATTATCATGGCTCATATTATTCTATTCTTGAATGATAAATTCATCAAGCACATGAGAAATGGGTGTTTAGTAAACTCCTGGATGACATGAGTTCATTGTGGACCACATCAATGACTGTGAGGATTGGGCATGAACTTTTCAAATTCATCAATGGATGATAATAGTGAACTGATTATCCCTTACTTGTCAAAATATACAATACCATTGTGTCTGATAATCATATGATTCCTAGCTACTAGATATGAAGTTGTGTATAATGTATATATGTGTTGATATGGATTAATAGTGTCCTAAATGATTCACATACACCATCAACTCTTTATTCATTTTAAGCCTTTCACATTATTTCATCCATTATATTAGCTCGAAATTAGTGTGTTACAGGGACCACACACTTCCCCCACTTGCACCAAATCATGTCAGATTTCACTTTCATTGGTTATCTCTGAATAATGTCCCACTTTTCTGTTCACCAATTAACACTTGTGAAACCTATTTGGAAAATATTTTCATGTTATGGTTGACTCTAGTTCCCACCTCCAGAATGGTTGAACCTAAGTCCCTCACCTAGCTTATTGACTGGAATATTTTTTTAATACTCCATTAAGAAACACTTATCCAATGTCATATATAAACAATTAAACCAATTCTCCTTCACCACTAATCCAAAACTCTTAAATATCATTGTTTATTATTATAAACATTTCCCTAAACTACTCATCACATGTATTTCTATTTTATGATCATCATCAACAATCATCACATTTTTATAGATAATTTTTCAACCATGTCATCAAATTCCATCATGTGATTCCATAATTATTCTATAGAAAATAAAGAAACATTATAAGTCTCCAAACACATATTGAACATGATTGAAAATAAATTAAATTCTAGGGTTCAAAAATATCTCAATTTTAATTTTTTATTAATATCTCATCACATTAATAAATCTAATATGTGTGAACCAGTTTTTCACCATATCACTATGAAATTAAAAGGGTAAATGGGGTCTTCTCATTTCATAATTATTATCAAATTACACTTCTCTTATTTTAATAATAATAATAGATATCACATTATTCTCATGGAATATATCATTTAGATAGTTAACTCTATATCTACATAGTTTAAAATGATATTGAACTTAATAAAGAAATAACAAATGTTATAATGGTTTACCATAAACTTCCATCCTTGTGAAATCATGCTCATAAAATCATATGTCACAAATAGGCGTTATATAAGAATATACTACTTTAGAAAAACATGTATCATGGAGATATCACAATAAACCATCAAAATAGTTCTTATAAAAGTCATGTAACCCCCCATTCTCCTCCTATTTCGATTATCAAAACTCCACCATAATTATTAAAATTAAATAAATTATAATTATTGGTTGAGTGTGTGATATGTAGACCTCAAATTCAATTTCCACTAGTGTCACGCCCCATCCCTGGGGCTCGTGCCGTGACTACCCCAAACCCGCCTTCCGTAGGCCAGGGGCTGGCGACTAGCATCAAGGCGTAAATCCCAGTAAAAAGGGAAGTCATTGCCTTTGTAAAGTAAACAAACACCACCGAGCAAGAAAGCGGTAGAAGTAAACACTAAGTAATAACTGAGTACAACAGTAAGTGCGGAAAAAAATGTGGGCCAGAATACAAACCCAAACTGAAAGTAAAGTACAACTAGAAAGAGAAAACATCAACTGAAAAGTAAATTCGTAGCGTCGAGCCGTCCACTAGAATTCCCACCTGAAGGGTGAGTACAGATAGCCTCCATAGCTCCTCGAGTCCAGCTGTCCGCTCCGAGAACGTCCCGCCCAGTGGTCCACCTCCAGGTACCGTCCTGCTCCGCAAGCCTCGACCACGATCAGCGTTGTCCGTCATCTACAACCAGCACAACATAGTGCGGGCATAGCCCATGCAGGGGTGAGTATAAGATACTCAGAAGGGTCCCTGAGACCCCCTAAGGTCTCCCAGAATCCAGAAAGGATAATACACAAAGGAAAGATACAATCACGATGTAACATTCGACACTGCTTAGGTATATTCCCATACATATACCTAAGTCATCAATTCCAGTACGCTCCAACTTCCGAGTCCATTTACAACCCAGTCCACAGAGGAAAGAAAAACGTAAATCCACACAGGATAGCACAACACAATCCACATAGGAATGAAAAATAGGATTCAGCTCACACAGGTATACTTCTTCGTATAACGATAGAGATGATCAGATATATCCACTGATTCATCTATGCCGTCAGACCCACAAAGGATCGATAGGTACTAACCCCCACAATGACCCACAAATGATCTGACCCACACAAGATCGATAGATAACTAACCCCCGCAATGACCCACAAAGTATCTGACCGACACAGGATCGATAGGTAACTAACCCACGCAAAGACCCATAAAGGATCGGACCCAGAATGGATCTGTAGGCGCTGGCCCACACAGGACCGCTAAGCGCTGACCCACACAGGATCGTACCCACACAGGATCGGTAGAACTGATCCATGTAGGATCGCTGAGTGTTGTAGTCGTCGTCGTCGAATCCACTGAGGATCTCTGTACAGTCGTCGTCGTCGTCGCAGCCAGCTCTAGGGTTCACGCACAAAGTAAGCTCGTTCAGGAGGGTCTGCTCCATGATCCCAGAGGCTGATACATCAAATGACACATAGTCCAGAGTTGATGTATCCAAAAGTTCCGTATCGTCAAGAGGAACTCAACGTCATAGCCGGCGCGTCAATCAGACGCCCGGTCTGGATGTTATTGGATTTTTCGTCCAAGGGGGCCGGTTGGTTTTTAAGTAAAAACCAACCTGACCATACTCCAACTGCGTCCAAACCTCGATCTACGTAAGCTAGAAGATCGGTCTCACTATGAGGAAACCATCAAAGTCGACGGCACGTTAATCGGACGTCCGGAGTTCAAATATAAGAGTTTCCTCTCCGAGGGCCCGGTTGGTTTTGTGTACGAACCAACCCGGCCGAACCCAAAGTATTCCGAAACATTGAGTGCGATATACCGAAACGACCATCTCGATCCAAGGATTGCATCTCAACTGAAGGTGCGTCGATCGGAGGCACATAGATAATTTTATGGGCAAATGACTGGAAAAGATTTGGTAATAGGGGGTTTGGGCTCGGTCTGACCCGACCCGACACCGCCCGGGTCGGATCGAACCGATTCGACCCATCCCGAGTCTGGGTCCGGCCTGGCCTGGGCACGGCCCGGCCTCGCCTGGAGGACTGGCCGGGGCAGCCGGCTCGGCACGCGGCGCGGTAGCCAGAGACTCGGCCGAACAGCCGAGCCGTTTCGGGAGCGGGGGCCGCGCTGCCCCCATGTGAAGAACCGCGGCCCCTTTATGTCGTCGCTTAGCTGGCCGGTTGAGGGATACAACCCCCGGCGATTTCCTCTGACCGGCTGGCCGGCCGGCTACCGCCATCACGGGACCGGTAGGGGCCGGTCCCCTTGCCCCGACGCCGGCAGCCCGAAACCGGATGCCGGTTCCCCTGCTCCGTCGCGGCCCGGAACCGTCCACGGCCTTCATCCGTCCGGCGCGACGATGCCACCCCCCCCCCCACCGCGGCCCCCACTCCAGCCACAGTGCTTTTCAGTTCCTACAGCGCGGCGCGACGGTGCTGCGTCTTTTGTTCATCTTCTACGGCGTGGTGCGACGGTGCCGCGGATTTATTGTTTTCATCGGCGTGGTGTGACGGCGCCGCGCTTCTCCGCTCTTACTTTTACAAAATCCGCGCGGTGCTTTGGCACCTCGTCGCCTTGCTCTCCGCATCAATATCAACAACCAAAAAGAGGGGTGGAGTGTCGGCCGTGTTCGTGAGGTCCGACCTCCTCCAGTTAATGCGTTAACAGGCGGTTCAATTGAAAGGGTGATAACGACGGAAGAAATCACAAGAAAATAAACCCCTACCTCAACATTGTCGTCGCATGAGCGTTCGTCGAGGAGAAAGGAATGTCGTGGAAGAAGCGTCGCAGAAGGAGGCTCATCGGCGTCGCGGTACACGGCTTCGCGTCGTCGATCTCCGAGGGTTCGGCGTTCTTCGTCACCCTTCGTCGGAGGCCGACGTTCTTCGTCGGCGACGATGTGTTCTTCGCGTTCATCAATGAAGGAGGATGTAGATCTTCAATCCTTAGAGCTTTCTCCAAATCCTATCAACAAGAAACCCCTCAAAAAAATAATTCTTGGTCTTATTTGATTTTCCCATGCCAACATTTTGGAAATCATAAAAATAATCCAACAATTAGTTCAAAGAATTAATTGTAACAAATAAACCACCCAATTAAAAGGGGTGTTTAATATTTAAAAAACCACAGGGGTTGACTTTATTTAAAATGGGTGGTGCAGGTGCGTTACTTAGAAGAGAAGAAATGGTGGGGCTCGTGCAGGCCCCACATCACAAATATCCTACCAAGTGGGTAGGATATTGTTGTTCCACCTTATCCTCTTAACTTAGCTTAAGTTGCTTTAAGTGAAATAAAATAAAGTTTCACACCACTTTTATTTATTTTCTTAAATTAACCCCAAAAATTAAAAACCACACCCGAGCAAACGCAACTCTGGAAAAGTGTTTCCAAGCAAATATCGGCGTTGCAATTCCATCAGTGCCCTCAGAATTCAATTTCGTGCACCGGTTCAAAAGTTAAAAAACCCTGCTCGTTCGTTCACTGAATGTACCCGAGCTAAACTTTAGAAAATGATTCTGGGCACACCGGACCTCGGAATCAGGTGCCGTCAGAAACTACATTCTTGTAAAATTCCAAAGAAAATTAAGAAAATATTTCCCTGAATTTTACGGGTCTTTACATAAATCCCACCTTAGGGATTTACATCCCCATAAAGATGCATCATAAACTAGGGAAACAAATGTGGGTACTGAACACGCAACTGAGCCTCCCACTCCCAAGTGATCCCCTGGAGGTTCTTGTGCTGCCATCAGATGCGCACTAGAGGAATCAACCATCCACATAGGACCTGCTCCTGTCGATCCTCAATCTCCATCGGGACCTCCATAAAAGTCACCCCATCATCAACGTCGAGATCCCCATGGTTAATGATATGTGTCGGTTCGTGCACGTATATCCTCAGCTGAGATACGTGGAAGATGTCGTGCACCCGGTGCAACTGAGGTGGTAGAGCCAGGAGATAAGCCACATCGCCAATCCTGATGAGGACCTGGAATGGTCCGATGAAGTGTGGAGACAACTTGCCGCCTCGGCCAAATTTTCGTAAACCACGTCGAGGTGAGACACACAAGAAGACATGGTTGCCATCCTTGAAATCTAGTCTTCTCCACCTCCTATCAGCATAGGACATTTTTCGGCTCTGAGCTGTCCTCATCCGCTCCTGGATGATCTGGACCTTCTCTGTCGTGGCCTGGACCATCTCTGGTCCCACAAGTGCTGACTCCCCAGGGTCTGTCCAGCACAAAGGAGATCTACAAGGTCGGCCGTACAACGCCTCGTATGGTGCCATCCCGATGGTGGAGTAGTAACTTTTGTCGTACACGAAATCCACCAAGGGTAGGTGGTCCTCCCTGCTACGACCAAAGTCGAGGACACATGCGCGGAGCATGTCTTCGAGAGTCTGTATGGTCCTCTCCATCTGACCATCTATCTGACGGGGAAAGGTGGTGCTCAGACGTAGCTGCGTCCCAAACGCCTCCTGTAACCCCTTCCAAATCCAGGAAGTAAAGAGAGCATCTCGATCAGAGATGATAGATGATGGAAAACTGCGAAGCCGTACAATCACCTGAACGTAGAGACGTCCCAAGCTCTCCACTGAGCCCTGCTCCCTGATGGGTAAGAGGTGAGATGACTTGGTGAGTAAGTCGACAATCACCTAAATGGAGTCGTGACCTCTGGAAGTGCGTGGAAGTCCAGTCATGAAGTCCATAGATATCCCATCCCACTTCCACTCCGGGACCTCCAAGGCCTGTACCATGACTTCTGGCCCCTGATGCTCTGCCGTCACCTACTGGCAGGTGAGGCATCGAGAAACGAACTCTGCCACAACCTTCTTCATGCCCGGCCACCAGTGCTGTCGTTTGAGGTCCTAGTATATCTTCTCCACTCCAGGATGTACCTCCAAGGGAGAAGTGTGAAACTCTCCCAGCACCTCCTCCCGTAAAGCAACTGGTACCAATGTACGTCCTCTAAAAATGACGTCGTGCTCTGCTCCAAAGGAGAAACCATCAGGTGCCTATCCTGAGGATATCTGTGCACTATGCGTCTCACAGTCAGTGTCCCCACGATGTGCCTCTCTGACCCGCTGCAGTAGTGGAGGGGTGACTGTGAGAGACTGAAGGAAGGCTGCTCCATATCTATCCATTAAGGATATCTGCAAAGCGTCTAGCTTCTTTGTCGCCTCCTCAAGTAGCAGAATGATCGTCCTCCTACTGAGAGCATCGGCTACTACGTTACCCTTCCAAGGAGTATATACTATCTAAAAGTCATAGTCCTGGAGGAACTCAAGCCATCACCGCTGTCTCAGGTTCAGTTTCTTTTGAGAGAAGATGTACCTGAGACTCTGATGGTTAGAAAAGACTGTAAAGCGCTCTCCCATTAGGTAGTGCCACCATGTCTTCAGAGCGAAGACCTCTACTGCTAACTGCAGGTCATGGGTAGCATAGTTCTGCTCATGCGGCCTCAACTGACGTGATCCATAGGCGATCACTGCCCGCTCCTGCATCAGGACACATCTGAGTCCGGTCCCTGATGCATTATAGTAGACTACATACCCTACTCCCTCCTCCGGAAGCCTCAAGATAGGGGCGCTGGTCAATCTCTATATCAGCTCATGGAAGCTTTGATGACATCAGTCTAACCACACAAAGGTTTTCCCCTTATTCTTAAGAGCTGAGAGTGGTGCCGCAACTCTGGAGAAGTCTGGCACAAATTTCCGATAGTATCCAGCTAGTCCCACGAAACTCTGCACATCCGTCATGCTCCTGGGTGGCTCCCAAGTTAGCACTGCCCCGATATTCGTAGGATCCACCGCAACTACCGCCTCAGAGATGGCGTGTCCCATGAAGTGGACATCGCATATTCAGAACTAACAATTAGAGAGCTTTCCATAAATCCGGTGCTCTCAGAGTGTGTCTAGTACAACCTAAACGTGGTAGGGGTGCTCCTCCTCAATTGTCGAGTATATCAAAAGTCGTTGATGAAGACCACGACATATCGATGGAGGTATGGCTGAAATATCCTGCTCATGAGGCCTATGAACACTGCTGGAGCGTTGGTCACGCCGAAAGGCATAACCAAGAATTCATAGTGTCCATACCGACATCTGAAGGTCGTCTTCTACACATCCTCATCCCGAACTCGGATGTGATGATAGCCTGACCTGAGGTCTATCTTTGAGAACCACCATGCTCCCTTGAGCTAGTCGAAGAGGTCATCAATCCTCGGTAGTGGATACTTGTACCTTACTATCACCTGGTTCAGGTGATGATAGTTGACACAAAGTCGCAATCTCCCGTCCGCCTTCTTGGCGAACAATATCGGGGAAGCCCAGGATGAAACACTGGGTCGGATGAAACCCTTGCCCTACAAGTCCTCCAACTGTACCCGTAGATCTAGAAGCTCGGCGGGAGCCATCCAATATGCTGGGGTGGATATCGTGGCTATCCCAGGGTACAGATCAATATAAAATTCTACCTCTCTGCGAGGAGGAAGTCCTAGAACTTCATCGGGGAAAACGTCTGCATACTGATCCACCACTACAGGAAAACTAGGACTCTGCACGTCAACTCCTCCTAGGATGAGGCTAGCCTACTGATGAGTGATGGTCTGTTCTCTCCTCTGCGGAAGTCCATCCTATGTTGCGAAGGCTCCCTTCTCACCGGTGAAGGTGAACCTGCTCCCGTCGGTGCGTACACATCGCACCATGCGCGTAATACAGTCGATCTGAGCATGGACTATAGATAACCAATCCATACCTAAGATGACATCGTAAGGACTCGACGCTGCTACAAGAAGATCCCAGCCAAAGCTCTTGCCTCTTAGAGTAAGCTCACACTGCCGGTACCAGTGCGTAATCATCGATTCGGCTACCGTAGGAGTCTCTAGCCGTAAGGATCGAGCCAACGGCTCCGTCGGAATCTCTGATCTCCGAACAAAGGAAGCAGGTATGAAATAATGACACACTCCTGTGTCTATAACAACTGTAGCAAGGGTGGAATAGACAAAAATAGTACCTCGAATCATCGCGGGCGCACCGTGGTCATAGGCCTCCACTGCCTGGAGTTGTTCCTGTCTCTGGCCGCCAGCTCCCTGTGGTCGGGGTGGACCTCCTGGTGGTGTAGGTGGTAGAGAATCAATGTGTCGCCCACCACCGGCTGCTCGGCCAGCTCCTCTGCCTCATCCACCTACTCCATGTAGACCTCCATGGTCAACCCTCTGCCTCTGCCTGGGTGGCCCCTCAACCATCTACTGCTCCTCAGCACGGCGGGTCGGGCAGTCATGAGCTATGTGGCCCCGCCCGCCGCATGTGTAGCATTGTCTGCCTCTTGAAAGACCGGATCCACGTTGTGTGCCCCGCACTACTGAGCCAGTGTCCTGAGGTCGTCTGCCTAAGGGTATGGTCTGCCTGGACCCATGAGTCATCCATCGACTTCCTGCTGCAGAAGACTCTACTACGTGCCGCCCCGCGGTAGGTCTCGGTGCTGAAGAAGGCTCAGCAAGAAGGCTCTCGATCAAAAGGGCTCGCTCCAGTACTCCTGCTTGGGTCGGAATGCTGAGAGAGATTAGTGATGCCCTGATCTCGTGCCTCAATCCCTACTCAAAGGTCTGGTCTCGGAAGAATGGGTCCCGTACCATGTCTGTCGAGTAGCGCGAGAGATCGGTAAATCTCACCGAGTACTGGGCAACTGTCTAGCTGCCCTGCCACAGCTAAAGAAGCTCCTGGATGCGCACCTCACGGAGAGTGTCTGGGAAGAACTATGAGTGGAAGAGGCTCTCAAAGTCTATGCAGAGAAGAGATGCCTCATCGTGCACCTAGAGAATCTAGCTCCACCATCAGCCCACTACCACGTGCAGTGGGCTCGCTGTGAGGATCACCATGAGGTCTGCTGGTGTCCCCACTAACCTGAAAACTCGTACCACTGCCTCTAGCCAATCCTCGACTTCCTGGGGGTCCACCTCCCTATGGAACCTGGGTGTTCGCTGGCGCTGGAACTCGCGAAGTGCACTAAGGTGACGTGCATCGTCAGTGGCTAGGGCTGGAAGCTTCGGTGGCTCGGCAGGTAAAGGTATCGCCGGTGCCTCAACTGTCAATGGGCCCTGTATCGAGGCCTCGTCTCTAAGTGGGCTGTCGTCATGCTCAAATCTCAAAACCCTAGCTGGCTGCCGTCGTGGGGCCATCCTGAAAAGGAAATAGGTGTGCCGCGGTCAGAACAGTATACCTGGTGAGCTGATATAAAGTAATCACAAAGAAAACTTGAAACACACATGCAATCAATGTTTTCGTACATTAAGTCGGAAATCAGAAGTTAGGGTCATGGTGTACGGATACGTCGGCTGCCGCACCAAAACTGGACTCCCTGGACTGATAACCACACCTAATATGCTTAAAACTATTTCTTTACATAGAAAAAGATCAGAGTCCAATGTTATGTGGTAGAACCGAACTCCTTTGATACCAATTTGTCACGACCCGTCCTTGGGGCTCGTGTCGTGACTACCCCAAGCCTGCCTTCCATAGGCCAGGGGCTGGCGACTAGCACCAAGGCGTAAATCCCAGTAAAAAGGGGAGGCATTGCCTTAGTAATATAATTAAACACCACAGAGAAAGCAAGCAGTATAAGAAAACAGTAAGTAAAAACTGAGTAGAACAGTAAGTGTGGAAAAGTAAGTGGGCCTGAATACAAACTCAAACTGAAAGTAAAGTACAACTGTAAAGGGCAAACAATAATTGAAAAGTAAAGCCACAACGTCGAGCCGTCCACTGGAAGTCCCAACTGAAGGGTGTGTACAGATAGCCTCCACAGCTCCTCGGGTACAGCCTTCCACTCCGAGAACGTCTCGCCCAGTGGTCCACCTCCAGGTACCGTCCTGCTCCGCAAGCCTCTACCACAATCAGCGCTATTTGTCGTCTGCAACCAACACAACGTAGTGCGGGTATAGCCCATGCAGAGGTGATTATAATCTAATAAGTAGGGACCTCGAGACCCCCGAAGGTCTCCCAGAATCCAAAAAGGATAATCCACAAAGGAAAGATACATTCACAAAGAAACATTCGACACTGCTTAGGTATATGCCCATACATAAACCTAAGTCATCAATTCCAGTACGCTCCAACTTTTGAGTCCATGTTCAACCCAGTCCACATAGGAAAGAAAAACGTAAATTCACACAAGATAGCACAACACAATCCACATAGGAATGAAAAACATGATTCATCTCACGCATGTATACTTCTTCGTATGATGATATAGATGATCAGATATATCCACTGATTCATCTATGTCGTTGGACCCACAAAGGATCGATAGGTACTAACCCCTACAATGACCCACAAAGGATCTGACCCACACATTATCGATAGGTAACTAACCCCCGAAATGATCCACAAAGGATCTGACCTATACAGGATCGATAGGTAACTAACCCCCGCAAATACTCACAAAGGATCGGACCCACACAGGATCTGTAGACGCTGGCCCACACATGACTGCTGAGCACTGACCCACACAAGATCAGACCCACACAGGATCGGTAGCACTGATCCACGTAGGATCTCTGAGTGTTGTAGTCGTCACCGTCGAATCCACTGAGGATCTCTGTACAGTTGTCGTCGTAGTCGCAGCCAGCTCTAGGGTTCCCCCACACAGCAAGCTCGTTCGGGAGGGTCCGCTCCACGAGTCGAGAGACGGATACATCAACTGACACACAGTCTGGAGTTGATGTATCCAAAAGTTCCTTATCGTCAACAGGAACTCAACGTCATAGACGGCGCGTCAATCGGACGCCCGGTCTAGAAGTTATTGGCTTTTTCGTCCCAGGGGCCCGATTGGTTTTTATGTCAAAACCAACCCGACCATACTCCAATTGTGTCCAAACCTCGAGTGGAGTAAGCCAGAAGATCTGTCTCACTAAGAGGAAACCATCAATTTCAATGGCACGTCAATCGGACGTTTGGAGTTCAAGTTATAAGCATTTCTGCTCCGAGGGCCCGGTTGGTTTCGTGTACGAACCAACCCAGCCGAACCCAAAGTATTCTGAAACCTTGAATGTTGTATACCAAAATGGCCGTCTCGATCCAAGTATTGCATCGCAACTGACGGTGCGTCGATCGGAGGCCTGTAGCTCATGTTTTGGTCAACAGAACGAAAAAGGTTCGGTAATTGGGGGTTCGGGCCCGGTCCGACCCGGCCCGATCCCCCTAGGGTTGGCCCGAACTGGTTCGACCAGTCTCGGGTCCGGGTCTAGCCCACATGGGCGAGGGCCGACCCGGCCGGCATGGCCGGGCCCGGCCTGGGCGCGGCCCTGCCCGACGGACCGGACAAAGCAGTTGGCCCGCCGTACGGCCCACTAGCGCGCTGGCCAGAGGCTCGGCCGATCGGCCGAGCCGTTTCAGGAGCGGGGGGCGCGCTGCCCCCACGTGAAGAATCGTTTCCCCTTTATGGGGCCTCTCAGCTAGTCGGCCGGGGGTTACAACCCCCGACGATTTCCTCTGACCGGCCGGCCCGGCTAGCCGGCCGGCTGCTTCCCTCACGGGAACGGCAGAGGCCAGACCCCTCACTCTGACACCGGCAGCCCGGAACCGGCCGCCCGTTCCCCTCCTCCTCCACGACTCAAAACCGGTCGCGGCCTTCATCCGTCCAGCACGGCCCGACGCCCCCCCCCCCCCCCCCCGCCGTGGCCCCGCTCCGGCCTTGGTGCTTCTGAGGTCCTCTGGCGCGGCGCGACGGCGCCGCGCCTTTTGTTCATCTTCTACGGTGCGGCGAGACGGTGCCACAGATTTACTGTTTCCAACAGCACAGTGCGACGGTGCCGCACTTCTCCGCTCTTCCTTTTACAAAATCCGCGTGGTGCTTTGGCACCGCGTCCCCTTGCTTGCCGCATCAATATCAACAACCAAAAAGAGGGGAGGAGTGTCGGTCGTGTTCGTGCGGTCCGACCACCTCCTGTTAATGCGATAACAGGTGGTTCAATTGAAAGGGTGATAACGACTGAAGAAATCACAAGAAAATAAACCCCTACCTCAATGTTGTCATCGCACGAGCGTTCGTCATGGAGAAAGTAATGTCGTGGAAGAAGCGTCTCGGAAGGAGGATTGTCGGCATCGTGGTACGTGGCGTCGCGTCGTCGATCTCCGAGGGTTCCGCATTCTTCGACTCCATTCATCGGAGGCCGGCGTTCTTCATCGGTGACGATGTGTTCTTTGCGTTCTTCAACGAAGGAGGATGAAGATCTTTAAGCCTTAGAGATTTCTCCAAATCCTCTCAACAAGTAACTCCTCAATAAAATAAGTGTTGGTCTTAATTTATTTTCCCATGCCAACGTTTTGGAAATCATAAAAAGAATCCAACAATTAATTCAAAGAATTAATTGTGACAAATAAACCACCCAATTAAAAGGGGAATTTAATATTTTAAAAAAAACGCACGGGTTGACTTTATTTAAAAGGGGGGGTGCGGGTGCGTTACTTAGAAGAGAAGAAATGGTGGGGCTTGTGCGGGCCCCACCTCACAAATATTCAACCATGTGGGTAGGATATTGTGGGTTCCACCTTATCTGCTTAACATAGCTTAAGTGGATTTAAGTGAAATAAAATAATGTGTCGCACCACTTTTATTTTATTTCTTAACTTAACCCCAAAAATTAAAAACTACACCCGAGCAAACGCAACTCCAGAAAAGGCGTTTCTAAGCAAATACCGGCACTGCGATTCTAGTGGTGCCCTCAGAATTTGATTCCGAGCACCGGTTCAAAAGTTAGAAAACCCCACTCGTTCGTTCACTGAACGTAACTGAGCTAAACTTCGGAAAATGATTCTCGGCACACCGGGCCGCAGAATCAGGTGCCGTCAGAAACTGAGTTCATGTAAAATTTCAATGAAAATTAAGAAAAAAATAATTTGAGTTTTACGTGTCTTTACATATAGATATTCCAAAAAATTAAATGTTCTTATTAACTTGATTTCAACTCTCTCTTTCTCCACATGGACCCCCCTTAGTGAATCACTCATAAGCATTTTGAGAATGGTGAATCTCTCTAAGAATGTATTATAGGATGTTCTGATGGCCTCTGCATAGTGGTATCATTACGTCCTCTACTGTGACTCAAATTTAAAATTATAATTTGTCCCAAAATTTTGCCAACTACTAAGACATAATATAGTGGTATAAAAGCATCTAATACATAAGGTGACTAATATTTACATTGAGAGTATTTGGATTCTAAACTTGTAAGGGATTCCATTATAGAAGTCTTTTGTTTGGGAGTTTGGTCTATGTTCTATTTTGGGATGACATTATAAGATAAACGAGAGGTCCATAGGTAGTTATAGCCTAGGTGAATTATGTTTGGCTTTATAGGAATAATGTATCTTAGGATTGTGGTCATAACATAGTTATTTCCAATTAGGTTAGGGTATTTTGTTTCACTATCCAGTGGCTAGGTACATTCCAAAAAATTATATAGACTCGAGATTCATATCATAGTATCAAATTCAATTAGGGTTTCCAATTTTAGATTATGTGGTATATTAAATTATGTAGATAGATCGAGCTTAATCTGTACCCCTAATAAATGTAGTTACTCATTAGGTATAGTCGATTAATAAAATAATCTAGGTAAAACAGTCAAATAAGATTTATAAAAAATGAAATTCTTGGACGACGAAAGGAATACATGCATCAGAGAAATATGAATTAAACAAAATTACATGCATGAGAAATAAATCTGATTTAAAATTTAAGCATGGAACTTGGAATAGATGGTGCTGAAAAAAATAACACCAACAGATCATTAATTAAATGAAATGTGAAAAAAACAATTAATACATTGAGTTCAAAAGAGAACATATCAAGAATGGATCACATGGAATCGATAGGGGAGAAGAAAGAGCTTTCCCTAACTCCTTTAATGATCTACCGCTCCATTCCTTATATCATCATTTTTTATCATGATGTGTACCTATGGTGCATGACATGTAACCTCGATCCACGTAATTTTCATTCAGATATCTAGCGTGTAATTCTATTCTCATAGATAAGATTTTTGATGAGGTACATCACGTGTAGTCGTTGTTCATGATGTGTACTCCTGCATGGTAGCATTTGTGTGGAATCATTGTGGATTTCTCGATAACTAGTTTGAATGGATTTCAGGATGTTTCTGGTCTGGTCACGACGTGTTGTATCTTTTTTACTTCTGTCTTCATGGTCATGACCTAGATTCAAGCCATGTGATATGTTGTGATCCACTAATACACGACACGAATCCCATCATTACGTTGTGTATATGGAAGATTTTTCATAGTTTTTTACTTTCCATTCTTGATAACCTATGAATCCTTTTCGTACGAAATTAGACACATACCAAATGAATTATTGAATAATTAACTGAAAAACTAGGACTAAATGAGAGAAAAGTATATATAAAAATAAGGCTTATCAAATCCCCCTATACATGAACAATTTCTTATCTTCAGGAAATACATCATTACAATGATTTCATAATGTTTAAGAAACTTGTATGAAAGAAATATTAATTATGTCCATGAAATTAAATTAAGTGTAAGAATTAGAAAGTAAATTTCTATAATAAAACCTTCATAGAGAGTTAGTCATGCCTCACAGTCTAGTTTTTAAAATAAATTCAATTAATCTAATAAAAAACTCTAAACTTTTACTTAAGTTATTTTCCCAATTATAATCTACCTCGCCATTATTTTCTCTCATCACATTGGGTAGAAAATGTTTGTAGAGTTATGTTCATTCCCTGAGTACCTATTCATAACCATAAGCTTTCATTGGTTCTATCATATCCAATGTGTAAAGAAAAGCATTCGATTAATATTTAGGGCTTAGGAAATTGGGTTCTATTGACACTACGGTTGTGGGTAGGTAAGTAAAATGTGAAAAATTATCCCCAAATATGAGGGTACTCTCTATAGTACAATGAAATAAAGTGAAAGGGAAAGTGTGATGAAGCTCCTCCTTCTGGATGGTCATGTTCCTACTTAATCATCTCTATATGGATCAATATGTATGGAAAGTATGTATACAACAAATTGATTCTGTTCCATTCCAATTTCATTTTCCTTTACATTTTTATTTTTTGAAATTTATTCCTAGGGTATATATCACATCCACCACCTAACCACATATGATCCTTTGAGGGATTCTTCGGTATGGAAAATGGTGATTTTTGACATTCCCAAAACCCATATAAATTTTTCTTCTTTTTTAATTTTGAAAGGAAACATTATATTAATGAGTTACAAAAAATGGTATGTGGATGAAAACATTGATTTCGGGTGAGGTAACTACACATCTCTGTAAGTGAATATATCCCATGTTTTTTTAATGTCTCCCCACCCTTGTTCAAAAATATATATGAGAATTGTACCAACGGAATATTTGAAGAGAAATAGGATTAGAATAGATTCATTCTAATAGGAAATTCATTGAAACTATGTGATAATCAAAAGATAGATTTCATATGGGTGTTAGGGAAAGTGGATATCAAAGATTGCCTCAATCATTTTAAATCCATACATCATTAGTCATAATTTTGATAAGATATCAGATCATATTCATGTTGTTTTATAGGCCACAGGTATCTCTCAAGAAATATTCTCAGATAAGAGTATAAAATTTAAGGGTTAGAGTGTAAAGACCTGGAATTTAAATGTGTTTTTTTTTAAAATTAAATGGGAATATTACGAGTCTGTGAAAATTGATGGTGTGTGATTCCAAGGCACAGAGTGTCCGAGATCAATTTCTGAATATTTTTTCAGGTACGTTATGTAAACATACGAGTGGGTTTTTCTAACTTTTGAACTGTTGCTTGGAATTGAAATATGAGGGCATCATTGAACTCGCAACGCCAGATTTCTCTTAAGAATACTTTCACCATGACGACAGTAGGTCGAGGGTGAAAGTTAGTTTTTTTATTTTTTGTGGAAATAATAAAATAAAATAAGCTAATGTTTTATTTAATTATACATTTTTTAACCACCCATGTAGAAGATGGAGGTGAAGAACACCACACCATAACCTCCCATGATAGGTTATGGTGGTGGATACCACCTATGCCCTAAACCTCCTCTTCATGTTTAATTATGGTGGATACCACCTGAGTTCTCAGATCCACCCAATTTGAATTTGGGATTGGGGACCACCCGACCCCCCATTAATGGGGGGGGAGAGGAAAACCTCTCAAATTTTTCATTAATATAGAGGAGCCTCTTGAGCTTCCTCCGCATTAATTCTACCAACACACCAATTGATTGTTCCAACAGTCCCTTAATAAATTCATCCTTTTCAAATATTCTTCCAATAATATAATTTAATATTTGGAGGCTAGTATTTAATTTTGGATGTATTAGGGAGAGGAGAGTGCTTGGGAGAAATTACGTTCTCCATCTAAGAACTTCATCTCCCAATGAATAATGCTCTCCCGACAAAGAACGCTCAACCGAAAAAGAACGAACTCCTTCGACATCTTTCTCGGATGCATCATGGGGAGGAAACCGATATGGGATGTCTTCAATGACCTATCTTTCACCCTCATCTTCTTCAATGAACTGATGCATGAGCTCATAATTTGAGGTGTGTGGCGAACGTGATGAATGACGTCCACTTCATCTTCTTCTTCACGACATCATCAACGTATCAACCTGAGGTAGGGGTTTATTCATTATTTTATTAACACTTCCCATGTTATCCATTATTTTTCCTTGTAGGGTTTGGAATAGAAATTAACAAGAGATTTTGGTAATTAAAAATATATTCTATGCTCATTCTTGGTGAATCTCATGATACCTCTCTAATGGAAAGAGTGGGGGCCAAACAAACATGAATCGTCCTCTCCGTAAACCTTGTGTTGATTTGTGGTGTTCTTAGAAATGGAGGAAGGAAAAAATGGTGTTAAAGGCAATGAAGGCAATGACCGCACCACCCGCGGCCTCTACGACCCCCCCCCCCCCCCCCCCCCGCGATGCTCCGACGCCCTGGCCGAACCACCCTCGTGGTCTCTGACCTTCTCGTCAGGCCGCCCCAGGCTACGTCGCGTCGCCCTGGCCGCGCCGTCTACCGGCCGAAGTGACCTCCACTATCCCATCCTCACGGCGCCCTCTAGGACGAACCGTCCCCACGCCGCTGGCCATGCCAGCCACCGGTCTCTCTAGCCCCCAACCGAACCTGCACCCCTGGGGTGCCCCAGCCGAGCTGGCCTCTCGTGCCACTCCTGGTGCCCTGGACGAGCCAGCCTCCGCGCCACTCGCGACGCCCCGGCCGAGCCGGAATCCCGTGCCACTCACAGCACCCTTCAGGAAGAATCTCCCATGTGGTGCCCTCTAGTCCAATCCTCCCTAATGCGGTCCAGTGGCCGGTCCACACCCTCACAGCCGGTCTGCACCCTCACGGCCAGTCCGCACCCTCACAGCTGGTCCGTGCCCTCTGGCCTCTCCACGACCCATCACGGGCCGCTGGGCCGGGCCCAGTGGGCCGGTCTGGCCTGACCAAAAGGTCATGACAGACACAATGGGTCAGTTCGGGTCGACCCAAAATGGGTCAGCCTAGACAAGGTCGGGCTGGGTCGGTCGAAACGGGTCAGACCGAACCCGGGCACACTACGACCCTTTTCTTTTTTTTTGGCCAAATCATTTGCACCAGATGTTTGTTTGATGAACCATTATCATCACTGGTAATCTTGGAGCATTAAAGTCCGTTTGAGTATACCCTAGTAAAGTTTGGGGTATAGTTGAGTTACGTTCAGGTTGGATTGTGCACGAATCAAACCGGGCCCCTGGAACTAAAAGGATAATAACTCACAGACCGTGCGTCCGATTGACGCACCGTCTGTTGCGTTGAGACCCCAATGACGTGGATGAATTTGGAAACTCTTCTTCTTGGGACTTGGGGAAAGTTGGATCATAAACCAGTTGCATGTGGAGGGGATCTTCCAGAGATGAACAAGATTTTTTGCGGGAACCTATTAGCTGGATAAGACGTGACGACTATAGACTATTTGACTCAGAGTGACTCGACTGACCCAGTGGGGAGTGCCTCGTTGTGGAGGTATACCCGTGGTGGAGGAGCGTGTTTGGTGACATGACAGACCCATGGTACTCGATAGGAGGAGTACCGCTATATGCTATGAGGGGGAGCTCCTGGGTTTGGCGGTAGACCCATAGTGGGGAACGCCTCTGTGTGACGCAGCAGACCCATAGTACTCGACAGGAGGAGTACCTTAGTAGTTCAAGGTTAGTGGGAAGTGCCTATGTGTGACATGGTAGGCCCACTATAATCGATTGAGTAGGAGTTCTCCTATAGTCGAGGTTTCGATAATGTGAATAAAAGCCTGGTTTAGTTGAGTCATTTTTTCTATGTTTTCCTCAGGATTGAGATGGATCACTTGATAACATAGGTATATGTATGGGTATATACCTAAGTAAGGTAATTTGTTGATTTCATACTTTTTGGTTTATCCTTGATGATTTATTGATACCTTGAGGGTATCGACGTCCCTAATGAGTATCGTTATACTCACCCCTGCATGGGATATGCCCGCAGCTTTTTGTGTTGGAAGCATATGACAGATAGAGCCAATCAAGGCTGAGAGTACTAGGACTGGACGGTACACGGAGGTGGACCATACAACGTGATGGTACACGGAAAAGATAGACAGACCTATAGTGCGGATGAGGCAGTCTGTTCCAACCCATCAGGTAGGTACCTAGGAGGACCGACCAGATGTAGTTTTTCTTTTCATCTGTTGTACTACTTGTTTCCTATACATTACAGTTGGTCTTGTATTTCCGTCCCTTTTTACTTCTAGCACTCTCTTGTCATACAGTTTTACCTAGAGTTTTTTATACAGCTTTATGCTCTATTGTGTGTGTATATAGGTTATATTAGAAATGCCTTCCGATTTTTAGGTAATTATGCCTTTGGTGCTAGTCGCCTGCCCCTGGCCTATGGAAGAAGGTCTTGGCGTAGTCATGACATGTGCCCCAGGGGACAGATCATAACAAATTGGTATCAGTGGTGTCAGTTCTACCACATAACACATGGCACTAGTATTTTTTGTGAATCAATAGTGTTATGTGTAGTGAGTGTGGTTTTCAGTTCAGGGAGTCCAGTGTTAGTACCGAAGCCGACACATCCATACATCAGGACCCTAACTTCTGATTTCTAACTCAGTGCAAGAAAGCACTAATTGTGTGTGTGTTTTAAAAAGTTTTCATTAAGTCAGGTCAACCATGTCATCTCACTAGGTATAACTTTTTAACTGTAGCTCACCTATTTCTTTTCTGGATGCCTCCATGCAGATAGCCTGCTAGATTTCAGAGAGTTGTATGCACCGATAACCCACCGACCGATGAGGCCTCAGTGTAGAGCCCTTTTCCAGTAGAGGAACCAGCTGTACCACTCCCCGTTGGCCACTGATGCCACCAGCCCCAGCAGGAGATGATGCATGCCACTTGGGCACATTGCATGAGTTCCACCACCAAAGGACACCCAGGTTCAGGGGTGAGATGGAACGGAAGGCAGATAAGGATTGGATGGAGGATTTGGAGAGATTTTTCCTACTGGTAGGGACACTAGACGATTTTATAGGATCCATTCCACTAGCCTTCTACAATAATTAGCATGCAGATGGTGGATATTGATGCTCCAGGACCACGATGAGATGAAAATTCTCTGGGAAGATATAGAGATCCTATTTTGGGTAGATTTTGTTCCTATGACTCTTCACACAGTGTGCATTCAGGATCTACTTCATCTGCAGTAGGGCAGAATTAATGTAGCTCAGTACTCAGCGAGGTTCACATACCTCTCATGGTACTTAACTGATATGGTATGGGACCCATTACACAGGGCCCAAACCTTCAAGCAGGGACTGAGGTGGGATATCAGGGCGTCTGTGATATAACTTATCATCCCGATACAGGTGGGTGTGTTAGAGAAAGCCGTCTTGGTGGAGAGTTTCATGTGGAGTGGACACCAGCAGCGAGACACACTACCAGTCATCACGTAGTGGAGTCTTCAACAGCTGGAAGAAGACATACGTCACATAGGTCCAAGAGGACCATATATAAAGGTGGACGATAGCATGACTCAAGATCGGTTGTGCAGGGCTCCAGAGATAAAGCTAGACATGCCAGGGGTGGGCAGTGTTACTCATGTGGATGGAAGGGTCACATAGCTCGTGACTATTTGACCTGTCATATGGATAATCAGAAAACAGTCGAGGGACTGCCCAGGTAGAGATAGATATTCGATCTAGGAAATCTGTAGGGTGCTGACAGACTTGGTAGAGGAGATGATCGTGCAGATGGCGGTGGGTGACTTTTCGAGTAGTTACCTCCACCACCACCAGGAGGTCAACCCCGACCTTAGGGAGCATGTGGATATGGTAGATCTCAGCTTCAGGAAGCTAAGGCATAAAATCATGGCATTCTGGAGATAACTCGAGGCACGATCTGTGTCTAGTCCACCATAGCTTTAGTAATTATAGACATAGGTTCCAGTCTCTCATTCATTTCCAGTGCCCTCATTTGGATCTCGAAGATTTTGACGGAGTCGTTGGCTCGATCCTTATAGATAAAGAATCCTATGGGAAAAGATTCGATGATTACACAATGGTTCCGGTAGTGAAACCTTACTCTATGAGGTGAGAGCTTCAGTTGGGATCTCCTAGTAGCAGCGTCAAGGCCTTATGACGTCATCTTGGGTATGGACTGGTTATCTCTAGTCCATGATCAGATCGAATATATTAGCTGCAAAGTGCAGTGTGTCTGCCCGGATGGTACCAGGTTTATCTTAACCAGTGAGAAGGGAGACTTTTATCACATGATGGACTTACTCGGAAGAGAGTTTAGCTGATCACTCATCAGTTGACTTGCCTTACCCTTGGAGCAGATGATGTAGAGAGTCCGAGCTATCCTGTAGTGGTGGACCAATAAACGGATTCCATCCCTAATGATGTTTTCGGGTCTACCTCATCATAGAGAGGAAGAATTTTAAATTGACTTGTACCCTGGGATGGAACTGATATCTACACTCGCATATTGGATGGCTCCTGTGGAGCTTTGCAAGCTGCGGGTACAGCTAGAGGACTTGCAGAGGGAAGGGATTCATCTGGCCTAGTGTTTCACCTACAGCAGCCTTGATTCTGTTTGCCAAGAAGGCAGATGGGAGCTTAAGGAATTGTGATGAATACCATATCCTGAACGAGGTGACCGTGAATAACATGTTCCCACTCCCTAAGATTGAAGACCTCTTCGATCAACTGAATGGAGCATGATGGTTCTCTATAATAGACCTCAGATCAGGCTATCACCAGCTCAGAGAATGAGACAAGGATGTGTAGAAGACAACATTCAGGTGTCAATATAGCCACTACATGTTCTTGGATATGTATTTCGGCATATCCAATGCTTCAACAGGGTTCATGGGACTCATGAACATGATCTTTCAGTTGTACCTGGATCGTTTTTCCATAGTCTTCGTTGACGACATTATGATATAGTCGACTACTAAGGAGGAGAAATCCAACCATCAGTAGGTAGTATTGGGCACACTCTGAGAGCACCAGCTTTATTTTAAGCTCTCAAAGAGCCAGTTCTAGATCCAAGAGGGTCACTTTCTAGGACATGTCATATCGAAGGCTGGAGGTGTAGTGGATCCAGCAATGATTGAGGTGGTACATGCTTTGGAGCCACCCAGTAGTGTGACAGATGTACAGAGTTGTCCTAGGTTTGGCTGGATACTACCAGAAATTTGTCAAAGATTTCTCTAGAGTTGAAGAAGCACTATCAGCCTTGACAAAGAAGGGGAAACACTTTGTGTGGTCGGAGAGATGTCAGTAGAGCTTTCAGGAACTGAGTCAGAGGCTAACTAGTGCCCCCAATCTTCAGGCTTCCAGAGAAAGGCGTTAGGTATGTAGTCTTCTACGACGCATCAGTGACTGGACTCACATGTGTATTGATGTAGGATCGAGAAGTGATCGCTTATGGTTCTAGAAAACTGAGACAAAATGAGAAAAAC
Source organism: Viscum album (assembly GCA_963277665.1). Classification (NCBI taxonomy): domain Eukaryota; kingdom Viridiplantae; phylum Streptophyta; class Magnoliopsida; order Santalales; family Viscaceae; genus Viscum; species Viscum album. The sequence goes on along the minus strand of OY728123.1, from coordinate 606,412,850 downwards.
TATGCTACCGATGACCTGCAGTTAGGAGCAGGGGTCTTCCCCTTGAATATGTGGTGACAATATCTGATGGGTGAGCATTTTAAAATGTACTCTGATCACAAGAGTCTCATGTATATCTTCTCCCAGATGGAATTGAACCAAAGACAACCACATTGGCTTGAGTTCCTTGAGGAATATGACTTCGCGATAGCCTATACTCCTAGGAAGGGGAACGTTGTTGAACATGAACACAGAATGAGATCGGGTATACAGCTTCTAGGTGAGGCGACAGAGCTGCTGGCCACTTTTCAGATATCTTTTGTGTATATAAATGGAGCATCCTTTCTACAGTATCTTACAGCCACTCTCCCACTTCTTCAAAGAGTCAGGGAGGTGCAGTGTGGGGACACTGACTGTGAGGCTTGATGTGCTCAGATATCCATAGGGCAGGCACCTGATGGATTTTTTAATGCTAGGGAGCATGTCATCCTCTTCAGAGGACATACTATGGTTCCGGTGTCACTTCCGGAGGAAATGTTGAGGTAGTTCCACAAATCCCCTCTAGTGGTATATTCAACAGTGGTGAAGATGTATTAAGATTTTTGATGATAACACTGGTGGCCAGGAATGATGAAAGCAGTCGCAGAGTTTGTCCCTCTCTGCCTCGCTTGTCAGCAAATGATGGTGGAGCACTTGGTACCAGCAGGATTCATTCAGCCTTTAGAGGTCCCAAAGATAAATTGGGATGGGATATCCATAGACATCGTGTCAGGACATCCACATTCATCCAGGGGACATGACTCTATTTGGGTGATCGTCGATAAACTCACCAAGTTGAATCACATTCTACCGATCAGAGAGCATGGTCTAGTAGAGATCACGAGACGCCTCTATATGCCTGAGATTGTGCAACTACATGGAGTAACATAAAATATTGTCTCGTATTGTGACACACAATTTACATCCCGGCAATGGAAGGAGTTACATGAGGCTTTCTAGATGCATCTTCGTTTGAGCACCGTCATCCTTCCACAGAAAGATGGTCGGACTAAGGGGACCATTCATACCCTCGAGGACATGCTGCATGCTTGTGTCCTCGACTTCGGTCATAGCTTGGATGATCACTTACCTTTTGTGGAGTTTGAATACAACAACATATATCACTCCACCATTGGGATGGTACCTTTTGAGTTATTATATGGGTGACCTTATAGATCACCTTTGTGCTAGACTGGCCCAGGGATGTCAGTACTAGTGGGACCAGAGATGGTAGAGGCTACCATAGAGAATGCGCAGGTCATCCATGAGTAGATGAATGCTGCAAAGAGTAAGCAGAATTTATATGAGTACAGGAGATGGAGACCTTTAGTGTTTGTGGATGGAGACCACATCATTCTACGAGTCTCACCTCGATGAGGATTGCGGAGATTTGGGAGCAATGAAAAGTTATCTTTGAGGATCATCGGTCTTTTCAGATCTTCAGCAGAGTTAGTGAGGTGGAATACTGCTTAGCTCTTCCATATCAGTTGCACTGTGTGCATGATGTCTACCAAGTATCCCGGCTGAGGAGACAAATGCATAACCCTTCCCACATCATCGACCATGAAGATATGGACGTCGAAGATGGGGAGAATTTTATGGATGTTCAAGTAGATATTGAGGATCGATAGGAGTGGGTCCTTCATGGACGGTCGATACCTCTGATGTAAATTCGTTGGTAGCATGGGAACATCCAGGAGATTAGATTGGAGTGGAAAGCTTAGATGCATGCTCAGTACCCCCAGTTGTTCCCTTATTTGAGTTTTGGATTATGGGGATGTAGAGCCTGAAGGTGGGTAGAATGTAAAGACCTAAAATTTCGACGTAATTTTTTTCAAATTAAAGGGATATTTTACGAGTCCATGAAAATTGACGGCGGGTGATTTCGAGGCCCAGAGTGCCCAGAATATATTTCTGAAATTTTTTTCGGGTACATTCATTAAACGTATGAGTGGGTTTTTCTAACCTTTGAACCGATGCTCAGAATTGAAATATGAGGGCACTATTGAACTCATTGTGCTTATTTAGCTTATTAAGTCATTCACCTTGATGACAGTTGGTCATGGGTGAAAGTTATTTTTTAGGTCTTTAGTGGAAATAATAAAATAAAATAAGCTCATGTTTTATTTCATTTTATCTATTTTAACCACCCATGTTGAAGATGATGGTGGGGACCACCACACCTTAACCTACCATGAGAGGTTATGCTGGTGGGGACCACCCGAGGCCAAAACCTCCTCATCATGTTTGATTGGGGTGGGGACCACCTGAGTTATCCAAACCTCCCAATTTAAATTTTTGATTGGGGACCACCTGACACCCCAATAATGATGGGGGGAGAGGAAAACCTTTCAACTACCTCATTAATGTGGGGGAGCCTCTTGAGCTTCCTCCACATTAATTCTTCCAGCAGACTAATTGATTGTGCTAACTCTCCCTTAATCAATTCAACCATTTCAAATATTATGCCACCAACATTATCTATAATTTGGAGGATATTATTTCATTTTGGTGGAATTTGGAAGAAGTGAGAGCTTGGGAGAAATATGTTTCCCCAATGAAGAACATAATCTCCAATTGAAGAATTCTCTCTCGATGAAGAATGCCCCACTGACGAAGAACGACCTCCTTCGTCTTCTTCCTCAGAAGCATCTTGCGGAGGCAACCGACATGGGACGTCTTCAACGACTGAACGTTCCCCCTCATCATCATCAACGAACCGACGCATGAGCTCGGAATTGGAGGTGTGTGTTGGATGCGATGAACGATGAAAAATACACATTCTTCTTCATGAATCTGTGGACGTATCAACCCGAGGTATGGGTTTATTCATTATTTGGTTAATAGTTCACATGTTCTCCCCTCTTTTTACTAGTGGGGTTGGGAAGAGAAATTAACAAGGTATGATGGGAATTGAAAATATCCTCCATGCTCGTTCTTGTTTATGTTCTTGGTGAACCTCATGATACTTCTCTAATGCGGTGAGTGCGGGAAAAACATACATGGCTCATCCTCTCTGTAACCCATGTGTTGATTTATATTGTTCTTCAAATCAGAGGAAGGTGACAACAGTGGAGAAGGCGGTGAAGGCAATAGCCATACCACCCACGGCCTCCACGACCCGGGCTGCCCCCACGACGCTCCGGCGCCCAGGCCGAACAGAACCTGATGATTATGCCCTTATTGCTGACCCACCCGAGCTGGGACATGGCACCCTAGCCGCGCCGTCCGCCGGACGAACTGGACCCAGCATCCTCGGCCACACGGCGCCCTTTGGGATGAACCGTCCCTATACTGCCATCCGCACGAACCATCGGCCTCTGAGCCAGCCCGACCACGTGGGCCGCCTGTCTCTCGCGCCGTCGCGGTGCTCTGGCGGAGCCGGCCTCCCGCGCCCCTCACAGTGCCCCAGTTGCACCGACCTCCCACGCCCCCTGCGGCCCCTCGCACGCGCCGACCACCCATGCCCCTTACGGCACCCCAGCCACCCAGTCCATGCACTTGCGGTGCCCTCCGGGCCGAATCGCCCACTCGGCGCCCTCCGGGCAGAACCGCCCTCACGCCAACCCACACCCGGTCTGTGCCCTCGTGGCCAATCTATTCCCTCTTGGATCTCTGCGGCCCCTCGAGGCCTCCTAGGCTCGGCCCAGCGGGCCGGGTCGAACCCAATGGGTCGGGACATACCCAATAGTTCAAGCCAGTTCGACCCAAACTGGGTCATCCCGGACTGGGTCGGGCCGAGTCAGACTAGACCATGGCCCACTATGACTTTTTACATTCATTTGGGCATATCATTAGCATAGGAAGTCTGTTTGGCGAACCGTTAGTGGCGCTGGAAATCCTGAAGCATGATGGTTCCTTTGAGTATATCCCACTAGAGGTTGGTGTATAGTTGAGTTACAGCCTGGTTGGATCGTCCATGAATCCAACCGGGCCCCCAGAACAAAAAGAATAATAACTCAAAGACCGAGCACTTGATTGACAAACCGTTTGTTGCATTGAGACCCCTATGATGTGGAGGACCTTTGAGATACTTCTTCATGGGACTTCAAGACAGTTAGAGCATCGACTAGTAGGTTGTGGGTTAGATCTTCCAGAGACTAGTGAGCTTTTGTGTGGGAACCTGATAGCTTTTTTAGACATAACGACTGCTGATCATTTGACTTTGAGTGACTCAACTGGCCTAGTGGGGAGTGCCTAGTTGTGGAGGAAGACCCATGGTGGAGGAGCGTTCTTGGTGAAACGGAAGACCAATGGTACTCAACAGGAGGAGTAACTCTACAGGCTATGAGGGAGAGCGCCTATGTGTGCAGGCAGACCCACGGTGGGGAGCGCCTCTGTCTGATGCAGCAGGCCCACAGTACTCAACCAGAGGGGTACCTCAGCAGTCCAAAGTTAGTGGGAATCACCTCGTTGTGACATGGGATGGCCACTTTACTCTATTGAGTAGGAGTTCTCTAGCAGCCGAGGTTTCAGAAATGTGAAAAATATCCTGGTTGAGTTGAATCTGTTTTTTCTGTGTTTTCCTCATGATTGAGATGGATCACTTGATAACATTGGTATATGTATGGGCATATAACTATTTAAGGATATCTATTGATTTCATACTTTTTGATTTATCCTTGATGGATTTAGTGAGACCATGAGGGTCTCAGGGTCCCTACTGAGTATCATTATACTAACCCCTGCATGGGATTTGCCCGCACATTAATAAGTTGGATGCAGACAACAGACAATTCTGATCGAGGCTGAGAGTACCAAGACTGAACAGTTTTTGGAGGTTTACCATATGGTGTGATGGTACATGTAGGAGACAGACGAACCTTGAGTGTTGAGGAGGCAATCTGTACCTACCCTTCAGGTAGGAACCTCGGAGGATGACCCAGTGTCAGTTTTTCATTTCTTAAATTGTACTATTAGTTTCCAGTACATTACAGTTGGGATTTTATTTTCGGCCCTTTTTACTTCTAGTACTATTTTGTTATATAGTTTTACCTATATTTTTCTATCCAACATTGTGCTTTGTTGTGTGTTTATACAGGTTATAAACGAAATGACTTCCCAGTTTTAGAGAATTATGCATTTAGTTCTAGTCGGCAACCCCTGGCCTATGAAAGGCGGGCTTGGGGTAGTCATGACACAGGCCCCGGGGGACGGGTCATGACATAAAGTCCTCTCGAGTAGTGAGAATAAATAAAAAACTAGAAATCATAGAAGACATTAATCCTATATAAGGATGATAATTCATTAATGTGGATATTTGAAATTTTGATTAATACAAAAAACTCAACAATCATTCTAAAACAAGTTAATACATAGTGAAATATTTTCCTTAACACTTTTCCACTTAGTGTTTTCTTTTATTGCACAGACAAATTGATTATCATGTTTATAAATGCATATTATTAAGAAAAATGTGTTGTAGACAAGTGAGAATAATAAAAATTCATGTGTATCATTAGTGAAACTGTGAGAAGACCCCCACCAACACTTAAAATGAGACAGTGGACCTACTGTAAATGAAAAACCGATGGTAGTGGTCTGTTGGTGATTTTAAATGATTTTTGAAAGGTAATATTGGATAAAATGACTATAAGAGAGAATCGATAGCTCCCTAAGAATAGTGGTATTCCATGGGGGTGTTTGTGATGTCGTAACATGAATATTTAGTCTGCCTTCAAAAGTGATAGAGATGGAAATCCTCTAATATGTAACAAATTTTATCCCACAAATATAAAAATTTGAAATAATAGATAAAAGGGCAGTCAAACAGAGTGAGAAACTAAGAGAGTCATTTTATTGAAATATTGATATGTTTACAATGTACATGTATGAAATAATTAAAATACCATTGAAAAGGGAATGAACATGACATGGTAACGATAATGTGACAAAAAATATATTAAATATGGGTTGAATCCATTAAATAATTATCTAAACAGCATCAGTTAGATGGGTGGACGAAGATTATTGTCAGATGGTCCACCAACTCAGTTTCTCATTTTCCTCCTATAGCTTCTAAAGGCATTGTCCTCAAGATTGTGTGCTATCTTAGGTTGATTTATTACTTCAACTGTAGTGTGTGGTAATGAATGAGGTGTGGTATTAATGGAACAATTGGTCATGGAGAATACTACTATTTGTGAATGGAGAATGATAGCTCATGAAGCTATCGGGAAATGTCTAGGACTTGCTTGAGCAACAGTTGTTCTATGACTGCTGGAGGGAATGAACCATCAAGGATCATAGATTATTTTGGGTAGATTTACATGCCAACGAAAAGAAACAAAAATCAAAACACAACATAGTGAAAAAGAGAAGTCTCTAGTAAATATAGATATCAGTATGTCCATACAATGGTGGGAACCAAAATGATGAAAATAAAACCGGCCCAAGTACATAGAAAAGTACCAAAAATATTAAAGGATAGAGGAAAAGGAAGATCAGATATCTACACCAAAAATATCATCGAGCGTCATCCCACTACCTACAGTCTCGATCAACTAGACCAGGTTATTCGATTCATTATAAAAAGAAACAGAGGATGGAGGAACATCGACTGTAGGTGTTGTGGCGGTGGAGGGATGAGGATGTGATGAGGTGGTTGGTGGTGAAGTATTGATATAGACTGGGGATGTCAGTTTGGTAGCTGGATTCTCTTGAGGTACGGGATCATGGATTCCTACTACCTAGAAATATATGAATCTATCCTTCCCCAGCAACCTTATCCTGTGTAGGAGCACAATATCAAAAAGCTCTATTGGTCCAATTTCGGTGAGGTTCTTCATAATGTCATAAATGTCTAGGTACCTTACCAAAAGGGTGATGAAAGATCTAGCCATGAGTTTGTTGCAAGTCCATTATTCCAGGTTCTTATAGTACAGGGAAAAATGGGTGGCCATGTTGAAGGCTAGGCCACCCAATACTTCAACATGAATCAGAACATCCACCTAGCGGAGGCTACAATGACTCTCATCCTGGTAAAACCAGCCATGTGCCATGGATCGATGTAAGATTTGAAATGATGGAATCCATAGTAGAGTGGACATAAAGATGTGTGGGATGAAATGTGATCGAGGGTCGCAGATTATCATAGTCCATAACCATATAGGGATTTCTCTAGGTGGCTGGAGATAAAACATTAGATAAATGTCAAAAATAAACAACTCCTCAGAATATAATCCAAGCCCAAACCAAACTCATTAAATATCAAATCGTGTGGGTAGCCACCTAGGAGGAAATGGATCATGTACATTCCTATATCAAAGGTGAGAAATACTCTAAAAACATCTCCCTATATGTCTCCTCGCGGACCTCGATAATGGTTGAAATGTGAAGAGCCTCCGGGAGGTCGGCGATAGCATATACAATATTTAGTCGGGTCAAGATACTCATGTACAAGGTCTTATTTTTTCAAATTATAATTTCTAGTGACATGATAAGATTAACCCTAAGCATTGGGTTGGAGAATGATAATACGTGGTGTAGGTGTAAGTCTTCAGCACTGCATGTCATCGTGTTTTTGGACTGTGCATGGGGGTTGGTTCTGTGTAGGTTGTTGCTGGTGTAGAAGGTTTATCAGGGATAGTCTGCGGTAGTTTGGATGTGGGTATTTCCTTGGATGGTGAGGATGAGGAGGAGTAAGATGTGATGGAGGAGGGTTATGGACATTTTGGTGCATGCCATTGGTGAAGGTGGGGTCATTTGTAGGAAAGGGAAGAGGGAGAAGGATGCGTCGTGTGTGGGTGAAATATGCAGGCGGGGGATGAGGGTAAAGTGCATGTTGGGAGAGAGGGTAGGCGTGTGGGCACTCAAGGTGAGGGATAGGGAGGGTGCATGGGGTGAGGGGGAGGGAATGTTTTTGGAGTGCAGGATGAGGGAGAGGGATAGGATGATGGACGGGGGAGCGCTGTGAGGGGGAGGGAGATGGGGAGATGAGGTTTTAGTTTTTTAGGGTATGTGTCATGACATTGCGGGTTGCGACCTGAAAATTTTTAAAAACGGAACTGAAAGAATTATCAACATGTAATACACTGCCATGTTTTGTACAGGATTATTATTTAGTTTTTTCATGGGATAAAAATATACACATCGTGAACATGAACTAGATGACATGTACATAACTATGGTTTTCCCAATTTATTTCTCTCTTCCGTACCTCATCTTCTTTCAAACTACAGATTCATCCTCAATAACCTAATTCTAACCTACCTAAAGATTTCATAACCGGGTTTTCCTCCCAGTTAGTTCTTCCATCAAATTCAAGAGCATGAATTACTTTATGGTTTATTTGAACTTTAGGCTGAGGAAATAGCCTTCTTGGAATGGTTCATAAATTATCTTCAACCTTTGACCATTTACATTGAATGATGGTTCTCTATCAATTTTAATTCCATCTGTTCCATAAGGAAAGGCATGGACAACCTCAAAAGGAATAGACCATTGTGACTTCTACTTCCATGGGAATAGTCTTAATCTATAGTCTAAAAACAAAACCTTATTCTCTATAATGAATTTAGATCTTGTAATTCATTATTTGTTCCATTTTTTCAATTAATCCTTGTAAATATTTGTGTTTTCATACACATTTCACATGATTTCCTCCAATGAGGTTAATTGAAATAATCTTTACACTTTTTCCTTTTCAAAATCCAGATTCAAATTTATAATTTCTTATAATGAACGTTGTTCCAATTGAACTAGAAGATGACATGGTTTACCATAATCCAGTCTAATTGGCGTGGTGCCTATGGTTGATTGTACATAGTTCGGTATGCCCATAATGCATCATCTGATTTTAGGCTCCAATAACTTATACTGGAGTTTACAGTCTTTTAAATGATTTGTTTCACCCCTATTTAGAAATTTATCTTACACACCTGATTGTGGTTGATAGGGGTTCAAGTGTTATAGATAATTCCATAATTTTGGAGGATTTTTTATATTGGATGATTTGAGAAATGTTTTTCGTGATCACTAATGAATATCTGTAGAAATCGAAAATGTGGGAACACATTATTTTGAATAAAATAAATGACTACCTTTCCCATGACATGTGTTATGTCTTCAGCTTCAAACCACTTGGATACATTGTAACACCCGATACTTTTATGAGAAATATTTTGTATTTAAATCATCAAAGGAATCTTTCACGACACAAAACAGCAGATTGGCTTTCTTTACACGCAATCGCGGCCTTCATTGATAGCTTGCATCGTACACAATACCGAGTTTCACTAAACAATGATATGGAATTAAAATATTATTAAAACTAGCCGTTATGAATAGTAATAACCACTTTTTGAAATTTTATAAATTTTATTTTTCAAAATGGACTACATTTTTGGATTCGGAATATCGAAATTAGCCTGGGGTGAAATTTTGGTATTTTTCTGAAAACGTTCAATTTTTGATGAATAGTGAAACCACTAAGTTGTAGTTAAAAAAACTGAATTTTTCATAAAACATAATTTTACTGCTTCTGTGAGTGGAATTTCAAAAATCTGAGAGACACGGTTAATATCGAGGACTAAAATGTGGTTCAATGAGATTAAAATAATTTTTGGTGAATAGTAACTTTTTACTTTTTTTACCACGGTAAAGAGTAAATAGGGTAATTAAGGGTAAAAATGATTTTATTACTACCCTAACACAAGTCTTAATTTTATTGGATAAGTTTAATTCGACCAAAAAACAACCTTAGAAATAAAATATGACCATTTAGGCCCACTTGGATTAGATTAGGACATTTATTATTAATTTATTTAAAGAAGGGTTAAAATAGTTAAAATCAATGTTTAATAAGTAAATCATTTTTAATATAGGTTTATAAATAAGATAAATTCTACTATAAATATTCATTAGAAATATAAAACAATTTCCTACGTAATGGTATTTTATTTGTAATTTTTAGACATTAAATAATTTAATTTATTTATGACACAATGATGATGTAGTAATTATCTTATTAATGAAATATTGACATAATTGATGTTATAAATACACAAACAAATGTAATATGAGACTTTTTATATATTCCACTTATTTTATAGGTTAATATGACATGTTATTATTTATTTAATCAACGTTTTTCGAACTAATAATTCTGTTATGATTTTCACAAAAATCAATTACTAAATAGTTTCAAAATTGACATAAAATAGTTTTTAAAAAATATATTATATTATTAATTGTTATTTTATTTATAAAAATCTAAGGTTCAGCCAAATGACTTAGATAAGGTTATATATATTAATAATAAACAACTTGGGGTTCTTTTGGCTTGATATAGTAAGTTTATTAACCTTATAGTGTAAGAAAACAAGAAGACACGGTAAAAGTTAAATTATCTAACTTAAAGTTAAATCTAAATGATAAGGTTATAATTGATACCTAAACATGTCTAAATTCTATTGGATGAGATTATTTCGACCCATACCCACCTTATATTCGAAATATATCAATTTGGAGCTATTAAAAACCGAATTTAACTTTATAATAAAATAATATTTTTAGTTATTCCAAAGGTGCTCCTATCCTCCCTTATAAAAGGGCACCTCCTCTCTCTCTTCCTCACAACACATTGATTCTTCAATCTCGGACATACCCTACCAATTTCTTCTCTCCACTTCCCTAGATACATCCTAGAGGTCATGGTCTTCTTCAAAGACCAATTTTAGTGCCCTAAAAGGAGGTCTCAAAGAAGCGCTTCAAAGAAGAGGTAATGTCCGTTACCGATTCTTTCATATTTATTTCTTCTTCCACTTCTTCTCCTTTATTTGTTTAATTATAAAGTAATAAAATCAGTGTCACTCATATACTGATATGTTATTATAAGTATGAAACAACCCTATTTCACCATCTATCCATCCTACAGAAAACGAAATCACCGCGTGTGCGTACATACGGAATACTATCTCCACGCCATGGTGTAATCTATTTTCCACCACCACCTTACTTGGATGGGTATAATGGTGTAAATAATGACTATATATGATTATTGTAAAGTGATATTGATTATTAAATAGTATATATACACTCCAATACAATTCCACAATCATGGGAACGATATCATCGCTCATGCGTACGTACGGAATACCATCTTCACGATGTGATGTGACTCGTTCTACATGATCTTCATTGCATAGTGATTTTATAAATGAATTGAATGAATGAATATGATATATATTACACTAATACCATTCTGTAAATGAGGTATCTATAACCTAAAAAGAAAAATAAGAATTTATTCATCAAAAAACGCATAAGAACAAAAAGTAATAAACACCCGAATAACAAGTAGTAATGAAATATTACTAATAAGAAGCTACGAATATGACCATATATGATATCATAAAATTATGTATGATTCTGGAATAAGTCAATAACATTATTTAAATAATTATACAGGAGTTTTGGACACTTACGAAGCAAATCAGACCTAATGTAAGGGAAATATCACAATCTCATTTTTATCCGAGATTGTTTATACTTTGAAATTTACTGGGGTGTATTTTATCATCCACATCCGTGTTTCCTCAATATGTAATATTATTTCCATCCACCTAAAATTGTTTAAATCCAATTTTACCCTTTGGTGAGTTTTTAGTAAAAGATACGAAAGGAATCTTTTGTCATTTTTCGTACGAGGTACTTTTTGACTTTTCCGACAAAAGGATGAGAAGAATGTTTTTTAACTTATACGGCATGAATGGATTTTTAAAACATTATTTCCTAGAAGATTCCTTTAAAAGTTTTCAATTTTATTTTTAATCAACTTCTTTTAGTTTATAATTTTATGACATTTTAAGAAATGATAAGTGTTTTTGAAGTAGAAAGGATATTTTCCTCAAGAATGGAGTTCAAGTGTTTTATCAAAATTATTTTCCATCTAAGATAATAAAGGGTTATGTTTCTATCCCTATTATTACATATATTTGACTATGTTGTGATGGAATTATTTTTAGGAATTCCTTTATCTTATATGAATTGTTTTATGATGTCACGATGTTTAAGATTCCCATTTTTATTACATGGGTTATGCTAGGATGTATGGTTTATGATTTTGTGGAACACATACGAATGGTATCATTATGAGATGGGTGGGACCTATATCTCCCTCCAATGCATTGGGTAAAGATTTTATATCTCATGTCATAGACATGGCGGGAACGGCAGGTTAAACCAGTTCAGTGAAACAGGACTGAAACGAGGAGTGAACTCGGATCAGAAATGGACTTTGTCCAATAAGATAGTCTTAGCAATGAGTCTTGACTAATAATAAATGATTCTCTATGATTATGTGTTTATTCCACAATGTTTCATATTTTAAGTTATGATTATTGGGATTACATTTCACTTCTATGATTTATCCCATGTTATGAAATTATGATTTCTTTTGCAGGTTTAGATTTCCAAAAGTTATGTTCTTCTATATATGATGTGATTGATATTTCTTTTTTTACCCTTACTGAGCATTTGACCTCACCCTTTTCTATGTTTTATTTTCCCAGGTCAGGAAGAAGGTTATTAAGTAGGATATTCCAAAAAGGGACACTAGATATGATGAAATAAATGGGAGGCAAAGTAGATGCTTTATGAACCAGTTGTTTATGTTTCCCAGTTTATAAAGACTCTATACCTATACGGTCCTTTCCTGGTTTTGTTATATGTTGTAATAAGTGTGATTAATTTTTGAAGTAATAACAATGTATGTAAATTATGGGTCATTATAGTTGGTATCATAGGAAAGGTATAGTCAACCTTTGGAAACTCGGATGTGAAAGCCTTAGTAAGAACCCTAAGGATAATTCTAAGCCTAGAATACAATCTTAGTGTTTTAGAAATGACCATGAATAACCTAGGATAAGACCTTAAGTGTGAAATTTTATTCTTGATTATGTGGTTTTCCTATTATAATTAGTGTTTCTCACACTATTCTTCTTGGTTTTAGTCAATGGCTAGAACCTGAAGGAACCGTGTTATTGCAGTATGCGATGGGCAATGCAATGATTGTCCCCTTGAGCAACCAAAAGTTATGGGAGATGGAATGAAAAATCATGTAGCCATGCTCACACAACTTTCTCAAGCTATGAATCATACAGGACTTCCAAACGAGCAAAGGAAGGAGCATCATTCTATTGAATCCTTCATGAGGCAGCATCCACCTTCTTTCAGCGGGTCTACTAATCCATTAGTTGCTGAACAATGGATTAGTACTACTAAAAATATATTTTCATTTCTTCAATGTTCTGAACATGATAAAGTCATCCCAGCAGTGTATCGTTTGGAAGGAGACGCTGATCAATGGTGGAAGCTTATTAATAATATGAGGAAAATGGATGAAATTGAGTCCATGGAATGGGACAAGTTCACGAACTTATTTTTCAATAAGTACTTCCCTAGTATTCTCCGAACAAAGATGGAGAAATAGTTTCTTGAACTAAAGAAAAAGGATGATGAATCTGTTTGTACCTATGAAGAAAATTTTACAAGACTTGCAACGTATGCTTCTGGTATTATTATCCAACCTGAGAGTAAGATCGATCGATTCTTTATTGGCATAAAACCAAGTCTTTGAAGGGTGTTACCCATAAGGGACTTCAATAGCTACGAGGAAATCGTTCGATGTGCTCTCAAAGTTGAGACGGATATTGGAGTAACCCATAAGTCATTTGGGTTTGATAAGAAGAGGAAAATGGAATTCAAAGGAAAATCAAAAGAGCACACTGAAAAGAAGATGTGTTTTCCCTTATGCTCAATGTGTCGAAAGAAACATGGAGGGAGTTGTCTTAAAGGGACAAGTAAATGATTCAAATGTGGAAAGGAAGGTCATCAGGCATTTGAATGCCACAATGATGGGAAGACGATGTCTAATGATGCAAATAAAGGAAGGTATACACAGAACGAACCTACTACACTTTAATGTTTCAAGTGCAAGGAGATGGGGCATTATTCCAATCAATGCCCAAATCCATGGGTTGATGATGATGGGTGATGTCAACAAACTCTTAAGGCTAAAGAAAAAGGAAAGTCACATGCAATTTCTACCAGCGATGTGGAGTACGATAACGATGTGGTGAAAGGTACACTTACCATCCACTCTAAAGTAGCAAATGTTTTATTTGATTTTGGATCTACCCACTCATTTATTTCTAAAGAATTATCTAAGGATATTACCATATTACCTCAACAATTAGATGTTGAGTTAGCTGTGAAAACCCCTAATGGCACAATAGTGGCATCAAAAGTTTATAATTCTTCTCCGATTGATGTTTGTGGGAAAGTGCTTCCAGCAAATCTTGTGACCCTTCCTATAGTGTAATTTGATGTGATTCATGGCATGGATTGGATTTCTTTATATGGAGATCTTATCAATTTCCAAAGAAGGGAAGTCACATTTCATATTCCAGATCAATCTATGATCGTCTATCAATGCAACGATGAACATAACCTTCCAGTGGAAATTTCTTCCATCTTACGGGTCTTGATTCCACTAAATGAAGGTTATTTATCTCAAATGGTTGGTGACAAACTCACGATTAAGAATATCCCATTGTACGGGAGTTTGACGATGTCTTTCCGGAGGAATTTCCGGGTCTTCCACCAAATCGTGATGTTGAGTTTTCAATAGAACTCGTACCGGGTGCTTTACCTATTTCAAAGACACCTTATAGAATGGCCCCAATTGAGTTGCAGGAATTGAAGAAGCAACTCCAACAGAATCTTGATAAGGGGTTCATATTCCCTAGTGCGTCACCTTGGAGATCACCTATTCTGTTTTTTAAGAAGAAATATGGATCAATGAGACACTACATTGATTATCGAGAACTTAAAAAGATCACTATCGAGAACAAATATCCTCTCCCACGAATTGATGACTTATTTGACCAACTACGAGGAGCTCAATACTTTTCGAAGATTGATCTTCATTCAGGGTATCGTCAATTAAGGTTCAAAAGGGAGGATATACCAAAGATGGCTTTCCGTACAAGGTATGGACATTATGAATTTATAGTGATACCATTTGGTCTTACTAATTCCCCTGCTATCTTCAGGGATCTGATGAATAGAGTCTTTAGAGACTATCTTGATCAATTTGTGGTAGTCTTTATAGATGATATTCTTGTCTATTAAAAGAGCAAGGAAGAACATGAAGATCACTTGATAATTATATTGAATACCCTGAGAAAGGAGAAGATTTATGCCAAATTTACCAAGTGTGAATTTTGGCATCAAAAAGTTTCATTTTTGGGTCACATAATCTCAAAAGAGGGGATATATATGGATCCAGCAAAAATAGAGGTTATTGAAAGATGGTCAAGACCAACAACAGTAACTGAGATCCGAAGTTTTATTGGTTTGGCTGGATATTGTCGACGTTTTGTGAAAAAAATTTCACGATTGTGTAATCCACTCACTAGGTTGACTCGAAAAGGAGTTATGCTTGTTTGGATGGAGTAATGTGAAGAGAATATCAAGGAGTTGAAAAGAAGGTTATCTGGTGAACCTGTGCTCACACTGCCTTGTAGTGGAGAAGGGTTTGTGATCTACCGTGATGCATCTAAGAAGGGGATGGGGTGTGTTCTTATGAAAAATGATATGGTGATAGCTTATGCCTCACGACAGTTGAAAATCCATGAGCAAAATTACCCAACACATGATTTGGAGTTAGCTGTGGTAATCTTTCCATTAATGATTTGGAGGCATTATCTTTATGGAGGAAGGTGTGATATTTATACTGATCATAAAAGTTTAAAGTATATTTTCACACAAAAGGAGATGAATATGCGCCAAAGAAGATGGTTGGAGCTGATTAAGGATTACGACTACTCAATTCATTACCACCCTGGGAAAGCAAACAAGGTGGCAGATGCATTAAGTCGAGAAGACCATGCCAGTTTATCCATGATGAGGATCACAAAGATCCAATATTTATGGATTTACAAAGGATGAATCTTGGAATTATAATGGAAGGGGGAAAAACTTATCTTTTTCAAATGAATGTCCAACCATCTATACATGTGAAGATTAAAGAGGCGCAGAATGAAGATGTAGAGTTACAAAATAAGGTGAGAAATGTTCATGAATTCAACCTTGATTATGCTGGGATAATAAAGTTCAGGAATCGGGTTTCTGTTCCTCCCATAACCGAATTAAAGGAGCTGCTGGATGAGGCGCATAGTTCTTCATTCCCTATTCATCCTGGAAGCACGAAGATGTATAGGGACCTGAAAGAGTATTTCTGGTGGGATGGCATGAAAGGAGATGTTGCTGAATATGTCTCTCGATGATTGGTTTGTCAGCAAGTTAAAGCTGAGAGACAGAAGTCCAAGGGGATGTTACAACCATTACCCATACCCTAATGGAAATGGGAAAACATCACTATGGACTTTGTCACAGGACTTCCTAAAACATCCAAAGGAAATTATGATATCTGGGTCATAGTTGATCGTCTTACAAAGTCTGCACACTTCATTGCTATTAGAGAGGATTTCTCTCTGGATCAGCTTGCCAGGATATATGTGAAGGAAGTGGTAATATTGCATGAAGTACCACTTTTTATTATATCTGGTCAGGATCTGAGGTTTACCTCAATGTTCATGCAAAGTCTTCAGCATACTCTGGATACAGAGTTGAGTTTTAGCACTGCTTATCATCCTCAGACAGACAGTCAGTCTGAGAGAAAAATTCAAACTCTAGAAGATATGTTGAGAGATTGCTCTATGGATTTCAAAGGTGGTTGGGATCAACACCTACCTTTGGTGGAATTTTCTTATAATAATAGCTTTCACTCTAGTATTCAGATGGCTCCTTATGAAGCTCTCTATGGAAAGAAATGCAGGACTCCAACTTGCTGGGATGAAGTTGGAGAAAGAAATCTATTAGGACCTGATCTTTTTGATGAGATGGCAGAAAAGGTCCAATCTATTCAACAACACATAAGAGAATCTCATAGTTGACAGAAAAGTTATGCCGACAACCGAACAAAATTCCTAGAGTTTAAAGTGGGTGATAAAGTTTTCTTACGAATATATCCCTGGAAGAGGGTCATGATATTTGGAAAGAAGGGGAAGTTGAGCCCTAGATATATCGGTCCTTTCGAAATACTGGATCGTGTTGGAAAGATAGCATACAGGTTGGGACTTCCACTGAATCTCTCTCATGTTCACGATGTGTTCCACGTATCACTCCTGAGAAAGTACATACATGATCCTTTACATGTACTCAGCTCAGAAGTTGTACCACTAGAGCAAGATATTTCTTATGAAAAACAACCGATAGAGATTCTTGGACCGTAGCGAAAGAGTCCTACGGAATAAGACCACTCGCTTGGTGAAAGTTTTATGGAGGAACCACCACTTAGAAGACGCTACATGGGAGCTTGAGGATATGATGAGGGAGAGGTATCCTCATCTATTTGTTACAAAGCGACGAATTTCGAGGGTGAAATTCATTTTAAGGGGGGTAGAATGTAACACCCGAGACTTTTATGAGAAATATTTTGTTTTTAAATCATCAAAGGAATGTTTCACTACACACAAAACTGGATTGGCTTGCTTTACATGCAATCACGACCTTCCTCGATAGCTTGCGTCGTACGCAATACCGAGTTTCACTAAACAATGATATGCTATTAAAATATTATTAAAACTAGCCGTTATGAATAGTAATAGCCACTTTTTGAAATTTTATAAATTTTATTTTTCAAAATGGACATCATTTTTGGATTCGGAATATCTAGGCTAGGGTGAAATTTTGGTATTTTTCTGAAAACTTTCAATTTTTGATGAATAGTGAAACCACTAAGTGGTAGTTAAAAAAACTGATTTTTCCATAAAACATAATTTAACCGCTTTTGTGAGTTGAATTTCGAAAATCTGAGAGACACAGTTAATATCAAGGACTAAAATGTGCTTCAATGTGATGAAAATAATTTATGGTGAATAGTAACTTTTTACTTTTTTTTAACCACGGTTAAAAGTAAATAGGGTAATTAAGGGTAAAAATGATATTATTATTACCCTAACACATGTCCTAATTCTATTGGATAAGTGTAATTCTACCAAAAAAAACAATAGGAATAAACTCTGACCATTTTGGACCACTTGGATTAGATTAGGACATTTATTATTAATTTATTTAAAGAAGAGTTAAAATAGTTAAAATCAAAGTTTAATAAGTAAATAATTTTTAATATGGGGTTATACATAATCTAAATTTGACTATAAATATTAATTATAAAGATAAAACAATTTCCTACATAATGGTATTTTATTTGAAATTTTTAGACATTAAATAAGTTAATTTATTTATAACAGAATGATGATGCAGTAATTATCTTATTAATGAAATATTGACATAATTGATGTTATAAATACCCAAATAAATGAAACTTGAGACTTTTTATAAATTAAACTGATTTTATAGGTTGATATGACATGTTAGTATTGATTTAATTAACTTTTTTCGAACTAATAATTCTGTTATGATTTTCACAAAAATCAATTACTAAATAGTGTCAAAATTGACATAAAATAGTTTTTAAAAAAAATATTATATTATTCATTGTTATTTTATTTCTAAAAATCTAAGGTTCTGCCAAATTAATTAGATAAGGTTATATATATTAATAATAAACAACTTGGGGTTCTTTTTCCTTGATATAGTAAGTTTATTAACATTATAGTGTAAGAAAACCAGAAGACACAGTAAAAGTTAAATTATCTAACATAAAGTTAAATCTACATGATAAGGTTAAAATTGATACCTAAACTTGTCTAAATTCTATTGGATGAGAGGATTTCGACCCGTACCCTCCTTATCTTCTAAATATATCAATTTGGAGCTATTAAGAATCGAATTTGACTTTATAATAATATAATATTTTTAGTTATTCCAAAGGTGCCCCTCTCCTCCCTTATAAAAGGGCTCCTCCTCACTCTCTTCCTCACACCATTTGAGCCTTCAAGATCCTCCAACCCCTGAAAATTTCTTCTCTCCACTTACCTAGAGACATCCTAGAGGTCCAGGTCTTCTTCCACGACCAATTTTAGTGCCCTAAAACGAGGTCTCAAAGAAGCGCTTCAAAGAAGAGGTAATGACTGTTACCGATTCTTTCATCTTTATTTATTATTCCACTTCTTCTTCTTTAGTTGTTTCATTATGAAGTAATAACATCAGTATCAATAATATACTGATATATTATTATAAGTATGAGACAAACCTATTTCACCATCTATCCATCCTACAGAAAATGAAATCACCACGCGTGCGTACGTACAGAATACCGTCTCCACCCCGTGGTGTAATCTATTTTCCACCACCACCTTACTTGGATGGGAAGAATGGTGTAAATAATGACTATATATGATTATTTTAAAGTGATATTGATTCTGAAATAGTATATATACACTCCAATTCAATTCCACAATCATGGGAACGATACCATCGCTCCTGCGTACGTACAGAATACCGTCTCCACGATGTGATGCGACTCATTCTACATGATTTTCATTGAATAATGATTATATTAATGAATTGAATGAATGAATATGATATATATTACACTAATACCATTCTTGAAATGAGGTATCTATAACATAAAAATAAAAATAATAATTTATTTGACAAAACACGCATAAGAACAAAAAGTAATAAACACCCAAATAACAAGTAGTAATGAAATATTACTAATAAGAAGCTAATAATATGACCATATATGATATCATAAAAATAATTATGATTCTGGAATAAGTCAATAACATTATTTAAATCATTATACAGTAGGTTCGGACACTTACGTCAAAAATCAGACCTAAGGTAAGGGAAATACCACAATCTAATTTTTATCCGAGATTGTTTATACTTTGAAATTTACTGGGGTGTATTTTATCATCCACATCCATGTTTCCTCAATATGTAATATTATTTCCATCCACCTACAATTGTTTAAATCCAATTTTACCATTCGGTGAGTTTTTAGTAAAAGATATGGAAATAATCATTTGTCGTTTTTCGTACGAGGTACTTTTTGACTTTTTCAACAAAAGGACGATAAGAATGTTTTTTTAACTTATACGGCATGAATGGATTTTTAAAACATTATTTCTAAGAAGCTTCCCTTATAAGTTTTCAAGTTTATTTTTAATCAACTTCTTTTAGTTTAGAATTTTATGACATGTTATGAAATGAAAAGTGTTTTTGAAGTATAAAGGTTATTTTCCTCAAGAATGGAGTTCAAGTGTTTTATCAAAATTATTTTCCATATAAGATAACAAAGGGTTCTGTTTCTATCCCTATTATTACATTGATTTTACTATGTTGTGATGGAATTTTTTTTAGGAATTCCTTTATCTTATATGAATTGTTTTATGATGTCACGATGTTTAAGATTCCCATTTTTATTACATGGGATATGTTATGATGTATGGTTTATGATTTTGTGGCAGACATAAGAATGATATAATTATGAGATGGGTGGGACCTATATCTCCCTCCAATGCATTGGGTAAAAAATTTATATCTCATGAGATAGACATGGCTGGAACGGCATGTTAAACCGGTTCAGTGAAACAAGACTGAAATGAGGAGTGAACTCGGTTCAAAAATGGACTCTGTCCACTAAGATAGTCTTGGAAATGAGTCTTGACTAATAAGAAATGATTCTCTATGATTATGTGTGTATGACACAATGTTTCATATTTTAATTTATGATTATTGGGATTACATTTCACTTCTATGATTTATCCCATGTTATGAAATTATGATTTCTATTGCAGGTTAAGATTTCCAAAAGTTATGTTCTTATGTATATGATGTGATTGATATTTCGTTTGATTACCCTTACTGAGCATTTGAGCTCACCCTTTTCTATGTTTTATTTCCCCAGGTTAGGAAGAAGGTTATTAAGTTGGATATTCCAAAAAGGGACACTAGATATGATGAAATAAATGGGAGGCAAAGTAGATGCTTTATGAACTAGTTGTTTATGTTTCTCAGTTTCTAAAGACTCTATACCAATACGGTCCTTTCCTGGTTTTGTTATATGTTGTAATAAGTGTGATTCAATTTCGAAGTAATAACAATTTATGTAATGTATGGGTCGTTATATACACAGTCCACTGCAACTAGAATTTAATTCATTAAATGTGATGAGGGGAATGGTCCCATATATTCAATAACCGGGACAAAAAAACATCAACTTCTAGAATTGGGTTTTGTGTGATCTCATTTCTTTTACAGATATTCCCCATTCATTGACATCTATCACATTAGTGATAGAATACCCTAGCCTTATGACACAATTAGGGCCCTTAAAATCCTCACAGAATATTCTTTTCCACTATGAATTATTTTCCATAATTGCTGCTAGTTGATGATGTGTGTCCCATTTCAATCACATTTTGTATCTCTTCCTCTAGGATGCATCTTCGTAAAAGGACTTCATCAAAATGCTTGAATAGAAATGGTTCATCCCAGAAGTAGTGTTTGTCATCAGATAAGATCTTCTTTTGTTACTAGTATGATAGGTCATGAGGGAGATATCCTATCGAAAGTTAGATGGCCATGTCTAATAAACAAGGATCTATTTTGACTCTAAATAACGTCTCATATGGAAAATCATCTTCATTATCAGTCTCACTATCATTTTTAATGATGGTTATGGGTAATAACCAATGGTGGTCACCAATGAAATTTCATGTCCCTTCAATGTTCTTAATTATGACGTAGAATTATTTCAGAAAAGGAATTAATTGTATCAACCATGGTTTGCCTCTTTTTTTAATCAGGTATCGAAGGGATTCATGGTCTGTATGGACAATGAATTTATATAGAATGACGTATGAATATAAATTTTTAAAGGGATATACCATGGACATGATTTTTTTCTCCATAGTCATTTAATTGATATGGGGTTCATTCAATGCATGTATGTCATAATAGATTGGTTAAAGCATGTTTTATATATTTTTTCGAGAAAAGATCATACAACAAGGTCACTAGGATCAAACAAAAACTCAAACTCCTTTTCGCAGTTTGGGGAAATTATTAATGGAGACACATTGAGATTATTTTTTAGTATTGCAAAATCATGTCAGCTATCCTAATTTAATTCAAACAGACTGTCCTTTGACAAAAAAAATCTTTCAATGGTTGTGCAACATTACTGAAATCATTTACATAGTGTCTGTAGAATACAACATTCCCATGGAAACTTATAATCCCTTTAATGGTTGATGGGTATGTTAGATCCTTGATGACCTTGGTCTTTTCATAATCAACCTCAATGCATTCTGTAGAGATTTTTTGTCCTAAAAAAATTCCTTCATGAACCATAAATTATATTTTTTCCAATTCAGCATTAATAATTTCTCCTCATAGCATTGGGTAACTAGTTCTTGATTAATTTTATAGATATTAAATGATATTCTATAGATGATGAAATCTTACATGATTTTTTCACGAAATTCATCAGCCATATCTTGAATGTTGTGTTTCATGAACCTTTGGAATCTCCATGGTGTGTTGCACATACAGACGGACATGGGTCTATACACAAAAGAACTGAAGGGGAAGGTGAAGGTGGTTTTTGGCCATTCCGGGGGGTCTAATGCAATTTTATTGTATCTTGAATATCCATTTATGAAATAGAATAAATCATGTCCCGATAGCCTCTTAAGAATTTTATCCATAAAATTTAAGGGAAAATGATATTTCTATATTGCTTCATTCAAACATATGTAATCCATGAAAACTCTCAATCCAATGATGTCATGTGTTGAAATGAGTTCTTTATCAGTTGTATTTTCTACAGTTAGTCAACCCTTTTTGGGAATAACTTAGAGGGGCCTCACCCATTCACTATCTGAGATAGAAAATATTATTTCATCATCTATAATATTGAACACTTCCTTCTTGTCTATATCTTTTATTGGTGGCTTAATCCACCTCTGAGGTTGTCTTTTTGGTTTTGTATCTTCTTCGGGTAAAATCTGGTGGGTGCACTATAAACGAATGATTCCCATAGTATCCATCACCCATAGGAAATTGATTAATTATGTGTTTTTAGAACATAAACCAATTTTTCTTCATGATCCTAATATAGTTCCTTGTTTATAATGATTAGTAAAATTAATTACACTCCTATGTATTAGTACTTCAACGTACTAGGTAAAGGTTTCATGTCCATCTTGGGTGGATAAATGATGGATTGGATAAATGGTGGAATGATGCCTCTGGTAAGTTGTTCAATAAAGATGACTTCCTTCATGTCATAGTCTTCTTCCTTTTTGGACCTGAATCATTAGTCTCTTCTTCAATAGCCTTGTACTCCCCTTCTTGCTGTGCGAGAGAGATAGTGTGATAGTCAACCATATCATCTGAATGTTTTGCTGCTTTTATTATGATAAACACTAAATTTTATTCTTCAAATTAGAATACGAGACTTCCTTGATTAACATCAATTAGAGCCTTCCCAATTTTTAGTATGGGTCATTTGAGAATTGTTGGGGCATCTCCTTCAACTTCCATTACTAAAACTATAAAGTCTTTTAGAGAAATAATTTTTCAAACATTAACCAGATTATATTCAAGAATACCATTTTGGTACTTAACATAATGACCATCTAAATTAAAATCTACTCCTATTTACAAGATCTCTTGGAGTCTATGTTTGTTGATAACACTAGTTAACATCAGGTTAATGCCTACTATAAGGTAACATAGCGCTCTTCTAAATTTTCACTCTCCGATTGAACATAGAATTGAAAAGATTCCATGAACTCTCATGTTTGGTGGGATTCTATGTTCTATAAAAATATATGATTCTTCATTTAATGATATGATATCCTATATCTTATATCATTCTTTTTTTTGATATAAAGTATATGAGAAATCTCGAATAAACATGAATTTGTGTGATTTCCTCAACAAAAGGAATGTTGATATAAAATTATTTGTTCATTTAGAGTAAATTTTTTTATTGAGCCTCTAGCATACCATTCCAATATATTTATTGAAAAGAATGATGTGGTTTGTATGTAGGAGGGGATACATAAATGAATCCTTTGGTTTTCTCGTGGATTTCAATTTCTCAGAATGTATTGATTCTAATTTTTTTATTTGTTACTTTGGTCCTTCCTGTGGAGTTATTTCCTTTTATTGTTGGAAATATAATACATTTCCACTCCTCGTCACTACATCATTTGCATCATATTTTGGGTATGTCTCAATGTTACCAGATATAGTACCTGGTAATATTTTATATAACGTTTTAAAATCTACCCCATTTACATCTCTATGTTTGTTAATCTTGTTTGCAGATTATGCATTTCTGTCTCCTGAGTGGTCTTCCAATGACCTGATTTTTAAACAATAGATGTTAAGAGGTTCCCCATTTACTTTTACAGTGGAGAAGGTGGCTATTTTGGTCTTGGATTGGCAGGTATAAATTTTTTTTTGGGGCCTCCAAAAGTGTTATTATGGATATGTCACGTGATGTGTTATTATGATAGGGCTCATTGGTGGATACCTTGGTGGCTCCGAGTAGTAGAACTAATATTTACCAATACAATTCTAAATATTTTCTCCATTTCTCTGAGGCTTCTGTTGAGTAGGACTCTATTGATAATATGGTTTTTTGTTACTTTTGAAATGGTTGAATTTTTTTTTATAATTAACATAATTACAATCATGTGGTTTCTCATTTCCTACATTGCAGTCTTGATACTGGTATGGTCCCCCACACATATCACATGACTGGATATCTATGACTGAGGTAGGAGGGGGTTGTGTGGTTGGTATTTGAAATGACTCAAGCATATTGGTTAGCACTTTGACCTATGATGATAACCATGTAGTTTCATCAAATTAGTGTCTTCTAAGTTGGGGTGGACAATTATCACTTTTCCACGAAATAGAATTGTGTGATACTTCATCAAAAATTGCTCTTCATGCGTCAGATGTTTTGAACATTCGAACTCCATCAGCAGTAACATCGAAAAATATTCATATCACTACCTAGATTCCATGAATAAATATTTCATTTGTATCTGAGTGTCAATTCCATGATGTGGAAATTTTCTCATGATTTATTTTAATATATCCCATGCTTCCCACAAGGACTCTCCATCGACTTGTGAAATGTTCTGAATGTCATTACGGAGTTCCCAGGTTTGCATCCGTGGAAATATTTTATTGAGTTAAATCTTTGTGAGCTTGTACCAAGTCACAATTTACCCAAGAGATTGCCTTTTGATCCAATATTTATCTCTATCTCTTAACTAAAAAGGAAGACATAGTGTCTTATCACGTCATAAGAAACTCCCTAATTGTAAAGGGCATATCAAACCTCTAAGAAATTGGATATATGTTCATGTGGGTCTTCGCAGTGAAGCCCTCTTTATTGTACAATGTTCTAGATCATATGGATGAGTCCAGGATGGATTTCAAAAGGTATAGGAAAGAATATGAGGGATAAAGATTTTTTGAATCTCACAATGGATTGATGTCAATCCATAGTGCACGATGGTCTTAACAGGGTGCATCGGGTGTTCTCCCAATATTATTTGATGTTTTTGTGGGTTTGGTAACACATTATGATGTTGCAAGGAAATTTTTGATATATGGAGTGGAAGCAGATGCCTTTTGATATTGGGATCATAGGACAATGGTTCCTATGCTTTGTGGTTATTTTATCTTTCAAAGGGACCATGATACATGCACTTAAGCTGAAGGAGAGGATGCAAGGGTTTCTAGAAATAAGATATAGAAAAGGTGAGGTAAAGGTAAACCTATGTTTTATAAAACCTAGATTTCTTTTACTAAATGGAATTGTTTCCCTGGAAATGGAACCATAAATTTGATGGCCTCTGTGTAGTGGTGTCGTTACGTACATTGGCAGGAATCAAATTTGTATTTATAATTTGTGAAAAACATTCACCAACTACTATGATGTAGTGTAGTGGTAGTTAGGGGTTAAATCCACTGGGAGACTACTGTTTACATTGAGATGAGCTAGTTTCTAAACAAATGGTGGATCCCTTTCTAGTATTCCATTACTTTGGAGTTTGTTCTATGATCTATTTTGGGATGACATTAAAAGATAAATGAGTGGTCAAAATAAATTCAAGTATCTGGGTGAAGGATGTATTTTAATTCTAAATTTGTAAACATTCTATGTCAATGTCCATGAATAAAACATGGTTTACTAGTTTACTTTGGTATTATACTCTTAGTACTAGCTTTGAAGTAATTATTCTTTGGAAAATAGATATCGAAAACTAAGTTCATTATGTTTGTATTTCTAAGTAGAATGTCTCTTAATCTATTGGTCATAGAATATTCTACTTCAATTAGTATACGGTTATTTGTTTTACCATATCATGGTTTGGTATGTTCACTCAAATGGGAAATAATTCGAGTTAATATACTAGTTATTAATTCAATTAGGATTTCCATGTTTAGATTAAAATGTATATTTAATTATGCAGATACATTGAGCTTAACCACTACCCGTGAGAAATTTAACTACATATTTGGGATAATAGAACAATAAAGTAATCTAAATAAGCTTGTATAATATATTTAAAAAAAGGACATTCTAGGATGATGAAGAGAAAACATCCACCACTGAATTATTAATTAAACTAAATTACTTACTTGAGAAAGAAATCAGAATTGTAATTTTAGCACGTAATGGGGAAGAGAAGGTGTTGAAGAATGTAAAATCCACAACACTTGAATTGAATGAAATGTGAAAAAACTATGTATATATTGACATCAAATGTAAATTGAGTAAGAATGGATCACATGGAATAGAGTGAGTAGATGGAATATCTCTCTCTATCTCTTTTGATTCTATGCAACTCCATTCCTTAAATTGGGTTCTTTGTCACAACATGTACTTATAGTACACAACCTGTACCCTTGATCCGTGTCATTTCACTTCGATTCTCAGCGTGACACGTGTTTCTCATAGATAAGATGATTGAACCGGTACATGACATGTAGAAGTGGTTCATGACATGTACTCCAACATGGTAGCTTTTGTGTGGAATCCTCTTCGAATTCTTGCAAACAGGTGTGACTTGGTGTCACGACATGGCTGGTATGGTCATGATCCATAGTAGTTTTTTCCTTCTTGATTTTTGGTCATTAATCAGATTCATTGCAAGGGTTAGGATGTCATCCTCAGGTACATGATGCGAATTCCATCATCCCAATGTGTGCTTGGCATATTTTTCACTTTTTCAGGATTTTCATTCTTGAAATCCTCTGATGATTTTCCAACCAAATTAGTCCCATACAATGCACATTATTATAAAATTAAATGAAAGAATACGAATAAATGATAAAAAATAATATATTCAATTTGTATTAACATGTTCCAATATGTGAACTCACCAAAATGAAATTCATTATTGGTTTTTCCTATTTTGACACCTTACAAACCTTCACCATAGAGGATCTTCAAAAAAATATATTCTCGAGATTATAAAATATATGATGATACCAATATAGTATAACATTCATCTTTACTATTTAGAATATGAAAACACTCATTAATTCATAGGTTCTCCTTATATGAACTTGTTTCTACAACAATTACTAGTATTATTATCACAAATACTATAAACAAAAGATATAATTGAATAAGGGGAATTAACATGTTCCTTAATGTGAAAATTATTTTTGAGACGGGGCTTTCAACCATGTAATTCTACATTCTCCAGTTTTCATTCTTATACATAAGATTATTCACTTAAGATATAGAATTTGATATCATGGATCTTATAACACCTGATATTTCATTGTGTGACATGGTTTTTCTATATATTTTTTTATAAAATCATATTCATATTATAATGAAATAATAAATTTTTAAAGGATTATTCTGGGTTTGGAATTGTGGTCAAATACCCTTTTTCATTATGTACATCATTATTTAAAATCCCATAAATTAATTCATTAAAATAATATTTTTCATTTGTTGAAATACTCTAATTACATTATTATTATTAATATTAAATCATCATTTTAGTTTTAAATTAGGATTGTTATTATGATTACTCTAAAATTCTATATTTATCTAAATCTGTTGGAAAAATCAAAATAATGTCTTTTTGGAATGTTAAAATCTAGTCTGGGGTTTCTGCATTCCTCCACATGAGTTCCATTATTGACATATTTCTTCTTTGATGTATCACTATAGTTTATCTTATAGGACATGATTTTTCTCTAATATTTCTTATGTATTTTATACAGGGAGGAATATCCTAAAACATTTTTAGACTACTTTGATTTGAAACATCCTTCATGTTTCTAACCAAGGATCAGTCTACTTTATGTTGTTGCATTATCTGCAGAATCATTACTCATTCATAATGAGATGTACATGAATTACTTTGTTGAGAACCCATTTTTAGAACATCAAATATATAATTATTAATTTCAAATCTTTTTGACCCAGACATATCTTTATTATTATGTGACTATTTCTTATTCTTCCTTGCGTTTATACCACTTTATATGGTGGTTTGTTTCATTAATATTTATAATATTCTACAAAAAATTCAATGAACATTTACCAAATATGTTATTGTAGAAACATTGACCCTTAAACCATGATCTTTATTTATTTTATACACTTTCCCCTAATTTATAGAATAGTTGTTTAGGTCTTTTCACTACAGGTTGGGACTATTGTAGGAAATTCCACTTATAGATCATCTACTATCCACCATGTAATTGGTAGTTGCATCTTTTCCATTTCTCTTCATCCAGATTTTTACATAATTTTTATTTAATACTTCATTTTTATGAAAAAATATTTATAAATATTATTAAATTGAGATATTAATGTTACTTATTTCTTTACAACTATTTTTGAATGTTCATTTCGTGATGTAATGATCTTGATGTCCTGTGATGAATGTATTTTATTAATATTACCATTAAAATAGCACTATGTGGCAATAGAAACACAATTCTATGATTATAAAGTATCAACATGTCTCTTTTCAATGTAATACTATTTAATGTATGTTTCATGTCATATCATGCTGAGTGTATTCATTTTATCTTCATTAAATTTGACATTTATTTATAGTGATTACTCATCCTATCAATATACACATCAATAAATGGAACGTTTTCATGAACCAAGGAATCAATATCCTTGATCCTTTTGGTGTTAATAAACAATTGAGTATTATTGACATCTACAACAAATCATGGTGATTTTTCAAATTCCAAGTGTATTATAAAAAAACATCAAAGAAATATTTCTATAATACAATTATTCTCAATTATTCATAAATTTCAGCATATCATTCATTGAAAAGAGGTATTGTTTGATACCGTTCATTCACAAGTTCTACGAAAGTGTTTTATATGAAAAATAGTTTTCCCAATTCGTATTCTATGGAATTATATTCATCATAAATTTGTAACTATTCAATATGAATAAAAATGATAATTCCTAAAATATAACTTATCATCTATTTTGAAACATTCATCAGGTATTTTTTATGTTCTAAATGAACATAATTATGTGACATCTCATTATTACAACCCAAAAAAGATTCATCATAAGAATAATATCAAAAATAAAAACTAATAATTTCAACCCCTTGATATTATTCATTTTTGGTAATTATATATTAAATTATAGATTCCTGTTGAACATCATTTCCAATATTTCCTTACATATTTATGATTTTGTATAAGTCTGTAAATTTTTAACCTCAGGAATAATTTCGTTTTTCCCATTACAATGAAAATGAAACACTTAATAAAATATATACCTCATAAAATATATTAAAAATCATTGGAAGCTCTTGGATACATATAGGGAGACTATGCTCTAATACCACTTGTAGTTCCCCTAACAAATGAACTTATGGAGGGTGTGAATCATTTTGTTTTTATACAAATTATCATTCTTTTAAATTCAACCTCTAAATCATGTTATTTTTATTGTTCCTCTCAATTTTATCTCCCAATATCACCATGTGTGTAGTTGTAGTTATAGAGAATGGAAAATCTAGGGATTTACTATGTTTTATATAGAAGCCTTCTCATTGCTACAATCAATTAAATCAACCCCCCTGATTACAGATTCTTTATTATATCCATAAGAAAAAATTACTTCTAAAACACCCCATTTAAAATCTCTCACCCATTGGTATGACACCCCAATTACTCTTCTTCTATGACTGGTTAGACACCTCAATCAACATCCTAATGTATCTTGTTAGACAACCAAGCTATAAGAATCTTCAATGATGATTCGAAGATTTAAAGATCTTATTTTAAAAATATTATTCAACCATAATAAATTTGGATGCTCTTTACTTGTGAACTCCATGAAAATCATTGTCATAAACTAATAAGGATCAATTCCAGTAGTCTTGAAACTCACTTCCATGATTTTTTTGTACTCATGATATTCATTATGTTCTTTAAAAACTAAAACACATGAAATATTTTTATTATAGTATTTCTCATTTTGACTCCTTATTGCTTTGGTATGGGGCGTAATTAGGATTTTAAAATTATTAGTACAAAATGGATGCCATATCTTTTAGTTTTTTTTCAGCTACTCATATAACCATTAATTATAGCAGATATTATAGAATTTATACATTATAATAATATCTACATCTTCTATAATTAAAAACATGAAATATATATATGTGTATAATATTATAATATCATTTGAAACATAAATTTAATTTTTATTTTTTTAATGTCCCATATTTTCCTTCACAATATATATCCATAACTATGTCAAAATTGTGATGTCTATTTTTTTATTATAGTTTAATTAAATTAGAGATTAAAATTTTTAAATTGGAATCCAGAGGTTTGGTTATCCAATATTTCCACACCTATTTAAATACTCATATAAGACATGAATTTTTTACCTTTTATTGTATTATATAAATATATTGAAAGATCGCGTTTTTATTCTCATGATACTCATTTCGCGAAAAATCTATTTATTCAAGTAGTTCATAAAAACTTATTATCCCCCATATTCACTAGTATTGTAACACACTAGAACATGAAAAAATTACATGAATGTCATTATAAAAATTGTGAAATATTCCCAAAACTCATATACTAATATCATATATTTGAAACCCCTACTATGTATAGGAAACTCTATGAAATCAGATAGTTATGTGGTTTTATTCAGAAATAGTTATATAGACAAACATGTATATTGAATAATATGTTATGTGGTTTGATTCTACAAATGGCCACACATATCTCATCTACATATTTCCATGTAACAAAAAAATAAAAAAGCTTACATCCTTCATCAAGTATTAATCGTCTAAATGAGTCCATTCACCATGTTGGTTACATGGATATCCTATAGTTTATTCATGTTGTATATTTACATAAATGTGGCTTCTCATCATGTGACATTTTTACTTCACCATTAAATGTATATCCAGGAATGCGAAACTACCTGAATATAATGTTTAGGTCACACCAATTCATTTATTATGATTTAACTCATATGAAGTCTCAACCTCATTATGTGATCATCAGGGCATTAATAAATATATTTATATATGAAAAAAATGAATTCATATCATGTGTGATATGAGATTATTAATTGACATGATTTTAGGATTTAAATGTGAAAAAAATATATTTTTAAGGTTTCATCTTGAAATTTATGGATTCATCAATGGTAGATAATCATGTAATGATGATCCCTTATATGTAAAATGATTAAAGTTATCTATATGTGACAATCAGATACCTCAGAGATGATTAATTGATGGTGTGCGTAATGCATGTATGTTTTAATATAGAGAAAACATTTTCATTATTCTATACACCATACATCAACTCTTCAGTCAGTTGAGGCACACTATATTAATCCAAATGTTCTATCATCTTAGTAAAATTGAGTTCTTCGGTTCCCTCCCGAACAACAATTGGCACTGACCCATGATGGATCTAACCTCTACTGTGCTTCCTGAGAAGGCAGTGAAAATTATCAGTTCACCTATGCCTCCATGTGTACACCTATTCATCCATTTTGTTTCAAATTCCTATGTTGGGGCTATGTCTAGTTCCCACCTCAATAATGGTTATACCTGAGTCACATGGATAACTTGTTGGCTATCTTATATTATAAATAATATCCAGAAAAACCCTCATCCAATATCTTATATAAACAGTTCATCAAATTCTATTTTAGTGCTACGATAAAAATTTTAAATAACATTTTCCATTGTTCAAAAATAATTTCCAATCAACTTATAACTTGTATTTTCCTTTTTGTATAAGATTAATAAATTATTACATTTACATGGATAATTTTTGAAGAATTACATAAAATGACATCACGTGAGTAAAAATTCAAATCTCCAAGAATCACCAATTGATCATAATTCTACAGATATATATTTACAAATTAGTGATAATAAATGCAAAACTACAGTTCAATTGTTCAATTTTATTTATGAAGATTGGTTCATCAGATGACACTCTAACGTCATTAATTATAAAAAAACATGTATTAAACCATAAATTAAAATATATTAATCATATTGATAAAATAAAAAGTGTATCATCAATTAAAATTCTACCAAAAAACACAGACAATTGAATACTGTTTAATTTTTATAGGATATCATATTAATATCACACACCTTGACATGTAATGATGTATAATCACCCATAATAGAAAACATTATAGTTAATTCTAATATTATTACATTGAAGAATAAATTATTTCGTAATTCATTTGGGATATATCCATGGGAAAAAATTATATTAAATAACATCTGAGAACCATATCATTAAAAAAATCATAGAAATTTCATTTTTTTTCCTATCTAATAGAATTAATGTAAACCATATAAAATAGATTGACTAATGTATAATTACTAATACAATCCCATTTTGAGAGTAATATTAAACACAAAAATTACACATAAATGACTAAATACTAATAATTTTGGAATGAGGATACATAGATAAAAATAGTGACGGAGTTGAGCAGATGAATTTTTAAAAATAATGTAATGGATACAAAAGTAACCCATTACGTCCTTCCATGATTAATTGGTATGACATTTAGTGTATATAAATAATTGAAACTTGTTGGGGAAAACCTATTTTTTATGAAAATAGAGAATACTTTTTTGATCTATGTTAATGAGAAACCTGTTACATGATATTGAAACCAAATACAACCTATACCAAAGTCAAGAAGATCATAGCCTATTATTTTCAGTGGTCCAAAATCCCATCTATTAAAATAACCATACATTTTTATCCATAGACATGAAAAAAAATTATTTGGATTAAAAATACAAGCAGTTCACTATATTACGATTGAACACCACATCCCAAAAATCTCCCATCATTGGAAATTCTATTGAAATTTACAATATGGAAGGAATACTAAATCAATAGAAGAAAATGAAAAAAACCACATATTACCAAAACATAATGATCATGGTCTGGTCGGAACAGTGAACCTCTATGCATGTTGTTCTCAACACAAAATTAACGACTTATCACCATCTATGGTTGACTTGAAATAGATCCTAATGCTACCAGAGCCACATCACACCTTACGAATTTCCAATATATCCAATATAGATTCATATGTGGATAAATATGTATCCTGAGTCACCATCATCTGCCCCATATTACAGTACTAGAAATACAATATATACCAATAGTTTCAAACCATTGGTATAGGCAGCAAAACCATTGGTATACTGTATGACAATGGTTCTGAAAAATGATGGCTAGTAAGTCATTGCCAAGGGCCTATACCAACAGTTTTACTCTAACCGTTCATATATGGCACTGCAACCTTCATTATGACAACAATTTTATAGAAACCGTTGGTTTATATTTATACCAACGGTTGATAAAACATTGTAATATATATATTTCATGTAGTTTACCAATAGTTTTAAACAATTTCTATTTTTTACTACATACAGTTCCTTAATACTGTTAGAAAAAAAATTATGGAAACATAGTATACCAATGGTTTTGAACCGTTGGTATAGTGTATTACCAATGGTTTTTAAAACCATTGGTAAGAGTATTCTCCAATACACTTTACCAATGGTTTAAACCCATTGGTATAGTATATTTTACGAAACCAGTACACTAGCCAGCACAACAACCACCCATCCCCTTAATTGTATACACCTGTAAACATACCTACAAAAAACAAATATAATAGAACAAAAAACACCTGAAATAGCATGTAAAAATAGTAGACACCTCTAACCATGACATGTACCAAAACATTGTTTTCCAACTTTTAGTATTCACATGACTACCACTCTTCCAACTAACCCATTTCAATTTCATTGGTGCAAACATCTCATAATGGGAAGCAGACACTCACATTTCATAGAGCCCATGATAGTCAGAGTGACATACACCATTAACAGAATTAAAAAATATTTCATAAGGTAATTAGAGAATGTATACACATACAACAAGTATACCTAGACACCATTAACACATAATTCATAAGTTAATTCAATACATAATGAATTCAATTCAGAATTCGGGGGTTCGGGGGCTGTTCAAATGTTTGGGGTGGTTGTCCAAGGGGGGTAGGGGTGTCCATGGGGTGTGGGTGTTTGGGGGGATGGGGGTGTCCAAGGGGTGGGTGGGGGCTGTCTAGGGTGGGGGTGTCCAGGGGTGGGGTGTCTAGGGGGTTATGGGGTTTTCCAGGGGTGGAGTGGTGCCCATGGGTGGTGTCCAGGGGGGTGGGGTGGTGTCCAGGGGGTGGGGGTGATCCAGGGGGTTTGGTGGGATATACAAGGGGGTTGGAGTGGTGTCCAGGGGTTGGGGGTGTCTTTCCATGGGGTGGGGGTTTCAAAGCGCTGGTGGGGGTGGTGTCCAGGTGGTGGGGTGGTGTCTAGGAGGATAGGGGGCGTACAACGGGTTTGGGGTGTCTAGGTGGTTGGGTGTAGGGATGTTTAGGGTAGTGGGGTGGGGGTGTCCATGGGGTGGTTTCCAAGGGTTGGGTGGTCCAGTGGGTGGGGGGAGGGGGTTCCAGGGGGTGTGGGTGTCCATGGTGGTGGTGGGGGTGGTCCAGGGGGTGGGGTGGTGTCCATGGGTTGTGGGGGTGGTCCAAAGGGGTTAGGGGGCAGTCCATGGAGGTGGGGTGGTGTCCAGGGGGTGAGGGTGGCTGTCAATGGGGGTGGGGGTGTCCTGGGTGGGAGTGTCCAGGTGGTTGGGTGGTGTCTAGGAGGGGTGTTGGTCATCTAGGGGGTTAGAGGCTGTTGAGGTGGTTGGGGGTTGTCCATGATGGTGGGGGTGTCCAGGGGTTTGGGGGGTGTCTAGGGGTGGGGGGTCCAGGGGGTTGGGGGTTTTCTATGAGGGGTGGGGTGGAGTCCAGTTGGTGGGGGTGGCTATCCATGGGGGGTGGGGGTGTCCAGGGGGTGGGGGTGTCCTGGTGGGGGCTACTGTCATGGGGGGGGGGGGGGTGGTGTGGGGGTGTCGTCCATGGGGTTGGGGGTGTCGAGGGAGTGTGGGGGTGGTCTAGGGTGTTGGAGGGGTTGTCCAATGGGGGTGGGGGCTATCCAGGGGGTTGGTGGCTATCCATGGGGGTGAGGGTGTCCAAGGGGTGGTGGTGTCCAGGTGTTGGGGTGGTGTTTAGGAGGGTTGGGGGGGCTCTAATGGTTTTAATGGAATGAAGACCGTGGATTTTAAGATCATTGGTATTTTTAAAATCATATTCAAATAGTGTTTATTTCAATAGTATGTGTTTGTTAAGGAGAAAATTAATGCTTTTGGTGTGTACGGTAGGAAGGGGGATTTTGTTATTAAGAAAAGTATTACATTTTTCCTGTGGAACAAAAATATTTCATGATTTTTTGAATGTAACCATAAAAGGGATATTTATAATACATTGGAGAGTTTTAAATAGAAATAACTCTCTATTTTGTAATTTTGATACGGTTTTATGAAGAATTATTTATGATGTATCTTTTTGGGATTTGGGATGTTGTGTCCTTTTTTTTGAACATCGGATTATTTTTCTAAAGGTTTATATTTTCATAATTCATTAGAATGATACCACTATAAATGAATCAAAAATTACATATGAAGATATTATAGCAAGCCATTTTTTGTCATGGTATCTACTGAAACTCTTGTGGAATTGGAATAATCATGTTCTTCTCAGATCATTTATTATGAATGGGAGTGTATGAAATACCACCAACTATTTTTTATTGATGATCAAGTATCCCATGAGGCAACCATGTGGTTATTTATGATTAATGTGATCTTCGAGTTGTTAGAACCCCTAAAATCCTTAGGGGTGGTGGCTGCCCAGGGGGTGGGGGCTGTCCAGTGGGGTGGGGACTATCCAGGGGGTGGGCGGGGTTGTCCACGAGTGTGGGGGGTAGTCTAGGGGGTAGGGGTGTCCAGGGTGTAGGGCGATATCCATGGGGTATGGGGTTTCCACGGGGGTGGGCTGGCTATCCACAGGGGTGGAGGATGTCCACAAGGGGGTGTCTTGGGGGGTGGGCGGGCTGTCCACGGGGGTTTCAGGGCTGTCATGTACAGTAGGCGGTGTCCAACTGGTTGACGGGCTATTGATGGGAGTGTGTGGGCTATCCACGAGGGTAGGGGGGCTATCCATGGGGTATGGGGTGTCCAAAGGGGTGGGTGGGATGTCCACATGGGGTGGGGGTGTCCATGGGGGTGGGGGCTATCTGGGTGGGGGTGTCCATGGGGGTGGAGGGCTATGTAAGGGTGTATGGGGTGTCCAAGGGGGTAGGAAGATATACACGGGGTGGGCAGGCTATCCACTTGGGGGGGGGGCTCTCCAGGGGGCATAGAGTGTCTAGTGGGTGGGAGGAGCTTTCTTGGGGGTATGAGGTGTACAGGGGGTGGGAAGGCAGTCCACAGGGGTGGAGGTGCTGTATGGGGGGGGTATGGGTATTCCATGGTGGTTCGACATGTTGTCTATAGGGGTGCGGGTTGTCCACAGGGGGGAGTACAAGGTATTCAGGGGGTGGACGGGCGCGCTCTCCATGGGGGTGGATGGGCTATCTTAGAGGGTACATGGTGTCCAAGGGGTTGAAAGGGGTGTCCATGGGGGTGGACAGACTGTCCATAGGGGTGGGGGTGTTCAGGGGGAATGTGGTGTCCATGGGGTGGGTTGGGCTGTCCCGGGGGTACAAGGTCTCTAGGGGAGTGGGCAGGCTGTCCACTGTGGTGGCAGGGCTGTCTATGGGGTACAGGGTGTCCAGGGGGTGGGCGGTCTGTCCACTGGGGTGGGGGTTGTCCACGTGGGAGGGGCTATCTAGGGGGATGGGAAGGAAGTCCATGGGTGTTGTGGGGTTGTCCACAGGGGTAGGGGGTTTCCACAAGGGGAGGATCTATCGTGGGGGTGGGCAGCTCTATCTAGGGGGGGGGCTGTTCAGGGGGCACGGGGTGTCTAGGGGGTGGGAGGGGAAATTCATGGGGTATGGGGTGTGCAGGGTTTGGGTAGACTGTTCACAGGGGTGGCGAGGCTGTCCAGGGGGTATGGGGTGTCCTAGGGGGTGGGCAGGCTGTCCATGGGGATAGGGAGGCTATCCATTGGGGGAGGGACTATCCAGGTGGTGGGTCGGCTATCCACGGGGGTGGTGGGACTATCCAGGGTGTAGGGGTGTGTAGGGGTAGGGGGTGTCCAAGTGGGTGGGTGGGCTGTTCACGGGGGTGGGGGTGGGGGGGGGGGGGGGCTATCCACGGGGGTGGGCAGGCTATCCACGGGCATGGGGGAGGGTCTGTCTATTGGGTGGGTGGGCAGTCCATGTGGGTGGAGGGCTGTCCACAGGGGAGGTGAAGTCCAATGGGATGGGTGGGCTGTCCATGGGGTTGGAGGGCTGTCAATAGGGGGTGTCCAGGGGGTCGGGTGCATCCAGGGGAGTGGGTGGGCTATCCACGAGGGTGGGTGGGCAGTCCCCGGGGCTGGAGGGGGCCTCTTAGGGGATATAGGGTGTCTATGGGGTAGGGTAGGAAGTCCATGAGGGTTGTGCGGCTATCCAATGGGGGTATGATGTCTCCAGTGGGTGGGAGGGCTATCCATGGGGGTGGGGTCTATCTAGGAGAGGGGTGAATCAGTCACACAAATCATCTAGTCATGTTTTATTATTTATTGATAAATAATAAAGATAATGTGAACTACTTAATCAGACATATATTCAGGCACAACAAATCATTAAACATCAAAGGTCAATAATATCAGTCAAAAATGAAACGGATCAATCTTCCCCTCATCCCCATCACTATCATCCCCATCATCATCATACTCACCCTCATTCTCATTGTCATCCACATCATCATGCACACCCTCCTCAATGGAGTCCTCCTCACCCTCATAATCAGCCTCTTCCTCCTCCTTGCCCTCCACCTCTTCCTCACCCTCCACCTTGACCTCCTCCTCCACCTCAGCCTCCTCGCCTCTCCTCGGCCTCCTCCTCCTCCAACTCGGACTCCTCCTCGACATTGTCTTGACCACAACTATAACTTCCTCATGGTGCACCAGATATAGAACACATAGATGTCTTGTATTCATCACAAGTTGTTCTGTCCTCCGGTGGAAGTGTGCGATGTAAAATGCCCGTTAGTTTCCTAAATGCAGTGTTTATCCTAACAGACTGTTTTTCCATATCTGTAGCCATTTTTTCAACCTATTCTTCCTTTGCCTTAACATGCTGAAACTTGTTGCCACAACAAGATTTTCTTGAGCAGGAACAATACCTTGTTAGAACTATACTCTTCCCAAGTCGACAGCATACTCTACCAGGGTGCACATCTCCCAACACCTAATGTATGTGATCATCTGGCCCAAAATTATCAGTTTCCTAGGCATCAAGGGCCTATAAAGAACCCTGTTACAAATATACATTGATTATTAAGTTAAAAAATAGAGAATAAAATTATAAATCTACAAAGTCAAACTTTCAATCTGCTGCTGAGTCGGTTCATTGACCGCACTTTCGTCTTTCTTCATTCTACTCGAGAAAAACAGTTTTGTTTGAGTCACACGTCCTTCTATATATAATTTATGTCTCTACAATGACATTGAATGTAGGAAACCATAATTAATGATAGGATACCAATAATAAATTACGTAACTAAAATTATATAACAACTTCATCAATTGAATAAATTATGGATGATGAAATAGAAAGTGTAATTCGTAATGAAAAATTATAAACTTTCATACCTGCATCCTCTCATGATCTGGAATCGTAGTACATCCTAGTGTGTGGAAGTAATTTTTAGCATCATTGTTTTTTTATTTTTTCTAGATGAATCCTAAATAAAATTCAATAATTGGTATTAATTAAAAACTTGAAAATATTCATTTAAATACCTATAATGTGATTAATACCATAAACTTGGAAGTTATCCAATGAGTAATCATCTGTCGAAACTGTTCTAATAAAAAATCATCCACGATAGGGACCATCTCTAACTCTGTGCCCACTGTATTATGTCAGCCATTGTAAATGTAGAGACCTGAAGCCTGACATACATGGATATTACATTACTTTTACAGAATACATAATACATAACAAAAACAGCCACACAAGGATCGTAATAGTTTACTGTCTTTGGAAACATGGAACGTAATCTTCTAATCGTGGTGAAAGAACTTCAACATCTCCCATAAAGATCTTCCACATTTTGTTTCCTTACCTAAAATCATTCTTTTAATCCTGGGGGAAAATTAAACATAATAAAGGGTGAGCTCAAATGCTCAGTCAGGGTAAGCATGGATAAAATAAAACATACCATATAAATTTGAACTTAAAAACATGAACATAATGTTTAAACATCAAAATCTTGAGCAATGACTTAAAACATGGAATTACATAAGGCATAGATCATTATGGAACATGTAATAGTGGCATCCATTAAGCACATGTAATGATTTCCATAGTAGCCAAGGCATTGCTTCCAAGACCATCTTAGTGGACAAAGTCCCATTCTGAATCGAGTTCACTCCTCGTTTCAGTCCTGTATTACTAAACCGGTTTAACTTTCCGTTCCAGCCATGTCTATCTCATGAGATATAAATCTTTACATAATTCATTAGAGGGAGATATAGGTCCAATCCATCTCATAATTAAATCATTCTTACTTGTGCCACAAAATAAACATACATCATTCATAATAACCCAATAAATAAAATGGGTTTCATAAACATCATCACATCATCACATAATCCATATAAAAGAAATGGATATCATTTCATAATAAGAAAAAAGAAACCATGTAAATCATAGAGACATTATACTGGAAACATACACATATGAAAATAATGTCATCTTATATAGAAAATGGTTTTGATAAAACACTTTAAATGAATTTTTGAGGAAAATATCCTTTTTTATTCAAAATCATTTTCTTTTCACAAAATGTCAAGAAATTTTAAAAGAAAAGTATTTTTTTTGAAAATATTCATGAAATATTTTGGAGTAAGCTTCATGAAAATATGGCTTTATAAAACCGTAAAAATATTTTTACGCCGTGTAAGTTAAAAAAACATTCTTCTCGTACTTTTGCCGGAAAAGTGAAAAAGTACCTCGTAACGTAAACAAAATTAAGATTCCTTAAATACCATGTAGTAAACGTCAAAAATGGGTAAAAAGGACTTTAAACATACATGAAAACACTTTTGTAAAACATGGACATGGATGATAGAAATAACCCCAGTAAATACTTATGAATAAGCAATCTCGGATAAAAATGAGATTTGCACAATTATCCCTTACCTTAGGTCCGATATGCTTCATACGTATCCAACCCTCCTGTATAATGATTTAAATAATGTCATTGACTTATTACAGAACCATATGCATTGTTATTATATCATATATGGTTCACTTATGACTTTATATTACCTGTTCTTTTGTAAATTCCATGTTAAAGTGTTTTTTGGGTAAAATCGTTTCATTTGTCGTCCGTGTTTTGAATTCGAATTATTCATATGATTACTTAGATCATGATTAAATAATTATAGAATGTAAAACATGATTTATATATAATATATATTCATAATATTCATATATATAATAAATCAGTAAATGGAAAGAAATACACCATTCATGGAGACGGTAGGCCGTACGTACGCATGAACGATGTTTTCGTTTCCTTATTGAGTTGAATGGAATTAAGTAGATGACATACATATATATAAAAATAAATCCAGTATCATTATTATGTCATATATTTCACTATTACTTAATATATATTCTTTATAATCATTCACGAATGGTTAACGTGGAGAATGAATCTCATCGCGTCGTGGAGACGGTAGTCCGTACGTACGCACGATCGATGATATCGTTTCCATGATAGTGGAATTGTATTGGAGTGTATGTATACTATTTCAGAATAAATATCAATTTAAAATAATCATATATATTTATTATTTACACCATTATACCCATCCAAGTAAGGTGGTGGTGGAAAATAGATTACACCACGGCGTTGAGACGATATTCCGTACGTACGCACGCGCGGTGATTTAGTTTTCCGTGGGATGGATAGATGGTGAAATAGCGTTGTTTAAAACTTATACGAAAATATCCATATATGATTGATACTGATGTTATTACATCATAATTAAACAAACTAAGAAGAAAAAGTGGAAGATGAAACAAAGTTGAAAGAATCGGTAATGGACATTACCTCTTCTTTGAAGCGCCTCTTTGAGTCCTCCTCTTAGGGCACTACAATTGGTATTTGAAGAAAACCAGGAACTATAGAATGTTTCTAGGGAAGTGGAGAACAGAATTTTGCAGGGTTTGGCCAAGCTTTAAGGCTCAAAGTGGTGTGAGGAAGAGAGGGAGGAGGTGACCTTTTATAAGGGATGAGAGGGGCACCTTTGGAAAACTAAACATATTATTTTATTATATAGCCAAATTCGGTTTTAAATAGCTCCAAATTGATTTATTTCGAAGCTAATGTGGGGATTGGTGTATATCCTCTCATCTAATAGAATTTAGACAAGTTTAGGTTCCTTTTTTTACCTTATCATTTTGTTTTAACATTAAGTTAAATAATTTTACTTTTACCGTGTCTTCTTTGTTCTTACACAATAAGGTTAATAAACTTACGATAATAAGCCAAACGAACCCCATGTTGTTTATTATTAATATATATAACCTTATATAAGACATTTGGCCTAAAATTATATTTTTAGGAATAAAATAACCATTAATAATATAATATTTGTTTTAAAAACAATTTTATGTAAATTTTGACACTATTTAGTAATTGATTTTTGTGAAACTCATAACAGAATGATTAGTTCTAAAAAAGTTAATTAAATCAATACTAACATGTCATATTAACCTGGAAAATTAGATTTATTCATAAAAAGTCTAAAATTACATTTATTTGGGTATTTATAACATCAATTATGTCAATATTTCATTAATAAGATAATTACTGCATCATCGTTGTGTCATAAATAAATTAAATTATATAAAGTCTAAAAATTACAAATAAAATACCATTATGTAGGAATTTTTTTAGCTTTCTAATGAATATTTATAGTCTAATTTATATTATTTATACCCCCATATTAAAAATGATTTACTTATTAAACTTTGATTTTAACTATTTTAACCATTCTTTAAATAAATTAATAATAAATGTCCTAATCTAATCCAAGTGGGCCTAACTGGTCATATTTTATTCCTAAGGTTGTTTTTGGTCGAATTACATTTATCCAATAGAATTAGGACATGTGTTAGGGTAATAATAATATATTTTTTACCCTTAATTACCCTATTTACTTTTAACCGTGGTTAAAAAAAAGTAAAAAGTTACTATTCACCAAAAATTATTTTCAACTCATTGAACCACATTTTAGTCCTTGATATTAACAGTGTTTCTCAGATTTTATAAATTCCACTCACAGAAGCGGTAAAATTAAGATTTATGAGAAATTCAGTTTTTTTAACTACCACTTAGTGGTTTCACTATTCACCAAAAAATGAAAGTTTCCAGAAAAATACCAAAAATTAGACCTAAGCTATATTTGATATTATGAATTCAAAAATGAAGTATATTTTATCAAATTAAAAACATATCAGTTACATTAACTAATTTAAAAATTAATTCCCATCGTCAAAACAAATAGCGTGTTTTTAAGAGATAATAACTATCAAAAAATTGACACTTGTTTATAACTGGTGATATTACATCCAATGACCAACATTGTATTAAATTGTAAAAATATATTCTAAATATAATTTAAAACCATTCAAATTAATAATTTATCACTATTAATTATTTTGATTAAAAAAGTTGTTTTTATTTAAAATTTAGTAATTTTCACTATTCATCAGAATATGAAAGTTATCCAAAAAGTATCAAAATTTCACCCTAAGCTAATTTCGATATTCCGAATCCAAAAATTAAGTCTGTTTTGAAAGATAAAATTTATAAAATTTCAAAAAGTGGGTATTACTATTCATAACGGCCAGT
Source organism: Viscum album (assembly GCA_963277665.1). Lineage (NCBI taxonomy): Eukaryota > Viridiplantae > Streptophyta > Magnoliopsida > Santalales > Viscaceae > Viscum > Viscum album. The sequence continues at coordinate 606,369,311 of OY728123.1, read as the reverse complement.
TCATAATAATATTATAATAATATCTCATTTAGTGAAACTCTGTATTGCGTACTACACACGCTATCGAGGAAGGTCGTAATTGCGTGTAATGCAAGGCAAGTCAAGGATGCATGTTGTGCAAGCTCCTTTTGGTGTAGCGTACAACACAAGACATAAATGAAATTAAAAAGAATATTTTTCATAAAATATCAGGGTGTTACATTCTACCCCCCTTAAAATGAATTTCACCCTTGAAATTCGTCGGGGTTATAAATGGTTTACTACTCGAAAGTTTCATTAATAGAAAACCACATCATAAAAATGAATACCAAAATCAATCTATAAAAACAAAAGTATTAAACGTAACGGTTACCCAAATAAACTAATCACTGGGTTTCCATATATGTGAAAATATGGATATGGAAGAGAAATCTAACCACCATGTTCTGATGGAGAGTGGTAGAGAACATGGCTATGGAAAAGACAGAAATCACAAAGCCATATATTTGTAATGATCTAAGGTACCATCTGATTCATCAGATATAAGGTCACTAAGACAACATTTTTGGTTTTCAAGATTATTTCCCTAAAGTTGATGAATTAAAAGAAATACTTACATGATTTTGGCACAATCTCACTGTTGTTCGTGAATTGAACAATTTCCACTTCACCCCTTAATGAAATGAAGTTGAATTTGTTATTGGTGATGTGTTAGCAAATCATGTGATAGAATGATGGGTCATTCCATCTGTTTCAAACAAAAGGTTAGCAAAAGTTATAAGTCCATCATATGGTTAGATTAATCGTATATGGTTCCAAAAATGAACTTATACTTCATATATCATACCACTTAATAAAATTAAACTTGTTTATACTAAACAGGGACTTCCTGTAGGCCAGTGGTAGGCGATAAAGGCCAGTCGCACTTTGGTTGTGGGTTCGAATCCCACAGCCTTGTCCGACGTGACGGGCTGTCGCATGTCCTGTAGGTTTTTTTTTCTAAAACGACATTACTATAACATCCCATCAATAATATCGAAAAAAACTCCCATCCTTAAACAATACTAACTTATTTCCAACATAATCCATTCCAATCTTTAGGCTTATCCAAAATACTATTTTCTAATCTCATATTACAGTGAAAACGATTACCAAAGAGTTCATATAACAAGCATGTTAATACCATCGTTGATCCTCATATATCATGAGATATGTCTTGTTGGTCACTTTCCAAACATTCGAAGGCCTTAATCATGTATTCTCTTGAAAAACGAATACCCAATTGAATCTTAGTTAAAAAAATTAGTGCTGTTAAAAGTTATCTCTTTCCACATACCAAAATCTAGAAATTCTATATACTCAAACCATGATATAACCTTCTCCATATATCATTCCTGAGCTCATGAATAATATCAAACATTTAATTTTCTCCTTATCCCTTCATTATGCACATATCATCCAATTTCCAAAAATATCTGAATAACCTTTCATGGTTACTGGTACCATTCACCATACACTTTCAAAACATAAGGAAAGACAACAGTGTAAAAATCCTTAGATGTCTCTTTATTCCATAGTATCATGAGATTACATATACAAAATTACACTTGATAAACATGTAATCATTCCACTACCTTATTAAACCATTGACCGAGCTTCAACAATTCTTTCATCTCACATATCATTTGTAGTCTCTTCATCATCATCAACATAAATACTACCCATACGACCATACTGATTCTCTTTATGAGAATTTCCCGTAGGAAATTGGTTTGCATAATGCCCGTACATTCCACATTTAAAACATTTAACCATTGTTGATGTCGTAGCAATACCATTATCCTTGTCCATGGTGTTAACTAAACCTTTTCCTTTGCACTTACTGGCTTTGTGTCCTTCTTTTCCACACCCAAAGCATCTTCCAGTTCCTTTGAAACATTCTCCTTGATGCCTCTTCCCACATGATTTACATAGGGGAAATTGAACTTTATTTCCTATATGATCATCATGAAACTCCATCTTTCTCTTATTAGCCGTGTCAGGAAACTTACCAAATTTGAGTTTATTGATCATATTATGAGATTGCTGATTCGGAATAATAATGATGTTTGGACTTCCAAATCCCATTTCATTTGGTTTCTCAGGAAGAATATCATTCCATTGTCCATAATATCCTCCATTATCGTGAATCATCTTATTTCCAGCCATTTTCTAAAACCCAAAAATAATAATGTGTGAGGAAAAAATAATTCTAGGAAAAACAACATAGTAAAGGAGGAGTACCCTCAATATCTAACCTTTAGGTAAAATTCTAAGATCATTACCGTAGTTCTAGTACTATATCCTATACGTATACTTATCCTTAGGGACATCCCTAGACATACCTTAGAAATATCTCTAGAGATCTCACTAACGTTTTCGCATCCTAGTTTCCAAAGGTTGACAAACCCTTTCCTCTGATACCAACTGTAGGGACCCGAAGCTTGGCATAAATTGATATTACATTACTTTTGTGAAATACATAATACATAACAAAAACAGACACACAAGGAACGTAATAGTTTAGTGTCTTTGGAAACATGGAACGTAATCTTCTAATCGTGGTGAAAGATCTTCAACATCTCCCATAAAGATCATCCACTTTTTGTTTCCTTACCTAAATCCTTTCTTTTAATCTTGGGGGAAAATTAAACATAAAAAAGGGTGAGCTCAAATGCTCAGTAAGGGTATGCATGGATAAAATAAAACATACCATATACATTTGAACTTAAAAACATGAACATAATGTTTAAACATCAAAATCTTGTGAAACCAATTAAAACATGGAAGTACATAAGGCATAGATCATTATGGAACATGTAATTGTGGAATTCATTAATCACATGTAATGATTTCCATAGTAGCCAAGGCATTGCTTCCAAGACCATCTTAGTGGACAAAGTCCCATTCTGAATCGAGTTCACTCCTCGTTTCGGTCCTGTATTACTGAACCGGTTTAACTTGCCGTTCCAGCCATGTCTATCTAATGAGATATGAATCTTTACCAAATGAATTGGAGGGAGATATAGGTCCCCCCCATCTCATAATGAAATCATTCTTACTTGTGACACAAAATAAACATACACTATTCATAATAACCCAATAAATAAAATGGGTTTCATAAACATCATCACATCATCACATAATCCATATAAAAGAAATGGATATCATTTCATAATAAGAAAAGAGAAACCATGTAAATCATAGAGACATTATACTGGAAACATAAACATATGAAAATAATGTCATCTTATATAGAAAATGGTTTTGATAAAACACTTGAAATGAATTCTTGAGGAAAATATCCTTTTTTCTTGAAAATCATTTTCTTTTCACAAAATGTCATGAAATTTTAAAAGAAAAGGATTTTATTGAAAATATTCATGAAATATTTTGGAGTAAGCTTCATGAAAATATGGCTTTATAAAACCCTAAAAATCATTTTACGCCGTGTAAGTTAAACAAACATTCTTCTCGTACTTTTGCCGGAAAAGTCAAAAAGTACCTCGTAACGTAAAAAAAATTTAGATTCCTTACATACCATGTAGTAAACGTAAAAAATGGGTAAAAATGACTTTAAACATACATGAAAAAAAATTATAAAACATGGAAATGGATGATAGAAATAACCCCTCTAAATACATACGAATAAGAAATCTCGGATAAAAATGAGATTTGCACAATTTTCCCTTACCTTAGGTCTGATATGCATCATACATATCCAACACTACTATATAATGATTTAAATAATTTCATTGAATTATTAAAGAATCATATGCGTTGTTATTATATCATATATGGTTCACTTATGACTTTATATTACCCGTTCTTTTGTAAATTCCACGTTAAGGAGTGTTTTGGGTAAAATCGTTTCATTTGTCGTCCGTGTTTTTACTTGGAATTATTCATATGATTAATTAGATCATGATTACATAATTCCAGAATATAAAACTTGATTTATATATAATATATACTCAGAATATACATATATATAATAAATTAGTAAATGGAAAGAAATACATTATTCATGGAGATGGTAGGCCGTACGTACGCATGAACGCTGTTTTCGATTCCTTATTGAGTTGAATGGAATTAAGTAGATGACATACATATATATACACATAAATAAAGTATCATTATTATGTCATATATTTCCTGATTACTTAATATATATACATTATAATCATTCATGAATGGTTAACGTGGAGAATGAATCTCATCGTGTTGTGGAGACGGTAGTCCGTACGTACGCACGAGCGATGATATCATTATCATGATCGTGGAATTGTATTGGAGTGTATGTATACTATTTCAGAATCAATATCAATTTAAAATAATCATATATAGTTATTATTTACACCATTATACCCATCCAAGTAAGGTGGTGGTGGAAAATAGATTACACCACGACGTGGAGACGGTATTCCGTACGTACGCACGCGCGGTGATTTAGTTTTCCATAGGATGGATAGAAGGTGAAATAGGGTTGTTTAATACTTATAATAACATATCATTATATGAGTGATACTTATGTTATTACTTCATAATTAAAAAACCTAACAAGAAAAAGTGGAAGAAGAAATAAAGTTGAAAGAATCAGTAACAGACATTTCCTCTTCTTTGAAGTGCCTCTTTGAGTCCTCCTCTTAGGGCACTACAATTGGTCTCTGAAGAAGACCAGGACCTCTAGTATGTTTCTAGTTAAGTGGAGAAGAAAATTTGGTAGGGTTTTTAAGAGCTTGAAGGCTCAAAGTGGTGTGAGGAAGAGAGGTAGGAGGTGACCTTTTATAATGGAGGAGAGGGGCACCTTTGGAAAACTAAATATATTATTTTATTATAAAGCCAAATTCGGTTTTAAATAGATCCAAATTGATTTATTTCGAAACTAATGTGTGGATGGGTCTAAATCCTCTCATCCCATAGAATTTAAACAAGTTTATGTTCCTATTTTAACCTTATCATTTAGTTTTAACATTAAGTTAAATAATTTTCCTTTTACCATGTCTTCTTGTGTTCTTACACTATAAGGTTAATAAACTTACTATAACAAGCCAAAATAACCCCAAGTTGTTTATTATTAATATATATAACCTTTTATAAGACATTTGGCCTAAAATTAGATTTTTAGGAATAAAATAACAATTAATAATATAATATTTGTTTTAAAAGCTATTTTATGTCAATTTTGACACTATTTAGTAATTCATTTTTGTGACAATCATAACAGAATTATTAGTTATAACCAAGTTAATTAAATCAATACTAACAAGTCATATTGACCTGGAAAATTAGTGGAATTCATAAAAAGTCTCAAATTACATTTATTTGGGTATTTATAACATCAATTATGTCAATATTTCCTTAATAAGATAATTACTGCATCATCGTTGTGTCATAAATAAATTAAATTATATAATGTCTAAAAATTACAAATAAAATACCATTATGTAGGAATTTTTTTATCTTTCTAATGAATATTTATAGTCGTATTTATCTTATGTATAACCCCATATTAAAAATTATTTACATATTAAACTTTGATTTTAACTATTTTAACCCTTTTTTAAATAAATTAATAATAAATGTCCTAATCTAATCCAAGTGGGCCTAACTGGTCATATTTTATTCCTAAGGTTGTTTTTGGTCGAATTACACTTATCCAATAGAATTAGGACATGTTTTAGGGTATTAATAATATCTTTTTTACCCTTAATTACCCTATTTACTTTTAACCGTGGTAAAAAAAGTAAAAAGTTACTATTCATGAAAATTTATTTTCAACTCATTGAACCACATTTTAGTCCTTAATATTAACCGTGTCTCTCGGATTTTCGAAATTCCACTCACAGAAGTGGTAAAATTATGATTTATGAAAAATTCAGTTTTTTTAACTACCACTTAGTGGTTTCACTATTCATCAAAAAATGAAAGTTTCCAGAAAAATACAAAAATTATACCTAAGATATATTTGATATTATGAATTCAAAAATGATGTCTATTTTATCAAATTCAAAACATATCAGTTACATTAACTAATTTAAAAAATAATTCCCGTCGTCAAAATAAATAATGTGTTTTTAAGAGATAATAACTATCAAAAGATTGACACTTGTTTATAACTGGTGATATTACATCCAATGACCAACATTTTATTAAATTGTAAAAATATATTCTAAATATAATTTAAAACCACTCAAATTAATAATTTATCACTTTTAATTATTTTGATTAAAAAAGTTGTTTTTAATTAAAATTTAGTAATTTTCACTATTCATCAGAATATGAAAGTTATCCGAAAAGTACCAAAATTTCATCCTAAGATAATTTCGATATTCCAAATCCAAAAATGAAGTTCGTTTTGAAAGATAAACTTTATAAAATTTCAAAAATTGGATATTAGTATTCATAACGGCCAGTTCATAATAATATTATAATAATATCTCATTTAGTGAAACTCTGTATTGCGTACTACACATGCTATCGAGGAAGGTCGCAATTGCGTGTATTGAAAGGCAAGTCAACGATGCGTGTTATGCAAGATCCTTTTGGTGTAGCATACAACACAAGACATTAATGAAATTAAAAAAATATATTTTTCATAAAATCTTGAGGTGTTACATTCTACCCCCCTTAAAATGAATTTCGCCCTTGAAATTCTTCGGGGTTATAAATGGTTTACTACTCGAAAGTTTCTTTAATAGAAAACCACATCACAAAAAGGAATACCAAAACCAATATTTAAAAACAAAAGTATGAAACGTAATGGTTACCGAAATAAACTAATCACTGGGTTTCCACATAGGTGAAAATATGGATATGGAAGTGAAATCTAACCACCATGTCCTAATGGAGAGTGGTAGAGAACATGGCTATGGAAAAGCCAACAATCACAAAGCCATAGATTTGTGATGATCTAAGGTACCATCTGATTCATCGGATATAAGGTCACTAAGACAACTTTTTTGGGTTTCAAGATTATTTCCCTAAAGTTGATGAATTAAAAAAATACTTACATGATTTTGGTAAAATCTCACTATTGTTCGTGAATTGAACAATTTACACTTCATCCCTTAATGAAATGAAGTTGAGTTTGTTATTCATGATGTGCTAGCAGATCATGTGATATAATGATGGGTCATTCCATCTGTTTCAAACAAAAGGTTAGAAAAATTTATAAGTCCATCATATGGTTGGATTAATCGTATATGGTTCCAAAAATGAACTTATACTTCATATATCATACCGCTTAATAAAATAAAACCATTTTATACTAAACAGGGAATTCTTGTAGGCCAGTGGTAGGAGATAAAGGCCATTCGCACTTCGGTTGTGGGTTCGATTCCCACAGCCTTGCCCGACGCGATGGGCTGTCGCCTGTCCTTTAGGTTGTCCTTTTTATAAAACTACATTACTATAACATCCCATCAATAATATCGAAAACAAATTCCATCATTAAACAATACTAACTTATGTCCAACATAATCTATTCCAATCTTTAGGCTTATCCAAAATAATGTTGTCCAATCTCATATTACAGTGAAAACGATTACCAAAGAGTTCATATAACAAGCATGTTAATACCATCGTTGATCCCCATATATCATGATATATGTCTTGTTGGTCACATTCCAAACATTAGATGGCCTTAATCATGTATTCTCTTGAAGAATGAATACCCATTGAATCATAGTTAAAACATGAGTGCTGTTAAAAGTTAACTCATTCCACATACCAAAATCCATAAATTCTATATACTCGAACCATGATATAACCTTCTCCATATATCAGTCATGAGCTCATGAATAATATCAAACATTAAATTTTCTCCTTATCCCTTCATTATGCGCATATCATCTAATTTCCAAAAATATCTAAATAACCTTTCATGGTTACTGGTACTATTCATCATACGCTTCCAAAACATAAGGAATGACAACAGTGTAACAATCCTTAGATGTCTCTTTATTCCATAGTATCATGAGATTACTTATACAACATTACACTTGATAAACATGTAATCATTCCACTACCGTCTTAAACCATTGACCGAGCTTCAACAATTCATTCATCTCACATATCATTTATACTCTTCTCATCATCATCAACATAAATACTACCCATACGACCATACTGATTCTTTTCATGAGACTTTACCTTAGGGCATTGGTTTTCTTAATGCCCGTACATTCCACATTTAAAACATTTAACCATTGTTGATGTCGTAGCAATAACATTATCCTTGTCCATGGTGTTAACTGGACCTTTTCCTTTGCACTTGCTGGATTTGTGTCCTTCTTTTCCACACCCAAAGCATCTTCCAGTTCCTTTGAAGCATTCTCCTTGATGCCTCTTCCAACATGATTTACATAGGGGAAATTGAAATTTATTTCCTCTATCATCATCATGAAACTCCTTCTTTCTCTTATTAGTTGAGTCAGGAAACTTACCAAATTTGAGTTTATTGATCATATTATAAGATTGCTGATTCGGCATAATAATGATGTTTGGACTTCCAAATCCCATTTCATTTGGTTTCTCATGAATAATATCATTCCATTGTCCATAATATCCTCCATTATCGTGAATCATCTTGTTTCCAGCCATTTTCTAAAACCCAAAAATAATAATGTGAGAGGAAAAAATAATGCAAGAAAAACAACATAGTAAAGGAGGAGTACCCTCAATATCTAACATTTAGGTAAAATTCTAAGATCGTTACTGTAGTTCTAGTACTATATCCTATACGTATACTTATTCTTAGGGACATCCCTAGACATACCTTAGAAATATCTCTAGGGATCTCACTAACGTTTTCGCATCCTAGTTTTCAAAGGATGACAAACCCTATCCTCTGATACCAACTGTAGGGACCCGAAGCTTGACATACATGGATATTACATTACTTTTGTGAAATACATCATACATAACAAAAACAGACACACAAGGACTGTGATAGTTTAGTGTCTTTAGAAACTTGGAACGTAATCTTCTAATCGTGGTGAAAGATTTTCAACATCTCCCATAAAGATCTTCCACTTTTTGTTTCCTTACCTAAAACCTTTCTTTTAATCCTGGGGGAAAATTAAACATAAAAAAGGGTGATCTCCAATGCTCAGTAAGGGTAAGAATGGATAAAATAAAACATACCATATACATTTGAACTTAAAAAGATGAACATAATGTTTAAACATCAAAATCTTGAGAAACGACATAAAATATGGAAGTACATAAGGCATAGATCATTATGGAACATGTAATTGTGGCATCCATTAAGCACATGTAATGATTTCCATAGTAGCCAAGGCATTTCTTCCAAGACCATCTTAGTGGACAAATCCCATTCTGAATCGAGTTCACTCCTCGTTTCAGTCCTGTATTACTGAACCGGTTTAACTTGTCGTTCCAACCATGTCTATTTCATGAGATATGAATCTTTACCCAATGAATTGGAGGGAGATATAGGTCCCACCCATTTCATAATGAAATCATTCTTAATTGTGACACAAAATAAACATACATCATTTATAATAACCCAATTAATAAAATGGGTTTCATAAACATCATCACATCATCACATAATCCATATAAAAGAAACAGATATCATTTCATAATAAGAAAAGTGAAACCATGTAAATCAAAGAGACATCATACTAGAATCACACAAATATGAAAATAATGTCATCTTATACAGAAATCGTCTTGATAAAACATTTGAAATGAATTCTTGAGGAAAATATCCTTTTTTCCTCAAAATCATTTTGTTTTCACAAAATGTCATGCAATTTTAAAAGAAAATGATTTTATTGAAAATGGTCATGAAATATTTTGGAGGAAGCTTCATGAAAATATGGCTTTATGAAACCGTAAAAATCATTTCACGCCGTGTAAGTTAAAAAAACATTCTTCTCATACTTTTGCCGGAAAAGTCAAAAAGTACCTCGTAACATAAACAAAAGAAAGATTCCTTACATATCATGTAGTAAAAGTAAATAATGGGTAAAAAGGTCTTTATACATACATGAAAACACTTTTATAAAACATGGACATGGATGATAGAAATAACCCCAGTAAATACTTGCGAATAAGCAATCTCGGATAAAAATGAGATTTTCACAATTATCCCTTATCTTAGGTCTGATATACTTTGTACGTATCCAAACCTCCTATATAATGATTTAAATAATTTCATTGACTTATTACAGAATCATATTCATTGTTATTATATCATATATGTTTCACTTATTACTTTATATTACCCGTTCTTTTGTAAATTCCATGTTAAAGAGTGTTTTGGGTAAAATCGTTTCATTTGTCGTCCGTGTTTTGACATGGAATTATTCATATGATTACTTAGATCATGATTAAATAATTCCAGAATATAAAACATGATTTATATAAAATATATATTAATAATATACATATATATAATAAATTAGTAATTGGAATGAAATACACCGTTCATGGAGACGGTAGGCCGTACATACGCATGAACGTTGTTTTCGTTTCCTAATTGAGTTGAATGGAATTAAGTAGATGACATACATATATATAAACATAAATCCAGTATCATTATTATGTCATATATTTTATTATTACTTATTATATATACTTTATAATCATTCATGAATGGTTAACGTGGAGAATGAATCTCATCGCGTCGTGGAGACGATAGTCCGTATGTACGCACGAGTGATGATATCTTTCTCATGATCATGGAATTATATTGGAGTGTATGTATACTATTTCAGAATCAATATCACTTTACAATAATCATATATTGTTATTATTTACACCATTATACCCATCCAAGTAAGGTGGTGGTAGAAAATAGATTACACCTCGGCGTGGAGACGGTATTCCGTACGTACGCACGCGCGGTGATTTCATTTTTTGTAGGATGGATAGATGGTGAAATAGGGTTGTTTCATACTTATAATAACATATCAGTATATTAGTGATACTGATGTTATTACTTCATAATGAAACAACCTAAGAAGAAAAATTGGAAGAAGAAATAAAATTGAAAGAATCGGTAATGGACATTACCTCTTCTTTAAAGCGCCTCTTTGAGTCCTCCTCTTAGGGCACTAAAATTGGCCTTTGAAGAAGACCAGGACCTCTAGTATATTTCTAGGGAAGTGTAGAAGAGATTTTGTCAGGGGTTGGTCGAGATTTGAGGCTCAAAGTGGTGTGAGAAAGAGAGGGAGGAGGTGCCCTTTTATAAGGAAGGAGAGGGGCACCTTTGGAAAACTAAAAATATTGTTTTATGATAAAGCCAAATTCGGTTTTAAATAGCTCCAAATTGATTTATTTAGAAGCTAAGGTGGTAATGGGTCGAAAGCCTCTCATCCAATATAATTTATACAAGTTTAGGTTCCTATTTTAACCATATCATTTAGTTTTAACATTAAGTTAAATAATTTTACTTTTATCGTGTCTTCTTTTGTTCTTACACTATACTATTAATAAACTTAATATAAAAGGCCAAACGAACCCCAAGTTGTTTATTATTAATATATATAACCTTATCTAAGACATTTGGCCGAACAATATATTTTTAGGAATAAAATAACAATTAATAATATAATATTTGTTTTAAAAACTATTTTATGTCAATTTTGACACTATTTAGTAATTGATTTTTGTAAAAATAATAACAGAATGATTAGTTCTAAAAAAGCTAATTAAATCAATACTAACATGTCATATTATCCTGGTAAATTAGTGTAATTCATAAAAAGTCTCAAATTACATTTATTTGGGTATTTATAACATCAATTATGTCAATATTTCATTAATAAGATAATTACTGCATCAACGTTGTGTCATAAATAAATTAAATTAACTAAGGTCTAAAAATTACAAACAAAAGACAATTATGTAGGAAATTTATTTATCTTTATAATGAAGATTTATAGTAGAATTTATAATATGTATAACCCCATATTAAAAATTATTTACTTATTAAAGTTTTATTTTAAATATTTTAACCCTTCATTAAATAAATTAATAATAAATGTCCTAATCTAATCCATGTGGGCCTAAATGATCATATTTTATTCCTAAGCTTGTTTTGGGTCGAATTAAACTTATCCAATAGAATTAGGACATGTGTTTGGGTAATAATAATATCATTTTTACCCTTAATTATCCTATTAACTTTTAACCGTGGTTAAAAAAATAAAAAGTAACTATTCACCAAAAATTATTTTCATCTCATTGAACCACATTTTAGTACTTGATATTAACTGTGTATCTCGGATTTTCAAAATTACTCTCACAGAAGTGGTAAAATTAAGTTTTATGAAAAAATCAATTTTTTTAACTACCACTTAGTGGTTTCACTATTCATCAAAAAATGAAAGTTTCCATAAAAATACCAAAAATTAGGCTTAAGATATATTTGATATTATGAATTAAAAAATGATGTCTATTTTATCAAATTCAAAAAATATTAGTTACATAACAAACAGCGTGTTTTTAAGAGATAATAACTATCAAAAGATTGACACTTGTTTATAACTAGTGAAATTACTTACAATGACCAACATTGTATTAAATTGTAAAAAAATATTCTAAATATACATTAAAACCACTCAAATTAATAATTTATCACTATTAATTATTTTGATTAAAAAAGTTGTTTTTAATTAAAATTTAGTAATTTTCACTATTTATCAGAATATGAAAGTTATCCGAAAATTACCAAAATTTCACCCTAAGATAATTTCGATATTCCAAATCCAAAAATAAATTCCTTTTTGAAAGATAAAATTTATAATATTTCAAAAAGTGGGTATTTCTATTCATAACGACGAGTTCATAATAATATTATAATAATATCTCATTCAGTGAAACTCGGTATTGCGTACTACACACGCTATCGAGGAAGGTCACGATTGCATGTAATGAAAGGAAATTCAAGGATGCATGTTGTGCAAGATCCTTTTGGTGTAGCGTATAACACAAGACATTAATGAAATTAAAAAGAACATTTTTCATAAAATCTCAGGGTGTTACAGTAAAACTCATGCTTATAAGCTCTCCAAAGGTAGCCTAAATCATTTTGATGTTCTAGACGTGCACCATCAATTTTGGGGAAACTAAACCGTAGCTGACACCAAAATATTAATTCATATAAATACAAAAAATAATATATTTCATTAATTACAAAATATATTTTTACACATATCTCTAACCAGGCTTTATCCTTGACTTTATTTGGCAGTTGCCTCCATGAAAGTGGGATGACAAGAATGTCGTTAGAGTATTTGGATAGCGTCGCCAAAAAACATCGACATTGCTGCCCTGATTTTTCATTCATTTTACTATCTTCATTGTAGTCCGCCATCAACTGTGTGTGGAGGTTCCACACCACACACATGTGTGTATGCCACCTTCATGACTCCTATCATTAGATGTATCTATTATGGATGAATTTTTTTATCAATACATGTTATAATGAAAATAAATAATGGTGTAAACATTTTTTAGGGTTGTATAAGTATACCCACAATTGTATGATCATTGTGAACTGCTGGATCTTCAAAAACAGAAGGAACACCGTGTACAGATGGAGTGGGACTCAATGTATGCTCTGTAGGGATAGACTCTGGCAAAGAAGGAGTCGAAGATGATTGAATATAAAAGCCTGGAAAGAATAAAGCAGAAGTAAAAAAAGATGACAGGGATGGTTGGCCGAATGCTGGAGGGGGAGTGGTAATCATCATCAGAAATGGTACAGATGGGTGAGGAGGCTCAAATGTAATGGGTTGTGAAAACATGAGAGGCCAAAATATCCCACGTGTCCTTAAAGGCACACCGTGATCAGAATGTGGGATGTGTGGTTTGTCAGGGGGAGGGGCGTTGTCTAATCGGGTACGCCAACCAGATCATCTAGCTCTCATACCACCCCTCTCATATGAACACCCTGAGTATTGGGACCACTACTAAGCTTCACATAAAATAACTATCACCTAATAGATGGATCCTGAAAAAGGTTTTAAAAAAATAATCACATTATATTATATTTTATTTATATATGTATATATTTGACATAAAATACTTACTGCAGGCACTAGTGGTGGAATTCCAAGCTTAATCATGCAGCAATTGTTGTCCATAATTTGTTTTCGCCGCCTCACTTCAATTGGTTTTATTTCCTAAATTTGAAAACAAATATGGAATTAAATATAAAAGGATAACTAATGTGTAACCCAAGAAACAAAATAAATTAGAGGGAATAGGGGGATTCATGGAATGATGATTCTACCAGATTCAAAATGGGTAATGCAGTTGTAAAAATTAAGGAAAATTTTAATTTCTTTAGCCAAGGGAAATGATGCAGGTTGTAATCCATGTTTTACAGAATAATACAAAACATCATGTTAATTACCTAGTAAAATGTTAGAGAGAGGTCCTAGTGTTACACAAATTTTATACAAATATAATTTGATGCATTGAAATGTTCACCAAGGTAGAAATGATGGTTTCATAGGCTTGAATACAACTCAATTCGAAATTATAAAAGTCAATTAAAATATAATTGCAACCAATAAACATTGAAAATTCACAAAACATTTAAGTAAGATACATAATATTTTTAATCAATATTAAATCAATTTGAGTAGTACCAACCTTACTAGCCCAAGTCGAGGTAAATGAAGAGAATTGAGAACATGAATGTATGATTTTATATATTTTCCACCACAACATCAGGTTCCCAGTCAACTCAGACAATTGAGCTATTGGAGTCATAAAAATTAAAAAATGTATTGTTTCCAATGGAAGTAGGGGTGGTGAAAATTCCATCATCACCATAATAAAAAATAATTCTCGGAATGAGTTCAATAATGACACCATATTCAGGTCGAATATGGTCGTTGACTTAAAAACTTGTTTATTCATTGATACCAATACATATGAATCATCGGTAGAAAGAGAGCGAGTCATATCAATTACTCAAAATACAAAATCATCAATAAGTGTGTCATGCCTCATCATCGTATCAAACCACTAGAATTTCATCATCGTTAATCAAACATGAGAATAATAATGCAATATTATTATTTTATCAATGACTCCATAATAACCTACATTTTCAAATTGCAGTCTACGATCTAATGAAATATAATAAAAATCTATTGCAGTAGTAACCATAACACCATCATGATTTCTTCTCATGTTTGGTGTTCGTTCAATGATTATAAATCTGTACAAATTGATAACAATTGATTTACAGTCACATACCATGGTGTTAAGACCAAAAGCCAAATTTATTATTTCTTAGGTGAAAGGGTCAGCAGGAAAACTCAATACCTGAAATATAAATCAAAATTAAACATAATTATTTATTATTTTTATTCTTTTAAACAGTAATATTATTACCTTCAATTTTAACTAAGCATAAAACTCTTTCCTATGCAAAGTCTTCCTCCTTCTCAACGAAAAAGAACGATGCTTTGTATTTATCATTGATTTATGTTCCCTGTAGATAAAAATAGGAATAGTTTAACATATATATATATATATATATAAGATATACATAATAAATACATATTCAATTTTCTTACATGATGTTGTCATCGAACAATTCACAGTTGAACCAAACTGTGTGATGTTCCATTTTCCACTCTTCAAGGCTTAATTTCATCAATGTATATGATATAAAAATTTCTCCAATTTGAGGATGTGATGGAAAACTATGTAAAATTTTCTTATACTATTTTTCTTCATTTCCCATTGGTCTGTTCATTCTTGTTGTATGATCAGACAAATACATAAAGTAGAAATCGATACATTCTTGATCTACGTAACAGTTCATGATAGAAACATCAGGATGGTTCCTATTATTGACATAATACTTTAATGTGTACATAATTATTTCTATTGGATACATAAAATTATAAAAAATGGTTATTTTGAGGAGTATTTCTGTTGGAATATAGATAGTCAGATGCAACATTCATGTGAAAAATGAGGGAGGAATTTTTTTCCTAACTTACAAAAAATTAATGAGGCATCTTCCAAAATTTTTTGTAAGAAATACTTAGACAAAATCTTAGCATAAAGATATCTAAACTAATGTCACAACCGAATAAAAACCACCCTTAAATTATTGGAAAAAGGATGATGAATTGCTATTGGAATTTACTCATGCAGAAGGATGTGATAATCATGAGTCTTCATGGATTTTATCTTCAAATCTCTTATGTTGACCAATTTAGATATGTTGCTTGAATACACATCAGGAACATTAATAGTATGTTGGACTTCAAGAAATTTTTTTTTGTAGGTTTTGTCAAATAAAAATCACATGAGACTTTCCATTTATTTACATTGATATGCACATGACGCAATTCTGGTCAAATGCCCCAATCCACCAAGTCACGTCAAGACTGTAAATCATCTTTTTTATTTCGATTAACATTTAAAAGAATCACATTCTAAATTTCACATATATTTTTTATTGTGCATTATGTCTCAGAAATGAAATAACAAATTGGATGACCAAAAAGGAAAATCAATGAAGATACTTCTTTTCTTCCAATTGTAATTGGTTTTAGTGGAAATAATTTTATCTTTCTAGATTTCATTTTACCCTTCCGGAATGAAAAACATGAATCTTTCAATTCATTAATCACATATATTCTAGTCATATGTTTATGTGGATCATCAGTCTCCATGGTATTGTCAAATTTTCGATGATTATTTCTATATGGTTGGTCTATTGTCAAGAATCTTCGATGTCCCATAAAACTGAAACTATAACGATGTTTCAGTCTTCTGGTTAATGCATTAATCATAAAAATAGTACATGATTGTTTTCCCTTCATGATCCATACATACATCATTGCATAAGCTGGAAAATAATTGTTCGTCCACATAAGTGAATCATGCATATGAAATAATTATTTCAGTCATGAATCATATGTTCGCACACCCACATCCTAAATAAGTTTCAACTCTTTTATTAAAGGTTTCATGTATACATCTATAACATTGTTGGGGTCAGAAGGGCCAAATATTGGTATACTCATGAAAGTGAATGTTTTATTCATACACAAGCATGAGGAGAGATTATAAATGTTTATAAAAATTTGCAATGTGATGTGCAATGTAATCATCTACCCAAAAGGTTTAAAACCATCATTGGAAAGATCCAACCTCACATTATGCACATCTGCTCAAAAATCAGGATATCGAGTATCAAATATCTACAATTAAAATAAATCAGTTGGGTGAACAACTCATCATTAGTCTGTTTTCTCTCTGTATCATGCCATCACATTTTTATTGATATTTCATCAGACGTAAAAATATTCTAGAGTTCAGGGATCAATGGAATGTGCCACATAACTTTCCATGGTGCACAGAATCGTGTTCCATTAGCTTTTGGATTCTAGAGGGATGTGCCACACTTTATACAATCATTTCATTCATTAGTTTTCTCCTAGAATAAACTGTAATCTCTCGGGCAAGCATGATTTTTATTTATTGAAAATCTAATTTCCTCAACTAACTTCCATGCCCTATAGTGGTTTGAGGGAATATCTGCATCTTCTGGAATTATGTCATTCATGAAGGTAAGAATGCAATCGATAGAAGTATTAGAAATCACATACATTGTTTACCCATTAAACAATCTGATTAAAAATTACATATTTTTCATTTTACCACATTGTTAATATACTGGAGTCATGGAAACATCATTCAATTTTTTCACCATGACAATATAATCATTTTCCTTATACACATCTCGTCTCTCATATCAAAATCATATTAGGTCAGAATCCATTATTTTTCATGATGTCGAATAAATGGAAACCAGTCATATAAAAAATTCTCTAATTCAGTCCTCTCATTTGGATCATCAGTAATTTGGGATTTCATTTTCTCCCCATTGATATACCACACAGATTATTTTTCTTGAAAACGATATTTGGTTATGTGGTAGCTGACTTCTTCATGGATCAACTAAGGTCTTCCAACACAATTGTAATTGGGGCATTGTATGTGACCACTATATGAAGCATTGTGAAATGAAAAATCTAAAAAGATCTCCAAATTTTTTTGTAAATCGCTTGATATCTAATGGGTTCCATACATCCAACTTCTATCCATTTTGTAAAAAATTGTTATAACTCATTTTGTCAAAAGTAATTCAATAAGAATGATGTTTTATAGAAAATATTTTTATGTAAATGAGAATTTTTTTACTATTTATGAAAGTATAACCCACACCCTACTCTATATGAGAATAAAAATATAAAAAATACTATATTTATAATAAAATATCATTGAAGAACAATACATTAGTGAAGAAGATCATGTACACTTATGGGGGAGTATTATTCAGGAGTAGAATAAATTTTGGATTGAATTTTTTTTAATATTTTAGTAGATTATATTAGTGATCACATACACTGCCAAAGGGCGTAGGGGTGTCAAGGGGGTGGGTGGGGGTGTCCAAGGTGGTCGAGGGCTGTCCACGAGTGTCAGGGGTGTCCAAGGGGTGGGCGGGCCGTCCACAAGGGTGGTGGGGCTATCAAAAGGGGTGGAGGGGCTGTCTAGGGTGATATAGGGTATCTAGGGGGTGGGAGGGTTATCCACGGGGGGGGGGGGGGAATCCTGGGGGTACGGGGTGTCCAGGGGGATACTTGTTTCTTGGGGATGGGAAGGTAGTGTCGGGGGGTGGGGTGTCTAGGGGGTCATGGGTGGGATATCCACGGGGTTGGGGGCTGTCCAGGGGGTAGGGTGTGTCAAGGGGGTGGGTGTTCTATCCACATGGGTGGAGGGGTTGTCTAGTGGGGTACGAGGTGTCCAAGGGAGGGAAGGATTTCCACATGGGTGTGGGGCTATACAGGGGTGGTAGGGGGTGTCCAGTGTGGGTGGGATGTCCACGGGGGTAGGGGATATCTACAGGGGTGTCAGGGATATCCAGGGGTATGGGGTTTTCCATGTGCTGGGCAGGTTGTCCACGGGCATGGGGGGACTATCCATGGGGTACAGAGTGTCCAATGGGTGGGGTTGTCTGGGGGGATGGTGATGTCTGGGGGTGGGGGTGTCCAGGTGTGGGCGGATTGTCCATTGGGTCGAGGAGCTGTCCAGGGGGTAGGGGTGTTTAGTGGGTGGTCGGGCTGTCCACGGGGGTGGAAGGGATGTCCACGGGGTATGCTATGTCCAGGGGTGGGCAGGCTATCCACAGGGGGTGGTAGGGCTCTCCAGGGGGGGGGGGGGGCTTTCCATGGGGGTTGGGGGTTGTCCAAGTTGGTGGGGGTGTCCAGGGGGTGGGTGGGGTGGGGTATGTCCATAGGGGTGGGGGTCTGTCCATGGGGCTGTAGGGAGAGGGGTATAGGGGGATGGGAGGGATTTATAGGTGGTTGGGGGCTGTCCAGGTTGGTTGAGGGTGTATAGGGTGTGGGGTTGTCCAGGGGGATAGGGGTGTTTCAGGGGGGATAGGGGGGTCCGGGGGTGGGGGTGTCCAGTGGAGTGGGTGGGTTGTCCATGTTGGTGGGGTGTTTTCCTGGGGGTACGGGTTGTCCACAGCGGTGGGGGAATATCCACAGGGGTGTGAATGAGATCTATGATATTTAATTAGGTTGTCATAAATGTTATAAAAAAATTATGGGTGTTAAGGATTAGAGTATAATTTTTTAGTTAAAATACAATTTGGTAGGATTGGTGACTTGATAACATGACGGTATCAAGTTTTCTATTAGGAAAATTTTTCGGCAATGGATTCTGGTGGAAGGAATACTGTTTAGTGAATATCTATAGGTAGTTATTAGGAATGATATGATGTATGGTAATCAGTTTGAAATGTTTTTAATCCCCATGGATTGATGATTAAAAGTGTTTTCCCATATGAATTTTTATGGATTCCTTGATATTTTTTCATCATAACATGAATTAAATTTATGATGTAATTAGATGGTTAAGTCTAGATAGACTCATTATTAATTTAATACATGGAGTTGTAGTCTTATTAATATGGGATGTGCATATGGTAGTAGGTCCCTGGTCTTGGTGGATATATATGTAGATTTTCTTAAACTGGTCTCTGTATGAAAGGATTCTAAAAGGCTTCCACCACCTTCCAAGGATATATTCATTATAAAAAAATGTGTTTTGAGAGAAGTATTTCATCCTATATAGTTGATGTCACTTTTAGATCATATGATGCCCTACTCATCAAGATGAATATACAAGAATAAAAACCAATGAGGCCTTAGACCAATCAAAATCTTTAGAAGTGATTAATTCCCAATGCTTATAGGTGAACTATGGTAGTGATGACTTCCCACCTGCATAGCCCCCCTCCCCAACTCACCCCCAGTAGACTCCCCTAGTGAATCTACCCTCCCATCCACCAACCACAAAACCCCACCCCCACCTGCACCCCCCTCCAGCACCCCCGACTTGCGCAAGCCCCTCCCTCCACCCTCACCTGCATAGCCCCCCACCCCGACCTGTACACCCCACCACACCACCACCTGACCCCCAACAGGCTCCCAACTACCCAGCTGACCTCCCGACCTGCACACTCCCCTCCACCGACCCACATTCACACCCCCTCATATTCCCCCAATTGCACACCCCCCCACCTGCGCATCCCACCCCCACCCCACATGTACAACCCCCCACCTCATGCCCAACAGACTCCCTTCTCTCTATACACCCACACCTTCACATCCCCCTTCACCCACTGCACCACCCACCGGAACACCCCCACCTACACACCCAACTTCCCCACCCACTGCACCCCCACCACCTGCACCCCCCCCAATTCAAATAAATTTGATTCAAACAGTCATGAAAGTTGAAATGTCAAACAAAAACAAAAAAAATTAAATTGCAATTTTTGGGTATATAATACCGCACACACGTCATATTTAAGCCAAATAAAAACAGAAAACCAAAAAAAGAGATCAAAAACATTAAACCTAAGGTACAACTTACATATTTTATGTGTAGAAAAAAACATTTTCTTTATTGAAGATGGATCTGGTGGAATAATTTTCGATGTGAGAATGATATTAGGTCTCAGATTTACTTCTACAATCGTACGGATGGGGATTGGGTCTACTAGCGATTTAGGTGAAAATATTGCCAACAGGTTTATCAAATCATTGGGTAAATGTCCCCGAAAACTCATATATCCCAACGTTTTTATCAAACATTTCGGTAAAAGTCATCAAAACAATTTCTATTCCAACAGTTTAGTGAAAGTTTTGTGTAATGACCTCTCCAGACCCCTTTTCCAATGGTTTATGAATAATGTTGGAAAATATCTATTGGTATATCCTCCATTTACAGTATTCATACATAGATATTGATGATGATAAAGCTGAACTATTCAACGCCTTAATCTGATCCCACAGATAGAGAACCATATATCACAGAATTTCCAAAATGCCTCACATTTTTATGATCAAACTATATCAACACACGCTAAAATATTCCCCACCTTACTCAACGGTCCCCTATAATTGGAATATTTTTTATAATTTGTAATATATTATTTTAGATTTGAAATTAGTATTCCCTTTAGTTTCATATAATAATATAAATTTTTATAGGCGCATTGGTATATAAATTTCTTGTTTTATTCAATTGATATTCATGATTTTTTAACTTCAGTATTTGTAGTAATTCATAATTAAATCATTATGAAATTAGTTTTCACTAATTTTTATTAGTTTGTAACAAATTAAAAATATTTTGTATAGAATTAGAATTAATCAATTGATTATGTGTTAAACAAATTAATTAATTTCAATTACCATTTATATTTTAAATAATATATTATGAATACTATATGTTTTATAGATATAATAATAAACATCGAATATAAGTGTCTATTTCTTGTGGAGTGATGATAACATGCTAGCATGATAATATTCTTATATGCATGAAAATAATCATACATGGTGATTTTTTAGAATAATTTGAATTGAGTTTAATAAAAAAAATGAACATATTTTAATGAAAATATTATGATTTATAATTGGAGACCTAATAAAATCATTATTATATATGGTTAACTATGTTTATATATAATACGTGGAATAATATTTATAATATAGTAATTTATCATGATGTTAAATGAATATTAATATCCCTTCCATGAGAAGTATAGAATCCCAGAAATGTATTGGGAAGAATGAAAATAAATGAAAATAAAATAATAGTAATATTGGGGAGAAAATGAAATACAATTAATTGTTTGTTGTAATATTGTTTTTATTTATTTTTATACTCATTAAAGGAAACAATACTGATAAAAATATAATATGACATCATGGATCTTCAAAATATAGAGTATCCTTGTGGAAATAAAAAATATATACTTAATTACTCTACTGAAAAGGAATAATAAATCATACATTCACTAATATAAAAATCTACTACTTTGGGAGAGTGGTTTAGTTGTGAAATATAATTTCAAGTAAATAAAGAATGAATGAATAAAATTTTTAGATTATATGGTGATATTATATAATTAATTTTTTTATAAACTGAATGATTTTATTAGAGAGTGTTAAACAAATATTTATCAAATTTATTTGATGAAATTTAAGAGATATTAATTCCTTAAGGTTTTTGAATATATTTTTCAACTGTATTCTTTAATATAAATATAAAATGTAAGATATGAAAAAACCATTATAATAAATATCTAACTAAATATATGTTTTTGTTATATATTAAATTATATATAAATAATATTTAGTAAGAAATCCAATTTATATATATTTTCAACGAAATTCTTGAATATTTGGTTGAAAAAAATTTAAAAACTTGTGGATTTCAAGTAATAATATTAATATCAATTATTTTCATCATATATATCCCATAAATTTAATTATCTATGTTTACATTCCCATCCTTTACACTACATCACTATTCATTTCTTTTCCTTTGGTAATCACAATGTCATAATTTAAGTCAAAATTTAATGTGCATATAGAAAAAAAAAATAATTTATATTAATTATGTAACATTTATATTTTATTTTATATATCATATCATGTAATATATTTTAAATTTTTTCATATAATGTAATATATAATTTTTGATATATGGGTAATAATACTTAGTAAAATTCAATTAAAAATACTGCTCTTATTTTAAAAAAGATTTTAATTATTTTACTAAAATTTTATCCAATTATAAATACCATTGGACATTAAAATTTAATGTTTTATTATACATAACTATTTTAAAATGTCTGATATGTTTCTTTAGTGATTCATTATTACGAAAACCCCAACTAATACCCCTATTTTATTATTAGTTAACATAAGAAGTGATTCCACAAATCCACAATCCAACAATCATTATGTTAGAAATAATCCCTAAGGGTATAATTCATACAATTGGGATGAATTACCCTCATCAATATTCATAGTGAATGAAACACCAACCATCCGTGGGTTTTCCCCACTATCATGGACCAATCCTTCTCCCTAGAAGTGAGATCCCGATAGGTTATCGAAATCCTAGTTTGGGTTGGTTCCATCCATCAAGTCCTATAGATCCACTTATTTTACTATTGTGGTGTCTATTATTTATAATAATTAAATGATTAAAATTGAGTAGTGATAGAATGTAGTAATAGTAGGTGTGATTCACAGATCTCACAGATCTGTAGGAACTGACCCGAATTTAGATGTTGTAGATGAAGCGGTAGACCATCGGGAACTGGAGGCATCTATCTAGTTCCAGTCTATAGAGGTGAATCCTTGATATATTATGGTGATAGCTAAGTCAGAGGATGCTTCACAATCTATAATAAAAAATTGAATGATATGAAATTCTCCACGAATGATGCTAGTATGCCCCGGTCTATTTTGGGGAATTTTACCAAGAATATCCACATGGATATAAAGTATAAATACACTAATACAATGTATTCAACAATTTTAATGGAGCTGGAAATTGGTTTTACTTCATCAAGTAATTTTATAGAAGTAATAAACATTAGAATGTCACATGTGGGTTTTGAAAGGGATTCTAGTCGATATCATTGCACATTTGCGCATGAAGGTGTTTCTGAGAAAATCATTATAAACGGTGAAACTACACATGTGCTTGATAATAGGATGGTTATCCATGATAGATTTTGGCATTGTGAGAATTCAATTATCTCCAAAAAAATACTTCCTGGTGGATGAAATTTTGGGATTATTGATGATTTGGTTCGAAATATAACTTTTATATTTGGATTTTATAATTATATATGTATACCTATGGGTCTATGATTTTACAACATAATATTTTCATCAGAGGATATGAAGCGAAGAGATTTTAGGATCATTTATGATTAACTAAAGCTGGAAATGTGTTTCTTTCCAGAATGATGTTTCTGTTTCAGTATAATTTATTTTAAAAATATTAGAGAACAATTATTGGTAAAATATTTTGGAATTTAAGGGATCATATGGAATACTAATATCCTTTTTACTTGTTTTTATGGTTGTAATTCCAATTAAAATCTATAACACCCCTGAGAATGAAAACTATGGTAACTATTCTAGTGTCCTAGTGGATGTAGACATAATTTTTTGATTGTTTCATAACATATTTTTTTTAGAATTAGATGATTCCATATATCTAAAGGTGGACTATGATAAATTACATGATATCTGTATATACTATCATGATATTGGTCATGTTAAAAATATGTGCTTTAAAATTGTGAAATGACCTTATAGTTCACAAAATGGGAATCATGAATCTTCATTGAGAAGGAAAAATTGGTTGTATACAATAACAAATAAAAAGGTATCTTTGGTAGATGGCACAACCCTGCTAATAAATGTATGAATTATTTTTGTGATACAATTCAACATGTGGTGGAAGACGTTTCTCATGAATAGGGAAATGGTCCTCAGGTGGGTAAGGATAATGAACATAGAGTGGTATCACATGATAATGAGGAATGAAGACCTTCTATGACTGGATCGATGCTAGGTTTGGCCCTATATTTTGTTCATGATGACCAAGATGAGTGCATTATGAAATATGAAGTGGACTAGATGGAATTTCGTCATGGAATATTAGAGAAACAAATTCTATGTGGTGGAACAAATCTTTCAATGATTCTGAAAGATATTATTAAACAAAGGGAAACATAGGGAACCCATTGAAGGTGGGTTGATGTTGATGAGAACTCCCAAAAAACATACGGTTAGTCTTTGTCTAAAAAGAAAACGATCATTTTGGATGATGATTTTTTTCAACATATTCCTCTAATTAATTCTATACGTAAGAAAGAATAATCATATCTAAAGTGAACTATGTCTACCAGGTTGCATTTTCCTTTATATTTTCAGTCAGATTTGTAGGGAGATTTCTATTGTAACATTGATATTTTGTATTTTTCTTTGTTTCATTAATTCATGATGGAATGATTCTAGTATAACCCCATACATACTATATTTTTCTTTTATATTCTATAAATTTATAATAAAAAAGGTCATTTCATTAAACGTTTCAGTAATTACCAAATCCACATAATCTAGATACATGATTTGTTATACAATGATAATGAAAAAATGATAATTATTTAATGAAACACTCATGTAAGAGTGATTATGAACTCTATAATATCCCAACTAAGGATCCCCTAAAATGTTTCCCAGAGCGAGTTGGCCACATGATCTCGGGAATGACCCCTATATTCTAGAGGTTGTTAACCAGGTGAGAGGCTCCAATGATGGTATGGTAAGGAGAATATTCCCTCATGACCGGAGTACCATAGTGGTATAACAATTAATTAATAAATAAAAATAAAAATAATTATAAAATAATTTAAATGGAATATAATTATAAATTATAATGACTATAATGCCTAATAAACAATCATACATGCACATCCAAATGAGGAATGACAATCTGAAGTGGTAAAAATATAGTAGGTGGAATATGAAAAGAAAATCTAAATAATTAAGAAAATAAATAGAATCTTTCTAAAATATAATAATGAACAATATTATAGTCCTCTTCTCATGTACTCATTCGTAACTCGGAATGATAATAGTAATGAATCATGCTCCACAAATGTGAACCTCCCATCGTGATGTTTTCTAAATACACTAGTGAAATAAGAGAATGAATATGGTGTGATATGTACTTAGTATGACACAACCACAAATTTATAAATCTATCACGTATGTAAATATAAAATAAAATAGATCTCATAAATGAAAGGTAAATTATTTTAAAAATATAAGTAAAAAGTCGGATCAAGTTCATATGGGACAACTGATCAGCCATACATGAGTTTTACTAATACAGAATGACTTAGACTATGGTAAACTAAAAAAATAAAATCTAGGTTAGTATACATATATATCTACATTAATATATATATATATCTTAGTTGAATGAAAATGGGGACTTAACTATTCCATCATATGGGATGAATACAAATATAGACCAAACCGAATCGTTTTCTTTTTCTCGATAGATGCATCCTTAAATCTGATAAACATGAATTCAATATGTTATTGAACAAGTGGAATTATATTTCTTAATCAAAAAGAACCACACCCTATGAATGGTGATTCATAGAGAGGAATCCAAATTATCAGACCAGGATCACTACAGTTACCCATTATCATAAGATACCTTCTAAGGTGATCCATAAAGGAGAATCCCAAGTATCATTATTGGTATAGTATAAAAGCATAGACCACTAATTCGATCAATTTTACACCACATATTAAAATGAGTATACCTCATTGAATAGTATAGAAACAGAGCCCGCTGATCCAATCCATGTTAAACTACTAGGTCACCATGTATCACTCATGGTTATTATAATTAAAAATAACATATGATCCCATCCAACTAACTCCTACATGGAAATCTGAGTATCACTCAAGGTGAATAAGGTTTATCCCAGGAATAGAATCCTTGGTATACCAAATTGGGGACCATGCATTGCCCATGGGTAAAGTATTACATCTTCTTAGTGAGAATGTCTACATTATTATATAAAAGAAACCAATAATCACTCCTTGAATAAAACAAATCATGTAACCAATGAGCATGTACTTGGAGTTACATATAAAGTAATCCAAGTATTATCAAAGGCATAAAAAATTAATTTATCCATTTATGTTCAATTTTAAAGGGGAAACATCCAAAAATGTTATATTACATCTTAGGAATACCAAAAAGGACCATAAATATTATTTATTTCAATTACCCCATTCAACTTACCTATTTTAATATAGAATACAACACACCTCATGGATGGTTTTATTACTGAACTAGGGAGAGATTATCATTAAAATTATTTTATTTCATGTTCAATATCCTTTTTAAGAGGTTTTATTCATCACACCCAAAATGGTGATCTAGATTTAGGAAGGAACTATAATCATGAGAATTTAAAACAACACCCCAAGAGGGTGGATTGTTACACAATGTGTCATAGTAGTCAATGGGTATAACAACTCGCCCCACGGTTGTGGTTAAAATTGAGTTGAACAACCTCTAATGGTCTAAATTAAGGCATAAGAGAAATATAATTAGGGAATTTGGAATCAAATAGATAATTTCAAATGTTAAGGGAAACACATGGATAATCCAATTTGAAGCACAATAGTGAAAATATTAAATCAACTAGACATTAGGGGGAAGGATATATAACAACAAAATCATACTTTTAGGAGTCCACATGTCACAGCATGCCCTCAGGGCCCATACCGTGACTACCCCAATCCCTCCTTCCATAGTCCAGGGGCTGGCGTCTAGCACCTAATGCATAAATCCTGTTAACTGGGAAGGCATTGACTTTATAAATCATAAACACATCCAAAAAGAGTACAAGCGGAGGTAATACACTAAGTACCAAAAGAAGTGATGAAATTTAAATAGGCCAGAATAAAAACCCAATTGAAAAGTACAACTACAACTGAATGAAAGTACAATAGAATAGACAAACAGCTGGAAAAATAGAAGCAGCTTTTGGGTCATCCACCTCGGATCCAACCTGAAAGGTAGGTAAAGAGAGTGTAGCTCCTGGATTGCCCACCACAGATCCTACCTAAAGGGTAGGTATAGATAGCCTCCTCAACACTCTCGCCCTTCAACCTCCTTCGAGTACCATCTCTTCATGCATTCCACCTTCGGATACCATCTCATTGTGAGGTCCACCTTCAGATACTGACTCGTTGTGAGGTCCACCTCCAGGTACCGTCCAGTCCTCAAACACTCGGCCTCCACCTGCGATGTCCGTCGTCTGTATCCAACATGATGAGGTGCGGGCATAGACCATGTAGGGGTGAGTATAACGATACTTTTTAGGGACCCCGAGACACTCAAGGTCTCACTTAATCCAACAAGGATAACCACAAAGAAGGATCTAATAGATAACCCTTACATAGGTATAAGCCCAAACATATACCTAAGTTATCAAGTAACCCATCTCAATCAAGAGATAGCACACAGATATGAAATCAACATATAACCACTACTTAGGTATATTCCCATACATATACCTATGTTATCAAGTAACCCATCTCAATCATGAGGAACATCACAAAGTTCAATGACTCAGCTCACACTAGGATTTTCATTAAAGCTACTGAAACCACAACTGCTGGAGAAATCCTCCTCTGTCGAGTACATTAGCCCTGTAACGACTTCGAGGCACTACTCACTAACCTTAGACTACTGAGGTACTCCTCCTATCGAGTACCGTGGGTACGCACCTAAACACAGTAGTGCTCCCCGCCAGTCGTCTGCCGCCCAAACAGTGTAGCAGTTCCCCTAATAGCCTACAGAGGTACTCCTCCTGCCGAGTACTGTGGGTCTTCAACCAACTACCAGGCACTCTATCCTCCATGGTTCTATCACCAAATACCGGGCGCTCTATCCACTGGGCTCGTCGACTCACTCCAAGTTGAATCGGTCAAGATGTCGTCAAGTCCACGGCTAATAGGTCTCCGCACTCCGCATGCTCGTCTCTGATAGGATCTACTCCAAGAGAAACTGGTCGATACTCCAAGTATCACAAAGTACCATAAGGAAGTATCACAAGGGACCGCCTTGTCACAGGGGTCTCAACGTAATAGACGGTGCATCAATCGGACGCCCGGTCTGTGAGTTATTAGCCTTTTAGTTCTGGGGGCCCGGTTGGTTTCGTGTACGAACCAACCCCATCATAACTCAACTATACCCCAAAAATTCATAGGGTATACTCATAGGAATCGTTTCTCAATGTGTTTAAAAAAGACCTTTATGGTTCGTCAAACGGACGTCCGGTCTGAAGGTTATCGTCTTTTCTGTTTCATGGGCCCAGTTGGATTTCGGGTACATTCGAACCCGGACATACTCCAACTGCATCCAAACCTTAGGTGAAGTATAAAAAAATATCCTTCTCACCAAAAGGAATCCAAAAAATTCGACAATACATATATCGGACGTCTGGAACTCATGTTATAACCGTTTCCGCTCCGAGATCCAGATTGGTTTTGGGATCAAACCAAACTGGACGTACCCAAACATTATTGAAAGCTTGAATGTAATATACCAAAATGACCTTATCAATCCAAGGATTCCTACTAAACCGATGGTGCATCTATCGGAGGTCTGTAGCCCCTGATATTGGTGTTTGAATGAACCTGGTCCGAAATTAGGGGGTTCGGGCCCGGTCCGACCCAGCCCGACACCCCCTGGGTCCGGGTCCGGCCCAATTGGGCGTGGCCCGGCCTGGATGGTGTGGCCTGGCCCAGCCTGTGTGGCCTGTCCCGACCGGCACGGCCCGACCACGTGGTCCGCCATAGCTCGGCTAGCGGAGCCGAGCGGAAGCGGTGAAGCGGGGGGGCGCGGCCCCCCGCCATTAATTGAAGCCGGCGGCACCAGCTGGCGCCGCCCTGCCATCCTGAGATCTCGCGTGGCCGCGGGATCCGACGGTCCGCCGCCGCACCTGTTTCCGCAGCGGGATTTCTTCTGCGGTGCTCTAGGGTGTCGTCGCCTCCAGGTGGCCGAACAGCTCCGGCCGCCGCCTCCGATCGCGAGTGACGCCGTGCCGGCGCGACATGCTGACAGATCCTTTCGCGGACCACCAGACGCGCTCTGATGGTCCAATTTTCCTGCCGACTATGGCTACGTCTCTCCTGGGACCCGTTCTTCACTATGACATCTTCCAAACGCCATTGCGGTCCCGTTTCATCGCCGCTCGTCAATCCACGCATCAACAACAATCTGTGCGGGGTCGTCGGGCCATGTGTGTTCGGCCCGCACCCTCTGCGTTAGGCGTTATCAAATAACCAAGATTAAACAGGGTTTTACGAAGAACGAATAATCAATTTTATTTAAATGAAATTGAAGCAAACTATCACACGATCCGTTAGTGAAAATTTTAATTAAACTATCCCACAATCTCTTAAATAAAATTGGAGCAAACCATTCCGCAAACAAATATTCCCAACCAGCGATTAAAAATATTGACTGATCAACTTGATAATGATTTGATCCATGTTCTTTATTTTTAGAAGGAAAAAAATCAAGGAATTGTTTGTATACTCAAATTTAAACCCCTACCTCGTGTCGTTTGTCATTCTTCGGATTTGACGCGAGGAAGATGTCAGAGTCAATGTTGTTCGTTCCGCAAGCACCACGCTACCGATCCCTGCTCGTTTGTCGGTGTCTCATCAGAGAATATGGGACCTCGGTATTCTTCGATGAAGAGGCACCATTCTTCACGGGAGGAAGATGTTCTTAATCGAGAAGGGTGATTGTTATTCGTCTGTGGGTTGCTACTCTTTAGAA
This sequence comes from Viscum album, assembly GCA_963277665.1. Taxonomy (NCBI): domain Eukaryota; kingdom Viridiplantae; phylum Streptophyta; class Magnoliopsida; order Santalales; family Viscaceae; genus Viscum; species Viscum album. Next base: position 606,338,501 of record OY728123.1, on the reverse strand, counting down.
ATCTCAAGAGCTCTCCAAATCCTCCACACACCAATTTTCAACCCATTAAAATAAGACATCCTCTAATTTTATTTAATTATGCCAAGGGTTCAAAATTCAAAACATAAAACACATAATTAATTAATTAAATAAGTTTAATCTTTTAATTAAGTGTGTTGGCATGAGTTAAAGAGAGAGAGGGAAAGGTGAGGGGTCTCATAAATGGGAGTGTTGTCAAAATAATGAATGCAAGAGAAGATCAACTGAGGTTAATCGGAGTTACGGGGAGGTGAGGAGTTAGGGGTTCATGTGGGCCCCACCACACCGAACCATCCCATGGGAAGTTAGGTGGGTGTGGGCCCCACCTCTGACTTCCCCTTTGTAGGATAAAAACCACCTTCCTTAGTTAAAATTTTACACAACAAATTTTACATATCTTATTCAAAATCCCCAATATTAAACCTCAACCCGCTCAAAACGCAACTACAGCAATGGTCCCCCTGAGAAATTATCAGCGCTGCGAGTTCATCGGTGCCCTCAGATTTCAATTCCGAGCACAAGCTCAAAAGATATAAAAACCCACTCGTTCGTTCACTAAACGTACCAGAGATAAACATCGAAAATTGATTCCGGGCACACTGGGCCTTGGAATCAGGTGTCGTTTGAAACTATGTACTCATAAAATTCCAATGAAATTAAGAAAAAATATTCCGTGAAATTTGTGGGTCATTATAGTACTCCCACCTCAGGGATTTACGTCCCCGTAAATATAAAACACAAACTAGGGAAACTAAAGGAGGTACCGAGCACGCATATGAGCCTCCCGCTCCCTTGTGCTCTCCTGGAGGTTCCCGTGCTGCCAAGGTAAGCACACAAGATAAATCGACCATCCCCATAGGAGCAACTAATTTCGATTTTCAACCTCTACTGGAACCCCGTGAATTTCACCTCGTCATCGATGTCTAGCTCTCTGTTGTCAATGATGAAGGATTGGTCATGCACACATCTCCTCATATGAGATACGTGGATGACTTCGTGCACCCGGTGCATCTGAGGTGAAACATCTAGGAGGTAAGCCACCTTTCCTACTCTGTTGGGGGCCTGAAAAGGTCTGTTGAAATGTGGAGATGACTTGCCAGCCCGGCCAAATCTCTTTAGACCCCATCGAGGTGAGACTAGTCTGAAGACGTGGTCATCGCCCTCGAACTCCAATGGTCTTGTCTTCTATCAGTATAGGACTTTAGTCTACTCTGTTCAGTCTTCATTCGCTCCTGGTTGATCTGCACCTTCTCCGTCGTAACCTGAACCATCTCGGGTTTTACACATTCTGACTCCCCAGGGTCAGTCGAGCACAGAGGTGATCTTCAAGGTCGGTCGTACAATGCCTCGAATGGTGTCATCCCGATGGTGAAGTGGTAGCTGTTGTTGTACGCAAACTCCACCAAGGGTAGGTTATCCTCCCAGCTACGACCAAAGTAAAGGACACATGGACAGAGCATGTCCTCGAGTGTCTGAATGGTCCTCTAAAAAGGATGGTGTGCCCTCATCCTACAGAAAATCCATCAGGTGCCTATCCTGTTGATATCTGTGCACGTCGCGTCTCACTGTCAATGTCCCCACGTTGTGCCTCTCTGTGAGCTGAAGAAGTGGATGAGTGACTGTGAATGACTATAGGAAGGCAGCCACATCTCTATCGACGAAGGATATCTACAATGCAGCTAGCTGCTATGTCGCCTCTCCAAGAAGTTGATTGCCTGATCTCTGGTTGAGAGCATCAACCACACCTTTCCCCCTCTTCAGATGTATAAACTATCTCGAAGTCATAGTCCTGGAGGAATTCAAGCCTTCATCGCTGTCTCAGGGTCATGTCCTTTTGAGAGTAGACACACCTGAGACTATTGAGTTGGAGAGACCCGTAAAATATTCTCTCAACGAATAATGGGCGAGACTAGCCGGTTGTAATAACTTATCTCCACCATTCTTAATCTATGTTCCACCAAAGAGATGCTGGGATTTCTCTTCTGCCGAAAATATAAATCTGGTCTCATTTATGGGATGAACCATGTTCTTCACCTAATACAATCAATCCTGACATAAATGGTACAATTTCATGCCATGGACGACACCGTAAGGACTCGACGCTACTACCAAGAGATCCAACCATTACTCTCTCCTCCAAGGGTCGATTCACACTGTCGACAGCGCTTTATGGTTAGTAGGTCTCCTCCAGTAGGAATCTCAAAAGTAAAGATCAAGTCAACATTTTTAAACCGAAACCCCTTAGTAACAACATAAAGTGAGGACAGGAAAGTAAACGTCACAATGAACGGTATCCTTTATTACTGCAGCTCAATGTAAAAATACACATACAACCACAACAACAACAAAAGGAATGTATAAGCACCAATAACAAAGGCCTCCATGCCTGGATCTAGTCCCACTCCTACCGGCCTACTTACGAAGCTCCATGTGGTCCGCCTCGATCAAACCTATGCCTCCACCAGGGAGGTCCTTCATCTACTGCCTGCTGGTCATATGATAGATAGGTCGGGCATTCTCGAGCCATCTGACCCTATCTTCTGCATGCACATCACTTCCAGCTCCTCGAATGAATGGCTCCATTTCGTTTTCCTCTAACAACCAAATCTATAACCCCAGGTCACCCACCTGTAGTTCCGGTCCTCTTAGACCTCTACATCATTAATCTCCTACCTACAAATGACATGGCTACTGACGAAAAGCCCTACGGCAAGGTAAAAAGCTCCTGAGCATGCTCAGAGTGTAGAGTCACTGGTAAAAACTCCACCCTGAAGAAGGTCTCGAGGTTTCCCCAGGTGAAGGTCATCCCGTCGCAAAACTGGAACATGTGGCTCCACCACATCTCAGCTACTCCCTGGAAGAGGCTAACAGCTAGGTACTCCATAGAGTCTGCAGGTGTCCCAGTTGTGTGGAATGCTTGTGCTACAAACTCCATCCAGTGTCTAGCCATCTGAAAATATAACTTTCCTCGAATCCTCAGTGGCCTCTAACGCTGGAACTCATGCATCACGCTCAAGCTGTGTGCACTCTCTGCTGGTTTCTCAACTAGTGGAGGGCCATGTAATGATACCTCACTACTTGGTGGGCTATCATCGCGCTCCCCACATGGTACCCATGTTTTCTGACTAGGTGAAGCCATCCTGAATGAAACAGACATGACACGGTCAAATGATTATACCTGGTGAGCTATCCTGGATTGAGAAAATTTTAAAGAACCATTTGAAAACACACACACATTCAGTGTTTTCGTGCACTGAGTCGGAAACCAGTAGTCACGGTCCTGGTGTATGGATACGTTGGCCGCCCGCAACAACATTGGACTTCCTGAACTGAAGACCACACTTATTACCCTTATCACTATTTCTTCGTAGAAAAGAATTATCAGAGTCCTACGTACTGCGGCAGAACCGACTCCTCTAATACCAATTTGTCCCAACCCGCCCTTGGGGCCAGTGCCATGACTACCCCAAGACCGCCTTTCATAGGCCAGAGGCTGGCATCTAGCACCAAAGGAATAAATCCCATTAACTGGGAAGTAATTTCCTTTATAAATCATAAACACATCCCACCAGAGTACAAGAAGATGTAATACACTAAGTACAAAATGAAGTTATGAAAAGTAAATGGGCCAGAATACAAACCCAACTGAAAATTAAAACTACAACGGAACAAACGTACAACAGAATTGGCAAACAACTGAAAAAATAGAAGCATCTCCAAGGTCATCCACCTCAGATCCTACCTGAAGGGTAGGTATAGATAGCTGCTCCTGGATCATCCACCATAGATCCTAACTGAAGGGTAGGTATAGATAGCCTCTTCAATGCTCTCTCCCTTAAACCTCCTCCGAGTACCATATCGTCAAGAAGTCCACCTCTGGATACCGTCTCATTGTGAGGTCCACCTCCAGATACTGACTCATCGTGAGGTCCACCTCCGGGTACCGTCTAGTCCTCGAACACTCAGCCTCCATCTGCATTGTTCGTTGTTTGCATCCAACACGACGAGGTATGGGAATATCACGTGCAGGGGTGAGTATTACGATACTCAGTAGGGACCCCGAGACCCTCAAGATCTCACTAAATCCAACAAGGAGAACCACAATGAAGGATATAACAGATAACCCTTACATAGGTATAATCCCATACATATAGCTAGGTTATCAAGTAACCCATCACAATAAAGAGATATCACACAGATACAAAATCAATGGATAACCACTACTTAGGTATATGCCCATACATATTCCTAAGTTATCAAGTAACCCATCTCAATCACGAGGAAAATCGCAAAGGTCAACGACTCAGATCAAACTCTGATTTTCATTAAAGATATCGAAACCACAACTGCTAGAAAACTCCTCATCTGTCGCGTACAGTAGCCCTGTCATGGCTCGGAGGCACTACTCACTAACCTTAGACTATTGAGGTATTCCTCCTGTCGAGCACCGCGGGTCCGCATCCAAACACAGTAGTCTCCCCGTTATCATCTCCATTGAACCTTGCTACTAGTCAGAAGCCTCTTGCATATGAGGAGGAACACATGAGGCCATATTACCCACTGGTATAGCTATCATATTAGTGGTATGCTGGTATAGGATTTTACAAAAGCTTCTAGTGTGCAACTCCAGTAGTGTCTATTTATCAAAAAAGAAGGAAATATTAATTTTTTTACCCTTAAATATAATTGACTAAATGTATGTATTTCCAGGACCATATTAATATTGGGTATATCGGCGTCACATTAAAAACACCAGAGTAAGAGGATATAACTAATTGCCAAGAAGAACCATGATACTTCCTTTAGGTTATAGTTGATGTTCTCTACGTAGTATAAAACAACCATAAACAAATACACACTATGGGGAATAGACAAACCATCTATGGTTGACACTTTTTGAGGAATCTCGGTATCACATACTGACATGTCATCACACCCAAAAATGATTCCATCAAAATCTTAGCAATTCCATGATCAATTATTCACAACCAAAAAAGTCTATCCTTAACTAATCGAGTTCTCAATTGTTTCATATGCATACAACAATATTATCTTCAAAATGCATTGAGAGAACAGACACAACACAAAACCTGGCATCTTTATGGGTATTACAAAGATGGAATGACCATTTTCGAATGTCCCGCCTCATTTTTTACTCCTTTTACGAGTATGGATACACATTCACCAAATTCTAAATGATTCTACCCACATTAGGAATTTCTCAATCATCATTTTCTATGATTTAGGAACTCACCCACCAACATACAATCCATTGACAACTAACGGTAGGTTGTAGACATGGAAAACACGATGATACCAAGGGATAATACAAAAACTAACAACACATGCCACATTAAAGGTTGATATACCAGATTTACCTTTAGATTTATGCATAAAACACCTCTTGAGATATGTCAACATGTGTTATAAACCATGAATAAAAGCCAATCCAACCATACTGGAGGAGTTATATGACATGATCCATATACAACATCATCTCCAATATTGGTAAAAGTATGATTCCTCCATTTACAAGGAAATATACTATAGAGAGGAACCATAAATGTAATGTAGTATCCTGCATCTTTAACAACAACCATTAAACTCATATGATTTTTAAACCATTTTAAAAACTCGATGCATACTACATGTATCAACACACACTACTCTTAGGTTTAATAAAAAATGAAACACCTATGATACAATCCGTTGTATTATCATACCATTTAATCCTTGTATATGATATCTCACATAACAGGTTTATGTCTATAGTAATATAATCCCATATGACTAGTAACCCAGCTGATGACATACTATGTCATCCATTTCTAGAGAAGAAGAAAGGTCACACAACATAATAAGTGACCGACCATTCCCTAGTCATGTATAAAACAGTATCACTAAACATTACATGATGCTTATTCCAATATCAAGGTCCAAATTAAGTATTTTCCACTTATCAAGACAAAATTTTTATTTTAGAAATAAAGATACCTACATCAGATATTGACACCCAAATAGTACCACATGTCTAAAAAACATCTCAAAATGTATAATGGTTTTCAACTTCTATGTTCACTACCTAAAATGGGAAATACCCCAACCATTTTATGAAATTTCAACTCTTAAATATATAGAGACACTATAAAATATCACTAGTCTCTACTTTTTATCCTTTAGGTTAAATGAGAACTATGAAATGTGATGAAGTTTGATGGGAAATACTCACATTACCATTCTAAGGTAGGATAATGGAAACATTTTAAGCACTATAACAAGATAGTTTAACTATGAACACCATTTAAGGTTTCATTTTAAGGCATTAAAGTAACCATAATTTAGTTTCATAAATTTTTCATGGTGTAATTTTTAAATATAATCAAACAAAAATCACAAGGTAAAGTTTCATTGTAATTTATTTAACAAACACTCCATGGAAATATAATTTTATATGAGCATCAATCCAACAATTATTATTAAGCTAATAGAATTTTACATTTTATGAATTATAATTCATAAATTACTTATTAAACATCATCATTTTTATCATATTATTTAACAATTATCTTAGTTAATAAAAATGTAAATTCCAATACATAGAGGAAAACTTCAATTAAGTTAAAATTTAAATTTTAATTAACTAACTCCTCATATGATTACAACTAAAAAGAATATAATATGTCTATTATCAATAAAATATGTTACTCTTCAAGTATGAATCCACCATTCATTTATATGTGAACACGTATAAGTTGTTGCAATCACATTAAATGACCATCCCCCTATTGAATAAATTTTTCCCCATGAGGTTAAATACAAATGAGTATAAATTATAAGGAGAACTATGGGGGTCCCATTAAATCATTATGGGTTTATCTAAATGAAACATAATTTTATTTAAGACATGAAGAATTTTTAAGCACCATTAATGGGTTTATCTTGTATGCAAAAAGAACCATAATAGCCTACATCAGATGAGTCTAGCCTATATGATAAATATAACTGGCCAATAAAAACATACATTTTGTCGAGTCATGTAAAAGGTATGTAAGAATCCATTTAATTAAATGTCAAAATAAAAAATACATTATATTTATAAAACCACCACAAGGTATATCATGCTCTTATATAATTGTTCGATTATATGGGATACCCATTTCTAAACAATGAATTTCCCATATAGTTTATGGATTGAAAATAGGATCCCATTTAATTGCAACCATTATGCATCATTCAATGAAACCAATTTATCATGTATCAAATATTTCATAATTGGTTAGTTATGGTTTCATCAACTAGATATATATGAAATATTCTATTTAGGCTTAGGTAGTAACATTAATAACAAATTTTATTTGAAAATAATATCTATTCATGTGATCAATATATGTAAATATAGAGACACATGTAAACTGATTACCTAGACTTGGTTGGAAGATTAAAAATCTAAATAATCATGAAACCTGGAACTATAATCATAGAAACATTCTATATAGGCAGACATTCTGAATAAATCATAGAAGCATGGAATAACCGTTATGGACAAGATTACTATATCTGGAAATATTATAATAAAACTTTAATAGAATAGAATATGCATGGAATGTGAATATACATGTGCCTATAATGATGCATGTAATGCTAATTCCTTTCTATATAGGGGTATGGGTAAAATAATTTAAATATAAAAAAGCAGTTTGAAGGTGAATATAAACAAATCACTTGATGTCAAATCATTGTCAGTTGTAATAATGAATAACTTGAAAAATAATTGCATTACTAGGAACATAGTATTTTCCCCCTGTGTGGGTGATCACTCAAATACATGACTATTTACTAAGAACCAACACATTATCGGTCTCAAATCTACCAAACCATAATAGAATGATAAAGGAAATGAAAACACATATGATATAACTTTGCAAGGTCCTTAGATGAGACTCATTGAAATGGTTCCTGGATATGTTTGGTGAAATGTCCTCAACCGTGCCTCCCTATATTCCAGAGGCAATCAAATAGACGTTATGTTCTAATGAGGGTACGATGGTGAGTTTATACCCTCATTTTTAAAGTATCATAGTGGTATGATAATTTATACACCAATCAAAAGTGGAAGAATTATAATAGAAATACTATGGAAGATAATAATAATTGATAAAGTTACTAAAGACCCGTCTATAATCATGCTTGCTTTCCAAACGAGGCTACAAAATATAATGCGGTAAACACAAATAAAAATTTATTTATGTATAATAGGAAAATAATAATTGAAATACACAGAATCTAACTCCAATATCACCAGGAGGACAAGATAGGACTTGTTATCTTGCACTCCAACCTAACTCAGAATTATAACAACAAACATGCATGATCAATAAACCTAAACCAACAATCATGAGGTCTGTTCAGATACCCCCAGATAAATGGAATCCCAAATAGGGTGTGATTTATACTCAATATTCCATCAATATTAGTGTCTAAATATATCCCATATATGAATATAAAATAATGTAGTGTGCAGGTATGATTGGTAAGGAAATAATTAAATAAAAGTAAACAAGTTGGCATATCATCTTACTAGACATTAGACCAACCATACCTGCTTTTTCCTAGGACAAAATATCACAAACCATAGTTATGTTGTATAGATATAATTTATATTAATCACAATATTAATATTGGTTTGTGTGTGTGTTTAAATATAATATTCTAGGTGTATGAACATGGGTACATAACTAGGACATGATAAAAGTAACAATAACAACATGTACTAAACCCAACCATGTTCATTAGATAGGAAGAAACATCCTTATATCAGATAAACAATATTTATTTAGGTCTGAGAATATGAGGCATTAAGGTTCTTATTAAAAAGTCATCATGGGTATATCAAACGAAATTCATAATGTGGAATCCCATTTTTGACACAAGTATCACTATAATTACCCATACCCATAGGATTCTAATGAAGGTGATACACTAATTAGAATCCCATGTATCACTCTCAGTATGGATTAAAGGTGTAACACACGGATTCCATCCATGTTACACCACATAGTGTAATGATTTCCACATATGGAATGATATATAAACATATCCAATTAATCCCCTCAAAGGTAATACCATTGGGGACCATGAATCACCCATGAGTATACTAATCTCAAAGATCCTATTATACAGTCTAAGTAAAGTAATTATTATCTATGAATCCATGTATGACTCAATGTGAATAAGGTGTATCCCACGGATCCAATCTTAGGTGTACCATAAATGAAACAAATTGTAACTCATGGGTAAAGATATAAGTCTACTCAGTGAGCCTATCCATTGTATTCTATATAATAAACCATGTTTCTCACATGGAGTAATATAAATAATCTATCTAATGAGTGAATCCATTCTATACCATAATGTGGATCCCATATATCACCCAGGGTGCGCACATTTCATTTAGTTATATAATTTCAATTACATAATATTCCATATTCATAAAAATTCCATTACAGTACATGTTTACAAAATTTGTTCATTCAAATTTTTCATTTCAATTATAACCTCAATTTCTCCCATCATAATAAAGTTGGAAACATACGTCACATATGGTTTTGTTATTAAACAAGTTTCATATTATCAATTAAACTCATTTGGATCAAGTTAATTCATACATAAAATATGGTTTATTGATGACACCCAAAAAGGTGATCAAGGGTTTAAAATTCACATTTATCATTAGTATTTAAAACAACACCATCAGAGGCTGCTTTTATTATGTAAGGATTCATAGTGGTCACGCTGAAAAACAACTGAACCTAAGGGGTGGTTAAGATTGAGGTGTGCAACATCTAATTTCAGAAATTAAATAATAGTAAGAACATAATGTTCATTATTAGGAATAAAATAACTAATTTCACATTTTCAGTGAAATGAATAGAAAATTTGGTGTGTAGAAAAAATAGAGAAACTTATAACTCAAATAATATTTAGGGGAAATATATATAGACCACAAATCTTATACTTTGGATGGTACTCCGATCCAGTACTAAACTTTTATTTTAGCATATTTATGATAAATCAATGAAACAAACAAAAACCATATAAATATGGAGACTTATATGACATAAATATAATGTAGCATATAGAGAGATAAAATGTAAAAGGTAATAAGGGAAATCAAATAAGAACTAAAAGGATTTAAAATAACCAATCAGTGCTATATTCTAAGATCTTATGGGGAAGATCATCGAAAGACTAGAAGGGGAGAAAGAGAGCTCGAGTGGTTGTAGTTCATGGAGGGGAGGATAAGAAAAGGTTGAAAGTCATTAAATAATATAGGGCGTAAATTTTCATTTTTACCCCTTTTAAGAGACGCATGGTCTGGGTTCATGTTTGGCCAAATCCGGCACTAACCATGCATTGGATACAACCTATGTACGAGGATCGCATATTTTAGGCACCCATTTTGAGAAACCTTGGGAAAACCATGCATTTATCCTCTCTTTAATTACTTCAAATGTTTCACAACCACGTTTTCCAGTGTAAACAGTTATACCAAATAATGAAACAACCTCAACCTATTCAGAAATGCAGTACTATTTCTATGATAAAGAAGAACATTTTCATACAAACTGTGGACCTATTCTCAATTCATCCAAAATGAGGTTTTTGGAGCCTTATACTCTTGAAACTAAATAGTAGATTTTGGGAACATCTCGATTCATAAACCAATTATATAAAAAAACACATTCTTATTTTTTATGGATCGAATTTACATTATAATTCACAATATATTAATTGAACCATCCACTAAAAGGGGAATTTTTGTTCCTTTATAAATTACACCCTGTACAAAATGCGACATACCACGATCTCCATTACCTTATAAAAAAATCAGTAAATAGTTTCATTATCTTATTCACCAACTCACACATGATAACTAGAATATATATATATATATATATATATATATATCTTTGTGTGTGTGTGTGTAGGGTGAGCATATAATAATACATAGAAGTATCCTACGTGAAACCTATCATTAAAATTTGGATGTAACATACTAAATCTCCAATAAGTAAATAGAGAAATTAACTTGTTATCTAATTATGATAACAATGTTTCCATCCACGCCAAAAAATTATTAGCAGGTAATTAATTTATGATGGTAATATTATATAAAAATTATATTTATATATACATATTTATGAGGTTTCCCCACTACCACATTCTCATAGAACCAGCTTCCGTAAACCCCAATGACTTCTGTCATTGAGCTCAAAACTCATCCTCATTTTTCCTTATCCATAAGTTGGGATAGCGCTACATTGTGGAAAACATCTCAAGATGAAATCTAAAAATATATCATTATCATAGTCACTGATAGTAAAAAATCTAGATCATCACATCAACATAATTTTCACATACTATAACAAGGAAGTATGTTCTGAATCCTACATTGGATGAGTACGATGCACTACACCTAGAGACGTTAAATCCCAAATATAAGTATTCATGTACCATCCAACTATGTTACAATTGAAATAATTTTATAGGTTATAACATCAAGCCTCCACAACCTAAATATAAATGTAAAAATAACTAGGAGTCACCATTTCCTATATGACCACATACCCTATAATATTTTCTCGTCATGTCCCACACATGTCTACATATACATTCCTCTTTGAAGAAAGATAGGTTTTGGGAAGTAGAAATTAATTTTTTATGTTGAATAATTAAATTATGGTAAACCCCAAGAATCTGGGGGCACTATTGGACTCTAAAACCCCAATAAACATGTGTTGTAGCGCATAATTAATCACAAAGGATATGGATATAAATATTACTCAACCAAACTAATGGAAACAAAATACTATATATTCAATATACACGTACTATCCCAGGTAACATTTCTAATACCATATATTGGAATAAAACACTGAAATACTTATAAATATATTCATAAAAGAATTATCATTATACTCATTATGTAATTTTTTAAATATAATTACTTTTATAAATTCATCATAATCTTGGTTTAACCTTTCCACATTTTTTCTACAGATAATTATTTAATAATAAAAATATTATTTATAACTAAAAAAAACTTATTTTAATCAACTTATTAATAATTTCATTGTCTTTTATTAAGAATATAATTCCTATAATCATTTCATATTCCCATTGGTCTATTATAAGTCATATATCATTCCATTTCTCTATAATTCTAATATTTGAACTGTAAAATATAAAAGGGAGATGTAGTATTAGGAAAAATGAACCTACATCAAGGGGAACTCAACATATCGACAATCATAAAATAAAAAAATATAATATATAAATAATCTTCAAGAAATAAACCAATTCAAAAATCCACTTCCTCCCATCTATGGTAGTAGGAAAGCCATTCTCTTAACTAATTTCATCAATAACTATCTCTTCTAATACATACAAATCACTACCACATCCTTGGAAATAAAGCACAATATATTATGGATAAATCAAACACATTAAGATCTAATAATAATTAATGTAAGGGGTATATCATATAAATATATAAAAAGGATAATTCCTACACAATAATTAAATGGGAATGCAAGTCTATATCAATAATTGGTACCACCCATGGAAATCATATGCAGTCTTACAATAGGCACAAAAATTTATTTACTATAATAAAAGTAATTATAGGGATAGAATTAATAAATTCATTATTCACATGTTTCTATAATCATGGAAGCAATAAAATAGATAATAACATCAATTATAATTATTCGATAGTCTTATAACCCTTATCAATTATCATATAAATAAACTAATTGAAAAAAATAATTTTCATTGAATTTCAACATTCATGATATTTATTTTTCTTACCATATTTAAATTTCTTATCCAATACTATCTTTTCAATTATAGTAAATAGTTATTTATAATGGATTTTTTTAAAATATGATCCATAAAAGCATATCTCATTACATTATTTGTAAAAAAACAGGTTACCAAATTCAAATGATAATACAATTTTACTTCATTATGTATTTTTTTTTGTATTCTTGTTACAAGTGCAAATGGAATTTGAATAAAAATGGATAATATTATAAATTAAACCAAAATATATAGAAAATTTATTGAAATAATGTAAAAATATTGGATCACACTCCAAACAATTTCTACATTATTTTTTATGTATCTGAATTTTATATTCATTAGCTTTTATTAACTAAATACATTCTAGAAAAATAAATAATTATCACACACATTCAAAAATAAATAATGGATAATTAATAGATTCTTACAAGGAAATAGTAATGTTCACTCATTTCACCCATGAAGAGGAGATAGAAGCGTTCAAATTACTTGGAACTCTTATGGACATCATCCAGAAACAGAGTAACCAAACATGTGATGTTGAGTGCTTGAAATTGAAAAATGAGTTCTAAAAAACTCAATGAGAGAGACTCTAGATATGTAACATTAAAAAGAAAATTCTAGATGATGAAATGGGAGATAGAGAGATAAATGGGGATAAATAGAGTCTGTAAATTTAAAATAAACACAATGAATCCTAAAAAACAATACAGTTTCTCTCCAATAAATCCCAAAAATATGTATGTAATTATATATAAATATGGAAATTATTGTGAAAAATTTATTTTTCTACATTTCATATTAAATTTAAATTTTATCCACTAGTCCAAATTATATTTTCATATTTTTTAATTTTTTTAATTTTAATCATTAAATTTACATTTAGTTTAAGGTTTTAATTAACTAAATCATAGTAATATTATTAGTTGATTTAATAAATTTATTTACCTATTATTTAACCTTTTAACCCTCGTTATTTCATTAAAATTTTATTACAAGTATTTCTAGAAGGAATAAAAATATTAATTTATGAAATTTTAACTTCATGAGATAGTTGTGCAATGTGTAATGGTAGATCAAACTCCGATTATACATCTCATAATGATATGATGATGCATGACCTCCATGAAAGTGTACTCTGAAAAGAGATTTAATCACCTTCACATTAGTATCTAGTTCACTGTGCTTGCCTTCTCGCCCGACCTGGTTAGGGTTTTATTGCGGCACAGTCTGTTTGGTGACCGATGTTCCAGATCCAACCGCTTCAGGTCTCCACCTTGCTTCCAGTGAGTTCTGTTGGTGTTTTGTAGTGGTTTTAGATCTTGAGAAGGATGGCAACGATGAGATCTAGGTATTGGGATTTCTTCCGATGCCTTGTGATTCACTTTCTCTTTTCTTAGATCTGCTTTCGGTTTGCTTGGTTTCGTGTTGTTCGTGATCTGTTGGATGAACATGATTCTAGTGTGGGGTGAATCTGCATATTATTACTGGATGTGTTTTTTATGGTTGTGTCCTTTTCCTTGGATGAATTTTCGGTGCTGGTTGTGATATGTCTCAAGGATGAATTTGCGGTGTTTGTCGTAGTGATTCTTCTTGAATTTTTTGATTTTGTTTTTTGGAATCTTCGAATTGTCTCTGGTGGAAGGGATCACTGGAGATGTGGTTGAAGAAAAAATGGGGCTTCTATGTGTTAATTTGGAGCATCTGGCTTGTGTTTGATTTTTGAATTGTGGTGGTTTGATGTGGGATACCACTGTCACATAATTCACGTGTGTTGATGGGGATTTGATATTTTGAATTTTGAATCCAGCTGATGTTGTGGTTTGTAATATGGTACACGGGTTCCATGAATACTGTTTATGATGTTGGTTTATTGTGTGTATGGTTACCGGTAACCCATAAACCGGCTTTTCAGGAAATGAAAAAAACGGATTGCAAAAAAAAATTCAAATTACAAGAAAATTATCATAAAGTCTTGTGTCTTGGAATTATAGGGACATAATTAAACATCATAATAGAAACATTTATTTAATATCAATATTGGGATATGAACTTCCATTTTGATCATAAAAATACATAGGATAACCTAGTGATAACATGAATAAATGGATGATCTAGAATCAAAGTATGGGAATAAAAATATGAATAATGCTTACCACATGGGTTAGAAGGCATAACATAATGATATGAAGAGGCATGGTACATGATTAAACATAAGGAATCATAACATTTATAATATTTGATCATATAATCCTAGAATATTATTAATGTGGGGGAAATATAAAACATGACTTTATCATGGGTCAAGGAATCATTCACATATGGTATCAGGATTCCTAGCTAACCACCAAGATCGTTGCACATGGAGCATGAGTCTGGTCAAACCACCAAGAATTTTGCACATAATGTCTCATGAGACAAAAAGTAACCCAATTCATTGGATCTCAATATGGGGTCATCCATATTAACATGTTCATGAATATGTTTTCCAAATAATGAATCATACATAATAAATCATAAATAAACATAAGGACATCCATAGAATGTAATCGATATCATAATCTGGTCATAAAGCATAATGAATGAGAATATCATAAAATTGTCCATGAAAAAAAAAATTATAACATTCATGGATAATAATAGGAGAAAATAATCATATATCATGGTAACACATGTCAAACATAAGTAACAACATTTACATGGAGTATTTTAGATATTTTCTCTTTAAATCATTTTTGTGAAGTTTTATGGAAAATACTAAAGATAATTTATAATAGAAAGGGGGAAAATCATTTGTATAAAAAAATTAGTTAACAAAAAATTAATTCATAACAAAAATAACTATATTATTGAATAAAATTATTGCTTAAAATATATGACAGTGGGAACATGATATTGGGTAAGAATCCAGGATGTTCACTTAAAATGGGCTTACTTATTGGGATGACATGAAATGTCAACCACTTAAAAATATTTTTATCCATGAATGGGAAGAATGAATGGTTCATGATAAAAGAATACAGAAAATATAAACATCATTTATAATATATTAATAATAAATAATAGATAACATCATTTGGGTAAAAATAATGACAGAGAAACCCGAAAGAATCATGGAGGTTCAGGTAGAATCCCTAACCTTGAGTATGATGGTGTTCTGCAATTTATCATAACGTGATATATAATAAAATTAGATTTATTAATTAATAATTATATAACCTAATATATATTTAATTAATTTTTTATAACCATATGATGTTCATTATTGTCATTTTGGATGGGTTAATGGGTTCAATTTCATGGTTTGGGAGCATTTCCTTCCATGGTTTTCATGATTTGTTTACTTATATACATGTAGGTATAATAAGGTAAGATTAAGATGGTTGTACACAATAAATGATATATATTATTATATAATATCCAAAATATTATATGGTTATAAAATTAATTTGGTCATTTGGAGTTAGGATGAATCAATATATAATATGATATTAATAATGGTTTTGTTTAATTGGTGGGTTTTTATCACATTGAAATTATTTTGATTTATAAATTAATACAGTTTCTAATAAAATATTCTAAACCATTAAATATTATGTATTAGATACATTATAATATATTTAATTTAAATAAATTGTTTAATTACCACAATTCTATGTGGTAATACAATATGAGAACTCGTCGTCCTTGAATGTGATAAATTAACACATCTCAGATAGTGTTTCCATTTATAAAATAAAGGGTGAGGGGAATGAGAGATAACAATGAAATATCCTATCAGAATGAAAAATTATAGTTTATTTAAGTAAACATATTTATCACACAATTTATATGTGGATTTTTTTGGATAGAAATAAATGCAAAGTAACTTGAAAAGAAATTGAAAGAAAACAAAAGAGGGTTTTACCTATTGATTCCTTACTCTTGAGAGCCTCTACAAGAAATTGTTTTTTGATATTTTGTTTAGAAAAAACTCTCTGGGAAATGGTAGAGTTTATTAGGGAGATATTCGTTCATAATATGGTCATTTAAAATGGCTTGAGAGGAGTAAGGAGAAGAGTCGGATCGGGGTAGTTTTTATGGAGGAGGAGAGGGGAGTTTTCTCAATATTTAATTCATTAGTTTATTAATTTTTTGAAGATAAGAAATAGTTCTAATTATTGTAAAATAAAAGTAATAAATGAATGTTAGTTCAAACCAATTTCCATTTATATAATCCATTACTCATGAATGATGTATAAATTCTTTTATTTAGCACAGTTCATAATTTATCAAAATTCACTGTTCACCATAATTCATGTTTTTCCAAAAAAATCCAAAGAATTCCCCCTAAATAATTTTCGATTTGTAGAAAATAAAAATGAACTCCAATTTATGAAACTAATTTTCTAAATCTGATAAATTATTTTTTTAATTAATATAATAATTTACATGAAAAATAAAAATTTTAAAATTAAATCCGCCTTTTTAAGAACATTGAAAAACTAATTTAGGTCTCATAAAATAATATAATAATCATATTATATAAAAATATTATTTTATGAATAAATTCTTTAGAAAAATAATTTCCACTAAAATTACTAAATAAATCATAAAATTGTCATTAAATACTTATAGATTACCAAAAATGCCAAAATAATCATATTTTCACTTATATTATGGATAATATTATTTATTCATTCATTGGTAAGGTTACTATTAACATTTAAAATTTAAAATTCATATGGGTTATATTACTATTCATAAGGGTAAAAGTACTATTTATAAGGGTATGTTACTATTCACAAAAATTAATATTGTTCTATCAGACTCCAAACATCGTACTGATCATGTAGAGACCCAAAGCTTGACGTACATGTACATTAAATTATATTTGCGGAATACTTAATAAATAACAAAAACAGATGCCCAAACACTGTATTAGTTTAGTGTCATTGGAATCTCAGATCGTAATCTTCTAATCATGGGGAAATATCTTCAAAATCTCCCATAAGGATCTTCCTCTTTTGGTTTTCTTACTTAAACCCATTCTTTATATCCTCAGGAAAAGAAAACATAAAAAGGGTGAGCTCAAATTCTCAGTAAGGGTAAACATAGAGAACATAAAACAATCCATAAACATTTGAATGCAAAAACATGAACATAAAATCTAAACATCAAAATCTTGAGAAAAGACATAAATATTGGAATTACGTATGGAATATATCATAAAGGAACGTCAATCATGATAAAATATTATGGTAATACAACTTTTAATTGTGGAAAACCATTAATCACATTATATTATTTCCATAGTAGCCAATGCATTGCTGTCAATACCATCTTAGTGGACAATGTCCCTTTCTAAATGGAGATCACTACTCGTTCCAGTCCTGTATCACTAAACTAGATTAAATTACCATTCCATCCATTTCTATCTATTGATATATAAATCATTACCCAATGCATTGGAGGGAGATATAGGTCCCACCCATCTCATAATGAAATACTTCTTACTCGTGCCACAAAATATACACAATTCATTCATCATAAACCAAAGAATAAAATGGGTTTCATAAACATCATCCCATCATCACATAATACATATAAAACAAATGGATATCATTTCATCATAAGACATGTGAAACCATGTAAATCATAGAGAAATTATACTTGAAACATACACATATGAAATAATGTCATCTTAGATGGAAATTGGTTTTGATAAAACACTAGAAATGAATTCTTGAGGAAAATATCATTTCATTTCAAAATCATTTTATTTTCACAAAATACCATGTAATATTAAAACAAAAGGACATTTCTTGAAAATAATCAGGAAATCTTATAAAGGAAGCTTTATGAAAATTAGGCGTTATGAAACCGTAATAATCAGTTCGTGTCGTATATGTTAAAAAACAATGTTCTCGTAATTTTTTCCAAAAAGTCAAAAAGTGCCTCATATGGTAATAAAAAGAAATATTCCTTTCTTACCGTGAAATAAAATTCAAGAATGGGTAAAAAGGACATTAAAAACAAATGAAACCATTTTTAGAAAATAAGGACATGGATGATAAATATAACCCAGTAAATACTTATGAATAAACAATCTCGGATAAAAACGAAATTGGAAAAGTTATCCCTTACCTTATGTCCAATTTATTTTGTATGTGTCTGAGACTCTTGTATAGCGGGTTAAAAAATATTTATGAACTGGTAACAGAATCATAATAATATTTATGATATCATATATGGTTCACTTATGTATTTATATTACCCGTTCATTTGTCAATTCCATGTTAAAGCAACGTTTGGGGTAATATTCTTTCCATTTTTCGTACGTGTTTGGACATGTTTTTCATGATAATATTATTAGTTATATAATAATTTACATACTTCCAGAATGTAAATCATGGTTTATATATCAAATATATTCATTATATATATATAATAGATAGGTGAATGAAATCAAATACACTGTTCATGGAGACGGTAGGCCGTATGTACGCATCAACGCTGTTTTCGTTTCCTTATTGAATTGAATGGAATTAAGTAGATGACATAAATATATGTATACATATATCCAGTATCATGATTATTTCATATATTTGATGATTAATAATTATATATACTTTATAATTATTCTTGAATTGTTAACATAGAAAATGAATCTCATCGCGTCATGGAGACTGTAATCCATATGTACGCATGAGCGATGATATCGTTCCCATATTTATTGAATGGTATTGGAGTGGATGATATAATATAATAGAATCAGTATGATGTTATAATAATTATATATAGTTATTCATTACACCATTATACCCATCCATGTAAGGTGGTGGTGGAAAAACTTATTACACCATGGCGTGGAGATGGTATTCCGTACGTACGCATGCGCGGTGATTTCGTTTTCTGTAGGATTGATAGAAGGTGAAATAGTGTTGTTTAATATTTATAATAACATATAATTATATAATTAATACTTATTTTATTACTTTATAATGAAACAACTAAATAAGAGTAAGTAGAAGAATAAATAAACACGAAAGAGTCGATAGAAGAGATTACCTCTTCCTCGACGCACCTCGTTTAAACATCTTCTTACAACACTAGAGATGGTCTTTTGAGAAGACCAGAAACTCTATGATGTAACTAGAGAGGTTGAGAAGAGGAATTGGCAGGGTTTGTCTGAGCTTCAAGGCTAGAAAGGGTGTGAAGAGAGTATGGAAGTGGTGCCCTTTTTATAAGGGAGGAGAGGGGAAACTTTGGAAAATTTTAAGATTTTATTTTATAATAAAGTCATATTCGGTTTATAATTGCTAAAAATTGATTTATTTATATGATAAGGTGGTGATGGGTCTAAATCCTAGAACAAATTGATTTTAGACAAGTTTTTTTTTACTATTTTAATCTTATCATATAGATTTAACTCTAAGTTATATAATTTTACTTTTACAGTGTCTTCTTGTTTTCATACACTATATGGTTAATAAACATACTATAACAAGACGCAAGAACCCCAAGTTTTTCATTATTTATATATATAACCTTATATAAGTCATTTTTCCGAACCGTAGATTTTTATGAATAAAATAACAATTAATAATATAATATTTGTTTTAAAAACTATTTTATGTCAATTTTGACACTATTTGGTAATTGATTTTGGTGAAAATCATAATAGCATTATTAGTTAGAAAAAAGTTTATTAAATCACTAATAACATGTAATATTAACCTATAAAATTAGTGTAATACATAAACTGTCTCAAATTACATTTATTTGTGTATTTATAATATCAATTATTTTAATATTTCATTATTTAGGTAATTACTACATCACCATTCTATCATAAATAAATTAAATTATTTAATGTCTAAAAATTATAAATAAAATTCCATTAGGTATAAAATCTTTTTGTCTTTCTAATGAATATTTATAGTAGAATTTATTTTATGTAGAGCCCTATATTTTAAAAAAAATTAGTTATTAAACATTGATTTTAACTATTTTAACTCTTTTAAATAAAATAATAAAAAATGTCCTAATCTAATCAAATTGGACCAAAAAGGAAATATGTTATTTCAACAGTTGTTTTGGATTGAATTAAACATATCCAACAGTATTAGGACATGTTTTAGGGTAATAATAAAATCATTTTTCCTTTAATTACCCTATTTACTTTTAACTGTTGTAAATAAAAGTAAAAAGTTACCATTCACCAAAATTCATTTTTATCGTATTGAACCGCATTTTAATCCTTGATATTAACCGCTTCTCTTTGATTTTTGAAATTCCACTCACATAATAGGTAAAATTATGTTTTATGTAAGTTTGTAAAAATCTCCTAGGAGGTAGGAAAAAATGGTGAAAGGTTCAAAATATTATATATATATATATATATAATTATTATAAAATGACTTCAATGAATTACATTGAACTTATATAGTTATTATGTATCAATTTTTACCTAATATAAATTTAAATAAAATAAATAATCTTTTAAATAGAAAGTCAGTTTTTAAATTATAACCCAGTGTTTTCACTATTCATCAAAAATTGAATGTTTTCAGAAAAATACAAAAAATTCACCCTAGGCTAATTTCGATATTCCGAATCCAAAAATAACGTTGATTTTGAAAAATAAAATTTCAAAAAGTGGGTATTACTATTCATAACGGCTAGTTTATATAATATTTTAATAACATATCGTTGTTTATTGAAACTCGGTATTGCATACAACATATGCTATCATGGAAGGTCGCGATTGCGTGTAAAGCAAGCCAAGTCCGGGTTGCATGTAGTGAAATATTTTTTTATTGTTGTGTATAATAGAGTCCAACCGTATTTCATTTATACATTGAATATATATATATATACACTAAATGTTGCGTAGAATAACATCTATCAACCGAACTTGATATTTTGTGTATCACGAGCCATGAATAGTGTTGTGTATACGGTGTTGCGTATAGAACAAGATAATTTTGTTGTCACGTACAACACAAGATATCAAAGAAATTAAAAATAATAATTCTAATAAAATCTCAGGTTGTTACGTTCTACCCCCCTTAAAATGAATTTCGCCCTCGAAATTCATCGGTGTTATAAATGGTTTTCTATTTGAAAATCTCTTTCATAGAAACCTACATCGTAAAAATGAATACCAAAACATAACATTAAAAAACTAATGTTTGAAATGTAATGGTTTCCCAAATTAACACATCACTGGGTTTCCACATAGGAGAACATAGGTGAAAAATGGATATGTAATAGAAATCTAACCATCATGTTCTAATGAAGAGTGGTAGAGAACATGGCTATGAAAAAGACATCAATCACAAAGCCATAAATTTTTGATGATCTAAGGTGACATCTGATTTATCGGGTATGAGGGTACTAGGAAAAAGTTTTTTGTTTTCATGATCATTCCCCTAATGCTGAATAATTATTTAATTAAAAGAAATAATTACTTGATTGTGGTAAAATATCACCGTTGTTCATGACTTGAACAATTTCCACTTCATCTCTGAAATAAATGAAGTTGAATTTTTCATTCATGATGTGATAGAAGATCATGAGATAGAATGATTGGTCATTCCATTTGATTCTATCGCATAATGTTTAGCACAATTTATTAAATATACATAAGTCCATCTATCTTGAGATTAATCATATATTGTTGCTAAAATGGACTTATAATTCATCTATCATAGCGCTTAATAAAATAAAACTAGTTTCTACTAACCACGGTCTTCCTGTAGGCCAGTGGTATGTGATAAAGGCCTATCATACTTCAGTTGTGGGTTCGATTCCCATAGCCTTGTCCGGCACGACGGGTTGTCGCCCGTCCTATGGTTTTCCCTTTTTCTAAAAATATACTATTATAACATTCCAGAAATAGTACGAAAAACAAGTTTTATCCTTAAATAATACTTTCTTATGTCCATCATAATCCATTCAAATATTTAGATTTATCCAAAATACATATTTCCAATCTCATAGTATAACGAAAATTTTTACTAAAGAGGACATATACCAAGAATATGAATACCTTCATTTATCTCCAATATATAATAATATATATCTTTTTGGTCATATTCCAAACATGTGAATACCATAACCATGTATTCTTTGGAAACATGAATTACCATAGAACCTTAGTGAAAACATGAATTCCGTCAAAAGTTAACTCATTCCACATACCAAAAACCCAAGATTTCTATATACTCAAACCATGATATCACATTGTCCTTATATCAGTCATGAGATCACGAATACTATCAAAATTTCTTTTTCTCTTTATCCCTTCATTATGCGCATATCACATTCTTTACAAAAATATCTGAATAACCATTCTTGGTTACCAGTACCATTCAACATATACATTCAAATACATTAGAAAAAAAAGTGTAATAATCCTTATATGTTTCTCTATTCCATAGTACCATTAAATTACCTATAGAACATAACTCTTGATAAACATATAATCATTCCACTACCTTCTTAAACCATTTACCAATCTTCCACACTTATTGCATCTCATATAACATTTGAAGTCTCCTCATCATCATCCACATAAATACTACCCATATGAAAATGTTGATTCTCTTCATGAGATTTTCCCTTAGGGAATCAGTTTTCATAATTCCAATACATTCCACAGTTAAAACATCTAATCATTTTTGATGTCATAGAAATACCATTATCTTTCTCCATGTTGTAAACTGAACCTTTTCCTTTGCACTTACTGGATTTCTGTCCTTCTTTTCTGCACCCAAAACATGTTCTAGTTCCTTTGAAACATTTTCCTTGATTCCTCTTCCCACATGATTTACATGAGAGAAATCGAACTTTCATTCCTCTATGATAATCATTAAACTCCATATTTCTCTTATTAGCTGAGTCAGGAAACTTACTAAAGTTGTGATTATTGATCATATTAAGAGATTCTTGATGAGGCATAATAACGATGTTTGGTCTTCCAAATCCCATTTCATTTGGTTTCTCATGAAGAATATCATTCCATTTTCCATTATATCCTCCATTATAGTGAATCTTCCTGTTTCCAGCCATTTTATAAAGCCCAAAAAGCATATTGTGAGAGGAAAAAATCATGCTAGGGAAAACAACATAATAATGTGGCAGTACTGTCAATATCTAACATCTTAGGTTAAATTATATGATCATTACCATAATTCTAGGACTATAACCTATACATATACTTATCCTTAGGGACATCCCTAGACATACCTTAGAAATAATATAGCGATTTCAATAACTTTTTTTCATCCTAGTTTCCAAAGGTTAACTAAACCTTCACTCTGATACCAAATGTAGAGACCCAAATCTTGACATACATGGATATTACATTACTTTTTCGGAATACATAATACATGACAAAAACAGATGCCCAAAGACAATGTTAGTTTAGTGTTTTTGGAAACTCAGAACGTAATCTTCTAATCATGGAGAAAGATCCTCAACATCACCCATAAAGATCTTACCCTTTTTGTTTTCTTACTTAAAACCATTTTTTATATCCTTGGGAAAAGAAAACATAAAAAGGGTGAGCTCAAATTCTCAGTAAAGGTAAACATAGAGAACATAAAACAATCCATAAACATTTGAATGCAAAAACATGAAAATAAAATCTAAACATCAAAATCTTGAGCAATGACATAAATCTTGGATGTTTGTAAGGCATGTATCATAAAGGAAAATCAATCATGATAAAATAGCAAGGGAATAAAACATGTAAGTGTGGGAAACCATTAATGAAATGATATGATTTCCATAGAACCAGGGCATTGCTGCCAAGACTATCTTAGTGGACAAAGTCCCTTTCTGAATCGAGTTCACTCCTCATTCCAATCCGGTATTACTGAACCATATTAACTTACCATTCTAGCCATGTCTATCTCATGAGATATAAATCTTTACCCAATTCATTGGAGGGAGATATAGGTCCCACCCATCTCATAATGAAATCATTATTAAATTTTCCACAAAATATACATAAATCATTCATCATAACCCAAAGAATAAATTGGGTTTCATAAACATCATCCCATAATCGCATAATCTATATAAATTAAATGGATATAATTTCATCATAAGACAATTGAAACCATGTAAATAATAAATACATTACACTTGAAACATAGACATATGAAATAATTTCATCTTAGATGGAAATTGGTTTTGATAAAACACTTGAAATGAATTCTTGAGGAAAATATCCTTTCTTTTCCAAATCATTTTATTTTCACTAAATGCCATGTAATTTTAAAATAAAAGTAATTTTGTTGAAAATAGTCATGAAATATTGTAAAGTAATATTTATGATAATTAGGCTTTATGAAACCGTAAAAATCAGTTCGTGCCGTATAAGTTAAAAAAATATTCTTCTCGTAATTTTTTCCGAAAAGTCAAAATGTACCTCATATGGTAATAAAAATAAAGATTCCTTATGTACCATGTAGTAAAAGTCAATAATGGGTAAAAAGTACATTAAACATACATGAAACAATTCTTAGAAAATAGGGACATGAATGATAAATATAACCCAGTAAATACTTATGAATAAACAATCTAAGATAAAAACGAGATTGGAAACGTTATCCCTTACCTTATGTCCAATTTCTTCTGTATGTGTCCGAGACTCCTGTATAGTGTGTTTAAACGTACTATTAACTTGTAACAAAATCATAATAACATTTATGATATCATATATGGTTCACTTATGTATCTATATTACCCGTTCAATTGTCAATTCCATGTTAAAGCAACGTTTGGGGAAATATTCTTTTCATTTGTCGTATGTGTGTGGGATTGTTGTTCATGATACTATTATTACTTATATCATGATTTATATACTTCTTGAATTTAAATCATTATTTATATATCATATATATTTAGTATATATATATATAATAGATAGGTTAATGAAACGAAATACACCGTTCATAGAGACGGTAGGCCGTACGTATGCATGAATGCTGTTTTCGTTTCCTTATTGAATTTAATGGAATTAAGTAGATGACATACATATATATATATATATACATAAATACAGTATAATTATTATGTCATATATTTCATGATTACTTATTATAGATACTTTATAATTATTCTTGAATTGTTAACATGGAAAATCTATCTCATCGTGTCGTGGAGACGGTAATCTGTACGTACGCACGAGCGATGATATCGTTCCCATGTTTATTGAATGGTATTGGAGTGGATTATATAATATCATAAAATCAGTATGATTTTATAATAATAATATATAGTTAGTATTTACACCATTATACCCATCCAAGTAAGGTGGTGGTGGAAAAACGGATTACACCACGGCGTGGAGATAGTATTCTGTACCTACGCACGCACGGTGATTTCGTTTTCTATAAGATGAATAGAAGGTGAAATAGGGTTGTTTCATATTTATAGTAACATATCAGTATATAAGTAATACATATGTTATTACTTTATAATGAAAAAACTAAAAAAGATTAAGTAGGAGAAGAATGAAACTTGAAAGAGTCGGTAGAAGAGATTACCTCTTCCTCGACGCACCTCCTTTAAACATCTTCTTAGGGAACTAGAGATGGTCTTTTGAGAAGACCATAACCTATATGATGTAACCAGAGAGGGTTATAAGAGTAATTTTTAGGGGTTGTCCGAGCTTCAAGGCTCAAAAGGGTGTGAAGAGAAGAGGGAAGGGGTGCCCTTTTTATAAGGGAGGAGAGGGGCACCTTTGGAAAAACATAAATTATTATTTTATAATAAAGACATATTCGGTTTATAATAGCTCCAAATTGCTTTATTTCTAAGATAAGGTGAGTATGGTTCTAAATCCTCTCAAAAATATATTTTAGAAAAGTGTAGGTTACTATTTTAACCTTATCATTTAGAGTTAACTCTAATTTAAATAATTTTACTTTTACCGTGTCTTCTTGTTATCTTACACTATATGTTTAATAAACTTACTATAAAAAGACAAAATAATCACAAGTTGTTCATTAGTAATTTATATAACCTTATCTAAGTAATTTGGATGAACCTTGTATTTTTAGGAATAAAATAACAATTAATAAAATAATATTTTTTTAAACCTATTTTATGTCAATTCTGACACTATTTGGTAAATTATTTTTGTGAAAACCATAACAGAATTATTAGTTATAAAAAAGTTAATTAAATCAATAATAAAATGTCATATTAACCTATAAAATTATTTTAATTCATTAAAAGTTTTATGTAAGTTTGCAAAAAGCTCCTAGGAGGTAGGTAAAAGACAGTGAAAATTTCAATAAAATTTTTATGTATCTAAAATTATTATAAAATGACTCCAATGAATTTCATTGACCTTATATTGGTATTATGTATCAATTTTTACCCAAAATAAATTTAAATAAAATAAATAATTATATAAATAG
Source organism: Viscum album (assembly GCA_963277665.1). NCBI lineage: Eukaryota > Viridiplantae > Streptophyta > Magnoliopsida > Santalales > Viscaceae > Viscum > Viscum album. The sequence goes on along the minus strand of OY728123.1, from coordinate 606,311,196 downwards.
AACGTCCGTTTTTAAATGGTAACCCAGTGTTTTCACAATTCAAAAAAAATTGAATGTTTTCAGAAAAATACCAAACATTCAACCTAGGCAAATTTTGATATTCCAAATCCAAAAATGACGTCCGTTTTGAAAAATAAAAATTCAAAAATTGGATATTAAAATTCATAATAGGTATTTTATATAATATTTTAATAACATATCATTGTTTAGTGAAACTCGGTATTGCATACAACATACGATATCATGGAAGGTCGTGATTGCGTGTAAAGCAAGTCAAGTCAGGGTTACGTGTAGTGCAAGATTCCATTATTGTTGTGTATAATATAATCCAACAGTATTACATTTATACTCATAATATATATATATATACACTCAATGTTGCGTAGAATATCTTCTATCAAACGAACTTGAAATTTTGTGTTACACGAGCCAAGAATAGTGTTGCGTATACGGTGTTGCGTATAGAAAAAGCTAATTTTGGTGTCGCGTACAACACAAGACATAAATGAAATTAAAATGAATAATTCTCATAAAATCTCAGGTTGTTACAGATCAATCCCATTTAAATTCTATTTTTGAAATTCCAATCACAGATGTGGAAAAAGTATTGTTAAATTTCACATAGTATTATAGTAGTTTATTTAAGCATGATATGGAAATATTTTGTGACTTTATATGATTATAATATATGATATAATTATTTTAAAAGAATTTCCATTCATTAATCAATGGGTTGTTACATTCTTCCCCCCTTATGAAATTTCATCCTAGAAAAATTATTTACATTATATGATTGAAATAGATGTGGGTGATTTTTTTAATCGCCTCTTTCTGTTCCCATGTTTCCAATTCATACTTATGCTTCTCCTATAGTAATTTGAGAGGTGAGTAGTCCTATAACATAGAACATTATATCTACACTCCATGATTGTCCCTAGATTCTCCTCGTAAGAAATTTCTTTTTACAACTATAACACCTGTGAAGAATGTACTGGTGGAGGATATGGTATATAATTATTTAAAAGGGGTACATGGAAGACAACGTGTATCTTATACATGGTAGGGGGACATGCTAGTTGGTAGGATACAAATCTAATGCAATCAGGAATCTAGAAGGGTTCGATGTACCTGGGACATAGCTTTCCATCCTTCCCAAATCGCATTACCATATTCCATGGGGATATGTAGTGGAATACTGTGTCTCCAAATTTAAAATCAGGGTCTCCGTGAAGATTTTATACATATATATTCTATAGACTCTTGGATGCCTTGACTTTTTCCTTAAATTTTTTCACCGTCTCTACAATTTCTTCGACCATTTCTAGTCCGTTTAGCATACGCTCACAAACATCATCCCCACACACAATTGTCAAGCACCTTTTCCCATAATGGGCTTCATATGGTTCCATTCAGATGCTGGAGCAGTAACTATTGTTCTAGAAGAATTAAACCAGTGAAAGATGTTAGTCTAGTCTGCCTTTTAAGTCCATATACCACATTCTCTACAAGTCTTCCAATTTATTAATAGTTAACTCATATTAGCAATCACACCGAGGATGATATGCCGTACATAAGTTCTATTCACTAGTTAGACCATATTGGATAATTTTCTAGAACATTGGTGTGAATCTTAGATCATGATAGTATATAATAGATAGTGGAACTCAATGAATCATTGCCACCTATTTAAAATATATTAGTGAAAGTTAATCCAATGATTAGTCCTCTTGAATTTATATAAAGTGAACTATATTTGTAATAAAATCAACAATGACCCATACAACATTGTTTCCTCTAGATTTCCTTGGAAGTCTAGTGAAAAATTCCATATTGATGTTATCCCATTTCCATGTTGGTATGGGTAGTTGTTGCATCATACCCTTATACTTTTTCCTTTCATCCTTCACTTGTTGGAATACCAGGCACATTGATGTATACATAGAAATCTTCTACTTCATATTCTCCCACTAATAATTTTCCTAGGGATATCGATACATCTTTTTGATCCCAGTGTTTATAGAGAAGGTAGAGCTATGTGCATCATTCATAGGCTCCTTATTTATCTCAAGATTGGTTGGTTCAAATAATTGTGACACAACTATTATGACTCCATCCTTGTTATTATTGATCATAGTGGAATTCTTATTCCTGAAAGCTTCCACATTATTTATTTGAGGATCCTTAGACTTTTCCATGATGGATGTTTGAGAAATCATTTGATAAATGATTAATGATTTTCATTAATTTATTATCCCCATGTCAATCCTCATAATATATAATAATATTAGATTATTTTTAATACTCGTCGTTGATATAGATGTAATAACCTTTCTAATTAGAGAATCTGTCACCTTATTTTCCTTACTGGGATGGTAGTGGATTGAGCCGTCAAAATCAATGATGAGCTCTAACCATATTCACTAAAACATATTAATCTCATTCAATGAAAATATATTTTTTATAATTTTTTGATCATTATATGTCTCACACTTCTTCCCATAGATATAATTCCACTATATTTTCAATGAAAAGATCACTGATTCAAAATATAGTTCTTGCATGTGATAGTTTTTCTCATGAATTTTTAGCTTATTGGAGGTGTAGGCTACCAATTTAACATTATTCATCATCACATAGTATAATACCTTCTTTAAAGAATAATTTTACACCATAAATAGTTCTGCACTTGAAGTTAATTTGAGTACTGGTGCAGTTATTAGCCTCTTTTTGAGATCCTTAAATTTTTCCTCACATTTTTTTGTAAAAAAAACATGAGTTATTTTCTTGTTAGATTAGTCATTGTGTTTTATAATCATGAGAAGTGATTCAAAAATACTCAATAATATGCACCTATACCCAGAATGTTGTGGATCTCTATTATAGATGTTGGCCTCTTCTACTCTTTAATTTCATTTATCATCGACGGGTCCACAGATATTCCTTTTATAGTGATAAAAATCCGTACTAATAATACATGTTTCCTCTAGAAATCCCTTTTCATTTACATTTCATAAATATTATCAATTTGACAATTCATAAGCATATTATTTAATTTCTCCTCATGTTCTTCCTTCCCCTTGGAATATATAAGAATTCCATTGATAAATACTATCACAAATTTTTCAAGGTAATGTCTAAAGACACTATTCATTAAAATCCCTGAATAATTCTATATAATTATTAAGTCTGAAGGGAATCGTTATGAACTCATAGTTTCCATACCTTATTCAAAAATAATTCATGGTAATATCTTACTTACTCAATATTAATTGGCAATATCCCCACTAAAGGTCCAACATTGAAAAATATGTATCCCCACAGAGCTGATAGAACAAGTCATCTATCTATAGAGGGGTTACTTTTTCTTTATTATGATTTTATTAAGCTCACAATAATCATGGTAGAGGCACATTGAGCCATCATTTTTCATAACCAAGAGGATTGTGCCCCCCATGGTGAAGATCTCGGGCATATAAAACCCTTCATTAGATTCTCCTAAAACATCATCTTCATCTTTTCTAGCTCAACCATGGCCATTCTATAAGGTGTCTTGGATATAGATAGGGATCGATGAGTAAGTTCAATCGAGAAATCGACATCTCAATAATGAGGAATATTATGATATTATTCACAGGATATCATTGTAATCCCTCACGATAGGTATATCATTGAAATTTATAATTTAATTTTCCTCAATAATTTAATCATGATATGATGTATCAAATGGTAACTTTACTAAATATTATAATTCTGATGAATATTTATCTTCTTCTTTAAAAAAATTTATGTTTTGAGGATACTATGGGACGTAACGAGTGATATACCTTTCCCAAAAATAAATTTTTTTCTTTTTATAAAGATAGCCAATCCATGCCAAAATATCATTGAACTCCACCATGGGAAGAGTCAAAATATTTTATGGGTAGTTCATTTCATAAAAAATTACTAGTGAGGAGTTACAAACCATTAATTCAGCAATTCCCCCATTTTTTCTCAAAAATAACTCAACCTCCATATTTGATGGTGGTGTTTGAATAATTATGCTAAACATACATTATATGAATGAATGTTTAAATCCATAATCAAATAACATGTTCACTATTCTTGAATGAATTACTAGCGTACATGTAAGCACCATGTTGTCAAGCTCCACCTCAGTAGTAGTGATATAGAAGACCGTCATTGTTGCCTTAGAGTATGTTGTTGATTAACTCCATAAACACTTGTCTTTGAGGAATTGATTGCATAATCCACATATTAATTATAGTTGTGACACTACACTATAGGATAAATGTTAATATGAACCTTATGTTCATCCAAATTAGTAGAATTATTCATATTACTCTAGTAGTTCTTATCCAGGTGTCCCATTCATCCATATTGGAAGAACTTCTTGGTTTCCTTTAGATAATTTCCATGATGCTTCCTCCAACAATGATTAAAAGTGGGATGTTTTTTCTTCATTCAATCAGGGGATTTATTTGATGATCCACTCCTATTAGAATCTATTTTATAATTTTTTCCACTGGTCCTATTAGACCATTGAGAGTCGTGGATCTCAATTTCATCCTTGAGGACACAATATAAAATCTTCTCAATGTTGTTGAATTATCAAATATACTATTTTTTTACTCATCATCATTCCTCTAAATAAGATATCCACCTGACTTTTTGTGTTCTGGATAAATCTTGAAGCATATATTTTAGGCCTTTTAAGGTTGTAATCATACTCCCCGATAGACTCATCTTCCTTTTTTAGAACTTTGTGTAACACTCTATCTATAATGAGAGGATGTGTTTAGGGAAAATATTTATTTCCAAACATTTTCATAAATTCATCCCATTCCATGGAATCCATTTCCTCATAGCACTTTATATTCTTGACCAATGTCCACCACTGATCATCTTCCCCATCAAAATGATAGACTGCCAGCATGACATTATCTTCGTCCCATTAGTGAAATATAGAGAATATCTGTTCAAGGGAGTTATTCCAACATTTTATGAGGAGGGGATTGGAAGATACACTAAATATGGTATGGCATTCTTGTATGAAGGAATTTATAGAAAATATACCTTTCCATGGGGGAGGAGGGAGTTCCACATGATTAATGTTATTATGAATAACTTGTTACAGCTGAGCAAGTACTGTTATGATGTTTTGAGAACCTACTACCATTATATTTGGAATATCATTAGGGTAATCTTTACATTCCATGTCACATTTTTATTTTTTACGTTTTCTAATATTTTACACCATTACATAAAATAATTATGCTCAATGAGGGGGCTTGAATACTTTTCTATTAAATTAAAAAGGAAATATTAAATATAAAAGGATAAACTTAAAAATGAAAAGTATATCAGAACATGTTATTACATTGGTTTTAATATAGTTTATCCATGATATATTTCTTAACATATATTCATATGGTCTCTTTTTTTGTTCCCATAATTATGGATCATAATGATCTTATAGATTTAACAATGCATATCCCTAAGGAGTGTCAAATCCGGTGCCTAGTATGTCCCATTATCAGATACTTGGTTACCCTGAGTGTGGCCCAGAACACATTTTTTGGGTTTCTACTGCAAGGTACATATCTTCTATAACTACATCCACTTGTAGTATACAGAAATAGATATATTTGGATGATAAACCACTTACTCTATACTATTCAAAATTTAGGGATGTTTTCATATACTTAGTCTTATCCATAATGTTCTTACAAAAGTGATTTATTTATAATATCAAAAAATAACTACACCATCCTATGATACAATCTATAGAGACCATATCCTTTTAGACATATCATTTCATGATTTTAGGTATAATTAATCATCAGATTTCAACCCAAAATCATAATGTCTAATATCTTGGTAGACTAGGTACATAATTAAACATCATAAAAGAAAATTTTATTTAATCTGCATATTGAGCTCTAAACATACATTGTGACAATACATCTACATAGGATATCATACGGATTAGATGAAAAAGGGATGAGATAGAAGCCCGGTAAGGGAAGAAACATAAGAATAAAGCATAACACTTGAGTATGAAGGCATTAATTAATGATATAAGATGTATTGTAGATGATTAAACATAAGGAATAACCAAATTTAGAACACTGGATGATATAATCATGAAATCTATTTAGGTTGATAGGAACAGAAAACATTTCATTATCATGAGTCAAGGCCAGTTTCACATAGAGTAGAATGAGTCCAAGCTAACCACCGAGATTGTTCCACATGGAGAACGAGTCAAGGATAACCACCAAGACCATTGCACATAATGTCTCATGATACTAAAAATTACCCAATGAATTGGAGATCTATCTAGGTGTACCCATCATTACATGTTCATGAATATATTTTCCACATAACGAATCATACAAAATAAATCATACATAATCATAAGGTAACCTCTAGAAAGATGGGGGTATCATAATCATGTCATAAAGCATAATGAATGGGTGTATCCTAAAAGTGTCCATGAATTATTGAAATTAAAACATACATAAAAATTAATAAGGAAAAACAATAATATATCATGGTATGTTATGTCAAATACATGTGAAAATTGTAAGAGGAGTATTTGAAATATTTTAGAATTAAATCATTTTGGTGAAATATTAAGGATAATACTAAAGAGAATTTAAAATAGAAAAGTGAATATTATTTTATATAAATTAATAAGTTAACCAAGAATGTTTTAATAATAAAAATAATGATTTTATAAAAAATCTATGGTTTCTTAAAATATATAATAGTCTTCAATTGAAATTTTGTATGAATTTGGGATATTCCTTTAAATTGGGCTTGCTAGTCGAGAAGAATTATGATGTGAACCACATAAAAATATATATATCCTCAAATGATAATGAATAATGGATCATTATACCTGAGTTTTGATAATATAATCATCATTTATAAGGTTTAAATAAAAATAAAATATAACATCATTCATGTAAAAAGCAACATAGAGAAACTCGAAAAAATGGAGATTTAGTTAGAATCCCTTACTTTAAGTATGAAAGTTTTCTTCACTAGATCATAATGTCATGGATAATATAATTATATTCACAAATTAATACATATAGAACCGATTAAAAATTAAATAGATTTATTATAACCATATCGTGTTCATTCAGGGCATTTCTGATGCCTTGAGATGTTCTATTTCATTGTATGGTGGTACTTGTTTCTTAGGTTTTATTGATTGTTTAATTAAAGAATTGTATGGATAATCATGTAAGATGAAGATGTATGCCTATAATTTAAGTAATAAATTATTATAAAATCAATATATGATTAAATGTTTAAAAAATTCATTTATTTATATGGATTGAGGAAGAATAATTATATAAAATTTTAATGATAACCATTTGCGTTAATAGACAGGTTTTTGATCACAACACATTCATTTTGATTTATAAATTAATAAAACGTGTACAAAATGATACCAAAACATTTAAATAGGACATATTGTATACAATAAAGTATTATTCAACCATAAAAATGGTTTGATGACCATAGTTGAAAATGGTTATAGAAATTAAAAACCCTTCGCCCTTGAATGAGATAAATTAACACCTCTCAGATGGTGTTTCCATTTCTAGTATAAAATGAGTGAAAATGAGAGCTGATGTTGAATTATTGCATTGGGAATACATAATTACATTACATTTATGGTACTATAGTTATCACACCATTTTGATTAGGAGAGGTGGGGATAAAAAATCATACATAGGAACATGAAAAGAAATTGAAAGAAAGAGGAATAGGGTTTTAACTATTGTTTACCTTATATTTAGAGCCTCCCTAAGGGATTGGTTTTTGGTATTTGGTTATGAAATAAATATGAAAGACATAGAAGAGAGGCTTGGGGAGTTTCTATAATATATAATTCATTAGTTTATTATTTATCTCCAGACCAGAAATAGTGTGGAATATTTTGACTAAAAACTGTAATAAGTGGATGTTATTTTTAACTAATGAAAATTTACATAATCAACGAGTCAATCATGATGGATAAATTCATTTATATAGCATATTTTACAAAATATCAAATATCACTATTCCTTAAAATTCAATTATTTTAGAAAAATTCAAAAAAATTGACATTAACAACTTTTCTAAGTGTAGAATCAAAAAATTCCATCTATTTTTTTGAAAAGAATTATCTAAATTTTAGAAATTAAAATTTTAATTAAACTTATAATTTACATGAAAAATAAAAATTTTAAATTTAAAAGAGCTTTTTAAAAACTTTTAAATTATAATTAAGGCATCATAAAATTATATTATAATAATAAGACATCAAAATATTATTTTATGAATAATTTTTATGAAAATAAATATTCATTTAATTTATTAATCTAATCATAAATTTTTTAATAAAATACAACATACCAAAAATACCAAAACTATCATATTATCACTTATTAGATAGATAAATTTTATTTATACTTCATTAGAAAGGACAATATTCACATTGCTAATTTACTATTAATAATGGTTGTATTACTATACATAAGGGTAAAATTACTATTCATACATGTATGTTACTAGTGACCAAAAATTATGTGTGTCTTATCAGACTCTAGACATCATATTAATTGTAATATTTTTTTTCAGATTTCCAAAAATCAAATCACAGAAGCTGAAAAATTATGTTTAATGTTCATATAGTATTTTGTAGTTCATTTATGCATGATGTGGAATTGTTTTGTGATTTTATGTGCTTATTATATATAACATAATTATAGGAAGGTCATTTCCATTGATTAAACATTGGTTTGTTACCGTAATTATATCCAGATTATTATATTTATAGCTATAATCAGTGAACAATTTTAAAATTAAATCCATAAAAAGTAAAATAATTCAAAAAGATTTAAATTATAAAAATCCGCTCGAGCCCGTGAAAACTACATAATGAAAAATGAATGCATCATGGTAGATCAAATCCATTATATCATATAATTATAATACAATTCTTTTCCATGAGAATAAAAATTCAACTAGAAAATAAAATAGAAAAATGAATATTAATAATATAAATATCACAGGAGATATGTCTTAAAAAATGATATCCATATAAATATAATTAAACTAACACATTATAAATAGATATATATAATTACATGACATCAATAATTATAAAAATTCACCATATACCTGACTACCACAAGAATATAATAAATGACTATCCACCAGAAGAAACTAAATAATAAAAGATCATTTATGATACCATTCCCCCGACTAAATAAGGTCTTGAGTGATGAGTAATATATAAATTGAAATATGTAAATCACAAACCCAACTAAAGACTATATCAAATCCAAAGTGATAGTGTAGAGAGTTAAACATGTTTGAGTCAATAAGTTTTTCCTTATGTCTTTTTGATTCCTTCTTATTTGGAAAATCACAAACACTTTATAATTAAGCAAATCTATATTTTACTCCTCTATGGAAAATTTCCTTCCTTAACAAAATTTACCCTAACCTAGATTTCCTTATACATATCAATATTTTTTTAAGTATAAAAATCAGATTCATACATAAAACCTCGGAATCATATAATAGATAGAGATGAAGCATTCTTTTTTAGGTTCCAAATTCTGGATACAGACTCTAATGAAGTTCCACTCCGAATTCCGGATACGAACTCTCATTATGTTCAAATCCAAACTTCTATGAGTTCGACTCCAAACTTCTATGATTTCGACTCCGAACTTCTACTAGTTCGACTCTGAACTTCTACTAGTTTGACTCTGACCTTTTACAAGTTCAACACCAAACTTCTTCTAGTTAGGATCAAAACCATTACTAGTTCGACTCTGAACATCTATGAGTTCGACTACGTACTTCTACTTGTTCTACTCTGAATTATGTATGTTCATATTCTGAATTATGTTGAATCCATAATTCGAATTTCCTTAGAAATGCGACTCCAGATTTTTACAGAATTCAGGTTCCGAATTCCTATTAAAATAGAATATGAATATCTCTTTATTATAGACTCTGAATTCCATTTTGGTTAAACTCTGAAATATTATTTTCTTACATTCCAATCATTACTTCTGATTATGCTTACACTTGTTTCATTACAAAATGATGATGTGATTTCAGTTATTGACTAACCATTGGTTGAGTGACACGTGTACAGGTCCCTCTAAAATTCAAGGAGAAATATGATTGTTGGAGGAGGGAGCTGACCATTGGAGCTTTGCCTATAAATAAGATCTCATTTGAACGTGCTCAAAACTTTTGTAATTTCGGTGATCAAAACAACCTGATGTGATTTCTAGAGAGAGAGTGTCTCTTGTCAACTCTCAAAGCTTCATGTAGAAAGTTTTAACATCTTGTTCAAACATTTCCTTGAATAGACTTGCATCATGCGACTCCGATTGTTTCTGATTACAATAAAGGGCTTTCGGGGATAGGAAGACAGAGGTTCCAACACCTTGAAGTTGAGGGATTCCTTGCTGAGGAAGACAGAGGATCTGACTACCTTATAGTTGAGGGCTTGTGGGGATAACAAGACAAACACTGATCTTCGTATTGAGGGCTTACCCTCGTGTGGGTAAGATAGAATTTCTTGAAATTATAAATCAAGGTATTATTATCCAAGGTTGTTGGATACCCTTTTATATGGGTTAAATGAGTTATTCTTTGTTACGTGTAGTTTTACTACTTGTTTTTTCGCTTGATTTTGTATGGTAAGGAAAGTATAACTTCCTTATACTTCCTTACTTGTACTCTAATATAGTTAGATTCTATACACTTTAAGGTAGAATCTTAATCCTAGTAACTTTTGTTAAGATCCTTTTTCAGAATCACTATTCTGAAATCTAACAAGTCTTTAGTGCTCATAGAGGTCTTGTAAATTATCTTGTTTAACTTTGTTAAACATAACCATTTTGAAAATTCCCTTAATGTATTTTAAAAGGTACAGTTTTCCCCCCTATTGTATCTGAGAATATCATTCTTATTTAGATCCTACGTTTGGTATTATAGAGTATATCATACTCAGATTTGTACCATCCTAAAAATTGGTATCATAGGATATGAACTAATATCCTTTATCAATCTAACAATTGATTCAAATTTTGGTTCAATCTAAATTAATCTCACGATTAGATTCAGAAGAGAATTCTCAGATTTACTTTTTCAGATTCATACTTTTTGGAATATATTTTTTGGAATCATAAGTTCGGATTCACTTCTTCTTAGTGATACATTTTTTTCCTTGCTTAAAATATTTTCTCTTGTTTACAAACTTATACTTCTAACAAGTTTTTGTATCAAATATTTTCTTAAGGATGACAGGTTTTAATTTTGGTTCTATTGACTACTTAAATCCTACCAGACCACCTATCATTGATGGAAATGATTATGAATACATGAGAGATCGTATGAAGACTTTCATTATCAATACCGGGGTAGATAACATTGTCATGCTTACTGGGGGATAAAAAATTCCTGATAAGGAGGTTAGTGCTTTTACTAATCAAGAAAAACATGATTACCAACTCAACTATAAGGTACACAATACTTTATTGTGTTCAATGACTAGGAACATATATAGCCAAATTTCTCCTTGTGAAACAGCTAACTGTATATGGAAGAAACATGAAGTTACACATTTTGGTACATCCAAAGTCACATAGACAAGAAGAGCTATGTTGAGAGCAGAATACCATGGTTTTAATTTTCCTTATGGATAACCTATAAGCAAAGTACATCAGTGGTTTATGACTATTGTGAACAGATTTCAACTTATGGGAGAGAAAGAAATAGATGATGAAGTTCTTGTGGATAATATTATGAATATCATTCCTAATGAGTGGGAATCCAAGAGGACAACAATTGATGAGAATATAAAGGTTACTTAAATTTCTCTTGATGAACTATTTGTAACTCTTCTTCAACACAAAACTAGAATGAAGAGAGATGCTGACAACATAAAGAAGAATAATGGGAATGGTATTGTTGTTTTTACTACAACTTCAAATCACATTAAAGCTAAGACTCTTAAGAGAGTAACAAGATCCAAGTCTAAGAAGGTTACTATCCCATCCGAATCAAGTGATATTGAAGTCTCAGAAAATTAGTTAGCTAATCTTTCTCAAAGAATGAACAAGATAGCTGGTCAAAGAAATTTCCAATCCAAGTATAAGAAGAAGCAAAGGAAAGATAAGAAAGATTTAGAGGTCACATGCTATGAATTCGAGAGAAGTGGACACATAAGACCTGATTTAACTATGCTTAAAAATAACAAAATAAAATATAGGCATTCCGAAAGGAACATGAAGATGTTCTATAAAGCTAAATCTAAGAAAGTCCTGAAATCTAATACTACATTGAGTGCTAGCTATAGAGACTCTTCAGAAAGTGAATCTTCAGAATATGATTCATTAGTTTAGAATAATATGGGAATCATTGCTACTACCTCTTTCCCACATACATGTATTATGGCCAAGGTACACTCTGCCGAGGCTATAAAAAATTTATCTTTTGATAAGAATCACTATTCCGAAAATAGTATTTCTAATGAAGATACTTCATCTTCAGAAAATGAATAACCTTCATATAAAAGAAGTATCTAGATTTCTCAAATTACTTGAAGCAAAAAATTGTAAAATTTCTACTAAATTAAGAAAGGCAAATACTGGGGAAGAAATTCTCACAAAAAAGATTTCAGATCTTACTTCAAATCATAGAGATAAAGAAAAGATTTTAGAAAAGCTATCTAAACACCTTGAGAATGAAAATTCTGATAAGGAAGAACTTTCTAAAGATCTTAAAAATTCTATTCTAGATATGAAATTTTTTTAGGAAAAATCTCACTCTAAGGAAATGATTCCTGAGGATAGGAATTTAGTCATCAGACTAAAATCCGAAATATTTTCTCTTAAGATGATTTTTGAAAAATTTACCTCTGGGAAGGAAAATTCTGACAAGATTTATTCTCAAATTAAACCTCACAGAAACACTACTGGAGTAGAATATACTCACCAAAAACTAGTAATCAAAAACACCTATTTTGTTCCTTCTAAAGCCCCTTTTTGCACAATGTGTCAAAGTTGTAGGCATTGGAAGAAATACTGTTCTTTGAATAGAGTTCAATCTCTTGGGTTTTATAAAGCATATTTTTCTAAACAAATGTGGATACCCAAAATTTGTTTATCTAAAATTTCCGGATCCGTGCACGTCTCGATTCCGAAAACCTAACTTGTTTCTTATTTTCAGGAAAATAGGTAATGTACCAAAATAAATACTTGGTAAATGGATAGTGGATGTTCTTGACACATGACTGGCAACAAAACCTATTTTGAAAAGATTATCAAGACGAAAGGAGGAAAAGTATCTTTCGGAGATAATGCTCAGGGAGAAATTATTGGTATAGGTAACATCGTTCTTCTTGAAAAAACATTGATTTCAAATATTTTGTTTGTTAAAGGTATTAAGCATAACTTCATCAGCACAAGTCAATTATGTGATGAAGGATACCTAGTGAATTTTAGGAATGATAATTTCTTAGTACAAAATTCCAGGAAAGAATTTATTCTTTCTTCCCATAGGCAAGATAATGTATACAATTTGATCATAGAAGACCTTAGGAGCAAAGACATACCTTTCCCTAGGGCAATGGATGATCATTATTGGTTATGGCACAGAAGGTTAGGACATTGTAACCTTAGGATCTTATGCAAACTCTCTAACAAAGGTTTAGTTAAGGATCTACCGAAGCTTAGATTTGATTCATCAAAAGTTTGTGATCCTTGTAAATATGGAAGGAAACATGAAAAAGGTTTTAAATCAATCGGTGAAGTCTCAACAACTGATGCACTATAGTTGTTGCACATGGATCTTTTTGGTGCTACACAAACTGGAAGTATTGGGGGAAAGTACTATGTATTTGTTTTGGATTATGATTACACTAGATTTACCTGGGTCTATTTTCTAGAAAAGAAGTCCGAATATTTTTCTTATGTAAAAAGTTTTAGAGCGCATGATAAAAATGAGAAAATCCTTCCATTGAAAACTATTGAAAGTGATCATGGACAGGAATTTCATTGTTCTGATTTTGAAACTTTTTTTAGTAAAAAAGGTATTACTTACATCTTTAAATCACCCAGAACACCTCAACAAAATGGTGTTGTTGAGAGAAGAAATATAATTCTTCTAGAGAAAACTGGAACCATGTTGAGTGAGTATTCTGTTGCGAAACATTTTTGAGCTGAATCTGTAAGTACTGCTTGTTATACTATAAATCGAGTTTTGATTAGACCTCTTCATAATAAAACTTCATATAAGTTATGGAGTGGTAGAAAATATAGAATTTTCTACTTTAAGGTTTTTGTATTCAAAGTATTCATTCTGAATACTAAAGATAACTTACACAAATTTGCACCAAAATATGATGAAGGAATTTTATTAGGCTACTCCAAAAATTTAAAGGCTTAGAGAGTTTTCAACAAAAACACTTGAACTGTTGAAGAAATAGTACATGTAAAATTTAATGAAACCGATCCTTTTGTTTTGAAACAATCCCAACCTACATCTTTGGATGTATTTTCAAAAACTGATTATAAACCTTTGATAGAAAATTCTTCTGATAAGGAAAATGTTCAAGAAGATACTTCTGAAACATTTAACCCAGAATGTTTCCTACCCTATGTGGATGAATGGGTTTTACAAAATCCCAACTGGTCATTTCTAAAGAATCATCCCAGTGATAGTATCATTGGTGATGTAAATCAACCTGTATTATCTAGAAGTTCCTTAGGAAATGATGTAGATAATCTATCATTCCTTTCCCAATTGGATCCAAAAATCACTGATGAAACTTTAGGTGATGATGATTGTATTAATGCCATGAAAGATGAACTAAATGAATTCGAAAGGAATAAAGTCTAGACCATGGTTGAAAGACATAAGGAAACTTCTGTTATTGGAGTAAAATGGGTCTTTGGAAATAAATGTGATGAAAATGGAGTCATCATTAGAAATTAAGCTAGATTAGTTGCTAAAGGGTATAATCAACAAGAGGTAATAGACTATGAAGAAACCCATGCTCTAGTAGCTAGACTTGAATCTATTTGTATTCTACTTTCCTTTGTAGCATTTTTCAATTTTAAATTTTTTCAAATCGATGTGAAATGTTCTGGTCTTAATGGTTATGTTCAGGAGGATGTTTTTTTGAAAAACCGAATGACTTTGAAGATATAAAACATCCTGATCAGGGTTTTAGACTTACCAATGCATTTTATGGCCTTAAACTGCACCCACGAGACTGGTATGATAGACTTAAATGATTTTTTCTTCAAAATAACTATGTTACGGGAAATTCAGATCCAAACCTTTTTATAAATGAAGATAATTAAAATGTTTGGATTATTCAAATTTATGTGGATGACATTATATTTGGTTCAACTCAGAAATCTTTAACTGATTACTTAGCAGATCTAATGAAATATTAGTTTGAAATGAGTATGATGGGTGAGTTGACATTTTTCCTTGGTTGTCAAATTTCTCAAAAACTAGAAGTAATCTACATATCTCAAAATAAGTATATTAAAGATATTCTTAAAAATTATGGGTATGAAAACACTGAGAGTATAAGTACCCCTATTGGTACCTCAAACACACTTGATCTTGATGATACTGGGAAACAAGTAAATCAGACATATTTTAGAGGTGTGATAGGAAGTATACTTTACCTGACATCTTGTAGACCAAACATGATGTTTTCAATATGCTTATGTTCAAGATATCAATCCAATCCTAAAGAATCTCATTTAAAGGCAGTGAATAGAATTTATCTCTACTTAAAGAAAACCATGGATCTAGGACTATTTTATAATTCTGGAAATGATTTAGTTTTAAAGAGCTTTCCATATGCTGACATTGGTGGATGTAGAATGGATAGAAAAAGTACATCCGGAACATGTCATTTCTTAGAAGATTCATTAGTTTCTTGGTCAGGCAAGAAGCAACATTCTATAGAACTCTCCACTACTGAAGCTGAATATGTTGCAGCTGGATGTTCTTGTGCTCAAGTGTTGTGAATGCAACACACACTCATAGATTATGGCTTGATTTTTACTGAGACTCAAATTTTGTTCGATAAAACAAGTGACATTTCCCTTAGAAAAAACTTACACATCATTCTCGTGCAATGCACATAGACATTAGACATCACTTCCTTAGGGATCACACACTTAAATGAGATATCATTCATTAGTTTATCGGAACACAAGATCAACTTGCGGATATTTTCACAAAATCTTTTCTCTCTGATAGATTTGAATTAATTAAATAGAAGTTAGGAATGATAAATGTGAGGTAATCTTCCTTTATTAACGTCTTATAGAACAATTCTCCTTACAGTAATAAAATCTTTTTCATAGCGGTAGTACATTTGATTTTGAGTCTTTCAAAAAAATTTCATAATGAGTCATTAAATTTTTTTCATAATGAGTCTTTCAAAATTTTTCATAATGAGTCTTTCACATGTTTTCTTAATGAGTCTTTCAAAAAAATTTGTAATGAGTATTTAAAAAAATTTTGTAATGAGTCTTTCAAAAAAGTTCGTAATGAGTTTTTAAAAAAATTCCGTAATAAGTCTTTCAAAAAATTTTGTAACGAGTCTTTCAAAAATTTTGGTAATGAAATTTTCGTACTGGAAATTTTCGTAATGAAGTTTTCATACTGGAAATTTTGGTATTGAAATTTTCATACTGGAAGTTTTCATAATGATGTTTTCATACTGGAAATGTTCGTAATGAAGTTTTTGTACTGAGAATTTTCATAATGATAATTTTCGAAATGAGAATTTTCGTAATGGGAATTTTCGTACTCATATTTTTCGTAGTGTGTTTTTTTGTAGTGAGTTTTTCCGTAGACAAATTTTATTCCAGAAGAATATTTCCTATTACGAATAAACTTCCTAGACAATATAAAAGGTCTGACTTCCTTACTTGAGTTTTATTAGTCATTTTTAGTTGCTTGTAGATTATTTTTCTTATAAAATTTCTCAGATTCGTTTCTTCTTAAATCCGAATATTTTTGTTAAAACCTCAAAAGATCATATTCATGATTTCCTTGTGGGTATGATTTCAACCGTCAGATCAGATCAGAGAAATTCTCAACCGATATATTTCTTTTGGAAGCTGAAAGGTCAGCTCCATCACCTATACAAAAGGCACCCCCTTTTGTGTCCCACATCGATTTCAAGCTCTTGCGTGTTGAAGCTCTGCCTCAGTTCATAATGGTCATTCTGAATCTCTCAATGCTCCTTCATTCCGAATCTCTATAGAAGCCACTTCCCAAGATATGTCTACCATGAAGCCAGTTTCCAAATGGCAAGTTTACAGAGAAAGGATGGTCCATCCGATCTTTTACAAATACGATTCTATCATCTCCAAGAACATTTGAATGGATGGGAAGATTTATGTGTATCCACGACAAGTGATCAAGATGGAGAATATCCGGAGATACCTGTGGAATTATATGAATCGGAAAGCTTCTATGAGGAAGAGTGAAGAGAAAAGTTTCCTTTCATGTTTTATGGGAAGACATACAAACTTAATTACACCAACACAGCATGTTTGGTGGGGCTGGCATATGATGGAGAAGCTGAATTTTTCTCACATAAACTTTTGGATATGCAAGGAAGTTTTCTTAAGGTGAAGGCCTTGGAGTGTCCTAGGCTTCCTGATGTAATGATAGCCAAGATTGATCATCTATCTTCTAATAATCAGATAATTCATTTTTGGGTACAAGGATTCTTGGTTCTCAAAAAGGGTGATAAAGATACCTTGATGAAAAGTGATATATATTTCTTAGAATTATTGGTTAATCTAAGTAAAATCAAACTGATGAGTCATGTTCTTGTGACAATCTAGAATATCAAGGAAGGAAATTGGAGATCTCAAATCATCATGTATCCTGCCTTACTATCAAAGCTGATAGTTCATTGTCTGGATTCTTTCAAGATTGAATGTATGTCTAAGATTCAGAATTGCAAGGTTATGCTTGTTAGTGATGATACCTTGAAAAGAATAAATATGGCCTACTCCAAGGAAACAGGGGAGTTTTATAATTTTCCATAGGAAGAGGTTGAAACCAATCTGAAAAATGTAGAGAAGGCTGAACCAGTTAAGATGGTTTGTCAGAAGAGAAAATTGAAAGAAGTAGTTGCTGAAGACAAAACCCCCAAATTTAAATAAACTCAATCTGCACCTCCCAAGCAATAAACCAGAAAGCATATCTAGATGAGGTGGCTTATAAATATTGAGAAGATAAGGAGAAAAGGAATGAAGGGGATCCACAGTTCGGATTGGACCCTGCTGAGGCTAAGGCCTTAAGAGAAAAAGTTGTGTATGAGTTAGAGAAACAGACCAAAGAGAAAAATATGAAGAATAAGATGTCAGAGGAAGAGATTTTTCAATATCTCTTCAAATACACAGAGAGAGACTCTAAAGAAATTCCTGTTCTAGAAATTTTTTTTGTTCAACCTTTACCGGAGACCCCCAGGAAGAATAACTTCACTCCGGAAAAGTCCAAAGAGAAAGAGGTTGTTGAACAGGAAGTAGATAAAAGAGATAGTGGAGAAGAAGTGGAAGAAGTTGTTGATGAAATAGAGGAAGAAGAGGAAGTAGTAGAAGAAGAAGTAGTTGAAGAAGGAAGTGGTGATCTTGATGTCCAGATTAAACAAGTGAAAAATTATCAAGATAAGGCAAGCCTATCAGAAAATCCAGCTCTCTGAACTTTTGAGGCCGAGTCCTCAAATCTAGTCACTCTGAGAAAAGGAGTTGAGGAAGATGGTAAGGGAGATGATATTCAAGAAGAAAAAAAAGAGAATGAATTATATGAGGAAGTAAGATATGATAAGAATTATATTTAAGAAGGAGCACAGAAGGAGATACCAGATGAAGACAATATTTTTCAAGAATCTGAATCCGAGGAAGAATCTCCTGATGAGGTAGTTTCGAAAATTGATAAGGGGAAGAAAGTGCTTATGGACACCCCAAAAAAATATGTTATAAGAAAGACAAATGTTGGTGGTTATTCTAGAAGGAATTTTATGAAAATTGAAGAAGAACAATCCCCAAGCAATGTGTCGGATTCAGATTCATTAGCACTGGGTCATGAATTTGTTGTTGAGTCATTGAAAATGTTGGTGGACACCATTCTGATCATTCCAACTATAGACTCCAGATGCCAGATTTTTCAACACAGTCTGAATCAGAAGTCAGAATCATTATCTATGGTGATAGATAAGTGTGTGAATATTGAAGTAGATCATATAAATTTCTTTTCAAATTATGATGTTCACAGAAAATCATACAGCAAAATCACTATTCCGACAAACAAATTTGATGAAGACATGGAAGATTTTGATCATTTTTAGAGTGATGTTAAAGACACTTTTGACATCAAGGATTCAATGATAAACAATATTAAGGATAAGCTGAACATTGATAAAAATTCTCGGAATCAACAGGGCAGAGATTTGAATGGGAATCTTAACTCGATTGCTGAGAACTCGAAAGGGGAAAGAGATTTCCGGATTGAGTTTCAAGAGAAGCTGCAAAAGCAAGATGAGTTACTGAAGATAAAGGAAGAGGCCATGAAGGCTCAGATAGAAGTCTTGAAATATCAACAAGAAAGGATCGCATCTTTGGACAAGAAAGCTGAGGAGGATCAGAAAGATTTGAAGAAGATGAAAACCCTCTTGAAGAAGCTGATCCCAAAGGAAAAGGAAGACAAATAGACTCAATTCAATCTCTTATTGCATTTGATATTCCTTGTAAAGTATTTTCTAATTATAATAGAACTATTGTTGTTTTTTTCATGTATTTAGTAATATTTTAGGTACCAAATTTCTTTCCCATTCCCTTAAATTATTTTTTAAAATCAAAAAGGGGGAGAAGGGGAAAGAACTACACAAAACAGGGAGAAGGAATAATTTATAAGTAAAGAACTATCCTTAAGAAAGGTAGAGTTCTTCATTATGAAGTTTTTAATATCCAATGACAAAAAAACTCCACCATGGAAATTCATAATATAATCCTTAGTGTTCCTAAGCCGGGGGGGGGGGGTTAGTTGTATTCATCATCATCTAAAAACAAACAGAGATAAATTTTAATTTCAAAGTCTAAAGAAATTTTTCTAAGTTCTTATGTTCTTTTTAGAAATGTTGTTTGTGCTTTCCAAAAAGGGGGAAATTTTTTAGTTAATAAGGTTTTCCATAAGACTTTTCCATTACGTCTTTTTTTGAAAATCACAAATACCTTATACTAAAACAAATATATATTTTACTTATCTAAGGAAAATTTCCTTCCCTATTGAAATTTACCCTAACCTAGATTTCATTATATATATCAATATTTTTCTTAAGTATAAAAATCGGAATAATACCTAAAACCTCAGAATCATATAATAATTAGAGATGAAGCATTCTGTTTTAGGATCCAATTTCTGGATACGAACTCTAATGAAGATCAACTCTGAATTCCAGATACGAACTCTCAAAAAGATCGACCCCGAACTTATATGAGTTTGACTCCAAAATTCTATGAGTTCAACTCCGAACTTCTTTGAGTTTGACTCCAAAATTCTACCAGTTCGGCTCCAAGCATTTATTAGTTCGACTCTGAACTTCTACTAGTTCAACTCTGGAAATTTAATATTTCGACTCTGAAATTCTATGAGTTCGACTCTGAACTTCTACAAGTTCAACTCTGAACTCTGTAAGTTTCGATTCTGAATTCTGGTGAAACCGGACTCCAAATTTCCTTAAAAATTCAGACTCTGTATTTCTACAAAATTCAGGATCCCAATTCCTAATAAAACAGATTTTGAATATACCTTTATTATAGACTCAGAATTCCATTTTGGTAAGACTCCGAACTATTATATGCTTTCATTCCAAACTTCAGTTTTTCTTATTCTTACACTTGTTTCATTACAAAACGATGTCGTGCTTTCAGTTATTTTCAAACCATTGTTTTAGTGACACGTGTACAGGTCCGTCTGAAATTCAAGGAGAAATATAACTGTTGGAGGAGGGACCCGACCATTGGAGCTTCACCTATAAATAGGAGCTCCTTTGAATGTGCTCAAAACTTTAGGAATTTTGGTGATTAGAAAATCATGAAGTGATTAATAGAGAGGGAGGCTCTTATCAACTCTGAAAGCTTCGCGCAAAAAGGTTTAACAGCTTATTCAAATTTTTCATTGTGCAGATTTGCTTCGTGCGACTCTGATTGATGCTAATTACTATCACGAGCTTCTGGGGATAAGAATATATAGGATCCAACACCTTGAAGTTGAGGGCTTCCTTGGTGAAGAAGACAGAGGTGCCGACTACCTTATAGTTGAGGGATTGCATAGATAGAAAGACAAAAAATTATATTCATATCAAGGTCTTATCCTGGTTTGGGTAAGACAGACATTATTGAAAGTATAAATCAAAGGAACTTTATTCAAGGTTGTTAGATACCCTTATCTTTGGGTTAAAATAGTTATTGTTTCTTACTTTTAGTTCTACTACTTGTTTTTTCGCTTCATTTTGTATTTCTAAGAAAAGTATAAAATCCTTATACATCTTTACTTGTACTCTGATATAGTTATATTATATACTATTTAAGGTAGAATCTTAATCCTTGAAAATTTTGTTAAGTTCCATTTTCAGAATCACTATTCCAAAATCTAACAAGTCTTTAGTTCTCATAGAGGTCTTGTGAATTATATTGTTTACTTTTTTAAACATAACCATTCTGAAAATTCCATTAATGAATTTTAAAAGGTACAATTCACCCCCTCTAGTATCTGAGAATCTCATTATTATTTCAATCCTACGTTTGGTATTATAGATTATATCATACTCAGAGTCATACCATACTAACAAAAATACCTTTCACTTTGACGTTATGGTATGATATATAATCAATTGTTTTAGATTTGTAGAAGGAATATTCACTTATTAAGTATTTTATTGTATTCAAATTGAGATAAAGGGGTTTCTTCCCTAAATATATTCTGATGTTCAATAAATTGAGAGTGAGTAATGAAAATTATAATCATTCATTTGTAGTGGAACAAATTCCGATGTTTTCCACCGTTAAAATTAGTTTTATAGGGGAATTTATCGAATTACCAGAACATTTATTTAAGAATGTATAGTTAAAGAATCAATATAACTATATATAATAACAAACTCTTTGAAATCCTTCTATTATATGAAAAAAAACTATTGAGCTAGTCTATGTAGTTTTATCACAACTAATGAATCCTGGTGATCCCTCTAAGAAAAAATCAAACTGAAGGAAATATCTACCTCCTATGAATGATCGACATTATAATTCTATAAAATAGACCATTAGTACTTATGAAATCCTTATTTATAATACTCTTTAAGAATATTCCCTTTAATATCAACATTTATGGGGACCTCCACTATGGACATATGTTGGTGCATCCCCCAAATGGTTTTCCAGACAATTATGATGGGGTCATCTACATGGATAAAGTTATCCAAAAGAAAAAAAATTTAGTGCATTTATAATCCCATAATTTGAACAAAATATTTTTAACTAAATATTTTTTAACCCAATCCACATTAAATACACCAATTTTATTACATGTGAATACAATCACGGTGCAATATCACCACACAAGAATCAACCCAAAATAATAATAATGTTTTTTATAATGTTTTGTAAAATTTATTTCCCATATATTATATCAATGGGTGCATTAAAATCCCTTGTGTTATTTTGTCTACCATATTTATGCCTTTTAATAATTTGAGCAGATACATTATCATACCAACTCATGCATCCTTGCCAACCTCAATCCCCATTGCCCAACATAACATTCAACAAAGATATCTAATAAAACATCATCATGAACATACAAAATAGATAATCCTACTAATATGTTAGTGAATATATAATGTGATTTATTGAAGCCCACCTCTAATAGGCCATGGGTTGATGGCTGACAATAAGGGTATTAAGAACACAATTGGGAGGAAATATACGTAATAGTCCCAATAGTAGAAGAAACATCCTCTGATGCAAAAAAACCTTATAAATAAGTATTAGATCCACATAATATTTATACATTATATTTAATATAATTTAGATGAAAAAATGAAATAAAACAATAAAACACTCTTATTTTAGCAACTATAAACTCTAGTATCCCCAAAAAAACCCCACAAGAAAGCATCATCAGCTCCATCATCCTAACACACTTAATTTCCTAAAAAATGTGTTTTATATACACAGGGTGATCATAATAGTGTCCATTATAATATCATCACTAAAACCTTCCATGAAAATGTAATTGACTCATTAAAAATACATAGTGAATAATCATAGAAAAAACTCCTCACCTAATTAGGTATACTACGTTTCCTTCTTCACAAATGATATCTCTCCATATACTTCTTAAAAATAGTAACATCATATCAAACACACACGCACAGACACATGAAATAACTTTCAAAATGGCTCTGCATTCTCCAGGGAGCGCCTCTCGGTTCTCTCGGTGACAATTAGGGTTTTCCCCTGAAACCTCCGATAGCCGCAGTGGATCCTCTACGTGAGGCGTTCTCTAGTTTTTCTAGGACCACATCTCTCCCTTTTCTTTATTTTTCCTTTCGCCTTTTAGGGTTGATTTAGATGAATCTAAATTTGTGGTGTTCTGAGGCCGAAGATTCAATCTTCCTCCTCTACTGCTCTTTTCATCTTTTCTGTCTTGATAGACCCCATATTAGTCCAGTGTGATGGTTATGATGACGTCTTGGGATGGTGTTAGTGGTGTATTGGTTTTGGGCTTCAGTGTTTCTAGGTCGGGGTTTTTAGTGCCTATGGTCTTCTGCTTTTCTACGGTGGTAATAGTTTTGTTCATTTTTGTTCTTGGTCCTCGTGTCTTCTTAGTTATGGCGCTCTGGTTCCCTTTCGTGTCGTTGCCGACTTCTTTCATATAGCTTCTTGGGCCGGTTGTGCTGATGTACTCCTTGGCCACTCAACCTTCTCTGACCCCATGTTCCAATGAGCCTCCCCTAGTCGGATATGGCGCAGTGGATACTACGAGGTTTTGGGATTTGTTGTTTGATTAATGGGATTCAAGGTTGCCGTTGCTATGGGCATGAGTCCTTCGATGTCGGCGACATTGTATTTTGGCTTTGACTACTTTTTTGGAGAAGTTTCTGATGGTGAAAAGTAGATTGATTTGTAAGATGGTGTCCCTGTATGAAGATATTTTCAAGATTTGGTGGTTTTTCACAGTTTCTGTTGTGTTTGGTTATGGTTTTTCATAGCGGTGATGATGTTTTCTGGTGATCGGTTTCCTCCGGTATTCTTATGCGATGATTAATCGAGACTACGACGACGTGGTGATTAATCGGGGATGATGACGATGTGTTTGGAGATGATGATAGATGACGAGATGACTGATGTGTCAGACCTCATTTTGTGTTGTTGTATTTTTTAATCTAGTACTTTGAATTTGGCTCAGCGCTGTTGTATCCCGCCTTTTTCAAATCAAATAAAAATGTAATTTTCAGTTAATCACACGCACACACAAATAGATGTATACATATTAGAGTACCAATCTACTATTTTACCACTAAAATAGTCACCATAATCCCAATAAACCATGACCTATAACTCCCATTTATTCCTAAGACATCCTTTTAGTGGGTGGTCCTAGAATTAATCTACCTCATTACCACATAGAGCCTAAAATTTTATAATGGTATCAGACCATATTTCCCTGACATAATAACATCCTTCACCCTATGAAACTCATCTCATACACATGTTAATCATATAATATAAATAGGTAGTGTGATTAGAATTCACCAAAAACTGAATACCATTCATGAAACATCAACCCAGTATAGCACATTCATGATTAGTCTTGTAATATTCATAGTTAGTACAAATGAACTCAATGTATATTTTATCATAATCATGAAAAGCGTGAAAATATAGGTATAGTGTAAGCAATAGCTATTATATATAGAATTAGAACATACCCTATTATGCTAATCTATCACAGTCTATACATGTCAACATACATAGTTCTTATAGAGGAGGGAGCAATGTAGGTGGGGTAGAATATCATCTATTCACATAATAACCATGATATCATGAAACAAATTGAACCCAAGGCCGCTATAGGAAACGGTCACACCAATCAACATGGTTGATGAAGGGTAATAAATAATTGGATACATGGA
Source organism: Viscum album (assembly GCA_963277665.1). Lineage (NCBI taxonomy): Eukaryota > Viridiplantae > Streptophyta > Magnoliopsida > Santalales > Viscaceae > Viscum > Viscum album. The sequence goes on along the minus strand of OY728123.1, from coordinate 606,285,917 downwards.
CATATATATAACACAACCACACATGGGATAATATCATACACTAGACTGAGGATTTAGCTTCTATAAAATACAAAAACCCATATTTAATATATGGGGATAAACTTCAAAAATATCTCAGGACAAAATAAACAAAAGGATTGTCATTATATTTATCATGTAATCCTACAATAAATATTTATCTTATGAAATCATTTTTATCCTTGTTTTACGATTTTAAAATTCAATGGATTATATTTCTTTAATTACTAACATATAATTTACCGATTTCCCAACTATGATCATAAATAATTTTCAGAACTAGCTCATTGTTTTTTATTTATATACTTTCTACAATCAACTACCCTAATAGTGGTCTCAATTATAATTTATTTATCACTCTATATCCTGGATATTCAATGACTTGAATAATAAAATCTCAAGTGGATATATACGCAAAGGATGGAAAGAAAATTCATAAAAAATAACTCAATATTGAATTAGTCATCAATATAAACAAGTAAACAATTAATACCATATCATAATATGAATTTTAAATCCCAATATCCACCTAATCACAACAATTGATGTATGAATGTCTCAATCTCAATCTATTTCATCTCTCCCAATTTCATCCATTACACCATAATCATCGCTACACCCTAGAAAATATTTCACTCCCTTTATCAAATAAATCAGTCATACTAGTCTAAATATAAAATAAAAATAAGGTATCAATCTTATAAATGAATGGAATAAAGGATAGTTTCCACACAACAATTCAATGGGAATCGAAGGAAATAAAAACAATGAACACTAGCCCATATAAATTATTCCATGAATTACAACAACTATAAACATTTATTTCTATTAGTATAAATTTTCATTTACATGATTTAATTGTTGTATTGTTCATAAATATGATTCAATAATGAAGAAACCATAAAAAATAGTAGCTAATAGAAATTATAAATATATTAATTACATGATAAAAAATAATTTTCATATGAATGAAAGTAAATAAGAAAAAATGTTCATTAACTTCTCACCATTAATTATCATATTATTTTATAAAATATATTTAATTCTTCTCTAATTCTTCCACATCAATTACAATCAATGGTGAATAATAGTGGAAATAATCTACATAATATGATCTAAAAAGTTTTATTACTTTATGTTCATTATAATGGGGAATTTTTACTAATTAAAATTTTTATAAACATTACTATCATTCCATATCTGATTTATTATTTGAAATTATTGCTATGATGATCTACGAATCGAAGATAAGAGAATCATAGCTAGTAGACCCCATTTTATTAAAAATCAAGATAAATAATGATAAAATAAATGATCACATTCCAACCTAGTCAAAGATCATATTCTATTATATATGTATTTTATGTTCTCAAATTTGGCCTCAAAAATTTAACTTCTTGAACACAAAAGAATGATCCCCACTCATTTAATTATTTTCATAGTTATTTTACATATTATTTACTATTTAATGATGACCACTCATTTTTTATATTTAAATAATATTTAGTAATTATATACATAATGTTTTTATAATCGAAATATGTTTCATACATTTTATCATATAAATATTTATTAGAAAAAGATAAAAATGATATTAAAAATATTCTCTAAAGGTCATCTATTGGTTTATTTTTCTATTTTGGTTTCATATATCATGATATAGATGCCATCATATAGTATTTTACATCATAATAAAACCAATTTTTTTTAAAGAATCACTATAATGAAATGTATTTCTCATTCCATGATAGAAAAGATAATAATTTTGTGTTAATACATTTTTTTATTTCATGAAATTATTATTTTTAATCCATCCACATGAATATAACACCCATTAGATTTTCCATGGTTATTGTGTTAGGTAACTAAGCATCATTTTATATAAACCTGGGAAATAAATCACTAATCCATGAAAACTATGTTTTTGATTGTATGATTAAGTCAAGGAAATTCATTCACCACATTATTTTTAGTTGGATTAATTATTATGAATCCTATTATTATAATATTCTAATGGATCGAAATTTGTTACATTTAAACTATCTTTTAATAATTTTTCTGTTAAAATTTATTTGATATTATAGTTTAGAGAGAATTCAGAAAAATTATTTATAACCCTCATGCCTTTTAATATATATTACAATTTCAAAAATAAATACAACCAAATATTCTTCTAATACTTATCCAAATACGCTATTATTGAAATCAATAAACATTTTAGAGACATTAACTAACCTAAATAGTATAACTACAAACTCATGATGGCCATAAATAATTTTAAATTAAATCCTGATAATATTTTTATTAATTTCCCTCAACTAATGTTATCAATTTTTTTATATAAATATTTGAAAATTATTTATATTTCAAGTGATAAAAAAACAGGTTATCTATGTGAGTAAATGTATAAATTTTATTAATTAAAATGTTATTAATTACTCTATAATAAATTATAATCCATAATTTTTTTTACTAAAAAAAGTGTTGCATCACCACAATGTGACATGATAATATGAATGAAAAAGTAACCAAGAATCTCTTATAATAATTTATAATATTTTATTTATCTATTTTAGATATCTTTATGTGTCAATGGATGCATGAACAACACCACACTTTATCAAAATAAATGATTAATAAATGTTTTACATGATTAAAAAAATTATGACCACTAGAATTAAATCAATCATTAATTGAGAGAATAATTATACATCATAATAAAAGGTTCATCAAATTTAATTTATATGTAATTTATAGATATAATTTTATTTACCATGATTTGGTAATTCATTCTTCATTGACGATTTAGTAGGAAACTATTATCATAACATCATTTCATTAGAGGAACCAAGGGAATATTCCCTATTGTGATTATATATATATGCTACTAAATAACCTCTGATCATCACCATATAATTATCCTTGTTTATTTATGGATGAATCTAATTCTCCTGATGTACTCTATTAAACATAATGGAATCAGTCATGTGAAAAAAAGATTCAATCTACTGTAGGAGGATTATTTTATTTTCATTCATCAAATAATTCTAGGGAGGTATCCCTATAGGTCTTCAGAGGATTTTCTATATAATATATTTTTCAAAATTATATAATAACACTGTATTTTACAAAAAAAATTATTTGTTTTTATATAGTTCATGGGATAAAAAATAAAAAATTGTGCAGTAAGGCTTAATATTTTTTTAATATTTAGAAAACCCCATGTGAAATTAATAAGAATACTATTATTATTTAGTTGAAATTAACTAAACTAGATAATAACAAAAATATAATTTACCAAAAAATTAAATTAATATATTATAACAAAATATTTAATATTTAATTTCACACATAACACAAAAATATAGCCCACCATTCGTCCTTTATATTTATAGGACCTTGAATTAGTAACAAAATAATTTTTAAATATTCATTTATCTAAATGAATTAATATTTTTTATATTAGGAATAAAATAAAATACAATTTTTTTATTAATGTAATTAAATAAATAATTTCATTGAGGAAAAATATATATTAAATATTAAATTAACATATATATTATTTCAAGTAACTAGTGATAGAATATTTCTTAGCTAACCAACATTAATGATTGTTAAATAAAATAAAGGAATTATAATTACTAACCAGTTAAATTCAAATGGGATATATGTGATATTATGAATACAAATAGTATGTGGCCATCAAGGCCCCATTGGCTAGGAAATTATGTTATATTACCCAAATTCCTTGGTTAGTGTATACAATAATGTCTTCGATCCTATAAGAATGATGTTAATGTGAAAATAACAAGAATCATTCTATGAAAATATATTTTATAATATAGTCAATTTTTCTAAATATCTATATTAATAAATATTTCATGCTACTTCCATTAACAAATATTTTTGGTGTCTCATTTTTTAATTTTAGAAAATAACCTTCCTGATAGCACCACCATGTTCATTGATATATTCATATAGTTCAATTCCCATCAAATGGTCTGTGATACAAACTAACATTATGTACTATAAAGGTTAAATCATTTCCCACATTATTCATTAATGAAATATTAATAGCGACTCAGCCCACAAGTTCTACCTCTCTATAAGAGAGTATTTTCATGGTTTTCATCAATATGTAATAGTTTGTGAGTTATGAAATATATTAATTGTAATTGTAAATATTAATTATCATAAAAAACAACGAAATTGTGGAATATTCAATAACCCATAAAAATATGGATTTCTAGTTTGAGATTCATGCTCCCATAATTTCATGTGCTAATGATTACAAAGGGAATACACCATCAGAAAGTGTCTTCAGGTACCATAATCCTCTACCCCTGATAGATCAAATCATTTATTTCCTATAAAATAATATAATCATATTAAATAATATATGTTTATGAATATATTCATTTAACTACTAGGATCTAGTCATTGTAGGAAACATCTATGTCCTTTTAGTATGGAAATTACCATTAGGACATTTTCAAAAACAATGTCATATATAAGAACAATAATAATGTGACAATAAATTTTCTTTGTTTCCAAATACATGAATATAAGTAGTCATTAATTTTCTAAAATTTGGTTAAAGGGAACCAAAACCAATATACTTTCACTTTCACTAGATCCAACAATTAATAAATTGTAGTCTACATTCTCTCAAATTATGATCATGGTTATATTGAGAATAGTATTTAGTCAAGGGGTTTTCCACGTATTCATACATGGATAATGGTCACATACACATCACCCTTTTGATAATAATACCTCATGAGGTGATACGTTTAAATAATGAACTTTTCCCATTGATGTGACCTTTTATGCTTTTCCAGAGCACCCACTATGGTATTATCAAAATAAAATGTTATAGGATATAAAATTATAGGCCCCACATAAATATCTTATAAAATGTTCCGAATCCAAATGGGTTATTTGGATACATCAAAAACCTTAATATTCTCAGTCACCAGTGTTGAATCAGAAACAACTAGTTTCATTGAACACTTCCTTCTCACAACTCATCTATTAAGACTAAATAAATATCCTAATTTTTAATTTAGATTATTTTAGTTTCTTTTGATAATATAATCAGTATACCCTATTATGTTTAGTTCCTTATACCCTCTATATACCGAGAACATATCCATATTATACCTTAGATATATAAGGATAACCTCAACAACAGACCAAGGTATTACAAATCATGACATACATGTAAACATGATTCCTCCACACATTAATATGTGATTCTACTTATTATATATATATATATCATTGTGTCTATAGACACATTTTCATAGAAGGATATATACCATGTAACATGAAAACCAATCCTATATTATATTTTCCCATTATAAATTTCTTTATTATCTTGTCAACACACTTTATTTTGGATACCCTAAGAATCCATTTGGAATAATAAAAAATGATCACGATTTCAAGGATATATAATTCTTCACCCAAATCGTTCATAGTGAATTAAATATGTATGTAGTCCTTAACTGACTATAAGACATTATTTCATTTAAAATAATTAATTATTAATAATTATATATTTCCAAGAATATGATCTTTCTTCCATTAAACATCTTTTAGATACATTGATCGCATTAACTCTTTATTAAATTAAAATATTTTATGGCATCATTGATCCAAAACCCCATTACCTTTATGAATTCTTTAACAAAAAATGGATTTCTACAATGTGAATATCTTAATGAAATTTCATGGAATCCAATAACATTTAGGTCATATCATATAGACATTTTTATAAATATATCCATTAAGGAAAACTGTTTTTCCATCCATATGTCAAATATAATTTTCATATAAATTTAATATAGCGGGTAGAATTATTCTGTATTTGAAAAATAAATCTAGAGAATTTTTTTCATCATATTTAATTCCTTGATTGTTTTTAAACATCTTATATACATGAAATTTTTTATAGGTACTGACTTTACCATCCATTTCAATTTATCTATTGAATACCCACATTTACTCAACGAGATTTATGTCAAATGAGGATATACAAGAACCCTAAATTAGTTTTGATACATAGAATCCATCATAAAATTCATATATTCATACCCTCATAAAGATTATCTTATCTCTATTTCCTCAGTATAGGTAATAAGAATGTTATAGTAAATAAATAATGAGTCCCCATGTTTAGTGGTAAGAAAACCATATCATTATGGTTCTCTAAAATATATTTTAGTCTTACATAGTAATTGTGATTTAATAATAAAATCATCTATAGGGACATATATATATTTTTCCTATAGAATATATTTAATATCTTAATCATCAACTTCATTGAAGTTATTCATTCTATGATTCTGTTTAAGAAATATCCTAGAAATAATAATGGATGACTTTAACAACTCATCAACGAATATACCATGTAAAAAAAGGAATGATTTTGTATTTCACTCAAACCATTCAACTATGGATTATAGGACATGCTAGTTAAGATATGACCCACACTCATATGTAATTCTCATAAATTCTCAGTTATGCTATTCACCTACTTGATAATATTGAAGACGCTTTATATTCTTAAAAACTATTTATTAATAATATACATTAAATCTTTTAATATCTCAATTTTTTTTATATAACTCATTTATTAAACATAACAATATCTACAAAAATTATCATCCATTGTAGTAGAAAAATAGATCCCACATCTGCTTTATAATGTAAATGGACTACACACATTATTGTGTTCTAGTTTTAGATGTCTATTTTATTGGTACTAGAATAAGTAGAATGTATTAGGTAGAGAATAAATAATAGATGAATTAGTACCCAATGATTAAGAAGAATAAGAAAGGATCCCCAAATTGCTAGCTAGAAATTATTTTTCCATTTGTATCAAAAAAAGAGGGTGAACTAGAATTATTAGACAAACTTAATCAAGAAAAAAAATGTTCTGTGGATTGTACTAAGGAATTGGTGTTGTAGGATGAAAGATAAGGATTTATAAAAATATCATACAATGAATATTCATCGTACATAAAGGATCTGATTGATGGATTTCAGATAGGGGATGAAGAATAAAGGTTTCATACCCACTATTGTTCAAGTAACATGCGAATAATAAGGAAATTTTGAACAATTTATCAATTTTAATATGTATAAGACATGAATGGTGTAAGAAAGTACGTTAGGAAGAAGATGGAGACTATTATTATTGGAAATATAAAGAACCTGGAAGGATATACATGTTGAAAAATGTCATTACAAGTCCAATGGATTCTAATTTATTTCTATCCCCCAACATAATGTGCAAGAAACCACACTTTATTAATGGATTATTTTCATGTAAAACCCCTATATTTAGTATCACTAAATAGTTGATAATCCATGTTCAAAACATCACCATGTAAAATATATCAGCTACAGTTATTGAGTAGTGAACCATGTAAAATATCTTATTCCATATTTTCATTTAATGAGACACATTAAAATGATAAATATAAGAGAATAGGATAATCGATATCCTAATAAAACTAATAGATAATGAGATAAGATCAAATAACATTATAAAAAGGCCCAACACTGATTCATACCCACCATAATAAGTGTTGAACGTATATTTAAGAGTTACTATATGAATTATTTTGTTCCATGAATTTAAAAGATAAATATAAGTATTTACTAATGGGGAAATTATTTATATTACAGTTTCATTTTCATCCTAATACATTTAAATTCAAAATACGTGAATAGTCATACAAATGATTAAAATTGTAATTAATGTGTAAAAAATAATTTTAAATATTTATAAAATCATTAAAAGTGTATATTTACTCAGTTTTATGGGAATTGTTTGGGAATATCATCCATAGTTCATTTATGTGCTAGCCGGAATTTTGAAAATTACGTTCATGATAATTAATGATTGAAAAGCTGATGAAGTCCATAGATTCTAACCTATAAAAGAGACATAATATTTTCTCAAAAAAGTATGAGTTGATATATTATTTACCTCAATCATATTCCCAAAATTTTACTCAAAATTAAACTCACATGCCCCAACCCCTAATAGTTGCCAGAAACCTCTTCTTAAAAGGATTTATGTAGAAGGAAATCTAAGATGTTAAAAGAAGAGTTATAAGTATTAAATGATTTATTTTTTATTAATTATTTTTCTCAAAACATAAAATATATTATACCCATCTATAAATAATTAATTCAGAATCATTACTATATAAAAATATTATAATATTTATAATAAAACATTTATATACCTAATTTCTATCCAATAGGTATTGAAAGCACCACTCGTGCGTATATATAAACTACTATCTCTATGAAGTGATGTATTTCATCATAAAATTTAATTTATGGTTTTTATGATATATTTAGGGAATATATATGATACAAATGAAATAATTATTTTTATTAATCTATTAATTATTATCTACCTTTGAAATTTCCATCTGTTAGAAAATAACAATGTCGCTCAAGCATACAAGTGGACTGCCACCACTATGAAAAAAATGTGATTATATTTTAATTTCATATTTATATATATTGTAATAATGCTATATTTAAAATATATATGATTTATATGTTAGAATTATGAGTCTTTAATAGTAAATGATATGTTATGTTTCTTTTTTCCTTAATTGTAAATGTAAAAACACCCCATGTATATATTCTGACTATCGCATCCACGAAGTTATGTAATTCTTTTTATCAACATAATATATTAATATTAAATAATTATACATAATGAATAAATATTAGACACATGACATTATTAATAATCTATAAATGATGAAACCCTAACCTAGGTGAAATAACCATTACTGTTAGAATACAACATTCAAAGAAAATAGACGTGTTTTCACCAAAATAATTATTTTAACAAATAAATCTTAATAGATGGGTTATTAGAAATTATAATAGAATTATATATATTAATATAAGTATGAATATTATTCTGGTATATATGTATAATAATTATAGATTTATTTTTTATGTTCAAAATAGAATATAGAATGAAATAAAGACTTGTGGTAATGGTTCTCAATATCAATATCATATAATTGAGATGTATTTAATGTGATGACCCTATTTTTATTTATATTGAATGTATAATATCTATTTGGTATGATATATAATTAATATCATTATTTTTGAAGAATCTATAGATTCATTTGATATTATTTCACTCAAGGGGATATGAATCAAATGTTAATCAACCAATAAATATTTATGATTGGGATTTCCAATGTTAAATATCCATTGGGGGAAATTATATAATAGATACATTTTAAATTTTTATATTTTATTTTCTTATAGTTATATATATTTTCTTCAATTTTTTGTTTAATTTTCTATATTTCATAATAAAATTGAATATAGTTTTTTTTGAGAAAATTTTCTCATATCAATAATTTGTTTAGAATACATTTTCTACATGTCCAGATTCTCAATACTGTTATAAAAAATGATTATGTTACAAGATTTAATTTTTAGTAAAATTAATTTTAAATCATATTTTACTTTTTTAAATGATTTTCTCGTTGTATTTAAGAGGTTATTTATATCTTTTATAAAAAATAATGAGAAGAAGCTTTCTATTAAGATTTAGGCATGAATTGGGAGTCCATATTTTATAGTTATTATTTTAAATGAAGATCACAATAAAAATTTCTATAGATATTTAAATTCAATAGATTTTTCATGATATTCATTGAATTTTATTATGTTTATTTTCAAAAGATAGGGATATTTTTAACATGTTCCAAATAATGGTTTGAATATTTTTTTAATGGTATTTTTCCACCATATCCATATACATTCAAATTTCTTATGCATCAATTTAGAAATTATATAATGATATTATCCAGGTTCCTTCTATAGATGAATTCTTATTATGTTACAAGGGAAACATTATGAAACCCTATTCTTTTAAATGGGTTAACGAATAATTCAACGATGAATATTTCTTTGATATTTTTGAAATAATATGAATGATTTATTTATATAAATGGTGGGACCAAAATTATATACCCATCCAATGAATTGGGTAATGATTGATATCTTATGAGAAAATATGAAGGGGTTTGTGTGGTGAACTAATTTTAGGGATGAAAAGAGGTTGGGGAGTGGATAAAATACATTATGGGATATTGACAGTTATTAGATTATCTCTTTCATAGTGAGCCTTGAATAATAAAATGATTTTCCATTTCACCACTTTAGGAAGACTGAAATTATATAGCATATTTCTATCAGGGTATCTTTTACGAATAATTTGTTTAGAGATATTGAATTCTTATTAAGGTACAATAATATCTAGATTTAATGGGAAACAATTCCATTTAAAGATAAATATGTGGGTTTTGTTATGTAATTATTTTCCTAATTACATAACTCCCAAAATTTAAATGGTAGTTTTTATGTAACTAAATCAATTTATGATAATGAAATTATATCTATGCTTATTAAAAATTTGGTCACCCCAGTTTGTATCAATTTTAGTATATAATTAATTTCTTTGGCATCAAATCCAGGTGTATAGATCTTGGGTTGTCTTAGAACATGGGGGTATGAATTGAGATAAATTTGTGAATGAGAGGAATTATTTATATGAGAGAGATAGAACTTGATTTATACATAGTATTTTATTTCATTCCTACAAATATTCATTCTTTTTGGGGTATGATAATAATTATTAAGAGGAATGTGGATCCAAAATGTACATGGTAAGATATATTTGATCAATAAAAATCAACATATGAATCATGATTAGGTTATATAGTTTATTATTCATTTTAATATTATTTTTTATCAATACTATAATTTATATAGTTTTTAGTGTTATTATTATAAATTGAGTCTATCAAAATCTAGAAAAATATATAAATCAATCTACAATATTTATATAAATTATATATAATTTCATTTATCACTAAATTTTTATAATATATAGATTATTTCCATATATTATTACTATGTGGAAATTCATTATGTTTCACATGCTATTCAAGTATTTTTTCCACATTGTGAAACAATTTTCATATTTATCTTAGTATAAAAATTAATCTATATTAATGAGATAATATTTATATGGTTTAATTTTTATATTTTTTATATAATATATCTTCTATATGTATCTACAATGTTATATATAATTTTTGAAAAAAATATAATAATGAGTCGAAAAATTCAATTTGAACATAAAATCATAGTTTAAAAAGTAATTCAAATGTTTTAATTGTTATCATACTAATTAAAAATAACATTTTATCATTAAAAAACTTATTTTTCAATCAAAAGTATTTTAAAACATCCCATATATTAACATATGTATTACTTAAATTAAAAAAAAACATTTAATTATCAAGATAAATGGTCAATTAAAAATCAATATCTATGTTGTTAAATTGAATTTACCTCAATTACAAAAAACTGAATCAAATATAATTTTCAAATTAAAATTCTAATAAATAATTATTTATATGTAAAAAATTATAATAAATTTCATATATTTGGTAGTTGATATAAAATAGTTATGGTATAGAAAATATAATGGGTAATAGAATTCAATTTGATATTAGACACTTAGTTTTTTATGAATAATTTTATTTCATATAGATCAGTCATAATATTACAACATTAAATTGAATAATTTTAAATAAAAATAATTATATTAAATAAATAAAAATATTAATTTAAAATTTAAATTATAATTTGTATAATTTAATCAAATTACTTTCAAATACAGTTATTAAAAACCATTTTTACAATGTATTTTCATGTTAGGATTTTTGAATATAATTTTTTCAAAAAATCATTTATTTTTGGAATCGTGATTCAAAATATAATACATAATAAAAATCAAATTTTCATTTCATATTAAGAAAAAACATTGATCTAAAACTATCATAATTTTTAAAATTTATATTCAATTCATAAAATTAACATAAATTTATATCCAAAGATGATATCATTATTAAATAAGTGACATAAAAAAGAACAATATTAAATTATCGATGGAATCATATTTTACCTCACGAACTAAACATAAATATATATACATTTGTTTAAATAAAAAATTTCAATGGATATTTCTAAAAATATTTTTCATATAATATATAAAAGAAATCCAAAATCCAAAATATATTTTTAAAAAATATTTGTATTATACTATTAATATCGATCTTATTTCCCAATATCAAGAGAAATTTGGATCCCATAGTTAGGGATACAATATATATTGAATATATTCCGACTATAAATTAAATTTTTTAAGTATTTTGAGATGTTTTCTATTATATCCAACTAGATCCAGAGGATATTATTTTAAACGAACCCATACATGGTGTTATTTCTATATCAAATAGTCAATATATAACTTCCCCATTTAGAATTAATAAATCAAATAATCAAATAAAAGGGATTTTTTTATTATTTTTATATATATGAATGATTTACCATGGGGTAAAATCTTCTCAGTTTTTTATTTTAAAATATCTATAATTTCCCAATGCTGAAAAGGGATGATATACCTAAGACAACATTCTACATAATAATCATACACTATGAATTATGAGTGGTGGTTATAGACTTAATATTTACCGAAAAATTAGTATAAATAAGATGATTAATGAATTTTTATATTAACTCGATATTTTTAAGTAGTTTTTATAAAATAAATTCTCATATATTCAAATATAATGGAATAATAATAATATTTTTTATGTATTATCCTAAATTCCATATCCAAATAGAAATTTTTTTTAAATAGGCATGTGTAAATATTTAATGAAAATTTATTAGGGAATTTAATCATATTGGAGGGTAATTTTGTAGATATTTTAATTATCATTATAATTAATGAATTTTAAACATTAAATTTTTTATTAATATTCCATTATATTCATCTATTTAAATAAAAAAATAAATTATTTTTTAGGATATATATTAGATTCCGAATTCACTAACCTTGTAATTTCAGAAGATGGGGGTGGTTCATTGGATATAATAATGTTAGGATAGATTCATGGAGCTTGATAATAGGTTGGTCAAAACAACAATACTCAAATTATAATTTTGCATAGAGGTTTTACTATTATATTGTTATTCAATTAGAAATTGATTTTTTTATATTCATATCTATATTTTAATGATGATTTCTTATTCCTACCATGAATTAAATGTCAAAATGAAAAATTACGCAATGAAATATTTTGTGTTCACAATTTTTTATTTTTGAATTAAATATTTTGAGTAATTATATATATGTTTATATGTATAAAATATATACTAATAAATTATATTAAATTATATTTTCACATATAAGGAGTAATGTTTTTCCGAGTGATGTTGTTAGAGAAGAAACATCATTATGAAAACACAATAAATTAAAATCCTAGAGTGGAAAACATGGTATTTGACAAAAATATATAAGAATGATCATGAACCATTATCCATGATGAGGATTGAAAGAGACTTGATATTCATATATATATATACATATTATTAAATTTAATACTATTAATAGGGATAGAAAAGTATACTTTGTTATATAAAGGAATGGAAATTGGATTATATAAAAATCATATAGATTTTGGATGTATATTTATTAGTTATATGGTTATAAAATATATCTAAGTCAGCTAGATATTATTCCAATCGGAATATTATTTTTATAATTTTATATAGACATTTGGTACAACTGACCAAATATTAAAAAAATAATATTTTAAATTCAATCAACTAATAGTAAAAAATTATAGAAAAAATTCTAATAATTAATTATTAAATGTATCTTGTGTTGAAAAATAGAATAGTTTTATATGTTATTTTAAAATATTAATCAATATATTTGAGAAAATAAATAATTTATAATAAATTTTTAATTCTAAAAAAGATGAACAACAATCATGGAATGATTACAAATTTTTAGGAAATTTGAATAACACTATCAAAATGATGGAAATTTAATTTTTATAAAATATTATATATGTTGTAAATATATATTAATTTTAAAGAGAAATATTCCATAAATTGTGTTTGAATTTGATAAAATGTATTTCATAACTTTAATAATTATTATGAAAATATATAATAGGTTCAACACAATTCTTAGCCAAATTTTTTTACAAGGAAAAAAATGAAAAATGAAGAAAAATATATATCCAAAATATTTCCCATAATTATTTATATGAGATAATTTATGAAATAGAGTTATTATTTTTTAAATTTTTAGTTAATTTGGTTGAATATTTTTACTCACTCTATAACAAGGAATGAGTTTTCATAATTTGTCCACACAAACTCATCTATAAAAGGAACCATCACTTATATATTTCATACAACCCTTCAATGAAATTTTACACATTATTATCATTAAAAAATTGATCTATAATACAATTTTATATTGTTTGGGAGGTGCTATAAATAATTATTTTTCCAAAATACATTATTTCAAAAATTTTATTTGATAAAATATTACTCTATTCAACATAAGTATTTTCATTTTCTTACTTATTTTACTTTTCTTTATCCATTACCTATCCTTTCATATTATTTAATTCATTAATAACATGTCATGGAAATCATGTTTTTTCTATAATATATATTATAAAAAAATCTATTCTATATTATTCATTTGATATAGAGTTTTATAATTTGGGTTACATTAACTACCTACAAATACGAGGTTAATTTTTTTTGATCATTTATGAGTTGGAAACAATAATAATAGTAGTATATAGAATTTAAGATAATGTTATATATATATTTTTTCAATTCTAAGATGTTATTATTAATTAATTTTATAATTATTAAAAATAAATCAATTTCAAATTCTAATTATGATAAATTAATGAATCATGAAGGATTATTTAGAAATCATAATCATAAATTTCTTGACCCCCTCACTAAAATGGTAGTATTCCAAGAAACAAAAAGGATAAAGGAGATAATAACACCCTAGTCTCTTTTGTAGTAGTATCAGTTTTAGGAAATAACACTGTGGGTATAAAAAAAATATTTAACATATTGGAGGTATTTCCATCAACAAAAAAAAGATTACGTTTTGGATATAAAATATAAACCACAATATAATACATAATGTAATAAATGGTAAAATAAATTGTATATCATCTTGACTATAATTTCATATGAGTAAAAAAAATTCATCTTATCTATGAAGTAAAATTATATGAAATAAACTCAATAAAATATCACATGATGAAGATAGTAATGTGCACCTTGATCCCCTAAGTACTCCGAGAAACCGAAAAATTGTGTTTATATATGCATAAGGTGAAAATATATGTATACTAATTAGGATCATACCCATGGACTCTCATGAAAATTTATGAAGGGAATACTAATTCCATAGTGAAAAAACAACATAATCAACATCCACTTATCAGGTTAACTATTTACCATCCTCACTAAGGATAAATCATAGAATAAACTATCCATGAAAAGTAATAAAATATGAATCATGTTAATAAAAGGGTTCCCTACACCAATTTCCCATTGGTGCATCTCTCTCACAACCCACTGTCATATGTCATGTCTCCCCAAAATCATCTATTTAATCGTACCTAAAAACACTGAGTTTATCACATTACACCTAACATGAGGAAACCTGGTACGTCACATCACATATCACCAGATGAAACATTAGACACCACATTGCATCTCAACCAATTTTGAAACTATAATAGTAGGGTAACATGTACCAGATATACATAAAACAAGTTCTCTCTTATTCATATGCATTAAATCTACCATGAAAAACCCAACAATCACCTAAAAAATCAACACTATTGAACTTTCTACTCCTTTACATAACAAACCATGCATATAATACACTCATAGATAGTAATTTATAGAATATGGGGTAACCATAAATCTATCCTAATAAAAATTATTTTTAGAAAAACAACACCCAAAACATTATTGTTTTTGAAAAATGTTCTCAACAAGGGTGTGGCAGGTATTGAAAAAACAATAACAATATAATATATTTAATCGCTAATCACATTCCCAACTTTTTTTTTCATAACAAGATTGTCATCCTAGATCACTAAATCACCACAAAGGCCTCATAACCTACATTACATTTTCTAACACCAATAAATTCATAACACCACACATGTAATCCATATTAATTAAGAAAATTCATAGATTCCTTTTCAATATAATCAAATTTATTGATTTTCCCATTAATAAGGAATTTAATTAACCCATCTCGTTCAGTTTTCATTATATAAAAACCAATTTAATAACACTTATAATTTTAAATTAATTATTATTTCGCCATTCCAACCCATTTCATTTTTTCACCATTAACAATTCATTCCATTAACACCAAGAAACTAATTAAACAAAAATACAACACAAAAAATTCTATCCTCCAAATTCTAAAATCACTAAAATTCCATAATTTCACATCAGAAACACTTACACATTATATACACCACATCTTATCACAATCTCCATATATAATCCACAGACACCCACTTTTAATGAATATTTTATATAATATTCATAATTATTGAGTTTTTTATTAACTCCAAATTTCCTAGCCATTCCAT
This sequence comes from Viscum album, assembly GCA_963277665.1. Classification (NCBI taxonomy): domain Eukaryota; kingdom Viridiplantae; phylum Streptophyta; class Magnoliopsida; order Santalales; family Viscaceae; genus Viscum; species Viscum album. The sequence continues at coordinate 606,269,307 of OY728123.1, read as the reverse complement.
TTCATATACCTCAATTTATCTTTTTATTTTTTAATCTAAAAGAAACACATAAATTTTTTTGTTCTCAATAAACCAGTTAGATTACCATCCATTTTCACATCAATTATTACCCTTCCATATTCAAATTATACATCATCTTCCAATTTTAAATTTATTATCAATAGGCCAGCCAATATACAAATCAAAATTTTGATCCTTCTTCACATATTACAACTACAGTCACAAAATAATTACATTAAACTTAGTAAATAAATTTATTATACACATACCATTAAATAAAATAAATTCACAGGTAATTATTAGCACAACAGTTCATTTCTTACACATATCTAATTCAGTTACAGTTTTTAAGGGTTATACATATTTTTATGTGCGGTGATTTTAAATATATATATATATATATAATATTCATCATTGAATTAAAATTTCATAATCAAAAAAATCATACCCATATTACAAGATAATAAATAACTAGAAAAAAGTGAAGTACATGTGATATCTCCACTTCCAAATAAATTTATTTATATAAAATTATTTAAATTTATCTAAAAACCTATTACCATCCACACAAAAGGAATAAAAAATATGTTAATATCAGACACGAATAGACCATAAATAGATAACATGAATCCCATATATGGTATATTTTATTCATTATAAACTGGATATATCCATAGTAATTTAATAGAGGGAGAGAGGTGTAGTGTTGATGTAGATATAGAATCCTTGTAGAAATGGGTTAATTTGACATGCAATATATTTATGAACGGATTCATAGATACCTTGTTTTAACGAAAAATCGATGAAAACAAGAAGTAACTTATACAATAAAAATAAAATTATTCTTAAAATTTATTACTATCCCTCTATGATAATCTATCAAACTTCCAAATTTTATTTAATTTATAATTAATATTAAATTCAATTCTAAATTATGATATATTCAAACCCTTTGATAATGTTAGATATAATTTCAATGAATCAAAATAATTCAATACCAGGTTTTTTGGATTTTAAGTCATTGAAAATGCACATTATATATTTATAAAGTAGGCAATATAAAAAAATGGTTAATGATAGAGACCCATATGAAACTTATATATGATGAAGAAGGGTAATCGGGTTTTTACCTAACAAATCATTCTACCCTTACATGATTAGGGGAATACCCTTTAAAAACCATGAAAATTTTCATGCTTCTTTTATACAAGTCTATTATAACCCTTACATAATCCAATACACATTCCTAGCTCCACCCCCACATGTGCTGGTACCCTTATGCAAGCTGAAATCCACCATTTTTATGAGTAACAACATAAATTGATACATCCTTTTGAATAAGTGGTTGTCCCTTATACATGATGACTAATACCTTTATATAGTGGATAAGATATCGATTAACCTTTATGAAATTTAGATGTTACCCTTACATATCAAGCATAAATCCTGTTTGAACCATATGTATAGAAGGAAATTTCCATGTTATATTCACTCATTTTTTAAAAACATGTCTTACCCTTATATATCCTTTTTATGCTCTAGGATTCCATTACAGAAGCCATAGAAAAAAAAAACATTTCATTAAGAATGCTATCAAAAATGACAATTACCCTTACACGAATTTAATTTCACGTATAAGGGTAAATATTTCATTAATAGTAATAACTTTTAAATTAAAATTACTAATATATAATTCTAAAAAGTATTTATCATCGATTATATAGTCTTTAAACACTTATAAAAAATTAATAATTTCTAAATATCCCACTTTAATTTCCGAAAAATTTGTTAAAACGTTGATATTACTTAATATATATGTAAAATCATTATAAAAACACTTATTTAGTTAAAAATTAATTTTATAACAACTTCTAAAATTTATTAGATAACTTATGAACCACCAAACACAACAAAAAGACAAGGTAAGGTTAATAAATATTAAATAACTTTACATTAGATTTATCTCAATAAATTATTTTTTCACTAATTAAGATTAAAATTGGATGGAGATGAATCCAATGAGGAGATAATATAACCCACCACTTGATTCCTCTTACGAATATCACTATATATGGAACACAAAAAACTATTAGATGAATTATTTTTAAACCTGCAAAAGAAATTAAAATAATTCTATTAGAGATAAATCTCATTTAATATCAAGTATATTAATAATAAACATCATTAAAATGATAATAAATATCACATATCCAAAAGAGATAAATGTTTTAATCCTAAATAAACCATGAAGTAAAAAATTATGATAATTATAATTACACATCTATGAATATCATTCCCATGTATGTTCATAGAAACGGCCACACATATTTCCATGAAAAATCATATATGAATTTCATAATAATTTTTTAAAAAATTTAGATATTCTCTTTATAATATTTAATTATGTCACGTTGGTCATGGTGGTTATAACATAATCATATTTTCCAAAATACTCATTTATTTCTATGTAGGTATCTAAATATCTCACATTTAAACTCATTAACTTTCAAATAATTCTAATAAAAATACACAAAATAAACATTTGAAAACAATTTAATTTTTATTGTAAATATAAATTTACAATAATTGAAACTCTCATGTAAATATATAATTTTTTAAATAATGAAAAATATCCTCAGAAAAATATTATCTATCCAAAAATATTTTATATCTAATCAAAAAATCATAGTAGTAAATAATTTAATCAATTAAATAAATTTTCAAAAAATAGTTGTTATTTATCCCCTCACAAATTTAATTTTATCCAATTTATAAATATATGAAATTTAAAACAATATTTCATCCAATTATATATATTTAACATACACATATCTACCATTGTCTTCAGAAAATTGAATCTTATATTAATACACATGGAGTTTAATTTAACATGACACATTGATTAAAAGGGTATGAGGTGTAAACTATGATTTTTAAAAAACCTTAAATTGTTTCCGTGTTTGTTAAATAAACATTTTTATCAAGGGGAATACTCATTCAAAAGATAAATAATATATAATGTCCCATTTCCAATATGTTTAATCAATTACATTCATTTTTTTCAAATTAATTTAATATGAACTTTCGATATCATCACCAACACATAGGTCAAAAAAGTTTCCATAAGCATATATATCAAATAAACCCATCCATTATAAAATAATAATATATTCATTGGGAAGCACTACTTCACCTGTAGAGTTTTCAAACATGTTATAATATAATGTGTCATGATTTTTGAAATGTACCATATATTTATTTATTCAAGAAAATAACATATATAGAAAATATTGGAGGAATTATTTTTAGGGATATAATAACACATGTCCATATCCATTAAAAAATTGTTTTTTATTTTCCTGAAAGAATGCCTCATCTTATCACCAAAACAATAGAAAAGAACAGTTTCAACCTATTCTATTACCGTGGTTCTGTACCTTACAACATTACAAAATACAACACATCCAAATTCCTAGGAAAATATAATCAACTAAAGCAGCTCCTCCTTACACAATAAAATCCATAGGCATCACCACCCATATAATAACCTACCAACAGTCATCCCATTCTCACACCATGTCACATAGGAATGAGGACATCGAAAGAAAATCTAAGAGGTTGAAAATAAAAAAATCTAACATTTATGCCAGTCCCTAAAACAATTCATTCCGAATTCATAATAAATCATGTCATCTCATCCCTACACATATACCATTATCAAAACCCACTTATTATTTTTAAATTAGATTATTGAATTCATGTTCATTGTTAACCACTATATGTACCATAATGAATCATCTATGTAAATCCATAAATTATTTAATCATTATATCATTCATAACATCATCTTTTATAAAACATCAAGGAAGTATATTCTCATTAAAAAGCCTCTTCATTATTTAGAACATCAAGAATTCTCATAATCATGTTCTCTATTAATCCCATTAACATGTGAAATAATAAATTTAATTAAACATGTTTCATACGTAATTTTTATAATCCAACAATTTTTACAAGTTATGAAATATAAGGGGTACATGGATTAGGATTCATTATGGGACATCAGCTTCTTCAAAATCCTTTAAGACAATAGATAATAATTTATTAATATTTTTATGCATGGAATATCATCACTTTAATGAAAAAATAAATAAATATTTCATCCTTAAACAAGAATAAACATTTCCATGTCATTTATAGGGAATCATCATGCCTTTTGTTTATATAGATATTAATATCTATTTTGTTAACTAAACAACATCACATGAGTTATCAAAGAAATCATGAATGGAATTATTAAACAAGATATAAAAGGATCATATTGTTATCAATGAAACACACAAATAATTAAATTTCAAATATATATAATAAAAATATCCCCTCTAAATTAAAATACCCCATTACAAATTCAATATTATTTTAGATTAGAAAATTAAAAATACACATGTTTTATTACTATTTTTCATGACAATATTTCATGAATGAAAAAATTAATTACATAGGAAAACATTATTATATTATATAATACCAACAACAAGATTTCATTTCCATAATTATACCCAATGTGATATATAGATAAAATGATTTCATATGCCATATAGAAATCAATAAAAATTTAACACGCTCTAGACTGAAAAACAATAATTATCATAGTTTCGAATAAAATATACAAAATATTATACGTATTCTTATAAAAAATTACACATGGATTAATATAAAAGTAATAACTATTTTAGTATATATTTGTTATCATTTTTGTAAATTTTTTTTCCAATACTTTTAATAGTTTCTCCTCTAAATAGGTTACCACATCTAAAGATTATCATGTTACAGAAATTTTAACACAACAGCCAAAATGCATCCTTGAAATAATTCCCAAATGCAAGCGTAAAACTGGTAAATGTATTAATACTACATAACAATAATTATGAAATTAATAATTAAGAATTTATTGTTTTCAATGTTTTCATATCATTATTTTAATTATAAATATTGAGGAATCAAAATTTTTAAAAAACATATAAATCCTAATATATAAAAAAATATTTTACAATAAGTCTATGAAACATGCTCAATTAAAAAAGGATTTCAATTCAAGTCTTATACATTGTTATGGAAATAAGAATACCCTTAATAATGATTTTCAATAAAATCATTTCAGTGTATTCGTATGAAATATACTAATGGAAACATTATTCATATGGGATTTTTAAATTCAAATCATTACCCGACCTGTCTAGGTCCGCGGATGACTATACAAAGCCCACCTCTAGTAGGCCAGGGGAGAGAGACCGCTGTCGAGTAGTCATATCCAAAAAACAAGAGGCATTATCCAAAATTACATGTACACATGTAAAAATATCCAATAACACACAATTCTGAAATATAAAACAACTGAAATAGTTATTGGATTCATCTACGATACCCCACATTAGAGTACGATAGTAAATGTTCTGAGCATTGGAAAACGGTCCAAATACAAGACCAACAAAAAACTATAAAATTTAATCATTCTATAAGGGATATGAATAGGTAAAATTAAATCTCTCTGTACACATATATGTCTAAAAATATCGATCTACACTCCTCCCACTAACTGCCCTCCTAGGACACCATTAGAAGAAACATTGTATGTATAACACATGACATGTACGGGGAAATTCCATGAAGCAGTGAGTATAGAAATACTCATTAAGCACAAAAAAAACACTAAACCTAAAAAACTAATTATATTTATCTCAATAACAGATATAAAAATCCATTTATAAACAAAACACCTAGACATACTCCGGAAAGACTCTACACCACTAGGTGGTCATAACCAACTATCTTCCACATCATTCTACTCAAATCAATACTCATTATAGTTTAATCTACTCTACAAGGAATGATATCATTATAGGAACTCAATGAAGAGGTCAATCTCATTGGTCCCCTCCCATTAAAGATCAATGGTCATAAAATACCTCGATTCAAAGATAGGGGTCATGACCAAAATTGTCAGGGGACACCACAAACCCAGTTTGCATCAACCCGCAATATAGGAGAGCATATGTCCATGATTTCACAAACAATAAAGATCCTAAAAACTAGAAGGAGTGTGAACATAATACTCATGAAGTTAACATGGATTACATAGTCACTAACTCTTAATAATGGGTGATAGAGGATCACAGACTAATCTCATTGAGGGGAACCACAACTATATCCCAGACATGACCTCTAGAGGGGATAAATATTTATTAAAATGGATGTAATGTCACACTATACCACCAAGGTAAATAATAAGAGCGTCATACTCAACATATACTATTAAAAATAATGAAAATGAAGTGCCATAAGAACTCTAAAAGGGGGAACATGGTGTGTACTAGGGCTATATAGCATGTCTAGTTATCTCCATTACTGTCCATGTAGAAGAGACTCGCATGACATGCTATCTCCAAAAACATGGACTGTAGAAGAATTACATGGTGTGTATAGAAGCACGACATCATATCCATGTCACCTGGTCATGTTTTTATATAGATGTTGTGTCTTTTTACCAGACCATGTAAACCAAGTCATGTCCCTGTGTAAGTACATGGTGTTCCATATGGCTACGTACTTTTACCCCAGGTCTATGTACTCTCTAAAATACAAGATGTGTCCCATGGAATGGGTCACACATTGTGAAATAGGGGTCACATGTCATGTTATTCTTAATTAGGATTGAAACTCAAGTTTCATTGCAAGGGGGCTCATGGCTTGTAACTCTAGATTATATTTTTTATTTCATGTGATTTCATTGATTTTATCCATGTCATATTAAACATCTCCAGATCATCCTCCCTTGCTAGAACCTATTGAAAGGGGTTTTTCCAGAACATGAAAACACAAATTTATTTTAAACCAGGCTTTAATCCTCTAAAAAAATGGTTCTACATGGAATTCTTCATTCTAAGTTAAATAATACTGATGAACTTGAAATCGGTTATCCAAAACCATCATATTTACAAATGTTTTTATGATTGCACTATCTCCATATCATGTCCATCCTAGATCTATGATATCATAGTCTTTTTCTATGAAATGGGTTGTACAATAATTGAACCATCGAGATATTGTCGACCCCCAGGCCAAATGAATAACACATACATTTACAAGAACAAGAGTAGAATAACTCAAGAACAAATGATAGGAATAGAACATAATCATTTTTTTTCAAATGTCAATTTTTTTCCTTTAGAATATCAAATACAAGATCAATAATCCAACACAATTCACTCAAAATCACCCCATAATAAACCCATCTAGAAAATAAGCATCAGATGTACATCTATTCATTGATTGATGGATCTATGTTCATAATAATAATAAAGAACTTGGAAAATGTCAAAAATAAATTTTCCAACTAGATATTTCTCAAATTCTAAAGAATAGTTTTTGTGTTTTCCTCATTGATGAGACCATCTGAATTATTTGGTGAAACGATTCGTGATATGATCACAATTCATCATTTTCCTCCAAGAACCTTATCTTCCAATAGATCCTAGGTCACAAGGGTTTAGATTCCAACTTAGAGACAATTTATTTATCCATATATTTTAATAAAATTATGTTCATTGCGCTACAAAGTAAAATGAATTTTTATGTCAATTTAATATATTAATGTCGTTCCCACAACAAAAGTTTTCAAAAATGGATCAAACCAACAAAGGTTAAGTGACACATAGGGTAATTATAATGATCTAAACTCAATGGTGCCCTGTGATTTCTGATTTATTCTTTTATTAGATAGTTATTATAATGTTTCAGAAAAAAGGTGATCACATTCTATTTAATTATTTTAATATATTTGAAACAATTATTCAGGGATGTCAAGGCCTCTGAATTACACACTATCCCATCACCTGGTCTCAAAAATAATCCATATGGTACTAATTATTTTTCAATAATAAAAGAACCTATATTCTGCACACTTTAGGCATTTATTTTCCTCAAAAATACATAATATGGTCTACACAAAGATAAGTTATTAATGAGAAAGAATAAGATATTCCCTCTCCCATGCGCTCTTCTGATGATTCTTATGTTTTAACTAGATAAGAATAAGGGGAATCAATCACCCTTAAAGGGTCCTCTTTTACAAATATGTGATCTCTACTAATAAGTATGTAATGGTACATCAATATTCTATGTCCATCTATCCCCATTTGACAGCAGGAGACATGTCACACAAAAACCAACTCAGCTGGAACCTATAGAAGACATTGTTTACCCAATTCAACTATAGTAGAAGAGCTTTGTTCTATACAAACTCTCCAAATCTACACATCACCTAGAAGGGACCAATCAATATCAGAGATATCATGTTGTAGAGACCAAATATGATAAATTTATGTTGAGGTAAGACCCTCAGAAACACATGGTATCATTCATCGAACACCATTGGTATTCTTCATCGGTCCACATAATTCATTTTTCAGCTCTGTGTTGTCTTCATCCACTCCTGAATTATCTTCTCCTTCACTGTAGTAGCCCAGTCCAACTCTGGGAACATGATTTCTAACTCTCTTAGACTATTCAATAAAGGTGGTGACCAACAGGATATCACATTCAATGACTCAAATAGTGCCACTAAAATGGTGGAATGATAGTTTTTATTGCTTGAAAACTCCACTAAGGGAAGGTGAACATCAATATTAACGAATAATTCCAACATTAATGCTGGGAACATGCCCTCCAAGATTGGAATGGTCCACTTTATTTGTTCGTCAGTGTAACGACCCAAACATTTCTTATTGAAATTTCCTCTTGATGTAATTAAATGTATTATTATGTAAATTGGTTATATGAAACATATAAGCTTCCTTTTTTTATGTGTTTTATATTTTAAAGTACCTTTAAGAATAGTTACCATTACTAATATAGATTTAGAACTTAGATCAAATGATTAGTATAAGTATAGGGCTTTAACAAATACAATTTACTCAGACAAAGGATGTGATGGCCACATCTAGTAGAATTGATCCATAAGAAGCCCATTTTTGGAGCTAAGAATGGATGTATCATCATAGGGATTACCTGTTGACCACACCAAAGACAATATTCAAGACATTAAGCTTTAATAGAATCACCTATTGGAGAAGTGGAAGTTAATAGAGACTACCACCTGAGTAATGTTCTCAGAGCCGCCCAAAGAGTCCATCCTCGTTGCACACCTTACCCTTATAACACATGTGGGTGTTATAATGGGTTGTGTAACAAAACTCAAGAAATATTATTATGTTAATTATTTTTGTATAAATAATATACATTAATTATATTATTGTTACTTTGTAAATACTTTTTAACACATTGATAATATCTCAAATTTATATTTTAATTCAATTAAGAAATATATTTTTATGAATTAATGAATTTATAAATTGAATAATATTTGAATAAAACATTCTTAATAAATTTTTTTTATTAAAAATAAATTATCGTATAATTTTGATGAATATAAATGTAATTTTGATCAAGTTTTGAAAGCTGTTTTTTTTTCAAAACCCTTGAATTTTCGATAAATGTCTATTTGTATTTTTAATGTAAATATCCACATATTTTGAAATATTTTTAGATAAAATTAATATTATTTTTGGAATCATGACATCCAAATTATCCAATGGGGAATTTTTCATAATTTTCTGGGACATTCAAGGTTTTATGTAAAAATTAAATTTAGTTTAAATATACAATATGTTTTCTGACATTACAATCACCCAATAGTGATGTAATAAAATACTATAAAAGGTATACTTTTCCAATATATGTTTTATCTTTAAAATATTGTGATTTTATACTGTATTTATTTATTTTACATTGACTTAGTGGACCCTACAAGACTTATAATACATTTTATCATTTAAAATGATTTTCTTGAGAGTGTGACTCAACTCCACAACCAAAAGCCTATTATTTTTAATATGTTTCTCCATTTTTCTTATAGACTAATTTTGTCCACTCCCAATTGAAAAAAACCATTGGATGGTTTTTGATTTTTATTATATTAATATGTAGTTTCCAAAACCTAAATAATAATGAATTCCCTCTCCTTTCCGATATAAACCCACTCAATCTCTCATTCCAATTCACCCAAACCATTGGATTCTAGAACAAGACCTTCCCTAATCTATCTATAATATTCCCAAAGACCACCAAGATTCCAAAAATCCTCTTTCGATCCTCTCCCAAGCCTTTGGGATCACACTTATAAGTAAGGGATCCTCATCTTCCTTCCATCCTTATTTATCTCCACGTTCCATTATATTGTTATTCAATTTTATATTCAGTTAAAAATGTAGGGGTATGATTTAGATCATCCCCTATACTACCCTCCTTATTTATGAATAATGAGTGACCACCTTATATCTCATTAATTCCTCCCATGTAAACCCATTACCATGCCAAAATAGCATACGAGATTTCTCTCTCTTCATTTACATTCATGAAATTAATTTATATTATGAATCTAGATTCAATTAAATATGTTGGGATATTATATTCCATGAAAAACAATCTATAAATTTATATATAAATTAATATAGATCCCATTCTCTATCATTAACCCATTTTACAATTTCTATTGGACGTTGTTATGCTGCTGAATTTACACCAAAATTTCCCACGCCAAAGTCATCGTGAAAGTGAATAACATACCCATTTCTCAATCAATGTTATTCACCATTATTCACATTTATGTGGTGATTTAAGACTTATATTTTCTTATTCCACATCTCATAATTTTGGAATAAATTATTATGTTTAATGAATCCATTTTGTTGGACCTGTGTGTCACATTTATACATTAAATGAAATGATTAAGAAGTGTTCACCCAGATAGCGCTCTAATGAATTGGGTAAATATTAGTATCATGATACTTAAGGTGAAATGAATGTTTAATAATGATAATTCATGAGAAATGGGGGTTTACTCATTCTCAATGTGCAATATGCCTTGTCTCTTTCTAATATCATGTTAAATTTTGTTTCCCCATCTCCATGTTATGATAATCATTCTATTTTGTTCCATTATTTTCATATATCTCTTATTATCCATTGATATGCATATTTACTAACTTGTATTGTATTCATTATGTTATTTCTTGTTTACTCCCAAACCAGGATTTATAGGTTACCATTTTCTTATCTATTTCCTCAAGATATCTTATGTAATGGTAAGTACGAAAGAATGTTGTGGTCTTGTAAAATAAGTTTTCAATAAAGATGTTGTATTTTATTCTCTATGTTGTTATGTAATGTTCCTAATTTAGAAATAAACTAGACCAATTGATCCATATAGTAGTAATAAGTGAAATTTTATATACTAAATCATGTTTATGTTTTTTTATAAAGAGTAGGGTTGTTATAGTTAGTATCAAGCGATAGGTTTAGTTATTCATGTGATTAGGATTAGAAAACCATAATAAATCCTTTAGTATAAAACTAAGTATAATAAAAACACCCCTAAATTTTTTTTGAGTATATAGTATGTGGTTTATCAGAAAAATACATCCCTATCAAAATAAAAATAAGTAGAGGCGGATCTTCCACAGATGTATCTAGGGGTAAAACCTGAAAACACCACTTTGATCTAGACACCAACAATAACGGGTGCATGAAAACAGGTCTTTCTATTATTTTTGTTATGACACTCTTGGGGGATATGTTTTGGTAAATTCATAACGTTAGTCTGAAAAAAAATTTATGGGAATAAAAAAAACTTCTTACGAATATATTTTTGATAATTAGATTATAGATATCATATATTAAATCATATAAAATCATAATACAATCAAATAAATGAAATTTATAAGTTAACCCTTTTTTGTTGGATTAACCTTTTTTTGTTACCCATAACATTCCTTTTATTCAATCCAATGGCCAGTAATATGAGGATTTGGCCTAACAGCCACTGTGAAGTTCAATGTGATGACCGTTTTAATGAGATTTCTAATCTGATGGGAGTCGGAATCAAATATCTTGTCAATATACCCTCTCAGTTAAATCATGTTTTGAATAGAAAAATGGCTCAATAGAAACATTTAGCCCCCCAATGAAATAACAAGATGAAATCATGAATTTCATGAGTAAAGGCCCCCTATATTTAATGGATCATCTGATCCCTCAGTCACCAAACAATGGATGAAATCCTTGGAAATGATATTCTCCATCCTTCAATTTTCGGAACAAGATATGGTTATTATGGCTGCTTATTGTACGGAGGGTGAAGCAGAACAATGGTGGACATTGATAAAAAAATATGAAGCATGGGTAATAGATAGGGGAATTTGAATGGAAGTATTTATAAGAAAATGTTTTTGGATAAATATTTTATGTACACACTCCGACATAAGATTGAAAGAGACCAACTTTCCCTAAAAAATGATGATTCCATCAGCATGTATGTGGAAAACGTCACAAGTCATGCAGGATAGGCCTCTAACTTTGTCATTACCCTTGAATTATAGTTTTAACACTTATTTGGTGCAATAAAACCTAGCCTACATAAATCCTTGGAAATCCATGACTTCGATAATAATGAGGAAATTGTCCGATGTGCCCTAAATGTTAGAAATTAAGATCATATAATCTTAGGTGTATCATGTGTATAAGAATCGAAAATTGGATTGTAATTCGGGATGTCTAATGGATAAACCCAATGGTGCTTTGAAATTATAGCACCCAACTTTCCAAACATGCAGAAAGAAGCACCCTGAAAATCGCTTAAAGTGCAGATGAAATTCTTTAGGTGTGAAAATGAAGGGCATATAGCCATTAACTACCGATGAGAAAAACCTGCTACAACAACAGAGGAGAGAAATGATTTTTAATACCCTCAACACATTGTACATTTCTTCAAATGAAAACAAAAATGACAACTTCTAAACCAGTTTTCTAAGACAAGGGTTTTCAGAGGAAACCAAAAAAGTCAAAGGCATTATGGGCGAGCTTTTTACATCACAGCCACACAAAAAAACCCGAAATAAGTGGTGAAAAGTACGCTAGATATTTATTAAAGAATAGTGAATGTAATTTTTATTTTGGATCTAATCATTCGTTGATATTCCCAAATGAACCTCGACAACAAAGTTTTTTTGACATCAAAATTTGTGGATTGAACTTCCCAATGATCCTTTTCATAATCCCTCTGGTGTAATTTTATGAAATTATTGGAATGGATTCCCTTTCTCTATATAGAGACAATATAAATTTCCATGAGAGGGAAATCACTCTCTATATGGAGAATTGCCTCCTGATTATGTACAAGTTCAAGGAGGAGTATTGATATCCTTTAGAAAAATAATATCATGTGTGGATATTACTACCCTATGAGGACAATTATCATGCTCAAATGATTGAGTATAATGAAGCAACCATCTATGAATACATGCCTATTGTGAGGAAATTTTATGAAGTGTTTATCATGAAATATCTTGGTCTTCCTCCTAGAGGAGATGTTGAATTATCAATTGATTTCATACATGGGGATTTTCTATTATCCAAGACTCCATATAAATGGGATTTTTTGGAGTTTGAGGAGCTAAAAAAACAACTACAAGAGAATCTAGATAATGTGTTTATATTCCCAAGTGCTTTACCATGGGGTTCACCAATCATATACATCAGGAATAATGATGGGTCAATGTACATTTGCATTGATTATAATGAGCTCTGCAAAATCAAGATAAAGAACATGTATCCTCTACCACAAATTGATGACTTGTTACATCATCTATGACGAGCACAATACTTCTCCAAGGAGGATCTTCCACCGGGATATTACCAAGTAAGGGTTATGAAGGATGATATTCCCAAGACCGCTTTTTGTTCAAGGTAGGACCCCTATGAATTTATAGTAATTTCATTCAAACTCGCTAATAATATAGAAATAATCATGGGGATGATGAATAGAGTCTATAGATATTACCTTGAAAAATTGGTGGTAGTGTTTATAGAATATATTATGATATACTCAAAAACCAAGGAGGATCATGAGGAGCATCTATGGCCATACAAGACACCTTACAGAAGGATAATCTCTATGAAAAGTACAACAAGTGTGAGTTCTGAATGAAAGTGGTATCATTCATGGCTCCTATCATCATATGAAATGGGATATATGTAGATCCCTCTATTAAAAATGAAATTTTTGAATGGACTATTCCAACATCTATGATGGATATTCGTAGCTTCCTTGGGATAGCTGTATATTATTACTGATTTTTGAGAAACTTCATCATGATTGAAAAACCCTATTACCATGAAAAAATTTAGGGAGTCGTTTTTTCTTTGAGTGATGAATGCAAAGTGGGATTCGAGGAGTTGAAAAGAGTCTTATCACTATGCCCATGCTCAAACTACCCACAAGTGATGAAATTTTTGTGGTATTTAATGTAGCTTCAAATAAGGTTTTGGTCAATGGGTTAACGGAGAATGACATATTAATTTCCTATGAATCAATGAAATTGATTTTTTATGGGTAAAACAATCCAACACATGATATAGAGCTGGCTGTATTAATCCTCGCATTAAAAATTTGGTGGTATTTACTCTTTGGGAAGAAGTTTGAAATATACACAGATCATAAATGCATCAGGTGTATATTCACACAAAAATAATTGAACATGTTCCAATGAAGATGGTTAGAGCTTATCAATGACAATGAGTTATTAAAACATTACCACACTAGGAAAGAGAACAAGGTGGCAGATGTTCTAAGCAGAACAAACCTAAAAATTATATCATTAATGAGAATTGAAAATGATACAATTTTTATATATTTGATGAAGATGGACATGGGAATCATAAAGAAAGTAAAATCTCTGATCCTTTCACAAATGACTGCTAAACCGTCTCTTTTTTAAAGGATGAAAAATGATCAAATGGATGATGTGGGTATTTAAAAGAAACTAGAAACTATCAAAAAAAGGTAACTCCTTGGAACTCAGTTTTCATGAAGAAGGAATTGTGAGATTTTGGAAAAGAATATGCGTTCCATAAAATATGGAGTTATAAAATGAACATTTAGATGATACACATAGTTTGAATTTATCCATCCACCCTGGAAAAAAGTGGAATTGAGATATCAAAGAGCATTATTGGTGGGATAACATGAAGAAGGGGATCACTGTGTATACATAATAGTTGATGGTATGTCAGTAGGTGAAGGAGACGAGAAATATTTCTAATGGGATGATGAAACCTTTAACCATACCAACATAGAAATAAGAGAACATCACTATGGAGTTTTTCACAATACATCTAATTAAAATCAATGAAAAAAATGAAATCTGGGTTGTTGTGGATCATCTTAAAAATATTGTACACTTTATTTCAATTAGAGATGATTTATCATAGGGTTAACAAGTACTGATATACAATAAGGAAGTTGTAAGGCTGCATGAAGTAATAGTATAAATTGTATCAAATCGGGATAAATGATTCACCAATATGTTCTAGAAGAGTCTCCAATATGCTCTGAATACTGAGCTGGACTTCAGCATGACATATCATCCTCAAACAGATGGACAATACGAAAAGACAATAAAAAAACTTGAGGAAATGATGAGAGCATGCTCAAATGAATTCAAAGGATGATTGGATCAATATCTTCCTATGGTGGAGATCTCTTACCATAATATTTTCCACTCAATATTCCAAATGGATCCTTATGAAGACCTTTATAGGAATAGGTTTATAACAGCAACATGTTGAGATGATGTTAGGGAGAGAAAAATACTAGTCCCTGAAATAGTTCAAGAAATGGTGGAAAATGTTAAGAACACCCAAAATCATTCTAAATTTGCTTAGAGTCGTCAAAAGAGCCATGTTGATAATCATCGATGAAATCTAGAGTTGGATTTTGGACACATGGTATTCCTCTACATATCATTGTGGAAGAGGTTTATGAGATTTTGGAAGAAGGGAAATATAGTCCAAGGTACATCAGCCCTATTGTGATCCATGGTTGTATTGGAGTTGTGGACTATAGACTAGAACTACCACCAAACATATCTCAGGTACATGATTTATTCCCTGTATCAATCTTGAGGAATTACATAACTGACCCATCATATGTACTCAATCCAGAGGTGGTACCATTGGAGAATGAAATCTCTTATAAAGAGAAGCTAGTGAACTTCCTATATCGTAGGTAAAAAGTGTTACAAAATATGAAAATGACCCTCGTCAAGGTGTTAAGGTGGTACCAAATGTTTTAATAAGAAAAATATGAATCATAGGAACTGATGAAGAAGAGTTACACTCATCTATTTTAGTTTGAATTGGGAAATTTTGAGGGAAAAATTTCTTAAGGGGGAATGATTGTAATGACCCAAACTTTTATTAATGAATATTCTCTTGATCTAATTAAATTTTATTTATGTAAAATGATTATATAGGAAAAATTACTTCCATGGATTTATGTTTTTTAGATTTTAAAATACCATTATGAATTTTTACTATTTATAATATAGTAATTGAATATTGATCACATTATTAGTATAAATATAGTGATATAACAAATCCAATTTACTCTGAAAAAGGAAGTGATATCCTCATCCAGTAGAATTTATCCAAGTGACCCATTCATTGGAGCTAATAAATGTGGTAGTGTCATTGGGCATATCTCTTGACCAATCCCAATCATGTTTTCAACACATTAAGTTTGAACGAAATCACCTACGGGAGAATTAGAAGTTAATAGATATTACACCACGCGTGATGTTATCTAAGTTTCCCTAAGACTCCGTCACCATTGAACACCATACCCTTAGGTATTATGGTGGTGTTATAAGGGGTTATTTAAAAATACCCTATCAATTTTATTATGTGCATTAGTTTTGTATAAAGAATATACATTTATTTTATTATTGTTACTTTGTAAATTGTTTTTAAAGGACATATATTATTTTTAGTTAATATTTAAATTCAATTAAAAAATATATTTTGATTAATTAATTTAATTTTTAATGAATTATTAGTTTAATAAAATATTATTTCTAAATAACTTATTATTAAATATAAATGAATTTATAATTTATATGAATACAATTGTAATTTTTATTAATAATTGAATGCTATTATGGTCAAAACCCGTGACTTATCAATAAATAGATGTTTTTATTCTAAAATAAAATATTAAAATATTTAGAAAATTATTAAGATAAAATGCATATATTTTTTTAGGATTTCAAAATTATCCAATGGTCAAATTTTCATAATTTTCTGAGACATTCAAATTTTAGGGTAAAAATTAAATACCATTCAGATATATAATTTTTTTTATGACACCAATATGACCCAATATTGATTTAATAAAATATAGTAAAAGTTATATTTAGACAATATATGTCTTACATTTTAAAATGATTATTTTAGATTTGTTTTATTTATTTAATAATGCCTTGGTGGACCCTTCAAGACTTATAACAGATTTTAACATTTTAAAATTATTCCCTAGAGATTGTGACTCGCCTTCACATAAGAAAACCTAATATTTTATTAAGTTAGGGAAATTTCCATATATAATAATATTCTCTACTCCACTTTGTCAAAAACCATTGTATGGTTTGTGGTTTTGGTTAGTTTAATGCGTAGTTTCCAAAACATAAATAATAAAGAATTCCCTCTCCTTTCCTATATAAACCCACTCAATATCAATTCCTCTTCTCTAAAATCATTTGGAACTCAACCAACCCCTTATTTATTATCTTTATTATCCTCCCAAGGTGCCTCAAGATCCAATTAATCCTCTATCATGCCTCTCCTAAACCTTTGGGATCTCACTTCCATGTAAGGGATCCTCACATTCCTTTCTTCCTTATATATTCCCAACACTACGGGAAAAATCGGTATTTGCGACGGGATATATCCCGTCGCAAATAGCTCCGTTAAAAAATTATTTGGGACGGGTGTATTTGCCTGTCGCAAATAAGTAGCCTTTTGCGACGGATTAGCTTTCCCCGTCGCAAAAGAACTTGGGCGCTTTGCGCGCCAAATCGCGGGAAACATATTTGCGACGGGCGGTTATTGCCCGTCGCAAATAACTGGCGGCGGTAAAAGGTATTTCCGACGGGAATATTCTCCCGTCGCAAATAGTATGTCAGCAGGTGGTTATTTGCGATGGGTCCCGTCGCAAATAACTATTTAACCGTTGACCGTAATAAATGATGACTAAGGTATTTGCAACGGGTACCGTCGCAACTAATATTATTTGCGACGGGATACCCGTCGCAAATGTCCCCATCGCAAATAATCTAACCTATAAATACCCCCATCCGTTTTTTTCAATTCATTCTCAAACTCCATCTTCTCCTTCTCTCAAAATTCTATTTCTATAGTTTAGCGTTTCTCAAGTTTAATTTTTTTCTCCGGAGTTGATATTGAAGTTTTCAAGAACGATCAGAGATCAACCTCAGATCAATTTTCAAGGTATTTATGTTCATTTTAATTTATTATTAATTTTAAAATTTTTATTAGTTTTAATTATTCTTAATTAGTTGTAATTTAATTATGTTTACATTGTTTTGTTACTTAATAAATTTAAATTATTAGTATTGTTTATAGTTAATGATAATTAGGAATAATTAGTAATAATTTTCAATAATTAAGAATAAATATTAATAATTAGTAATAAATACCAATAATTATGAATAATAACATTATTACATTATTAGTATATTTATTATTAATATTAAAATAATATTATTTTTTATATTATATACATTTCTCCTTTCATCTGTGTGTTTTCTGTCTCCACATGTATTATTTGTATGTGGAGACAGAAAACACACAGATGAAAGGAGAATTGTATATAATATAGAAAATTATATTATTTTAATATTAATAATAAAATATACTAATAATGTTATTATTTCAAATTATTGGTAATTATTTCTAATTATTGGTAATTATTTATATAATTACTAATAATTAGGAATAATTATCAATAATTAGCAATAATTAGGAATAATTAGTAATAATTAATAATAATTACCAATAATTAGTAATAATTACCAATAATTAGTAATACTTACCAATAATTTGTAATACTTACCAATAATTAGTAATAATTACAAATAATTAGTAATAATTAGTAATAATTATCAATAATTATCAATAATTAGTAATAATTAGTAATAATTACTAATAATTACCACTAATTAGTAATATTTAGGAATAATTACCAATAATTAGTAATAATTAGTAATAATTAGTAATAATTAGTAATAATTAGTAATAATTAGTAATAATTAGTAATAATTACCAATAATTAGGAATAATTATCAATAATTAGGAATAATTACCAATAATTATCAATAATTACCGATAATTACCAATAATTAGGAATAATTTTCAATAATTAGGAATAATTACCAATAATTAGGAATAATTAACAATAATTAGGAATAATTACCAATAATTAGTAATAATTACCAATAATTATTAATAATTACCAACAATTAGGAATAATTACCAATAATTAGGAATAATTACCAATAATTAGGAATATTTACCAATAATTACCAATAATTAGTATTAATTACCAATAATTAGTAATAATTAGTAATAATTAGTAATAATTGCCAATAATTAGTAATAATTAGTAATAATTAGTAATAATTACCAATAATTAGTAATAATTAGTAATAATTAGTAATAATTAGTAATAATTACCAATAATTAGTAATAATTAACAATAATTAGTAATAATTACCAATAATTAGGAATAATTACCAATAATTACCAATAATTACCGGTAAATAGTAATAATTTGTAATAATTAGGAATAATTACCAATAATTAGTAATAATTAGTAATAATTAGTAATAATTAGTAATAATTAGTAATAATTAGTAATAATTAGTAATAATTACCAATAATTAGTAATAATTATTAATAATTAGTAATAATTAGTAATAGTTACCAATAATTAGTAATAATTACCAATAATTAGTAATAATTAGTGATAATTAATAATAATTACCAGTAATTAGTATTAATTACCAATAATTATTAATAATTACCAATAATTACCAATAATTAGTAATAATTAGTAATAATTAGTAACAATTACCAATAATTAGTAATAATTAGTGATAATTACCAATAATTTGTAATAATTACCAATAATTAGTAATAATTAACAATAATTAGTAATAATTACCAATAATTAGTAATAATTACCAATAATTAGTAATAATTACCAATAATTAGTAATAATTAATAATAATTAATAATAATTACCAATAATTAGCAATAATTACCGATAATTACCAATAATTAGTAATAATTACCAATAATTCGTAATAATTAGTAATAATTACCAATAATTAGTAATAATTAGTAATAATTACCAATAATTAAGAACAATTACGAATAATTACCAATAATTACCGGTAAATAGTAATAATTAGTAATAATTAGTAATAATTAGTAATAATTAGTAATAATTACCAATAATTAGTAATAATTAGGAATAATTACCAATAATTAGTAATAATTAGTAACAATTATTAATAATTAGTAATAATTTGTAATAATTAGTAATAATTACCAATAATTAGTAATAATTAGTAATAATTAGTAATAATTAGTAATAATCACCAATAATTAGTAATAATTACCAATAATTAGTAATAATTAACAAAAATTATTAATAATTAGTAATAATTAATAATAATTAAAAATAATTAGTATTAATTACCAATAATTAGTAATAATTGCCAATAATTACCAATAATTAGTAAAAATTAGTAATAATGAGTAATAATTAACAAAAATTAGTAATAATTAGTAATAATTAGTAATAATTAGTAATAATTACCAATAATTAGTAATAATTACCAAAAATTAGTAATAATTAACAATAATTATTAATAATTACCAATAATTAGTAACAATTACCAATAATTAGAAATAATTACCAATAATTAGTAATAATTACCAATAATTAGTATTAATTATCTATAATTAGCATTAATTACTGATAATTACCAATAATTAGTAATAATTAGTAATAATTACCAATAATTAGTTATAATTAGTAATATTTACCAATAATTAGTAATAATTAGTAATATTTATTAATAATTAGAAATAATTAGGAATAATTACCAATAATTAGTAATAATTAGGAATAATTACCAATAATTAGTAATAATTAGTAATAATTACTAATAATTAGTAATAATTAGTAATAATTAGTAATAATTACTAATAATTAGCAATAATTAGTAATAATTAGTAATAATTACCAATAATTAGTAATAATTAATAATAATTACCAATATTTAGTATTAATTACCAATAATTAGTAATAATTACCAATAATTAGTAATAATTACCAATAATTAGTAATAATTACCAATAATTAGTAATAATTAACAATAATTAGTAATAATTACCAATAATTAGTAATAATTACCAATAATTAGTAATAATTACCAATAATTAGTAATAATTACCAATAATATTATTACTATGAAAATAATAAAAAATTTATATAATATTAAAATTATCAATATTTGTAACAGGTTTTGCTTTATTCTCAACATTTTTAATTCTTAAAGGGTCAATTTTTAGGTCTATCTCAATAAAAAGTTTGCGTCAGTCGTGTATGATGTAAACTCTATAATTATCCTAGCTTGAGTGTTTTTTATAACAAATTATTCAAAACCATTAATGCTTTTATATTTTATAGAAAAATATGGAACAACAAGGTCGTCAACAATCATTATTAGGTGACAACATATGGATAAATCAACGTAGAAATCCAAACGGTTATGGTTTAAATCCAGTATATGTAGAGGGTGTGGAGAATTTTTTATCATTTGCGGTATCAAATCCAGAATTTGTTTTAGAAGGCAAAATAAAATGCCCTTGTAGAAAATGTGCATTGAGAACGTTTGACACGTTTGAAAAAGTGGGGGAACATCTCTTGCGTTTTGGTTTTCAACCAGATTATGTTTTTTGGTATTAACACGGTGAACGCAGTTCCATAGCAGGTGATACCAACTTGATTCCAGATCCATCCCATTTTCATGATTTAGTACATGATGTTTCAGGTTCATCTGTTCAACTTACAGAAACTCCGGCTGATATAGCTTCAATTCCTGAGTTGGCACCATCTGAATTTTATGAGTTGTTGAGGTCTGCTGAGGCTGCATTATATCTTGGCTACAAGATGAGAAAACTAGAAGCAGTTGCAAAATTTATGGCTATCAAATCAGATAACGGAATGTCAAACACCTGTTTTGACCAGATATTTTCTTTGCTTAAAACACTATTACCCGAAGGAATTGTTTTGCCTGAAAATTACTATGAGAGTAAGAGGCTAGTTCGAAATTTGGGACTTACTTGTCAGAAGATTCATGCATGTTCAAATGACTTCATTTTATATTTTGGGGAAAATGAGTCGTTGGATAGTTGTCCCACATGTGGGCAACTGAGATATAAAGAAGGACAACACGGGAAGTCTGGTTTGATTCCTGTAAAACAGTTGAGATATTTTCCTCTTACATCCAGACTTCAACGTTTATTCATGTCTAAGAATACAGCGACAATGATGTCATGGCATAAAGAGAATATTTCAACTGATAAAAGCTTGAATCACCGAGCTGATGGTGATTCATGGAAACAATTTGATAGATTGCATCCATCCTTTGCTTTAGAAGCTAGAAATGTTCGACTGGGCCTTTCTACTGATGGTTTCTGTCCGTTTGGATATTATGGTAGTCAATATTCATGTTGGCCTGTTTTTTAACTCCGTACAATTTACCTCCATGTATGTTGATGAAGGAGCCATATATAATTTTGACTTTACTAATTCCAGGACATCTGAAGAAAAATATTGATGTTTATTTGAAACCATTGATTGATGAATTAAATTTATTATGGAGTACTGGTGTCAGTACATATGATGTTGCAACGAAAAAAAATTTCATACTGAGAGCAGCATTGATGTGGACAATTAGTGACTTCCTGGCTTATGGGATGTTATCTGGCTGGAGTACACATGGTCAGAAATCATGTCCTTACTGTATGAGAGAGAACAGAGCATTTATGCTCATTCATGGAAAGAAACCTTGTTATTTTGACTGTCATCGCAGATTTCTTCCAGCTAATCATCTTTTTCGCAGAAACAGATCTCATTTTAGAAAAGGAACAGTTGAAAGGGATGGACCTCCAAAAATTCTATCAGGTTCGGAGTTAAAATCAGTTGTATTTTCATTACCTCCGATCACTTTTGGTCCCACAATAAACCAACAGAAAATTTCTGGTTTTGGGAAAGAACACAATTGGATTAAACGAAGCATATTTTGGGATTTTACATATTGGTCTGATTTGTTGGTCCGACACATGTTAGATGTCAGGAATATTGAGAAGAACTGTTTTGATAATTTGTTTCATACAGTTTTGGATACGCCAGGAAAGAGCAAAGACAATGTAAATGCACGTTTAGATCTTGCCCAAATTTGCAGGCATCCAGAATTGGAACTATTTGAGAATGTCAGAACAGAAAGGTTACTGAAACCAAAAGCAGCTTATACACTGTCTAAAGAAAAACGTTTATTATTTTTTCCATGGATTGCAGATTTTAGATTTCCAGATGATTGTGCTTTCAATTTGGGTAGATGTGTAAAGAATGGTCATATTACTGGATTAAGAAGTCATGATTGTCATGTTATAATGGAAAGACTTCTACCCATTTGATTAAGAGGTCTCTTGAATTCTGTGATTTGGGATTCCATAACAGACATGTCTCATTTTTTTCAGGAAATTTGTGCGGCTACAGCAGATTATGATGCTCTAGGTAAACTTGAAAAAGATGTTGTTGTAATTATATGTAAATTGGAAAAAATATTTCCGCCCTCTTTCTTCGACTCAATGGAACATTTGATATTACATTTTCCATATGAAGCCAAATGTGGAGGTCCAGTACAGTTTCGATGGATGTACCCATTTGAAAGATGCATGCAAAAATTGAAAAGAAAATTACGTAACAAAGCATCTGTTGAAGGATCTATTGCAGAAGCTTATTTGCAAGAGGAAATATCTTTTTCTTTT
Source organism: Viscum album (assembly GCA_963277665.1). NCBI lineage: Eukaryota > Viridiplantae > Streptophyta > Magnoliopsida > Santalales > Viscaceae > Viscum > Viscum album. The sequence continues at coordinate 606,245,211 of OY728123.1, read as the reverse complement.
GCTTCCATTATTTTGAATCTGAGTATCCTTCAAAACACAACCGAATGGGACGGAACGAGAGGAATATTGATGAAATCGACAATCAATTATCTGTTTTCAACCAGCCAGAGCTTGGTTTTGGTGGAGTTTTTGAACGCTTGCTTTCAGATGATGAACATCAAAGAGCTCATATGTATGTTCTTCTCAATTGTGAAGAGATGACATCAGTTGTACTGTAAGTGTTTATATCACTTATTCTATCATTTATGTTACAGTAAATAAATTTGGTTTTTTAGGTTGTATGATAATCTTGTCAAGAAAAAAATTCCACAAATTACAGCAGCTGCTCTCGAAGAACGTCGACTGAAAAATTTCTCTCAGTGGTTTCAAAAACTGGTAACATAAATTCTTTAACTTTTAGTAACTCATTCAATTTATAGTTTACTATATTGATAATTATTTCACAAATTTTCAGGTGTCTCGACATGCTGATAAAATTGACAAATGGCTGTGTGTATTGAGTAACCCACCATTCATACATGTTAAAACTTCTAATGCATATGTGGTGAATGGATTTCGATTTCACACACAGGGATATGGGAAATCGAAAAAAACAAGGAACAGTGGAGTTATCTTGAGAGGATCTCATCATCGAGAAAATGAAGTGAACTTTTATGGCATACTTGATGAAATCATTGAACTCTATTATCTTGGACAACATTACATAACCATGTTCAAATGTCAGTGGTTGGATACAGAGAGAGGCGTGCGTGTTCATCTGACTCATGGAATCATCGATATTAAATGTAAAAGTGTTCTCACAGAAAATGAACCATTCTTATTGGATCAACAGGCACATAAAGTTTATTACGCAAAGTATTGTGCTACATCAAGAGACTAGACTGATTGGTGGAGTGTAATAAAAATCAAAATTCGAGACAATCAGTTTAGTCAAAGTGAATGTGCTTTTACTGATGTGCAAAGAATTGATGTTTTTCAAGAGAGTACTAAAAATCAATCTTTTTTACAAAGAGACATGAGTATCGATGATGACACCCCACATTTAAGAGTTAGTGATGACGATGATGTTAATGATGTCACATATGAATTTGAAATGGTAAGAGGTGAAACAACTGTAACTCGAATGGATATCGACGATGTTGAGGAGGAATATGAAGATGACATTGACATATATGAAGATGATGATGAAGATGAACACTGATAGAATTCAATGGTATTTATATACAATCATAATATGTATATATGTATATATAATAGTAATTATCAATTATTTGCTAACAACATTAACATTTTCTGTTTCAGATGGACGACGCCAAATTTCGTGAGTTGGCGGATGCTAACCTATCGTTCGATGCGGATGAGTTGCTGGCAAATGACCCTCAGCCTGCAGGTGCTCCAGGGAGTACGCGGAGGGGGTGCGGTCTTACACGATTGATGATTCCTGACCTTGTCCCTGAACGACGTCCACGTCTTGGGTTTGATCAACGCACACGGAGGTGTGATAACCTGTGTGACAACCTGTGGATTTGACTAAGATTTCATTAATCTATTTACATAATAAATGTTTATTATTTTTTCAGTTTTCCGCATATAGCAGTCAGACAGGGCAGCGCTATTTTTCACAACTATTTCTCTCAGCCGTGGACCACATGGGAGTAGATTCCCATTGATGTGCAGCAGGCCATGTTCAGCCATTGGTTGGTACGTACATAAATAAATAATTTTTATTTTGAAAATTATTTCATTTCTAACTTGATATTTTGATTTATTTGTACGGTTTATGGTATCCGATCAAGGATACCATGCGTGACGCCATCCACGAGGCATGGGAGGTGTCCATGCGTGACCGCCTTCGTCAATTTTTTCACAATTTAAGAAAAGATGCCATGAAGAAAGCAGGAGTGTCAGATTTTGATGAGTCATGTAGAGCACACCGACCAGAGTACATTTCATTCCATGTATGGGATGGATTATGTGCGCACTGGTTGAGTGGTGCCTTTCAGAGGAGATCATCGGTGGGGAGGCAGAATCGGGGGAGACAAGAGGGGACTCATCGAGCTAGGCGTTGTTCTTTCAGAACTCATAGACAGCATCTGGTACGTACATTATTTATATATATTTTATATAACTATAAATATTAACAGTTTATTTTTTATTCTTATAGGTTGTCGAGCACCCCGATATTATGGAGTACGACGTATATTGGAGGATGTATAGTGATCATGCTACTAGGGAGCTCAGAGGTGATCGTTAACATCACATCATAGTCAGTATTATTTGTTTTCAAGTTTAAAAATTAACTGCATATAATATATTCAAAATTTTAATTTTAAATTGCAACTACATGAGTCATATGAGGCTGCAGCGTCACAGGCCCGACCTGAGAGTCAGGACGAGTCATCAGATCAGACCACTGGCCATCAGTTTGATGAGGTGGCATGGATGCAGGCCACCCAGTATGCCTTCGAGAAGGGCCGGGTAGTTGGTATCAGCTCTCGACTGTCTCCCGGAGATTATTATGGCAGTGCTACGATGTCAGCGTCGATCTTGAGAGGAGCTCGTGCATCTTCTTCTTCTACACAGTATGAGGATCACTTGCGATCTCAGACTGCACTGATAGAGAGTCTCCGACAGGAGCAGGAGAAGATGCGTCAGCAGCATGAGGAGGAGCGTCGACGCCAGCAGCAGCTGTACGAGGAGCAGACGAGTCGGTGGCAGCAGCAGCATCAGGAGCAGATGGAGTACATGCGCCGACTCACTCATACTTTAGGGATGGAGTTTCCTCCACCACCATCTACAGATCCCCCCTCCCCCTCCTTCAGATTAGAGTTTGTTTTTATGTTATAAAATTTGTGAAATCAAAATATGATTTTTTTTCTATTCGTAGTTTCTGTTTCATTATAAAATATTAATAATATTATATTTTGAAATAACAATATTAATATGAATAATAATATTATTTATATTTTATAAAATTAAATTATATATATATATATTAAAATTTTATAATTTTATAATTTTATAATATTTTTTTGTAATACTTGAATTATTTTAATATTTGAATGTAAAATAATTCTATTATTTTTATATTAATTAAAATAACTTATTGATATTTTTTTATTTATGAATTATAATTATAATATTATTATATTAATTAAATCATTTATTAATTTTCTATTATTTTTTATTTTTGAATTATATTTCTATTATTATTATATTAATTAAAATAATTTATTAATAATTTATTATTTTTCTTTGTGAATTATAATTCTATTATTATATTAATTAAAATCATTTATTAATATTTTATTATTTTTTATTTTTGAATTATAATTGGATTATTATTATATTAATTAAAATAATTTATTAATAATTAATTTTTTTATTTTTTTATAGTATTTGCGACGGGATACTATGCCCGTCGCAAATAGTATTATTATTATATGCATTAAAATAATTTATTAATAGTTTTTTATTTTTCTTAAATAGTTTTTGTGACGGGTCCCGTCGCAAAAACTATTTGCGGCTGGCCCGTCGCAACAGGTATTTGCGACGGGGCCCGTCGCAATTACTATTTGAAAAGTTTTTTACAAATATAAGGAGTACTATTTGCGACGGGGATTCTCCCGGTCGCAAAAAAAGGCTTTAGCGACGGGCCCGTCGCAAATAATTGTTGTTGCGACACCGTTTTCAGCAATGGGCCATTTGCGACGGGCCCCCGTCGCAAAAATCCATTTACGACGGGATCCCGTCACAAATGCCACGTCGCAAATACCTTTTTTTCTAGTAGTGCAAGTTCTCATATATTGTAATGAACTTTTATTTTCATTTAAAAAGGTTGGGGTATGATTTATCACCTCATCTATACTACCCTCATTATGTTTTAATGATGAGACACCCCATTATCTCTCATTAATTCCCCCATGTATGCATGTTATTATACAGAAATTCTGTATGGGATTTATCTCTCCTTATTTCGATTGAAGAAATTATTTAATATTATTCATCGAAATTCCATTAAATATGTTGGAATATTATTTTCCAAGACCCCATTACTGTCAATTTCATGTATAAATTATGAGAGACCCTTTCTCTTTCATCAAACCATTTTACAATTTCTATTTGACGTCGTTGTGCCGCAGAAGTTATAAAAAACATTCCCATGCCAAAATCATCATGTAAGTGAATACCATACCCATTTCTATATCAAGGGTATTCAACTTTATGCACATGTTCTGTTTTATTTAGTTAACAAATTTTTTTATTCCACATCTCTTATTCATAAAGTAAATTATTATGTTTAATATATCCATGTTGTATGATCTATGTGGAACAGTTATGCATGAAATGAAATGATTAAGAAGGGTGTCCCCTGATAGTGCTCCAATGCATTGGTAAATATTATTATCATGATATATCAAGTGAAATGGGTGTTTAATCATTCTAATTATTGTTAAATGAGGGTTTACTCATTCCCCATGTGTAATTATCCTTTTATCATGCTAATTTTGTTTCCACATCTACATGTTATGATAATCCTGATATATCATGCCTTTATGTTCATATTACTTTTATGCGAAATTGATATGCCTATTTCCAATCATGTATTGTATTCTCCATGTTATGGATTTTTTCTCCCTTATTGGGATTTATAGGTCACCTATTTATTTTGAATTTCCTCAGTTTATCCTATGCAATGGTAAGTATGAGAAAATAATGTGGTCACGTAAAAGATGTTTTCAATAAAGATTTTGTATTTTATTCTCTATGTTGTTGTGTAAATTCATTAATTTCATGAGACGGTATACCTATTGATCCTCAAAGTTGTGTTAAGATCATTTTTAGGTAATAAATCATGTTTCTGTGTCTAATAAAGATCTTGTTTGTCAAATTCAGTCTGGGGATGAAACAATGTTCTAAAATGAAATCGATTACCAATGTAATCATGTAATCTGATCTACATTCAAGAAGTGAAGTGATATTCAAAGAAAGAGACAATCTTTGAAGTAAATATATGGAGTCTAACTTTTTCAAGAAAGTAACAGAATCCCAATCTCTCTAGTGAATAGTACTATCGAATATCTAGGTTATTGGCTGGCATGGTTAGCAAGTCTATGATCACCCATTTGGAATCATCTCCCCTAGACAAACATGATAATCTTATCACATTGTCGATGGAAATCCAATCCAAATTCCACTCTTTCACCTTAAGGGGTTGAACCAAACCTACTGGTACATGGTGATCAGGCTTCACTTGCTAACAAGTAAGGCATCGAGAGACATACTATTCATCTCCCTTTTTAATACTTGTCGACCAAAACTGACATCACATATCACGGTACATATTTTACCAACATGGATGTTCCACTAATGGGGATTTATGAAACAACCAAAACACATCTTCCTAAAAAATAAAATGAACTGTTATCCTTCATCTTAAAAGGATAACATGCTCCCATCCTTTAGAATGTCATTCTAGAGACATTGCATTGTGTATCTGAGTATGAATAATCTCAAAATCAGTATATCTATGAAGAGAATCCCTAAAAAACTATAAAAGTTGTGGGGTAACAAAGATAGACTGAAGATATGAAGCACAATACTATTGATTGAAATTAATATGAAAAAGGGATAAATATTCTAATTCATCAACCAAAAATTGAAAATAAGATATCATGCAGAGAGAATCTCCCACAATATCCACATTTACAAGGGTACAGATAATATCTAAGTCAAAGTCCTAGAGGAATGATAGGAATCACCTATATCTAAATTTAAAATCCTTATAAGAGATTATATATTTGATTATTTTATGGTTACAGTAAATTATAAACCAGTAACCCATCAAGTAATATTGTTAAACCATCAAAGTGAAGACTACCATTTGAAAATCAGTGATAAGGCTGTGTAGTTATAATCATGAGGAATCAACTGGTGTGAATCGTAGGAAATAACATCATGCATTTTCATCATCACAAAACCATGTATAGTACCTGATTAATCATAGAAAACTACATACTTGACAACCTCCACTGGAAATCACAAAATGGAGTGCTAATCAACCTATGTCTAAGCTCCAGAAAACAATTCTACCACCTTTTCATCTATATGAATGGCTTCCCCTTCCATGTCAATGATTTAAAGGGTGATGAATATATAAGGAATTCACGTTCAATCCTCTAATTTCACCCTTCCGGCACATGGAAACTACATACCATGGTAGCATTTTTTGGTGGCTCCCAAGAATTCAATGTCTTATCATTTTTTAGATCCTCAATAACTCCATCCTCTTGAATGTTGTATCAATGAAAGTGGACATCTTGAATCCAATGCTGAAACTCAGAGAGCGTCTGGTAATGTTAGTTATCTTAGATTTTGTCCAAGATGATTATCAATGTTCTCCCATGCACCTTCTATATTCATAAATACACAAGGATATCATCGATGAAGTCCACCATGAAATTATCTTTGATGGGCTGGAAGATCTCATTCGTGTGTCTCGTGAAAAAATATTTAGGTTCTCAACACATCGTATGACATCTCTAAGTATTCATAGTGATCAAAGATTTTATTGATCCTCAGTAATGGATATTAATTCCTAATTTTCATCTGATTTAATTTCTTCTGATCCACACATAAGCACAAGCTCTCGTTTTCCTATTGGGAAAAACAACAAGGATTCCTAGTGAGAAATGCTGGGTTCACAAAGCCCATCTCTATCAAGTCCTCAAATTGCATCCTTAGATCTCGAAGCTCTATGGGAGTAAACCACTATGTTGTTGTATATATCAGTGTTTTCTCAGGATGCATGTAAGGCATAATTCAATCTCTATGTGGAATTGTTAACCTAAAAAGTTCTTTGGAAAGGCATCCTCATACTCTTCCACCACTGTAGGGAACTAATTTCCAAAATCATTTAGTGGACAAAGAATCATAATAACAACGTATGAGTAACAATACTACAAAAATGTGTTTTCGAACAACCACCCTTTAATATCTCTAAAAAACCACAGATAAAGGTACACCCTTTATCAGTTCTTTTCTAGTGCTGTTAAAGGGCCCCACTTTATCATCTCTTTTTTATTAGTGCTGATAAATGGGGCTCTTTATCAACGTTTTTTTTCTAGGGTTGTTAAAAGGTATATTTTCAAAAAATTATTAAAAATAATATGTTAATATATAAGTATATAAATATATAAATATATAAATATATTTATATTTATATAAATATATAAATATATTAATATTTATTTAAATATATAAAAATATTTATATGGATATAAATATATAAATATATTTAAATTAATATAAATATATAAATATGTTTATATGGATATAAATATATAAATATATTTATATGGATATAAATATAATATATATATTTATATATTGTTTATATAAGTATAAATAGACATTTACATTTAATATATAATAAATCTTTTTCAAATGGTGTACAAATATTTTAAAAATTATTATTAATTAATAAATTTATAATTATAAACAACTTCTAATACTTTAACAACAATTTAAAGACAAAATCAATAAAAAAGTTTGTAACAGATCTTTAATAAGTTGAAAACATAACTCAAACATCAAATGGCCAAAACTTTTGATCTCGATCACCATTTGAGCTCTACAACATATCAAATCGAAGTCTGCGATGAGATTTACCCATTGATGAATTAAGGGAACCTTATGTAGCATTTGTTGAGGTCCAAAAGGTACAAAATTGCCCCAAAAATGAGTTTTTAGTCCAGATATCCTAATGTTTTTTCATTTGATTGAATTTTAGGATCGTGTAAGGAGGCCATTTTTCATTGTTTTTAGGGAATAAATTTATTCCTTGGTATTAATTCATATTGAAATTATGGTTTTTAAATTTTATGATTTTCCCAATTTAATTTTATTTATAATAAAATATATATCAATATATTTTTTTATATCAACACATACAAATTTAATTTTATATGTAAATAATTACACATATTTACATATATAGTATATTTATAAATATCTAAGCCTTATAATATCAATTTTATTTATAAAATTTTATATGTATATTTAAATACCTATATAATGTTTGTGTGTGTCTATGTCTTAGTATTTGTATGTATTAACAAACTAATATATATTTTCTATACAATATAACATATGATTATACATATGAATATATAATATATTTAAATATATATAAATATGTATAACTATACTAACAGATAGACAAATATATGTATATAATATATACATGTTTATGTATGTTGTATGTATGTATGTATTTATATACTTATAAACACCCAAAAAAAATATTTTATAATTATACCTAAAACAAATTATATATATATTAATATAAAAATAAATATACAGATAAAAAATTATAAATATATATATATATATATATATAAATATATTTTAATATAATATATATATATATTAATATAACTATATATATAAATATAATTATATTTTAATATATGAATAAATATACCTATATATATAATTAGTTAAATCCATCAATCATTAAATGGCGAACATATCTAAATGGGGGATGGTAAAGGGTCCAATCAAATAGAGGAGAGGTCTTGAGTTCGAATTCTGGGGGAGGCAGAGGCGCACAAGTAGGTGAAGGGGGGTTAGTTTGTGGACAGGTGCATGAATGGGGCTAGCGCTGTAAATGGAGGGTGGTGGGGGTGCTGACAGGTGTAGGGGGTAGAATTGTTAGGGATAAAGAGTTGTTAAATATTGGTGATCTGATTTAAGGAGTATTTTTTTTGTATAATCAACAATAATAAATAACCCTTATATCAGCTCCTTTTTACAGCACTGAAAAAATCTCTGATTTATGAAAACCTTTTTTAACAATGATAAAAGTGGACTTTATCAGTGCTGATAAAAGGGACCCACTTTATTTCTGTAGATATTAATAGTTATTTTTAATGTTGTAAATGCCCTTTTTCTAGCACTTTACGGTGCATATTTTCAGTTCTGTAACCAGATGAACTCCCATATTCCTGAACTCATCTTTCTCTACTGAAGTATCTTTTTCACCATCTAAGGAAACCATTGCTCCATCACTATAGACACACTGTGTTCTATTCCTAATGATGTATATCTAGAGATGAACTGTGGATAGCAATTCAATACCAATGATGACATCATAATTAATCATTTTTACAACAATGTTTTCTCAAACAAATCTCCTTCCCCCAACTGTCATATCACACTGTTAGCAACAGTTCACAATAACTGAGTCACTTCCTATCGGAGTATCCAACTACAAGGGTCATGCTAATGGATAGAATGGAATATAAGTATTGAACCAAATAAGTGGAAAGTAAGGGATATATAAAACCTATTTCTATAAATTATAAATATAAATTATAAAATGAATAGATCATACCTCATATAATCCTAGTTATCTCATGGTTATATGCATCTATAGGCTATAGCTGGGCTCGTCCCTTCCGATGAGCTACCTAAACCTATCATGGACCACCTGGCGGTGGTGTTGGTAGTAGGTAAAACCGATTTCCACCTCATGATACCTTACCAACCCATATTCTCTTCCCACATCCCTATTAAACAACTTGATCCTATCATTATCCTTATATTAGAGGTTGCACGATCATCTCATGATCATCTGTATGACGTGTTAGAAAATCTCGAACAATATTTCATGGACCATCATAGGAGAGTCATTGCTTGTCCTATGGCTAATTGAAAACACCTTGAGAGCCCTATACCACTAGACCTATGTCCTTGTATCAACTATTTAATTCTCTTAAATTCATTGATCCCTTCAACTATTTTCAGCTACCCATAATCGAGGTCTCAGCTACTTGGTTCCCACTATAAGCTCCCACTACCTTTATCTTCTCTTCCATAATTCTCTCACCAATAAGGATATCTTAAAAACACCCTCATATGTGTAAATTAAATTAGATACTATTGGTGCTATGATGTCTCTACGCAATCCATGCTCAATTGATTAATCAATATAGAACATTTCCCACAACATATCCAAGGAGTAATGTGAGATAATACTAAACCACAAAAAAATGCACCATGGTCATACCTCCCAACTAAAGATGTAGAATATCATTTATGAAGAATGATAACAATTTCCATGAAACAAATCCTCTCTAATATATAAGTCTTGTCATGTGAAAACTTCACCAAGCTCCACCATCGCTCAGTAGAGTATCGAATAAAAATTTCTGTATAGACCTCCATCTGTTCAGTCAAAATCATCCCAAGAAAAAAAGGGAGTGTCTGCCTACAACCAGTCCTCAGTGACCTGAGGGTCAAGCTCACGCTCTCAATTGGGAGGATGCTGCCTTTGAATCTTAGGAAGTTAACATATCCTTTGTACATTTGTAGCTGGTAAAACTATATCTAGATGCTTCTCAATGGATTGTGGTATAGCTGCTAGACCACCCAGAGGTTATATCTCTTATGTGTGCCCTTGTACTGATGCATCTTCACTAGATGAAATATCATTGTGATCAAATAGTGGAATACGAACTTCTTAATTGTGTGGAGGAATACTAAAATTAAATAAATATTTACCATGGTCAAAATAATATATAAGGGTAGAAGACTCAATATTGAAATGGAAACTAAAACCAGTCCTGTATGATACATTCACCTAAAACATTCCTTGAAACTATGGTAAACATGTACTTAGTCTTAAAGAAGGTTACTAGAGTCCTGGTGTATAGATACGTCAGCAGTTACACCAACACTAGAGTCTCTTTCTTGAAAACAAAAAATGAATCACTAAACACTATTCCTGAAAACCAAACTCACTAACATTGACCATATGGTATAATCATCTCTGTTATAACTCTTTCACGAACCCACCCACTGGGGACAGACCCGCGACTACCCCAAGCCTGCCTCTAATTGGCTAAGTGCTGGTGACTAGTGCCAAGAAGGCATATCCCAAAAATGAGAGCCATTATTCTAATGTATATGTACAGAATGACACATATCAAAGAACACACAATGCTAAAATGTAAAAAAACTAAAATAGTGCATGATATCATCTATTATCCTATGAAAAAGTATGACAAAAAATGTAACGAAATATTAAAAATGGGCCGTATACAAGCCAAACCAAAAAAATATAAATGAACAACCTGCTCAAACGGTTTGGAAAATGTCAAATGAAAGATCCATGTGATCAAAATAGTTATAAATTCTACAGCTAGGCTCCACCAACTCCCTCTCCTCCCATGACACATTCCAAAGGGTTGTCATCTTCATAAGACATGACACATGCGATATAATCCCATGTAGTGATGTGTATAACAATACTCATTTTGGTATCCAAAAAACTCCAAACACTAAATGCAATTATAATCAACTCAATACATTATATTAAAATTAGTTTACAATAGAAACACATGGATATAATTACAAAATATACAATGCTAGGTGGTGGTCATAACTAACTACTGCCACAATGATTATTCTTGAAGAAATGCTCATTTTGGGAGAATCAACATCCCACGACTTCTGTCATTAGAGATGAATGATGGAGAGTTATAGATCATTTGTCTATTCCCATTAAATTATACTGATGTAAAAGACCCTAATTCACAGATAGGGGGCCACACATAGAATAAGTGGGGGCCACCCAAAACCCAATTATGATAAAATCTCTTGGTAGAGGATCGTATATCAATGACATAACAAAACCTACAGATTTGTACTTCTTTTAAGATAATCAATTACATGATTCAAGAGTTTATCCCAATTCAAAATAATTATACTGGGGAAAAAGTATGATAGAGGATCACACTCAAGTCTCATGGAGAGACACTACAACTCTATGTGAGACTCGACCTTCTAAAGGGGATCACAATCAAGAGATATGTATGTAGTTATAAAATGTACCCACTAGTTAATTGTTGAAGGGAACATAGGAAAATTATAATGGAACTAATAAAAAAAATAAGAGTCACACGGAATTTTGAAATTGGTACACGACATGTACCCGGAAGTACATGATGTGTCTAACTATCTCCATTGATTCCCATGTGGAAGAGACTCAGACTACATGTAGTATCCAAATAAAAAGTGCATAGAAAATATACACAGTATGTTGCGAAACATGGTTTATTTCATGTGTCGGACAGTAGTGTCCATGTGTAAAAGCCTTGTTTTTGTAACAGCTCGTGTACTCCTTGACATGAAAATGAAAATTCACAATGTATACCATTTTCAATATACTTTTACATTGCATATATTTACTATTGAATTAAAATCTAAGTCACAATGAAGGGGTCACACATAGTTTGATAGGGTTCACATGTCATGTGACCCTTAACTCAGACTAAAACCCTAGAGTAGTAGGAATGGGTCCACAAGGCATGCAATGCAAGATTACATGCTATATTGATCATGATTTCATAAATCAACTCTACATTGTCCCATACCTTGTTGGATCCTCCTACAAGTACAGATCCTTAGATTATTGTTTTTATAGACATTTCCAACACTAGTAAATAGGAATCCTAGATTGATTCCTCGTGGAAAATGGATCTGCACATTATTCATCATTTCACGCTAAAAAATAGAAGACCATGAAATTTGGTATCAAAAACCATTCAATTCTCTGCCAATTTTTTCATTTCACCATCATCAGGTCATTTTGACCCTAGATCTACAATATCATATCATTACACCATGAAATATGTGTGTAATGATCGACTGATCCAGATATCGTCAAATCCCTGGCCAAACAAAGAACACATTCGGTGAACAAAGAACAGTGGGAGAAATCACATGTTTAAACAAGAGGGAGAAAACTTTAATGATGTATGTTTTAATATAGATAAATGTTAGTGAGAATAACAATTAATAAATCAATCATTGAATTCAATTCCCCCAAAATCAACCTATAATAAACCCATTCTAGAAATACGTATGATACAGAGATCAGTCCATTTGTATTTTGATATGTGTTCTTCGTAGTAATCATGAAAGGGGAATAAATGAAAAAACAGACACTATTACAATAGTTTGGATTGATAAATGTTGAAGAATGGTTATTTTTTCCATCATTGACGTGATCGTTTGACTCTGTTGGCAGAATAATCTACAAACCATTCCCTATTCATCAATGTCCTCCTAGAACGCTCTCCTCCAATGGCTCCTTTATATCTAGGGTTTAGTAGATATCACTAACCCAATTTCCATATCCTTATATTTAATTAGCAGGAAAGTCAATATATTGAAAAATTAAAGAAAAATTATCCATTTATTTATTCTATTAATTTCACGCTAGTGACATCTTATTCAAAAAATGGAATGCATCAACCATGGTTAAGTTGTGCATATGATAAACATGATTTTTTGAAAATAATTGTTCAATAGTATGTCTTATTCAGTCCTTAGTTTAAGAGTTATTATACTCTTTATATAAAATTGTGCACATGACCGATTTAATATATATAATATATTTCAAACATTTACTCTGGGCACACCAGGCCACAAAATCAAACATCATCTTAGTACTAATTCTATAAAATATCTATATAATATCAAAAAATAATACATGAAAATTATGAGACGATAAAATTCAACATATATTCAAAACAAATACACTTGAAATTATTTAGTATCAATTTTGAACATTAATAGATTATGTAATTTCATTATACGTTTAAATAATGGGGAAACAATTAATTCATGAAGAATAAAACGATAATAGGAAAGGAAAAACACATTCATGTGTTAATATGTTTTATGATAAAAACATAGTGACATTTAATAATTGTTGCACTCTATTAATTATAGTTATATTAAAAATTTATTAAATTAAAATTCATTAAAAACCAAAACATTGGAATAGTCAGAGAAACAAACTAATGATTTCATGATTTATTTAATTAAATTACATAACTTCCAAAAAACACATTGTTCTATCACAAAAGAATTAAATAATTATGCATATACATATTTAAGGTCACTACCCTATAAGAAGACCCACCATACATGGTTATTTGGCATTCTTAGATTCCTTTGATCAGATCATGGGTGGGTGAGAAGATATTTTTCCCTAGATTTTCTCCCAAGCCTATTTCATGTACAAACATCAACTAGACATATTTCTCTGTGGAACCATGAAATTATTTTAAATAAGAACCCTATAGTTCAACATATCTCTCATCAAAGACCTTTGAAAAAACATTTTATTGAACCCCCAGACTAATAGTAGCCCTCCTAGACCTAAAAATGAGAAAGGTGGTGATGAAATCAAATCCCGCATCTTTTATGGCCTGGTTTGGAGACTTGAATGAGGTAATAAAAAGTTTTACACAAATATTATTCTTTACCATAAATAGAAATTTCTGTAGGATCAGATGATAAAAAATCAACCATTAAACAACTCCATAACATAATTAACCAGTAAAATCCACTATATCTCATTAGGCATGTAATGTCATATGAATTCAATTAATGTTTCTATGTAAAGTAGTAAAGGAAATTATTTTCCATCAAGTCATCAGGAGATCAAAAACCCAAACTTGTAATGTATAAAATCATCTTTGATGTCCTCATAGAAACCTGAAAAATAAATTACACATAAATTGGGTGATTATGAATATCTAATTAGTATGATCATGCTGAATAACTCTCATGCAAATATAATAATATAATATTAATTACTTAGTGAAAGAATAGTAATACATATAGGAACCTATCAATTTAATGAGTAATTTCCCTCACCAAGGATCGATATTGAAATAACACATCCAAATATAGTAACATGATTTTAATCATATTGATAAAGGGTGCCTTGTGAAAATTTCCTACATATTTTCCTCTCTAACACCCCAATGTCATACACATAGCAGATCTCATATCTTTTATATAATCCATGAGAATAAACCATAGATATCACATAAAATATCACCCACTGAAACCTAGCCCGTCATATCAAATATTACCTAGTGAAACTTCAGAAATCACATCACATGTTTCATGAAGAGACATGGTCTACCACATTATATCATAACAAATTAGATAACAATAATAGTTGGGTGTCATTGACTGAAATAACATAAAACTCATTCCCCCCACCTACCATTATCAACCATCACTATGAACAACCTAATAACTCTCTTAAAACATAACTATGAGAGAGATTTTACATATGTCCTACACTAGTCTTTCAAATCATAGAAGCCTATAAATGAGATTAGGGAAGAGAGGGTAGCCAGCCATACATTCTCTCCCTCAGGATGTTAGTAAAAACACCTCTAAAACATTTGGGTATTGGAAAAAAGTTCTCAATGTGTGTGTGGTTCGTGTAGAAATAATAATAAAAATAAAATATATAAAAGTGAAAAAAATGAACCCTATGGGATAATAACCTGAATACCATCCCAAATCACAAAATAACCCTATGGCTTAATAATATCTAGTACATTCGATTCCCCCTCTAAATTCATAACACCACACAATCAAGGCATAAAACTAAAATCCACTTTCTATCAAAAAATTTTATTAACTAAAATTCATATATTCTCCCATTACCAACCAATTTTTTTAATCTATAGTATTATTTCCAAATTGAATAACATACTCTTCAATCACACATCCCATATTAATTGAATTTTTAGTTATCCATTAAAACCCATTTCTTTTCAATTTATCATTAAAAATTCATTCCGTTACTATTATTAATGTTACACCTCATGATATTATAATATATTTACCTTTGTATAAATTTAATGTATTTGATATCATTCATTACACATAACATTGTGTTTAAACAAACAAAAAAATACTATTAAAATATAATTATTTAAATATCATTATAAAAAAAACTTTTAAAATTAATTGTGTGATTAAGAATAAACACACTATAATTTTTTTTAAAATATTTTATATAATTAAAATAAACTTTTTAATACATAATTAATAATTAATCAATTTTACATAATGTCATTTTTTTAAAAAAAAAATACATTTTCTTCAAAAAATATTTTTATATATATTTATTTTTGGATAGTATAATTAATATATGAAGATTTTATACATTTTATTTTACATAAATGTGATAATTATTTAATTAAAAATATCAAAATTATCTAAAGAATAAATTTTGTTTTTTTTCTAAGATGATTTATTTTTCTGTGAATAGATAAAAATATGAATTTTTTGTTAATTTTTATTTATTTTCACTGAAAATACCCCTTAGGTTTTTAATTTTATCTTAATGTTACCAATGAAATAAATATTTATATATAATATATTTTATCAAATTTGAATCATCATTAATCATGACTTTGTTTTTTGTTCATTTTTGGGAATCAAAATCCATTTATAACAAAAACAATTTATAGTATTTTCCTCAATTCTATATTAAATTAATTTAATCCAATTCAATAAATTAAATTTTAATGAATGTATAATATATTTTTGTTACAGGAGTTCCAAACATGGAAAAAAATCCCTTTTATTTTTGACAATTATGAATAATAATTGTAGTTAATTCTTTTACCAATATAATGGTAATATGGGATAATTAACATTAAAAAAATATGGAAAGGTCCCACAATCATATAAAAACATTACAATATTTCCTATAATTAGTATATTTCTTACATAATAGTCATATCATTGAGTAATAGTAAATTTATTTCCACATTATTCAGTTTATAATATTTATGTAATTTTATGTTAATATTATGTAAAAAGTGTCACTCTCTTTGTTTTAATGATATAATGTTTTCATCATGATGAAAAAAACTAATTTTCAGATATAATCTTTTTAAAATATAAATTAAATTTTATCTTATTTCTTTATTTTTAATTAATAATGTGGAATAATTACATTAAATTATTATGCAATGTATACACAATTCTTATGAAATGAGAATCAAATCAAGTATATTATTTTAAAAAATTAACAAAGTAATATTTTTTGCTGAGTTAAAGTCAAAACAGAAATATTTAAATTAATATATCATTTTGCTAATGGTTTAAATTTACAAATACTAATTATAATATTTTCTTTTTTATTTTAATTTGAATACATATATATATTTCTAAAAATATCATAGATAATATTTTATGAAAAATATATTATATTAATATATTTAAATGATATATAATATTTTTTAATAGATAAAGTAGGATTATAATAGAAAAAATTCATAACATGAATATTAAGATCCAATTATTAAATTATATTTAAAAAAGAAAACCCTATAACATAAAAACATCCTTTCCATGGTTAAGATTAAAATTGGTTAAACTAGGGGTTAAAAAAGAGATACTATTTAAATATATATATATATATATATATATATAATTTTTTGAATTAATTAATACCCTAAATTCATTATCTTATAATAAAAGTAATTTTGGAACCATTTTACATTAGTTACATACATATTGTTTTATAATATTTCATTTAATTTAAATTGATGACATTTATGAAGTTTTAAAAAAAAATTATTTAATTACTTTATTTTAAATTGATATAATACCATATTCAACATATTGAATTATATATATTTGAAAATATAACTCATATTCAATATATGGTTACTTTTTTTATAGTAACTTTCTAGACCACTAAAAAATTACAAAATATTCATATCATGATAATTTCCAAAAAGGTTAATTAGTGGATAAAACAATGTGATAATGGAGAGAACATGACCTAAAAATGTTCTTGTTTTATTTTATAAGATTAATCTTACTCATAATATTCTTATATTCAAATTATATTAATTTTGAACCTTTTTTCTGAAAAGTATTGTTTATTAATTTAATAAAATTTAAAAAGTTCCCTCCCCACACTTATAAATGTTCACATATTCCACACTATTCATAAAACCTTTTGATCCATCTATCATAGAAAATACTTGAAATAATAAAATCAAATATTCCGTAAAAATCATATTTTTTATTTCTATTCAAAATACCATCCCTTCAAGGCTTAATGTGTAAGATAACAGAGGATTATCAATGAATATCTATAACTCTAAAAAGAGAATTTTATTTTTATTTTTTATTATAACTCTTATAAATTGATGATATAAATTATAAAATAATTAATTAATTATATTAAATATAAATAGTTATTATTTTGATTATTTAACAATTATTAGTAATTGTTTTTCAATCTTAGAGAAGGAGAAAACATTAATCATGTGTATTGAAGCTTACATTCTCATCATACCATTGTAATACATCTTTAATAACAACATAAATTGTATATTTACAGTGATGAAATTTATAAATATATAATTTATTTATGATATCATTTTTTCTAATAAATATTAATTTTTAATTTCCTTTCATTAATTCAATCCCTTGAAAAATTGAAGCAACGTTCATTCGTACATACATCATACCACCACTATGAACGAAGTTATTCATTTTTCTATTTCTTCCATTTAGGGATTAATATAACGATATATTTATATATTTCATGTATATTAAAATAATTTAATGGTTAAAAATATTTATATAATTTGATAATTGTAAATATGCCTAGAGCACAACTACCAAACATAAAATTATATGAAAAACGATACATTTATCATAATAGAAAGGATTTTAATAAAGAAATATTTATAAAAGGGTTGTTAAATGTTATAAGTAAAAAATATAAGTTATAATATATATGATAAAATGTCTATAAAATATATATATATAATCTATGCCTATTATACATGAGGGTTGAACACATATGTTGAAACTCAGACATAAGGCAAGGGTTTCTCTTCCCACTTTTCTTTATGTGATATATATTCTACATTAACCAAATGATTATTTTAGGTGGTATATATATCACCATTTATATGATATATCATGATACCCTTTTTACTAATTTTATTTAAATATTAATTTTATTTTATTTCATTCATGGGGTTTATTATTGAAAACATACATCTGATTTTTTGGTATATTTTCATAATCTCATCTCTATTCAGGAGTGTTTATGTTTAAGTATCAGTTGTGGGAATTATATTATTTTTACATATTAGTTCAAATTAGTTTCATTATCCTTTTTATATCATAAAAATGAATTCTCCTCTATAATTTTCTACTTTATTGTACTAATGATTCTAAAATAATGAATTTTATGAAAACTGACATTATTTTCTATTATGTCTAGAATAGTTTTCATCTATTTATATATTTTAATTAAAAGGTTTTAATAATTATTTTTATTATTAAAATATTATTTCTATTTTGATATTTCCCAATTAATTACACTCTATAAATATATTTAATAAGAAAAATCTTATCAATTTCTGAATGAGTTTCTTTTTGACTTTTAACAAAAAATAATAACGGAATCATTGTTTTATCATACCGTCTATGAAAAAAATTTCCAAACCTCCGGATATCAAAAATATCATATTAGTTTCATAAAAATTACAATGTTACATTTAAATAAAATTTATTTACCTAATATTCAATACGTTTTTATGTTTGTTATTGTTATTTTCAATGTGAAAAGGCTATTTTAATCAAGAATTTTTAAAATGGTCTTTTATGGTATTTATAGTCATTTATGATAAATAAAATTTATTTTAAATACTCTCAACGTGGTATATGTTGTAATTTTATCAAATTTATTTTTAATTGTATTGTTTATGATTTTACTGATTAGGGTATGTATTTACATTTCACATTCTAGTTATTTATATAGATAATGTTTTTGATTATTTTTTAAGTAATATTAAGTTTTTTTGATTAGTAATTTCATGAATGGAGTATAATTTTTATGTTATGGGGTAATATAGAATAATATAATACATATATGTATTTGTTGGTCTTATGATTCCTTACATATTGGGTGTTTAGTTCAGTCCTTACCCATTTATTTTAGGTGTATTATTGTGCGGCCATAAATTAATTAATACCCCAATTATTCATATCAATCCCACTAATTAATTAACCAATTAATTGATCACATTACTAGAATTAATTAATTTAAATAGTAATTAGTAAAATTCAAATAACTTCATAAACAAAATAATCTCCATTAATTAATTCAATAATTAACCAATCAGGAATATGTATTCCCAACATCCCATAATTAATTAATAAAATAATTATTTCAACTCAATCAATTCAATATCCCTAATTTTACGATCCCAAAATTTATTAATTTACCATTTTGATTAATTATACATTAGAAAATTCAATTTATAGACACCCTATTAAAAGTATACAATTACATGAACAAAAACAAAATCAGGACATTGGTATTTGAATTATAAGACACCAAAATCAAATTGTTAATGAATGATCACCCAATGGAAATCCTAAGTTTATATAAGGTGGTAAAATAAAAAACATAAAAAAGAGAACATGACTATATCAAAGGATCAATATGAACCCCCAAAGCTATAAATATCAATGGATATACCAATTCATTATAATTATAATGAACCAATGGGATCAATGGAAAAAAGTGATTACTAGGTGTCCAAAACAAATTAGAAACAATTTGTATTGAAGAAGTCTCTATATATCAGTTTAGATTATCCCTAGGTTCGGAGGAAGAATGTTGTTTCCTAAAACAATTGATAAATTTGTAACACAAATTTTTTAAATAGTAGTTTGATAATTTACATGGCGTTTAATATGATTACATGTCGGGTATATGTTATTAATTGAATCATCCTAATAAACTGTCACCTTGGATTTCTTTAATTAAAAACATCAAAAAATTATATTACATGTAATCTCTTTACACATCAAGTAATTATTCTATATATGATGTTTTAGCCAATTTTATTTTTTAAAAAACCGGAAAATTATTTAATTATTTTAATTTCTTAAAGAACACCTAATAAACATAACCCATTTGTACTAGAACTCAAAACTAAGAGAGAGATGCAAATGAAAAAATATAGTATCTTATAATATACCCAACTTTTAACAAATCATCCCCATGTATTACTACTAATATTCTCTAAGATTATATGTAAAAAGTTTAGTCCACTAAGAATGCATAACAAATTCTCTCTCCCATGTTTCCTCCTACGCATGGCCATGTTTCTACAATACGTGAACTATCAAAACAATATTTTCCCAGGACACATTCTCTCTACAATATAATATACACATAATATTGACATCAAAGGATGTATTTATCTCAAGAATTATACCAACCCCATTTATTAAATGACAAGGATAGATGTTACACCACTAAATTTGTGACATTAGGAAAATTTCATTCAAACACTCTTTCTCGTTGATGATACAATCTGTACGCATCTAGCCTGATTCTATAGAAGAGGTCAAATGGTTTGACAATCCTAGGTGCCAGCATGACCTACCTCTATAACATGTAGTGAATGAATCTAGGAGACACCCATTTTAATACATGATAACCCTCTATAAACTCTAGGTGTCATATACTCCAATCTGCATATGACTTTTTTTTCAACTCATAGCCATAACAATACACTTCCAAACTAGATGAACCTTCACCGAAACCACCATAATAAGACTCATTCACAACTCCTATAACTCACCTTCCTCTATCCAATATAGAGGTGATCTGTACAAACTACCATAGTGTTTCTCATAAGGTGACATAATTATTAAGGACTAATAATATTGTTATAGGGTAACTCCACAAAAGAAAGGGGATTCTCCCAAGACCCACTAAAGTATAGAACACATGATTTTTACATTAATTTAGGCACCTATGTATTATGTTCGAATCAACCATCTATATATGGGTGTAAATCAATAATCAAAGAATTTTATGTACCAAGATGATTTTGTAAACCCTGTGAGAATCACGGAGTAAAGTGTGAGTCATAGTTTTAAACAATACACTATGGAACCCTGTACTGATGAAATATCTCCCAAACAAATAGTTCACCAAACTGCTACACTGATAAAGTCTCCCATATAGGCATGAAATGTGAAAATTTTATTAAATAATGAATATTCCCACAATGAGATTCATTAATATGTGGCATCCCTAGGTTACCCACCACAAAATCCATGGTCACATCATCCCACATCCATTCTAGATTGGGACACTATTATAGAAAACCTCTATGACATTGTTACTCATCCTTCTCTTTCTGATAGGTGTCGCATCATTTCATGAACCTAGCTATCTCATTTTTCATTCTTTTCCACCAAATATATTTAGGTATGTCATGGTACATTTTAGTCACCCCTAGATGTTCCACCCACATTGAGGCATGAAATTCACTAATAAACTTCTCCCACATACTCATTAAACCAATAAATTGGTAATTGACATATGTGATCTCATCCTCATATATGAACCAATCATAAGGTTACTTCCCACTTTCAAGGATTTCCCTTTTGGTCATGAACTCTAGATGCTCTTTCTTCCTCTCTATGATCTATCTCAAGAGTGTAGACCCTACTAAAACGGATATGAATTTCATCTTTTCTTAGATCTCCTAGACCAAAACATACATCTCAAAAAGTATGTTCATCATATTCCCCTAAGCACTAGAATCATAAATAACCTGATTTTATGTTTTCCTACTCAAAGCAATAGCTACACTATTCCCCTTCCCTGTCAAATATGTTAGTTGAAAATCAAATTACTCCAAGTACTAAACCCATCTATGTTTTTGTAGATTAAAATATCTATGATAAAATGTATACATTAATATCTTATGATCTTTATAAATAGTAATAGATTCTATCGACATATAACTTCACCCAAATATCAATTCATAAACCCATGTTTATAACTCAAGGTATTTCATAGGGTAGTTACATTCATGTGGCCTCAATTTCTGAAACCCATATTCCAAAACTCGATGTACCAACATTAAAATACTCCATGTTTTATCTTGTTAGTGCGAAAAAAGCACTATATTCTCTTCAACTAACTTAGGTAAATCAATATTGGTGAAAATGTCAAGTGATTATTTAATTTTTGTAAATAATTTCTAGAATCCTCTACCCATAAAAACATTACCCCCTTCTTCGTGAAGGTAGAATGTGGTGTTTTAAATAAGAAAAATTCAATGATGAATTTATTTTAATATATATCTATCCCTATAAATCTATAGATATCAAAATCACTAATGCGGGGTTCCCAAGAAACCACTACCTTCACCTTTTTTGGGTCTATATACACACATTCCTCCTAGATGCTGTCACATTATAAGTTACATAATAATTCCAAAAATTGACAATTAGATATCATGGAGTATATTTGAGTCTCCCTAATTATACTAAAGATGATTTCAATATTTGGGGATTGATCATCACATCTATTATAGAAAACCATGATTTCATTCAAAAAAACATCAACAAATCTAGCTAGGTATAGATGTAAGATTCAGTTCATAAAGCCTAAAATCACTACGGTTGTGTTTTTCAACCCAAAAAACAACAATAATAACTTATAATGTCCATACCTACTATTGAAATCAATGATCAGTATATCCAAAGGTCAGACTCTCAACTGATGACACCATGATAATAATTCAGTCATTGTGAAGACACAAATTCCAATCAGCTAATGAAAAAGATATTATATTCATGAAATAGGTTATTGGTTCTTCATATTAATCTAGTGTAGTGTTCGATAGTCAAAACAATTTCCCAAGGTCTAATATTTTTTATTATCAAACAAAAATGAGGAACCTTTGGGCTACGTACTCAGAAAGATAGTCTAATTGTCTATCAACTCTTCTAGTGGAGTCCTGATATATTGATGCTATCCTTTTTCCAATATGGTTGTGTAATAGATAATGGATAATACCCATTAATAAGCTCAATAATAAACTCCACATCTATCCCTGGACAAATACTTATGAATTATTTAGGGAACACATCCTGATACCATTCCACTATTGGTTGATGTACATCATTCTTCTCTCACTCTTTATGTAGTAAAAGAATAGCAACATGGACTATGGTTTCTCCCAGTTGTTAATGAACTAGACTAGATCTATCTCCCTATATATCACATTCTCCATTATAAATGTATTATTCACCCTTACGATACATAAAAGTCACTCTATTACAGTAACAATAAATTTGTTCTCAATATGACATCAAAAGGTACATCTCTAAAAATTTAGTCAAATCCTAACATTTCATTGATGTAAAGATCCAAAATAAATTGATTCTTCTTAATATTTCATGATCTCAATGAGATGGTTCCATAACATCTAATGTATTGGTACCAGCTGTGGTGATAGTTGGTGGAGTAGTTGATGTCATAGACAGCTCTGAAGTGCTTGTAGTCATGGAAGGGGGGATCATCTCAACTGATGGAACCATGCTGGCCATAGGAGTTTTAGTAGGGGATCCCTCATACATGGTAGAAGGGTCTCTGAGTCTTCTAGGTAAGAGGATAATGTGTATGGTGTGGGTGACAACAAGAATGATGGAAACATTTCCAAAATTAGATCCTGTGAAACACGAGGAGTCTTAGATCCATAATGTTCCACTAGTGGCCTTTATCAGATCTATTGATGTGTTGGCCATTTCCCAATAGTAGCAGGTGTAGGTAAATTTGTATTGGATATGTCTCTATCTTTCATGATTTGAAATGGAAAAAGATAATAAAATTAATATTAAAATAAAAGATTAATACTGAGATAACAGAAAAAAGAAAATCTCAGGGTGTTTGTTTCCTAAGAACATGGTGTATAGTGAGACATATTTTCCAATCTATGTACTCAAGGGTCACACAACGAGTGAAAATTTTTTAGGTACTGAGTATTTGATTATTTATTAATAGGCCATAGACATATGGTGTGAGTAAGTGGGTTTCAATCACTATATTTGAACAAACATAGACTGGGCCAGGGAGTCCAGAAGCAAAGTACTCGTTATGTTAGTAGGGACACAAATCATGTTTGAGTTCTAGGAATAAAATACATGTAGTCCCCTTTGACAGAAATTATTCTTTCAATGAAACAATACACCACATGTGCCGAAATAAGACGTTTTGTATATGTACATGGGGTGTTGGATGTGTTGGACATAGTACATGGGTTGATACCTAAGGCCAGGTAGAGAAATGGTAAATAACATGCACTGAATATACACACCATGGGTTTTCAAATCAGATATGGGAGTGTGTGTAGTCATGTACATAGAGTACATGGCCTATGTTTCTTCATTGAATAGATGCATTGTGTTTTTGGAGCTAAATTATCACCCGATCCAAAAAATTAAAAAACACGTGTAAAATGCTGAAATATTGTGCATAAGAGAACATAATGCTTCCAAGGATAAAACTGAGGATGAATTATGGGCATGAATCACACCAAAATGAATCTTTTTATGGAGGTTTGGTTGGGTTCACATACGGTGGAAGGATACCTGGAGAAGGGAGTGGGGGTATCGGGACAAAGAGCGATCCATGTTAGGGCTCCCAACATTTATTACCGAGATACACTATGTATTGGACACCATTAAAGCCATGTGAGACATTTTTTACTATTATTACATTTTTTCTTATTTTAAACTAAATATTATTTATTATTTAAATTAATAAATTAATAAATATATATACTATGATTTACTCCTACAAATAGTGTATTATATAAATACACAATGTTTTTTCTAAAATTTGAAAAAGAGAAATGCAACCTATGATACAATGCACGGGGAGCGATTCAAACTGGTTATCCGTTGATCTGAATGCATTCCTTCAACCACATGAGTAATGGTTGTAATAATAATTTTTTTCTACTATTTCAATATTTAATACATAGTTTTAGTACTACATAGTGAAAGAAAATATCCATGATCTACCATTTTAATTTTTGAAATATTAGGATGAAGAAGGGAGATTGTCCATGTCTGAACCCATATATTTGAAACCTAGGATATAGAACTTCAAAAAAACCTTTTTCAAACCCATGTGATTAATTATTTCAAAAAATATCAAAATATTATTGATTATAATATTACACACACAAAATTTAAGGAAATACACACTGTGGGATTTTTTATGTGTAGAAATATGGTACTGAACTGGTTGGCATGATTCAAACTTGGGTCATTTTGATTCTTATGATATGAATTTTCTTATCAATTTTGTGCCACCCTGAGTTATATTTTTCCGAAATAGTATTATTTACTAAAAAAACTTACATTCCATTTAATTAAAAAATTATATAAAAAAGAAGTAATCATTTACCAAAGATAAGTGTGCTAAGATTCAAACCAAAAAGTGGCTCACACATATTCCAATGAACCTTCCATTGAAAAATTATTCATTCCTATTTTTTAACTTTATTAATATGTATTAATACAAAAATAATTTATGATAATATACGATAATAAAAATTTTACAGGCCATGTATGTAGGAACACAAATTGTGTATGATCATTTTGTTTTTTTATACCATAGATGAGTGAAATGGTGGTACATGGTGCATTGAATGGAAGTTGACAATGTCTGTTTATTAATAATAGTAATGAATGAAAGAGGGAAATAAGAGTGATTGGGTTTCCACCTAGAAAGAACTGTTATTTTACATCTTTGGATCGACCAGAGTCAAGGTGAATACCTATAATCTGGGGGTAGATGTGGTTTATGCTCTGAGAACTATCACATGTGTCCAACACATTCCTATTATTTCTAGGATTCATGACCTTCATGTTTTCGGGGCAGCGGTTTCAAGTATCCCTGCTCTTTGGCCAGTAGATGTCGAAGATGTTATTATTATTTAATCTAATCATGTAAATCCTCCACCTATTTAATTTCCTTCTTTAAAATGATAAACACCTTAAAATAATTGTATGACTACTTCAATGTAGGTTAGTTTTAAACTAGGGGGTTTTGGAAATTTTTTTTTTAAATTTAGAATTAAATTGATATGATGTGTCCCCATATTCAAAATTTTTACATTCTAAATCATTTTCAAAAATTGAAATTTAATTATTCATGTGACCCATATCATAAAATGATTTAACAGTTTAAATATTGCTATAACACCCATCCACAATTTCAACCAGAGTATCCATATCGAAAATTATCTTAGAGGCCTCCTCTACCATATTCCCATGTATGCCGAAAATTATGCTTTTTTTTCAACAAAAATGTGGTAAATGCCTCCATCATTGAGAATAACATTTTTCTATTAACCAAAAATGGTTTCATAAGAGAATATGATATTGGTGGGGTGAATAATTTACATCGTTTTTCTACATATTAAAACCCATCATCCATGTATAGATAATACTCATTTATGTATGAGTACAGCGTTGAAGGATCATGTCGAAAAAAATCCAATCTAGGTGGATTGTACCATTAACGAGTCAGATAATAATCTATGGGATGTGGGGTTGATGATCCTAAGAAAAATACTCACGAAAAAAGGACTACTCAAGGTAAACCAACCGTAAATCAGACATGGGATTTTTCCTTCTATGGTCCATGGTAACAGTTCCATGATTTGGCCGCTCCATTCACAAGGTGTAGTTGATTGGGAGAATATTTTTGTTACATTCTGATCCAACTAAATAGGTTGTTAGTGGAAGTCAGGACCGATGCCATTTGGAAGATAGAGAAATAATGATTCAGTGTGACTTGGTAATGTTTAAGTCGATTATCCAGAAAAAATTAATTGATGAGGGAAACTAAAAGAGTGAATCTATTTGCGTAAATTAAATTAAAATTTCACAAATGATTGACCAATTAGAAAACATAGTGTTAGTGTAACAATTCAATTAGGGTTTATTATAATGATCATTATTTATTATTAATTTAATTAATGAAACTTTATAACTCAAGGATTCTAATAAATTTTTGTTTCATTGTATGATAACTATCAATTACATGATTAAAAAAGTAGTCCCATGGTCTAGTGATTAAATACTGAAAACATGTTAATGTTTATTAACCCTAAAATCTTGGCAACAAACTCACCCAATAGTCGTGGGCGCAACTATTAAAAATCCTCTAGGTATCTTCATTACTGTCCTTCTTAGTTGGACACAACACAAACAATGATTATGTAATTTGTATTTTTAATGGAATTGTAAATCAAAAATCATAACTACAGCAAAAAAATAGAATTTAAATTAAAACAACATGTAATCTTAATACATCCCCTAAAAAGGGAAAAAATTACGCTTATGAACCTGGTATCAGTGTGTGGGTTGAGAAGAATATAAATACCTACCATAGATATGTATTGAAGAAGGAGAATAGTATAATTACCAACAATATAAATTGATAACGGTAAATAAAATCTCAATGTGAATTTTGGAGAAATTTGAATGACAGAGAGACTGAACCTCTCCCTGAGTTCCCAAACATGGCCATAGAGGGATGCCTCTCAATTTATATATTTTTAGACTACATGGAATGTAAAAAAAATTTACATGATGGGTAGTCATTTCAACATGAATTTTGTATATTTTTATTCTTTTATGTGATCTACCATGCCACCAAATGACTTTCAACATGTCAACGGTTTGTTGGTGTGATACACGTCATGTAGTGCCACCCCACAATGCATGTAAGTTTTTTTTTCAACCACCAAATTATTCTATAAGTGAATAAATGTCGTGTGAACATGAGGTACATTTCGTGTAAGAGATGGTTGGATACATGGTTCTGTACATGGTCTAGCTGAACCATATCAGGGGAAAGAGTACCAGTCATGTGTATATAATGTTTAGACTGCGTATAATTTTTTCCTTATGATCATTTCAGATTTGTGACATTATATGGAATATCTTAAAATGTTATCAAGAACACTAAAATAAAGCATTAAATATATGAAATAATTTTTATACTGAGAAAATATTCCTTTATTCACAATAATATCAATGAACATGTCTAAAACAGTTAGGCACATCAAACACCTACCTCAATCTGTTGGAGAATGATCACCTAATGGAAATCCCCAACTCATATAAGATTGTAGAATGAAAAATCTCAGAAAATATGCAGTATAAAACCATGGATCAAGATAGACCTCCAACCCACAACAATAATTGTTCCACTACTTCAAAATAATTTGGAGGAATGTAAGTGAAAAAATGAAAAAATATTTTTCCAAGTTTCTAGGACCACTCTAAAATGATCAGAGTTGATGATATTTATCCAAATCTACTAAGAGTGTCCCTAGGGTTAGTGGATGAAAATTGTTGCTGAAGACAGTTGAGAATTTAATCAGACAACCTATTTTGAATAACATTTTTGAAATTTACACGAAATTTTATGTGATTATGTGTCCTATATTTATATTTAATGCAATAAAATGAAAAGCATGTCCCATCAGATTTATTTTTTTAAAACCATCAAACAATTAACCAATTTTTAATCACATTACATGGTGTGGAAATGTTATAGAGTTTATTTTTCAGCCGATGAAAAGTACAAACCAATATTGAAGTTTCTCAAATCCCCAAGAACCCATGAAACACTAAATTCATTTATACCAAGACCTAAAACATAGAGAGATGCATGCCTTGAAGAATATAGGATATTTCATATTATTATTGATGTTGAGTAATTATTTATTGGAAAATATGTGTCAATATTTTTTTTTGAATATATCATAAATATAACTTTAGTATTAAAAGTTGATTTTTTTACTATGTGATTATTATTATGTAAACTATATTTAGAATTTTAGTTTACTAAGAGAAAAATATAGAAATAAATATTGAGTAACTTTTTGGTAGAATGTGTGATATTATTTTGGATCTGTTTTCTTCCATTATTTTTATGGAATCAATTAGTTTATAATTGGAAGTAAATGATTGTGGAATATAATTATATGTACATGACCATATGATAGATGTATATTATTTGGAGATAATTATTAGGTTTATCATTGAAAATTAATATTATCAAATCATTTGGATATATATTATTTAAATTTCGGCAGATATGCATTGGAGGTGTCTAAAGGATAATTTTTTTTGAATTGATTAAGTTGAACATTGGGTATTATTATTGATGTTTTAGGTATTAATTTATCCATATTAGGTAACTTGTGATATCCATTTTGGTTTTCAAAATATTTAGGGACACAAGGAATGAATTATCATCTTATTATGGATCATATGCACCAAAAAATGTAAATTTTAGTGCTTCAGAAATGAGAAAATATTTGTTGAATATTTATTTATGAAAGTAAAATATGATGCAGAAATTGATCAAATAAAAACCAGTGGATATAATTATTCCTATTTAATAGAATCAAATTATGTAATTATATTTTCTCATATTCCATATCTTGATAGTAAATAAATATCAAAAATTATATAACAAGATCATAAAATAAAAAAATTATTCTTTTAAAATTATATTTGATTAATTAGTAGCATTTTTATCCATCATTGAAATATGGTTTTGTTGTCAAATAAATTATAAT
Organism: Viscum album; assembly: GCA_963277665.1. NCBI lineage: Eukaryota > Viridiplantae > Streptophyta > Magnoliopsida > Santalales > Viscaceae > Viscum > Viscum album. The sequence goes on along the minus strand of OY728123.1, from coordinate 606,214,855 downwards.
GGTGTAATTTTTTGTCCCTCTCTAATAGTACTCATACGTTATCTTTCTCCTCTATGTGAATAATATTCATCCCACGAATTTTCTCATCATCTCGTAACTATTTTACATGTTATTTCGTTTAACCATTAGGATTTATACATTTCCAATACAATAAATGTTTTATAGTCCCTATATATTATGTTGGCTTCAATTAATGTTTTTTTAATATAGACAATCTTTTGGAACTGAGAAACGAATAGTAGGATGCTATTTAGTGAGGGTCGTGGGAATTTAGAATATATCACTAATAAAAGAATTCATTTTCATTGATAGAAATCATTACATGAAACATTGAGTTTAAATGAATTGTGACATACTATTTAAATATTATTATTTTAATTTGGACATTATATCATAGCCTTTAATATTTGAAGTATAAATAAAAATTACCACATTATGAAAAATAATTGTGTAACGACATTGACTTCATTAACCTAGTGATTATGCCTACAATACAACATTGGCATAAATAAAAGGTGTTAAATAAATATGGAGATGTTTTGAAACAATTTATGGTTAACTATATATATACCTGACACACAATATAAATTGGAATATAAAATAAATAATAATACATAAAAAATATCTTCATATGTGAAACTCATTCAACAATTTCTTATTGAAATATTGGGGATTTGAAAAATGTTAAAGATTAGAAAAAATAATCATTAATGATTATATAATTAAAAAATATCATCAATAAATAAATAATATTCAATTTATAACATAAATAACTAAAAAAATATTTTAATCATTAACAAGACTATCATAATTTCATAATTCATAATCAATTTTGAAAGCTAAATAAATGAGGAAATCTTCCATTTAATTAATAAATTGAGAATGAAATGACTCCAGATATTATATGAATAAGAAAATATCATTGATGGTAATCATGAATGAATTATTAAAGAAGAAAATGATGAATTATTGGACATCATGATCTTAGGGATCATGAGGAATCTATTTTCATGACCTTTCACAAGACACCATAATACAATGGATAAAACCATCTAATTTGTTCAAGAGCTTTGTATCATGAGAAATGTTGACTCATCCTAAGACTATATTAAAACATGTCAAAAACATATTTCCATGTCTTAATAATTTCATATGTATCAAATAATATATTTAGTTCTTGAATAATTATCCCTCTCATAAAATATCCATATTGAGGAAAACATATATATTAATCATTATTTCTATACTTAATCAAATAAATTTAATAGAAAAAACTTTATGTAATAATGATATATGTTTTTGGAAATAACTATATAAATCATAAAAAAATTTATATTTCAATGAACATTAATTTCCAATTAACAATTATAACAATAATGTGATTGTTTCAATAGAAATTAAATAATATCCCATGAAAGTAAGACTTTACACTAATTTTTTACCTCTTTGGTAACATTTAAAATTTAATCCCATGAATAATAAACATGAAATGAAAAATTAATCAGAATTAATATATTCTTATTCATGTAAAATACTTAATAGTGGCAGTATATACACCCCAAAATAGTTAATAAGTGCATATTAACAAATTTTCTACAATTAAATAGAAATTAACAAGAAATCCCTTATAGAGATTGTAACATTGAAGGGAGAATTAATAAATTAATAGATTATCTGTATCAAATTAAATCCAAATAATAAAAATGTAAATATTAAATTAGAAAGTCAATATACATTATATGCATAATAATAGAATGTAAAATTCAAAGAGGAAGTAATATAATAAAATTAATAAAGTTGAATTGTGAAATTCTTCACCACATTGTAATTTTCAATTCAAATTCCCCAAAATGAAATAATTTAAATAAAAAAATAATATAATATAATGTTGGGAATAAATACCTCAAGGTATCATTGAATCATTTTTGAGGTGATTGTGTTTGTTGACAAAGTGGACATCTGTGTGGTGATTGTTGAAAAATAAAAACAATGACCTAAAAATTTATTGGCAAAGAGGATTTCATAATGGAATGTCGAGTTCAAGAGCTAAGGTCAACGATCCATGTTTGATTCAGGAATTTCGATAAATGTAATGGATGATCTGGAGGTGGTACAAAAGACCAGATACAAGGTGGCGCCATTTTCAAGTGTTTGCCAAATTTTTTGGCATGAGAATCAATAAATGAAGAAAAGTGTTTTTTGGAAAAGGGACTTGCACGCTATGTACATGAATGTTTGGAAACTTGTGCGCCATATGTTTTTCAAGATCAGATCATCAAAATATGAAAAAGGGATAAGTTTTTCCACATGTATTGGTGGTGTCGTGCAGGTGACTTGCGCGTCGTGAACAGACTTGCGCGTCGATGCCTTCGAAGCTTGAGAAATTGCGCACCTATGGTTTTTAAAGATTATAATATAAAAATATTTCAAGGGAAAGAGGTTCACGCAAGTTTAGAATTGGGTCGCGCAAGTAACATGTAGGAGATGAGACCTGCGCACCGAGACTTGTCCGCCGAAGGGAGAGTTGCGCACAGTCATGCAGGGTGGTCAAATTGCCTATAAATACTGGTCCACCCATCCTCATTCTTCATCAAAGGTCAAAAATTGGGAAATCAGAGCTCCTGTCACGTAGGTGTGGAAGTTGTGCAAGTGGTGGTGTGTCGCACAAGTGGGACTAGCGCGCCAGAGTAGGAAGTTGCGCACCAAGGGTGAGTTTCATGCCTGAGGTGGTTTAGGTGAGGAAGGAAGTGAGTCGCACTGGTTTTGAGTTGAAGAAGCTTGATTCGTGCAAGTAGTTGAGGAATACTTTCACGCCCATTGTGACTTGCGCGCCTATACTTGCACACCGAGATTGACTTGCGTGCCATGTAAGGTTTATTTCCAGCTGTGATTTTCGGGCTGCATGGAAGCTGGAAGTTTTCCCGATACCTTCGGTTCAAAGTGATATTCATCTACAGGTGAATGTTTTACTTCAACATAGCATCTACATACAGAAGAAGATGCATTCATTCATGAAAATGAAGATACCTACCGATCTATAAACTGTGAGTGGATCCTTTCCAGAGCAGTGAGCGAAGGAAGAGGAAGAAGGTTATCCTATCCACCAGCAGTGAGCCAGAGAGAGAGAGAAACATGGAGTTACCCTTGGGAAATCAGTGATCTAACTCTAAACATTGTAAAGGTAGTGAGCCTGGTATAGAGTAACTGTGCCCAAACCTTATAATCCACAGCTAGTGAAGTTTAGTGGAATTTGATAGGACCAACAACCTGGTGGTGTATGCTCCTAGGACGTAGCCCTTAGATATGAACCATGTAAAATTGATGTGTCATGTGCTTGCTTTAGTTTCTTTTTATATCGTGCGAGATGAGAGAGAGAAGAGTGTTTCTCTTAACAGCGAAACAAGATCAGAACGATCTTTAATTTTAAATTAGTCATACCCTGATTCACCCCCCTCTCAGGGTATTCAACCTTGTGGACCTAAAACATAAATTATGAATTATTAATGATATCACAAGATAAATGGGTAGTATATACCCCATATAAAGAAATTAGGTTCACAAGAATACAATATTCCTCAATAAAGGAAATGGAGATGAAGTCAATTACCTCACGCTTTCCTTTAGTTGAACACAATCTAACCACATGTATACTAGTTTTATGTGTGTTATTAATTTATACTCAAACATTAATCATATTAATAATATCATATATAATAATCTTATAACCTTTTACACCCTATTATTTTGTTATAATTAATTATTGTCATTATTTTGGTGGTTAATTATCATATTTCTAATGTATTATTTTCGATGAGTGTTTCTTTTGTGGCACATAATATATAAATACATAATGTAAATAATGACAATATTTATTGAAATATTATAATTAATAATTATATTTAAATTTATTATTACTAATATTCCTAAATTTTAGATATGGATTATTAGTCTCACGCTTCGTGGATATGGTAGGTTGTACATATGCACGGTCAATTATATCATTCATTAATAAGATTATTGGTAAGAAAGTTTATGAAATATTAACTTTCCAGAACTGTTATAATTTCATACATATCACATAAATTCATTAAATTTATCTTCAATATCTTCAATTTAAAGATTTATGGAAAAATTAATCACATAACAGCGTGAGGCATTAGTCTACCATACACACGAGTGACATTATCATATTTTAAATAGAATTGATTATAAGAATGTATGTATTTTATTGTTGTTAAAAAGATATAAAAATAGCATAAATATAATTATTTTTCATTAAATCCATCATTATGTTTTTTCATGAAATGTGGTGAGTGAAAATGATTTATATCACTTTTTGAGGCGGTATTCCACCATACACATGATTAATGGTTTCATTTCTCATTTTATTGGAGTCGAGTAGAATATAAGTTATTAAATTAACATAATAACATATCAATATAAGAATTATATGAGTGATATTATGGTATAATTATGGAATAATATTTTAATTATGTTGAATATTCAATAAAATAAACACGATCATTAAATAATGTTGCATCTTTATCGACTGGACCCTTTAGGTATTCAACTAAAGCTTATATAATATAAATTTATGATAAAAACAGTATTTAGGTTCTTGTTAAGGGCAATTGGAATTTATTTTTGTAGTTATTGGATTAACCAAATGTATATGGAATAATAGGTAGGCGAGAATATGTGGAATATATATGTTTAGGAGACAAAACACATGGAATTTTTGAAAATAATCATTTACACCCACATTTTTATCTTTCCAAAATCCCTTAAAATGTGAAATTATAAATAAATATAGGTGATATATTCGAAATATAGATAGTATATTGGTTTTTTACAAGTTAGTAAGACATCTTAACAATTATATTTTAAATTTAACCCCTGGTTAATCAGCATTTACCATAATTGTTCTAATTATTTTTTATAGATTTCACTAATCATAATGATAAAAAATTAAATTAAATCATTAGATAATAAAAAAATATTGTTATTAAAAATATTTAATTCAATTTAAAATTCAATACACAAAAATGGTATCATAAAAAAAAATTATACCTGTAGACAGGATGAAAAAGAGGGTTTCTAAAGGGAAGATTTTAAGAAATATAATAAATTTTAATATAAAAATTCGATATGTTTTTAATTAAAATGACATTATTTTTAATTATTATAATAAAATATCAGTAATTTTTTATAACGATTTAAAATATAATTTCTCTTTGTAAAAAAATGAACATAAAATGTAGTTTTCCATAAAAATAATTATTCTTACTATTCATAAAAAATAATGATTTTCATAAAAATAAAAAAAATCACTCTAAGATTAATTTTATATTCTTATTTCAAAAAAGAAGATATTTTTATAAATTATATCTTCTATAAATTTATAAAAAAATATTTGTATCATATGTGAACAAGAAGTGAGAAAAGAATTATCTTTCAAAAAAATAATGTTTTTAGAAATCTATTCTTTGACATTAAAATGAATATTGTTTTATTTAAAATAAATATATTAGAAATGAATATTTGTAAAATATATATATTTTTTAATATAGTTTGTAATTTTCATACCATAATACATAATGTCTTGGAATTAGATATTATTTGTTATTAATATTTTAATAGAGTATATTTTGTTGTTTTAAATTGGTGTTCGATGCATTATAGGATATCAAAGAGATTTATATAAAATGAAACAAATATAAATATATCATGTTGTTACATTATTCCACCATACCAACATTTCAGCCTCAAAATTTCTTGTATATTACCTTCAAAATTAATGTGGTTATTTTATCTAAATACAATCCTATGGTTACCTTGTTGCATCCAACATTTTGATATTGTCAAAAGTACATTTAACAGTCGAGTGGTCAAATTCACCTATAATTAATCTCTAGTATAAAAATGAACATGGTTTCTCATTATTAAGATATATCATCTTTTAATTATATTTCATAAATGGTGATAATATTCATTAGGTGTGGAATTTATTTCCAAAACATTGATATATGGATCATATCATGTACTTCTGAGATACATGGTGGAATTCCCAAGTAGAATGAAATAACACTAATTATTTCTTAGATTTCAAAGGATTTGATGTACCTATGGCACAAATTTATCTTTTTATAGAACCATATGACAACATTCCATGAAAATACATTCATGAATAAATGACCCCACTCCATGGAATTGCAAATCCTTCGTCCAATTTTTGACATAACTATTTTTCTTACATTGATATTCTTTAATAAGATATTGAACAATTTTTTCTTTTTTTGTATCTCTAAATAATGTTATGGGCCAAAAAAATACATTTCAACAATTTATCCAAAAAATTTATATTATGAAATATCTTTCCATGTATTAATTCTTACCACACAATTCGAATATGTGAAGGTAAAATATAGTTATAAGAAAACAATACTAAATGTAAATTATGATCTGACATACCTTGAAATTCATAAATTCATGACCTTAACATGTCTTCCTATGATTGAATTTTCCTTTTCTACTATACATTAGTTTGTGGATGATAGGACATTAACAAACAATGTTTGGTATCAAGACCCTTCAAAACATTATTATAGAATATAAATATAAATAGATATAATAGTCAGACATGATCAAAAGTGGTTCACCATGATTTCTTACAACATCATTAATATATAGCCCTATTAGAAACTCATGAAGAATTACAGTAAGGAAACATGTATATTTGGTTAGATTATCAATAATTACCCCTATTTAACCATTGATCATTGGTGTATTTGGAACTCTTTTATAACATTCTATATTAATGTCATCGAATATAAATATAGGATTTAGAAGAGGTGTCATGAATCCTCTATGTTGTTATCTCTCAAACATAACCTATTAAAAAACTTTGAATCATGAAACATAGTCCAAAATTTCTATCTATATTTTATCACACAAAAAACATTCCCTAAAATCCATGTTTAACCTGATGCTATAATAGAATATACAGAAATTCAAGTTAATATAATCGTCGAAAAATTACATTTTAAGATTTCGTATAGATGAAACATAAAATATATTTCCAAATTTAATAATACTATCTTCAAAAATTAATTTTCCTAATTTCCCATTAGTCACTACATTAATTTTCTATTAAATTTTTTCATCGTCATATTGAGAACATTCTATCAATTCTAATAAATATGTTTTCATAATATTTTTATAAAATTGAAATTCCACCATTCATTAATAATTAAAATATTTATATTTACTCGATACATGTACATTTCTTCCCTCTCAATCCTCATTCGGGTTTTAACTCCATGAAATTTTATATTGAATACACCTGTTACCATATTTTATTTACATGAGTGGATCTTTATTGAGAAATAATAATCATTGAGAAGATAAATCCATTGAATTTATCTCAAGTTGACCTGCATCTATGAAAAATTGTATTTTAAGATTTTATTATATATATATATCACATCATTCACCATACAGTTATTGTCTCTATATATTCAATATAAATATTATAGCTTCTTGATCAAGATCATTGGGTGGGTAGTTCTGTTTATGATTCATTGATATCTATGATGTGTATGAAAATTTATCATTTTAATTATTATTTAGCCACATACCGTATTTTTTACATCAGTATGTATCCACAATCAAACATTTCAATGTGGTCGATTCAAAATGTGGTGCATTGAACAATATTCTCTTGAGTTTATCCAAAAATTCTTCACATTCATTTATCCAGACAAACATAACCACATTACATTTAGGCTTGGTAAATTGGTTATCCAATTGGACAAAATTATGAATGATTCAATGATATTAACCATCCAAACCAATCAAATCACACACCATAGTTATGTTTTTTAGGGTATCTATTCTGTGAATTCCATATTCCTCATAAGAGAAACATATATTCCATAATTGGAGACAATATGGCCATGAAAATAAAAATCTTAAATATATTAATCCCAATAATAGATTTTTTCCAATAACCTATTCCATATATGTGTGTTAATAATAATAAATAAATGATTCTAACGTTTGTCATATATTTTAGAATACATCATGATATCATCAATGAATACCACAAAAATATCACCAAGATATTCCTTAAATAGACAATTAATTATATCAATATATACTAAGGATTAATTATTCAATCTAAGTGAAATGTCTGTAAACTCATATTATTTCTACTTCATTTGATATTTTCTCTACAGAGTTTCTTCATTATTTACTCTCAATTTCCAATACACATATCAAATTTTAATCTGCTAAACATATAGATACTGATGAATTTATTAAAATAATTCATCAATATAATCTATAAAATACATGTTCATTAAATTAATATAATTTATTTCCATGTAATAAATTAAGCGCCTCATGGAACTATATTTCATGTTGAAAATTAACATCTGTTCTAAATCATGAAACAACAAGGACAATAATGTATCACAAAATTCCTCTAGCTTCTTCTTCAGATCTAAAAAATTCAACATTGGTAATTCTATAGGGAATCTTTGATATTTTTCATACATCAATGATTAAATAAATGGAAAACTAAACTTCACACACTGGTTATTGTCTATGTAATTCATAAAACAAATTAAGAATTGTAATATTTTATAATAGGAACATCATAAATTTTATTATTACCTTCTATATCAACAAATTCTTTTCTATAATTTACCAAAAAAAATCACATTTAGTAGAGATATGGGGGGGGGCAGAATCTGGGAATGCCTCATAGGGTGATGAAACTTTTTTAAAGATATAAAATAATGAATATTTTTCAATATTCATAATTTCCATCTTCATGAAATAATTTTTTGATTTATATCATGAAATGTAGTTTATACTAAGGATTACAAAAACTTGAACCATAGGTATAATAATAAGGAAATAAATTAAATCATGCTTATGTTTCATAATTGGGTGTGAATGAAGCATAATTTTTTATTGATACTTCCACTTATAGTTTTTACTAACAATTCCCATCTTATAGTAACAAGGAAAACATAATTTTAATGGCCATCATGAGAAATATAAATTTTTTTAATGTTTCGTAATAAAATTTAAAATATGATTAATTTTATGTTATCATTAATGTATATGTCACCACATCACAGAGTACTTATAACATAGTTGATGTGACTACATAAGATTAGAATTATCCCCGCGACAACTTTTTTGGTAGATTACTTTGATTCTATAGTCATTCATTTGAGTAGTTCCCCACAACACTAGATTTGAAATAGTTAATATAATTTTTTATTTCTTCCCATTTAATTATACCTCATAAGGAACCTTATTCCACACTTATAAAAACTACAAATCCATCACGTAATTCCTATGGTTATTTTCTTAAACTATTCTCCAAATATGAATATTATATTTTTTTATTGTTCTTTTTTGAAGAATTATCATTTTATTGGGGTGAATTTATCATATTGTTTTCATGATTTCCATTGAACATGTAGGTTCTAGAAAATCCATCCCCATTTTGATTCAACAAAATACTATTTTAAAAATTGAATTAAATTTTTGAGAGACCAATTTCCTTCATATACTCGTCCTTATCCCTTGAAATAGATGGGAATTTAAATCCCTATGATGCTTATATATTCTATAAAAAACCTATATACCCTTGTTATGGTATCCTCATACTCCAAAACACTTTCTTTTTAACTTCTCATTAAGATAAGATTCTATATATTCATTTCTATTTTATTCTCATTAGGGAAATATTTTTCAAAAAAAAATTCTCTCAAAAATCATTTCTTTCAATAAGTTCCGTGTACTCTTCCCTCATAGTATTATAGATTAATGGCCACCATTAATCAACACATCCTTTATGAAAATACACAGTAAGTTTAATTGTTTCCATTTCATCACATACCACATCCATTAATATCTTATCACGAGACTTAATAAATTTTTCATCTACCATTGAATTATTATTCCGACCAAATGATAGGGGATTTTATCAAATGAAGTGACCCAACATAGAAGAATAACATTGTGGAAGAGGTTTCACCATCCAAGTAATGTTCTTTGTAAAAACCTAATTAATTTTATGTAATACATCAGTGATTTTTTTAGTTTAAATATCAGCTATATTGGAATTATCAGTAGGGAAATCACTACATTGTCTAGGAGAATTTATACCCTTCTTCCATATTGGTTCCATTTCTAAACAACGACATATATTGGATTAGCTTATAAAATTATGAATTTCACATCATAATTTATAATTATAATTATGGTGTAACAATTAACATAAATTAAAAAAAAATCAATGTTAATATTATAATAATAAACATGGTTTCATTAGGAATATCTTCTTTGTAAAATCCTTTATAATGTGTTTTAATGGAAATAGAAATAATACTAAGCATATCACATGGGAGTGTCAAACTATGTGCATATTAAGGCTTGTTATTTTTTACAACCTGACACTCAATTAATGATTGATGTAACTTTATTGTTGTCATTAACCATAGGTAAATCTATACTAGAACCAAATCTATATATTGTATCCATGAAATGATATACTACTAATAGAAACTGTATAAACACTTCCACACTAGAACATTAGGATATTATTATTTATTTTTAATCAGAATTTATAATATGGTTAAGTTCCTAAATCTATGTTTTCATTAATCTAGTTTCCAATGTATCTACTGAAAATGATTTGGTACTAAATGTAATGACCTTGAATATAGTTACCCAAATCATGTTCATACTTTATAACATTATCATAGATACAAGGGGCCAAATCCCAAAGAAACTATCAATTTAGTAGTTTTGGAGAACCATATACATACGTGATATCCATTTTACTTCAGAAATAAAATTAAAACATAATAAAGATCAAAATAAGTAAATATTATAACATCATATATAGAGATATGTTATCATTTTATATGAATACGCATTATACTATACAAATAAACACATTATAATTATTAATATATAGTTCCTTCGGAAAAATAAAAATATAAAAAAATATGTTCAAAAGAGTATTATAAAGTATACCACTTAGTTCCTCGTAACGAGAACCCATTTTTGATGTTCCACTTGTAATACCTATCAACAAAACCTAGGAAAAAGAAACATAAGAAATGGATAGCTAAAAATCCCTATAAAGGTAAAAATAGAAATATATAAACATAATATGGGAATAAGGGTATAAAATTGTGATCGTAACATATGAAAACCATACCTTTCATATCAATGATCAAAATATTAATTCATGTCATAACAATTTGATGTTCATAAGTCATGGATCATATGGAAATCGAAAAAAATGAGTTGTGAGGGAATACAATTTTCATATGAAATGTAATTTTGGAATACATATAAGTAGAGAAAATCAATTCCATAGTATTCAAGTCTTGTTTCAAAAAATAGCATAGTTGAATGAGTTCACTCCTCAAACCATTGTATTAGTCATGTTTCACCCCCAAAATAGTCATTGTGGATAGAAACCCTTACTAAACTAACATCACTACCAATTCTAGTGATATTTAACCCATGATACGTTAATATTCACTAAGTTATTTAGAAGGTGATATCGTTCCCAAATATATAATAATGAAAATCATACATATCTTGGACACATGATAATAAAAAATCGACATATTAGAACCAATGAAATGAAATAGGTATCATAAAATGTTTATTATAGCATAACCAATGTTAATCAATGTGGTTTCATAATCTATTCATAATTTCATCAAACCATAACTAATAGGAAAATCAGATAGTTTCATAATCCTTTTATCTTGGTATAACATATAAAAAATGTAAAGGCGTTAATAATCCTTTTTTCATCACAATTATAAACTATCCATCAAAATAATAATAACAGTATTCCTAGATAATCCTATTAAATTAAATGTGTTATCAAAGAATGTAATCTTATATAGTAAATCATCTTGAAATACCACATGGATTAATTATTATGGAAAATAAACATTCTTTTAAAATCACATTGGAAAACTAAAAATCATTTATTATTTTTGGCAATCCTTGTCCACAAAAATAAACATTAAATCTTATAAATTTATATTTATAAATAATTTTAATAATTTTAGGTGGAAAATAACACTTCCACTTTGAAGAAAACTTTGGAAAAAATGAAACATTTTAAAAAACATTGTCATTGAAAATAATTTTGGAATCATATGAATGAAAAATTAATTGTATTTAAAATTTATTATTGAAAAAAATATTCATTACAATTTGAAAAATCATTTGAAATGATATTACATATTCAAAATCCATTTCTTTGAATATATCCATTGAATCTAATAATTTATATTTTAAAACATTATGTGGTCATGGTGGTAGATAATATATTATAATCTAAATCATTTTACTTTAAAATTTTTAGTAAAAAAACATTCCTTATTTTAAAAAATTCATGAAGACTAACTTTATATAATATTTTAAAACGTCAAAATATGTATAAAAATTATATAATATATTCATTGAGTAATCTTCAAAATAAGTTGAATACATATTTTTTAAAATATATATAAGGAAGAAAATGTGTATTTAACAAAAATGGGAAATATAGCTAGTTAACCTAAAAAATTATTTAGAAATAAAAACTACATAAATAGTGTAAAATTATGGGAAATTATATATTTTAATGAAATAACCATAATAAACATAAATTCTTCATTGAATCCATAAATTAAAACAACCCCAATACCCGATGAGGTTGTATAATTAAACCATCGCCACTTTGGTAATAATGAATGATCAGCCCCATTAATTAATAAAATTAAATGAAAAATAAAATTTCATTAATATAATTATATTGATTAATATATAAAAATAATAAATAAAGATATATGCATAAAATTAAATATTCATGAATGAATGAAAAATCGAATAACATACATTACTAATTAGGTAAAATTTTCACCGTAATCCACATTAAAGAGAGATCCTAAATTGGAAATTTAAATGATAAAAAATATTAGTATAATAATTATAAAATATATTATTGGTAATTATTAACAAAAAACATATTTTTAGGGAATATGGATCGTGTCTCACATAAGTAAAAAGTGAGACATATATTCTTCACCATAAGTCTTGACATCCTTCGTACATGTCAAAATAAAATGTATTAAAAATATATATTTATTACAAATATATTATAGAAGTGTACTTATATTTATCAAACCACATATGTTTTAATTATGTACCTTTTTTACTTTTCATCAAATATTAATTGTTAAAATTCTTTTTAGGTAATAACTTCTTCTTCTTCTTTTTAATTTATGTTATGGTTCTACAAATTTGGTCTTCCAACATTGATCATAGACCCATAATCAGAATATTATTAGAAAAAATATATATATATATATATATTAATAATATATTTTTAATCTTCTAAAAAATTTATAGATACCAAATGAAATGCACAGTTCTTGGAGACCGTAGGTCTAACGTACAAATGAACACAAATTCCATTTTTTGATGATTTGATAGAAATAAATTTAAATAATATATTAAAATTAAAAAATAATTTTTTAAGTCAGAAATACCTTATATTTACCTTAATATCATAATTTTCATAATCTATGTAAATTAAAGATGAATCAAAACAATTTGTTAGACGGTAGATCAGTATACACACAGACACAATTATAGTATCCCCATAGAATCAATTGTTAGAAGGCATATGAAAAATATTTAATAAATAATTATATTTATTTTCAAAATATATAATATATTCTTTTAAAATATACTTATTACCATCCATATGGGTACAAAATGAAAAATACAACACATCAGTTCATGAGGTAGTAGTCCATCATACACACGAGAGACAATATTTTTTTTGAAACAGATTTTTAGGTAATAATTTAGATACAATATTATAAATAAAGAGGTATAATAATATCATAAATATTAGAAATAAATATTATATCACTCATTATAACCACACATGATATTTTCTGATGGAAAATGGATAAAATTAGTTCGAGATGAGATAACTTGACATACATCTAAATTCCAAGTGTGTATGCCAGATTATATAAGATAAGATGGGTATATGTCATGAAAATAACATAAAAAAATATTATTGTAAGAACCCGGAACTTCATTTCAGGTATGTCCTTCATTTTTTTGGTGTTTTTGGGAAAATAATGTTTCTGGAAATTTTTGACGTACATGCCATGTACTTTCTGAGTACACGTCGTGTACTCTTTTCCCACTCAAAGTCGTGTAGTGGCCGTGTCCGAGCCACACACATGGTATAATAATACACTCAATGTACTCTAAAATTACACACCGTGTACGTTTCATTTTTTCAGTAAACAAACCGGGGTCGCGCCAAATCAATGAAAAGGTATTATTCTCAAGATTCTTTGTCTGAGAGCGCCGAGAATCTTCGGATCTTTGACGAGCGACTATTCCTCCGTCTATTTTCCAATTCGAGCATAGTCGATTGAATTGGAATCGCAATGGTGAGTTCTTCGTTCTGCTTGAGCTTTGTTTTCCAATTCCTCCTTCTCAAGTTATTGTGGGTTGAGCGTTTTGGGATTTTTCTCAGATCTACGATGTTCGGGGGAGAATCAGTCATCATGGTTGAAGTAAATTGATCTCCAAGGATCGCGGTTGTTGGTTTGTGCATTACCGTTCAAATTCCATGAGTTTTATGTCCAAATTTCACCAATACCTGTGAACATGGTATTGGGTGTTTACCTTTTTTCCCTTGTTGTTTTCCTGCCTTGCATGTATGCTTTTGTAGAGGTAAAGTAATCATGTTAGAGGATATTTTGATGCTCTTGGGTGTTTTTCACATGCTTTGTTCTGTTTACGACCATCGAGTTTCGTTTTCCTTTGGATGTTACGCCGGTTTCCATGCCTTGTGTATATAGGATGGAGTGTTTTTGTATAACATGCTTGTTTCCCTATAGGATGTTAGCCAAGTATCTCTATAGGTGTAATTTGGTTATCCAAGTAGTTCTATAGGTGTAATCTGGCCTTATAGAATTATTATGCATTGACCGGCATGAGACTGAGAGAACCTGGTGATATAGACTATAATTGATAGACCGAGTGAGCGTCCCAATGATTCTTAGACATTATAGACTACAGGAGGGTAGACTGGGAGAGCTTCCTCAGAGTGTCTTGGACATTAGAGTATAGGGGACAGACGAAGTGACCTCCTAGAGAGTCTTGGATTATTATAGACTACAGGAGGGTAGACTGAGTGCGATTCCTCAGAGAGTCTTACCTTGTTTTTTTACTCTTTAAGAACCTTCCCAGGCTAGAGGAAGAATTGACCGAGAGAGCGTCCTCAGAGAGTTTGTGGTATACCTAAGGATATAGGAGAATTGACCAAGATAGCTTCCTCAGAGAGTCTCTAGACTATTGGGGTAAGAGGGTTAGACCACATGATCTTCCTCAGAGAGTCACTGACTACCCTAGACGATAAGGGGAATTTATCGAGTGTGCTTCCCCAGAGAGTATCATAAATTTGTATGACCAAACCGTAGGGGTTAGGCTACAAGTACTTCACAGAGGGTTTCTTGCTTGTTAGATTTTTGCTTCACTGTTGTTGTTGGTTGTGGATTGGTTACTATTGTTTATCATCCTGCTTTACTGCATACTGTTTACTACCTACTACTTTGATGTTGCTGTTTACAGCTTATTGAACTTTTACATGCCATATAATAACTGACTGTAAGGCACAGATCTTCAGGTGGTTGCCTACTGGGATTTTATCTCACGCCCTGCTTGGGCCATGCTTTTGGGACCAAGCAGACTATGTTGTTGCAGGTATAGACAATGGAAAGCGCCTTTCGACTTCTGGTACTTGATTTCTTGGAATAGGAGAGCATGGGACCAAGCTTTGACTTGCGATGCTGAGGAGATATTTACTTTTCATTTGTACTTGTTTTGGTACTGTGGTGTTTCAGCATTGTGACTTTTTTGGCTTCTTTTCTAAAGTTATATCTTGTATCTATCCATATATATATATATGCTCTGGTTTGTTTATTTAGTCTTCTGCTGTTTATTATTGTTGGTTGTTTAATTCTTCTGTTATTTCATGTTTATTACTTCCGCTGTGTACTATACCAATGAGGGCATAATTTCTCCACTATCACACCCAAATCCCTCGCTGCTAGAAGACATCCTCTGGCATTTGGGGAAATGCGCTTGAGGCCATGTGACCAACCGAGTACGGGGCACCGTTGGAGACACTACCTTCTGGGAGAGAACTTTGTGGTTTTCACCAACCACAAGAGTCTCAAGTATATCTTCACTCAGTGTTATCTGAATCTGAGACACCGCATGTGGGTCGAGTATCATTAGTCCTTCGACTTTGAGCTCGCCTATATGCCGGGAAAGGGAAATTCAGTGGCTGATGCTTTGAGCTGGAGAACTTAGATTCAGGCAGTTCAGGAGTCCAGCAGTGAGTGGAAGCTTATGGATATATTCTCGGAGATTCACTTAGAAGTGCATGACAGACAGGGACAGACTATCCAATCTTCTGTAGCCATTACCTCTACACTTCATGATCATGTATGAAATTGGCGGCTATCATATTCGGAGGCCTTAGTCCTGCAGGAGAGTGTGTCAGGAGGGGACCCTCTTCCTAGATAGATAGTGAGTGAGGATGAGATCTTGCGTTTCCGGGGATGCATATGGGTGCCAGCAGACATATGTGAGGAGATGACGCGGGATTTTCATTACTCAGTTTGGTAAGTTCATCCTTGCATCACCTAGACGTACCATGACCTACACCGCCATTATTGGTTTCCTGGTATGAAGAAACATGTTTTTTCATGAGATGTTCTACTTGTCAGAAGGTGATAGCCGAGAATCAGTGACCAGCAGGGATTTTATAGCAGTTAACCATTCTCGAGTGGAAGTGGAATGATGTCGTGATGGACTTTGTGACTGGGTTTCCGAGGTCTCCTCGGGGAAACTATATTTTTTGGGTTGTTATCGATAGACTCACGAAGGTCGCACACTTCTTGCCGATCAAGGATACCTTCAGTGTTGATAATCTGGGAAGGATGTACATCCTGGAGATCGTACGTCTACATGGAGTTCCACACTCCATTGATTTAGACAGGGATGCCAGCATTACTTTTTTGTTCTATCAGGGACTTCAAAATGGTTTGGGTGCATAGGTACTTTTGAGTACATCATACCATCCCCAGACTGATGTCCAGTCCGAGCGCACGATCCAGGTGCTTGAGGATACGCTCCGAGCTTTCATTCTAGACTTCGGAGGTTCTTGGGAGAAGCATAAACATCTTTTGGAGTTTTCCTAAAATAAAATATTTTAGGTGACCATTCATATTGCACCGTATGAGGCTCTATATGGTAGGCCATGCCGATCACCCTTATGATGGTTGGAGGAAGGAGAGGCCGCTTTGTTGGGACCTTTTCTTGTTTAGGAAACCTCTGAGCAGATAGTGTTGACTCGAAAGAGGATGGCTATAGCACAGTCTCGACAGAAGTCTTATGCTGATCAGCGGAGACGACCATTGGAGTTCAAGGTCGGGGATTAGGTTTTCTTGTGTGTCGCACCAAGGTTGGGACACAAGAGGATTCGGAGACAGGGGAAACTTTCTCCGTGGTACGTCGGGCCATTTGAGGTTTTTGAGAGGGTTGGGCCAGTTTCCTATTAGTTGCAGCTACCTTATTGGTAAAAGGCTATGCACGACATCTTCCACATCTCTTAGCTCTGACGTTACTTTTCAGACCCGTCTCATGTCTTCCACCCCAAGAGGTTGAGCTCGAAGTGGATACATCGTTTGGGGAGCATCCCATCCAGACTGTCGATCGCAGTACAAATGTTCTCCATGGACGGTCTGTTCCTATAGTACGGGTTCTTTGGCAGCATGGGAGAGTACAGGAAGAGACCTGGGAGAGAGAGGCCGATGTACGATCGCAATGGCTGGAGCTGTTCAGGGTTTCTTCATCTACGCTTTGCTAGGGAAATTCAGGGAAAATTTTCATTAAGGGGGGTTGTTTGAAAGAACCCGGATCATTGTTTCATGCATGTCCTTCCTTTTTATGGAGTTTCTGAGAAAAATAAATTTCCTGAAAATTTTTGAAGTACACATCGTGTACTCTTTTCCCACTCGAAGCCGTGTAGTGGCCGTGTCCGGGCCACACACACGGTGTGTAGGGGTGACTTGGAGGGTGATTTTGGCGGAGTATGGAAAGACCTAGTACACGCCGTGTACTCTAAAAGTACACGCCATGAAATTTTCTTTTTTTCATTAAACGGACCAGGGTCACGCCTAATCGACGAAAATGTCTTCTTCTCTAGTTTCTTCCTCCGAGAGTGCCAGGAATCTGCGGATCTTCGACGAGCCACCGTTCCTCCGTCCGTTTTCTGATTCGAGCACGGTCTATTGCGTTGGAATCGCAGCGGTGAGTTCTTCCTTTTGCTTGAGCCTTGTTTTCCAATTCCTCCTCCTCCTCATGATATCACGGGTTGAGAGTTTTGGGAGTTTTATCAAATCTACGATGTTCGGGGGAGAATCAGTCATCGTGGTTCTAGTATATCGATCTCCTAAGATCGAGGTAGGTGGTTTGTGCCTTACTGTTCAAATTCCTTGACTATTATGTGTAAATTTCACCAATACCCATGAACTGGGTATTGGGTGTTTAACTTTTTGCCCTTGTTGTTTTCATGACTTTCTTGTATTCTTGTGTAGAGGTAAATTAATCATGTTAGAGGAAATTTTGTTGCTCTTGTATGTTTTTCCCATGCTTTTTTCTATTTACAACCTTTGGGTTTCGTTTTCCGTTGGCTGTTACACCGGTTTCCATGCCTTGTGTCTATAGGATGTAGTGTTTTCGTATAACATGCTTGTTTCCATGTATACTGTTAGCCAAATATCTCTATAGCTGTACTTTGGTTATCCATGTAGCTCTATAGGTTTACTCTGGCCTTATAGAAGTATTATGCACTGACCAACACGGGACTAACAGAACCTGGTGCTATAGACTATAAGGGATAGACCGACTTACCTTCCCAATGAGTCTAAGACATTATAGAATATAAGAGGGTAGACCGAGAGTGCTTCCTCATTGAGTCTTGGACATTATATTATAGGGGATGGACAAAGTGAGCTCCTAGAGAGTATTGGATTATTATAGACTACAAGAGTGTAGACAGAGTGCGCTTCCTCAGAGACTCTTACCTTTTTTGCTTAATCTTTAAGAACCATTCTAAGCTATAGGAGGAATTGACCGAAAGAGCTTCCTCAGCGAGTCTGTGTTATACCTAAGGATGCAGGAGGAATTGACCAAGATAGCTTCCTCAGAGAGTCTCTAGACCTTGGGCCTAAGAGGGTTAGACCGCGTGAACTTCCTTAGAGAGTCCCTGAATACCCTAGACTATAAAGGGAATTGACCGAGTGTGATTCCCCATAGAGTCTAATAAATTCATATGACAAAACCAGAGGGGTTAGACTACATGTACTTTCCAGAGGGTTTCCTTCTTGTTAGCTATTTGCTTCACTGCTGTTGTTGGTTGTGGATTGATTACTGTTGTGTATCATCCTGCTATACTACTTACTGTTTACTACCTACTACTTTTCTATTGTTGTTTACTACTTATTGAACTTTTACCTTCCATATACTCACTAACTATTAGGCATATATCTTTGGGTGGTTTCCTACTCGGATTTTATCTCACACCCTATTTGGGAAATGCTTTTGGGACCAAGAAGACTATGTTGTTGCAGGTATAGACAAGGGCAAGTGCCCTTCGCCGTTTGGTACTTGATTGCTTGGAGCAGGAGAGCATGGGACTAGGAATTCGCTTGTGATGCTAAGGAGATGTTTACTTTTCTTTTTTACTTGTTTTGGTATTGTGGTGTTTCTGAATTGTGTCTTGTTGGGTGGTTTTCTAATGTTTTATCTTGCATCACTCAATATATACATATGTTCTCTAGTTTTTTATTTATTCATCCACTTTTTATTATTGTTGGTTATTTGCTGCTTCCACTATTTCATGTTTATTACTTCCGCTGTGTACTCTGCCAATGAGGGAATATTTTCTCCACTATCACACCCAAGGCCCTCGCTGCTAGTCGGCAGCCTCTGGCGTTTGGGGAAATGCACTTGAGGCCATTTGTCCAACCGGGTACGGGGCGCCTTTAGGTGGATTCCGGAACCGGGACGTTACAATTATATGGAAGACACATATAATATTATATTATCATGGTTAATAGAAAAATATTTTTTGAGGAATATATAAATTTCAACACTAAATCAAATATGTTACCTCTTGTCCGAACAACTTCTTTTGGTTTGCACCAAAAGACATCCTATGATAGATTTATTAACAGAAAATCCTTTTATGATTATAGGAGGGACATAGGGAATGTATATGAGTATTTCATGTATAAAAAATGGGTTTTCAAACATTTTAAATATAGAAGATAGGTGGTGTTTTTTTGTAAGTGAGTTGGGTGGCACACTTGTATTATTAGAATAGAAAATACTGTATCCATGTTTTCTCATGCCAAAAGACTCCAAATTAATAAATTAATAATACTAGGTGATATAAGGTTAAATTTTTAGAAAATTAACACTGTAAAAGTTTGTATTTATTTTTAACACGTATCATTTTATTTTGACCCCATGATAAACCCATTTTATCCTTAGATTTGGAAATTATTTTTTCACTTCATTAACTATTCATAATTTTCAAAATTTACTAGTAATTAGTTGATAATATAAATAATTATCATTCAAAATATAAAATATATATTGAAAAAATACCTTCAAAATTGTGGAATATATTAATTTAAAATTATTCCAGATGACATGAAAAAGGAATAATTTTCCAGAGATAAGTGATTACAATGTTTAAAAAGCCTTTAAAAATAATTTCAATATGAATCTGGTTCCAATAAAATAATTTGGATAAATATAAATATATATATAATATAAATAATTTTATATTTAATGAAATATTATAGTAAAATTTATCTAGTCAATATTATTAATAAATAATATGTTTTTTAATAAAAAATATTAATTTTTATTATTCACTTAAAAATTGATACTTCCATAAAATTTTAAAAAAATTAAACTATTGATAATTTTCAAATGATTATTTCAAAAATGTATTTTATTTTATAAAATTAATTTTATAAAATATTTAATTTTTTTTAATATAATATCACAGAATGCGAAAAAACATTATTTTAGAAAAATACTTTTTTTTTGGCATAATTTGGATTTACACTTATCTCCTTTCAATAAAACACATAATTGGAATATTAATAATATTACTGAATTTATAATATATAAATTAAAATCAAATAATTTACAAAAACAACTTTTTTTAATTTATTAATGCCAAACATGCTTTTGCGTATAAAAATAGTTTGTTATAAAAATATTTTCGTAGTTTTTAAACAGTTTTTGTTTTCATTTAAAATTATTTGGTCCTAAAATAATTTATTATATATTCATGAAATAATAATTTATTATAATAATTTATTTAATATTATTCATACCCATAATTATTATTGATTGTTGATTAATATCCTACTAAAAAAGTTATTTTTACAATGTGCCATGTTTCGTTAAAACATGTTGTTGTGTGTAGGACAAGATACACTCATTATTTCTTGTAACACAAGATAAACATTGTAATTTGTGTAGCACAAGATAAACTTTGTATTGTGTGTAGTACAAGATAAACATAGTATTTATTGTAGTATAAAATTTCATAAACAATAAATTTACTACAAAAAATCATTTAAAAATTTCTCAGGATGTTTCTTTTATCCCACTAAATAAATTACATATTCACAATTTAAAAATCTACTCAGTAAACTAGAATTTAACAATTAAAAATAAAAAATTTTCAAACCCATGTCAAAATAGCGTATTGAAAATCACCATTCAAAATATATAAATTGATTTGGGAATTCTGTATAAAATAAAACATAACATGGTTTCCTTATAAGAAATAATTGGTTGGAATTGAAAAAATGGATATAGAATAGAAAATAAGACCCAAATACTGATGTAGAGTGATAGAGATCATAGATTAGAGATGTTTATGACCTGGATTCCATAAATATGTGAAATGTTAAACGGCCATTCATTGATTTTAACTAAAGGTAATTTTTTATAATTTTATTTCAATTTCATTTTCTTAATTTAGGGAAATTTTCATGAAGATATACACTTAACCGATCTCATTCCATTTAATATGAACTATTTTGCCATTTAAGTGTTCATTGATAAATTTTAACTTCATCTCTATACTCTAATAGATGAATTTTCCATGCATGAATCACTCACTGATAATAAAATCCATAAAAGAGTGAACATTCATTCATTCTATCTCTTATTATCATAAAAAACACAATGTTTATTACAGGTTATCCTATAACATCCAACATTTAACTTAATTGATTCCATATATATTTGACCGTAAGGATCGTTCCCCTCTTTATGAAATTGAAATCTAGAAAATTTTAATGAAGATCACAAATTTTGAAAACTATCTTTTAATCAATCCCTTAAACAACATTGGGTATTAATTAATGTCTCATATAAAATATATGAATACATTAATCATATATTCTTTTAAAACATGGAAATATACTTAAATAATGTAATATAGTAATTGAAATCATACCATCTTTCAAAAATGAAATCCTTCTTCATACCTTAAATAAAATCATAGATTATTTAACATATTTGATAAATACAAACAAGTTGAAAACTCCATCAATGATATGATGAACCAATTTTTCATCAAATCATTAATTTGTTCAGATGTAATCTATTATATCCAATCTACATTATCCATATCCATCATCTATTTATTCAGTCTAAAAATGATTTTAACAACTTCAGGAAAACATTAATGGTTATATAACCTAAAAAAAATATCACCATTCCATTAAATATTTTTTCTAGTTAATTAGTAATTTTTATAATACTCTTTCAACTCCTTAATGAAAAATTGAACTAGATTAGTCAATAGAAGTATAATTTCTAAAATAACCTTAATAATAATGAAGTAATATAATTATTTACAAATATACATAAATAAATCAATAATATAAACTTCTTAATTCATACAATGACCAGGATTTGTCACCTTATTCCTTAGAAACATATTTATTTCATGTTTAGTTTTTAATCTCTTTATAATCAGCAATATCAGCATTACCTGTACATAATTATTATTCTCTTCATGAGAATTCCCATTTTGAAATCAATATGTATTATTCCCATTCATTCAAAATTTAAACATTAAACTATCAATGATATTATAATTAGACCATGGATCTCATTTTTATCCAATATTTTGATTTTTCTTATGAAATAACTAATCTTTCATCCTTATTTTACACACTCAAAACATCTTTCCATTACTCTTTTTAAAGCACATGGGTGATTCTTCCAACATTACCGACACATGGAAAATTGAATCATATTTACATCATGGTATCCACCCACAAACTATAATTTATTAATATACTTCTTTTATTTAGTGATTTCAATAGTTGTTTATGGTTAATGTTGTTTATAATATATCATTATAAATAATTAAAAATAATCACAATATTATTCTAACCATTCATTGTCCCATTTGGTTGCATATTATTAAATTAATTATCACATTCATCATTTATCTAGTTCCCCTTGGTTCACACAATTGATTAAATAAAAATAGCACTATGTGAGAAATAATAATCATATTGGGATGCCACACAATTAGGGAAATCAAATATATTATTTTCAAATCCGGAAAAGTTTATTTTGATCTTTGGAACCTGGGGTTTAATCTTTAACATCCATAGTAACTGTATAAATCCATCATGAATATTCCAAAGTAGTTTTATGAGTTTCAACTAAATAACCATGACAGAGTCAGACCTGGGGTGAAGCAAAGACCATTTTCATGCACCACGTGCCAATAGGGTCATGGATAAATATGTAATTTTGGAGATTTTACAACTAGGTAACTTTGTACCTGAGACACATCCACCAGTAGTATTCATACGAGGATGTAAATTCTTAGAGAAAAAAAATTCTATATCATTTAAAAAATTCATGACATTTTTTCATATTCTTTGACACATCATTGGAATTATAATCGAACACATCGCATGAAATATCCATTGACATATACCTTGGGATTATTGTTTCCATTGGGTAACTAGACCTTGTAAATGATACCAAATATATAAACACAAAAATAGCATACATGTATATTGAATATAAATTTGGTATTTACATTACATTTCACAAATACATTTTTGAGGATCATAAAGGTATGGTTTCTTCAGAAAGATAAAATGACAAATTACTGGTTTTTAAGAGTTCCACATTTTCTCTCACATAACCCCCATAACATGCAACCTAATTAGAAAAATCACATGTAATACATATCATCATAACTTGCCGAAGGAAACACAATAAAGGGTAATCTTATATTCCTAGTACTAGTAAAAAATTGAAATACATAAACATTACTAGATAATAATGGTATCGAAACATGGTCATAACATATTAAAACCATACCATTCATACGAACGATCAAAATCACGTGTCAAGTCATATTTATAGGATGTTTATATGACCTGGATCATAATGAAAAAATAGAGCATTATTAATGGGAGTGTAATATTACCATAAAACATTGTATTTTTTCACACAAATAAGCATATAAATCATTTCATTAGTTGTTAATGAGCATTTCAAAAACTATCTTAATGGAATGGTTTCACTCCCCAATCTATTTTTATATCCAATGTTCACTCCAAAAACATTCATATTTGAGATATTACATTACTAAATTAGATTTACTATGCATTCCATTCTAGTTTATATCATGAGAAACAAATATTTACCCAATTAATTAGAGTATGTTAATACTTCTGTTTGAAAATAAAATTTAAATCATACAAAGTAATTTTTAAATTATTTGTGAAAATATTTTTTGATGAATATATCCTTTCGACATTAAAAATTATTTTTAACAAATAGAAAATTTTCATAAACTATTTCTTTGAAAAATAAAATTCAATATTATTAAAGAAGGATTATAAATATTTTTAAATATTTCTCCAAGAAAAAACCATTCCCACTTAAAAACACTATTTATAAAAAAACTCATTTTTTAAAAATACTTTTTTTAAAAAAACCTTTGTAACTAATAATGTAAAATTTAAAACATTGAGTGGTCATTATAGTGGAAAATTTAATACATGTTAAAAATTATTCCTTCAACATTTTACATAAAATATAAATATGCCTATTTTTTAAAGAAATTATTATTCATTTAAAAAATTATTGTAAAAATTATAACATGGGTAAAAATTCATTAATAAATACTTTTAGGAATCAAAAACTGTTTTTTAAAATAAGGATATGGATGAAAATTTTTTTTCAACTGAAATGTGAAATATAGTATTTTTTATTTAAAACCCATTCAGAATATTTTTTACATAAATAAAAAAAATAAAAAAAATATACATTCATCACATAAAAAGAAAAGAATAAAATTCATTAGTTTCATGATATATTGATCTTAATATTTTATCATTTAATGTATAAATATAAACAATCGTGATAAAAAATTATATTTTATCAAAAAATAAATGACACTATAGTAATGTTTAATCATAAGCCCCATAAAATAAAAAATTAAATGAAATATAAAATATCATGGAAATAAGAACAGTTTTTTATATGAAATGTCATAGGGGAAGAATATAAAACTTATAAAAACACATAGGTGAGTAATACAACATATTCTCGAACAAAAAAATTGATACAAAATTCTATAACCATTTTATTATTATTTAAACACTAAACCCCATGAAATGGATATACTAAAATGAGTATGTATATCAATATTATTTTCAATATATTCAATATAAAATAAATTCATGTGATGTATATACACCACATAAATTTAATATGTGGTCACTATTTATTAAGCCGGAATATACCATGTAACATGTAGGAGGGGCGAATTATGTATTTTCAAATTAATATACAATTCTATATTTTGAAAAATATGTGTGTTATGAAGATATGAAGTGTTTTTATTCTGTATAACAATTTTACATGGATAAACAAAAATAATGAAAAAAACATTTTTATAGTGGATTTGGGCATAAAGATCCCTTAGTCTACACTCCCAATAACTCTCTTATAAAGATTGGTAAATTTCACTAGAATAGTAATCTTATCACAAGACTAAAAATCCAAATCTAATTTCTAGAAGATGACACATTTAAAAAAATAATAAAAAAGTATTCTTTTTTCTTTAAGAGTGAACAAAATATCCACATCTTAGATATAAAAGCTAATATTCTACCACAACTAAGTAAGAACAGTTTGAAATCATATAAATCAAAAGTGCTTGATTTGATAGGTTCTGATTTTTCTTCACAGTTGTAGTAGTAAGAAACATACCATTGAATGATCTTCTTTTAAAAAATAATATATTCAACAATGAAATAGTCTGAAGAAATCGTTGTTTTATAAATTTCTTCAATATGGTAGAATCTTAAATGATAGAAGTAATCATACAATTGTAATATATTGAACATGTCTATCTATAAATTGTAACCTATTTTAGAAACAATTATTTCTTTTGACAACAATATAAAATATAATTTCAATAATAAGGTCAAATATGTGAATCACTTAACACACATATATTTTAAGAGCTACTCTGTGAGAATATATATTCTAGAAATCAAACATCTGTAATTTAAATCCAAATGAATTACCTAATTCATCATTGTAATTCAAATTATAATTGATGAGGGGAGTCACAAATTCACATTGAAATATTAGTTTTTTTTCAATGAAAACAGTTATCTGAAATAACAAAAATGATCCTTTAATTGGCCTTTAATTCTAGCATTCTTATTGTAGAAATCTCGGATTGAAAATGAGGCTCAAAAAACATCACAATTAAGAACACAACGTTTGGTTTTTGGGAAAAGTGTACGATTCCTTTGTATAGAACATCGTTAATTTTAATAGAATAGAGTTATTTTTCATAGCATAGGCTTCCCTTTTATTGGTTTGGGTTGTTTTGGGTTGTATATGGATCCATTACATAGCCTAAAACAATAAACATAACATTGATTAACAATACATTCAACTTCGTGGAACATTTGATATGAACAGTAAATCTAGAATAAAATGTTGGGTTTCTGATCAATAAGTTTTTTCTGATCATAAGGATGTCTATACAAATTCAAACTATTTAGTGTTATGTATTGTTGATGAACCATAGGTTTTGTTTCTGAATGTAGGGCTAATAGTAGTGATTCCAGATTCATTACTAAAATTCTATATTCCTTAAAATAGAATATAAATTATTTTATAACTTTCTCAACAAAACATTATATTAAAACAAAAAATGTATTTGTAAACAAAAAAATCATCATAACAATAGAGTATTATTCAGGCAATACACGACAAAAAATCTCCACCTTTTGATGATCACAAATACCATAACATAAAACATAACAAAATTGAAATAAAATTTAAAATTTTTAAACCTAAAAAAAACTTTTCAAAATATTTTGATATTTTCATTCCATAGTGTTATTTACATAAAAAAAACATATATACATGTAGATTAAATATTTTTTCTAATGAAATGTTTTTATTTGAAAATATTCTCCCTTAACCCATTAGAAATTTAATTCTTCTTTTATGGCATAAAAAATGGTTTGAAAGAATATCAAACATAAACCACATTTTTAATATATCGCTGAACTATTTAAAATATTTAAAAATACTATAATGGAAAAAATCCATGATTAGTAGTTTAAAAATTGAAGAAAAGTAAACAAAATATAAATCTAAACAAGAATTAAACAATAAATAAAAAATAAAAAATTGAATTGTATGAAAAATCAATGTACAATTAAAAATTATTTAATGATACTTTAAAATGATGTGAATTGGTCTGAAATGGTAGGGATATTGGGTTCATCGGGAAGAGGAAGAGCTTGAAATGAACTGGTAATGTGATAAAGAATCAAAAGCAGGATCTGGAAATGGTTTTTGAATAATTCTATCCATTACTGAAGTATCATACTAGAATCATTTCCATCCTTAAAATTATCAACTTGATTTTCTTTTGTAAACATATTTATATCATCTTATTATTGGATAAAAGAGTTCTACTGGTCCTGGACCTGATGAACCACTGGTACCAAACAAGACTCATTTGATGTCAGTTGACTAATCAGATGCCTCTGATTTTCCAAGATAATATTTTTAGGAATTATATCACTCTGTAGATTTTGTAGCCTATCATTAATATCAGCCATATTAAAATTAATAACTTCTAAATTTCTGAGAAGTTCTGTGGGTGTCTTTTTTGAAGGGGTTGATGATCAATTTATTTCCATTAGAAACTAAAATTCTATCACTATCATCAACCTAAACTCAAGAAACATTGTAATCATGAAAGGATCATCAATTAATGAACAATTTTATCATTAAAATTGGGCTATGTGTTCTTTATGATCACCAATTGAAATGATATTTTTTTTGAATTATGTTAAATGAAGCTTCTGAGAATCAAACTCTGATCTTGGTATAAAAGTAACCTTGTATTGTTCAATGTTTTTGTTGAAAACATGCTTATTTTCTCAAATAATTGCGTTTTGGGTCTCCAATAGATTGATCTTTATAACTAAGTAATTAGACTTGGAACCAAATCATTCAAGATAATGAGTTCTCATGTCACCAATATATTCCATATGATTAACATTGATCAAGGCCAAATGTGGATCATCATCATCAGTTTTTCTACCTGTTAATGAAGAACTTCTAGAAACATTATTATATGAAAAAACAAGTGTTTCTAGATTAGGGACATCATTTGTAATATGTTTTTGTATTTGATCTTCTTACTCAACTTGCTCATCCACTAGATTCCCATGCTCACCACCAAGATCCTATTAAACTAATATCACTGGAACATTGAAAAAAATTATTCTTCTATTATAAACATTAGATTATTCTACCCTATATGTTCTTTCTTCTTGAGGACTCTGTCGAATAGTTCCAACTAAAGGAATTGTCCTTTTCTCCCCTCTGAGTATTAGCCAGCCACCTCTACAATTGTTCTCCACCAATTGGTAGAAAATTTTTGCATGAATTTCTCCAATCAAATCTAATCTTCTTCATAGTTCCAACATTCAAAGTATTTCTATGGTGACATGATCTACCAAAAACCCTGTTGACAGTCTATCATTTCGTTATCAACAAAAAATAAATGATCCTTCCATAGGGACAATATCTCAACATCATATCCTCATGGAAGAAATGAATTAGACATCTAATAATAAAATGATATAAATTAAACATAACATTGGTTAGAAAAAAATGACATAATTTTTTTTGTAATGGACTCTCTCAAGATCTAATGTCCAAGGAAAAATCATAGATTGAACAGTCATCATTAAAACATAGAGATCTGGAGAAAGTTCATTGAAATTACCTTTTGGATAGTTCTTGTTCCAAACAAGAAAAAAGTCTCCTTAAACGAATGTCTTCCATTATGAATATACCTTGAATCAAATTGAAATCCCACCTCATTGGAACAATTAAGAGTTTCATCCATTTCCTTAAAAGATAATGAAAACTCGGAATCATTAATCATAGAGAAAACTATGGCTTATTGAAATTGAAGACTAAAAAATCATTTTAACTAAATTTATTTACGTCTATTTAATACACCATCGACATGTTATCATCACCAAAAGAAATAACCAAACCATGAAATCACATAGCTTCCTTATGTGAATGATTTTTATAATCTAAATAGAAAAACTAAATTACCTTAACCTTCAACACCTTGTGATCCTTTCTTGAAGCATATACATTGTTGTCCAAATTGGAATCCACAAATCATTTTGAGGTTTCAATATCTGAAGTTTTTGATACTGAATGGATTGAAGGATTAGGGTTTCCATATATAGGAATAAAAATAATATCTATAAATTGAAAGGAGATGTAGGAGAGAAGAAAGATGGTGAGAGAATTACAATAGTTTTCTTACCATGATTGAGGATGTATTGATTATGTTTTTAATTTTGAAGAGACATATATAATAAAATATCAATGAAATTCAATTCCCAAAATATAAATTGAAATTAAATTTAAATATATTAAATAATAATTATAAAAATAAATATAGATATTCTGGAAATTAATGAATAAATAATCACGTAAACTCAAAAATTTCTAAATTCCCCTTCATAAAATCGAATCTAGCACTTGGAAGTGGTTTAGTAAAAATATCCACCAATTGATATTTGGTATTAATAAATTAAGAAGAAGTATTCATTTTATACAAGTGATATCTAGAAAATGATTCCTTATATAAATGTTATTAGTCCTATAATGACTAATTGGATTCATAAAAATATTAATTTCACTAGTATTATAATAAAGAATGTATTATAATAATGTTTAGTCCAAACTCGAGTATAATGTTATTCATCCACCAAACATTTGAACAACAAAATATCATACATACATGCTCTACTTCAGTGGTTGATAGAGCAGTTGAGTGTTGTTTAATAATAGACCATGAAACTAATGATTTTCCTAAAAAGTTGTAGGTCCCTATGGTAGGTTTTCAATCTAATCTACACACTATAAATTCAGTATCTGAATATGAAATTAAATTAAAATAAGTTTTTTGGATTAAATAAGAGATTAAACAATATTTCCCAATAAATATCTAATGATTATTTTAACAAATAGTATGATGGTACTCATTCATTTTTGATTGAAATCAAGGATATAGGCATACATAAAACATAATGTGTAGTCTGCTAGCACGAAGATTTAAGAATCTACCAATCCAACCTTTATATAACAACCTATCAAGTTTTTTATGACTTTGTCTATATCAATTTTTGTATTGGTAAACATATGAGTTGTGAATATCATTTGTTTTCAAGTCCAAACTTTTTCAATAAGTCAATAATATCATTAATTTTATTTAATACATTTCTATAATATTTTTGATAAATTTGAAATCCTAAATAAATATTTTGTTCTCCCGTAACACTCATTTAAAATTTTATTTGTAATAAATTTGAAAAATCATATCATGGTTTGTTATTAAATGAACAACAAATAACAACTTCAAAAAAACTTGAACTTATAAAATATTAGAAAAAAATTGTTTTTTGATAAGTGTTGGAACATAAAATACAAAAGTAAATAACTTTTTTAAAATAAAAATAACGTAATCATTAATATAATGATATTGGTGATTGATTACATCCACATAGATATTTAGTATGTTTATAAAAAAATTAGTTTTTGAGGATTTTTAAATCTATGGGGATATTCAATAAAAACAACTTCTATTAAATATCTATTTGAAAAGGAAAACATAACATACATTTTACATAATTTAAAATTCATATGAGATATATAATCTAAAATGATTCTAAAGGATTCTAATCTATATATACATGTAAACTGTTTTTTCAAAATCTTTACCCGATTCATGATTATATTCTTTTGATACTAATCTTTATTTTTTCAGGTTATGATTCCTTGATCATGCTATTTATTTATAATGACCCACTAAGATCCTATAACTGTATAATTGTTTTGAATTTAAGAAAGTTCCAAAACATCATTACATCTAAATTGATTTAATTCTCCCTACATATCCACATTCGACTTTCATCGTCTAGGGATTCCTCTATACTCTTGGGATCTAACTAGGATAAAATGGTAGAAAATTCTTCTAGGAGTCTTACTTTTTTTTCTAGTTCTAATTCTACTAACTAGATCTCATAATACATTTTTTATAGGAGGGTTTATTAGGGTTTTAGATTTTCTATTCAAGACACTTTAAAGTTCTTCACTGTCGTGTTCTTCAAACATGGTTTGAAATTTATTAAAATTATTTTCAAAATCATTTTAAGGGTTTCAAGTCTTCTCTTGTTAAATGAGTTAGTGACTTCATCAGTTTGATCATCCTCTTTAATGAATGGGTCAGTTTCATCAAACATCTAGTGAATAAATTTTTTAAAAATCCTAGAATTTTTATTACACACTACTTAAACATTATAGTTATTATAATATCCCAAAATTATTCCTTCATATGATTTTGGATTGAACATAGCATGATTATCCTTATTATTCAAGACATAAACCTTGCATCCAAAATCATTAAAGAACATTACTTTTGGATTTATATTATTCCAATGTTCATAATGTGTCATACAAAAATAGGCCACATTAAAACTCTATTCATGATATATGAGGTTTTACATACAGATTCTTCCCAATGATATATAAGAAAACTGTATACATTTAATATAGTTCAATCTATATCATAAATAGGTAAACATCTCTTTTCAAAAATTTCATTTTGTTGAGGAGTTATTGGTTCTGAGAAGTTTTTTTCATATGATTTAGAAAAAATATTTAAATTAGGGATTCTAAATTTAATTACCATGATCAATTCATAATGAAATTATTTTACATACTTTCTTATTTTGATCACTTTTACAAAAACATTCAAAAAAAGAAAAAATATCATTTTTGAGTCCTAGAAAATAATCCCATGTAAATATAATATAATCATATACTGAAAAATAATCATATAATTTAACAACCAAAACATCTATCCTTTATGTTACAATAAAACACATAAGTATAAGTTATAAAGGATTAGATGTAGAAAATTTGTTAGAAGATTTGAAATATGATTTGGGTTTCATTCCAATTTGGAATGCATTACAGAATCAATTATTTTCAAAAATTAAAAATAAGAAAATAAGAAACAAACTAATTATTAGAGAATTTATTTAAAGCATAAATATTATAGTTTCCAAGCCTTATATTAAAAATCCACACAAATTTTTTCTTACCGTTTAAATTATTCACTTTTATGTACACAAGGAATTTAAATCTAAATTATATACATTTTAATTCTTTGTACTCCAAAAATAAGTAACATACTATAAACCTGGATAAAAACATGTTATAAAAATAAACATAAAAACCATCATCATAATTTTTAGAGATATATATCCTATTATTCATTAAAACATTTACATTTTTAGATATTTGAGTTATATAGTTCTTTGATCTTCAACAGATCCAACTCTAATTATTTTTCCTTTGGTGTCATCACGAAAAGTGACTAATCATCCACCCATTTGAGTTGTGTGTGAACGATTGATGGATCTTCACTCATATTCCTATTAAATAAATTGTCCATATACAATATATAATTTTTTTCCTATGGCATATTTCATGAAAATCCTTTAAAGAGAATTATTTTTGTACCCTTATTTTCTTGGGTTCAGCAGTGTTAGTTTGAAATGATTTGGGAAGAAAGGTCTACTTCCATTTTTTTAGAAATCATATCATTTTTATACACAGTTTTGTAATTAATATCTCTTATAATTCCACTAATTTGATGATTTATTAAAAAAATATATATGTGGAATGAAATGTTTTTTCACAATAAAAATAGGTCGCATTTTTAAATTTGGACAAAAAATAATTTTTGTACAATTTTTTCATTACACCATTTCTTCCTATTCCATATATTTCCCCTTTAATGAAATTATTTCTATGAATATAATTTATTATATTTACTCCTTTAGTAATGAAAATATAAGAACTATTATATTAATCCACTTCATTCAGTAATTCCATTATTTTCTATTCATAATTGATACGGTTTGATATAGAGGAATTTAATTTTTCCACATGCACTTTATTCTGTTTTAGCAAGGTATATCATTCAAATAAATTATAATTAGGAATATTTTTTAATGACTTGTGATTATTTATATTGAAATCATATTTTTCTTCAAACATATAAATGTAGAATTCTAGTTTTTTATTTGAGAAATTAATAGTGTCGGAATTTGAAGAATAATATGTTTTTCCCATTTCATCATCTTCATTGGTTATAAAAAACTTATTTGACTTTAGATATGATTGATATTTCTCTAAATCAAACATTGAAGGACTTCTTGAGTTTCGGATTTACACCACGTGGCTTTCATTTATTATTTCCTTTGCGCACACAATCATCATTCTTATAATATCTCTTTTTTCCTTTTCAATTCATCATTCAATTGAGGGAAATTTGGTCAAATATTAACCAATTTTTTACATTCAAAAAATTGAACATCTCTTCATTATTTTTTATCCTTCCAAAAGGTTTTTTAATCCGATTTTATTTTATTATAACTTGCTAATATTTTTTAAATGATGATCCAATTCCATTTGAAAATCCATGGAATCTGAATTTTTCTCTACTTTGACGTCATTCTTTGATATTCTTCTATGTTTCTAAGATGTAAAATTCAGAGTAGTATTTTCATTAATTATTATAATATTATGATCTCTAGATTAATCATTCATTTCTACTTCATATATCATTAGTGTACCAATTAGTTCCTTTCTTTCAAAATCTTTGGCAGGTGATGATTTGCGAATAAGAACAGATATTCCATTCCATTTGGATGGTAGTACTATTTGTACATTCAAATCTTGACCATCATTATTTTGTGATTATCCTGTGGTTGTAGTTTTAATCCAAACTTATGTAATCCTTCCATTCATCTATGTGATGGTTTCCCCAACAAACATTATAAAGGAGTCAAATTTTATCTTAGATATAGCACATATCATATTTCTGGCATTATTTGTTCCATTATAAGAAATTGATATAATTTTATATATTTCCTAGGTAGTTGGATATTGTGATACATGATTGAATTCCTCTAGTCGAAGACCGTAAATAATTGCAATCATTTCATTTTAATTCCTATAATATTTGGATTCTCTTGTTGCAACCGAAATTTCTGGTATTTTAATAATATTATAAGGAGTAATATTTTTTGAGTAAACTATTAATCCCTGACTCATAATATAGATTATCATTCAAGATGTCCAACATCCTTAATTTTCACCATTAATATATATATCTCAAACAATTGAAATTCCCTCCCTTGGATGATCCATTTCCATATTTTAATCGACCTATACTTTTCATCTTGCTATAGATTTGTCCAAAAGAAATCTATGATACCAATTGTTAGGTCATAATATAAAAAGTAACACAAAATAGGGGGTACATTTTTCTTCTCAAATTCTTCCACAAATCTTTATTTTGACACCCTTTATAATTTATGTTGATATGTAGGGTTTTTATTTTGTATAATATATATAGCAGATGAACAGAAATAAAGAACACTTAATTTTATAGTGGTTTGGGAAAAAATGTCCCCCTAGTCCACTATACTAATCACTCCTTAAATTAACTTGTTAAATTTCATTAGAATAACCCTCTTGTCACAAGACCATGAATACATAACTTAGTACAATAAGTAGAAACCTTCACAATAAGTAAAAAAACAATGTCTTATGGTTCTTTAACAGATAACTGATTGTCCACCTATTAGATCAAGATGATGAAACTCAACCTAACTAGAGTACAAGAAGATGAAACTATAATAAATAAAAAGATTTTTATTTGAATGTTTTAGATTATTATTCATATTCTTAGCTTTATGAAACTGAAAATTGATGTATCTTCTTCTTCAAATAATAATATCTTCATGAATTAAATAGTCTGAATCGATCGTTGTTCAAAATATTTATTCAATAATATAGAAACGAAAAAAGTATTAAAAATCATACAACATTAAAATATTGAAAATTTATATTTACAAAGTGTAACATTTTTCAGTAACATTAATTTGTTGCAACAGCAATGTAAATGATAATTTTAATAATAAAGTCATATATATGAATCACTTATCACAGATAAATTAAAATATACACTTTGAGGGATATTTAGACCCTAAAAAATTCTTTTGTATTTGAAAAAAAAAATTACACAGATTAATTGTGGTAATTCAAATTAAAATCAACCATGGGAGTCGTAACATTCCTTAGAAATATGAGTGAGATTTTCAAATGAACATGGATCATCAAAAAACTAAAAACAATCCTAAAATCAGTCTTTAATTATGAAATTATTCTTACCAAAATCTCGGAGAGAAATCATGGCTTGAAAAACATCTCTGTTGAGAACACAAACAAGGGTTAATATTCATATTGATGTGTTCCTTTTCATAACGGAAAATCCTGAATATAGAATTTATTAAAAATACGTTAAACATTTATGCATGTTGGGTTTGAATTATAAATCCAGACTTCAACATAGGGTTTCTAATCAATACATTTATTTTATGAACATTAGTATGTTGATTCAAAAGAAACTGTTTATCATAATGTAAGGTTCATGAACCATACATTCACATTTTGAATTTATTCTTAAAAACATTGTTTCCAGATTCATTCTCGTAATGCTAAATTCCTTAAAACAGAATGAAAATTCTTCTAAAACTCACTAAAGAAATATTTATAATAAAAAATGGTATTTTTAAACACAAATATAATCATAAATTATAAATTATTGTTCAGACAATATAATCCGAACAAATATGGCTTGTTTCAGAAAAAATTATAAGATTTGAGATGAAAATTGCATATCTTAAGTACTGAATTCTTTTATAAATGTTTAAAAATATTTTATAAAAACTAAAAATATATTATAAACGTATTACGAAACCTTATATATATTTCTCATACCATACATGTTTTTCATGTGGCCTTTTATTACCCATTTATGAATAAATACTTGTTAATTTTTTGTTTCATGTAATAAATGATTCTTTATCACATATGTTTTGGTTCTTTATATTCAGTAATCTTACATGAATCATGGTTACATCATTTCAAAATATTTAGACATTATATTAATATCATTTATATTTATAATATATGTATTTATAGTAATCCTTAAATTTTAATGATACAAAACGAAATACATTATACATAGAAATTTTAAGCTATAAACACACGTGAATATTGTTTCCATTTTCTTGATGGATTGAAAGAAAGAATGATGAATAATATATTATTAAAATTTCAATGATTTTATCTAATTTTTATCATACATTTCAATTTAAATCATCTATATTACATTCAATTTAAATTGATAATGAGTCACATCACTTCACGAGGTATTGGTCCATCGTACAAAAGAACAATTTTATAATATCCTCCATGGAATGGAACATAAGAAGGTATATGTGATATTAACATTAAATAAGTATATATATGATAAAATTTAATATATATTAATTTATTCTATCCTTATTACAATACATGTGAATCATAAATTAAAATGACAACACATTAGTTCATGAGGCGGTAGTCTGCCCTATAAACGACCAGTGTCTCTATGTTTTCAGTAGGATGAGATGTAAGTATGAAGGTGTTGTATTATAATTATAAAAGAATAAAAAAAATCAAAATCATCACATATAAACATTAAATCATTCTTTATATCCTGATTTTATAGGTGGTGATGGAAAATGAAAAACATCAGTTCACGAGGTGGGTGTACGCCATTAAAATGAAGGATGATTTCATATCCCATTTAATGGATGAGAATATTGATATTAATAATTCACCTAAAATAAATCATAATATTAAATTATTTTTTATAAAGGTATTATGTAATCATATTTTAATAAAAAATGAATAAGGTGGAAAAAATGAAATAAAATTATCAGTTAGGGACGTTACCTCTTTTTCTGAAAACTTCCTTTTGGTTTTCACCAAAAGTATTCTTAGGTTGATATTATGACCTAAATATGCCTTATATGATTTTTTGAAGAGAAAAAATAAGGTATTTTGATAGATAATATAAGATAAAATTTATTATTAAATTATGATTAGGAGTGGAGAGTTACGATTTTTTGTAAGTGTGTTGAGTGGAACACTTATAATTTTTTTAATGAATAAGTATACCAGAATTTTTCATTTCCCACAAATCTTTCAATTGGGTAAATCTATAAAATAAAAGGTTTAAGTTATACTTATGGCCATAAAATTTCTATTAGACACGTTTTTTATCATTTTAATAATTATGTTTGTACTCTAACCCTCGTTAAAACCATTTCCACCTTAACCATGATAACAAATTTTTATTAATTTTACTATTCATAATGATAATTTTCAAGAAAAACTATAATATAATATTATTTATTCTTATTATCATATGGGATAAATTTTTTAAAATCCTATTTATATATTTGTGAGAATTTAATTTAAAATTCATCAAGCATATGTGATGAAGAATCAAGTTACTGTATAGAAATGTTTGAAAAGTATAAAATATTTTTAAATATTATTTTCATTAAAAAGATTAAAATGAAAAAATTTAGATTAATTGATATATTAATGAACTAATATTACATTTAAATAATTATTAAAATAATGTGTATCTTATATATAATTTTAAGGAAAATATTGTGGTTTAATAAAACCGGCATTTTTCATTATTCACTAAAAAGTTTATAATTTTATAATATTCAGAAAAATTCCCCCCATTATAATATGGACATGATGAATTTATAAATTAATTTTATTTTTAAAAAAATTCTAGTTGTACCAAAAATTATTTTTAAAATATGTGTGAAAAATTAACAAATATTTTTTAGAAAAATATTTCATTAAATATAATATTGGATAAATTTTTATTTCATGTATAGGAAAAAATAGAACAATGTTAAAAATTTCATTTAATATATAATATATATATTTTATTATAATTATATAAAAAGTTTGTTTTTTAAATTTATATCAGTAAACTATGTTTGGACGTATAATAATAGTTCTTCGGAATAGAATTTTTATTATTTTCAAATTGTTATTATCTTCATTTATATTTACATGTTAATTGAAAAATTCCTTATATATATATATATATTTTAAATATATAAATTTTCAAAACATAGTTAATACTAATCATAAACACCATTCATATAGCTATTTGACAACTATCAAATTAAATAATTATATTTTTATAGTATGTCGCGTTTCCTTAAAACATGGTGTTGCACGTAGCGCAAGATGCAATCAGTAATACATGTACCAAAAGATCATCTCAGTATTTCATGTAATATAATATAAAATTAGTGATTCATGTATCATAAAATATAAAAAAATTTACAATTATTTATAAAAATGTTTTTCACAAAATATCAATGTGTTACAAAAGTAAATAATTTTCATTTCTGGAACTCATACAAAGATATCAATTTCAAATATTGGGGAATTGAAACAAGATAAGGGTGATATAAAACGATCAGGAATATTTACATATAATTTATTCTATTAGGAATCATTAAATAATAATAAATATGAAAATTTAATTAACAAAAAAAATCCACTTAATCAAAAACTTGTATATTATAATTGGAGAGTGAAAAACAATATAACTGGTTATATAACATAAACACATGACATTTAATAAACTATTTGATAATTAAATGGATCATGATATAACATAATTATGAAAATCATAGGGATAAAAATAAATAATTAAATATAAATGATGGGAATCAATAATTTTCATAGGCCTTGATATCAAGAATCCTGATACTTTTAGTAAGAAGAAATTTGAAAAGATAGTTTAAAACTTTTGGTGAAATAAAATCTAATTTAGCCCAAGGATTCATCTAATGGGACATATCAATGCATTGGGGGGGAATATATATCTAGTACCCACATATATCTTCATGTAAAAATTATTCATATTATATCATATAATCAATTTAATTAATGAAAAATAATTTTTATCATCAAATATTCATTTCAAGTAATGAATGCATATCAATCAATGTTTTCTATGTAAATTAATTCAATTTCAAGGTAAAAACCATATGTACAAATGGTATATGATTTATGAAATAATCATATCCATCATGTATGAATTATTATTTTTAATATAAATTAAATTTCCAGTTAATATGATCTCAATAACATTATTGTTTCAATAGAAAGTAAACAATCAGAAAAGTCTGTGAGATTGTAAAATTATTTTTAACCTCTTTGGTAACTCATCAATTTATAAATACATGAAGTATAAACATGAAATTAAACATTAAGAAACACTAATAAATATTTATTCTTATTTGAATCGTCAATGAAGAATTATGTACCGCACATAAAAGTGAATTTTTGCTTGTTACAAAATTTGTATCATTGAAATTGAAATTGAGAAAAAAATCCTTATGAAGAACACAAATTTTCAGTGATAATTAATCAATGAATAGATATGGGTTTAAAATTTTAGTCCACATAATACATGTGTCATTACCACAAAATATTTTCAAAGTTATTTTAACACATAATTTTATAATTTCAATGACAATAAAAAAGTAAAATGACTCAGTGTAAAGATACTGGGTTATGAAATTCTGTACCACATTTTA
This sequence comes from Viscum album, assembly GCA_963277665.1. NCBI lineage: Eukaryota > Viridiplantae > Streptophyta > Magnoliopsida > Santalales > Viscaceae > Viscum > Viscum album. The sequence continues at coordinate 606,174,449 of OY728123.1, read as the reverse complement.
ATTTTCAATCATCATACTATTTTATGAAATAATAAAAATAAATATTAAAAATATATTTAATTATGATTTACTATGATATTAAATTAATAAAAATTAATACATACACAATATAAATTTAATTAGGATGACATTACAATATACCTAAATGAATAAAAATTGAGATGAAGTCCCATACCTCACAATTTCTTTTAGTTGAATGAGTTTCATCATATTTATAATGGTTTTAGTAATGTTATTAATTTATACTTGAAAAATACTCTTACATATAATTTTGTACAATATCCACTTAAAATATTTTACCCCTGTTTATTAATAATATTTCATTGTTTTCATTGTTTTAGTTGTTAGTTTTATTGTTTTCTCATATAGGTCTTGTCATGAAATTTGTGGATCATGTATTTAAGAAATAGATAAATGTTATTAATAAGTTTAATTATATTATACTTATTATATTTACTCATTATTATTACTATTAGAACTATTTCTAAATATTGGGTATTGAATATGAATTTCACTCTTTGTGGGGATAGTATGTCATACATAAACATGAGAAAAGAAATCATTACCTTAATGGGTGAAAGAATGGAAGATCCTATGATATATGAATTTGAATGAATTTATATCATTTCATATATATGAAAAAAATATATAAAATGTTGTTATTATTACCATCCATTTAAATCTTAAGTGAAAAATGAATAACATAGCTTCATGGGGTGATAGTCCATCGTACACGTGAGTGAAATTATCATATATTAAATGTAATTTATTGCAATTATATTCACATGAAATTAAAATTTAAGAAGTATGAAAAATATTAAATATTATAAAAAATTTCGAAATCCATCATTAAATCCATCTTTAAAATATGGTTACCAAAAATGAGTTATATCGATTTGCAGCGTGATAACTCTCTGTACACACAATCAACAATTTCCTTTTCTATTTTATGGAAGAGGGGATTGATATACGTCATTTTACAAAATAAAAAAATATCAGTATATTTAATATAATATTCTTATTATATTAACATGATTTAAGAGTATTTTAAATAGTATGTAGATAAAATTATATTAAATCAATCCTTTAAGAATCTTAGCTCTTCTTCGAATTTCCAATTTAGGATCAAACAAAAATCCTTCATATAACATATTTTTTATCAATGAAAAGGATATAAGGTGTTTTTAAGGGATTATTTATTTAATTTAGGCAGATATTGGTTGATAAAAATGCATTTTTATGTATTAATTTAGGAAGATATTCAGTGGTATTTTATATGTTTTCATGATGAGAAATATGGAATATTTCAAAAGCATCAATTTTACCCAAATTTAAATAATGAAACAAATCCTCAAATATGAGCTATTATAGACCCTTATTGTTTATGAGGTCTAAATATGGAATGAAAATGGGTGATATAAGTGTTTTTAGGTAATTTTAGACATTATCATTTTAGTTTCAGAACCAGTAAATCTGTTTTTACCTTATCCACTTTAATTAATTTTTACTTCTTTTACTATTCATAATTATAATAAATTATGTAGAAAATAAATTATATTAATTAATCTTATTCCAATTTTTTATTCTATTTTTTGATATTAAATGCATAGAAGTGGAATAATCCAGTTTATAATTATATCCATATATATGAAAAAAAGTTAATTTTAGAGGGAAAATATTCAGAAGTATAACCGATTTAAATATAAAATTTAATTATGAAATTGATTCCAATAAGATAAATTTTATTTATTATAATATTATTATAATTCCATTAATTTAAAACAAATTTAAAATATAATATAACATTTAATTAATCTAAATGAAAACACATTTTTCAATAAAAATCATTATTATTCACTATTCATTGAAGAATAAAATTTCTCAGAAAAAACCCAATGATTAAATCTAAGATAATTACTATAATATGATTTTGAAAATTATTTTGGTTTTTTTAAATATATTTTATAAATTCTTCAAAAAATCATTTTTTCATAATTACATTGGAAGCAAAGAAACTTCATTATTTGACAAAAATACATTTTTTCAAAAAATATTCATTTTACATTCAAATGATTAGTTTTTTTATAATAAATATATTTCCAAGGAAAATTTTTAAAACATTCATTTTACATAATTTAGAAAGTCTTATCCACCCCCACTAACTTAATGGTCAGGTTGTAATGGTCATGTCTAAATAATATTTTAATAGAGTTTAACGTATCGTTTAAACTCGGTGTTGAATGGACCGCAAGCCATTAAATAGTTTTATTTAAAAAGAAATAAATAATAAATTATAAGGGTGTTATGAAATATAAAATATTATTATATATCTATGGCATATAGTAATTCATAATAACAAATTAATGAATTTTTAGAACAAATTCATTTTCTGCGAAATAAGGTTTTTAAAAAAATGAATTTTTTAAAAAGATATTATAATTAATTTGTAACAAAATAACTTAATTAAATTTAAAAAAATTCATTTTTTGATATAAACATATCAAAATTAGATTAATGGGAAATATTTGGATTATATTTGAAAAGCATGATTTTTATGAGAATATGGAAAAATACAGATTTAAGTAAAACATGTCTTTTAATCACTGAAAAATAAAATTATGATATAATAGTATCTTAATGAATAATATTTTTTTTATATAATATATTTAAGTACATTTGAATTATATTTATAATTAATTTTGGTATATGCTCATTTTTTGGGTTAAAATAACATTTAAAAAATTAGATTACATTTGCTTTTGAATTTTTATTTAAATTTCACCTTATCCACCTATTTAATTTTAATCATGAATATTGATTCAATATTTTTTCAATGATGATGTCCATATTTTTTAGAAACTAAACAATTTTTTTGTTTTAAATTTTAATCATAATAAATATTGTTAGCATTGTAAATGTAAAGTGTGTTAATTCTGGTTAAAAATATAGGATATGGTCTCATAATCACACCAAATAATTTTATGTATATAATTTAATGATTATAATTATTCTCAATAATCCATGCATAAAAATGGTGAAATTTCATACCACATTCCTTTGAATATAGTAATTATTTTTCCTATTGTAAATATAATGAAAAAACGAATCAAGTTTTTTTTTAATGTTTACAATATTTTTTTATAGGGTTAGAAAATTATATTCTAATATTAATTTTTTTTAAATATAATTTTTTATTTTAATAATTTATATTACATTTTTCGGTCAAATAATTACATTAAATATTTTCTCAATTCTAAAAGAGTGCTTTTTTGGTAGCAAAAAAAATCATGTAAATTATTTTAAAAAACCCTAAAAGTCTTATTTTATGGATGCTTTGATGTTTCCCACACATTTTTTAGCTAAATATAAATTATATCATATTTTTTAATGTTTTATAATTAAATTCCATTATATTCAACATTGTTTTAAATTGAAATTATGATCATAGTTCTATAAATGACATTAACAGTTTTTTATTATATATATATATATTATTTAGAAGTAAAAAAATTAAATAGGATAATTTGGATGAAAAAATTCTAATGTTTCACCCCTTGGACTTTTTTTAGCCAATTTGTTTCACATAAGTAAAATCATAATCCATTATTAATAAAAAAATGGTTACGAAAGTTATCATTAAAATTAATTAACAGATTAGTTAGTTTGAATGATGAGGTTAAAAATGATATCAAAACAAAAATAGATTTAATAATATTTTTAAATTTTGATAATATATGAAATATATTATATTACATTAAATTTTGGAATCATTTTACTAGAGTTATTGAAACATATTATTAAAATATTTTTCCTACTTGAAAAAGTGACATTAATATTGTTTTATTATAATAAATATTTTATTAACAAATTTAAAATTTACTAAAAAACTATAATCCTCATCCAAGTGAATGATATAGGGATTTTTATATCACACATGGTAAATTAATGGTTCATTTTTCATTTTATATCATATTTATGGACCCCTAAATTGAAAAAATATTTGATATCATGATAATTTCCAAAATGATTAATTGGGGTAAAAATATTTTTAATTACAAAATCATCACATAAACATGTATAAATTTCATTTTATAAAAATAGTTAAAATATTAGCCATCTTAGATTTATATTATATATATTTAAATCAATTTTACTATGAAAATTTATTTATATTAATTTAATACTTTATGAAATTCCCATAATGCCCTCCCCTCACTTATAAAAGGGAACCTTTTAACATCTCTTCAAAAATCCCTATAATCATTATAGATAAAAAATACCTATCATAATAACATAATATATTCCTTCAAGAAATCATATTTCATTAATTCTTCCTAAAATATCATCACTTCAAGGAATAATGTGTATTCCAAAAGAGGATTCACTATCCAATGGAAAAACTCTTTCTGGAAATTTATAATCTTATTTTTTTATACATTCTATGAATCTATGTTATTATTTTAAAATAAATAATTTGGTATCTGAAATATACCATGTAGTTATCATGTTGATGTAAATACTATTATCCACCTTCCTTCCATCTGATGGAATGTAAAAACATCACTCATGCGTACCTACGACATACCATATTCACCTAATGATATAATTAAATTTCCATCAACTATCATGACCCGTCCCCTAGGGCCTATATCATGACTACCCCAAGCCCACCATCCCTATGTCAGGGGTGGCGTCTTGCACCAAAGGCGTAATTCCCTAAAAACTAGGAAGGCATTGCCTTTATAAAATGTAACACACACAACCAGAGTACAAGTGGAAGAAATCACTATTTAAAGAAGTATAAAAAGTGTGCTGAAACTACAATGGGGCAGGAAATACAAGCCCAATAGAATGGTACAACTACAACTAAAAGAAAGTACAATAGAAAGAAAAATAGCTGGAAGGTGACTAGCAGCTCCTGGATTGTCTACCACGGATCCTACCTGAAGGGTAGGTACATATGTCCTTCACAGCACTCTACCTCTATCGGTCCACTCCGTGTGCCATCACACTGACTGTCCACCTCCAGGTACCATCCAGTCCTCGTACACTCTGCCACGGTTAGCGCAGTCCGTCATCTGCATCCAACACACGAGGTGCAGGCATAGCCTTTGTAGGGGTGAGTATAACGATACTCGGTGGGGACCCCAAGACCCTCAAGGTCTTAGTAAATCCAACAAGGATAAACCACAAAGAAATATCTCAATAGATAACCTTTACTTAGGTATATGCCCATACATATACCTAAGTTATCAGGTAACCCATCTCTATCATGAGGAAAACACAAAGGCCATCATCTCAGCTCAAACCAGGATTTTCATTAATGAAACCACAGCTACTGGAGAAATCCTCCTTTGTCGAGTATAGTGGCCATGTCACGACTCTGAGGCACTACTCACTAGTCTTATACTGCTGAGGTACTCCTCCTGTCGAGTACCATGGGTCTGCTACCAAATCGGGCGCTCCTCCGCTGTGGGTATGCTGCCAAACCGTGTGCTCCCCCTAATAGCCGTCATAGGTACTCCTCCTATCGTGTAGCGCAGGTCTGCTGTGAAACCCGACGCTCCATCCACCGTGGGTCTATTGCCAAATGGGGCACTCCGTCCACTAGGCTAGTTGAATCACTCCGAGTCGAATTGGCCAAGCAGTCGTCAGGTCTACAGCTACTAGGTCTCTGCACTCTGTATGCTAGTCTCTTGGAGGATCCTCTCCACGAGCTACTGGTCGATACTCCAAGTGTCATGAATTCTCATGTAGAAGTATCACAATGGACTGCCTCATCATAGGGGTCTCAACTCAAAAGACGGTGCAGAAATCGGATGCCCGGTCTGTGAGTTATTAGCATTTTTGTCCTGGGGGCCCGGTTGGTTTCGTGTACGAACAAACCTGTTTGTATCACAACTATACCCCGAATTCCCATGCGGTAGTTTTGATGGGACCGATTCTCAAATAGATTATCAGTTCCACTGACAATTCGTCAAACAGATGTCTGGTGCCCAAGATATGGCCAACGCAAGCAAAATGTCAAAAGTGGGCCTGGGTCCGGCCCGACTCGGTCAGACTGACTCGGCCCAACTCAGTCTAGGTTGACCTAGTCTTGGTTGTCCCAATCAGACTTGCTGGGTCTAACTCGGCCCGTTGGGCGGTTCAGCCTGCTGAGTTTGGCCCAGTCCACAGGGCCCGACCAAGTGGACTGAATGGATAATTCTGGCTGAAGTCCCCACGTGGGCGATTCAGTCTGAATGCCAGTTGTAGGTCCGGCCGGAGCCACGAGGGGTGGGGCTCGGACGGCTCAGCCCGAGAGGCCAACGGCGGGCCGCGCCTGGCGCGGGCGGACATGGATGGGCGCAGGGCACGCCAGGCAGTCGTCCGGGCACCGGGTAGGCGCCCGGTGGGCGACTTGGGCACCGGGGGGTGCCGGGCAGGTGGCACGGCACCGGGCAGGCGCTAAGAGGGTGCCGGGTAGGTGCAGGGCACGACGGTAGTGCGCGGTTAGGCTGGTCGGGTGTCACTTAACCAGCGACGGGGTTCGTTGATTTTGCGGGAAGCACGACCTCTATTTTCCATCTTTGTCTCCATCGCCACATTACCATGCCGCTGTTATGTCGTCATCGATCCAAGGTTCCAAAACCATAAAGGTTGCGGAGGGGTCGTGTAAAACCCCGAGATTTTATGAAAAATATTCTTTTAATTTCATTAATGTCTTTTGTTGTATGCTACACCAAGATTACCCTGCACTATACGCAACACCGTATTAGCTTGCAGTATACGCAACACTATTCTTGGATCGTGTTACACACAATTTTGATAATATTTATTCTATGCAGCATTGAGTATGTATATATATATATATATTCAATGTATAAATGAAATATGGTTGGATTTTGTTATACGAAACAACAAAGGATTCTTCCACAACACGCAACCCTGACTTGGCTTGCATTACACGCAATCACGACCTTCCTCGATAGCGTGTGTTGTACGCAATACCAGGTTTTACTAAACAACAATGTATTATTATAATATTATTATGAACTATCCTTTATGCATATTATTAACTATATATTGAATTTTATAACATTATTATTCATCTTATACATTTTCTAGAACGTGTTAAGAGAACAAAATCATTTTTTCGGGTAAAATAAGTATTTTTCAAAAAATGTAGTTTTACCGCCTTTTGATGGCGCACCGACATTAAATGTAGTTTTTGACAAGTTTATAAGTTCAATTTGACAAAATAAAATTCTTCTTTAGAATCAACATATAAAAATCTACTTTGGATAAATTTTTCATATTATTCTGATAACTTTTATATTTTAATGAATAGTAAAAACACGGTATATTTTAATTAAAAACAACTTTTTTCATCGTAATAAATTATTTGGTTAAATAATAATATTGAATGGTTTAAAAGTATAAATATAATATATTTTTACCATTTATTATATTGTATATCATTAGCCTTGATTTTACATTGAATTCGTCGGATAAATAAATTCAATCTTTGGCAATGTTTTATCTTTTAAAACTTGTTTGCTTAACAACAGGATTAATTTTAAATTAATTACTGAAACTTCTGTGTTTTGAATTTTGAAAAATGGATTCCATATTTGAAATCAATGGGTCCAAAATATATTAATAGGTTAATTTTATTTTTTTTGATATTATGAATAGTAACTATGGTAATTTTTATTTACTACGGTTAAAGGTAAATAGGGTAATTCAAGGTTAAAAGAATATTATAATAATTCAAAATTATATTGAAACTTTTCCTAACCGTATTGGATGAGTATTGGCCGACCATAGGCATCCTTGGGTCGATTTTGGGACCACATGGAGCCACTTATGAAAGACAATGACACATTAGATTAATTAATTTAATGTAAAGACAAAATTGGTATTAACAAATATCTTTTAGTAATTAATTTTTATAAGGGGCTATATAAATTATATTTTGGACTATAAATATTAATTGGAAAGATAAAAAGATTTCCTACATTTTGGTAATTTGTTTATAATTTTTAGACATCATATAAATTACATTATTTATGACACAATTATGATGCAGTATTTACCTCATTAATAAATGATTTAAATAAATAAGATTCAAATGATTAAAATATCATCCAAAACCTGTCCAATTCCTATTGGATGATTTTATTTCGAATATGAGTCATCTTATATTCGACATTAATGTGTTTTGGACCTCTTGAAACCGAATATAAGTTTATAATAAAATACTTTTTTGACACTTTCCTAAAGATCCCTCCACTCCCTTATAAAAGGAGACAACTTCTATAAAATTCCTCACACCTCTCAAGCCTTTTGGCTCATCCAAACTCTGCCCAACTAAGCTCCCTACATCCCTCTCCTCCCCCGTGAATCCTTCCATTAGGCAGAAGACTCTCCAAGAACTCCTTTTTGTTCAAACCAAAGGAAGTTACCAAAATTAAAGTAGGTTCGGACTCTTACGAAGCAAATTGGACCTAAGGTATGGGAAATATCACAGTCTCATTTTTATCCGAGATTGTTTATACTTTGGTATTTACTGGGGTTTATTTTATCATCCACATCCATGATTCCTCAATATGTAATATTATTTCCATACACCTACGATTGTTTAAATCCATTTTTACCCTTTGGTGAGTTTATAGTAAAAGATGTGAAAGGAATCTTTTGTCGTTTTTCATACGAGGTACCTTTTGACTTTTCCGACAAAAGTACGAGAAGAATATTTTTTTTAAATTATATGGAATGAATGGATTTTTAAAACATTATTTCCAAGAATCTTCCTTTTCAAGTTTTTAAGTTTATTTTTAATCAACTTCTTTTAGTTTAAAATTGTATGACATGTTAAGAAAGGAAAATTGTTTTTGAAGTAGAAAGGATATTTTCCTCAAGAATGGAGTTCAGGTGTTTTATCAAAATTATTTTCCACCTAAGATAATATAGGGTTCTGTTTTTATCCCTACTATTAAATTGATTTGATTATGTTGAGATGGAATTATTTTTTGGAATTCCTTTATCTTATATGAATTATTTTATGATGTCATGTTGTTTAAGAATCCCATTTTATTACATGGGTTATGCTACAATGTATGGTTTATGATTTTGTGGCACATATAAGAATGGTATCATTATGAGATGGGTGGGACCTATATCTCTCTCCAATTCATTTGGTAAAGATTTTATATCTAATGAGATAGACATGGTTGGTACGGTAGGTTATACCGGTTCAGTGAAACAGGATTGAAACGAGTTGTGAACTCGGTTCAGAAAGGGACATTGTCCACTAAGATAGTCTTGGAAATGAGTATTGACTAATAATAAATGATTCTCTATGATTATGTGTGTATGCCACAATGTTTCATGTTTTACGTTATTATTATTTGGATTACATTTCACTACTATGATTTATCTCATGTTATGAAATTATGATCTCTTTTGCAGGTTAAGATTTCCAAAAGATATGTTCTTATGAATATGACATGATTGATATTTCTTTTGTTTACACTTATCGGGCATTTGATCTCACCCTTTTATGTTTTCTTTTCCCCAGGACAAAAAGAAAGGATTTAGGTTTTAAAAAAAAGAAGATCTTTATGGGAGATGTTGAAGATCTTTCACCACGATTATAAGATTATATTCCGAGTTTCCAAAGACACTAAACTATTATGGTCCTTGTGTGTGTGTTCTTGTTATGTACTAAGTATTCATAAAAAGTAATGTAATGTCTATGTACGTCAAGCTTTGGGTCTCTACAGTTAGTATCAGATGAAAGGTTTAGTCAACCTTTGGAAACTAGGATGCGAAATGTTAGTGAGATCCCTAGAGATATTTCTAAGGAATGTCTAGGGATGTCCCTAAGGATAAGTATAAGTATTGGTTATAGTCCTAGAATTACGCTAATGATCTTAGAATTTAACCTAAGATGTTAGATATTGAGGGTACTCTCCTTTTACAATGTTGTTTTCCATAGCATGATTTTTTCCACTCACACTATTATTTTTGGGTTTTAGAAAATGGCTGGAAACAAGATGATTCCCGATAATGGAGGATATTATGGACAATGGAAAGATATTCATCATGAGAAATGAAATGAAATGGGATCTGGAAGTCCAAAAGTCATCATTATGCCAAATCAGAAATATCATAATATGATCAATAAAGTAAAATTTGGTAAGTTTCCTGACTCAGCTAATAAGAGAATGATGGAGTTTCATGATGATCATAGAGGAAAGAAAGTTCAATTTCCCCTATGTAAATCATGTGGGAAGAGTAATCAAGGGTAATGTTTCAAAAGAACTGGAAGATGCTTTGGGTGTGGAAAATAAGGACACAAAGCCAGTAACTGCAAAGGAAAAGATTCAGTTAGCACTAGGGATGAGGATAATGGTGTTGCTACGACATCAACAATGGTTAAATGTTTTAAATGTGGAATGTACGGGAATTATGCAAACCAATGCCATAAGGGAAAGTATCATGAAAAGAATCAGTATGGTCGTATGGGTAGTATTTATGTTGATGATGATGAGAAGAGTACAAATGATATGTGAGATGAAAGAATTGTTGAAGCTCGGTCAATGGTTTAAGAAGGTAGTGGAATGATTACATGTTTATCAAGTGTAATGTTGTATAAGTAATCTCATGATACTATGGAATAAAGAGACATCTATGGATTGTTACACTTTTGTCTTTCCTTGAGTTTTGAAAGTATATGTTGAATGGTACCAGTAACCATGGAATGTTATTCATATATTTTTGTAAAGTAGATGATATGCGCATAATGAAGGAATAAGAAGATAATGATATATATGATTGTATTCATGAGATCATGATTGATATAAGGACTAAGTGATATCATGGTTTGAGTATATATAATTTTGAGTGTTTTGGTATGTGGAAAGTGTTAAATTTTAACTGCATTCATGTTTTCACTATGGTTCAATGGATATTCGTTCTTCAAGAGAATACATGATTAAGGTATTCAAATGTTTGTAATTTGACCAACAAGATATATCTTATGATATATGAGGGATAAATGATGGAATTCATGTGATCATTTCTTTATACTATGATCTTGGACCGAAGTATTTTAGATAAGCCAAAAGATTCGAATGGATTATGTTGGAACTAAGTTAGTATTGTTTAAGGACAATTTTTTTTGATATTCTTGATGGGATGTTATAGTAATATAGCTTTAGAAAAAGGACAACCTGCCGGACGGGCAATATCCCATCGCGTCGGACAAGGATGTGGGAATCGAACCCACAACCGAAGTGCGACTGACCTTTATCGCCTACCACTGGCCTACAGGAAGTCCATGTTTAGTAGAAACTAGTTTTATTATATTAAGTAGTATGATATTTGAATTATAAGTCCATTATAGGAACGATATATGATTAATCTCACTATAGATGGACTTATGTATTTTTTGATATCTTTTCTAACCTTTTGTTTGAGACAGATGGAATGACCCATCATTCTATCACATGATCTGCTAACACATCAAGAATGACAAATTCAACTTCATTTCATTAAGATATGAAGTGGAAATTGTCCAAAGAACGACAAACGGTGAGACTATACCAAAATCACGAAATTATTTCTTCGAATTACAATTTCATCAACTTTAGGGAAATGATCTTGAAAACCAAAAATGTGGTCCTAGTGATCTTATATCTGATGAATCAGATGGTACCTTAGATCGTCACAAATTTATGGCTTTGTGATTTCTGGCTTTTCAGTAGCCATGTTCTCTACCACTCTCCATCAGAACATGATAGTTATATTTCTCTTCCATAGCCATATTTTCACCTATGTGGAAACCCAGTAATTAGTTAATTTGGGTAACCGTTATGTTTCATACTTTTGTTTTTAAAGATTTGTTTTGATATTCCTTTTTTCGATGTGGGTTTCTATTAAAGAAAATTTCGAATAGTAAACCATTTATAACCCCGACGAATTTCGAGGGTGAAATTCATTTTAAGGGGGGTAGAATCTAACACCCCGAGATTTTATGAAAAATATTCTTTTAATTTCAATAATATCGTGTGTTTTATGATACACCAAGATTCTCCTGCGCTATACGCAACACCGTATTAGCTTGCAGTATACGCAACACTATTCTTGGATCGTGTTACACACTTATTTGATAATAGTTATTCTACGCAACATTGAGTATATATATATATATTCAATGTATAAATGAAATATGGTTGGATTCTGTTATACAAAACAACGAAGGATTCTTCCACAATATGCAACCCTGACATGGCTTGCATTACACGCAATCATGACCTTCCTCGATAGCGTGTGTTGTACGCAATACCGGGTTTTACTAAACAACGATATATTATTATAATATTATTATGAACTAGCCGTTATTAACAGTATTAACTAAATGTTGAATTTTTTAACATTATTATTCATCTTATACATTTTCTAGATCGTGTTAAGAGAACAAAATCATTTTTTCGGGTAAAATAAGTATTTTTAAAAAAATGCAGTTTTAACGCCTTTTGATGGCACACCCAAATTAAATCTAATTTTTGACATGTTTATAAGTTCAATTTGAAAAAATAAAATTCTTCTTTAGAATCAAGATATAAAATTTTAATTTGGATAAATTTTTCATATTATTCTGATAACTTTCATATTTTAATGAATAGTAAAAACATGCTATATTTTAATTAAAAACAACTTTTATCATCGTAATAAATTATGTGGTTAGATAATAATATTGAATGGTTTAAAAGTATAAATAGAATATATTTTTACCATTTAATATAATGTATGTCATTAGCCTTGATTTTACATTGAATTCATAGGATAAATAAATTCAATCTTTGGCAATGTTTTATCTTTTAAAACCTGTTTGCTTAACAACATGATTAATTTTAAATTAATTCCTGCAACTTCTGTTTTTTGAATTTTAAAAATTGGATTCCATATTTGGAATCAATGTGTCCAAATTTTATTAATAAGTTACTTCTATATTTTTTGATATTATGAATAGTAACTACGATAATTTTTATTTATTACGGTTAAAGGTAAATAGGGTAATTCAAGGTTAAACGAATATTATAATAAATCAAAATTACATTAACACTTGTACTAACCTTATTGGATGAGTATTGGCCGACCATAGTCATCCTTGTGTCGATTTTGGGACCCCATGGAGCCACTTATGAATGAGAATGACACATTAGATTAATTAATTTAATGTAAAGACAAAATTGGAATTAACAAATATCGTTTAGTAATTAATTTTTGTAAGGTGCTATATAAATTATATTTTGGACTATAAATATTCATTGGAAAGAAAAATAGATTTCCTACATGTTGGTAGTTTTTTTTTATAATTTTTAGACATCATATAAATTAAATTATTTATGACACAATAATGATGTAGTATTACCTCATTATTAAATGATTTAAATAAATAAGATTAAAATGATTAAAATATCATCCAAACCAGTCCAATTCCTATTGGATGATTTTATTTCGAATATGAGTCATATTATCTTCGACATTGATGTGTTTTAGACCTCTTGAAACCAAATATAAGTTTATAATAAAATAATGTTTTCACACTTTCCTAAAGAGCCCCTCCACTCCCTTATAAAAGGAGACCACTTCTATGAAATTCCTCACACATCTGAAGCCTTTTAGCTCATCCAAACTCTGTCCAACTAAGCTCCCTACATCCCTCTCCTCCGCCTTGAAGCCTTACATTAGGCAGAAGACTCTCCATGATGTCCTTTTGGTTCAATCAAAAGGAAGTTACCAAAATTGAAGGAGGTTCGGACTCTTACGAAGCAAATTGGACCTAAGGTAAGGGAAATATCACAATCTCATTTTTATCAGAGATTGTTTATAATTTGATATTTACTGGGGTTTATTTTATCATCCACATCCATGTTTCTTCAATATGTAATATTATTTCCATCCACCTACAATTGTTTAAATCCATTTTTACACTTTGGTGAGTTTATAGTAAAAGATATCAAAGGAATCTTTTGTCGTTTTTCTTACGAGGTACCTTTTGACTTTTCCGAAAAATGTACGAGAAGAATATTTTATTTAACATATATGGCATGAATGGATTTTTAAAACATTATTTCCAAGAAGCTTCCCTTTCAAGTTTTAAATTTTATTTTTAATCAACTTCTTTTAGTTTAAAATTGTATGACATGTTAAGAAAGGAAAATTGTTTTTGAAGTAGAAAGGATATTTTCCTATTATTACATTGATTTTATTATGTTGAGATGGAATTATTTTTATGAATTCCTTTATCTTATATGAATTGTTTTATGATGTCATGTTGTTTAAGAATCCCATTTTTATTACATGGGTTATGCTACGATGTATGGTTTATGATTTTGTTGCACACATAAGAATGGTATCATTATGAGATGGGTGGGACCTATATCTCCCTCCAATGAATTGGTTAAAGATTTTATATCTCATGAGATAGACATGGATGGTACAGTATGTTATACTGGTTCAGTGAAAAAGGACTGAAACGAGGAATGAAATCGGTTCATTAAGGGACTTTGTCCACTAAGATAGTCTTGTCTATGAGTCTTTACTAATAAGAAATGATTATCTATGATTATGTGTGTATGCAACAATGTTTCATGTTTTACGTTGTGATTATTGGGATTACATTTCACTACTATGATTTATCACGTGTTATTAAATTATGATTTCTTTTGCAGGTTAGGATTTCCAAAAGATATGTTCTTATCAATATGACATGATTGATATGTCTTTTGTTTACCCTTACTGATCATTTGAGCTCACCCTTTTATGTTTTCTTTTCCCCAGAACATAAAGAAAGGATTTAGGTTTAAAAAAAAGAAGATCTTTATGGGAGATGTTGAAGATCTTTCACCATGATTAGAAGATTATATTCTGAGTTTCCAAAAACACTAAACTATTACGGTCCTTGTGTGTGTGTTTTTTTATGTACTATGTATTCCGAAAAAGTAATGTAATGTCTATGTACGTCAAGTTTTGGGTCTCTAAAGGTCGGGTCGTGTTCGTGCGTCCCGAACCCTCCACGTTAGAACAATAGCAAGCGGCTCAATAAGTTGATTTAACAAGAGATTTTTAGGCGTTAAACAATTTAAAACACACACCTACCTCTTCAATTGTCGGGTGTTCATTTGTCGTGGGGGAAGAAGATGTTGTCGTCTTTCACCATACGCTTCCACTTCCGAGCTTGTGCGTCGGTCCGCTGACGATGAAGTGGAAGGAAGAAGGGTCATCGGAGAGGTCCCACATTAGAAGGGGGTTCCACAGAAGAAGCTGAGGAAGTAGCATCGCCGTCGGTATCTTCACGTTCTTCATGGGAGACGATAAGTTTCTCAATGTGTTGGGCATCGCGAAACTTTACCAGCGCTTCGTTTCTTGGTGAAGTCGTCCCAAAACCTTCTCCCAAGCTCCTTATGTATACGAGAGGGGGAGAGGTGTGTAACCATCGTGAAATTTATGACGGCTCAATTATTAGGAGCCTTCTTAAATTCCAACGATGTGGTTACTTAATTAAAAATGGGTGTTGGGCGAATTAAATTGTGTTGGCACAATTTGAGTGGTGCGTTGGCACAATAAAAAGGGGAGGAGGCCAAAAGTTTCCCCCACCTAGCCTATGTCAAAACAAAAGACATTAATTAATTTTATGTTGACACATAAAATAAATTGACAACAATTAATTTTTATATTGACATAGAAAATTAATTGAGATAAATTAATTTCACGCCAACACATAAAATTAATTGACATAAATTAATATCTCATCGACACATAAAATTAACTGACAACAATTAATTTTACGTCGACGCATAAAATTAATTGACACCAATTAATTTTACGTCGACACCTAATATTAATTGATGGGGGGTTGAGAGGTTTCTTCTCCCTCCACCTTAAATGGGGGGTTAAGCCACGTGTGGACCCCACGTAATAACCTCTCGTGGGAGGTTATGTTGATCGGGTGGTCCCCACCCCAATTATCCTCCCATATGAGGTTAGGGTGTGGTGGTCCCACCACCAACTCCCAAGTGGATATTTTAACCAACTAACCGCACACACAAAACATGACAGCTTAAAAATAAAATATAGTGTTGTAATTTATTTTATTATTATTTTTATTAATAAAAAGCCAAAAACTAAAGTCCAAACTCTTCAAAACGCAACGGTGGTGAAGGTATAACTAAGAAATTACTGACGTTACGAGTTCAACGATTTCCTCAAATTTCAATTCTGATAACCGGTTCAAAAGATATAAAATTCCAAATGTACGTTTACTGAACGCACCTGAAAAAAAGTTCGGAAAATTATTTTCAGGAACCCTAGACTCGTGCCGGTCGAGGTTAAGATTTTCCTTGGTGACACATGCCCCGAAAAACCCAACAGTACTCTAGGATTTTTAATCCAATTCAATGTTTAGAAGTTATTAATTTTACAATAAAATAATTGTCACCTAATTATTTTATTTGCGGCCAAAAACTAACGTTTTCTGCTGGCCCGCGCTGGCCAAAGATAGTATCTGCTTATAAAAAGAATGACCTTATGAGTTCAGTGGTGGTCTTGGATTTTTAATCTGAGCTACCATTTGTGAGTTATAAGAATTTGAATAATAAAATAATTTATTTAATTATTTTATTTACGGTTATGTGATTTTTGGGATATTTTACAAGAGGCCCACGTTGATTAAAATTAAGTCGTTCCTAGGCTAAATCAACCATCCTGAGATCAACGGTGCACTCAGATTTCTGATCGGAGTAACCGTTTCAAATTTATTCCACTCTTTCAGTAAAATAGCTTAAGGGTGTTAATTTATATTTTACAAAACTTCCACAGATCATTTCGGGCACTCCGGGCCTCGAAATCAGGTGCCGTTAGAAACTGCAGACTCTTAAAATTCCACAGAATTTACGAAAAAAATTTCTTTGAAATTTTTGGGTCTTTATATAACGTCCACCTTAGGTATTTACGTCCCTGTAAAGCTACAACACACACTAGGTTAAAAAAAAGAAGGCACTGAGCACACATATGATCCTCCCGCTCCCATGTGCTCTCCTAGAGGTTCTCGTGCTGCCAGCGAATGTACACCAAGGGAATCAATCATCCACAAAGGACCTGATCCTGTCGACCCTCAATCTCTACTAGAATCGCTGTGAATGTCACCCCATCATCAATGTCCAGCTCCACGTGGTCGATGATGTGGGACGGGTCGTCCATACATCTCCTCTGCTGATATACGCGAAAGAAATTGTGCACCCGGTGCAATTGAGGTGGAAGGGCCATGCCGTAGGCCACCTCACCTACTCTACTGAAGAAGTGTAGGAGTGACAGTAGGAGGCTGTAGATATGATGCACCATCTTTATCCACAAAGGATATATGAAAGGCAGCCAGCTGCTCTGTCACCTCTCCTAGCAGTTGAATACCAGATCTTTTTTTGAGTGCATCTGTTACTACGTTCCCCTTTCCTAGAGTATAGACTATCTTGATGTCATAATCCTAGAGGAACTCAGGCCATTTTCATTGTCATAGGGTCAGATCCTTCTAAAAGAAGACACACCTGAGACTGTTGAGATTGTAGTAAACTGTAAGTCGTTCTCTCTCGAACTATGGGTGAGACTAGCCAATTGTAAGAACTCGGATTCACCCTTCTTCACCTACATTATACAAGAGCTGCTAAAATTTCCCCTTTTATGAAAAGGGAAATCTGGTCTCATCACTTTGATGAACGAGATTCTTTGCTTAATACAACAAATCTTGACAAAAACAATACAATCAATGTCATGGATGACGTCATAAGGCCTCGACGCTACTACCAAGAGATCCAACCCTTACTCTTGCCTCCAAGGGTCGAGTCAAACTGTTGGCATTATTGTGTGGTCACTGGGTCTCCTCCAGTACGAATCTTGAAAGTGAGGGTCAAGTCAATAGTTTAATTAGGATCCTCTTAGTATACAAAAAGAAAGGAATGAAAACATCAAAAGGACAAGTGTCTTTCATTACTACTGCTCAATGTACAAAGACACAAAGCAACCACAAACAATGACATTTATAAATCAAGAAGAATAATGAACAAAGGCATATATGCCTTGAACTAGTCCCGCTCCTATCTACCAGCTTCTGGAGCTCCATTGTCATATGCTTCAGCTTCCTAGAGTTGTGCTCTCCCCTGTCCACCCATTCCCTGCGGTCGGGGTGGACCTCATTGTGCTGGTGGTGGCAACACCTCAAAGTGTCGTCCACCACCAGATGCAAAGCCAGCTCGCCTACCACGTTCTCCTTCGCCCTACAGACCATCTTGACCTAACCTATTCCTCTGCCTCGGAGGTCCTTCATCTATTTGCTGATCATCTGGATGGCGGGTCGGACAGTCACGTGCCATGGGACCAAGCCCGCCGCAGGAGTAACACTGCCCGTTCCTAGTATACCTTTCTCTGTCTCCCCCCTGGGTGCCCCGCACTACCGATCCTGAGTTGTGCGTTCGACCACTAGTAGGTCTGGTCCTCTTGGACCAATGCGTCATCTGTCTACTGCTAGCTATAGAAGACTCCACTGCATGGTGACTACTGGTGGGTCTCCCTGCTGGAGTTTTCTCTGCAAGGAAACTCTCCACTATGAGGGCTCACTCCAATACCCCTGTCTGTGTCAGGATGCTGTGAGAAACAACTGAGGCTCTAATCACTCTCTTGAGCCCCTGCTCGAAGGTCTGGGACCTGAAGAACGGGTCTCGTACCATATTTCTACAGTATCACAAGAGGTCTGTGAACCTCGCTGAGTACTATGCCACTGTCATGATACCTTGTTGAAGATGTTGTAGCTTCTATATCCGCACCGCTCAAACGGTGGATAGTACAAACTCCACCTGGAATAGGCTCTCGAAGACTTCCCATAGAATTGTCGCCTCATCGTGCATCTAGAGCATCTGGCTCCACCAGCTTCCTGTTGCTTCCTGAAGGAGGTTGGCCGCAAGGATCACCATGAAGTCTGCTGGTGTCCCTACAAGCCTGAAGACTCTCACCACAGCCTCCATCCAATCCTCAGCCACCTGTGGGTCCGTCTCTCCCAGGAACCTGGGTGGCCTCTATCATTGGATCTCATGCAGCGCGCTCAAGCGGCGTGCATCACCTGCTGCTGGGGATAGTAGAATCAGTGCCCCAAGGGGTGGCAGGACCGCTGGTGCCTCCACTAGGAGAGGGCCCTATACGGAGGCCTCGTCGCTCAACGGGATGTCAGTACGTACTTCTCTCGGTGCTCTAGCTGGTCGTACGCGAGGAGGGATCCTAAAAGAAACCGATGCAACACAGTCAAAGACTATACCTTGTGAGCTACATATTTTGAGCTAACATAATGAATTTTTTTGAAAACAAGCATGAAATCATTTGTTTTGTGCACTATGTCGGAAATCAGAAGTCAGGGTCCTGGTGTATGGATACGTCGGCCGCCCACACCAACACTGGACTCCCTGAACTCTAAACCACATTTAGTACACTTAACATTATTGATTCACAGAAAGAAAATATCAGAGTCCTAGGTTCTGTGGTAGAACTAATGTCCTCTGATACCAATTTGTCATGACCCATCCCCCGGGACCCATAACAGGACTACCCCAAGCCCACCTTCTATAGGCCAGTGGCTGGCATCTAGCACCAAAGGAATAATTCCCTAAAAACTGGGAAGGCATTACCTTTATAAGACATAGCACACACAACCCGAGTACAAGAAGAAGAAAAAACTATGTAAAGTAGTATAACAAGTGTTCTGAAAGTACAAAGGGGTTGGGAGTACAGGACCAACATAAACGTACAACTACAACTGACTGAAAGTACAACTGAAAGACAAATAGCTGGAAGGTGACTAGCAGCTCCTGGATCGTCCACCATAAATCATCCCTGAAGGGTAGGTACATATGTCCTCCTAAACACTCTGTGTCTATCGGTCTGCTCCGTGTTCCATCACGCTGAATGTCCACCTCTGGTTACCTTCTAGTCCTCGTACACTGTACCTCGGTTAGCGTTGTCCGTCATCTGCATCCAACACACGAGTTGCAGGGATATCCCATGCATGGGTGAGTATATCGATACTAAGTAGGGACCCTAAGACCCTCAAGGTCTCACTAAATCCAACAAGAATAAACCACAAATGAATATCTCAACAGATAACATTTACCTAGTTATATGCCCATACATATGCCTATATTATCATGTAACCCATCTCAATCAAGAGGAGAACACAAAGTTCATTGACATAGCTCAAACAAGTATTTTCATTAACGAAACCAAAACTGCTGGATAACTCCTCCTCTGTCGAGTATAGTGGACTTTTCGCGACTCTGAGGCACTACTCACTAACCTCAGACTACTAAGGAACTCCTCATGTCGAGTATCATGGGTCTGCTGCCAAACCGGGCACTCCTCTGCTGTGGGTCTGCCACCAAATAGGGCGCTCCCCCTAATATCCATCAGAGGTACTCCTCCCGTTGAGTACTGCATGTCTCCTGCCAAAACAGGCGCTCCTTCCGTCGTGGGTCTGCCACCAAACAGGGAGCTCCGTCCACTGGGCTAGTCAAATCACTCCGAGTTGAATCGATCAAGCAGTCGTCAGGTCTACAGCTACTAGGTCTCTCCACTCTGTCTCCTCATCTCCAAGAGGATCTGCTCCACGAGATACTGGTCGATACTCCATGTGTCACGAATTATCATGTAGAAGTATCACAAAGGACCACCTCATCATAGGGGCCTCAAATCAACAGACGGCGCATCAATCGGACACCTGGTCTGTGAGTTATAAGCCTTTTTATCCCTAGGGCCCGGTTGGTTTCGTGTACCAACCAACCCCACCATATCACAAATGTACCCCTAATTCCCATGGGGTATTTTTTAAGGTACCGATTTTCAAATAGATTATCAATGATGATGACAGTTCGTCAAACGGACGTCCGGTGCCCAAGATATCTCCAATGCAAGGAAAGGGTCAAAAGTGGGCCCGTGTCCGGCCGAACCCGGTCAGACCGACTCGGCGCAACTCAGTCTGGGTCGACCTGGTCACACTTTCAGGGTCTGACCCGGCCCGTTGGGCGGGTCAGCTCGTTGAGTGTGGCCCAGTCCGCTGGGCCCGACACTGTGGACTGCCTGGACAATTCTGGCTAAAGTCACCACGTGGGTGATTCAGTCTGAAGGCCAGTGGTAGGTCCGGCCGGCGTCGCGAGGGGTGTGGAGAAGACTGCTCGGCCCGAGAGGCCAATGGCGGGCCACATGTGGTGCAGGTGGACCTCGAAGGGCGCGGGTGGACCTGGAAGGGTGCGAGGCACACCGGTCCGACGGCCTGAGGTGCCAGGCAGGCGTCCTGGGCACCGGGGGGTGCCGGGAAGGTGCCAGGAGGGAGCCGAGTAGGTTCGGGGCACACCGGCAGTACGTGGGTAGGCTGTTCGGGTGCCGCAAGACCGGCAACAGGGTTGCGGAGTTCACAGGAAGCGAGACCTCTATTTTACATCTTTGTCGTCATTTCCAGATTGTCATGGCGCTATTATATCACTGTCGATCCAAGGTTCCAAAACCATATAGGTTGCGGAGGGGTCGGGCCATGTTCTTGCGGCCCAAACCCTCAACGTTAGATAAATATCAAGTGGCTCAAGATGTTGTTGTAATGAGAGATGGTTAAGAATTAAACAACCTAAAACACAGACCTACCTCTTTAAATTTCGGGCGTTCATTCATCGCCGGGGAAGATGATGTTGTCATTGTTCGCCGTAAGCTTCCACTTCCGAGCTCATGCGTCAGTCTGTTGGCGACGAATATAAAGGAAGAAGGGTCATCAGAGAGTTCCCGCGTCCGAAGGGGGTTCCAAGGAAGAAGTCGTGGAAGTAGCGTCGTCATTGGCATCTTCGCGTTCTTCATTGGAGAAGCTAAGTTTCTCCAAGTGTTGGGTGTTGTGAAACTTAACCAGCACTTCGTTGCTTCGTGAAGCCATCCCAAAACGTTCTCCCAAGCTCCCTATATATTAGAGAGGGGGAGAGGTTTGTAACCATCATGGAATTTATGATGGTTAAATTATTAGGAGCCTTCCAAAATTCCAATGATGCAGTTACTTAATTAAAAAGGGGGGTTGGGCGAATGAAATTGTGTTGGCACAATTTAAGAGGTGTGTTGGCACAGTAAAAAGGGGAGGATTCCAAGATGTTTACCACTCCTATCCTGCGTCAAAACAAAAGACATGAATTAATTTTATGTTTACACATAAAATTAATAGACAAAAATTAATTTTTTTGTTGACATGGAAAATTAATTGAGAGAAATTAATTTCACGTCGACACATAAAATTAATTGACAGCAATTAATTTCTCATTGACACATAAAATTAACTGACAGAAATTAGTTTTATGTCGTCACAAAATAATATTTGACTGCAATTAATTTTACATCAACACATAAAATTTATTGATGGGGGGGTTGAGAGGTTTCTTCACCCTCCCCATTAAATGGAGGGTTAAGCCACATGTGGACCCCACGTCATAACCTCTCGTGGGAGGTTATGCTGCTTGGGTAGTCCCCACTCCAATTATCCTCCCATGGGAGGTTAGGGTGTGGCGGTCCCACCACCAACTCCCAAGTGGATATTTTAACCAACTAACCGCACACACAACACATGACAGCTTAAAAATAAAATAATTTGTTGTACATTATTTTATTGTTATTTTCTTTTATAAAAATCCAAAAACTTACATCCAAACTCGTCAGAACTCAACTGTGGTGGAGGTCTCACTAAGAAATTACTGACGCTGTGAGTCCAATGGTGCCCTCAAATTTCAATTCTGAGCACCAGTTCAAAAGATATAAAATCCCGAATGTACATTTTCGGAACGTACCGAAACAATATTTGGAAAATTATTATCTGGAACCCTCGACTCGCTTCAATCGAGGTTAGGATCTTCCATAGTGAAGCATGCCCCGAAAAACCCAACGGTACTCTCGGATTTTTAATCAAACTCACCGTTTTGGTGTTATGAATTTTACAATAAAATTCTTTTCACTTAATTATTTTATTTGCGGCCAAAAACTAATTTTTTCGGCTGGCCCGCGACAGCCAAAGTTAGTATATGATTAAACAAAAAATTCCCTCATGAGATCAGTGTTGGTCTCAGATTTGTAATCCGAGCTACCATTTGTGAGTTATAAGTATATAAAAAATAAAATAATATATTTTATTATTTTATTTACGGTTATTCCATTTTTTGGATTTTTCACAGGAGGCCCGCACCGACTAAACTTAAGTGGCGCCTAGGGAATTCCGCTATTTTGAGCACAACAGTGCCCTCATATTTTGGATCGGAGTTACCGTTTAAGATATATTTCAATTTTTTAGGAAAATGACTTACATTTGTTTATTTAAGCTTAACAAAACTTCAACAGATCATTTTGGGCACTCCGGGACTCGGAATCAGGCACTGTCAGAAACTGCGGACTCATAAAATTCCAAAGAATTTAAGAAAAATATTTCTTTGAAATTTACAGGTCTTTACATAGACACTATATATTTATAGTTATATGATGGATTTAATAAACATATATGTTATTTATTTTATTATTATTATTTTATAAATTTTAATTTTTATTGGCCATCCATTTATTCCATCCATTGAAAAATGAATACAACGTTCATCGGTATCTAAGGGGAACCACTTCCATTAATGATTTAATTCATTTTAATCTTGACCATTTATGGATGAATATATATATATATATATGTAATTAATATATATGTCATGTATATAATTTTTAGTCTTATTTTTATGATGAATACATGGTAAATATGCATGGATCATAACTACTAAAAAATTATATGAAAAAAGAAGCATTCATCACTATAAATAATGATTTAAATGAAGAATTATTAATTAATGGGTGGTAAAATTTAATAAGTAAATAATATATGGTATAATATATTTTATTATGGTTTAATAATTTATTTATTATATATATATATATTATAGATGATTTATAAACACACGAAGAAAGTCTGACCCTAGATAACCTTTTCTCATCTCACTTTTGTTTCTTGGTGACAAAGATCAAATTTCCTTTTTTGTTCTTATTATGTATTTTATATAAATAAAATTTAATATGATATATCATGATTACCTTTATACTAATAGTATTTAATTTTTTATATAATTTTATTTCTTTTATGTATTTTTTGATAAAATTGTTACCAATGTGGTAAGTGTTGTTTAGAAAACTAATCATTATTTGAGAATGATTATCATTAAGTCTACATTGGGAGAATAATATGATCCTAAAATCTAAAATACAATATAATTATTTTATCCTATGGTTGTTTTTGAAATGTAAATTTTTGTGTATCATTCTCATCTATTATGAACTCAAGAGAATGAAATAATGTTTATATGTATAACAAACATTATTTTCTATTCGGGGAGGAAAATATTTGTTCTATGTCTATATTTTTATTATAAAATTTTAGGCCATGTTTTTATAACATAAAATGATAGTTTGAAACAATTTTTAATATTGTTTTAATATTTATAAATTTGTTCCAAATGAATCATCGTTTTTTTCCAAATGAGGTACTTTTTGACTTTTCGCAAAAACTGTTAGAGGAGTCATTTTTTTTAATTTACTCAACAAGAATTGAATTTACTCTCATTATAGTCATAAAATTATTTTATAATATCACTATTTTTTATATGTTTATTTTTTAAAAAATATTTTATTAATATTCAATAATTTTTTTTCATCTAAACTGGTTATGCAATGTGAAAAGTGTGTTTTCATCACGGTTTTTTAAATGATGTTTGTATAGTATTAGTAATTTTCAATGGACAAAAACCCATTAATTTAATTATTATAAAATAGGTATTTCATGTAATGATACCGTACATACTCTTTCATTGGATCGTTTATGTTAAGAATGAATGGGGAATGTGCTGACATTCTGAATTATTGTTCTTTCAATATAGACAGTTTTGGGTTTTTAGGCATGTTTATTAAGATGTATTCTTTAATCATATGATTAATTCATTGGAATTTTTAGGTTATTTGTGGTACCCTTAAATACGTATTCCAATAACACATCTTTAGGTCTCATGAGAAAAAATATGTTTTTGTATTTAGATGAGGCAATGTCGATTAATGCTGTATGCCTTCACATGAGGCCCCGGTGATATGTTTTAGATGTCTAACATTATGAATTATATAATTATTAAATTATTTATTGATTTAATGTGATTATTTACATGTTATGATATACATGGGAATGTTTTGAGATCATGTGATTATTTATATAGAATTATTATATCATCATTTATTCCAACTGTATTATTCTTATTCTCATGATATATATTAAATGGGAATAATTATCAAATATTTACCTTACCATGTTAATTATTACTTATTTATTATATAAAATATTATATTTTTCATATTCATTTAATGGGAATCTATGATCACCCCATTTTTATGTTTTATTTATACAATATTCCCATATGTTTATTATAGTTGATATGAAGGGATTGTTAATAGGAAATCAGATTGTTCTCAAATCAAAGACTATGCTGTATTTTTTTGTTTCAATTGTAATATTATATTTATTTATGTATCTAGTTTAACTGGACTACTGAACTATTCAATCCTTGGGGATGAGATACCTTGTATCTTGTACTATTAAAATAATGTGTCCATTGTGTCTAGGAATATAGGTTTGGTGATTTCATGTAATATAGCACAAAAAAAACACATCTCACAACAACCCATCCCCTTTATGATAACATGATACAAATTTCCACCATATCACATAACAAAATACCCATTAAAAATACCACATAACATCCTAAAAACCATATATAATCCACACAAACCTAATTTAAATTTAATGTTCAACCATTATTGAATTATTGACTTTTCACCAACTCCTACTTTATCTTCCTCTCTAATTAATAAAATTAATTATCTTATCTTTTATTTCATTAACCTAAAAAACATGCCAATATCGTAGTTATCCTTTAACCATTTCATTTTGCAATCAATTTCATATCCATTATCGAACTTCTATATTCAAATTAATCATTATCACCCCATTTACCATTTATTATTTCCATCCCTAAAATTTTTCATATAAATATCATTATCCCACATAACCAGTTATTACACATCTATAAAACCATTTAAAAAAATGCTGAAAGTAACTTCTTATTTACACATAAAATTACATAAAACAATGCCTCAAGAATTGAGAAAAATATTCCTTATTTACACACATCTGGTTCAGATAAATTTTTCTTGTTTTTAATTGGTCTCAATTTATGAGATTTTCACATGTATAAATATCAGTAAACTACATATTCAAAGAAAACAAACATAATTCAAAATCAACTAAATCTGAAAAATAATCATAGAGAATCACATTAATAAAATAATAAATGGAGATGTGATATCATTATTTACCCATTATTTTCATTACACAAAATTAATTATATTTATTAAGACATACATTACCATTAACC
The DNA here is from genome assembly GCA_963277665.1 of Viscum album. Classification (NCBI taxonomy): domain Eukaryota; kingdom Viridiplantae; phylum Streptophyta; class Magnoliopsida; order Santalales; family Viscaceae; genus Viscum; species Viscum album. The sequence goes on along the minus strand of OY728123.1, from coordinate 606,147,900 downwards.
CAAAAGGAATTATAATATTATTAATATCCTACAAGAATATATAATAAAGTGTGAAACTGGATCACCTAACCGGTATATTTTATTCCTTAGATTTTTTTTCCGAATGAATAGAAGAGAGAAAGAGATATAAGAATTAATTGGAACCCCTACATAGATGGGTACATTCTACTTGATAAATATTATAATTTTTTTTGTAAATATATTTAATTTTCTATAACTTTTGAGAAACATGTAGAAAATAAAATGATAAAAAGAAATTTGTTTATAGCATTATTAGATCTACCTCCATGGATATTAAAATAAAAATGGGGATCTATTTAAAAAAACTAAAACATATAGATATATTTTAAATGATTAAAAATAAATTAAAAAAATTAGGCTTTTAAAATATTTATTGAATAATTATACTCATTGATGAAGATGGAATAAATAACCCTGGGTAAAATTTGATAGTCATACAAAACACATAAATTTTTTCCTAGGGTAATAACGTTTTACTACTACATATATTTATATCATTATGTGATTCAGGTATTATCTTTATGAATCCTAAAGAATCTTAGCACTACAACTCTACAGTCCAATCCATTCCCTTATTTTAACTAGTACTATTTCACAACTATACCCTCACGCGAGACAATACCCTTACACAAGCCGCAATGTACCTTTACTTTAAGAAGAATAAAACATAACATATCATGTCACACGTATTTTTTTATAAATTTATTTTGGATTATATTTTGCATCTTAGTTTCTATCCTCAGTTCTCGATGTTCAAGAATTAAATTATACGTTTTAGAGGTTTTGGGTAGTTTTTTGGCATTTTATTGGTCAGTGGGAATGTTATTAGGAGGAGGTGGATTGTAGAACAATTTTTTGGCACTCATAGTGGCCCATTATTCTGGGTTATTTTTGTTGGATCACTTATCCCCATGGTTTAGATGATTTTTTAGGTGAAAATGGTTATTTTTTGGGACTTTTACTAGATCACATGGTTAAGACACTTGGTTATTTTATCCTTGAATGTAAGAGAACAGGGGTTCGAATGATTTGAACATTATTTAAATACATATGCAGAAAAATTGTTTCATCCATAAATCACTATAATGTGGATAATTTATGGTCTTCGTATTCTATACTAAACCATTCAAGATAATTGTGCAGCCCACCCATGAAAGGTATTTTGGTTTTTTCTTCTTTTTAATTGATTTTTCTTCCCTTGGACATCCCATTAAAAATCATAAAACCTAGAAACCTCCCATGGATACTTTTTGGAAATTATAATCCCCTAAAATATGATTTCATGGTGATTTCTTGGTGATTCCTCATCCAGATTGAAAGGTTAGTGCTCTTATAACACTGGTGGCCATTTTTTGGAGATTTGGATATCTAGGTTGGTGTGAATTGGGGTTTTTTGGTATCCTCTTGGTAGATATTTTATATTATAACTTTTTTAGAGTGGTTTTGGGTTTGAGTTTTTTATGCACTGTGAATTTGATACAGGTTTCCCTTTGTACATTCCATTAGAGTTTGAGATTTTTTGGTTTTAGGATTTCACCACCTTCTTCACAGAGTAAAAAGTATTTTATGATCATTGGATAATTGTTTTAGTTTGAAAAGTGTTGGTTTATACCTTGTTTAGTGATAAATAGTACTGTTTTGGGTATTTTGTGCACTCCATGTGTTTCATAAAATTCCTTATTCGATTTTATGAACAATTTGAGATATAAAAATCATATTTTGGAAATGTAAATATATTGGTAACTTGTGAAATGATGTTTTGGATCCTTGTAAGGTTTCCCTAAGTGTTTTTTATTTTAAAAAAGAATTTTTATTGGCTTTCAAATGTGGTTTGGCTTGTTGTGATGGTTAATGGCCCATATGTATTTTTAATGAATATGGAATGACATAAAAATGTGTTATGTTTGCTATTTTTTTTAAATTATAATGAAAGGTTAAATGATGTGATTACCATGATTTAAAAAAATTATTTTTGTTCATTGAAAAATATTGGTTTTATAAAGAGAGCTTGAGGCCCCCTTTTAACCTTTTTTGAAAGTGGTAAATTTTTTTAATGAAACACCTCCTTGGATAATTCCTATTAATAGTATATGTGAATGGGTGGGATTTATATGATGGGGAATCCATGAGAACCATTTATGAATTTATGAATTTTAAGGAAAATATGATTATTCATGGAGTGATTCAGATGAATTTTTAACTTATACTTTATTATATATGAAATGCGTGAATGTGATTTCACTATTGGTTGGCATAAGTTGGATCACATTTCTTATATGTGACACATTAGAACCTAAAATAGTGAGAGAATTTTGGGAGAATGATTACTTCACTGGATAGATTAGATTCTAGCTAGTGGGCCATATCATATGGATATATATATATATTAAATCTTATTTGAATGGGATTTTTTCATCTGTCTGCCATGATTTATGGTGGATGGGGTATTTAGGGAACCTTGATTTATTCTAATGACGCATACTTCTGGGGATGGGACTGTTGTATTAGTATGTTCTTTATTATCCAGGAACCCCATGGTTCTCCTACATCTATTTAAACTTGGTTACTAAAAATGGTTTCATTAGATACATGGATATTATTGTGCTTTTATTTCCATTTCCATTATTATGTGGTTAAATTAGTGCTCTCAAATGTGGTATCTTTATTAGTAAATTGATGAGTTGTATTTCAAATGATCATAGAAAAATGATTTGTTTTAAAAATCACCTTAACACTTTCATTCCATTTTCAATTGAAATAATCACATCACCTTGAAAATTTTCATGTTTATTTTATGTAAATGAGAATGGTTATGGAATGAAAAAGGGGAATGAAACATCATTTATTTTAATTTAAAAATGTTTAGAAATGAATACATTCATATTTTTTTTAAATTTAAAATTGATATTCCATTTATTTTAAAGGAAATTCATAGGGAATATATTTGTTTGGGATAACCATATATGTTTTAATACTCACACCTATAGTTTATTCTTATTATTATCTGGTGGTACAAGTTCCTTCTTATCGTAGATCACGGTGAGAGATAAATTTTTTGGTTCGAGAGAGTGATGCTCGTGGTCACATGAAGGTGTTTTATTGTTAGGATTTATTTTTGGTTTTTTAGTATGGCTTGTTGTATTTTCTATATTTGTATAAATTTGTTTATTTGGATATTGATATGTATATTGGAATGTTTCATTTATCATTAATCTTTGTAGTTTAATTAATTTATTATTGGGAAACATCAATAAATTTGTGTACTATATTTATTACCAACATTAGTTTCTATCCCATGGGGATTAGTAATGACCTTTGGGGAATGGAAAAATATTAGATTGGGTGAATGTTTTGGGGTCGAACCAGGTTGGTTTGTAACAAAATACTATTAGTGGATTTCGGATCCTTTAAGGACCAATGTTTTTAGAGTTCCCATTTATAAAATGGGATGTCATGGTAGAAGAAGTAGGATATGTCATGACATGATAAGTAGGAACATGCATTTCGTCATGAACCCTTTATCCTTCCAAACAATGGTTTTCCAAGTGATATCCATTTTTGATGGTTTCTTTGGAATTTTGGGTTTTCTTGGTTTAGGGAAATGAAAATAGAGTTTGGATTGCGGTCTCTGTGAGTTCACAGGGTTGGGAAAGCTAGGTAGTCCATAAGAAGGGTCCTAGAAAGTTCTATGTGATAGTAATGTCTTTGAAATATGGATTGCAATAATATGGACCGGTTTCCAACCAACACGATTTTCCCTTTGATGTTTCATTGAGAGTTTATTGACACTGTTTTTATAAACCGTTCTATTATAATTTTGAAAATATTTGTGTTATTTGTGGTGCCTGGATTTTGGAAAATGGGAAAAAATGTTTTCATAAATAGCTTTGTGGGAGTCTTTATAAAAATTTATTTTTTATAAAATAATCTCTTGGCCTAAAATGGAAGGTATTTAATAATATTATTTATTTTTAATAAATATATTAATTTGTGTTAAAATGGTTAATTGAAAATGTTTTTTTCATTTGGAATTTGTTTTAAATAAAACAGAGTGGGTTTTTTAATCAAAATATTTTGATGAAATGGGAACTATGATTTTATAATTTAATTTAAGAATTAAAAGGGGATTTTGAAAGGAATCCATGGGATTTATTTTAATTAAATGAATATATGGATTCATATAACGAGTTTGAAAAATTGTTTTGACAGGATGGTTTGGGGATTTTGAAATGATCTATGTCTTCTGAAATGATAATGTTCATTTTGATTTTTCTCATTTCAATGGGGTATCATAGGCATATATATATGTAAAATTTGGTTGGAATGTTCTCAGATTGGAATGGGATATTGGAAGACTTGGGTGTAATGTAGTGTACATGAGTGAGGAACCATGGAAAACCTTTATTGAATGTGAATCCCACTATGTTTTTTTGGGTGAAAATGTTTAATATAAGAATGTTTTGATGTTTTTAAAAACTAATAAATTTTTGGATTTTTTTCATGTGATTTTGGATGTGTTATTTGTGAGGTGTATTGATTTTAAATTCTTGTTGGTTTATTTGTTTTGAATTCATATTTTTTGGATTTATAGAATATATTTTATGATTTTTTTTCTACTTTCCCTTGGGGGGCTCGACTTTTATTAGATGTGTGTTTTGGTTTATGAGATGGTATTTCGAGAGGTTTTGGTTTTCTTGTTTCACGATTTTACCCCCATTGTGATTAGATGAATTTTAGTGGTGTATCTTCACGTGGTTACCCATTAGTATGATTTATAATTGATCAACCTAATTATTTCATTCTCGTTTTCCCAATGATCAATCAACCTGTCTCATAGATACCCTATAACATTTTCTAGAATAGTGAGATATTTGGGCTTAACAGAAAGTTCCTTCATATTGTAGTGTTTCTATTGGTTATAAAAGTTGTTATAATTGGAGTTTTTTGTATATCTTCGGGTTCCATGTTCATTATGTACATTTTTAGGAGTGAGAAAAATGGTGTTTGATTCTTCTATGTCCCTTTTTGGGTAATGGTGTGCTATTTGAGAATCAGATTTTTTTGTGTTTCATAGTATTTAGTTTTTTTGGAGTGCCATGTTATTTCTAGTGTCACCAAATGTAGGATTTAAAATTAGTTATTAAAAGCTCTAGATTTTAAGGAAGTGGATGCTTTATGTTTAAGCGCCCTAGCCAAAGTCCTCAGTGTGAAGATGATGCATAGTTCAGAATCCCGTGGTTGTATGGGAGTTTGTATAATCCTTTTATTAGACCATTATGGTGTATTTGTTCCTATATTTCAATTATGGTCTCTTGGTTACAGAAAATTCATACGTATTTTAAATATAATGTTGGACTTATCCCTCATGCAATTTGATTTATTGTTCTCAATTTGATTCATGTTTATAATCATTTTTCCTTCATGGACTGACCATCTAAATTAGTTGTGGAATTATTTTGTGTCCATATAGAGGTGATGATCCAGGACTAGTTTTTGTTTGTGGTTTTAATGATTCAGTAATTTGGCCGCATCCCACTCCACCCCTTCTAGTAGGGGTTTTTCGTCCCAATGTGGATTTTTTCTTGGTTTTTTAATCTCAATAGTTATTGATGTTGGGGAGACTCACCATGGGTATCATTGAAAATTATTCATGGAGAAATCAAATATATGTTTCTTAAATGGTGGGGAGTCCATTTGGGCCTCTTCGTTTTGTTAATTTATTTTGTATTAGTTTTTTATATTAGATTGGTTAAAGTGTATTTTTATTGAAGATGTTTTATTTCTGAGTTTCTTTCTTAGTTTGGGTAAAAGTTGAGGTTTTTTGGTGTGTTCATAATGGTTCTGTCAAAAGTGTTTTTTTGTAGGTTGTGGTTCAGATTTTTCATTGATTCTTAGGAAGTTTCTACAGTTTTATGGTCTGTTTCAGGCAAGATGCATAAGTTCTATTTAAAATTGTTGGGATTTTTTTAGATCAAGGACATGAATCTTGTGGTGTTGTGAATCCTTAGTCATTGATCTATCAACATGAAAATGTTGTATATTTCGAAGGATGGAAAGTTTTATGGTGGGGAGAATTTTCACACATTAATTTTTTGTTTTCAACCTTTCTTCTGGATTACATTGTGGGTGTTGGATTTTCTCTGGGGTTCTAGTTTTTCCAGATTTAAATTTTATGTATTGGAGGATTTTGGTGGTTATTTGAAATTTTATTGGTTAGATTATATGTTATGAGTAATAGGTGTCTAAGAAAATTAGTTTTTAACAATCATAATGGCTTAATGTTAGGGGTAATATTTGTTGTATGGTTTATCCCCTTGTGTTAGATGCATTTTTGGGTGAAAAGGTTGAATTTTGTGGCTTTTTTCCAGGTCGCACAGTTAAGGCACATCATATGTTTAATGATGCAGTTAAATTTTAAGGGGGACACACACATTGAAAATAGTATAATAAAACTTTCATAAAAAATTTGTAGCCTATCTAATAATAGAACATGGTGAATTCCGCAGTCTGTATATGGTTTGTTAAACCATGTGAGTTAAAGGTTCAATCGAGTAGGGAAAGAGAATTTTTGGATTTTCTCATTTTTAATTGGGGATTCTTCCCTTGAAATCCCCATATAAACTCCTATGATCTAGACACATACCTTATATCAATTTTGTTCCTCCAATCCCCTTCAATCGGATTTAAATTTAGTTTCTTTGTGATTCTTTACCCAGATTAAATCATTAGTGCTCTTCTCTCTTTCCCCATTGGTTTTCTTCCCTCTTCCCCTCCTCCTATAATGTAGTGTCCCGGTATTGGAGATTTGGATATCTATGGTGGTTCTAATTTGGTTATTTCAATCATAGGGTTCCTCTTGGATTATCGTGGATCATGGAACATTTTAAATGGGTTTTGGTTGTGCATTGTCGATGTGCTATGAATTTGAGGACTTTTTCCTATTGTAATTTCTTGTAATGTATGATATTTGTTGGTTTAATGATTATCTCACCTTATTTACATGTTATATATTATATTATGATCAGTGGATAAATTTTTTGTTCTGAAAAGTTGTGTTTTATACCTTGTTTACTGGTAAATATTATTGTATTATGTATTTTCTTCTCACCATGTGTTTGAGAAAATACCTGGTTGGATTTAATGAGTGATTTATAATAAAACAATAATTTTATTGATTTTTAAATATATTAGTGACATGTGAAATTATTTATTGGGTTCCTCTTATAGGGTTTCCATGTTTTTTTCGTTTTAAATTGGAATATTTATTGGGTTCCAAAATCGGTTTGGCAAGTGATGATGGTTAATGAACCATTAGGCATTTTAATGAATATTGAATTACTTTCAAATGTGGTATGTTTTCTAAAAAATAATTTTATGAGAAGATTTTGAATTGTAAAATGGTTTTTTTAAACCAATTTTGAAAATACATTTTGGTTCTTCTATAAATCACTATTTTTAAGAGGTCTTGAGGCCCGTTTGTCACATTTATGAAGGTGGTAAATGTTTCTTATAAAAACCCTCCTATGATAATTCTATTTCCTAGTTTATGTGAATGTTAGGGATAACCTCTCAATGGAATCATTGAGACCCATTCATTCATTATAAGGTAAATATGTTGACCCTTGAAATTATTCATGGTGATTCTTACTATGTAAGTTATTATATATGATATTTGTGATTGTGATTGGATTCTCAATTGGAATCGGTTGGCTCATCCCCTATATATGTGATACATTGGAACCTAGAATAGTGATATAATATTTTATGAAGGATTAGTTAATTTTATAGATTATTTACTATCTAGTGTGTCATATCACATGTATATATATATTAGGTGTAATTACTATGGGATTTCTCCTTCATTCTGTACTATGTTAGGGTGGAAATGAGTATTTAGGGTTCTTTGAATTCATCATGTAATGAATTCTTATATGGATGGGTTTCTTGTATTAGTATACTCATGATTATTTATGATATCATATGTTCTCTTATGTCTACTAGCACTTGGATGCAAAAAATGAATGATTATGAGACTTGGATACTCCTTTATGTTTATTTCCATTTCCCTTATTATGCAATTCATTAAGGGCTCCAACATACGGTGTCTTTGTTGGAAAATTTATGTATTTTGTTCAAAATGATTATTGAAAATTGTATTAATATTTAAAAATTATTCTCCTTAATTCCATTATGAAATGAAATACCCACACTTCCGTTGAAATGGTTAATGTTTATTTAATAGAAATGATATTGAATTTGGAATGAAAAATGGAAATTGAATGAATTTTGTTTTAAGGAAATTATTTTTAGATAAGCATTCATTCATATATAATATTTCAAATATGAAATTGACGATTCTTTAATTTTAAAGAATATTCATTGCTAAATTTTTTTTACAGGCATACCTTTTGAGTTTTAATACTCACTCTTATTTTTTATTCTATTTTTAGCTTGTTGTGCATGATCCATTTTGGATTAGATCTCTATGTAAAATATTTGGTTTTGGTGATGGAGGGTGACACTTGGGGTGACCTAGAGGTGGTGTGTTTTCATGTTTCATTTTGGGTTTTGTTGTATAGTTTTTTTCCAACTTGTGTAAAAAAAATTATTTGGATATTTTTATATACATTTGGTTATTTCAACGATATTTTCTTTGTCCAGTTAAATTAATGTATTTTTTCGTGAAATAATTCCATTTGTGAACTCTGTCGATGAATTAAACTATTTTACAGCATATGGGAATCATGAATTCACTTCATACCATGCCACAAACTGTCTTGGGTGATCAATTCGGTGTCAACATTGGTTAGTTTGTGAGAACACTTTTAAAATATATGGACAGCCCTTAAATACGATTACTACTAACATTTAACAATGCATGGGAGAGGGGATGACATCTATGTAGTAGGTCATATACCAATACATATCTAGTTTATATATTTGGTTTCCCTTACATATAGAAGAAATGGTTCTATTTAAATGTTCACATCTATTAATAAATATGGATTACCCTAATATATCCTCTTAAAAACATAAGATACCATTTTGAAAGCCTTATAAAAATACGCATAACATTATTCATGATATGAAAAAACATTACTCATACACAAAAAGAATTTCATGAATGGGGGTAAATATTTCACTAAAAATATTAACTTTCCAATTATACTAACTTATAATTAATTAGGAAAATGGTTTATTATCAATTAATAAATATCTAAACACTCCTACAAAAAATTAAACCATTTTGAAACTCTATCATTATTTAAAAAAAATTAAAGCATTTCAGTTAATATAGAAAATTTAAGAATAATTTTAAAACAACAGAAACAGTTAATATTTTATTTAAATATACATAAATTTTTTTGGAACCAATAATGAACCACCGAACATCCTAAAATGTCAAGGGAATGCAAGATAATATTCAATATTATTATTGTAACATCAATGGAAAAAATATTTTACTGAATAACGTTTTGAAACATATATTTATCCTTACCATAAATTCTTTTATTTGATAAAAACATGAGAAATTATAATGGAACAATAATTCTACAACTAATAATGTTTAAAAAATGGAATAATTAAGAGACAATGATTATTATTAACAAATACTGGTTCATTAACAACTATTATAAATTTTATGAATAATATTTATTAAAATAAATATAAATATGTTCCATATATATATATATATATTATAATTCTAATATTAGTGAAAGAATTGTTAGATGACACTCATGAAATAAAGGATGTGAGGTTTTTAGATTGAATATAAGAAACTGAAATACTGATGTGGGGGATTTCATAAAATAAAATATTTTTTGAATTAAAATATATCTTCATTATCATTATTCATCTGTGTTGGGTATATTATAATAATTTAGTATATCCTATTTAGTTACCTAACCATTTTTTTAATTTTATTTACTTATAATAATCACCTATTTCAGTAGTACTTATCACATAATAATTATTTTGTAATGAAAAATTCCAAACATCTACATTAGATATTTCTCTTCAATATCCTTATTTACTCTTACTATGAATCTGTATTTAGTTTATTTTAAATTTAAAATATTTATTATCATCTAAAAGTATAATTTATTAAAAAAAAAATTTAAATTTACTATACCCTTCATCAATTTGGGTTAATTTAAACCATTATAAAAATGGTAAAATGGCTATTTATTGAATCTTTTAAACCATTTATTATATTTTATCACCGAATTTCTTCTATTTTTGATTTACTTTTTTACAGTTACCTTTTTGGATATTTTTTAATTAAAAAATAATTAATTGTATTTGTATTACATTAAAATATGACTTTAAAAGTAACTCATATAGTGTCTTTTAGAATAATTTTATAAAAATATAGAAATAATTATCTTTTTAATAGATTTTTTATACACTATGAAAACATTATGTAAAAATTTTCATTAACATAGGAAATCAACTTGTTATTTTAAATAATATATATCTTATTTAAAATATAATACATATTTATGCATTATAATTATGATATATTTATGAAATAATTATATTGACCATCAATGCATTGGTATATATTTTAACATCCTTTTATGTTGAGGTAAGTCATTAATTTTATTTCTTTGGCATTAATTTTTATTGGACTGATTAGTTGTGTTCTAATTATTGGGTAAATCACTCCATAGAAAATTTCATTTGATCATATATTCATGTAATAATCCTTAATTTACTAGTGGTTATTCGTCAGTCCATATAAAACTTCACCACAATGATACATCAACGTTGAAGAAGGAATTACTAAATTGCCTGATTAGTACTCAATTTAGAGTTCATAATATTTGAGAGTTGGAAGGGTGGTTATTAGGTGAATTTTCATAGTATAAGTCTTATGAGTTTGTTCCTATAAGAAAACTATATAGTAATTTCATGTTACCTTGTGTTTATGGCATTCTATTTCTGTTTTTTATAAATGATATTATAGGATGAGGTTCTCACTTAGTTGGGAATAAGATGTTTTTAAATCATAAATCATCCTAATACACATGGAACTGACACATATGTGGATGAATAAGTGATTTTTTTGGATTATTAGATTTTTTTAATGTTTTATATTAATTATATGATAATATTATTAATTAATTAATCATAATTTTTTGAATATATAATTGTTGTTAAATTACTTAAATAATATCAGGTGGGTGTCATTAATGACTTAATGATCATTCAAAGTGTGTTATGATTTTTTTAATGATGGAATTAAATTAAGTAAATGGGGGAAATTCCAATATTTATTATAATAATTATTTTATGAGGTTACATGTAGTGGAATTTAAATAAGTTTCCTTGTGTTTTAAATCGAGGCAAATCCTTCTGTGGAATGGTCTTGCACAATGTAACATTTGACCATATAATGAGTTCTCGATGGAGATTTGGGTGGTTTTTATAGATATTCCATTATTTTTATTTCTATTTTATTTTACCAATAATACATGAATTTTATCTTCTTTCGAGTCATTTTGATGAACGTAATGTTCCCTAAGCTCAGTCTATTATCTATATAATTTAGGGATAAATCCTTCCAATGATTAAGTTTGGATTTGAGATCAATCAATGGAATTAGAATCCTTATAGTATGTTTATATAGAGACTTATCACCTGTTTTGAAGGAAATAATATTTATTCAATTTCGATGTAACACCCTAAGATTTCATAGTACATGATTTATTCAATTTAATTCAATAACTTTCATTACACACAACATTGGGTTCATGCGCACCATGACTTACCAAACTAGCCGTTCAAAAGAGGTTATGAATAGTATTTACTGAATTTTTATATTTATTTAATACATATAATTTTATAATCCATTTTATGATTTTCTTAGACATAATATAAGAACAAATTCATTTTTTTCAGATAAAAGAAGTATTTTTTTAAATGCAATTTTACCACCTTTTAATGGAAAACCCTTTTTTAAATCCAATATTTGAAACTTTTATATATTAAATTGGACATGATAAACATCTTATTTATAATCAGCACATAAAAATTTGGTTTTTATAATTTTTTTTTTCTGTTTTTCTGATAACTTCAATATTTGGGTGAATAGTGAAAAATACTAAATTTTAGCTGAGAACAATTTTTTTAATCAAAATAATTTAAAGTTTTAAACTATTAATTTGAATGGGTTTGGAAGTATAATTAGATAATATTTTTACCATTTAATCCAATATTGGTAATTGGATGTAATTTTACATTGAAATTGGACATAAACAAGTGTCAATCGTTTAGTAGTTATTATTTCTTAAAAATAATTTTTTTTTGTTTTGACAATAGGAATTAATTCGAAATTAATAAATTCAATTTATATGTTTTGAATTTTGTAAAATAGAATAAAATGTTTAATTTATAATATCAAATTTATCTTGCTGTTAATTTTTGGTATGTTTCTGAAAACAATCGATTTTTGATGAATAATGAAAACACAGCGTTATTGGTAAAAACAAATTTTTCATTTTAATATATATTTATTTTATTTAAATTTATTTTAGGTAAAAATAGATACATAAAACATATATATGTTAAATTTATTTCATTGTATTAAGTTTATAATAAGTTTAGATATATTTTAGTTTTATTGAAATTTTACCATCTTTTACCCACCTTCTAAGAGCATTTGAAAATTTTCATAAAACTATATTTTACCACATCTGTGAGTTGAATTTCAAAAATTATAGAGACACAGTTTACCTCAGTATGTAAAATTTGGTTCGATAAAGTTAAAATAATTTTTGATGAATAGAAACTTGTGACTTTTATTTACCATAATTAAAAGTAAATATGGTTATTAAAGGTACAAATTAATATTATAATTACCCTAACACATTTCCTAATTATATTGGATAAGTATATTCAAACAAAAATCAACCTTATAATAAAAATATGATAATTTAGTTCAACTTCGACTGGATTTGGAAATTTATTATATTTTATTTAAAGAAAAATTAAATGTTTTAAAATTCAATGTTTATTAACAAAACCATCATTAAAATGAGTTTATACATTAGATAAATTCGACTATAAATATTAATTATAAATCTAAAAATATTTCCTACATAATGGTATTTTATTTGTAATTTTTAGACATTATATAATTATATTTATTTATGGCACAATGATGATGCGGTAATTCCCTTGTTAATGAATGATAAAATAATTGATATTATAAATATAAATAAATATATATATTCATACTTTTTGTGTACTAAAAGAATTTTATAGTTTAATAAAACATGTTATGGTTGATTAGATAAATTTTATTCGAAGTGAAAAGGTTTTTATGAATTTCATAAAAACAAAATACCCTTTAGTTTAAAAATTAATATAAATGAGTTTTTTTTTTAAAATATAATATTATTAAATTATATAATAGTTTTAAAAATATAAGGATCATAAAAATGGATTAAATAATATTATATATTTCATTAATGAACCACTTTATATTCTCTTGGATGTTTAAATTATGTTTATTAACCATATATTGTAAGAATACAAGAAGACATACTAAAAGATTAATTATTTAACTGAGAGTTAAATCTAAAAGATAAGGTTAAAATGGTAAACTATAATTGTTTAAAACCTATTTCATGAGGGGATTTATACCCATCCCCTACTTATCCTAGAAATAAATATTTTTTGAACCATTATAAACTGAATATGAATTTTTTATAAATCAATATTATAAGTTTTTCCTAAGGTACCCCTCACCCATCTCATAAAAGGGAACTTCCCCTTATCTCAATTTCACACTTCCAAAGATATTTTGAACGGCCAAAACCGGCCCAAATATCCTCCCTAATATCCTACCCTCATCATAGAGGCCATCCATTGGTCAGAAATCCAACCTATGGAGCCCTTTTGATCAAATCAAAAGGAAGAACCCAAAGAAGAGGTAATCATTTCACCACCATCTTTCATGTTCTTTTCTTCTTCCACTTAATCATTCATTTTAATTACCATACCAAAATAATAACTAGAGTACCTTATATATACTGGGATTTTATTATAAATATGTCACAAATATATTCATTATTCAATCCATCCTATTAATGATGATGTCACCATGCATCCGTACGTACGTCTTACCGTCTCCACCCCGTGGTGTAATTTTTCATTCAACACTATGTTATTTGGATGGATATAAGGTTGAGTATAATGTATATAAATAATGAAAATAAAAATTATAATTCCTCTATAAATTTAATATAACATCATATTCCACACCTTTAAGAAAGTGATTTTGTCGCGCATGTGTACGTACGGATTACCATCTCCACGACGCGATGAGATTCATTTCCACTATCACCATTGATCAAAGATTATAAATATAATAATTACTAATAATTGTGTAATATATGACATAATAATTATAATTGAGATATGTATATATATATATATATATATTTGTGTGTGTGTGTTTATTTACTTACATATATCTTATTCACTTACTTCCGTTAAATACGATATGAGAACAGAAACAATGATTATGCGTACGTATGACCCACCATCTCTATAAACTCTATTTTCCATTTCATATATATATCTATTATAAATATTTATTATTTTAAATATATATGATATATAAATAAATGTTTATATTTTTTAAGTATTTAAATCATGATCCATATTAAACGATCAAGAATAACAAGTTAAAATACGTATGATAAAGAAATCCATTATTACCCGAAATGTTAATTTAACATGAAAATCATTATTAAATGTGTAGTATAATGTCATAAATGAATAAAATATTATATAATAAATATGAATATGGTTTTGTTATAATCTAATAACATACAATTGTTATTATATAGAATTTTAAACATACCCTCGACCAAAGGAAAGTGCAAGGTAATGAGTATTTCCTCAATCTCATTATTATCTGAGATTGTTTATATTTATGTATTTACTGCAACATATTTATCATAGATACCCATATTTCATAAAAAAAATTCATATGGAATATTATATGGTTTTATGGGAGGGTCTATTTTAGTATATCATCATTTTAAATTTTTATCGATTTATATTTCTAAATCTTTTTAATTAATTTCTATGTTTTCACATTGATTTTAAGGATTTATTTATATGGACATTAATGATTTGAAATTATAATTCCATTTAAAAGATTCAAGTGGTATGGGATGCTTTGATATAAAAATTTCTTAAAATGTATTATTTTCAAAATTGTTTGACTTTTAAATGTTATCATGAAAAAGAGGTATTTCCCTCAATGCATTTTATCGATCATTTTCATCTATGTCAACATCCTTTGATAGATTTTAAGATTGTTTGAATTTGATACAAATATTCCATATTGTATTGAAGGTTTTGTTATATGTTCTACTATGGATGTGTTATTTTTATACCAATCACGTTTTATGGATAAAGCATTGAAATTTCGTATACTAGTTTTAATAAGAATGTTTATGTTATGTTTAAACAATTTAATTTTAAGAATGCATTGCAACTAGTAAGTGACGGTTGGAGCCTGTTATAGCTCATCGATGAATCAGTAGTTATCATGAGATAATTAGAATTGGATTTTTCCGAGGCCTTTCCCAATTTGATGTATGATTTTTGCTGAGGCCTAAATCATTTTTAGACATCTTGGCTGAGGTCTTGACAAGATGTTTTAGAATGTCCAGCATTATGCATTCCCCCATTACGAAATTAGTTATTACATGTGATTATCCGACTAGTAAAATATCTATGTGCATGTTTATAATGGAATGTTTGATTTATTATTTCCATGTTATGGTCATGTTTATGTTTTAAAGGCTATTTTTGTTACACATCTTTCCTTAAAATTTTATAGATTCCACTAAATTATTTACCATTACGGAGCATCTGAGCTCACCCATTTCTTATGTTTTATTTTCCCAGGATATGAAGAAGTTAGTTATGAGTGAGTTTCACGAATAATCTAAGAGGCTTGGAAATTTATAATAAAATAAATTATCTTGGTTTTCCTATTCAGTTTTTAATGTTTAACTTCATGTATGTAATCTATTTTCCCAGTATACTAAAGTGATCAGTAATTCAGGGCTTGATTCCGTGTAATCATGCCAATGTATTAAAATAATGCACTGAATCTAGGTAACTTGGGTCGGGGTGTCATGATTGGAATCAGAGGATGTTTAGTACAAAACTATGAAACTAGATTTAGATAAACTCTGATTAGATAACATTACACTAAGATAGACTTTGAGGATTAGCATAGAAAGACATCATATAATTTTGTTAATGAAGATATTTTTTGTATTTTACATGAAATACATCTCTTTCTAGATACGATCAGGTAGATGCTGCTCTAGTACATATGTACCTAGGATTGAAAACTCTTACAATGAGTTTTAGGATTGACCTGGGGTATCCCGGTACATGAAAATGGGCCTTGCTGCACCTTTGGTTACGACACTCACGGGAGATATGCTTATGATAATTCACAATTTCATTACAAACCATTATAAATGATTTAAGTGTAAATAATTCCTCAAATATTTTTTTTATGATTTTTGATTATATCCATAAACTATTCAATTTACGTTAGTTATTTTACAAGTTTGGAATTATGAATTTCAATTCATAAACCGACCTACAGTATGCCATTGTTTAGAAATGGTGCCCGGTAGAAGGAATGATAACTCCAACAATACATATGATCCAACAAGTAAAATGGATCATATCTTTCATAGTATTAATCCAAAATTTTGAAGAGAAATTTTATACAATGTATTCTCAACAAATGAAGAAATAGTATCATGTGTTAATAAGATAAGTAAAGAATTATCTGAGTCTTATGGCTTTGAAGTAAATCCAGAGATGAAAAGGATGGTAGAGAGAAATATGGATAAAGGGAATAATGGAATGATTGTTTTTTCCATATATGATAATTGTGGAAAGAATCACCTTGGTAAATGCTTGAAGGGAATGAGATTTTGTTACGAGTGTGGAGAAAAAGGACTCTAAGTATGTGATTGCAAGGATAAGAAAAAGGTGTCATGTGTACAATGCTTCATCTCCATGTACTTGGGTCACTACGTGAATCAAAGTCCAAATCATTAGAGTATACCCCAAATGATGCTATTGGATAATAATGATGTTTTGATACTACCATAGATGAAGAGGAATCACAAGTGTACTTATGTTGTTGTTAATAGATTATGTCATTTCAATGTTTTATTGATGATATTCCAATTATATGAATTATATAAATATAAAAGTATTGTAATATAGTACAATTTCATTGAAGATTTAGGATTATATGGTTTTATGAAATAAGACTCAACAAAAAGATAATCTTTTTGGAAAATAAACGTTTGGAGGAATGATAAACCTTAATATGGTCCTAATACGGAGGTAGTAATTTTGGAATAAGAGATGGTTGATTTGGATAAATTATATTGGATATTCTAGACTATCTTGGAACTAATTAATGGTTTGTTTATTACATCATTGTTGGAGTATTTAAAATATTGGATATAATAAATATATCTAGTATTCTATAAGGAATAAGGGACCATGAAGGTAATCAATAAGGTTTTATGGTAATTTAGGGTATTACCATCCTTTTAATGAATACATGATGATGGTATTCACATGTTATTACATGGAAAAACGATCTTCATTGTGTTTTACATGTTTATAAATTTTGGACTGTGAGTTTGGAAAGAAGTATTTTGGAAAAGTCTAAAGGCTGAAATGGATTGATTTTGACATTGGATTATATAGTTAAGTTAAAAGCATTTGTTAGGATTGTTTTCTGGATTTTTAAGAAAGGACAACCTAGTGGTCCGGCAACAACCAGTCGTGTCCGGTAAGGCCATGAGAGTTGAACCCACAATCGAAGGGCGACAAGGGTGCATCACCTACCACTGACCTACAAGATGTCCTTGATTGTATAATTTAGTTTTTTTAAAAATTTCTGATAGATGAATTATAAAATCATTTTTTTGGAACCATATACAATTAAGATAAATATAGTATTTTTATGTTCTATTTTCCATTATAGAAAAAGATGATTTTGTGGTAGAAATTAGTTAAAGTATGGAACTCCACTTGTCAAGTATATTTTTTTATATTATTCTATGAAGAATTTAATTCATAAACATTAGTTAAGTGATCCTAAAACCAAAAATGTGTTATCCAAATGCCTTATGATTTGTTGAACCAATGATATTTTAAATCGTCACAGATTTATGGCTTTGAGGCCGTCAATTTTACACTTGTTTGTGATTCATGACCTCAATCACTCCCAATAAAAATTTACGTTTTCCTCCAATTATGTGTCCTTAATTTCCACCAATGTTCTCCCAATAGAGATCAAAATTTTGTGGTGACATTTTCATTTCCCTTTCCCTCTTATAGAGACTAAATTTTTTTAACCTAATTTCTAATGTGGGTTGTCAGCAAAGGTATTTTTCTATTTTTAACCTTTTTAAGAACAAATTAAAATTATGGAAAGAAATTTACTAAATAAGGGGAGTATGTAACACCCCAAGATTTCGTAGTACGTTATTTCTTCAATTTATTCAATAACCTGAAGTAAAAACTACACTAAGTTCAAGCGCACCATGACTTACCAAACTAGCCGTTCAAAAGTGGGTATGAATATTATTAACTAAATTTAGAATTTTATGTAATAATTATTATTTTAAAATCAATATTATGAGTTTCTTTTACATAATATAAGATAAAATTCATTTTTTCTAATAATATAATTATTTTTTAAAAATGAATTTTTACCGCCGTTTAATTGAGAAAACTTTTTAAATTAAATATTTGAAACTTTTATAAATTAAATTTGACAATATAAACTTCTTCTTTATAATTGGGAAATAAAAATTTATTTTGAATAAATTTTTGGTGTTTTTCTAAAAACTTTCATATTTTGGTAAATAGTGGAAATTACTAAATATTAACTAAAAACAACTTTCTTAATTAAAAAAAATAATAGTGTTCAAAAATAAATTTTAATAGTTTGGAAGTATAATTAGATTACATTTTTACCATTTAATCCAATTTTGGTCATTGGAAGTAATTTCACTCTGAAATTGGACATAAAAAAGTGTCAATCTTTTGGTGGTTATTATTTCTTAAAATTACGTTTTTTGGTTTTGACAATGGAAATTAATTTTAAACTAATAAATTAAATTTATATGTTTTGAATTTGGAAAAATACACTTTATTTTGGAATTTGGAATACCAAAATTATCTTAGGGTGGTTTTTCAGTATGTTTCTGAAAACATTCAATTTTTCATGAATAGTGAAAACACTACGTTATTGGTTAAAACAGACATTTAATTTAAATAATTATTTATTTTAATTAAATATATTTTAGGTAAAAATTGAAACATAATAACTATATAATTTCAATCAATTGGTGTCATTTTATAATATGTTTAGTTATATAAAAAGTTTATTGAAATCTTACTGTCTTTTTCCCACCTTCTAGAAGCATTTAAAATTTTTCAAAAAACTAAATTTTACTACTTCTATGAGATAAATATCAAAAATCCTAGAGACATAGTTTACCAGAGTATCTAAAATGTGGTCCAATAAGATGAATTTTTTTTGGTGATTAGTAACATTTGACATTTATTTTTCACGGTTAAAAGAATATAGGGTAATTAAGGGTACAAAATTATATTATAATTACCCTAACACATGTCCTAATTCTATTATATAAGTATATATCGACTGAAATAAACCTTATAACCAAAATATTATTCTATAGGTACACTTGGATTATATTAGGACATTTATTATATTTTACATAAAGAAAAGGAAAAAGTGTTAAAATTCAATGTTTATTAACTAAACTATTTTTAATATGTTATTATACATAAGATAAATTCAACTATAAATATTAATTATAATTATAATTTTTTTTCAATATAATGGTATTTTATTTTTATATTTTAGACATTAAATAATTAAATTTATTTTTTACACAATGATGATGATGTAATTTCATTATTAATGAAATATTGAAACAATTGATAATTTAAATATCAAAAAAAATATAAATTCATTCTTTTTTGCATTAAAATAATTTTCATAGTTAATATGACATTTTAGGGTTGATTAGATAATTTTTTTTCGAACTGAAAATGTTGTTATGACTTTCATATAAACAAAATACCCAATAGGGTCAAAATTGACATAAATGAGTTTTTAAAACAAATATTATATTACTAAATAATATAACATTATAAAAAATATTATTTTTGAAAAAATGGATTAAATAATATTTTTTATTTCATTAATGAACCACTTGATATTGTCTTGGATGTTTAGAGTATGTTTATTAACCATATAGTTTATGAATACAAGAAAACACGGTAAAAGTTAAATTATTTAACTCAGAGTAAAATCTAAATTATATGGTTAAAATGGTAACCTAAACTTATATAAAACCTATTGGTTTATATTATTTCGACTCATCCCCACCATAGTTTCTATATAAATCATTTTGGGGCCATTATAAATATAATATGAATTTATTATAAAATAATATTTTAATTTTTTCCTAAGGTTCCCCTCACCCCTCTTATAAAAGGTCGCGTCCTCTTTACTCAAATTCACACCTTCAAATCCATTTGGATCAGAAAACCCCTTCTCCAATATCCTACCTACTATCATACCTTCAACCTAGAGTCCTTATTTTGGTCATAAAGCCATCATATGGACCCATTTTGATCAAATCAAAAGGACGAATCCAGTGAAGAGGTAATGATTTCACCACCCTCTTTCAAGTTTTTTTCTTATTCCACTTACTGTTTCATTTTTATTACCAGACCAAAATAATAAATAAAGTACCTTATATATACTATGATGTTATTGTAAATATGGAACAAACATATTCATTATTCTATCCATTCTATGAAAGATAATGTCACCAGGGGTGCGTACGTACAACTTACCGTCTCCACGCTGTGGAGTAATTTGTTATTCAAGACTATGTTATTTGGATGTAAATAATGATGAGTAATATGTATATAAATAATGAAAATATCATTATAATATATCTTTAAAATTAATATACCATCCAATTTCATACCTTTATAGAAAATATATTGTCGCTCGTTCGTACATACGGATTACCGTCTCCACGACACGATGCGATTTAATTCTACGGTCACCATTCATCGACAATTATAAAAATATATATTAATAATATGTATGTAATATATGACATAATAATTATAATGGAGATAAAGATATATATATATATATATATATATATATGTATTAATGTACTTACATATATCTTAATCAGTTACTTCCGTTGAATATGATATGAAAATAGAAACAGCCTTTATGCGTACGTACGGCCTACCATCTCCATAAACGATGTTTTCCATTTCAAATATATACCTATTATAAATATTTATATTTTAAATATATATGACATATAAATCAAGATTTATATTTTTTATGTATTTCAATCATGATCCAAATCATAAAATCAAGAATAACAAGTTAAAATGCGTACGATAACGAAAGTGATTATTACCCAAAATGTTAATTTAACCTGAAAATCATTATTAAATTGGTAGTATAAGGTCATAAATGAATGATGTATGATATAATAAATAAGAATATGGTTCTGGTATAATTTAATAACATTCAATGGTAATTATACAATAGGTTAAAAGTACCATCGACCAAAGTAAAGTGCAAGGGAACAGTTATTTCCTCAATCTCATTATTATCAGAGCTTGTTTATGGGTATGTATTTACTAGAACAAATTTATGGTAGATCCCCATATTTCATAAAAATTTTATAAAAATGTATATTTTCTGGTTTTAAGGGAGGTTCTATTTAACTAGATCTTCATTTTAAATGATTTAATGATTTCTATTTCTAAATCCTTTTAATTATTTTCAATGTTTTTAAAATGATGTTAATGATTTATTTATATGGACATGAATGTTTTGAAATGAAAATTCATTTTAAAATTATCAAGTGGTATAAGACACTTTGATTCAAAAATGCCTTTAAATGTATTATTTTCAAAATTGTGTGACTTTTAAATGTTTTCAGGAAAAAGGGATATTTCTCTCAATGCATTTAACTGATAATTTTCATCTATGTCAACATCCTTTGATGGATTGTAAATTTGTTTTAAGTTGATAAAAAATATTCCATATTTTATTGATGTTTTTGTGATATGTTCGACTATGGATGTGTTATTTTTATACAATTCATGGTTTATAGATAAAGTATTGAAATTTCATATGCTAGTTTTAATACTAATGTTTATGTTATGTTTAAAACTTTTAATTTGAGGAATGTATTGGACTTAGTAAGTGATGAGTGAAGCCCACTATTGCTTCTCGATGCATCGGTAGATTTCATGATACAATTAGATGTGTAATTTGACAAGGTCTTTTCCAATTTGAGATATGTTTTTTGTCGAGGCTGAAATCATTTTTAGATGTCTTGGCAGAGGACTTTGAAATATGTTTTAGAATGTCTGATATTATGCATTCCCGCATTATGAAATAAGATATTTCATGTGATTATTCAACTAGTAGAATATCCATGTGCATGTTTATATGGTAATGTTTGACTTATTTTTTCCATATTAAGATCAAGTTTATGTTTTAAAGGATTTTATTTTTATTAAAAATCTTTCCATTAATTTTTATAGCTTCCGCTAAATTATTTACCTTTACTGAGCATCTAAGCTCACCAATTTCTTATTTTTTATGTTCCATTGATATTTAGAAGTTAGTTATGAGTGACTTGTAGGCATAATCTAGGAGTCTTGGACATTTCTAATAGAATAAATTTTTATTGTTTTTCATTTCAAGTTATAATGTTGAACTTCATGTATGTAATCTATTTTCTAGGACAACTAATGTGATCAGTCCTTCGGGACATGAATCCTTATAATAATGAAAATGTATTAAAATAATGAACCGACTCTATGTAACTGGGTTTGGGGCGTTAAATTCGAGATATTATATCAAACTTTTTCTTTTAGTCTGATGGTTTCCTTGATTCATTATATTCTTGTTGATTTTAAGGATTCATTCCATTTGAAGAATTTTCTTCTTGTTTTTTAGAGACTATTTCATTTTTATCGTGTTAAATTTTGATTATATATCAAATATGATATTATTTATTTATTCAATGACTTAATTGGATTAAATTTTAAATTAAAATTGTTCTAAATTCACATAATTATTTTTTATGACATTATATTTCTTTTGTAAAAGGAATAATTGAGGTTTAAAGCTATAATTATTTATTTTCATCTATATAGTGATGATTAGAAGGCGAAAATTACTATATTAAATGATAATGTGATTTAATCACTATTATACATATTTTTATAGAATAAGTGACGGATAAAAATTAATTTTATGTGGTTTTATAAGTTTCATAATTATAAATTGTTCTTATATTGAATTTGATTATGCTTCAAAGATTTTTTTTGAGTTATCTTCACATGTTTTAAGTGATGTTATTCTTCAGTTTTTATTAGTTTTATTCATTTGATAGAGTAATAAATTAAAATTCACCTTGGAATTATGATTTCATTTTTTAGAATTGATGAAATAAATTTGATGTGAAAATGTTATATGAAGTTAATCATTAATTTTACTATAATGTTTTAGAGAATCCATTTAAAAATTTAATATGGGTATATGATGATATTTATATTAATAGAATATTAAATTGGCAGTTATTTCATTGTAATTTTTCTATGAAAAATTAATTTTTACTTGTTTAAAAATCATTCCACGTGATAAAATAATGGTTTCTAATTACAAAAGAATGTTGAATTAAATTTTTTCATTGGATGAAATAAATATATTTTTGTGATTGCAATTTCATTGATTTTGAAATTTGATGTTTGATGTGTTGGGTCTTATTTCTATTTAAAAATTAATCCCATATTTACTTTTTTGTAATTAATGAGTTTTGAAAATATTTTTTATTAATGATACATTGGTTTTTTGTGGTATATTTTTTAGATATTTTTAACGAATATAATAATATTTTAATATGGGATGTCAGATTTATGATGGATATTTTATATGTTTTTTACATTCTAGCAAAAACAATAGAAATAATTTTTTATATACTATATCTAATATTTTTTTGATGTGTAATTCTTTTTTATGGATTAAGAATTGTGTTATTATTTATATAACGACCCATACTTTACATACATTGTTAATAGTTCAAAATTAAATTATACTTATTACAACATATAAAAAAACCACAAAAGGATTGTACAGGTATAGTGTCTATAGAAACTGGGAAACATAAACAACCGGTTCGTAAAGCATCTACTTTTCCTGCCATTTATTTCATCATATCTAGAGTCCCTTTTTGGAATATCCTACTTAATAAACTTCTTCCTGACCTTGGAAAATAAAAAATACAAAAGGGTGAGCTCAAATGCTCAGTAAGGGTAAACAAAAGAAATATCAATCACATCATATACATAATAACATAACTTTTGGAAATCTTAACCTGCAAAAGAAATCATAATTTCATAACATGGGATAAATCATAGTAGTGAAATGTAATCCCAGTAACCATAACTTAAAACATTAAACTTTGTGGCATACACACATAATCATAGAGAATCATTTCTTATTAGTCAAGACTCATGGCCAAGACTATCTTAGTGGAAAAAGTCCATTTCTAAACCGAGTTCACTCCTCGTTTCAGTCTTGTTTCACTGAACCAGTTTAACCGGCCATTGCAGCCATGTCTATCTCATGAGATATAAAATATTTACCCAATTAATTGGAGGGAGATATAGGTCCCACCCATATCATAATGATACCATTCTTGTGTGTGCCACAAAATCATACATCATACATCATTGCCTAACCCATGTAATAAAAATGGGATTCTTAAACAACACGACCTCATAAAACAATTCATATAAGACAAAGGAACTCATAAAAATAATTCCATCACAACATAATAAAATAAATGTAATAATAGGGATAGAAATATAACCCTATATTATCTTAGATGGAAAATAATTTTGATAAAACACTTGAACTCCATTCTTCAGGAAAATATCTTTTCTACTTCAAAAATATTTTCCTTTCTTAACATGTCATACAATTTTAAACTAGAAGAAGTTGATTAAAAATAAACTTGAAAACTTTTAAAGGAAGCTTCTTGGAAATAATATTTTAAAAATCCATTCATGCTGTATAAGTTAAAAAAACATTCTTCTCATACTTTTGTCGGAAATGTCCATAAGTACCTCTTACGAAAAACAACAAAAGATTCTTTTCATATATTTTACTAAAAACTCAACGAAGGGTAAAATTGGATTTAAACAATTTTAGGTGGATGGAAATAATATTACATATTGAGGAAACATGGATTTGGATGATAAAATACACCCTAGTAAATTCCAAAGTATAAACACTCTCGGATAAAAATGAGATTGTGATATTTTCCCTTACCATAGGTCCGATTTGCTTCGTAAGTGTCCGAACCTCCTATATAATGATTTAAATAATGTTATTGACTTATTCAATAATCATAATTGTTTTTATGATATCATATATGGTCATATTATTAGGTTATTATTAGTAATATTTTATTGATACTTGTTATTCGGGTGTTTATTACTTTTTGTTCTTATGCGTGTTTTGTCGAATAAATTCTTATTCTTATTATTAGGTTATCGATACCTCATTTCCATAATGGAATTAGTGTAATATATATCATATTCATTCATTCAATTCATTTCTATTATCATTATGCAATGAAGATAATGTAAAACGCGTCGCATCACATCGTGGAGACGGTATTCCGTACGTATGCACGAGTGATGATATCGTTCCCATGACCGTGGAATTGTATTGGAGTGTATATATACTATTTCAGAATCAATATCACTTTAAAATAATCATATATAGTCATTATTTACACCATTATACCCATCCAAGTAAGGTGGTGGTGGAAAATAGATTACACCACGTCGTGGAGACGATATTCCGTATGTACACACGCGCGGTGATTTCTTTTTCCGTAGGATATATAGATGGCGAAATAGGGTTGTTTCATACTTATAATAGCATATCAGTATATGAGTGATACTTATGTTATTACTTCATAATTAAACAACTACATAAGAAGAAGTGGAAGAAGAAATAAATATGAAAAAATCGGTAATGGACATTACCTCTTCTTTGAAGCGCTTATTTGAGACATCCTTTTAGGGCACTAAAATTGGTCTTTGAAGAAGACCAGGACCTCTGAGATGTCTCTAGGGAATTGGAGAGGAGATATTCGAAGGGGTTTGCCGATCTTGAAGGCTCAATGTGGTGTGAGGAAGAGAGGGAGGAGGTGCCCTTTTATAAGGGAGGAGAGGGGCACCTTTGGAATAACTAAAAATATTATTTTATTATAAAGACAAATTCGGTTTTTAATAGCTCCAAATTGATTTATTTCGAAGCTAAGGTGGGGATGGGTCGAAATACTATCATCCAATAGAATTTAGACAAGTTTAGGTATCAATTTTATCCTTATCATTTAGATTTAACATTTTGTTAAATAATTTTACTTTTACCGTGTATTCTTGTGTTCTTACACTATAAGGTTAATAAACATACTATATCAAGCCAAACGAAGACCAAGTTGTTTATTATTAATATATATAACCTTATCTAAGTCATTTGGCCGAACCTTAGATTTTTTGGAATAAAATAACAATTAATAATATAATATTTGTTTTAAAAACTATTTTATGTCAATTTTGACACTATTTAGTAATTGATTTTTGTGAAAATCATAATAGAATGATTAGTTATAAATAAGTTAATTAACTCAATACTAACATGTCATATTAACCTAGAAAATTAGTTTAATTCATAAAAAATCTAAAATTACATTTATTTGGGTATTTATAACATCAATTATGTCAATATTTCATTAATAAGATAATTACTTCATCATCATTGTATCATAAATAAATTAAATTATTTTAAGTCTAAGAATTACAAATAAAATACCATTATGTTGGAAATCATTTTACCTTTGTAATGAATATTTATAGTCTAATTTAGCTTATGTATAACCCCATATTAAAAATGATTTACTTATTAAACATTGATTTTAACTATTTTAACGCTTCTTTAAATGTCCTAATCTAATCCAAGTGGGCCTAAATGGTCATATTTTATTCCTAAGGTTGTTTTTGGTCGAATTACACTTATCCAATAGAATTAGTACATGTGTTAGGGTAATAATAATAACACTTTTACCCTTAATTACCCTATTTAATTTTAACCGTGGAAAAAAAAGTAAAAAGTTACTATTCAGCAAAAATTATTTTCATCTCATTTAACCGCATTTTAGTCCTTGATATTAACCGTGTCTCTCAGATTTTTGAAATTCCACTCACAGAAGCGGTAAAATTAATTTTTATGAAAAATTCAGTTTTTCTAACTACCACTTAGTGGTTTCACTATTCATCAAAAATTGAATGTTTTTAGAAAAATACCAAAATTTCACCCTAAGCTAATTTCAATATTCCAAATCCAAAAATGAATTCCATTTTGAAAAATAAAATTTATAAATTTTCAAAAAGTGGTTATTACTATTCATAACGGCTAGTTTTAATAATATTTTAATAGCATATTGTTGTTTAGTGAAACTCGGTATTGCGTACGACGCAAGCTATTGAGCAAGGCCACGATTGTGTGTAAAGCAAGCCAGTCTAGTGTTGTGTGTAGTGAAAGATTTCTTTGATGATTTAAAAACAAAATATTTCTCATAAAAGTCTCAGGCGTTACATTCTACCCCCCTTAAAATGTATTTCGCCCTCGAAATTCGTCACTTTGTAACAAAAAGATGATGATACATCTCCCTCATCATATCCTCAAGATCCCATGTAGCTTCTTCTAATTGGTGGTTCCTCCATAAAACTTTCACCAAGCGAGTGGTATTTTTCCATTGGACTTTTTCGCTACGATCCAGAATCTCTATCGGCTGTTCTTCATAAGAATGATCTTTCTCCAGCGGTACAACTTCTGAGCTGAGTAAATGTGAAGGATCAGGTATGTACTTTCTCAGGAGAGATACATGGGACACATCGTGAACTTGAGAGAGATTCAGTGGAAGTGCCAACCGGTAAGCTACCTTTCCAACACGATCCAGTATTTTGAAAGGAACGATATATCTAGGGCTCAACTTCCCCTTCTTTCCAAATCTCATGACCCTCTTCCAGGGAGATATTCGTAAGAACACTTTATCACCCACTTCAAACTATAGGTATTTTCTTCGGTTGTCGGCATAACTTTTCTGTCGACTGTGAGCTGATCTTATGTGTTGTTGAATAGATCGGACCTTTTCTGCCATCTCATCAACATGATCAGGTCCTAATAGCTTTAATTCCCCAACTTCATCCCAACAAGTTGGAGTCCTGCATTTCTTTCCATAGAGAGCTTCATAAGGAGCCATATGAATACTGGAATGAAAGCTATTATTATATGAAAATTCCACCAAAGGTAGGTGTTGATCCCAACCTCCTTTGAAATCCATTGATCAAGCTCGAAACATATCTTCTAGAGTTTGAATTTTTCTCTCAGACTGACCGTATGTCTGAGGATGATAAGCAGTGATAAAACTCAACTCTGTATCTAGAGTATGCTGAAGACTTCGCCAGAACTTCGAGGTAAATCTCAGATTCCGATCAGATATAATAGAAAGTGGTACTCCATGAAATCTTACCACTTTTTTTACAAATATCCTGGCAAGCTGATCCAGATAGAAATCCTCTCTAATAGCAATGAAGTGTATAGACTTTGTAAGACGATCAACTATGACCCAGATAACATTATTTCTTTTGGATGTTTTAGGAAGTCCTGTGACAATGTACATAGTGATGTTTTCCCATTTCCATTCGGGTATGAGTAATGGTTGTAACATCCCCTTAGACTTATGTCTCTCAGCTTTAAATTACTGAAAAACCATGCATCGAGAGACATATTCAGCAACATCTCTTTTCATGCCATCCCACCAGAAGTACTCTTTCAGGTCCCTATACATCTTCGTGCTTCCAGGATGAATAGAGAATAAAGAACTATGAGCCTCATCCAGAAGCTCCTTCTTTAATTCAGGGATGGGAGGAACACAAACACGATTCCTGAACTTTATTATCCCATCACAATCAAGGTTGAATTCAGGAACATTTTTCACCTTCTTTTGTAACTCTACATCTTCTTTTTGCACCTATTTAATCTTCACATGTATAGATGGTTGAACATTCATTTGAGAAAGATACGATTCCCCCCCCCCTTCCATTATAATTCCATGATCCATCCTTTGTAAATCCATAAATATTGGATCTTTTGTGATCCTCATCATGGATAAACAGCCATGGTCTTGTCGACTTAATGCATCTGCCACCTTGTTTTCTTTCCTAGGGTGGTATTGAATTGAGCACTCGTAATCCTTAATCAGCTCCAACCATCTTCTTTGGCGCATATTCAGCTCCTTTTGTGTGAAAATATACTTTAAACTTTTATGATCAGTATAAATGTCACACCTTTCTCTATAAAGATAATGCCTCCAAATCATTAATGCAAAGATTACCGCAACTAACTCCAAATCATGATTTTGGTAATTTTGCTCAGGTATTTTCAACTATCGTGAGGCATAAGCTATCACCATATCATTTTGCATAAAAACACACCGCAATACCTTCTTGGATGCATCACTATAGATCACAAACCTTTCTCCACTACAAGGCAGTGTGAGCACAGGTGCACTGGATAACCTTCTTTTCAAATCCTTGAAATTATCTTCACATTCCTCCGTCCAAATAAACATAACTCCTTTCCGAGTCAACTTGGTGAGTGGATTAGAAAATCGTGAAAAATCTTTCACAAAACGTCGATAATATCCAGCCAAACCAAGAAAATATCATATCTCAATTACTGTTGTTGGTCTCGAACATCTTTTGATAACGTCTGTTTTTGTAGGATCCACAGATATCCCCTATTTTGATATTATGTGACCCAAAAATGAATCTTTTTAAGCCAAAATTCACACTTGGTAAATTTGGCATAAAGATTCTCTTTTCACAGGGTCTTCAATATAATTCTCAAGTGATCTTCATGTTCTTCCTTGCTCTTTGAATAGACAAGAATATCATCTATAAAGACTACCAAAAACTGATCAAGATAGTCTCTAAAGACTCTATTCATTATATCTGTTAAGATAGCAGGGGAATTAGTGAGACCAAATGGCATCACTATAAATTCATAGTGTCCATACCTTGTACGAAAAGTCGTCTTTGGTATGCCCTCCCTTTTGACCCTTAATTGATGATACCCTAAATGAAGATTAATCTTGGAAAAGTATTGAGCTCCTCGTAGTTAGTCAAATAAGTTATCAATGCGTGGGAGATGATATTTGTTCTTGATAGTGATCTTGTTAAGTTATCGATAATCAATGTAGAGTCTCATTGATCCATCATTCTTATTAACAAACAGAACAGGTGCTCCCCAAGGTGATGCACTGGGGCGTATGAATCCCTTATCAAGATTATCTTGGAGTTTCTTCTTCAATTCTTGCAACTCAATTGGGGACATTCTATAAGGTGTCTTTTAAATAGACAAATCACCCAGTACGAGTTCTATTGAAAACTCAACTTCACGATTTGGTGGAAGACTCGGAAATTCCTCCGGAAAGACATCATCAAACACCCGTAAAATGGGAATATTATTAATCATGAGTTTCTCACCAACCATTTGAGATAAATAACCCTCATTTAGTGGAATCAAGACCCATAAGATGGAACAAATTTCCACTGGAAGGTTATGTTCATCCTTGTATCAATAGACGGTCATAGTTTGATCTGGAATATGAAATGTGACTTCCCTTCTTTGGAAATTGATATGAGCTCCATATAAAGAAATACAATACATGCTAATAATCACATCAAATTCCACTATAGGAAGGATCACATGATTTACAGGAAGCACTTTCCCACAAACTTCATTCAGAGAAGAATTATAATCTTTTGATGCGACTGTTGTGCCATTAGGGGTTGTCACAGCTAACTCAATATCTAATTGTTGAGGTAATACGGTGATACCCATAGAAAATCTTCAGAAATAAAAGAGTGGGTGGATCTAGAATCAAATAAAACATTTGCTACATCATAGTGGATGGTATGTGTACCTTTCACCACATCGTTATCGTACTCCACATCAATGATAGAAATTTCATGTGACTTTCCTTTGTCTTTAGCCTTAAGATTTTGTTGATGTCAATAATCATCAACAACCCTTGGATTAGGGCATTTATTGGAATAATTCCCCATCTATTGCACTTGAAAAATTGAAGTGTAGTAGGTTCATTCTGTGTGTCCCTTCCTTTGTTTGCATCATTAGACATCTTCTTCCCATCATTGCGGCATTCAAATGCCTGATGACCTTCCTTTCCACATTTGAAACATTTACTTGCCCCTTTAAGACAACTCCCTCTATATTTATTTCCACATTTTGAGCATAAGGGAAAGCTCATCTTCTTTTCAGTGTGCTCTTTAGATTTTCCATAGAATTCCATTTTCATCTTCTTATCAAACCCATATGACTGATGGGTTACTCCAATCTCCATCTCAACTTTGAGAGCACATCGAACGATTTCCTCATAGCTATTAAAGTCCCCTATGGCTAACTCCCTTCGAAGACTTGGTTTTAAGCCACTAAAGAATCGATCGATCTTACTCTCAGGTTGGATAATAATACAAGAAGCATACCTTGCAAGTCTTGTAAAATTTTCTTCATAGGTACCAACAGATTCATCATCCTTTTGCTTCAGTTCAAGAAACTCTTTCTCCATCTTTTTTCGGAGAATAAGAGGGAAGTACTTATTGAAAAATAAGTTCATTAACTCTTCCCAGTCCATGGACTCAATTTCATCCCTTTGCCTCGTATTCTTAATAATATTCCACCATTGATCAGCACCACCTTCCAAATGATACACTGCTAAGATGAATTTATCATGTTCAGAACATTGAAGAACTGAAAATATATTTTCAGTAGTACTGATCCATTGTTCAGAAACTAATGGATCAGTAGACCCGCTGAATGAGGGTGGACGCTGCCTCATGAAAGATTCAACAGAATGTTTCTCCTTCCTTTTCTCATTGGAAAGTCATGCATGATTCATATCTTGAGAAAGCTGTGTGAGCATGGCTACAAGATTTTGCATTCCAGCTCCCATAACGTTTAGTTTCTCAGGGGGGACAATCATTGTATTGCAAGTCGCATTCCGCATTAACACGGTTCCTTCAGCTTCCAGCCATTGACTAAAACCAAGAAGAATAGTGTGAGAAACACTAATTATAATAGGAAAACCACATAATCAAGAATAAAATTTCACACTTAAGGTCTTATCCTAGGTTATTCATGGCCATTTCTAAAACACTAAGATTGTGTTCTATGCTTAGACTTATCCTTAGCTTTCTTACTAAGGCTTTCACATCCTAGTTTCCAAAGGTTGACTATACCTTTCCTCCGATACCAACTATAACGACCCATAATTTATATACATTTTTAATACTTCAAAATTGAAGAATACTTATTAAAACATATAAAAAAAACCACGAAAGGACCATATAGGTATAGTGTCTTTAGAAACTGGGAAACATAAACAACTGGTTCATAAAGCATTCACTTTGCCTCTCATTTATTTAATCATATCTAGAGTCCCTTTTTGGCATATCATACTTAATAACCTTCTTCCTGACCTGGGGAAATAAAACATACAAAAGGGTGAGCTCAAATGCTCAGTAAGGGTAAATAAAAGAAATATCTATCACATCATATACATAAGAACATAACTTTTGGAAATCCTAACCTACAAAAGAAATCATAATTTCATAACATGGGATAAATCATAGTAGTGAAATGTAATCCCAATAACCATAATATAAAACATGAAACATTGTGGCATACACACATAATCATAGAGAATCATTTCTTATTAGTCAAGACTCATGGCCAAGACTATCTTAGTGGACAAAGTCCATTTTTCAACCGAGTTCACTCCTCGTTTCAGTCCTGTTTCCCTGAACCGGTTTAACCTGCCGTTCTAGCCATGTCTATCTCATGAGATATAAAATTTTTACCCAATTCATTGGAGGGAGATATAGTTCCCACCCATATCATAATGATTCCATTCTTATGTGTGCCACAAAATCATAAATCATACATCATTGCATAACCCATGTAATAAAAATGGGATTCTTAAACAACATGACCTCATAAAACAATTCATATAAGATAAAGGAATTCATAAAAATAATTCCATCACAACATAATAAAATAAATTTAATAATAGGGATAGAAATATAACCCTATATTATATTAGATGGAAAATAATTTTGATAATACACTTGAACTCCATTATTGAGGAAAATATCCTTTCTACTTCAAAAACATTTTCCTTTCTTAACATGTCATACAATTTTATACTAAAAGTAGTTGATTAAAAATAAACTTGAAAACTTGTGAAGGATGATTCTTGGAAACAATGTTTTAAAAATACATTCATGCCGTATAAGTTAAAAAAACATTCTTCTCGTACTTTTGTCGGAAATGTCAAAAAGTATCTCGTACGAAAAACGACAAAAGATTCTTTTCATATATTTTACTAAAAACTCAACGAAGGGTAAAATTGGATTGAAACAATTGTTGGTGGATGGAAATAATATTAAATATGGAGGAAACATGGATGTGGATGATAAAATACACCCCAGTAAATTCCAAAGTATAAACAATCTCGGATAAAAATGACATTGTGATATTTTCCCTTACCTTAGGTTAGATTTTCTTCGTAAGTGTCCGAACCTCCAGTATAATGATTTAAATAATGTTTTTGACTTATTCCAGAATCATTATTATTTTTATGATATCATATATGGTCATATTCATAGCTTATTATTAGTAACATTTCATTGCTACTTGTTATTTGGGTGTTTATTACTTTTTGTTCTTATGCGTGTTATGTCGAATAAATTCTTATTCTAATTTTAAGGTTGTAGATAACTCATTTACAGAATGGTATTAGTGTAATATATATCATATTAATTCATTAAATTTATTTATATAATCATTATGCAATTAATATCATGTAGAATGAGTCGCATCACATCGTGGAGACGGTATTCCATACGTACACATGAGCGATGATATCGTTCCCATGATCATGGAATTGTATTGGAGTGTATATATACTATTTCAGAATCAATATCAATTTAAAATAATCATATATAGTCATTATTTACACCATTATACCCATCCAAGTAAGGTGGTGGTGGAAAATAGATTACACCACGGTGTGGAGACGGTATTCCGTACGTACGCACGCACGGTGATTTCATTTTCCGTAGGATGGATAGATGGTGAAATAGGGTTGTTTCATACATATAATAACATATCCTTATATGAGTTATACTGATGTTATTACTTCATAATGAAACAACTAGAGAAGAATAAGTGGAAGAAGAAATAAAGATGAAAGAATCGGTAATGGACATTACCTCTTCTTTGAAGCACTTCTTTGAGACCTCCTTTTAGGGAACTAAAATTGGTCTTTGAAGAAGACCAGGACCTCTTGGATGTCTCTAGTGAAGTGGAGAGGAGAAATTATCAGGGTTTGGATGAGCTTGAGGGCTCAAAGTGTTGTGAAGAAGAGAGGGCTGAGGTGCCCTTTTATAAGAGAGGAGAGGGGCACCTTTGGAATAACTAAAAATATTATTTTATTATAAAGTCAAATTCGGTTTTTAATAGCTCCAAATTGATTTATTGAAAATCTAAGGTGGGGATGGGTCGAAATAATCTCATCCAATAGAATTTAGACAAGTTTAGGTATCAATTTTAACCTTATCATTTAGATTTAACATTCAGTTAAATTATTTTACTTTTACCGTGTCTTCTTATGTTCTTACACTATAAGGTTAATAAACGTACTATATCAAGAAAAAATAACCCCAAGTTGTTTATTATTAATATATATAACCTTATATAAGTCATTGTGACGAACCTTAGATTTTTTGGAATAAAATAACTATTAATAATATAATATTTGTTTTAAAAACTATTTTATGTCAATTTTGACAGTATTTAGTAATTGATTTTTGTTAAAATCATAACAGAATGATTAGTTCGAAAAAAGCTAATTAAATCCATACTAACATCTCATATTAACCTATAAAATTATTATAATTTATAAAAAATCTCAAATTACATTTATTTGGTATTTATAACATCAATAAGGTCAATATTTCATTAATAAGATAATTACTGCATCATCATTGTATCATAAATGAATTAAAATAATTTATGTCTAAAAATTACAAATAAAATAAAATTATTTTGTAAATCTTTTTAGGTTTCTAATGAATATTTATAGTCGAATTTATCTTATGTATAACCCCATATTAAAAATGATTTACTTATTAAACTTTGATTTTAACTATTTTAACCCTTCTTTAAATGTCCTAATCTAATCCAAGTGGGCCTAAATGGTCATATTTTATTTCTAAGGCTGTTTTTGGTCGAATTAAACTTATCCAATAGAATTAGGAAATGTGTTAGGGTAATAATAATAACAATTTTACCCTTAATTATCCTATTTACTTTTAACTGTGGTAAAAAAAGTAAAAATCTACTATTCACCAAAAATTATTTTCATCTCATTGAACATCATTTTAGTCCTTGATATTAACCGTGTCTCTCGGATTTTCGAAATTCCACTCACAGAAGCGGTAAAATTAAGCTTTATGAAAAATTCGGTTTTTTTAACTACCACTTAGTGGTTTCACTATTCATCAAAAATTGAAAGTTTTCAGAAAAATACCAAAATTTTACTGTAGGCTAATTTCGATATTCGGAATCCAAAAATGAAGTCCATTTTGAAAAATAAAATTTATAAAATTTCAAAAAGTGGTTATTACTATTCATAATGGCTAGTTTTAATTATTTTTTAATAGCATATCATTGTTTAGTGAAACTCGGTATTGCGTACGACACAAGCTATTGAGGAAGGCTGCGATTGCGTGTAAAGCAAGACAATCTAGTGTTGTGTGTAGTGAAATATTACTTTGATGATTTGAAAACAAAATATTTCTCATAAAATTCTCGGGCGTTACAATTTAATGGTGTGTTGTTTCATGGGGCACAACTATTTTTTGGGGGAAAATATATCTGGACAATTATTTATTTGGTTATGGGGACTCTAATAGTGGAGAGGCTCATGTTGGTTTCTTTAGTTTCGGTGGGGGGGGGGGGTACCATGTAAATTCTTAGGAATGAGAGGTGAATTGAGATATTTGGACCTATTTATTCACTGGTGAAACTCAATAAACCTATTAGGGTTGATACACACTCTAGATGGTAGTATGTAAGGATCCCATTCATTGAGTTGCATCTCTGATTTCCTTTTCATTAATTTGAAATATTTTATTGTTTATATGTTTTTTGTTTCAATTGAGGGTAAATAACTCCCCATGTAATGTCCTTAGTACCTTTATTTATTTCAGTAGTTTGGGATGATAAATGACCTAAAATGAGGATATGTAGCATTTTCCTTAAAAATATAGTATGTCAATTAAAAAATTTTAAAAAATGGTATAATGTTTTTTTGGGAAATAAATTTTTAGAGCTATAAGTATTGGTATTATGTGAAGGGACCTAGTTTTTCTCTTAAAATGGAACTGTATCAATGGTTTAGAAGACATGTTTCCTTACACTTATAAAAACTAATTTATTATGTCATTACATGCCTTCAAATTGGGTTTACCATTTTTTATTTCAGTTTAAGGATGATTTTGGGTGTCTAATCATGGATTAAAAATCATTTAAACCTAGATCACCATTTTTATCTCTTAAAAAATTCCAAAATCTTCAATATCCAAAACAAAGTACACACCTTCTTTCCCATGTCAATCTGCCTTTTTGGTTTTCAATTTGAACAACACATAGGAACTCACGATATTTGAAATTATGGGATGTATAGCTCATGAAACCCTTTTAGAGGGATGTTTTTTCAATTATTATATTATATTAAACTTTTATGATATGATTTCAAATATATTACTAATATGTATATTAGATAAGTTACCCTATAAATGACTATGTTTCGATTCCTTTAATATGTGGGGGATATTTCTTAATGAGTCCATATGTATATATCAGGGGATCTTCATCTATATTGTATTAATATTTATAAAATGGTATATTCTAATGTTTTTATTCATTATAATAAATTTAAATAGTTTTATTGATATTTGGGAAGACAATTGGTGCTTTGAGGATGAGGTTATATCATTGTGAGGAATATTATTTATCCTATGTATATTAGGGATAAAAAACCCCAAAGTTATGTTTATAATTGTATTATAGTGGTATGTGAAAATGATATATATGAGGTATCTTAGCCTCCAGGTATATAGATCTATGTTTTGGATGGAATCCTATATATCTTTTTTGTGAAACAAATCAGAGTCATTGTAGTACAATTTTCCCACAACCCGCTAAAGGGTGGTGAAAATGGTTAATGATTAGGAAGATTATTATCCCATGGTTTTCCAATATAGGAATGCCTTCAAGACATAAAATTATATCAATACCCTTGTAGGGGATAAATCATTTCACTTCCCTAATTGTGTCTTACGCAGAGTGGTTTCAATGGATGGTGCATGTTCATTATGAGAATTATATGATTGATTCAAATCCCTATGAATACATGATCCATAATCATTGTGAGGAAAAAGGGATAAAAATTTGTTAGTCTCACTTCATATGGATATGAGACTTATGCACAAGGTTTACCTTAATGGGTTGTTTGATATAGATCTCAATCCATATTTTTTAATCCTACATATCCTATTTATATATGGGATTAGAGTTCCCGTAGTTCAGTTTGTTTCTCAATCCATTGATGGGTGAGGAAGAATGATGAACCCATAAGGCATTTTGGCTCCAATGGGTTTGGTGTCAAGAAAATGGATGGAATTATACTAAGGTGAATTTCTATTGGTGTTATAATCATAGGAAGTCATCATTATTATCATTTTTGGAGAGTAAAAATTGTTATCCTCGTATATTTACCCCATATTCTACAAATTATTTGTGGTGGGTGATCACATTTAGAGGAAATATAGTTAACCACGTGGTTTAGAAATACTAGGAACTTATAAAAAAATGGATTCCAATTGGAACATCGTCCTTAGGATTGTTTCTTACCAATCCTATTAGAACATAAATAAGAGATATCATTATTTTGTGTGGGGTATAGATAAATATACCTAATAGAAAAGGTCATCATATATTGTGGTGTATTCCTGAAATATCCAATGTGTATTCTTATCATGAAAATATTTCCTATCTGAAATGATGGAAATGTATGAAGTTGATTTGAATAATTGAATTAGACACATCATAGGTTTGTCTCATGAGATGGATGGGATGTCCATATAATTATTGCATGTTCTAGTTGTCTAGTCATAAGGAATATCATGTTTTTTAGTTAAAACGCCTTAGGGTCTTCCCATGATAACTGTAGGTATGTCCAAGGGTGTCATGTGATCAAGGATTACATATTGGAAGGATATCATGTGACTCAACTAACTTTTCCAGAGATATTTATATGACTTAGTATCAATGATTGGAGGATTTATGAAGACATATTTGACATATTACAAGGACTTACCTTAACTTGCGAGACATGTTAAGTGGAATTCAAAATTCAAGGGTGGCATGGATTAAGGATTGCAAAAATATTTGTGACAAATCCTTGAATTTTTACAAGATCTATCATTTTTTTTGAGGTGCATTATACCTTCACTTAAAAAATTCATATAATGTTTTGTGTAAGTATTCCATTTTCTCAGTCTTCATTTGATCTATGCCTCTGGGGTTATCAATAATTTTATTTTTTTTTCAGATTTTCATGATGACATTAACATGTATACACTCCTATTCATATAATGGTTTTCCCACTAGAATTCAATAGTTTGATCTATAAGTCAATACCATAGGTACATATTCTTTCAGAATGAACCCATTGTTTTGGCCCTAGATTTTATATAGTGGAAGACTCTTACAGTTACGTGAAATTAAAACTCTACAAGTCCACTATTTTATGATATCATGGTATTTTTCTATATATGATGTTTATTCTAAAGAGGCTGCATTTTTAGGAATCACTATCCCAAATATACACTACCTTCCAAAGTGTATATATCAATGATATGCATTGGAGTCGATGGAGGGAGTTTTTCATGAAATTGTTTACATGATCCTATCGTGGGTCATCCATGGTGTCACAAGATAAATAATGACTAAAATAATTCTCTATCTCCTTAATATTATTTGGACCCATGTCTTAATAAAAGTATTTCCCATGATCATATTGAAATGCCAAATATCATTTCAAAAATCAAGCTAACATTTTTTCCAGTCATATAGAGATCAATAATCTTAAATAAATGATTTCACATAACCATAAATATCATGTACAAGATCCTTATTGAGATAATGATAGCTTGTTAGTGACCTTTATTGTCCTCAATACATCTTTTTAGGTGGCTTTAATGATATCTATTTGTGATGTTAAAGGGTGTTCGACTGATCAATGTTGATAACATGAGGTGTCTATGCCATTTCACGTGAAAATAAAAGGTTCATCCCTTAATAGGAGTATTCAAAATCATTCACCATTTTATTTGACATTATCCATGACCTTTTTACTTTTACCATTGGTTTTATTATATGTTGTTTCTTGAATAGTATATGATATTGATATTGTGTGTAATCATTGTCACAGATAGTCACAATATTTTTATGTGATGCTTCACATGATCAATAATGTATCTCATGATGGTGTGTGATATTTGTCAAAGAAATTCCATCCACTTTCCTCTAATGCATTTTGTGATAAATTATGGATCATTCAATGGGGTGATATAATTGCTACAAATAATCCCTCTTCTTCTATAGGGAACCAATGGTGAATAAAATAATTAAATGGATGCGTCTAAATTTCATCACATGATGAAGGATACATGGCCATAATCTCACGCATGAAAAGGTAATGTTGATTACCAATGTGTTCTAGGTGGTGATTCAAATCACATATTCATACCCCATGATGATCAACATAACTATATATCTCATGAATCTTCATACTTCTTCCACTTTTATATTATAAGTATATTTTTATGATTATATGGAGTCTTTCGAGTAGCATGATTTTAAGAACTTCTCATGAAGAATCTACAAGATCACCAATGATCTTATTAATGGGTTCCATGGAATTTAAGGTGTTTTCTGATGTGATTATTATTATTAGAAACTAATATTTAACACTTCATTATTCTTTCACATGGCCTTATTTGGGTCATGTGATTATGTGTCATTTGGGAGGCTAGGTGATCTACATTATTCAACAATAATGAATTTATGTAGTCATTTTATGAAAATTCTTCATGAATTTCATAAATTCAACAGTTTTCTATTCTACTGTGTTGGGAATAAAAAAAAACCACCTAGAGTGAGGTATGAAGGGACATCGAATTCGTTTTGGGGAGATTAAATGCTCACTTGAGTCTTTAGTGCCTCTGCTGACTATGTCTCAAATGATTCTTCATCATCCTGGTGACGTTTAGTATTCCAAAAAGCATCCTATATATATATATATGTGAGAATGGGTTGGGTATTGTTTACCTGATGAACTTGAACTCCATATATCTTAATATTTTTTTGCATCACATGACTCTTTTAGAAGACCTATATGCCATATCTATATCATAATAATTATCCACATGAACTGATAATAGAACTACTTCGAGGGACAATTTCATGAGATCTCTATATGAGACAATTTTCTCTTGGAAGTTGTTCTAATTAACCACAAATCAGCCCTTGATAATATACATAATCATTGACCCATGTATTTGGCCTCATGGTTTTCCTACAAAATTTACATAATCTGCAATCATAAAAACATTGTTGACATACCACCATGTAGTTCATGTGACCATCTCTTGGTCACAGGATTTAATTTCTTATAAGATTCCATGTGGTCACAAGATAATACTAGGTCCAGGTGATTCATGAGGTGATCCATCTTTAATTTAACTCATGAGATCCATATTGAATCATGGGATCACAAATCCCTTCATGGATCATTTGAGTCACAAGTTTCTATCCAATGTATGCACCAAATTTGATAGGATCTCTTCACTCACAAGAAAAGTATATTATATTATCATACAGATGGATTATAGTCACATACATATTTTAGTGATTTTTGAAAGAGGTTCGAGATTTATTGGGGTCAAAATTTTAATCCTCATTATCAGGATTTCTCTAATATTTTAGATTTTATTGGAATTCTTCCACCTTAACATCCGGTATATCCCATGTAACATTGAATTCCATTATATGGATTTGGTATGGGGTGATGTTTCCATTCCTCCAACTGATTAAAAAAATTATATATTGGTAGATTTCATCATCCATTAACTATATCCAAATTACAATATAAAAGTATTGCGAATTGTTTATCGCAGTGAACCAAGGATTATCTCAAATGTTTGTACAATCCTCTCTGGGTATAGACAGTTGTGATATTCCCTGTCTTCCAGTTTATTTGATCTATTCAAACATACATTATAATTATTAAATAATATAAGAAGAATTTGGAGATTGAAATGGGAAATGATACCTAATGGTAATTTTTTTATGAATGGGCATGGCCATTTTGGGTCAGGGAGTTCTCCTCATATTTCTAGAGTC
The DNA here is from genome assembly GCA_963277665.1 of Viscum album. Lineage (NCBI taxonomy): Eukaryota > Viridiplantae > Streptophyta > Magnoliopsida > Santalales > Viscaceae > Viscum > Viscum album. The sequence goes on along the minus strand of OY728123.1, from coordinate 606,106,010 downwards.
AGAAAAATGGTATTCAAATTCTTGATGAATTATTGTTTTTTAATTCGTCATATACACCAAACCATAAATTCTCAAATATAGGATTATTGATTTATTTAATTATGTTAATTACTTTCATCTATCATATGGGGACATAGGGATCAACCTTTGGTATATCTACCAGATTGGTGTAATAACCTCTTTTTAGATATATGTGTCCACTTTCTTCCTGCTGTTGGTTTTTGGGACTAACCCACTCAAAATTATATATAGGAAAGGTAAATGGTTACAATAATTAAGGAGAATTTTATGAAGGGTGAAAACTTATTCTCAATCATTTCCTTTATAGACTTGATCAACAACTTCCTTTACTATATTGGGACTCTGCCAGATGATATGTAACTACACTTATGCCCTTCCCAATAGGTTCATAATATTGAAATATATTATTAGGATGTCCTTGAGGATTGATATTATGAATCATGTGGATAATGTATGATACTGGTTTTATCCATAAGACTTCAGCTACCATGATTTTTTTCCAATTTCTAGAAAGGATGCATTTTCTTAATAGTGGATGCACACTTGGGAATTTGAGTGGGAAAAATTATGATAACAACTAAATTAGAACATAGGAGGAATCCTAATATATTCATTATGATAATTTATTATAATTATTAGATTCTTAACCATATCCAGGAGGGAAAAATCCCTTATACGATCTGCACCCCCTTCCAGTTATAATTTGGCTGGATTGGAGAATACATTGGCTATTACAAATATAAACATGCTATTGGTATCCTTAATTAATTGGTCCATCCTAGGTTATTGAATATTCATGGGTTTGAGGTCATTATACATGATTATGAAGAGTTTATTTAAATATTGATCTATCCCACCCTTTTTGACACCAAGAACTCTCCCGCACTGATTAAAATAGTTTTTTATAACTACAATGGATCCATCAATTAGTGTAAATATTAAATATCTCTTTGTGATTCTGGTTATGGTGAATATATAGACAACCTAATTACAATTCAACCATATACCTTTATCATTTCACCTTCCCCACTAGAAACAATTAAATAGTTTCTCCTCTACCTGCTTCTCACATGTGTGGTGAATAAAATATTGGACTTATTTGCCAAATGTTTCTCATGATGGGGTGTGAAGACACAAGAACTGAGATTATTCCATCATCAGTTGATATACCTATCTTCCATGTCAAAAAAATTACTTTCTTGGTTGGTGTCCTACCTATGCTGTCTTGTGAATTGACTGGTCCATCATGTGTAAAACGCTAGTTCTGCTCTGAACCCCTTTTCTATTGTAACAATAGAGGTGATTCAAGAATTTGGTGAGCCCCTAAGGAAGAGTTCTAATCCAAGTGATGAATATTTAACTGGATAAATATAAGTTATTGAAGATGTTGTTACATTAATACGAGTTAACGGTAATGAATTATTTGATATGATAGAACATGAAACAAATTCTATAACTTCTTCATCACTCAACCAATATGTTTGCTGTTTATAAATTCAGAATGAATTATTGTTCTTTCTCACATACCCTACAAAAAATTTTCGTGAGAAAAATAATGACACTTGATAATCTTGTATTAGATTCATAACGTCGTCATTGAGACCCCATTGGATATGATTCTTGATAAAGAGGGATTCATTCAGTATTTATTAATGATTTGTGGGTGGAAGTCCTTGACTAACAACTATTAGATGTCATTATGCTGCAAATCATCTTGAATTGGAAGCAAATTTCTAAATGTTATAAGGACCTACATAATTTTATTTGATGAAGGTTCACTGGAAAAGTGAATAGGGGATGAATCAGAGTCACATGAGAAGAGAAATCACACATTATCCAAGCTAGGAACTCATATGGATCTCTGGACTATAGAACTAACAGAATACAAAGTGCGACTAGTTGACACGATATCCCATCTTATGGATTTTTCATCATCACTACAGACTATTCAAAATGTGTTATAAAGTTATCTTCTTTTATTAAATATTTTCTCTGTAAGGATGTTGTGTGGGAGGTATATTGAAAGACTCTTCAGAATTTAATTGATATCTCCTGCCAAATAATTTTCTACATTTGTCAATTATACGGCTATAATTTTATTATACTGTAATAAAAAATGTTTCCTTTTTATGGAACCTCAAAGTGGATCTGGAATGTAGAGATTCCAACTTTTATCTATTCATTGACTAACTATATGGACATCATATTTAATTATCCATTTTTCTATCACTCATGATGTATATGATCTTCCTTTAATTTGAATTTACATGGATAACCATCTAGATAATTTTTATATAGTACAATGTAATCCCAAATTCCTCGATTTGAATTCTTAACTCACCGAATATTTCGCTTGAGAAATCGTCATATATTCACATCAACATGCTATTTTTCATTAATATACCTAAACTTTTTTATTGAGAGATAAAGATTTAAAAAGGAAAATTATTGTAAAATATATGTCCTAGTGGGAGAATTCTATAATTTATTCATATGTCAGTACAAATAGATAGCATTGATTTATTTTTCTTCAAGATGGATAATATTTCCTAGAATCATTGTATCCTCTTAATCATATTTTCCTAAGTTTTACCAAGGATTTATATCAGGAAATATTAGTCGGTGTGGACATGGATTTTTCATATGATATACTCTTACATGTTTTCATCTTCTAATGTTTTGTGACTTTTCCATTGTATAAAAGCTTAATATTGTCTTGATCACACAGATTAAATGTCTAAGGAGTAAAGACAAAAAAAATCCCAAGATTCATTTTCTTGGATTTCAACCTGGTGATTATTGTTTTCTTATTTAATGGTATCATTATGGTATCGAAATAATCCCATTGTAGTGCTGTATTTTAACGTCTTCTAGATCAGACCATAATATGGTTTTAATATACTATTTGTACATTAATGTTATATCTGTAGTTTAAATTCATGTGGTAATGAAATATTTCTTGAAATTTGATGTCATTTGGTAAGGCCTTATTCCTTGCACTATAATTTCATAAAATATGTATATAAAATTCCAACATGTTTAATTTTTTTCCTTAAGAACATAATTGATGAAAAAATAATTTGAAAGACGTGATAGGGGTGAACCATAACACCATTTTCTTTGAGTTACACTAAAATGTTTCCAATGATCATGAGGTTTAGATATCCTCTCTGATAAAAAGGAGATACATCTAGTTGGGGGGTAATTATTACTTATGCATGTTCCCAATGGGATTAAATAAATGTTAAAGTAAATGGGATTTAGACTTTTTTCCAAGGGATATAGCCATTCTTTGAATATTGTGTTATTAGTTTGTGAAATACATGGATATATATATACACCATTATATATGGATAATGTAATGTGTAAATAACATTTCTATGAGATTGAACCGATGAGTATGGAATTAGGAATACATTCAAGGGGTGACCCAAAACACACTAGAATGATGAGTTCATGCATTGTTTTGTAGGGGATAATGTGGAACATATTTCTTTAAGTAAAATGATGAGATTATTATAGTTGTTAGGTCATAATCCCATAGGAATGATACCATATAGATTATATTCATAATAAACTAGGGTTTCCCTCCTCTATGATTCAAGGTACATGAATGATATGGATGACTAAAATTTTTAGACAATGATGTGGGGTATGGAGAAATAACTATCCATGATGGGTTCTCACACCCTATTTCAATTTATTTTTTTTATGGGAGGCTTGGGCCCTATGAAATGTGTTTTTTATAATTTTGGTGATGGATATAAAAATGTTTTACTCATAAATTCCTTCTTTGATAAAGGGTTAAAAATATGGTGGCATAATGATGAGGATTTAAAATCCAATTTAATAGTCTAGTTATGGGCATTGTAAATCATTATTTTGGAATATATATGATAACTAGAGGTGGGAAGTGATGGGTATTGGTCCACTATTTCCAATACAGGGACCCAATAATGATCCATGCTGTTAGGAAAAAAACACATGTATTTTAGGTGGGCTTTCTTAGGATCCAAGGTTATGTTTAGTGGAAATATTCCATATTACCAACTTTCTACATGGAATACGCAAGGAAAAGGAATACCAAGATCAATTGGTTTTTAATAGAAGGATATGAACTCTACAAACTAGTTATGTTATCACATAATTCAAATAAAATAATATGACTTTTGGAAAATATTATATTATATAAGGGGTTGTGCGCCCTAAAGCTACGTCTCCACTTAGTGAACATGTTATCACAATGATGAGATTTACAAAATCATTAGACTATCTTTTTCTGAGACAAATGGTTTAGAATAAATGGATTTTATTTTTATATATCACCACAATGAGCCCTATAATCTTTACACCTTGTTAATATATACGATATAATTGTCACAAACTCTATAGATGAAGTGTTTAGAGAGTATGGACATAACTTTTTCTCAGGCCTTTATTTGTAAGTTTACAGCCTGAAAATTGTTATTTATCTTTTTATATAATTTTATGCTCCCAAAAGTTTGAAAATTCAGGGATAAAGTATGTATTCATACAGATTTGATCAATGTTTATACAGTGTAATGACGTTATTCAAATGAAAAAGGTATGAGGGTAAAGTTACACAATGTGAAAATTAGGAAACCTAGGGTCAAGAGTTCTCCATCTTCCAATTGAAAAGAGATGTATTTTTTTAATCATTGATGATGGATTGTAGTTAATGATTTATGGTATTCTAAAATCATTGCAGGGATGATCAAACAAATGTATGGTGATGAGTTCTACCCCTGTGATTTCATCATCCCAATGTTCCAAAATCTCATCTCATACGGCTAATATGTATCTAGTTCGAAGGAAAAAAATCCATATATATTTCCATCAAATACAATATTAGGGATTTAGTTTCCTTACCATGGGTCGTTAAAGGTTTTCAGAATCCCTAGTCTCTCGAGATATGAAGTGAAAATTTTTGGTTGAGGGGCTTAAATGATTATAGAAGAACACATTAATCTGGTTAATTGATGATAGGGTCATATATTCATTTCATAAGTAATGATTATGGATGATGACCAATAGATTTTAATATCATTATTGTGTGTATATATATATATTTTAGTTTAACATCATGTTACATGGATGTTTTCCCTTATATTTAACATCTTTGGGCAACAATGTGGGAACTAACATGAAATTGTGCATGATAACCTCAATAACACTTTGAACTAGTGGGCAGAACATAGATGTTGGGAATGAATTTTATCCATGCATAGGATTATTGATGGATAGACTTATATTGGATCCCTTATTATATATATTTTTATCATTCATGTGAAATCTATACATAGATCTAACCAGTGCATTGTTTGAGTGATCTTTTATGAATTATCCCTCCTTAAACCATGGATTCTGAAATTTTTATGGTTTTGTTTCCCTAGAATTTCTAATATATATTTTATGGGAAGATACGATTCCTTAATTTTATACATTATGGATGTCTCTCTTCATAGGTATAATTTGTATGTCTTTGGAGGGGTGACTATCTCATAGATATTGGATCTTCATAGAATATGCATACCATGAAATTGAAGAGGAAAAGGATAAAATGTCATAATATTTCATTGGAAATGGGTTTGATTAACTCATGTTTAAAATCAAGACCATATGAATTGTAATGAATAGTTTGGTTAGGAATGTTATAAATCATAACCAATGAATAAATGAGTTAACTGGATGTGGGGAATAATGAGTATAGGTCCATCATTGGTAATAGTGGGTTTCAAAAAATTTCATTGTGGTTAGGAAAATAACTTCTTGATTTATGGTTGGAATTTCTATGGTCTAGTGGTCTATTTGGAGTAACTAGTCTGTTTTAGGTGTTTTCTATTGGAAAGTGACAGGGGATGTAATACCATTGTCTGTTATGTCCCTAAAGAATGAAATAAGTAGATGAAATGATGTGTGTCAACATAGATATCATATAAATGATGTTGGTTTCAATAGAACATAATATTCAAGAAGCGTTCGAGCATAAAAAATCAATAATTTTTTTGTATTTACCTCATTTCACTATGAAGTAATAAAACATGTGATTCATGGATACACAACCCTTTGTGGGGGTTATCTACTAAATGAAATTTCTTTATGTTTTGATGTTTATAATTATTAAACATGGAGGGGGTCATGTAGTATAATTTCATGTGACTATGACATGGTTCTTGATAATAGTTGTTCCATAGTCATGTTGAATGAGATGTGTTTCTAGGTTCCTTAGGATCACACTATCCACGCTTGGGGATACAAATAGTTGATAACTACGTAGTCTAATGAGCTATGAGATTATGGGTCATAGATGGTTCTCTACATTGGTCTCTCTCTTAGGTAGCTAAGGGTTAATTTATATATTTTAATATCTTGTAGATGAACTCTATATTTATTATTTGGTCATCACTATGTATACTGTGTTGGTAGGAATCAATATAACCTTAGTTAATTCATGAAGGTTCCATTCTTAGGTCTGACAGATAAATAAAGAGGGGTACATTTTTATTTTGCTTCTAGACCATGGGATAGATATCTGGGTGTCCCTATATATACTATGATGGAAGTAATCAAGTGACACATAGTTCATTCATATAATATTTATATGTTGGTCTACCCCATACATAGAGATGATGAAATTTCATTGTTGTGGATGGTCCATGAAAAGGAGATCCAGGTGTTAATACATATCATGTGATGGATGAATACATCCTCACAATGTTCATAAACTTAAAAATATCCACATAGGTAAGACACATAATTATATGAGAGAATTTTTACAATTATTGTTTTTAGTTAGAACATGTATTGGAGATACATGGATCATTACATATCATGTGATGGTAAGAATAATTCCATAGATAGTTCATGTATAGTTAAGTCTCTATCCTTGCCTGACCAATACGTAGAGAGGGAATTGATCCCATTGATTTCTTTATATATACCTAGTATTTTAGATATAGGTGTCACTAAGTGTCATGTAATGATATCAATCAATCAACAAATAGTTCATTAATGAGGAAATCTCCATGCAGGTCTGAAAAATATGCAGTGTGGTCTTTTTCCCATTATTTTTTAGCTAGACCATTGATTATATATTTGTGTGTTACTAAATTTCTTTTTATGGATGGAATCAATACACATGTAGTTATTAAATAGAATATTGGTGGAATACCAAAACTAAGGACGATGGACCTCATAGGTGTGTTCTGTAGTAATGTGTAATTTTTTTCATGCCATAGACATAGACCATTCATTTTAATATCATTCCATAAGGACTTATTGTGTTCATATTATATGATTTTATCCAAGACCATGCAAACCTTGAGATGTACTAAAACATACTAATCATGTTAGGATTCCCTTAATAAAACCCCTAAATCCCATTTGATATATTCGCAGCATGAGAAATATGTAATTGAAAATTGATTCTTTCACAACATAGAAGAGATTAAAAGAGAGTACATGGGAATTTTGTATTATGTAGTGCAAGGGCCAAGATATTGAATCCCAGAAACTCTAAAAAGTTTATTGGTATAATAATAAAATTGTAAAAATGTATGAGAAACATAATAGTATAACTTCCAGAGGAAAGAAAATGGTTACCCTATGTAAGAATTAATTTTTATGTCATGTGTGGATAATATTGTTGTATTTTTTGACATCCATTGAAGGGGGAAAATATATTTTGGTTGGAACCAAAATTTGAGATATGGTCGTCTCTACATTTTATATAATTAAATTAATAATTAAATTCATAGTTATTAAGGGAAAATACTCTATTTATTTATCTAAATCAGAAACAAGGACTAGGGAACTTCATTTATCCTTCACACAAATCAATCTCATGTTCAGTGAATCATCATTGAGGTAATATTGTTCATTAATTTTAATGTAATTTAGTAAGGATGTAATATTCAATGTAGATTAAGCATATTCCATTAGTATTCCATCTTTTCAATTTAATATCATATGATAATGATATATCTATTTATTATTTTAATGTAATGTGACATAGACCTCAACCTTATATTTTAACTGAACATGTCTAGGATATCTTCATTACAGATTAACATAATGATTAAAGTAAATATAATGTAGTTTAGTTTCATTCCATCAGGAAATATTAGTTAATATAACATCATGAACCCTAGATATCTCTCTTTTGGTTTTAAATAACGTGTCAGAGAAGTATAGTTAATTTTGACATCATCCAATCTAGATATACCATACATTTTAACATCCTGAATCCTGGGTGTAGGATGATTAATAGAGTCTATCAATGATATTTCTTGAAAAACCATGTATTACTGGGTGGGTATAACACATTCACCATCCATTTTTCTAATAAATATTCTCCATTAGAAGGTAACATATCTATGATAAAAATTACATCCCATTTGCGCTTCATCTTTATAGATTTAATTAAATGAATCATTGGGGTTCTGAGATCCAATATTAGTTCTCCTAGAAAGAATGATTGTTAGATAAAATATTTATTGAGGATATAAGGATATTCTTCTGATGGGATTTGGGATTGTGTAGTATGGGAAAACTTTTCTCATTTATATGTTCTGTCTCCTACAGCTGATGTTTTGTTCACACAACATCATAATGTATCCAATAGTTATATATTAAACAAATGAAGTTGGAATTCTTTGAGAAATTCAACATTGGTACCATAAAACAATGAATAAAATGTTTTTAGTTTAATAGTGTGTGTGGTGGTACAGTAGGCCGATTTACCATGGAGGATCTTGTTTTTCAAGGACATCATGACTTCTATCTTAATCATCTGCAGTATTATTGGAGAGTCTAATAGAAAGCAACAATTTTTCATTTGTCCACTACATGATAGTTGGATTAATGTTTGGACTCAATGTTGTACTCCTGGTATTTTTTATCAACAATATAGAACATAAGTTAGTGTAATTTTATGTCAATACCATGTGAGGGACTTTGAATATTGTGATGATGTTGGGATTTAAAAGGATAATGTTATTATTTTCCTCGACTTCCATGAGTGGTATTTCCATATTCCATTTAGAAAATAAGTTGGTAGTATAATTAAATGACCTAAATTTTGTGGTTTTGGCTGCGGGATATGGCCCGAAAACCTCAATTCCCAACATGATGAATGACTAGAAATATTTAGTAGTATATATGAAATATATGGATTTGATGGATGAAGTTTTCATGATAATGTAATTCCAAAAATTTTATAGTTAATTCAACATAATCTTGAATAACTGGTTTCTAGCAAGAATTAAGACTCCAAATATGGTTGGTATGTATGTTCAATAACAAATGAGCACCATATGGGACTAGATGGACTTCTCCCATGAAAAAAGTATCTATCTTTATATAATTCATATAAAGGGGATTCCATAAAATCCTCTTTTTTAGATGGGGTTTTTACTGATTTGGACCATAATAAAGTGTAGTTCAACACTCAACACAAATCATTATTTATTTCCTCTCGACCTAATGGAAGGGTCCCATTATGAAAATATTTAATACTATGCTCCGTTGAACTAAGGGTGGAAATCAGTTCATCATGATATGGGGAAATACTGACCTGATCGATATATTTCATGTTACTGAAAAGAACTAATGAGGCCATCCATTAGTGTTTGATGATTATACCGCTTCATCGTAATCAATGTTAGCTATGGAATCTAATGTCTAACATCACTCAAAAAAAATTCACCTCATGTGCATCCTCCTTTTTAAATGTTTTCAACCATTACACCATCAGTCGATGGTCTCTCTGAGGAGGCAGTTACATCTCTGGTGGTCTTTGACCTTGGTCCCTCTATGGATGCCTCCTGGGGTTATAAAAGTTTCAAGGCTTTTAATCCATCATCCTTATCCATGTGTCCTGTTTTATCCTTCAATGATTCTCTTCACAGCTCTCCCAGCTTTCCTAGCCCACGATTTTCCTATAATTGTTGTTGGATTCTCTGATCGTGGTGAAGGGACATGCATGTATGACCCTAGAAATACACGTCTCATCATTTTCATAAGATTAAAAGAATCTGAAATTGACCCTCGTAGCTAGATTATGTGTACATCATCCCCCACATATACTTTTTTAATGATTTTTGGTTTCCATGGGGCTTGCATATCTAGCTCGGATCTCCTCTCACAACCAAATGTACTTTTTTGAGGAAGAGCCTTCCGTTGTGCGGAGGAGAATTACATGAACCTAGATGAATCCTCTTTATCCATGATTTGTGTGGAACTAGACATGTCCCTCCTTATTCTGAATCAGGTTTCCCTCTACTTCAATGAATCCATAAACTGGTGTCTACCTCTCATCTTCCCCAGGGTTTTAACATTGTGTCAGCTTCAGGGTCACTCTTTACGGGTTTGCAGGTTGTCACAACAGTGTTCTTTTGATGTTAATCTTATGGTGTATCCCATCATTATTCTTATTCCCCTCCACCTAACCACATTTCCTTAGAAGATGAAAAAATGTAGTCATCTCATAATAAACCTATGTTGGATCCTGAGTCCTTCCCTATTCCAGGAGGCATCCGGCTTGTAAGTAGTAGTCTAGTTAATCTTATCAGCCCAGGAGATGAAAGCATGGCCTGTGATCCTTTCAATCCACTGAGGTCCTTTCTTTTTTTATGGGATCCCATCTACTCAATGGTGCATCTTCATGTTTTTCCAAAGGAGATGTGGTGGTTTATTTTTCCATGGCGAGTTTCTCTTCATTTCGTGACCGAGGTCCCTTCGGTATGATGTCCTTTTCTCACATCATTCTATCCATTGATTTTCTACATGGATGGGAGTAGTTTAGCTTCACACATTTTCTTATGTGTCTCCACTATATTTTCCCTTTTAGGAATCTCTCCCTCCTTCATTTGGAAGATAGTGAGTGCTCCACATATGTGGATGTGGACCCCATACCTCCCTAATCGTAGTTGTCCTTATCATCTTGATAAGATGGTATCTCATTTCAAGGGTACTCAACACATCCTCTATAACAATATCCTCCTCCAACACAATCTTATCCACATCATATTTAAACTATGAAAAAATCCCCTTATAAAATCAATTGGAAATGCTCGTCTTTTCATAATCCTTGCATTATTAAGTTCGGGCCCATATCCATGAAACTCCTCCATTATTGTATCCATTCCTCATTTGGATTTCCTGGGTATTGGGAATCTGGGTTTAAATGGAATTCATCTCAAAGAAGTTTAAGAAAAAACAATATCTCTCTCATAATGGTTCGCGAGGAAAAAAATCATCTATGATTGGAAATGTTTTCTGTAGAATGAAGATAAGTTCATTCTTGCATGTAAACAATAAAAATCATCACATTTGTATTTTCTAGAGAGTAGTAATTTCATTAAATATTAATCTATGAATTAGAGAATGCATATCAATAATGATCATGATTTATAACCATATTCTTTTATTCTTCCTTATATATGGAAGCTTCTTTGCAAAAGCTATGGAAACATTGTGGTCTGAGCCTACAACATTGGAAATAGATAATTACTAGTGGTTTATTGGAAGTGATTATAATATTGATGTAGATCTAGAAATTAATAGTGGGATGTGTGCTTTCCATATGAAGTAATGCATGGAAGTCACCAAATTATTGAATCGCACAAGTCTTTTGGGCATGGTGTACTATAGCGATCCTTACAAATGACATAAAAACCAATGAGGCGACCTTCGAACACGGTAATAGTTTGATTGACTCCTTGCTAATGAAATTGAAATTTCAACATATAAAATTTTATAGGTAACAAATATGATTCTTAATATATCTTACCATTCTCCCATTCAGTGGTCATTTTTCTCAAGTAAGTATAGGTTTTGATTACGTAGCTTCTCTTAGTGATGGATCAAAAAAGTGGATTATCAATGGGTTAGGGGTGAATCGTTGGATAAGGTCTTGTAGGGAAGAGGGTGGACCAAGCTTCATAATAAACATAGGATTGTCAATATTGATCATTAGGTGTGGATTAGTAATAATCCCCCAATGATCCAATGATATTTTTGCTGTAAGGATGGAGTTTGAGTATCATGTGTCTAGTAATCAATCTTCCTAGAATAATGTTTTTTAGAGAGATGGCTATCAAAAAGAAAACTCTCTAGGAGATGCTCCTATGTAATGAGTGCATAATGAATTATATTTTATGAACAAAATAGAGGTAGGAGGTATTCTAGAGTAATATATTTTTCTATGCATCCATTAATGAAAAATAGAATAACATCAGACCTAAAATTTATTTGGAGTATGGATCATACACGAAGGATATGGATGTGATTGGGGGAACGACGAAATCCTATATAATAAATTTACATCGAGGTCCAATAATGCACATGATGGATGGTATTCCAAGGGGTTATCAAGATAATGTGGATGATTTTCCTAACTATATCACTAATCAAGATAATTATTTCTTCAAGGAAATTCCATAGGCAAGGGAAATCAAAGAGGTAGTGTGATTCTTGAACTATATAGATCTCGTGGACCAGATGGAATTCTATGATCATTTTTTTGGGCATCTTGGGATATCATTAGTAGTTTCCTAGTGGAGTATATTCAATAATTCTTTTTAATAGGTATCATACCACATGTAGCTTGTGCTTGATGATGGTTTGTGATTGAACCCCTTGATATAAAATAATGAATCATGAATTGTACTATAGAAATTAGAGAAACATACCTGGGATTACAACCTTAGAGAGGGATGATAAAGAGGGAAAAAAATCCGGAAATAGAGTATCCACATGAGGCCCCATAGCTCACCCGCCCAAGCCCCATGCTAGAAGACATTCCTCCCCAAATTCCCCTTCTTAAAAAGTGTGCACATACCTCTCTTTCCTTCCCCTTTTATTACCCCAGCAGTTACAACCGACTGGGCCCCAGCTACCCCCCACGATTCCCACTTTCCCCTTCAGTTACATTTTGTTTCAGCTCCAGGTGGAGTCTGTTTCAGCCCAGGGGATCCTCCAACAGAATCTGTTACTTCCATGTTGTCCCCAGTGGGCCCCCTCTCTGCCGGAGCCTTCTTCCTTCTTTAATAAACCTTCTATGTCCCCTCCTTCCTCCCAATTCTAACACTCGATGCCTCTTATAGATCAGTCTTGACCTCAAGACTGAATGATGGGAATTGATTTCGTAGGGTAAAATAGTCCTCCCATGTCGCCTCCGCTGCCGGACAACCATCCCACTGGATAATGAACTCTAGTTGGGCCATGTGTTTCTGGAGGTGAAAACGGCGAGAAAGGACAACCTGGGGTTCCGGAGTATTGGAACTGTCCACCTCAAGGCCCGGTGGTAGGGTAGGGAGGACCTCTGAATTTACCACCGCTGGATTTAATTGTGATACATGAAAAATGGGATGAACTGTAGCCGAGGGAGGCAGATCCAACTGGTAAGCAACCAGCCCAACTAGGCCAAGAATAGAAAAAGGGCCATAAATTTGGGCTACCATCTTCTGGTTGATCCGATGGGCGACGGTCTGCTGATGATGGGGCCGGAGCATTAAATACACATGATCAACCACCTGAAAAGAAACGTGGCGATGGTGCCGGTCCACCTAGCGCTTCATGTAGTCCTGAGATCGAGCTAAATGCTATCTATGTTGACGTAAAGATTCATTTAGATCCTCAACGGTCGTGGCTACAACAGCTACATAGACATTACAAGGTAGGAAACTCAAAATAGAAGGAGGCGAGCAGCCATACATGACCCCAAACGGGGTAGAATCTATGGAGGCATGACAGGTAGTGTTGTAACTCCACTCTTCCCAGGAAATCCAGAAAGACCACATCTAAGGTTGGTCCACTACAAAGCATCGTAAATAGGTCTCGAGGTAGCAGTTTACCACATCTGTTTGACCGTTTGTCTGCGGGTTGTAGGCCGAGCTGAACTTCAGTGAAGTTCTATGGAGGTAGAACCATTATGTCGAGAAATTTCTCAGAAAAATTTGGTCCTGATCCCTCACGATGGAAGCTGGCACACCAAGTAGCCGAACAAATTCCCGGAGAAAACGTTCAGCAACCGTCCGAGCAGTGTAAGGATGCTTGAGGAGCAAGAGGTGAGCATATTTGGTAAGTCGGTCAACCACCACCAAAATGACCTCATACCCCCTAGATTTTGTTAGCCCCATAATAAAATCCATGGAAATGTCGGTCCACATAGTGGTGGGGATGTCCAGAGGTTGTAGGAGTCCCGCGGGTGGTAGGGTAGAATACTTATAGCGCTGGTAGATCGTACATTGTTGGAAAAATTCCATTACATACTTTCTCATTACATCCCAATAGAGGTTGGCTGCAAGATTCATTTATGTTCTATAGAAACCCGAGTGGCCTCCTTGAGGGGAAGGATGAATCTCTTTCAGGAGCTTGGGTACCCACAGGGACGAGGCAGGGATAGCCAGTCGATTCCGGTAGTATAGCATGCCCCAGGCCAGTGTGAAGCCTGGGTAGGTAGAATGACCCTCTTGTATTGCGTGGAGCACCCTGCCAAGATAGGGATATGAAGACACTCCATCATTTAGAGTCTGACTTTCTATCCAGATGGGCCTAGACTGCAGTAGATGAAGCTGGGAAAGAGGCTCCTCCTGTCGTGATAAAGCATTTGCGGTAGAAGTTTCCCAGCCCGGTTTATACTTAATCTCAAACTGATAACCCAACAACTTGGCGATCCAGTTTTTCTGATCAATGGTGGTGATGCACTGCTGTAGTAGATATTTAAGAGTCCGGTGATCAGAAAAAACTATGAAGGGTCATCCCAAAAATATGGGCGCCAATGCTAGATGGCCATAATGAGGGATACGATCTCCTATTCATATACTGATTTGGTGAGGTTCTGGTCGGAAAGAGCCCTTCTATTATATGATATTGGTCATCTGGGCTGCATGAGGATAGCTCCCACCCTGCTGCTAGAAGCATCGCATTCAAGATCAAAATCTTGAGAGAAATCCGGTAGAGACAGGACTGGTGCCTCTGTCATCAGTTTTTTCAAATGCTGGAAAGATTCTTGAGTTTCAGCAGTCCACCGAAACCCATCCTTCCGAGTTAATGTTGTGAGAGGCCAGGACACCTTGCCATACCCACAAATGAATTTTCGATAATACCTGATAAGAACAAGGAACCCGCGGACACCCTTTACATTGGATGGAGGAGGCTAGTCTATCATGACTAGTATTTTACTGGAATCCATTTCCACGCTCGAAGCATAAATTAGGTGTCCAAAATAATCCACCTCCTGCTGGCCAAAAATGCATTTTTCCTGTTAGCAAAGAATTTATGGTCATGTAAACGGTGAAGCATGACTTCCTCTTGATGCAAATGAGTTGACCAATCCCTGTTGTACAAAATAATATCATCAACAAATATCAGAACAAACTGACGAAGCGACGAGCGAAATAAATCATTCATAGTGGCTTGGAATTTGTACGGAGCTTTAGTGAGGCCAAAGGGGCATCACTAAGTATTCATAGTGGCCACTATGTGTCCGAAACGTTTTCTTCTCCACATCGGACGCCTGTATTTGAATTTGGTGATATCCCGCCTTGACGTCTAACTTAGGGAAATAGGTAGCTCCAGGGAGTTCATCGAGTAATTCCTCTACTACTGGTATGGGGAATTTGTCTGGAATCGTTACTTTATTTAAATCCCTATATTCCACACACATTATCCATAAGACATCTTTTTTTAACAAGCAACACCGGGCTAGAGTATACGCTAGATCTTGGCCTAATGATGCCTTGATTTAGCAACTCCTGCACCTGTTTCTCTATTTCATTTTTGTGAAGGTACGGGTACAGGTAATGCCTGACTGAGACTGGTTCCTGACCGGGAAGCAGGTTAATGGCATGAGCCCGATGCCGATGCACTGGCAGCCCCCTAGGGTCCAAAAAAACACACGGGAAGTGATAAATAATCATTTGTAATTCCTGGTTTCGAGCCACAGTCAAGGGTGTAACGAGGTTGATTTTCCTACCTCCAATAATTTTCCGTAGTTCGTTGTTCTATACCGAATTCTGAGACCACCGATCTAGGGAGACTTTTGTCCAGTCATTTCGATGGATTATTGATAGGGTAAATGGCCGGCCACCTACTGAAAACTTCATTACCATAGAATGCCAATTTATGCAGACATCTCCCAATGTCCTCAACCAAGAGATTCCCAGGACTAGATCCAATCCTCCAATCATCAAAACATGTGCTTCAAGGGAACACTCATAAGCCCATAGGACGATCAAGATCTTCTGGAAGTCCCCTATGGTTCATGTCCTATGACCATTTCCCAACCTTACTCCCATCATCTTGGCGGCCTCGACAGTAAGCCCCAGTATATTGACTAACCCCATGCTAATGAAATTGTGAGTAGCCCCACTGTCCAATAAAATTAGGATGGGAATTCCCCTTATACAGCCCTCTATTTTCATGGATGATATGGGCTCTTCTTGGCAGTCCTAGTCACTGTGCAAGATTCTCCAGTTCTGAAATTCCATCACCTTTCATTCAGCCTCTGGAGCTTTTGGTGCTTCTGCCACAGCTTCCAGATGATCCCCCCTCCTCTATTGGAGGTGTAAGCTCAATATTCTCTTCCTATTTGCCTAATAACAAAACCCTCATCACGGCATCAGCACATTTGTGAAGAGGATTATACGATTTTCGGCACCGGAAACATATCCCCTTCTTTCTGTGGTCCTCCCATTCCTGGTTGGACAAATACTAAATTCCATTTCCTCTTGCCAAGGTGGTTTGCTGTATTTATTTGGTGGCTCCTCCCATCAACTCCCCACCCATGCGTTCTTGTGTAGGAGAAAATCCAATTTGTTGGGTGAGTCCCGTTCTATAGGAAGGCTTCCATCCCCAGCTCCCATTTGGGCGCGTTCCTCCAACTCGGCCTGGAAGCCCATTTCCGCAGTAGAGTTCTAGCTCCACATGTTGTGACAGGAACATTACCTGCAAACGATTTTCTAGGCTGTGTATGTAAAAACAACTAAGAACATCATCCTGTAGTCCATGAAAGATGTATCTGATATACTGAGGTTCTGGCTTACGGGGAACCAAAGCTGCGAGGAACTCAAAACATTCAATGTATTCCAGCACTGACCCGTTTTGTCGGATTGCTACCAATTATTCATAAGGATTATGTATTTCTAAACCACTAAATCACTCCATTAGCTCCTCCTTAAACTGATTCCATGTTAGGTTTTCCTATACCTCCTCCAATATGGTAAACCATTGGATTCCCACCCCTTCCATACTCACTTGGGCCAGGGGAATTTTGTTGTCCTCCATTGTCTGATTAATTTGGAAAAATAGTTCTAGTTTATTGATCCATCCCCGGGGGTCTTATACATCAAACACTGGAAGTTCTACCCATCAGGATTCCACAATCAGGTTCGTCCCTTCAGTGGCTTCTACCAACACTCCTCGTGCTTCTTCTTTCAAAGTTGTTTGATCAAGAGATTCCAACAGTGTCGCTCCTGTCGCATCATATAACTCTAATGCTGATGTGTCATCCTGCCTTAGCAACTTCTCTAGTTGGCGCAGTATATCCACCATTGATTGGTGAACCACCGTCAACCTGATAATTTATTGTTTATGAGATTCCACTGTTTTGGTCAATCCCAACATGGATGACTCCAAGCGGCTCATGCGCTGGTTTGTTCCAGTTTCTACGTTATCCATCCTCTTCTCCAGTCCTTCCAGGCGATCTTGAAGTCGAGTTTCCATGAAGTGGGCCCTTACCCCCCCTAGTAGAGGAGAGGAGTTTGGATATATATCTGACAGGTCAGACCAATTTGATAGAACCCCTTGATATAAAATGGTGAAACTGGAATTGTACTATAGCAATTAGAGAAACATACCTAGGATTATAGCCTTAGAGAGGGACGATAAAAAGAGAGAAAAAATCCGCAAACAGAGTATCCACGGGAGGCCCCCTGGCTCACCCGCCCAATCCCCATTCATGAAGACTTTCCTCCCCAAATTCCCCTACTCAAAAAGTGTGTCCATACCTCTCTTTCATGCCCCTTTTATTACCACAGCAGTTACAACCTACTGGGCCCCACCTACCCCCCACGATTCCCACTTCCTCCTTCTGTTACATTCTGTTTCAGCTCTGGGTGGAGTCTGTTTCCGCCCAGGGGATCCTCCAACAGAATCTATTACTGCCACGTGGTCCCTAGTGGGCCCCCCTCTCTGGCGCAACCTTCTTCCTAATTAAATAAACCTTCCATGTCCCCTCCTTCATCCCGTTTCTAACAGTTCTCAATCATAAAACAAGGGATCCTTAATCTATCCAATATTATCGACCTGTGAGTATTTCTAAATTTCCATTAAGGTGTCTTCATGTTTTATCAATAGAATATTATCCACTCTTCTTCAATAGTGAATCACTGATGAGAATCAATTTTCAATTAATGGAAGGTATATTAAAGGGCCATTTTCTAGGGCCAATAACTTATTAGTGATCATAACCCCAATGTTTATGGATCTAACACGACACATAAGATTTACATTGATACGGATTATGAAAAACTCGATTGGGGCTTCATCATTAATGGGTTTTCATGTTTGGGATTATCTCATTGGGATTCAGACTTACTTTTCATGTGCTTTAGTTCCTCATGGATATCGATTCAATTTACGGAGAAATATTATGTCTTTTTAAGGCATGTCATGGATTGATATATGGTGATCCCATATCCCATGGAATCTTTATTATTTACCATGATGTCTTAAGAAACCTTATTAACATGAATATGGACAGGGTTCACAGAAATACCATATTTTGGTAGCTAATTCACTATTTTAATATCTCATCTTACGTTTTTGGATAGTATTTCATTTTCATAAATTCAACCACGTGATCAATTTTTGGTATCAATAAGGTTCAAGAAGATAATTTCTATTGAAGAACAAAAATATCAACCAAGGAAAAAGAAAATTTTAAACTTGAAATTGTTTATCACAAAGGAGGATCAGTCTTATGGCTACCAGACTGGATATGAATTGGGGGAGACTTCTCTTATTTATTTGGATTCTCTAATTTATTCTATAAGGGTGTGTATCCATCATTTTGATTAGATTGATAATGGAATCACCATTCATGTATAGAATTGGAAAGTTCAGTTCCTATCCTTTGGAAAAGGGATGGTCTTCATCAACAGTGTCCTTGCTTCCATCACTATTCATTCATTATTTTCCATTAAGGTCTCTAAAAGATTGATTTGGAATATTTACAATGTCATGTAGTCCATGTTATGGGATGCACAGTCAGAGGGGAAGGGTTACACTGTCTCTTGGTTAAGGATGTAGTATCCTATCTAGGAGGATGTAATTAGTGTTACAAGCATTTCCACTTCACTTCAATAAATGCATTCAAAACACACATGGGAGGTTATGGATGAATGTAAACTCTATGAAAGATTTATGGAGATGAAAAGAAGAGGATATGTGGGAAAAATGTTTAAGATATTCTCTTCCATATGGACCTTGATTCTCTTTCATGTTGAGTCTCTTCAGCCTCACTTCAGATGGATTGTTAATAGAGGGGATATTTCATTCTGTCATCACAACTCTGTTAGAAAATCTATTGTTTTTATAGGATGTCATGTCTTAAAACATTATTTTTAACAGGATTGTGAAAATCCCACCTTCACCTAATATATCATGGATGAGTAGCAGTGGATGTTTATTGAGCTTATTGATACCACCGAAGAATATGATACGTGTTTATATTCATATACTAAATAATGCGATTTATCTATGAATGAATACCGCCATGGGGTTGTATGAAAAAAATAATTGGGACTAATAGAGTGACATTCTAGGGAAGAACGAAATCTCAGTGAAGTTTGATAAACTTGTTTTGAGAATTATAAAATTTGATATACCCACTGATGATATTGTTTGGAAAATGGGAATTCACATGGATTCAAAGTTCTACTGCTACATGGAATATTAAGAAGAATGATTGGAACACCTTTTTTTAATGTCTAATGTGCACGTGCTATTTGAAACTTCGTTAGTAATTTTTTATCCTCCTCCTCCAATATTTTTTGGGATCCCCCTTTCTGAAATTCTATTTCTATGACATGATAATAGTGTGTCTTGATTGGTTGGATTGTGCTTTGGTTTTGGATAATAGATACTAGTGCATGTTGAAATTAAAGAATACAACCTGTCATGGGGGAGGATAATTCTCAGGGAAGATGTTGATCCCACATACCATGAATATGTTCTTGGATTGTTTCCACCCCTTCAAGGAGTTTCCAAAATCCTTAACTCTCAGAATGATCTTTATATCCTCCCCGCATAACACTCACACTCCAGTTTTCAGGAAATGAATCTAGGTTTGATGGAACCCTCACCCAACTTTTCCCAAATGAAATATATATGGGTCATGTTCTTTGGAAAGTATAAAATGAGGTATATTGCTGCATGACACCAAGAGCTCAGTTATCGTTTCCTTTTAAGCATACATTGTAGGGGGTACCACACTGAATCTGATGAAATGGTTATGTTCACTGGAATTCAGCATTGTAATAAAATTCACATTTATCATGAAGTAGTTTAAATAGATTCAATAGTTAATGGAAATGTGTAACAATGAAATGGTCACACCCCCTGATCAATATCTTATATAATTAGAATATTCTTTATTTACTATCATGACCAAATATAGATTATACATACTGGGAGGGAGGGTAAAAATGTTTAAAACCACCTATCCTCTGTTATGGTCCAAGGATACAACATTTTTTTCTTCCCTAGTGTGGATTCTTTGACCCCCCGAGAGATGGAAATTTTTAATTGGGGATTCTATTAGGATCTAGTAATTTAGACCTATGTATTCTCTTCTCTTCTTTTCACTCTCTTGTGTACTCTGATTTTATATTATTTAATAAATGAATAAATATTGATGATGATATTAGCCGGGATAATGGTTTCATTGGACAGTGAATATGAATGATCTTTTTTGGATTGAGAGACATGATGAAATATGGGTTCAAAATGTTACTCTATCATCAGTCCACTAGAATATCTAGTGAAAGTGGAAAATTCATCATTTTTTTGCAATAATTGTTTTTGATATATTTTACAATTGGCTCTGAATCAATTTGATATTTGGGTAGGTCATCTGCTACTATAATGAATGTTACAAGATAGAAGTGAGGTCCTGGTTTTCCCTTTCATTATTATTATAACCTTATGATAATGTGAATGAGTATAGAAACAATTGTTTTATAAGTAAGAAAATACATTCCCTAGACCAAACTGATTGAGGATTGATTTTCACATAATCTTCCCAATGGTTGTTTGGTTAGAAATTTAAAAATACATATCCACTTTTTTGGGAGTTAATGGGTTTATAAAACTTCGTCGTTATGATGTTTAGTCCCCACTAGTTTAATTTCTATGATGGTATGTTCCACATGTAAATTAGCCTAGGATAAACCTTCCATCGGCTTCTATGAAATGAAATAGATATTTATTTATTATACAATAACTACCCATCATTCCAGACACCCAGTCTGTATAGGGAGGGTAATGTTATAGTTGATTAGGTCCATACAAAAGAGTAATTCGACTTCATGTTAGTGGAGTAATGCCTCATATTTTGTACTGCATATTTGATAATGATGTACTACTTTTCAACATAATTAAACAATTTTTCTTTACCAATAATAATTTATATGAGGTAATAAAGTCTATTCCCAATCACTTCATCATTTATTCTAAAAATAAATCACTAAGTGATTATTAAATTATGGCCATATATAATATGAGTGACATTACTTACACCAAAAACATCAATACTGGTGGTAGGGGAAAGCATTTTTTGGGATATTCAAAGGCTTGTTGGTAGTCCTTTCCCTATTAGTATAAGAATCCCGTATTCATTATTTTTTTGAATGAGAAAAATTTTCCCGCAATATTATCCATGAAACATAGAATCTATGAGAGGTTACCATAGATACCCATCATTCCATTCATATTATAATGGAATGAAATTAATAGTGTTTAAATAGTATTTTCTAGGGCAACCTTGATGAAATGGTGTAATATAACAAATCCATGTAATTTTGTTGATGTTATCATAAAATGTAACTTTATCAGATTCATCTTCAAGCTGTGATTCAAAAAAATACTGATGATTTTTTTATGATCTGTGAAGTCATCACATAATAGTAAATCATTGATTACATGGTCATCGATATAACACAATTATATTTTTCAAAATAAGGTATTTAATATAGGATACATAGAAAATTGGTAGGTAGTTCCCATGATATTTAATTTAAGGGGAATATACTAATAGAAAAAGTTCATACGAGGTCCTATGAAGGCGGTGGCTTCCTCATCATTGGGAGATATCATTATTTGATTATACCCTAAATATAAATCAGTAAAGGAATGGTCTTCGAAGAATGTTTTTTATTGATCCGAGTTATATGTTTGGAAATAGTAGTTCATCATTTAGGTAATGTTGATTAAGGTCTCTTAAATCAATGCATTCCCAAATATGCTCATTCATGTACATTATAGGGATGATTTTGGATTGATATTTTGGGTATTTCACCTCCCAAAACAAGTTATATTTGATAAATTTTCTGAATTATTAATCTACATTATAAAAATGGGAGGGAAATATCTTCATATCTGCCTACATGAATCCTTGATTGTCATTGAGTATGCCTAGATAGAGTGTATCCTCAAAAAATCGATGTTCCTAGCCTCACCTACATGATCACATTGATAATGGTGGAGATTCCTTCATCAAATGCGAGAGTTGAATTCTAGAGGTCATCCTTCGATTCTCCCACATTTAATTTTTTATAATAATTTTCAGTAATGGTGAATAATCTATGTTTTTATCTTCGATTTTTGAGGTGAAGGAGACTATAGGAATTAGTGTTTTCATCCAAAACATCCATAGTCACCAATAATAGGTTCTGAATTTCATTATTTTCTTTTATACAACCATGGGGGGAAGGGAAGACTCGGAATCTCAGGTTAATTCTATTGTCTCAATCAGATTTATGGGTATCACATAATCATCCCTGAGAATTAATTAGGGATTCTGGGGTGGGGGGGGGGGTCCACAAGTGATGCAGAGCTGCAACCTCTGAAATTTCTCAACCATTGGTTGTTTCAAATCCCTTTTTTTATCAACCTTCTGTATCATATATGATATCATAATAATTGAAGGGGGAACTACAACTATTTAATAATCTTCCTTTTTAATAGATTGGTTCATTAACAATATGATGAGATATTAATGGTACAAATACCTGGATTATAAGGCAAGGACTTCTTTGAAGGATTTTATATGTGGTTTTTTATGGATAGCTATGGACATAGTGTTATATGTGAGATCCCCAAATTGATCCTAGAACATGATATTATAATGAGTTATTTTTTTTCTAATATTGTACCACTGAATGATTTTATTTATAGTAGATAAATTCCCTTCATTATATCCCAAAAATCAATTATTCTGATGTAGGATGTGGTTGATCCTAGATTCATTTTGAATTAAATCCCTTTACATGTAGACACTATCATCTTTTCCAGAAACATATAAGGGTCTGAAATGCCCCCCTATTTCTTTTTCATGTTTGTGTTATGTGACTGAGATGGATTCATGGACTTATAATTCAATAGTATCCCTTTAATAGATATTAATTTTAGAGAAATTGGTTGTGAACAACTATGGTATTTAAATGGTCTTGATATATAATTCTCTTAGTTCTTTTGAAAGGTGTAGATCATCTTGGATCGAGATTCATGGTAGAATAACTACCAAATGTTTTAAAATATTATAATTTTCATTCTAATTTATTCATTTAACAAGGTGGGAATGTCCTTATTTTGAGGCATATTAGTTGAGGTGTTTATGGTGGATGGGCCTACTTCATGAGAAGATGTATAATGTTTATTTATTGAAGGTGTCATAGGATTCTTTGAACTTCCATGTTTTTTGGATGATCATAAAACCACAACCCTTCTAGGAGACTGTGTATGATGAAATAGTTTGGATGACTATTTGAGTAAACAAGGACTCCTTCAAATTTCTATTTGAATTTATGGAGCCCTCTTCTAGGGGTATTAGATGAATATATATCCTATATTAATATTTCAAAGAGATATTGGGTTAGGTCATGCCTGAACTATCCAATGTATCATCATATCCTATGTAGTTTCTCTCTAACTTCTCATTCATGTGTAATATAATTATTATAAAAGGAATATAAGTCTTCATAAGAATTGGTTTGTTTAATTTATTAAATTAATTAATCAATATATTGTATATTCATCTGGGAAGGGTTCCATTTGGGTGGGAAGTGTGTATCCATTGAATAAAAAAAATATTTAAGAGCTATATTCTATGAATGAGATAAATATGACTCATATTCTTCTTCCTATTCCTATGTCTAGTGATTAAATCCACTGCTTGACTGTGAATTAGATGTCACCTACATCTGATATTAGATATTATTGGTTTTCGAAGATTTTATCTTAGGGGGGATTGAACTTGGTCAACAATTTTTAATGTCATACCTATATATAAATTCATTCCAGGCCCAGCAGAAACCTTTTTCACATAACCCCTTCTTCTAGTTGGTAAATTTATACATAGATCAACTAGTCTTGTGAATTTTCCAACTTCACATGTATAGAATCACCTAGGTTTTGGAGAACATCTTTAAATACAATGTAATCATAAATGTTGTGACCCATACTTCTATAGAAAGGGAAGTAGTCACGACTCTCAGTGTGGTTGAAATCGTTCTGTTTCATAGTCTATGATATCTTTAGTTAGGGTTTTCCATGGATTCCAATAAGTAATATAGTAAATTATTAATATAATGGGAGTAAAATTTATTTATATATTCTTCAATTTTTTGTGACCATAATTTCATTTTTCTTATGTTTGAGGATGATTTTATGGTTAGAGAATCAAGATGGGTGAACTGAATTATTTGGGGACTTCATGGGGAATAAATTGGCACTGCTATTGGTTTTAGGGTAACAACAGTATTCAATTTCCAAATAATTATTTTTCCTTATAATGAGGTAATGGTTTGTGATTTATATTTGGTATGCTGATTGGAATATTCTAAAAAAAGTTATAAAAAGATCTTGGTATCTACTTAGAAACATCATCATGATCAATTATTTTTTCTGCTCATCTGGAATAATGTAAGAATATATTTCCATAAATTTATATTTTGAGAGATGGATGAGGAATGAATACGTAAAAACATACACATAGTGATGAATTTAGAAATACTGTCATTTCTGATTTGTATGATGTTCACGAGGTTCCATTTTTTCCTTATCATATAGATGAATTGATAAAGGAATTAATGGTGATGGTATTCACATCATGTAATGGATCCCACTAAAATTCTTCTATACTAAATTTAAGAGCCTGGATCTTGGTTTTAGGTATGTTTTTCCTTTTTTGGATGTTTTTCAGAAATAGAGGAAAATCTAGAAAATTTCTAAGTACATGTCTTGTACTTTATAAGTACACGCCCTATACTTTGATGCAACGCCAGGCTGTGTGCTGGCCGTGTCCGGGCCACACACACGGTGTTTATGGGCGATGTGTAGGCCGCTTAAAGTGGAGTATGGAAAGGCCAAGTACACACCATTTACCCCAGATGTAGACGCTGTGTACTTTTTTTCATTAAATAGACCAGGGTCACGCATGATGGAGAAAACTAGCTTGTTCTTCAAGTTCTTCACCCGGGAGAACCCGTACGGCCCGGAAACTTCTCCAAGACCACGAGCCTTCGTCCATTCTATGAATCAACCATTGTATATTGCGTTGGAACTGCATCAATAAGATCTTCCTTCTACTAGGACAATGTTTTCCAAATCATCATCTTTCTTAAGATATCATGGTTTGAGATTTTTGTGCATTTTCGTAGATCAATTACGTTCTAAGGAGAATCAAGCCTTTTGGTTCAAGTATATCGATCTTCTAGCATCAAGGTTGGTGGTTTGTGCCTTTCTGTAGGAATTCTTTGAATATTTTTTAAAAATTCCACTAATAAACTTGAACGAGGTATTTTGTGTTTCCTGTTTTCCCCTTGTTGTTTGCCTGCTTTGCTGGATTTCTTGAGTAGAGGTCAATGCTTGTGAATAGGGTAATTTTTGCTGTGCTCTGGATGTTTTTCCATGCATGTTTTTCCTGTTAGGATTTTTGCCAGTTTCCATGCCTAGTTGTAGGATAGTGGAACTGTTGTACTGTTATGTTGTTGTGCCTTAGAAGGGTATCCAAGTAGTTCTTGAGGTTTACATGGGGCGACACACGTGATATGAATTTTTTTTACATAGGTCTGTGAGAACCTACTGTAGTGGACCATAGGGAGAATGGACATAAGTGCTTCTCTATAGTGTCTTATTAATACGATGCGAGACCATATGGGGAATTAACGTTTAGTGCTTCCTAAGAGTGTTTTTAGTTCCTCGACATGGGACATAGGGGGAATGATACATTGAGTGATTCCCCAAAGCGCCTTTAGTACGATACGAGACCACATGGGGAATTGACGGTGAGTGCTTCCTCAGAGAGTCTATTGTTTAGCAGAACTAGAGTGATGAGACTGTGTGTGTCTCCCAGAGGGTTTCTAGTACTTGTACGTTGAACCATAAGGGTTCGGCTATGAGAACTACCCAGGGGGGTTACCTGTTGTTCTACTTGTTTATCGGATGTTACTTGTGTACTTTATATGATAGACACTCTGGTTTGTAGCTACTATGTGCTTTCCTGTTTACTGATTCCGGTACCTTTACTTTCCATGTATTCACTGACTGTTAGGCACAGATCATTGGGTGATTGCCTACTGGGACCTTGTCTCACACCCTGTTTGGGCCATGCTTTTGGGCCCAAACAGACAATGTTGTTACAGGTATAGATATGGGCAAGCACCCTTCTACATTAGGTACTTGACTATCTGTGGAGTTGGAGAGCATGGGACCAAGCTATGGCTTGAGATGCTGAGGATTTTACATATTTTCTTTTTCACTTTGGTTTAGTATTGTATTTAGCATTGTGACATGTTTGGATTCTTTCCAAGACATATGTATCATGAATCATTTTATATACATGTGTGTGTGCTCCAGTTGTTTATTGTTAGTCTTCCACTGTTTATAGTTTACTCTTATATGGATGGTCATGGTTTTTTCGGTTGTCTATTTGTTTTTATTCCATTGTGTACTCTGGCAATGAGGTCATAGTTTCCCCACTATCACACCCAAGGCCCTCGCTGCTAGTCGGCAGCCTCTAGCATTTGGGGAAATGCACTTGAGGCCATGTAAAAAATCGGGAATGGGGCGCCTCTGGGTGGCTTATGGAACCGGGACGTTGCAAAGTTTTATCAAAGGGGTTTCCTTTCTCTTGATTTCCAGTTTGGAGACATTAGATAGGTATATGACGGATTCAGTACTTGGTATTAAGATGTGCTCTAGAGTAGCTAAATCGTGTACAGGAAAAAGCAAATCTACATTGCTTATTACATTTTTCTGGTTTTTCTATGTTACAGTTGATCTGATTTCACTTAGAGTGATTCACATTCATTGAGTTGTTATTGTTGTTGGTATTGTGGTTCTATTTCTATCACTACCCGATGAGATGAGGTTATGCCATCTCATGCATCGTATAGGCACTTATTAGAAATCACAGGCCATGCATTCTTGCCATGCTATCTAGGGTTCATTAGAAATTGCATGTTGTTGTGATAGATGTTGTTTAGATTATACATGCTGTTGTGACAGATTCCTTGATTGAATCCCTGCAGTTTGATAGAGTGGTTGTTTGTATTGTACCTTGCTTAAATGAATGCCAAATTTTAGTTCTTGAGGTGATATAAGCCCTCATGAGTCGGAACATGTTGGATCATTGACTTTTTCACTTGTATATGATATGTAGGAGAGGCGAAGCTTTGTTTCATGAGGAGTATGGGACCTCACGAATCGGAATATGGCACCTTCATGCGTGTTTTTTTAGTGTTTTCTGTGCTTCAGTGCAGTTTCAGAGCTACTGCCCGGAAAAACTAAGAATACACGTTGTGTAATTTATATATACATGACATGTAGTTTTTAAACCATGTAACTGACTATGTGAACAGAAACACGGTTTGTGAAAAATATCTAGTAACACGTCGTGTATCGTAGATACACACCTTATAGTAGTGAGCTGTGTACCCGGCCGTGTCACTAACAACATGGGTCAGGGAAACTCATGTAATACACACCGTGTTTTATATGAACACGATGTGTAGACTTGTTATAGGTACCCGGCCGTGTCACGAACAACACAGGGCGATGTTTTCTCCTCTTATAGAGGTCGTGTTTGATCGGAACATGCCATGTAAGGGGCAGCCATGTACCTGGCCTTGTCTCCAACAAAACGGGTCGGAAAAAAAATTCTTCAAGTACATGCCGTGTTTGTTTGGAACACTTTGTGTAGCCTCATCCATGTAACCGACCGTGTAACTAACAACACTGGTCGTTGAAACCTTGTCTACTACACGTTGTGTCCACAGGGAACATGCCATGTAGTCTTAGTTTAAGAATATCATGTGGGTTAGTCGTGCAAGGAGACGCGGGCAGGAGAATAGAGTTAAGTACACTCCTTGTCGAGTTTATACACACCGTGTATTCATGTTTTGTAAAACCTGAGTGTTTCCTTCTCCTGTTTCCATTTTGTACTCCTTTGTTCTCTATGCTTGATATTCCTTATCTAATGTATGCTTTTGATCTTTCAGAGACATTCCTCTGAGGCGTCCTTCGGTAGTACGTCAGTTGCAGGATGATGATCATACCCCATATATGGATAATCAAGTACTTCTTGCCGATCCTCCAGTCAAGCCAGCTTTTCCATCGACTGTCGTACCATTTGTAGGCAGTGAAGCACAATTTAAGGAAGGCTTTATGAGGATGATGCAATCCTTTTAGGGAGAACCGCCTCCTACAACGATAATGGTAGACTTGAAGCGAGATTTCCAAGAGCAACACCCTCCTACTTTCTCGGGGAAGGAGGACAACAGGCTTCAGAGGCATAGCTGGAAGCCATGCTGACTATCTTTGAGAATCTAGAAACGCCTCTAGAGAGGCAGGTAAAGCTTGCTAACTATATGCTACCAGACTCTGCCAAGAGGTTGTGGGACGTGATCCCACAGGCGGGTCATTATTAGGTTATATCTAGGGGGAGTTCTAGTGCATGTTTTATAACTACATTTACCTGGAGACTCTGAGGGCCGATCCCACCCGAGAGTTCACGAATCAATAGAGGGATACTCATTCTGTTATGGAGTATTTCTCTCATTTCACCAAGATACAGCATTTCACACCTATCAGAGGTGGAGATGGGATGTTCTTAGAAAGGAAGTTTGAGGATTGTCTCAGGTGGGAGATCCGCTCGCAGGTGAATATCATACAGTTGAATTCCATCACATACATCGTCAACCAGGCACTAATTACAGAGCGCAATATGAGAGACTCCAGAGCTACGAGCCAGGGCGGTTCTATTTCCAGATCTTGTATTCCTCCATTTTAAAACAGGAAGCGCTTTATAGAGTCTACGCGTGGTGATCCGAGGAGGCGAGATACATCTTCAGGTAGCCAAGTAGTATGCAACTAGTGTGGAAGGGCAGGGCAGACAAGGCCGCAATGGCAGAGAGACCCAGTGGAGTGCCGATCTTATGGAAAGATGGGTCACCTTCAGCGTTTCT
The DNA here is from genome assembly GCA_963277665.1 of Viscum album. Taxonomy (NCBI): domain Eukaryota; kingdom Viridiplantae; phylum Streptophyta; class Magnoliopsida; order Santalales; family Viscaceae; genus Viscum; species Viscum album. The sequence continues at coordinate 606,076,218 of OY728123.1, read as the reverse complement.
TCCAGGTTTTCTCACTAGTACCTGGTGACGGGGGTTCTTCCATGACTCTTCGTTTTGGAGCAGCACCACTAGTTTCTCACCTGTTGGGGAACTGGAGTTCTTCTGGCCGTTTTGGGCCGAGGTAGAGATCGAGGTTGTGGCGGTCAGTCACCAGTCTTTCAGCATCAGTAGAGTGGATAAGCTCAGAGGGGTTAGGAAATCTCATAGGGCCAGAGGGCATTCCAGACTTTTGCGGGGGAGCAGACCTATCAGGATCAGGATCCTAGATCTTCTACAGTTCTAGGTACGATCTATGTAGCCTCAAATTTATCATTAGCTCTATTTTGATAATGGTTCTATTCATAGCTTTATCTCTGTTGGTGTTTTGGATAGACTAGGGATCTATATATTTTCTTCTGATGACTTGTTAACACTAGACACACCTATGGTGACAAGGAAATCTAGTGTACGCCAGTGCAGAGAGTGACCTCTCAAGGATGCCGGGCATTGTTTCTTATGAGATCTTTATGTTCTAGAGACGACAGGATATGATGTCATTCTTAGGATGGACTGGTTGGTTCCCTTCCAGGTAGTCATCGACATTTATCTTCGTAGAGTGAGTTTCATTTCACCAGAGTATGAAACTTTTCTTCATAGAGGTGAATGGAATGTTCGAGTGAGTCAAGCAGGACTCGAGCCTCATGGGCTAGGAAGGGTTACTACTCAAATTTCTAGTCTTTATCTAGATGAACATGGGACTTCATAGTTGGAATTTCCTCCAGTGGTGGATCATTTCCGAGATTTCTTTCCAGAGGATTTATCAGGTTTGCCTTTAGAGGGTGAGGTATACTTCTCTATTGAGCTCGTCCCAAGAGAGGCACTAGTGTCCATTCCTCCCTATAGGATGGCTACACCTGAGTTGCAGATGCTCATGAAGAAGTTGGAGGAGTTGTGGGAAAAGGGTTTCATCTCACCCAGTACTTATCCTTGGGATTTTCCTATATTGTTTGTGATGAAAGCAGCTGGTACCCTTAGGATCTGTGTGGATTATTGAAAGTTGAACATATTGACGATCAAGAACCAATATCCCTTGCTGAGGATTGATAAACTTTTTTATCAGCTTCAAGGTGACCAGGTGTTTTTGAAGATCAATTTGAGGTCTGATTATCATCAGTTGTGCATTATACCATCGGATATACCTTTGACAGACTTCAAGAGAAGGTATAGTCTCAATGAGTATAAGGTTATGTCGTTGGGTCTCACGAATGCGCCCACAATTTTCATGGCACTGATGAACCGAGTGTTCCATCCTTACATGGATTCCTTCATCGTGGTATTCATGGACGATATCATGGTGTACTCTCACACTCGACATGACCATGCTACCCATATTGAGATCATTCTGAGTACACTGAGAGAGCATTGGATTTATGCTATTCTCCCAAAGTGCCACTTTTGGACGGACTAGATTCACTTCTTGGGTCATGTCATCTCATAGGAAGGAGTATCTGTGGACCCAGATAAAGTGAGAGCTGTAGTTTCATGTGACCATCTGAAGAATGTTTTTTATGTACGAAGTTTCCTATGGCTGGATAAATACTACATACGCTTTATTTAGGACTTTTCATGCCTAGCAGCCACATTGACAGTTCTAAAAAAAGGGGGAGAGGTTCTTATGGTCAGATTCTTGTCAGTCAGCCTTTCTGGACCTGAAGGGAAGGTTGACGTTAGCATTGATACTAGTATTTCCAGAGCCACATAAGATCTATACTGTTTATTGTGATTCTTTATGTATTTGGTTGGGTGATGTTCTTATGTAGGGAGATGGAGTTGTTGCATACGGGTCTCAGCAGTTGAGGCCACATGAGAGGAACTATCTGATGCATGATATGTATTTGGCAGCTGTTATTCATTCCTTGCGCTATTGGAGACATTACCTTCTAGGAGAGCACTTTTTGATTTTCACTGATCACATGAGTCTCATGTATAACTTCACCCATCATTATCTGAATCCGAGACAGCGTAGGTGGGTCGAGTATCTTCAGTCTTTTGATTTCGAGCTTGCATGTACGTCAGAAAATGGCAACATAGTGGCAGATTCATTGAGCATGAGAACTCAGTTTCAGGCAGTTCAGGAGGCCAGTAGTGACTGGAAGCTTATGGATCTTTTTTTGGAAATGCATATGGAGGTGCACGACAGATAGTGACATACTTACCTATCTTATGTAGCTGTTACTTCTACACTTCTTGATCTGGTATGGATGAGGAAGCTATCAGAATCAGATGGATTATTCCTTCAGGAGAGTGTGTTATGAGAGGACCTTCTTCCTAGATGGACAGTGGTAGAGGATGATATCTTGCGTTTCTAGGGACGCGTATGGGTGTCGGTAGACATACGTGAGGAACTAATGCGGGATTTTCATTCCTCAGTTTGGGCAGTTCATCCTAGAATCACCAAGATGTATTGGGATCTTCATCACCAATACCGGTGGCCATGTATAAAGTGAGATGTTTCTAGTTTCATCTTGAGGTGCTCTACTTGTCATCAGGTGAAGGTGAATCATCGGTTACCAGTAGACCTTTTACAGTAGTTACCCATTCCGGAGTGGAATATAAATTATGTCGCGATGGACTTCATGACCGGATTGCCAAGGTCGCCTTGATGGAACGATGATATTTGTGTTTTCATTGACAGGGTTATGAAGGTCTCTCACTTCATACCGATCAAGGAGACATTCATTTTTGATGATCTGGGATGACTATACATTCAAGATATTGTGCGTCTGCACGGAGTTCCACACTCTATTGTTTCAGATAGGGATGCGAGATTTACTTCTCAGTTCTGGAAGGGGATTCAAAGGGATTTGTGTACACATGTACTTTTGAGTATAGCATACTATCCCAAGACTGATGGACAGTCCGAGCGTATGATCTATGTGCTTGAGGATATTCTCCGAGCTTGAATTCTAGACTTTGGAAGTTCTTGGGAGAATCTTATCCCTCTTGTGGAGTTCTCCTACAACAACAGTTTTTAGGAGACTATTCAGATGGAACCTTATGATGCTTTGTATGGTAGGCTATGCCTATCGCCGTTACGGTGGATGGAGGCAGGAGAGGAAACTTTACTGGGACCTCATCTTGTTTAGGAGACCTCATAGTAGATAGAATTGATTCGGAAGAGGATAGCTACAACATAGTCTCGACAGATGTCTTATGATGATCAGCGGATAAGACCTCTGGAGTTCAGTGTCAGAGATCATTTTTTCCTGCATGTTGCACCGAGGTTGGGACACAAGAGGATTCAGAGATTTGGTAAGCATTCACCATGGTACGTCGGGCTTTTTTAGGTATTGGAGAGAGTTGGGACGGTTTCCTATCGGTTGCAGTTACCTCAAAGGTATCGGGCCATGCACGCCATCTTCCACGTCTCTCTACTCCGACGTTACTTTTCAGATCTGTCTCATGACTTTCTTCCCGAGGAGATTGATCTTGAACAATATGCATATTTTGAGGAGCATCCAATCCAGATTATTTATCGCAATACGTAGGTTCTCCATTGGCAGTCTGTTCCTCTAGTATGGGTTCTCTTGCAGCACTACGAGTACAGGAAGAGACTGAGGAGAGGGACGCCGATGTAGGATCATAGTGGCCGGAGTTGTTTGGGGTTTCTTCTTCTACACCTCATTAGAGAAATCCAAGGATGAATTTCATTAAGGGGGACGTTTTTAAGAAGCCAGATCTTCATTTCAGGTATGTTTTTACTTTTCTGATTGTTTTTGAGAAAAAGAGGAAATTCTATAAATTTTCTAAGCACACACCATGTACTTTGATGCAACGCTAGGCCGTGTGCTGGCCGTGTCCAGGCCACACACACGGTGTGTAGGGGCGATGTGGAGGCCGCTTAAAGCGGTGTACAGAAATGCAATGTACACACCGTGTACCCCATAAGTACACGCTGTGTACATTTTTTTTCATTAAATAAACCGGGGACGTGCCTGACAGACAGAACTGGCTGTTTCTTTAGGTTCTTCATCTGAGAGAACCCGTGCGGACGCGAAACTTCTCTAAGCCCCCAAACTGCTGTTCGTTCTTTGAATCAACTGATGTCGATTGCGTTGGAACCGCAACATTAATCCCTTCCTTCTCCTAGGGCCTTTTTTTTCCAATTCCTCATCTTTCTCAAGATATCGTGGGTTTATATTTTTGGGAATTTTCATAGATCTATTCCGTTTTAAGTAGAATCAAGCATTATGGTTCAAGTATATCGATCTCCTAGCATCGAGGTAGGTGGTTTGTGCCTTTCTGCAAGAAGTATTTGAATATTTTGTGCAAATTCCTCCAATACAATTGAATGGTTGTAGGGTCCTGAAATGTCTGCAAAGGAGAATAAGAATCCCCTTAATTAAAGATAGGATTCTGCCCAATTACATTTGAGGATATTGGGAAAAAATGTGAAGAAGTTGGCACAAGGAAATATGGTCCGTGGAATAGTCCAATACTAATGGTACATGGCTGGTTCCTCAAAGAGCCCCCCTCCACAGACCACTGTCGTTCATAGAACAGAGGCGGGGATCCTCCGTGACCACAAAGTTGGGTGGGCGCCAGGCTGGTCCACCGACACAAACCTCCCTATCCCTAGACCATGCCAGCAGGCCCATGCTGCATGAGATATCATTCACAGAATAGAGGCGGAACCGTGTGCGGCAATGAAGCACCCCTCGAACCAACTTGGTTTGCTGGTGAGGTGCACACCCCCGTGAGTTGTGGATTGACCAAGTCATCCAAAAACTGAGATTTCGTCCATGGGCCTCCGAAAAAGGTGCCACATGGCCATAATTGACCCCTTTTCCTCCCCTATATAAAAGGACATCAAAGGGGAGAAAAGGGGGAGCGATCTGAAAAAAATAAAGAGGAAGGACGAGTGAAAACCCACGGGGAGACGCTAGATAAATTGCTCCCAGTGGTAAAGTTCTACGACCATCTGTGGACCCCATATCGTCCACGAATCCACTCTTTCTCATAGAGGAGAAACCAAACAATGAACAACATATGGTAATTTCCTTCATGGATAGTCCCTCCATGGCCACCCCCTCCGTGGACAAACATAATTCATGAATGGAGGCGGGAACCCCTCCGTGAGCGCGAAGTTGGACGGGTGACAGACCCTTTGTAGACACCCTTCGGGAACGGCCATCCGTCACTGACCTCCATGAAAAATAGAGAGTCACACCGCAAACTTTTCAGGCCGGGTCAATAGTATTTTAAATTACACCCTTTCGCCGCCCCAATATCCATTCTATACATTTCATGAGTCGATCTACTCCTCATGACTCTCTTATTTCCCCATTACCTAGCTCATTTTTCTAGGTTCATCCAGAAAGGTCCACCCTTGCGAAAGTCCTACAACAAACTTTTCTAGGTCTCTCCTACCTAGTCTTCCTATCAATATGACGTTAAAATATATGGAAATAGTCCCTGCAACATGACATTAAACTGTGATTCCATAGTCCTCTATACATGAATCTAGACTGTAGTGTACCCTATGTTCCAATCATTGGATGTCTCTTGCTCCAAATAATAGATTCCTTATGCCCCAAGCATAAGATGCCTCATGCCATGATTACAGTAGCGTAATTTCAAGAGCGTTGGAATCTGTTCAAACATTCCATCACTCCACCCCACACTTTGCGTGTCGTTCATTAGGATCTTCATCCACTTCCATGTCTGAAGGGACCCCCTAATGGCTAGGTTCCGTGACGCATTGGCTCACCTACCATCCTGGGCCAACGCCCCCAAAAGACTTTGGGGGAGAACTTCGAGTCAGGTCCTGTGTTTCGAACATGGTCAAAAGTTGACCCACACTTGTTTGTCCCCATTTCAGGCTAACACGATGTGGATGATGTGTTTCGATCATGGTCAACAAATATCCTCCATCATCATTCCACCCTCCCCAAAATCTTAATATCAAGCATGTGATTCACACTTTTCATCTCCCATTGTTTGGACTGACTCTAACGCCGTTGGCGTTATCCCGCTAGTGCACTTGCACATATGTGTAGGCCTCAATTATATACCTCAAACCACAAATGGGTTGGGATGCCCTCATGTCCAGACATGATGAAGACACTATGGGCATCCATTTCAGAGTAAGCCCTGACCTTTTGGATGCTCCATGCGTAATCCCCATCGCACTTCCCAAAGACGCACCTTTCGCAACGTGATCGTTTGGTCCCTGCTGCCTCTTGGTTCTCACACTAAGCATGACTCAAGTGGACATAGAGTAAGCATAAACCATGAAATCTTCTCCTAGGACACCTCAGAGTGTAAGCCCCAATCCATTACCACGGGCTGCCTCAGAGTGTAAGCCCCAATCCATTACCACCGAGCATGACTCAAGAGGTTCAAGCATGATCACCATAGGACCCCCGGGTCCACATTAACATTGGTTATCTGACTCTCCCTTTCAATCTACATGGACTTTGATCTCTGTCCCCATGGCAGGGTACGTAGAAAACCTCCTTGAGGTTCATGCCCAACAACCGGTCGATCCGACTATCATCATGTCGGTTCACCGCACCAACTGTGGGTAGCCTGGAGTGTAATCCCTATACCAAACCGAACTGTGTGGATTATGATTCCTCCCATGAGGATATGTATAAAGCCCGTATCACGAGTTCGATCCAAATGGTAAATTCATTATTTGTCCCCCTGGATGATAATAAACCCCAGAGTGCCTGGTTACAAGTCTTTAAATTAGTGCCATCTCTGTGAGTCCAAACTCCTTGGGGTCATTAATCCAATGAGGGATGGAAAAACTCAGGCATAAATGATTCTGAACCCCTACGTTTAGCTGAACACTGCCATCCAAGAGTAATCCGTGGATACTATACATGGGTATAAACTAAATATTCGTGAAAATATGAATAAATCTTAAATCTATAAGAGAGTCCTACAATAGGAAATAAATCCCCCCAAAAGTTTGAGATGAGCCCGACTTCTGATCCTCTCGACCAATTTGAGTTTGTAAGCATCGCTGGTCAAACCACCCAACAAATGCCTGCCTTTGGAATGTAGGTCCACGTATTACTGTATATGGAACAGTTGTGCGTTTCTAGGTGAAAGCGGAGCACCTGATATGAGTGATTAAGAAGAACCCAATCCTCTCTAATCAACCGCCAGGTAGCGCATGTTTCTCCTCCACGACCCGGTTGTACGCTGCGAGACAATGGTGTATTGTGTGTTTCCTATTTTTCACTTGTTGTATTCCTGAATTTCTAGATTTCTTGAGTAGAGGTCAATACTTGTGAATAGGGTAATTTTTACTATGCTCTGGCTGTTTTTCCATGCATGTTTTTCCTGTTAGGCATTTTTCCTATTACCATGAAATGTTGTAAGATGGTGGAATTGTTTTACTGTTATGCTGTTGTGCCTTAGAATGATAGGAATGTAGTTCATGGGGATTACTTGGGGCGATACGCGCACTTTGAATGTTTGTTTTACACAGTCCTGTGAGAACCAAGTGTAGTGGACCATAGAGAGATGGACGTAAGGGCTTCTCCAAAGTGTCTTATTAATACGATGCGAGACCACATGGGGAATTGATGTTGAGTGCTTCCTCAGAGTGTTTGTAGTTACTTGACGTGGGCCACAAGGGGGAATGAGACATTGAGTGCTTCCCCAGAGCGCCATTAGTATGATATGAGACCATAAGGGGAATTGACGGTGAGTGCTTCCTCAGAGAGTCTATTCATTAGCTGAACTAGAGAGGTGAGACTGTGTGTTCCTCCTAGAGGGTTGCTAGTAATTGTAGGTTGAACCATAAAGGTTAGAATGTGCGAACTACCCATGGGGGTTACCTGTTGTTCTACTTGTTGATTGGCTGTTACTTGTGTACATTATATGCTAGACACTGGGGTTTTTTGTTGTTGTCTGCTTTCCTATTTACTGCCTTCTGTACCATTACATACCATTTATTCACTGACTGTTAGGCACATATATTTGGGTGATTTCCTACTGGGAACTTGTCGCACACCCTATTTGGGCCATGCTTTTGGGCACAAACAGACTATGTTTTTGCAGGTATAGATAAGGTAAATCACCATTCTACGTCAGGTACTTGACTTATTGTGGAGCTTGAGAGCATGTGACCAAGCTATGGCTTGTGATGCTGAGGAGTTTACCTGTTTTCTTTTGCACTTTGGTTTAGTACTCTATTCTGCATTATGACTTGTTTGGATGCTTTCCTAGACATATGTATCATGCATAATTTTATATACATGTGTGTGTACTCCAATTGTTTACTATTAGTCTTCCACTGTTGATCATTTACTCTTGTATGGATGGTTACAGTTTCTGCTGTTGTCTATTTTCTTTTCTTCTACTGTGTACTCTTACAATGAGGGCCTAGTTTCCCCCTATCACACCCAAGGACCTCAATGCTAGTTGGAAGCCTCTGGAATTTGGGGAAATGCGCTTGAGGCCATGTGACCAACCGGGTACGGGGTGCCTCTGGGTGGATTCCAGAACTGGGATGTTATAATAAATGTAGGATAGGAATATCAACGTATTTATAAAATATCTCATCATGGTCACCTCTAACTGATCTAGAGGGCCTATTATCATACCACATCAAGACATGAAGTGAATCAGATACTGTTATGGTTAGACTACACCATCAAAGGTTCAGAAGGTTGAATTTTTTAAATTCCGTGGGGGAACAGTCTCATCCACCCATTTGGGATACAAGTTCATCTAAAGATTCATAGGAGCAGGTTAGTTATCCATCAGTTTAAATTATATAGTAAGGGATTCAATGGAATGTATAAGTTCCAGAGTTACCACTATTTATATTTCCTCCCATCTATTAGTATTCTGGGGAGCTTGATATCGTTGGGCAACATTAACATATAGATGCTTTTCAATCAATTATTAGACAGAATCATCACGCTGGTATGGGTGAGGATGTCAATGGAATGGAGGTAATTCATGATCATATTCATCGTCCTCATTTATGTAAACCGCCTTCCTTGATATGAAACCGATATGATGCACAAATACCACTATTTTAGGTGAATTAGATATTTCTTATGTATGTGAGGAGGTATATTCATCTCTTTCGGAAGAAGATACCCAGTGGGAATGTTTGCATTTATTATCTCCCCATTGATCAGTATTTGGATTTTTTTCTCATTCTCATATTTTTCTACTCATTCCTCCAAGGAATTAATTTTGGATATTGTAGATGGTGATTGAGATATATCCACACAATTCCCTTGATACTGCTACTGTTCCTCCAAGGTGGTGGGAACACATTCTTTGAGGGTGCCAAATTATGTCTCCTCCACTGATTCTGCAAATGTGTTTCCTCATAAGGTGCTTCTAGGTCTCTATCCTCTCATGGTATGCAATCTGTTTTTCATCCCTCACTATTTTCATCTCGGTCCACATCATCTTTTTTGTTGATGGTGATGAATATCACTAAGGAATATATAGAAATGGTAGTTCTCCCATTTCTATCAAAATAATACAATATTTTTTTAACCAGTTGAATCTGGATCATTTCCCTAACTATTTTACAAATTGGACCATTTTCCTCATGACCATGATATGATTTAATTCTTTTTCTATACCTTCCTCCACAATTATTATGTTAACATTGATCTTGAGGTATTTTTCAGTGATTTTTTTAGAACGAACTAGGAATATTATAAGTTTTTTCTTTCAGAATTAGAAATATATGGGACACCATCCATATATATTCACTTCCCAACTTGGAGAAGACTATTTCCTTTCTATATGATGATAATGGTGAAAATTCAGAAAGACCTATGGGCTTGGGGACAATATTGGAAGATTGTAATCATATTTTTGAGGATTTAATGATTACATTAAATGATTTAATGGCTCCTGATATGGGAATTGATATATAAATTTCCCCATCCCAACGTTTTGTGGATGATCTTGAACATCAACAAATTTTTCTCAGACTCTCTTGGGGAATGATCAACTGAGTGATGATTATATAGAGGAAAATTACACCATCCTTCTAGGATAGGGTAAATTTGAATATAGTAATAATATTTACATGATACTATTAGGAATAAATGAATTAAAATGTGGAGGAAATAGTAAATAATCACCCTCTACTATATTCCGGGTTCGAAAGTAGATGGACACAGTGGTAGCTACTATTGTGATATGTTTGATGTGTCTCAATTGTTCCCATGTATAAGTTGGGTGAAATTATTCCACAAGACATGCATAATTTTCTACAGGATATTACATGTTTTTCCACAATTTCATCTTCCATGATTGAAATTCAATAACATTTTTTGAGCGGACCATCATAAAGGTCTGTTGGAAGCACTCCCCCCTTATTTATAATTCCCTTGCATCATTAAAGAGGTGATATTATTTTGTATTGACCAATTGGTTCATGAATTACCTAGTCCCCTGAGTTTTGCTTTGGTTATAAAATTAAAGGATACAATATCAAGGGTGTTCACCTAGTCATGAGGTGCACTAATGTGAAAAAATCTATAATTTCCCCATCCACTGATATGGATATTAGAAGAGGTTACAGTGATCCATTACCCAATTGTTGTGGTGTAATGGTAGGATGTGTGTGGTGGATTTACAATGCTTTTTTTCTAGTCTCAAGTATCTATATATGGATATTTCTTCTAGTTCCATATGAAAACATATTATTTATATGGTTTGATGGTGACCCTCATATCCTAGATATGGGAGGTATCTATCCTTTAAATACGGGTGCATTCCCCACATATATTGGTGTATGAGAGGCATGAACACATTCTCTTTCACTTATGCAATATCATATTCAGATATGGATAGGGGAATGAACATGTTTGGGAGGTTATTTCAATCTAAATATCTCAATAAACATATGTTGTCCGCCTATTCATCATATTTACATTCCTCTAATTGGTCAGACCATAATGGTCATTTCTTTGGGTTTTCTTCTGAAAATGGTGAATTAATGATTATAGTTTAGGGGTAACAATATATGGTTGAAATTTACGTCTCATGCACTACTATATATGATGGTTTATGAGTTATTACAACCTCTATATACTATGGTGCATGATAAAGTGTAGGATTTCTTTATCTGAGGGAGATATTATAATGGGGAGGTTGACCACAGTGGATATATGGAGTATATTACATATGATTTATCTCCACAACACCATGAGGAGGAATTTAAAGGTAATTATCTCCTTTTACATTGATTTCAGAGTTTAAATACACTTGAGGAATTGCAGATATTTTTCATATAGCATCAAGGTCCTTGAAATTGTGTTGGTTTGGAATTAAAGCCCCATTCTATGTTAGGGATGGAAAATGTCGAACTACCTTTTGGGACTAAGTTGGTATATTAGCATTCTCTATAAAGTTTAGTAGAATATATTGATGACCATCCTTTTTCTAAAGGAATATAAATCAATTGATGAGAAGGATACATTTTATTCTTCTGAGAGTATGTATTACCGAATGAAATTTGAGCCTATTTGGGGGTGGAATCTAGACAATTCCACTAAATCATGGTTGAAGTAGGGATATGATTAGAGTTTAGATATACATTCCCCATGAGAATATGCAAGAAAACCTTTAGAATCGAAAAAGGAATATGATAATTCTCTTATATAGCCTCTATAGGATTATGGTATATTTTTTCGTCAATGGTTGGAGGGATATTAGCCTAGAAACTATGAGCATCTAGAATATGGTGAATAGCTTCTCTCGTAGGGATATGATCCTACTCTATGTAATGTGATACTATTATTTGGTGATCACATGATAGAATGGGGATATGAGCCTATTCACGTGCATTTGGAGTATTAAACCTATCATTTTCGATTTTAATACAATATTTTCATAAGGCATGTCTTTCTCTAATTTGGAGATCCCTGTCAGAACTAGAATGTGATTTTGGTCGAATTCCTTTTCAGAATGCCACTAATAATTTTTGGTTGGATTATAATCCTATATGAAGGTATGTTCCAATCTCACATAGCGATCCCTATTCAAAACTATAATATTATCCTTTCTTGTGCCTTTGGAGTATGTCGCTGGTCTTTTTTGACAATAATATAAGTATTTATCATGTCATGGTCCACACTCACTTATTAAAACCTGTTTGTAATGTGAATATTAGTTTTTCATATTTCATTGGAGTGTGTCACGAGAATGTTTTGGTAGGAATGTGCACCTACCATGAGGAATGTGATTCTCTTACATTCTTAGTCTAGGTTGGATCAATAATATGATCCCGATAATTTGCATCATCCTTAATTAGAATGTGATAATAATACACATATATGGGTGAAAGAATGTGTGATTTCTCTAGAGTATCCACATGCTCTTAGTGATCATGGAAATTTTCCATTTTAGATTTCTGGAATGGTGTATATTCTTGTCTTTATTTATGTACCACTATCAGAATAGACCAGAATAATTATTTGTTTTTCTAAAATTTAGTGAGATTCTAAAAAATTGTGTGCATCAAATTAGGCCTTCATATTTTTAGTCTCCAAATTTTGTTGGCATTTATCTTTTATTGGCATATGGGATATAATCCCACTCATATCCTACCTCTTACATTATAATATGATGATGGGACTCATGAATGGTAGTAGTAAGTAGGATTACAAATGAAGACACGATCCAAGGGGTAGAAATATGAAGCCTCCCACTAGCTACCTCTAGAATATAATGTCATCTCTAGGTATATGAAAGAAATACGATTTTTCAAATTATTTTTAATTTCATGAAGACTCCATTGGTATCCATGCATGAGTGGTGAAAATTGAATTGTTTATGGTAGTTCTCTTAGTGGGAGACTAAGGGTAATTAGTGCGATTATGATAGTGACTATGGTTGACATGATCCATCCACAATAGATGCTCAATAAGAATTTAGTAATAGAGGTCCAATTGATCCACCTTCATTAGATACTAAATTATATACGTGAAATTATCTAGGGATAAGATCCACTAGTGAGGGAGTATGGAAATTAGGGCCACTAGTTTCACCGAATCTTTTTTTAGATTTGGTAATCTTATTGGATTTTGTGTTTAGAGACTATTATGTGAAGCATAAATGGTTAGGAACACACTTTGTCAACTCTATTTTAGAAATATTTCTTTTTCCACATAAAATGAATGGTTTTGGATGGGATAGTTTTCTCTTCAACTAGAATGGGTTGAATCTGCATAAAATATTCCCAAACGGTCAGTCAATGTAGACATGATTTTAGGTAAAGCCATTTTTATGAGTGTTTTATATGCGATCACAAAGACAAAAAGAAACATGTTTAACGACTAGTGAATCTTTTCATGTATGAAACATGTGAAGTCATATATTCATATGTACCAAAATTACCTTTTCATATTCTTGCTTAGTCCACATTCCTTTTGTGTGGACTTATCATAGTGGGAATAATCTTATTTTGCAATTACCCTAATTATATCTGACTTCAAATTGGACAGGTGATTTTTGTTTTCATAGGAAACGAAATGTGATGTATTCCAATTCATGATTATCACATCCTTTATCAATTCAAGAGTTTGAAATTAGTTTCACTTTTTTTATTATGTAGGAATGTAAAACAAAATTTCATAACAAATGGTCTACCAGACATTTTTATTATTTTTAGACACTCACATCACGATTTCCATTTTTATTTTCATATGTGACACAAAAAATAGTCGGACTCATTGTCAACCGATCATATTTTTATTTTAGAGATTCAAATTTGTTTCACAATTTTTATTTCACTCATTAACGCTTGGTGTCGCGGGTTTAATACAGGACATTCTGGATGCCTTTAATGACTCATTTAACATGTCATTACATTCCTTCACACTAGGTTTACAATTTTTCTTCCTTTTGAGTTTTATTTTGGGGGTTACACCTTTTTTAACAACGTTTTACACCCATTTCACCATTTTATCCACTTCAAAACAATTAGTGGATAACACAGACATAATAATGTATAGACTTACTTTCGAAAGGCAAGTAGTCATTTTGGTTTTCAGACCCAATTGCACATAGAAATTTACTTTTTCTGAGAAGATGGGAGGTCAGGAACCTCCCACACATTCTAGGAGAATTTATTTCTATTCATGGACACTATTAAAGATATAATATATGATAATTAATCTCATTATAATCATTATATGGGACTAGTTACCCTAATAAAATGATCGGGTGCCAAATACTTCAATTCTTAAGATAGGGTTTTATTATCATGACCATCTATTTGTATCCAAGGCACATCATCTCTTTCAAAATATTACATAGAAAATTGTGTATTCTTGTGTTTTAAATATGTATAACCTGGTACTATGGTGTTTATAGCTATCTATGATGGATATAAGTACTTTGATGATAGTATTGATCCATTATGAGGCATCCAATGTATCTAGTGTATAATAGGAATAAAAAACCACATTGTTCATTTAAACCATGTAGTTTACATCATTCATAAAGGATCTATATAAATAAAAATATGAACTAATAATGGAACTTGATCCATAGAAAGAAAGATTTGGTATGAATTTTGTGACTATAATTATATTCATCAAAGATTGATATTCCCTAAACCCCTTGTAGGGTGATGACAATTAGTTAATATAAAAAATGGATATTTACTCTACATTTACCAATATAGTAATTCCTTTAAGATTTTACATCAGGTGAATACCCCTATAGTGGGGAAATCGTATCTTGTCACTAAATGGGGCTTACACACCGATGATTCCCTTAATATAAGAAATTCATTTTTTGAATAATATAATTTTTCAAATACTTAAGCCCATGAAATCCATACATAATGTGGTAAACAAGCGAAAACATGTGATCAGTCTCACTGCATATGGATAAATTACTAATACACTATAGTGGCCCTAACTAAGTATTTGATAAGGAGTTTAGGCCATAGGAAGTTTTACTACCGATCCTGTTTATAACAATATTCAATGTTCTCATAGCATTGTTCGTTTCTCAATATTTTGATGGATGATGATGAATGATGAACCAATATGATTGTTTAGGTCCCATTGGATAGAGTATATGAGGTATATATGGAATTACGCCAAGGTGGATACCCATTGGGTTTTGGACCTAATGAAGGCATACGACATATCCACTGTGGATAGGAATCATAGTTATCTTAGTTCAGTAACCCATATCCATCTGATGAGTTGGGGTGGGTGATCACACATGGAAGAATTACTTTTATCCTAATTCTTTTTAATTATTGGGGATGCATACTAGGATAGATGACCATTGGAGATCAAACTTTCGGAAGGAACCCTTAATATCCTATTTGTATATGAATGACTGTTCACATTGATAATTTTTTTGTTATAACCTAATATTTATAATAGACATGGTGATCATATATCAGTGTGCCTGCCTGACATTCCATGAGTGTCTGTCTAACAAGGATAAAAAATCTCAAGGTTATTTTCATTATTTATGTTGATACAACATAGGTATGTCATAGGATATAGAGAGATTATTCAGAGTTCTTATCCATGGAATGGATGTCCAGTATATAGAGCTATCATATAACTCACTTGACATGTCTATGGGTCTTTACATTACCCATACAGACATTCCCAAGGATTTCATGTGATCAATGACTACTTATTAGATTGTAGTCGTGGGGCATGGATGGAATGTGTGTAGGACATCACATGAAATTGTTTACATTTCTGTAGGAAGTGTCATGAATTTTAGGACATGATTGGAAGACATTACAAGACATGAGAGACATGTTTAGTGAACTTCTCATGTCCTGTGTTACATGAATTGAGTACTCAGAAAAACATGGGTGACATGTTCAACCACAATCTCATGATCCAGAATGGTAACACAAAGAAAATGGTTCCATCACATGAAAAATAATTTTATCTATCATCCACAATCCTTCAATATTTCTCTATAATTATTGCATATGTGCATAAATTTTGATTAGGAATTATCATGTTAGGGTTTAACATAATCATATCGACATGTGGAAAATAAATTTTATAATATTTCAAGACTATAATAAGTACTTATAAAGATCATTATGATTATTAGAAAAAGTATACATTTGTGTCACTTTATTCTTTATGTCACTACCTATATTTTACATGATGGAAGTCGCATGCAACTTCATGATATTCCACATTGAGAAATTTGACCATCTACACTCTAATGGGTGTAGTCATCATACTGTGTTTATTCTGAGGGGGGTGGGGGATTAATAGGCCTTATTTCCCCAGTGATAAGCTATATTTAATGGTTCATATATCACATATATGTGACCAAGTCTATGGATTGAGTTTTTCATCACGATCATTGTATGATTCCTCTGCGATTTTTCTGTGGTATCACATGTTAAACAATGACCACAAAAATGCCTTATCAACTCCATATTTATTGATCTAATTGTTTATCAACTGAATTTTTCATATAAATATTTAATTTTCATGTATCCATTGTAAGATCAAGATGAGATATCAGATAGTCTTTTCTACATTGATATGCCTAAAAATGTCTTCCACATTATCATAGAAGAATGATATAGGATCCTTTGTGAGATCTTGATGGTTTGAAAAAGGAATTTCATGAGATTTAGAATGATATATAGGGTCCTCCCAGGAAATTATTCTTTCATGTAAATGTGTATCCGTGTGATCTGTAGTGATCACCTGAGGATCGTAGCCCTGTTCAGATGAAAATCAATGTATACTCTATTCATGAGATGATTCCTCATTTTAACCATTTTATCCACTATTCTTCAATACATCAATAATTTTCCCATTGTTATTATATTAGGGAATACCATAATTAGTAGTGGGTATTTTAATGTCACAAGATCATTTTAATGGACAAACACTATGTAAATCTATCATTCCTCTCCTGATTAATAATCGATCTTGAGTTGATGTGTGATCATGGTAAGGGAAAACACCTTTGCTTTCCTGTGATGTGTCACATGGTCAACATTTTAACCTAGTATCGTGTTCGATAATTGTTATAGACGATCCCTCCACTTTCCTATGGTATAGTGGTCAAATCATATAGTATAGTGGATGTTTCTAAATTCCATCAATGAGGAAGGTGATACGCCCATATTATCATGATTGAAAAGGTTGAAATGATTTTATAGGGATCCATGAGGTCATGAAAATCACATAAGCATGTAGCATGAATGTCAATGTTTCTCAATATTGCATAAAGAATCTGTCATTTTCTCTATTTATTTTATATGTGGATTTGGTTGATTTTATAGAACCTGTCAAGTAGAATTATTGGAGGGACTTTTCAGACTGCCTCCTCACGATCACCAGCACTCATCTGGATGCCTTTGCGAGAATATGTGGGGTTTTTAGATGGGTTTCACATGATCAAAAAAAATCTTTTAAAACCCATGATCCATTAAAATGATATTACTAGGGTCATGTGATCATGGTTCCTTCATGATGTTACATAATCCACCTGATTCCACTGCATGGACTTCATGTAGTCATGATGCTCCTTCCTTGGTATTATGGGTGAAATAATACCAACACTTTTAGTATTTATTCAATGTTACAATTTGTTATTATCAGTTGGGGGTCATTAACACCTAGTTTGAATTTAATGTGTCTTTTATATTCAAACATAAACATAGGTGTTTGTAGGAGTAGATCATTGCTGTGGTGGGATTCAGTGTATATAAAAATTTCTGTTAAAAACGGGTTATTTAAAATAACATGACCCTATTAATATAAGATCCAAACCAGTTTGCAGTGAATTTATATATGTACTAAAAGTTCAATTAACTTCTATGAAGATTGATTAGTTCTCTATTTTACCAATCTAATGATTAGTCAAACTTTTGAATCTAAAATACTGATTCCAAAGTGTTATAAACACTTGATAAAATAAATATCAAAGTTCCTTTTGTCCTAATTTGAAACAATAAACTTCATATTTACAACACAAGACAAAATGCATAGTGGATAAAACAAGAAGTTTACTCTCATGATGAGTCTTAGTACTCTCCAGTTGGTTATCACCTTCAACCAACCTTTTTATATTATAAATTTTTTGATCCACACCCGGAATCAGGGTTTACTACAACAAAGAGGGATTTCTAGGTCTTACTTGACCTCTTGCATAGTTATTCATGGGAAAAATATAAAATAGATCCCACAGGATCTCTTCCAATGTTCTATGTGGGTTCATGATTATAAAGGGATTGAGTGTGAGGATATATTATTAAACTCCAGTTATCTTAATGTCAAAATGTGTATGAAACAAACAAATTCACAGACACATCAAAAAGAAAACACCTATACACAATAGAGTTATAAAAGAAGAATAGAGTTTAGAAATCTTTGTGTGTTGTGGAGTAAAGCTCTGGACTCAATGGGTGTAACAAAAATGATATTTGATTTATCTTATGGTTGTTAGCTCCAAAACGGAGTATTGAAGTCTCTATAATCTATCTTCTAGGTGTTAAAAGTTCAGCTCTTCAATTTGAGGATGTTCAACAAGCTTCAACATGATGCATCTTGTAATATTAATCTTCTTGTATACTCGGGCTTTGAGTTCTTGAATTTGAAAAATCTTCCACATTCTCCCAGCCAACCATTTGTTGTTCTAGTGGGTTCCCAAACTCTCTTTTTAGGTTAATCTTGTAATCATTTTGTACTTCAAGTTCCATTATGCATAAAGATCTCCCCATGCTCATGTATCTTATAAAGTCTTTGGATAGTCCTACAGTCAACATTAAATAATTTCTGAAACATTAATTTGTCTAAATATGATCAATAGAAATAAATTTGAATTAATAAATTTGAAACAGTTATTTAGAACTATTGGTGAGTCATAAGTATAAGTATGTCATCATCAGTGAGTCATCATCAGTATTTCATCATCACTGTGTCATCTTCAGTCTGTCATCATCGGTGTGTCATCTTCAATATGTCATCATCGGTTTGTCACCATCGGTGTTTCATCTTCTTTGTGTCATCATTAGTGTGTATTCTTCGGTGTTTAATCTTTTGTGTGCCATATTTGGTGTGTCAAACATTGGTGTGTCGATCATCGGTGTGTTGAACATCGGTGTGTCAAACACCGGTTTGTCGAACATCGGTCTGTTGTATATCGTTGTGTCGAACATCAGTGGTTTGAATATCAGTGTGTCGAACATCGGTGCCACTAACTCTAAAAAGCTTATGAAGTGTCTGTATTACACATAACATAGCTAGATTAAGAGACATCAAAAAATACATGTAAAAATACACTTATACACATATTGATTCATAAATATAGGTAATTGACTTATTTATGTATATTGCAATGTATTGCATAATAGATTTACTTAAAGATATTAAATGGCATGAAATAATAGAATCTATATATTAACATTAATTGTGAATATAAAAACTATTATATCCTAAAGGGTCCAATAATATCTGTTGTTTTGATAATAAAAAATTATGGCATTCATGTAAATATAAGGAATAATAATAACTGGACTTAGCATAATCATCACTAATTTTGATTATTCAATATAACTAAAGCCATACATTGTGTGAGTTTTTAAAAAAATTCTCCTCCTTAGTAAATGGATTATAATGAGGACATGCCATTTGTCCTATTACAGAATTTCTCCCCCTTAGATGAATAATGTATACCTCTTGTTTATCCTCCTTATGTAGTTAAGAAAAAAATAAAAGAAATAAGATATATATATATATATATAGAATAAAAAAAGGGCTCTATAAAGAATAAAGATATTACAGTCAATAAGAAGAGATAAATTCATATCCAAGATACAATCCATCCCTAAGGGTTTGTATTCTAAAGGGATTTGCCTTTATGAAAAAGATCTGGAGTAGAAGGAGAAGATTTAGGAGTGGTACAGAGAAGAGGTGGTCTGAAGATAACACCAGGAAGGACAACAACTGTAGGGACATTAGCTACAATTCTAGGCCATCTCTTTGACAACACGTGACTAGAGATTACTTTGTAACGACTAGTCAAATATGGGAAAGAGCTAGAGAGACAATCATTGGAGCAGGAGGCCAAGAGGGAGTACCAATGGAAGAAGAAAGAGGGACCAAAATTTCTTCATCCTAGACAATCAGATATTGCTTAAGTATATTGATGAAATCATTACTGATTTCACCACCATATTTCATATCTTTTTCAATTTTATCCTTATTCTCCAAGAATTTATTCATAAAAGGGTAATCTCCTTTTATTGAGTAACTTGCTTCTTGAACGCTTCTGTGACTGGAGGTATTCTAAGATTTTTTTCAAGAATCATGTAGCTATTTATCAGATCATACTTGGTATAAATCATTGTAATGTACTTATCCTCTTTCCCCCTAATCTCATTCGGAGCTGTAGAGGCTTCATTTGTGGACTGCCTAACCATATTGTACACAAGGTCTGTATTTTTGTGTGCCTTTTCCAGAGTTTCTCTATTTGAAATACTCTAATGATTTGAGTGGTCCACTCTCATCACAATCATGAGATATTACAAATCATCAACATACCATTATCCACTCCTAGAGCTAGAAGGTCTAGTAATTATTTTTCCAAGACCCTCATTCAATTTATCCAGATATACACTTAGTGGATGAGTGAGCATGAATTTAAGAGCTACCAATACTCCACTAAAGGAGGTCATAGAATCATATGTTTGAGAATTTAAATCATTTCACATCTTCCTTACTTATTCTCTATTCAACGAATTATGTCGAATGATTGTTTCTGTTTTAGTAATTAGATTATTTTGAATCTATGGGGTCACCATCCTTGAAATCATTGTTGCATCAACATCTAAAATACCTATTTAAGTGGAGGATTCACTTATACATCCATATGAGGATTTCAATGAATCACATAAATCATTATTGGATTTCTCCAAATCATTTATAGTGACATAGTCACTAGGAACTATCTGTGATACTGTCTCTACTACAGAATATGTAACTGTTGGAGCATGTTCTGATTCATCAAGGGCTTGTGGAGAAGGAGGAGAAGAAACCCTCTCTTCATCTGAGACATATTCCAACACAAAAATAATGTATACTAGATCATTATTCCATTATTGAGTACATGTCCCATCTCGTGGTTGGATAGTGTAAATCCAGATCCTTCTTTCTCAACACTCATGAATAACATCATCTTCATCAACTTATTTATCCTATCCTATAGCCATAATGACATTTCTGGGTACTGAAATCAACTGATCATGAGGTTCTACATGTGCTCCACCCACTTCAACATCTCTTGAAACTTTTTCAATTTGAGGCACATGATCCTCAGCTTCTTCTCCCAATCCACCAACATAAAGTTCATTTTATTACTAAATGATTTCTTGATTGATTGCATTAGGATGGGGTGATCTATCCTCAGGATGGGCATCTCTCTGATCAACATCTTCCTATTCAATAGGATCAACACAATTACCAGCTCCATGTATAGATTCCTCACTGGATTTATAAACTACTTATTGTCCCAATTTTAAAGAATCACATACATGCTCACCAATTCCTCCTCCATAATCATCATCATCAGACTCCTTATCTGATTTACTCACATATCCTTCTGTTTCGGTAACCTCAGTCTATTCCTCATCCTCATCACCTAACAATTATTATCCAGAGGGTAAGTCCAAAGGTGTACTAGCTGGTACATATGACATATCTTTGTGAATTTCAGCAATATAAGGATCACACAAGACATTGAAAGGAGATCCTTCTTCCCAAGGAACTTCAGTTTCAGCTTCCTCATCAAAATAAACATGTTTCTCTCCAGGTGTGGGATCGAGATCAACATGATCCTTTAGTCTTGTTGGATGGTCAATTGGATTGAAATACTCACCCATAATCTCCTAACCACCTACCTAGAATTTCATTCATGGGTTCCATCAGATATTATTCTTTTTAAAAATATCTTTTTCAAGTTAGAAATCACTACATTCACTTATCACCTCATCTCCATTTTCTAAACAACCTATTTTCTTTAACATGGTAGAGATCATCATGGGATAGTATAAAAAAGTTTCCTGCATGGATGGATTTATCAAATTAGATACATGCACGATTAGATACCTAAACATGTTCACTTTTATCCCATAATTAAGTAGATAGATCTAGAATACATCCGAATACTTCATAGAAGAGAAATCTCCATTTCTTGGGATGATTTGATGTTGGATAAACATAAAAAGTAATCTTATATCTCTATCAAATTCACTTTTCGTGGTCCTCATGGATTATCCATTGCCAGTCAGCTCCTTCAGAGAATCTTTATAAAAGAAAAATTAGAGAAAGTTGGATTATTACAAGGATAATTAGCAA
This sequence comes from Viscum album, assembly GCA_963277665.1. Classification (NCBI taxonomy): domain Eukaryota; kingdom Viridiplantae; phylum Streptophyta; class Magnoliopsida; order Santalales; family Viscaceae; genus Viscum; species Viscum album. Next base: position 606,053,857 of record OY728123.1, on the reverse strand, counting down.
AGTCACCTTCATGAGGTATCCCAGAAAAATAATCCCCTTCCTTAGATTAAAAATCTATTTCCTTTCCATTTACCAATGACATCATCTTAGCTTCATTATCTTATTGAAGGGATATCTTAAAATTTCTATAAGATTCATGTACTATTTGGGGATAATAAGGCCTTCCATTAATAGAAAACTAAATTTGCCACCCTTGAGATTCTAGCACTCCCAATAAAAACGACTTTCTTGATAGAAGCCACCATGCAGATACTTCTTTCTTAGCTGTAACCACGCGCCTTTCCATGCTTGGTTTTTGAGTCCCACTAGAATCACCTTTATGATTCTTAGAAGATAAATATTTTTCCCTCTTCCATGGCATGCTTTGTCCTTACCCTTTTAGGGTTTCATATTCTAAAGGAGTTGAGAGGTCGATGGTCGAGAGATAGAGTGACAAAGGGTAGAAGGCTTTACGGTTGTGAGAAGGTAAAAGGTTGGTATGGATCGAACATAGTATATCATTAAGGGATTTTAAATCATAAAGTATAAAATTTAAATGTGGAAAAAATAATACCAAAACAATATCATTTTATTTAAAACATACCAAATTACAAATGAAACCTTAAATACATCGGTGTTATTGAATTGGTTTCACATGATTGGTTTCAGATATTAGTTTCACAAGATCAGTTTTAGGGACCAATTTCACAAGATCGGATTCAAGGATCAGATTCATAAGATCAGTTTCACAAGATAGGTTTCAGGGATCAGTTTCAGAAGATTAGTTTCTTAGATTGATTTTAGATGATCGGTTTCAAGGATATGTTTCACAAGACCATTTTCATGGATTGGTTTCAGAAGATCAATTTCCTGGATCAGTTTCACAAGATTTATTTCAAGGATCTATTTCACATCATCAGTTACATGGATCAGTTTTACAAGACCATTTTCAAGGATCGGTTTCACCATATTGATTTCAGGGATTAGTTTCACAATATCAGTTTCACGGATCGGTTTCAGAAGATCTGTTTCAAGGATCAGTTTCAGAAGATCAGTTTTAGGGATCAGTTTCACAAGATCAGTTTCAGGGATCAGTTTCACAAGATCGGTTTCAAGGATAATCTTCAGAAGATCGGTTTCAAGGATCAGTTTCATAAGATTGGTTTCATGGATTGGTTTCACAAGATCAGTTTCTGGGATCAATTTCACAAGATCATTTTCATGGATTGGTTTCACAAGATCATTTTCAAGGATCAGTTTCACAAGATCATAGAGACTTATCATTTCAGGTTTATGTATGATGTAGTTCATTCTCTTAGTTTTTAGTGGTTTAGTTAATATAGCAGCAAGCTGATGCTCAGTCCCAATAAATTCATGAGTTATATCACCCCTTTGTAATTATCTCTTGAAAATTTATGTCTTACATAAATATTAATTATTCTAGAATGTGAAATTTTATTCATAGATATGTTAATAGAACTTTTTTTGTCACAGTTTATGGGGATATGTATGAATTGAAATCAATAGTCTAATAAGGTGTGTTTCAACCCCAAAACTTGTGCACAATAACTTTCAGCAGTAATGTATTCTACATCAGCAATTGATAATGCAACTAAATTTTTGGTTTTTACTACACCCTGATATTAGTGTCATTCCCAAAAATTTTCATGTTCTAGAGGTACTCTTTTTATCTAACTTACATCCACAAAACCAGCATCTAAATAGCAAACTAAATCAAAGGGTTCTGTTAGGGTAGAACAACCCTAAATTTTTTGTATACTTGAGGAATTAAAAAATACTTTTAACACCATTTAAATGTTACTCATTTGGGTTTTCTTGAGATCTTTCACACATACACACACTGAACATAATATCTAGCCTACTAGTAGTTATGTACAGAAAACTCCCAATTATTACTCTATAAGTAGTTTGATCAACTGGTTTTCAATAATCATCAAGATCCAAATTACTTGTATAACTCAAAGGAGTTTCACTACACTTAATACTATCAAAGCCATCTCTTTTAAAAATATCTTTTGTTCACTAACATTGGTTTAATATAATACCTTTTTTATTATGAAATATTTGATATCCAAGAATGTGTTTATGTTCACCTGTTAAACTCATTTCAATCTAGATTTTCATTATTTTTTAAAAATAATTACATAAAGGATTTTTAGTAGATCCAAAGATAATATCATATCAATATATATGGGTTATTAAAACATATTTGTAAATTATTTTTATATATAAAGTAGTATCTTCATGTCATTTTTAATGCATTTGGAAATAAGAAAATTACACAACCGTTCATTACTTTCTATTCGGTCAAGTTTCAAACTATATAATGATTTAGATAATCTGAATATAGGATTTTGAATTTGTGGATTTGTAAATCCTAGGGGTTGTTCAACAAAAATATCCTCAATTATATATCCATTTATGAATTCACTTTTGAAATCCATTTGATAATGTTTAAAATCCCAGTGCGCTTCACAGGAAAGTGAGATCCTAACTGCTTCACGTCTAGATACTTGTGAAAAGGTCTCTTGATAATCAATTCCATCTTCTTGATTATATCTCTGTGAAACTAGTCTGGCTTTGTTTCTATGTATATATATATCTTTATCAACTATATTTCTGAATACCCATTTGGTTACTATGTTCAATGTATCCTATAGTCTATCTACAAGTTTCCAATCTTTATTTCTTTCAAACTGATTAAGTTTTAAATGCATAAAAATGACACAAAATTCATCTATGATCGCATCATTGATATTTTTAGGTTCAATATGTGACAAGAAGTCTTGATTTTCAACATGGTTTCTCAATGAAGATCACATTTTTGTTCCTATATCTAAATCTCCACCCACAACATATATATCGGGTGATTCATAAGGGTCCCAGTTGGTCTAGAGAAGGTTGGAATTGATTTTTCAGGTTGGTCAGGTTGATCTGGTTCACTATGATTAGGATCTATAGAATTTCTAGAAATGGATGTTTTCATAGATAGCTTCATAAGATGATTTGAGGTTTTATCCTTAATTTCCAGATTGGACATATCCTCTTCAATATTTTCAAGTGAGGTATTGGGACCACTTATATCTTCTTCATAAAACAAGATATGTACATATTCCTCCACACATTTGGTTTTCTTATTAAAGAATCCATACAATTTTCTTGATTTAAAATATCAAAGAAAGACTCCTTCACCACTTTTGAAGGAAAATTTATCTAAATTTTCTCTAGTGTTTATAATTTTATCATTACATCCAAAAACATTAAAATAACCTACTTTGGGTTTCCTATTATTCCAAAACTCATAAAGAGTTTTCTTAAGTATGGATCTAATTTAGACTATGTTTATTATGTAACAAGTTGAATTAAAATCTTCATCCCAATAATAAATTGGTTGGTCTTATTCATTAAGCATAGTTAAGGAAATATCCTGTAATGTTGTATTTCTTCTTTCTACCACACCATTCTATTAAGATGTCCTAAGAGAAGATAAATTATTATTATTTCCATTTAGTAAGAAATAAGCTTCCAAATCATGATTCTCAAACTCACAACCATTATCTTTTCTTAAATATTTAATCTTATGCCTACTGAGATTTTCTATAGTCCTAGCATACTTGAAAAGGAATCTACACGATGCACTTTTTGGAGCATGTAAAAAGGTCCAGGTGTACCTAGAGAAATAATCTACAAGAACATTAACATAGTGATTCTCATTAAGACTCGAAACACTATATGTTCCAAACATTTACATGAGTACCAACTCAAGAGTCCGAGAAGTAGTTACTTATTTTCTGTTTTGAAAGATATTTTATGTTTCTTTCCTTTTGGACAAGGATTGCATAATTTATTGTTCGGAAACTCTAATTTGGGTAAGACATTAACTAAACCTTTTCTAGTTAACTTCTTAAGAGAGTGTTTGTTTCAATGTCCAAGTATTCTATGAAAGAGCCATGACTCTTTGTGAAAGGCATTTAGATAAGAGACATTCTGTGAGGCTATTGTGTCTAGATTTATAGCATACACATTATTAATTTAAAGGTAGTAAATACTAAGTTATTATTGGCATTAAAAACATGGCACTAATAATTTTTGAATTTAACATTAATTACATCGTCACAAAATTGATATTTGCTGAGAAGGTTATACTTTAATCCATCAACGTAAAGTACTTTAGAAATTTTAATAGACATAGAGTTACCAATCTATCCTAGGCTGATGATTTTTTCATTACCATTGTTACCAAATGTGACATGTCCTCTATCAATATTGATATGACTTTTAAATCTTGAATAGTCCCTTTTCATATGCCTCAAACAACCACTGTACAAGTACCACAACTTTTTACAGGATCTCTTTAGGTAGTTTACCTACAAAACAGTTCATCCAGGAAACAATTTTGGTACCAATATTTTTCTAGATCCACATACTATAGTGATATAAGATCTAGGAACACAGAACACTCTTATCGGTTTAATATACGCAGAATATAAAGTGGTTGTAAAGTAAACTCTGTTTTATCCTACAAAATTAGATGCAGTCAAATAAGTTATGGAACTAGAACATTCTATAAAATTATGGTTTTTGAAAAAGGTAGGAGAATTTCCATATCTTATTACAAAATGAGATTCGATTAAATTCCATTGACCTGGTTGATATCATTTTCTTGAAGTATACCTAAGAGATATTTGTTTACCAATAATTTTAGTAAGATTATTTTTCCCATTAGTGGTCTTTTCTATGAATTTATTCAATTTCTCATTAGACATTTTTATCTCATTGTTTTCCTTGAACAGTTGAGCATTTTTCTATTTTTCGTTTTTAATTTAAGATGTAATAGTAAAAGTAAGAGCATGTTGTTTCTTTAAAGATTGATACTTATAATTCAACTCATTACATGTTTCTTCTATTAGGTTTCAATATTCTAATAATTCATCATTTTTCATATTCTCATATTCACATTCAGAATAATTAGAATTATGCATGGGAGAGTCTATTGTTACCTTTGTTGTTTTTGTCATAAAATACATATTAGCCATGTCATCATTAAAATTTTAAGAAGAGAAAGATTTTGTTTACCTGTCCTTAGAGGCACTCCTAGTGGATTTCATTTCTTTCTTATACTGTGTATCCTTATTTTCATACTTTTTCTTGGATTTCAAATTTGGACAGTCTGCCTTGACATCTCCCTTCCTATTACATTCTTAGAAGATTATCTTTTCTGAATTATCATTTCACTTCCAATACTTTTTTCCAATTTTCCTTTTTATCATACTTTCCTTTGTAATTGGACTTTCTGAAAAACTTATTTTTCATATAATCTTTTGGAATCTTCTAGTTAACTGGTCTATTTCGTCATCACTTTCTGAAGCTACTGCATCACTTTTTTAGATTTCAATAGCATCTTGAACTTTCTCCATGTCATTACTTTTAGATACAATTGTCTTGAAAGCTACATACTTTCATTTTGGTTCATCCTCTTCTTGATTCACTTTCAATTCCTCTTCATACATCATTAATTTTCCAATCAATTACTTCATTACCTTTGTATCAATATCACAAAATTAACTGATTGACACGAATGTTCTAGACCATATTTCTAGTATGAATCACATAATCCACATAATATGCTCTTTGGATTTTACTTATGTTCCTAAATATATCATGGTATTCAAAATTTCCTTGAACCTGAGATATATAATAGAAATAAACTCATTAGGCTTCATTATGATGTTTTCATATTTTATAGTATAAGTATTTAATGTCATTTATTTAACATTAGATGTTCCATCATTAGATATGGATAGTGTCCCAAATATCATGTGATGTTTTACAAGCAGAGATATGGTAAAATTCCTCATCTCCTAGTGCACAGTACAATGCATTCATTGTTTTACAATTATTGTTATAGTATGTATTTGTAGGTTCATCCCATGTATTTCTAGCAGTTTCAGGAATTGTATATTTAATATCAATAGAAGTATAGATCTCAAATAACATTCTTTCTAGATTTATTTTCATTTTAAGATTCCACTGAGCATAATTGGTTCCATTAAAGAAAGGTGGTCTATTTGTAGAAACACCATCTAATCTATTATCCATGATATAGAATGTAACATAATTTTAATGGGGTAAATATTTTGAAATAAAAGAAATTTTGGGATCATTGAAAAAAACTATAATAATAGTTGTCAAGAGTTGAAAAACTAATAATAACTTTTAAATTCCACTGATACAAAATGCTGGTCGGAGTAGATCAACCAGGGGGTGAATTATGTGTCTAAAAATTATTTTGTTAAAGATGCGTTCTTTAAAATAAAATCCCACTTTTAAATAAAGATCAAAATTAGTTTTTAGGGAATTTATTTAAGTTGTGAAAGTGAAATTGGTTTCTCAAAATTTTGATTAGTTATCGATTTTACCAATCTAATGATTAGTCAAACTTTTGAAACTAATCTACTTATTCAAAACAGATATAAACACTTGCTAAAATAACTATCAAAATTTATTTTATCTTAATATTAAACAATACATAACATATTTAAAACACAACACAAACTGCACAAAAGATAAAACAAGAGTTTCAGGCTCAAGATGAGACTTAATCATCTTGACATAGTGATCACCTGCCACCAAGCAGTTTATATTAGTAAACTTTTGATCCCTATCCTAAATCAAAATTCACAATAGAAAACATGGATTTCTAGGTCACACTTGACCTCTACCACATTTATTCATGGGAAAAATATCAAAAAAATTATATAGGATCTCTTCCATAGTTCTATGTGGGATATAAGAGTAGAAAGACATTGAGTGTGAGGATATTTTAGTATCCTCTAGTAATGCTCAGGAGACAGTGTGTATGAAACAAACAGATGCACACAGTACTAGAAAATTAAACACATGAACACAAAAAAATTATAGAAGAAGAATAGAGTTTATAAATCTATGCGTGTTGTTCAGTAAATATCTGTACTCATAGGATGTAGAAAAAATAAAATTTGAGACCTCTTTTTGAAGTTGGATCCAAAACAGAGTATCATAGTCTCTATAATCTATCTTCTTAGTGTGAAAATTTTCATCTATTCTATGTGAGGATGTTCAGAACGCTTTTTCAGGATGCATCATGTAATATTAAACTTCTTTTATACTCAATCTTTGTGTTATTCTATTTGAAATATCTTGCACATTCTCACAACCAACCTTATGTTTTTCTGTCGGGTTATCATCCTCTCTTTCTTATGTTGAGCTTGTAGTCATTTTATACTTCATGTTCCAATAGGAATTAAGATCTCCCCACATTCATGTACCTCACACTGTCTATGGATAGTCCTACAGACAATAATAAATAATTTTAGAAACATTAATTTTTCTAAATATGCCCCTAAGGAATAAATTTGAATCAATAAATTTGAAAAAATTATTTATGACTATCGATGAGTCATAAGTACTAGTCTATCATCATCGGTGTGTCATCATCGGTCTGCCATCATCAGTGTGTAATCTTTGGAATTTCATCATCATTATTTTGTCTTCAGTTTGTCATCATCGGTTTCTCACCATCGGTGTGTCATCTTCGGTGTATCATCATCAGTGTGTCATCTTCGGTCTGTCATATTCAGTGTTTCATCTTCTGTGTGTCAAACTTTGGTGTGTAGAACATAGGTTTATCGATCATCGGTGTGTCAGACATCAGTGTGTCCAACATCGGTGTGTCAAACATTGTTGTGTCGAACAACGGTGTGTCGAACATCGGTGTGTCGAACAACGGTGTGTCAAACATCGATGTGTCAAACATCGGCGCCAGTGAATCTAAAAATCTTATAATTTGTATGTCTTACACATAACGTAACTAGATTAAGTGACATGTAATGTACATGGAAACATACACTTGTAAACATATAGATTCATAAATATAGGTAATTCACTTATTTATGTATATTGTTCTGTATGGTGTAATTGATTTACTTAATGATATTAAATGGCATGAAATAGTAGAATATGTAGATTGAAATTATTTGTTTTTATGAAAACTACTATATCATAAAGTGTTCAACAATAGGTGATTTCCAAGATACCTTGGGTTTATAAGATTGAATTTCTATTTTCTATAAATTAAATTTGGGGATGTGGTCCTCAAACTTTTTAGAGTGGGTAGTGGGGAATATATGAATTATATTAAAACAATATGACCATACATGTATATTTATCAACGTGTTATTACACTATATTTTTTGTTTTACATGAGTAATTTATTTTATATAAATTTTTCATTATTAAATCCTATTAAATTTTTCAATAGATAATTATTTTTAAAAATATTACCTAAAATCTAATGGATGTATTTTATGATACTATGTGTGTATTTTATTATTGGATCTTCTATGTAAATTTTAATTGATTTATTTTTTAAAAATAGTATTCTATGTGTCGAATAGTGAAATTTTTTAATTTGATTTAAATAATTATTTTGATGAGGTCACATGTATTTGAAATTAATTAATCATGTTTGTGTCTATATTTATTTTGTTATATAAAATGTATCATAGGTGACATGTTTATTTTTGATAATTATCATGTAATAATTTTATCTTATAAGGTCTATAGGATTGTGTTGACATTTTAAAACACTATTAGTTTGAAATATTATACATTAATTGGATGTTGTTTTCTCCATCCACTAGGTTTTGATGGCCTATGTAGGGCATCCTTGACATATTTAATAACTATATAAAATCTTACTTTGTTGCGCATTCCCAATTTATTTAAAAGTGGACTATAATTATTGATTATTGAATCTTATGACATGGTATATGAAAAACTTTGTAGGGTTATCATTTTACTGTTCTACATTCAAACAACTTGATTTTAATAAGGTTATAATTTATTAGGATACTATGATATTATTTCATGAAATTATTACATTAATAATTATATTTATCCATTTTTTATATATTATGAAATGTTGATTTTCTAAAAATATGATCTCTATGAATTGTTTCTATGTCTACACTTTCTAATAATTTGAGCACACCCTTTTAAAATGTTTCATATTCACTATGTACTGAAGAATTATATTATGCATGTTATATCATGGCATGAATATAGTGAGAAAAAAATTTAGGGTTGAAATTTATATCATGTCCAATAATAATATTGATATATTGCTAATATCAAAATATTGAAATCCTGTTATATCTGATTTTATAATTTATTATGAGTTTAATGTATAATTATACAAAATCATTTAAAATTTAGTTTATTATTATTTGGTCAGTTTGATAAATATTTGAGTGTGGTTTAGTCAAATATTTTATTTAGTTATTTTGAATAATAAAGAAACAAATTTTGAAAAATAATTGTTACATGTTGATCTAAATGTGACATATATTTAACCAAATGTATCCTAAGAAGAATCATAAGTGTTAAAATTTTAACTAAAAGTTTGATAATTTAAATAAATATGTCATAAGACTTATTATGATTTATTTTCTATAGTAACATGATTAATTAATAGAGTTTTATAAAAAATTAGTGTTTATTACTATAATTAAGGTATTTTGGCTATGTACATGATTATAATGAAATCATTGAAATGTTTTTGTGATAAGTTTGATTATAATCTATTCAGTAATTAAAACCATTTTATGTGATTATTGTTTTATAATTTCCTTTATATTATATAAATTTTATATTATTATCAATTCACATATTAATGATTGGATATTCAATTATGTGTGTAAACACATATTTGAGAAAAATTTATTTGTGCAATGATTTACTTATATATATATATCTAGTACAATTAATGTTTATGGAAAGATACTTCCCCAAAGTCGAATTATTATCGATTATGTGTAATTTATTGTGATATTAGGAATGTATCGTATCTGTCTATATAGGACTCATGTAAATTTTAGGGATGGGGGAATCTCATTTCATAATCAAAATTTTTCAATGATTGTATCTCAATTCCATGATAACTGTAAACCCCCAATGGATACTCTTTAAAAATATATTTGTCTTCATACCCATTAATAAATGATATTTGGTACCCATGGATGTGGATAAAATCAATACTATAGATGTTAAAACTATCTTTGAGCATATATATGTATTTTATATTGTTTTTCTCGATCAAACCATATATTTAATGGTTTAGTTCTCAATTGAACACATACCTAGTTTTATGAAAATATTTAATAATCCATTCAAGATATATTCAATTAAAATGATATAAATGAAGTGGTGAATACAAGATAATTATTTGGGGTTTTGATAAATTCGGTTAATTCACCAATACATTCACCTATAATTTTTTAACAAGAAATACTGGTTAAAGAATCTTTTAATTATTATTTTGAGATTGCAAAGAACAAGATTAAGAAAAATATACATTAACCCCATATTAAAGTTTTTTTCCTAAAATATAGTTACAAAAATATTAAATTGTATATATTTGATCTAGTTATTATAACCTACGTGAGATAAATGATGACATACCAAAAAAGAGTACCTTCTATATAAGATACCGACAATTTTCATTCATATTGATTCACATTAGAATATAAAAATTCATAGCTAGAGTCATATTTTTTTTGGATATATTACTTAATATTGCACCATAAATTTATAGTAGTATTTATGGTTTTCATTCAAATACATGATAAGAGAATAGAGTCATATTAAATTTATTTCCAGACTACTATAATTTATTTATGAAGTAGGAAACCAAATTCCAAATTCAAAAAATTTGAAATTTGAATAAAAAATATATCATTATTGGGTTATATCAAAAAAATAATGTTTACCTTAGGGATTAATCATGAAATAAATGATACATGAATTCCCCCACATCTAGAGTGAGAAAATAAGAAAAAAGTAAAAGAATAAAAGATACTAGAATAAATGTCACCTATTTAATCAAGTAGTGTGAGATTTTAATCTAATGACATGTGATTTATTAAAAATAATTATTGTCTTATTGACTAGATCATGATTAAGAACAAAGAAATTTGCACAATAGTATTATTTCTTAAAAAATTTAACTATTTGTTATTTATGTTTGTAAAGTAATAATATATTTATATTGAATAATTAATTATTAATTAAATAATTATTTAATTTAATATATTAATAATTTTTAATAATTTTTAATGAGTAATTATTTTATTAAAATTATTGATTTATTTATTTTATTTCAATTAATTAAGTTATTATTTTTTATTCATTTTATTTTTCATTCCCCCTTAACCCTTATATGTACATTGCAGGGGGTTGGTTTTCTTGTTGGATAAGCCACAACAACACATGGGTTCTTCCATGCCACAAAAAGATTGCGGCGACTTCTACTATATGTGGGCGATCCTCCTCTAAATATAAAACCACAACATTGCTACTTGGCTAATAGAAAAAGTGGATGATATTTTCTACCAATATGGTGACTAGGACTTCTTCACCACAATGGTGGTGGTGTTACACCACCTCACTAATGGTTCAAAATGGTGTCTTCAGCCACACCTTGACCACAATAAAATGTTGACAATGAGAAAGCTTTGATTGTGGTGGGAGACTCAGATATAGGTAGCGTGAAACATATCTGACTCCTCAGATATAAGAAGTGGATCTAAAGGTAACGGAAAACCCACATGGTTCAGAGATCTAGGGGTTGAAATTATTCCTCTATGTATTGTTAGGTGTATCCATGATTGATTGTGGATATGGTGGTTTTATATTTTCAGATAGGTGGGTAACGATTAAGTTGACAGGTGAGTGAACTGCTACAGTTATACGATGGTGGTGTCTCATACTGAAAGGTAGAAAGTGATGATGGTGGGAGAAGTATCAGTGAGTCAGGGACTCACTGTTGTTATTGATGGTGACGGTGTGTAGTGGGTATGGTGAATCCCATGGTTGTCCAATTGTGATGGGTGGTGAGAGGAGGGTTAAGGGTAGGGGTGATTTATGGTGCTATCTAAAGGAATCAAATCTATGATGACTTGTTGAGTCGCAGTTTGAAGGGGATGGTTGTAAAAATGACTCGTTTCAACACTGTTTCCATTGCTTGGATATGTGAAATATCTCACCGCTCAAAAATGGATTTTTGAAAAAGGGAAAAAGAGTCAGCATTGGGTTTCGTAATGGTGATTGAAGAAATTTTTTCAAATGATGGAATCAAAAATGGGAGTGACCATTGAAAAAATTTACTCCAACAATGAGTGAAAATGAATAGAAAAGCTAAGATGATAGTGACTGCCCTCAACTTTGGATCTGTCAGCATAGAAAAATTGATTACAAATTAAGTTTAATAAAAATTAATTAATATAATGAATAAATAAATTAAAATTTAGAAACATACTATAATAATCTAAAACATACCAATTTTAAATTAAATGAAAAATATAATAACTTATATAAATAAATAAATAATAAAATTGATAAAACTAGAAAAAGAAAACTACAAAAAAAATTAAATTTAAAGATAAATAAAATAAAAAATTACTGTAAATAAATAATGAAATAATTAAGTATTAGATTGAAATAAATCATTAAATTTAAATAATTTAAATTAAAATCATATTAAAATTTTAAATTGATAATTAATGTTCAATTATATTTATAAATTTAAAAATTTTAAAATTTAGTTAAATTATTAAGTAAATTAAATTAAAATAAATATATTAGATGGATATTTTGTATATAGAAATAGTAAAGAAAATTCAAAATGGAAAATTTGATAAATTTAAAGATTAAAAATAGAGAAATAATTATAAAAATTTTTAATTAGCAAATTTAATTATGAAATAATTAATGTGTTCTTATTTACATGAAATCTAAAAATAAATATTTACATCATTAAAATCATAATAATCTTATTTGGGAAAATCATGAATTTTAAGGCTGTATAGTATTCAACCACACATAATCATTTATTGTATTCAATAAATTTTGTGCATCATTTTCAATTTAAAATCAATAAATATTTTTATTAAACATCTATAATTTAAGCATGTTCAGTAGTTATAAAAGAGGGAAAAAACATGTGAGATAATATTTATAATATAAAATTTAAATTAAGTCTTTCCTAACATAATATACCCACTATGTGGTCAAAGAATCTTGAATCATTTGTTGGTGAGGATATCATTCCTCATATGTGATGTTACTTATTTTCTTAATCCAATTTAAATGAATGTTTTAAATCTGTGATTGATAAAAGCTTCAAAACAAATAAATTATGAACCTGAAAAAATGTAAATTATACTTTGACTTTCACTTAGGTTACAAAAGGAAAAAATGATGTAAATTTTTTGTATGACCATATCGTGACAATTTTAATGATTTCATATAAATCTAATGCCCCCATCTTCATCGGGTGTTCCTTATTCTTCTCAACTTAATGAACTCTTTTGTGAAAACTAGTCACATTATTATATTATATTACTTTTTGTTTTAATTTCTCCTAACCATGCAGTATTTGGTAAGAACTATGCGAAGGAACATATTTAATATGTTACAAAGTTTAAATCACATAAAATATTCCTAGTGTCTCAAAGGTTTACTGTGGTTTCCCAAATTCCCATTTTACTCCAGTTTAAAAACATTTATGTGAATACCAAAAAAATGGTTCACTAAAATGATTATTTTCTTATAATTAAAATTTGGGTCCCCACTGAAAGTTTTCAACTTCTATTTTATTATGTTTATGAACTTAAATCCACACGAATCAATCTTAAATCACTCCGAAACATAGCTCTTAAATAGAATAAACATAAAATCAACATGAAATATCACTCATAAATCATTCATCATAAAAAATTATAGATTCATGGAAATATTAATTATCAGTAATGTATTATCCCTAGGAAAGACTGATTTGAATTAATATGCGAGACATAAAGAAACTAAAATACTCTTGGAATTTTGAAAAAATGTAACCATTTTTATGAAAAACAAATATAGAGGTTGTGGAATTTTATTGTCTATTATTAAATAATATTTTTGACAAAAATAAATTGACCCATTCCCCCTCAAATAAAACACAACATTGTCACTAATATCGAATTCAATGGAAGATATAAACAATTTGAATTTAAAAGTTCAAAATAGTTATTTAATTATGCAGATTAATAACATGTTTAAGGGTCTCCCTGAAGTTAAAAACTAATGTTTTCCATATAAATTATTTTATAGTAAGATTACATGTATTATTATTAAATATGACTAATAAAAATTTTCAATTATGTTAACATATTACCCTGTTAATTATGAATATAATGTGAATATGGTGTAAGAAAAATCAAAATTTTGATTAAAAAAAATTTTCAATAGAGAAAAATGAATAATTATAAACAACTATAAAAAATGGGATTAAATAAAAAAATTCCATCTAGAATTTACCCTCCCCCACCAAACACATTATTTCACAAAATTAATTGATATATCCGTGAATAATAATATGCCGAAAAAATTTCTAGAAAATAATAAAAGTGTAGAAAAATTAATGTAGCATTAAAGAGAACCTACATCCCTGAATTAATTTGGCTTTGACAAGTATCTATTTGTGATTTGGAAACATGAGTGAGTTATGATCATCCAGTGACATAGAATTATCCTTCTTTAAGAACATATTGTTGGAAGACCAAAAACACAAGCAAAAAATTCAAAAAAAGATGATAAATAAGAATGTATAGAAAACAACACTAGAAAATAGTGAAAATGAAAACATATCATGGACCTTGGGTTGACTCCCATGAAGCACTATGTATTAATTCACCATTTAAAAATTATTTATATACATTTTTCCTACATAGTGAACGATGAAATGCCATTTGGTTAACCCTAAAAATAGATTTTGACTCTCAATACATTCACTAGAATTATCATGTTTTCCTCTACAAAAATCTATGCAGCACCAGTCATAACTACTCTGACAAATATAATGTGTCCCGAGAACTTAGATTTTAGTTTTCATGGAGAAATAGTAAGTCTATAATTTATGATAATGACCTTCTATCTAGTTTTAAATTGTATATTTTGAATAAAAGAATCATGCAATATTTTAAACTTATATTTTTATATCCTAGAATTATTATAGGACACTCTCCTTATCTCATTAAGTTCACTCAATTTAGGATGTATCCTCTCTCAATCACTCTGAAAATAAAAATGTAATGATTTAACATCTAAACATGACTTCTTTTTAAAATCCAAAAAATAGAAACATTTCCCAAATAACATCCTTTATGGAGACATACCTATTTAGGTCTTGATAGCTATTATGTATTCCAGAAATGATTCATCTTTCTTAAGAGAGAAATCTTTCCAAGAGTTTGATACATTTTTCTCTGAGATCTTATTCATCTTCCTATTTGAGAATTCTTACTGTCCACTACACTGTATATATTAGTATGTTCTATTATTATGATTGTATATGTATTTATCCAGAAAATCATTAAAGATCTAGTTTCTAAAGTGTTCTCTATTATCAGTTATAAAGGACTTGGCACTCAAAATCATGAAAATATTTTCTTTTTAAAAATATTTATTAAACTGTGCGAATGAATGTCTGTCATAACTACTACCTCAAAACAAATAGAAACATCATCTATATTCACCATAATCTTCCCATTCTAATGAGATGATGGGGATGGGACCAAGAAATAAAAAACCAAAACATCAAAAATTACAACTTCTGAAATACCCTTCTGATGTAACTCATTCTTCATCCCAACATTACATATAATTTGACATCTATTAATTCATAAAACATAACACCTATAATCAATGAATAATGTGGTATAATAAAATTCACCTTGAATTTTTTTTTGAGAAATCCTCTCTCCATCATGATTTTCTCCCCAATATGATTAGTGACAACTCTCTAGTATAGGTAGTATCTCTTAATCTAGCATAAATGTTCTATTAATTCCATAATATCATCTATTAAATAATAAAGGGGCATACTATATACTGTACATGATCTCTAAAATAAATTTATTCCATTGTTAATTAGACATGTCCTGGGGAATGATTATAGATTGAAGGAAATTTTCATTGTCCGCAAACCAAGAAGAGGACCTAATTGAAACTTTACAAATACATTTTTCTAGAAAGGAAGGATTAATATCCCATGGATCTTAACATTAGGTATGTGGAATCCTATAATGGTGGTCTTCAACTATGTTTTCATCTCCCTATTTTCCACTTAATTCAATGAAAAAAAAATTCAATAAGAAAATACATCAACTTATTCTGGGATTAGACTCCTTCATTGTAAATAGATTTTTTGATTTAGAATGGTTAGTGAGTATGATGAATTTTTAACCAAGAAGATACCACCTAAATTTATATACGAGAAACACAACATCCAAAAACTATTTTCCAACTATAGTGTAACTTCTTTGAGCCCCATCTAGTAGTAATCTAGAATAATATACCACATTCAACCACTATTATATCCTTTATCCTATGACAACTCTATTAATCATGTCACTAGAATTACAAATTAGTTCATAGGGTAATATCCAACAAGGTGCAATGATGAAAGTTGATGAAGTGAGTATATTCTATAAGAAAGATGAATGATTTAAAATTTTATAATCATCTAAGAATGAGGCATCCTTGAACGGTGGGAATAAAAGGGCATGGTTTTTTAGAAATAAATTTTAAACATCTGATAAAAACTGATATTCCGTAGAAATCATTTATCTCCATTAACATTTTAAGGAGTTATAAAATTTTGGATTACTTAAATCTTTGATGTGACCACTTCTAGACCACTCTAAAACATTTTATGACCCAAAACAATACAATCAGTGACAATAAATTAAAAATTTTCCCAATTAATGTCATTATTGGTCTATAAAAAACTCTTCAATACTAACTCTATATTTCCTAAACAATTATAAATTTTTCATCCAATAAATGATAAATCATCCATGAAATCTTCAATGACCCTCTTGATCAAATCAGAAAAGATATCCATCATACACATCTTCAAGGAATCATGGGCACCAAACAACCCAAAAGAAATCGGCCTATAGAGAATATCCCAAAGTGGAATGTGACGATATTTTTCTCCTGATCCTATGGAGAAACTAGATTCTAGTTTTTATGAGAATACCCTTCTAGAAAATAGATATACTCAATCCAAGCTTGTATATCAAGAATTTGATCATGGGAGTGAATTGGAAAATGGCCCTTCCTATTGGAGGAATTTTACTTCCTATAATCTATACAGATTCTCCATTTGGTTTCTTTTCAAACATGAATTTAATCATTTTTCTCATTAGCAATAATAGTGAAACATTTATTATTTGGGTCAACTTGGAACAGACTGACCCAAGTACTCTAAAAAATATGACAGATAATACCAATGTATGATATTTTTATAACTTCCACCCTAAAAATTTGTTTCATTTCGGAATTATGTTTACTTTTACCTTCTACTCTAGGTTTGTGGTCCGGTTCCATAGGAATTTTTTGAAATAAGAATTAAGGACTAATACATTTCATATAGACTGTGGTCCATCCTATGGAATACATATATATTTGTAGACCATTTAACATTATTTATTCTTGTTTATTATTTAATTGGGATGAAATGATGACATGGTGTGTTTAATTCTCTGGTAAAAGTGATTATTTCAAATGTGCAGGAAGTGGCTTTTGCTAATCGGTTTTTTGTTCTATATTGGATAGAAGGATATTTGGAGTTAGATTACCAAGGACTTAATTATGAATCTGGTAATGAGTTTGAAATGTTGACAAATTTTTTATTTTTAGACCTGTAATGGGATTCAAAGCCCGGCTGTCCAAAGAATACATCTCACTATAAGATGTTTTTATCTTTGAGATTAAACGATTAATCAACGAAAAGTCATCATGTTGTTTAACATGATCTCCATCTACTATATATTTTTTTATAATTATTGGTAAACTCAGAATCAACTTCATGGTACATCATAAATATTTAACATTAGAGGAAGATGATAGTTCTCTAGAAGAATCACAAACATGACAGTTTTCCAGTTGTAGAAAATTTTCCAGATAGTTTGTTTGAGAAAGTTAAATAGTTCGAGAAATAGGAAAATCAAGATTTTCATCATCAAAAATAATTTATCCAACATAGGTTTTTACTTAATAATATATAAAAAATTCATTTTGATTTTCAGTTGGGTTTCTATCTTCTAGAGACTCTATCATAGAGGAACTTTCAGAAAAAGTTGGTACATTGAAAATTTTAAAGACATTGAATTATTTTTGTTATTCTCAAATCTTATTTAATAAATGTCCATTAGACACACAATAATATGTCCACCAGCATCCAAAAATAGACTACCAATAATGATGATATCTTCTTGGTTAATATATATGTAACAGACAAATATGTTTGTAGGCTAAAAAACATTTCCAACACCTACCAATAATTCATCTACCCTTCCCACAACATGCGAGATTGAGTGATTGGACAACTATCAGATGACTGTTGTAGGTTGAAGATATCCCAAATTTCAACTGTTGGAATAATGAGTATGGGAGTAGGCTGATACTAGCACCTATATCACATAGGCTACTAATTTAACATAAATTTCCTAAAGTGAAGGGTATGACCAGACTAGCTAGGTCTTTACGCTTTAGTGGGGTTTTCTTTTGGATTTCAACACTAGTGTCTTTAGTGGGGAAGTAGGTAGAAAATTATTCAAGAGTAATTTTATTGGATTTTTTTGAGTGACTACAAATAATATGAATTTTTTTCAATGCATGGATGAAAGGGATACTCACATAGAGATTGGTTAGTAGCCTAAGAAAGTAAATATTATTAGCCTTATTGTTACATTATGGATTGAATTTTTTAGAGAAAGTGTTTGGTGTTGAGAAATTCATAAGATCAAATGGAATGGCCCTAACGTCTAATTTTTTCAATTATTCTTAATATTCATATTTTCATAAAACCTTTTAGAATTATTTTCTAGTGGACAATTCATATTTTCATCATTTTAAGAACTTTTTTCTGGATTCAGTTTTGTGTGAAGAAGAGTTTTTTTTTGAATAACCATAATGTATGTCAGTTTGGGACTTTATAAAGTCATTTTTAGTTTTGTATTGAATTTTAATCGCACTTATTCTTACAATAGCTATAAATTTATCCCTAAGGTTTATTTTAGTGGTGATAGGCAGTCTACCTTTATCCTCAGAAGTCAATTATCTAGTTAGTTGACCCAATTGTGTTTCTATATTTTTCATTATTGTATTTGATTGAATTTTATTATAATTACATTAGGATTGTTTTTTATTGAGTTGAGATTTTAATTTTTTATCTGAAGATTCAATTATATTTAGGATTTTGTCCAGATTTGAAATCATTTGATCCAAATAATTTGTTATGATATAAAACCTAGTTTCCTCTATTAGATTGTAATGTTTTTTCGATGCTGGTTTTGGTATCCAGTGGTAGTTGGTTGTTTAATGACTCCTATTTATTTGTAGGATTGGTTGTGATGGTTCCTATATCCTTGGTTGTCATTATTTTTAAATGGGTCATCATTAGCTGGCTTCCTAGGATAATAATAGATAATGATGTAATTTTCTTGTTGGGAAGGCATGTCAATGTTGGAACCAAAATATTTAGTGTGATCGAACATCCCACATTGCGGACATTGTTCCTTGAGTTATTGTTTGGTCTTATGATGGCCCAATTTATTCATAGATTGTTTCCAATTATGGTTCATTAATGATGGAGGTTTTTTTAAATTCAACAAGATAGGCTTGAGTGTCTATTCCTGACGTAGTTTTGTTAACATTTCTATTCAAAATGTTTTTTGAATATTTATGTTCGGAATTTAAATAAAGGATGTAAAAAAACATTAAATCTTTTTCATTCATGTCATTATAATTTCCCCTAGATTATTTCTTAACCAAATTTGGACCAGAGGACGACAACCCTTCAAAAAAGGTTCCCTTCAGAACATGGGAAAGTAGTTAGTGATGGGGACACTACCTAAGAAGGTCCCTAAACTTATCCTAATAGTATTGAAAGTACTATTAATAATCTTGGTAAAAACATGTGATTTTTGTTCTATGTTCAACCATATTTCTTCAGGTATAAAATTTCTTCCTGAATATATTAAATTTTTTTCCCAATTTTTAAATATAATCTCATATTGACTGGAAAAACAATTTCCAAGATTCTCTTTATGGGATAAAGAAAATAATCTTAATCTTATATCATTCTATGAGAATTCTAGAAGTTGTAATTGTTTCACTGTATTATAAAAATCCTAAATGAATGCTAATGGCTCCTCATTAGAGATTACATTGATGGCTATAAGTAGTGACATGTGGGATTGTTTCAATTAACAGTTCCTGCCTCTCGGTGAATGTATGATGGACAAAGGGTTGGTTGATACATGAGTGATTTAAACCTCCCTCATCCTAGTCCTCTCAATTTTTTCATTGAGTTCATGTTGATTTTTTTGAAATAGGTAATATTTACTCAAACACCTAGATCCCCTATTTTCATTTTGTTTTACTTTTTTAAGAGAAGTTAAATGTTTATTATGTTTTTGGTTCATTGGCTATAATATTTGAATAGATAATCTAGTGTTCCTGAAATGGATAAAGACATATGAATATCATTATAAATTGTAAAATAAAAATAAATGAAAATTAAATAAAAAATTAATGTAAAAAAGAAGAAACTATATAAAAACAAGCAGAAATTTACATAATAGATTTTTTATAGATTTTTATAGCATATTTCATTTTTTTTATTTTTTATTTCATAATTTTATTTCATTGTTTTGAAATATTTTTTTACAAAATAAATGTAGCATATCAAATTCTTCCCCTGTAATGATGATATAAACTTGACACATATATTGTTTAATACGTGTCAAGGATTAAATTTTTATATTTACCAACTACTACTATAATTTCTTAAGTAGGTTTGAACAAGGTGGGTTGATAGAGAGACCAATTCCCTTCAAAACAACCCACTATTTTCAGTAGTGGGTGAAATAATGTTTACCATTTTTTCACTATGATTTAAAAGAGAAATGAGATAATAATATTTTTAATAGAGAAAATTGAAAATTGAATTGATGATGAGAAATAGAAATAAAAATGAAAAATAGATAATAATTGAAACTGTGTATATTTTAATCAATAAATAAACCCAGGTAATCTAATTATATATGTTTAAAAGAAAACATATTCATTTAATTGTTATGGATATGGAATCCTCTAAGAAATTATCAATTAACCTCCCTATCTAGGATATTTTTCACACAGTTTAGGATAATATTGTTGTCTAATTCTAGTATCACCAAACCACAAAAGAAAACATGTAAAATAAACTAGAATCAATATCAACGATTTAATCAATTAGTGTAAATTTTTAATCTAATGTGATACCTCCATGATCACTCTC
Organism: Viscum album; assembly: GCA_963277665.1. NCBI lineage: Eukaryota > Viridiplantae > Streptophyta > Magnoliopsida > Santalales > Viscaceae > Viscum > Viscum album. The sequence continues at coordinate 606,032,427 of OY728123.1, read as the reverse complement.
TCCAAATGACAATGATGTAATGAAGATATGTTCATGATGTGTAATTTTTTTTAAGAATCATATTAAACCTGTCCAGTAAAATCAGATTTTGTCTGATGAATCATGTGAAGAAGAGATAATAATTAAGAGGTTAAATACTAATTTTTATGGGAACAATGTATTTATCCTAAAATCATATTCATTACAAATAATGAAAATTTTCAATTATAGATCAATGAAATTGAAAGGAAAAGGAAAATAATCTTCCAACAATAATGTTCTATTATTGTGATCTTGCTTAATCGGACCTTCACGAAGTGGCACTCCAAGTCTCCAACTCTTGATGGAAGTATCCAATAAATGTTGTATATTATGACTTGTATGAATGTAATGTCCCGCCTTCTACTACTACTGTAGATTTTAATTCATCTAACAGTTTTGGTTGGTCACCGCAGCATGCCCTAAATCATCTTTGTCTACTGGAAATCAACAAACATGTGGCACAAACCAAGTGGCGTGAGTGTTCGGGATGTAACACAAGTGAAACCCTTGTATCTAAATCTACTAGATATTTCTTCATAAACATGGTCTTCATGTGGGGAAGGGTTTAAAAAAAACTAAATATGAAATAACAAATTATTAAATATTATGAATAATAATTTAACATTTTTTAATAACATTAATTAGTAGATTAAAGTTTATATTAATTTATAATTATTTGTAATATTTAGACATTATTATTTTAATTGAAAATTTATTTTATTTTATTTAAAACATATATTAATTATTAAAATTTATTAAATTATTTAATTAAAATTTTTTAATACATTAATATAATTATAAAGTATAATAATAATTTTTAATTTAAAATTATTAAATATTATTATGTTAATTGATTTATTTATTATTATTAATTTACTTTATTTATTTATTATGATTATAAATTATTAATCTAATTATATTACATTATTATGATTGTAATTAAATATTTTTTTAATTTATTATATTATTTAATTTTTTTAACTAATTTTATTAATAATAAATTTTTATTAATGTTATTTTAATTTTATTTAGATTAATTATATTTTTATTTATAATGCTTTTATTTTTAATTCACCCTTATACCTTACATTTATGTAGCACCGGGGGTGTTGGTTTTCTTCCTATAGAAGTCATAACAACAAATGAGTTCCCCCATGTCATAATATGTCGACGGTTACTACTATTCCAGGAGGTGGATCCTTTTCCAAATATCTTCTTGTGACTCTGCTACTCAACTCATAGAAAATGTGGATTTAAGGTGCATACCACAACAGTGAATCTCACTGATTCTCCACAAATGAGGTTGTGCGATTCTTCCTAAAAAGTAGTTCAAAAGGTTTTCTTCAGCCTCAGTACGACTTCAATAGACCGACATCGATGAGGAAGCTTCGATAACGGAAGAAGTCTCGTATGGTGGTAGATCAAGTTATATCTATCTCTTCAAATATGAGAAAATGATCCAGTGGAAAATTTAAACCGTTATAGTTCTTAGATCTGGAGGCAGAGAGCATTCCTTGATATAGCGATTGGTGCATATGAGTTGGATTGTGGATTTGGTGGTTTGATTTTTTTAGATCTGCATGTATAGGTAATGATGGGTAGTGAGTGCGCTACTCTGGTGATATATTTATGGTGTCTCATAGTGAAAGAAACAAAGACCCGATGGAGGGAGAAGCTATGGTGAGTCTAGGACTCACTGTTAGGTTTTTGAAGTGATATTGTCTATTGGTAATAATGAGTCCCATGATAATTCAACGATGACTGGTGGACGGAAGAGGGGTAATAATGATGGTGAGTCATGATGTTTCCCAAATAATGAAATGGAATGGTGATTCATTGAGCCATAGTTTGTACGAGAGAGAGGTAACAATGACTTGTTGGGTCGAAATTTATTGCTTCTAACAGTGACAAATGTATCACGACTAAAAAAATTGAGTTTTGATAATGGAAAAAATAGTCAAAATTGTGTTTCGTAATGGTGAGTTAGTAATATTTGGAAAAGGATGGATTCAAAAATGTGAGACACCATTGGAAATATTTCTTCCAATGGTGAGTGATGGGAAATTGGAAAGGGGATTTTGGCCGTGAGTTCACTCAACTATAGATCTTCCAACACAGAATATTTGATTAACAATTTAGTTTAATAAATATTAATTAGTAATATTAAGAAATAATATAAATTTAAACACATAATTTAATAATCTAAAAAATAAATTGATATCAAACAAAAAACTAGTAACCTAATAAAAATAAATAACTAATTTAATTAATAAATGAGGAAAATGATAATTAATAACCATACATAAATTGAAAACTAACAGACATTAAAAAGTATAGAAATGAAATAATTCAATAATTATATATTAAATTGAAAACAATCAAATTTAAATGATTTAAATTAAAAATGAAATCATATTAAATACATATATTGAAAATTAATATGGAATTATATTTAGAAAAAAAATTACATGAGTGGAAATTAAATAAATGGTAATGTTATATAAATGAAAATAAATAGATTAAAGGAATAATTAATCTCAATAAACAACAAAAAATGTCAAATTAAATGAATAAAAATAATTATACATAAATATTTATAAAAAATGAATAATTAGTAAATTTATTTCCAAAATCAAAAAATATTACTTATTTAATAAAAAACACCACAAATAATTATTTAAATAATAAAAAACATAATAAAAATATGTTGAAAACTCTTGCATTTTATGGTCATATAAAAATAAAGGTAATCTTTATCACAATCTACCATGTTTATTTTATAACAAATTATAACTTTGGAATTAATGTAATGCATTTTAAAAAAAATATAATATTTTTTGATATAAATAAAATTAATAATTTTAGAGAAGTATGTATGGTAATATATAGTATTGGAAAATTTAAATATGGTAATTATTTGATCATTAAATATATGGTCATTTGATATATGTTTTATGGGAATATATTTATCCAATATATATTTTGATGTAATTATTTTACCGAATTCATCCTTTATAAGTTGAAAATTATTTATTTTAATGATTTTATAATTTTAATTTAAGAAAATTTTTATTGAATAAAATTAAATGATAAGAATTCATTGGGGAAAAATCCCTCTTATACAAAATATTTAATTTGAAAGGTTATTTTAAAATTTTAACACATATAATTTTGAAAATACATTATTTACATGAATGAAAAATAAAAGATCATTTTTCAAATTAATTTGATTTTGAAAGGAATATAAATAATATCATTTAATTTCAAAAAGTTATTTTTTTCTAAAATTTATTTATATAATTAAATGAAAAATTTCACAAAAATGTTTTTTGGATTAGAAAAATTTGATTTCATATTTTAAATCATAGTATTATGTTGACATGATAGTTTTGATTTCATTTTTATTTAAAATTTAGCTTACCAAGTAAAAAAATGAGATGTGATAGTAAGGAAGAAAATAAGGGAAAAGAGATAAAAATGAATGAAGTTAAAAAAAATTAATTGATCCTTATTATTGAATTGGGTATATGAGGGAATTACGTACCATTCTACAGCAATTTTACACTTTATGTTTAATTTCCTTGAAAAATTACATTACGTAAAGAATAAGGAATGGGTATTTGAAAATATTTAATTTAAAATAATATATAAATGGACCCCTACTCCACCAAATCCAAATTGAAAAAAAAATATATGTCATTTTCTTGATCCCCTCCCTCCAAAAGTACCACACTTGGGATGTACATAAAAATATAGAGATAATAATTCTTAAATGCTACCTCTAATTGGACGTGAATTGGGCACTAGCATCAAGGGTATTTCAGTCCCACACATGGGATTCTTTAGCCTATATACAATTAATTAGTAAGATAGAAGAAAGATAAACTGCTATATAACAAAATGCATAAAAAATAAAAAAATCCAAATATATTTCATTTGAAAAATTAGCATAACAAAAAAATGTTATTAGTAACATTAAAACTAGGCAGTGACATCAAACTCTAGCAATATTGGAAACCATATCAACAATTTTTCATTGATATTAATATCTATCCCACTCATCTATATATTTTTACTATATATAAAATTAGTTTCTTAGTATATGGGGGGTGAGAATATAATTTATAAGAAGTCAGATTCTCATTGAAACCCCTCATGCAAATGGAAAAAAGCCATACTAAACCCTAGTGAATAAACCAATGCCAAAAACACATCACCTAATAAGGTTACAATAGTTTAAAATAAATTCCAATCCTCACTTATAAAATAATGCATAAATTTAAACAATTCTTTGTTATAAATATATATACATATTTGTATAATTAAAGGTTACCTACTTCAATTTTATAACAAGTTTTTTCACACTCACTCCCCAAGGACATACAAATTTTCTCACCCTTCCATATGTAATGTATTCATGATGTCATTTGGGACCCAAAACATACAACCTTAATCTAATGTAGGTACCAAAATATCATGATAGAATCAGTCCACAAATTCATCTCATTTCCAACATCATTTCATTAATAATAAAGAGTATATCTAGAAGCCACTAGTAGTTTTTTAAATTCCTTATTTCTAAAGCCATCATAAAAAATGCATGAAAACATGTAGTAATCTTGATCCAAATTTACTAGATAAAAGTATGTGTTATACCTAAATCTATTACAACTCGCATGTAAATTTATAGTAAACCGAGATCCTTCATATCCATGGTAAGAATAAAAAAACTGTAATCCATTATATTCCAAGTTATGACTTCTCAAATCTATTTTCAAAGGGAGAGTAGGTCAGAGGGATTATTCATCCATCTATTTCATCATAATATTTGATGTTAGAGTAAATGTCCCTAAATTATTTGGGCTTCAATTTCCCCATAAAATCGTGTGTGAAAGCATATGAAATTATATAGAATATATATAATATTGTACAAAAACCACACTGTGGAAAAAACCTAAAATTATACTCATCCACCACTATCTTCGGTAAGGAAACCCATTTCCGACATCTATGTTCAATTATATAAATAAAAAATCATCAGATCTATCATTATTCAATTAATTTTCTATTAAAATATATTATTTCATGATTAATATATCAATCATCTTAATCCTTGAGTCAATGGAACTCCAAATTTTTCATGCTCCCATGTTTGACATCACCATCAAAATGATATAAAACATTTTAAAATCATTCCATCCAAGAAACCTCATCACATTGTTTGATTATGAATTCATGATCAATCCTAAAATATGACGCTACTCTAGGAATCCACCTAAGTTACAATATCATAACTACTTATACCATGTAGAGATTTTAATCTCGTGGAGTCGTTGGAAACCAAAAACTAACATCTCGCATAAAAGAAATCAATGAAGAATCAATTAATATGAACATAAATGAAAGATCCCCACATTAATATTCTCCCAACCACCCTCATGCCTCACACTATTTCACAAAAAATTAAGACGCCTATTGCAGTACGTATCAAACATCACCATTTTTAGGGCACCAAACCCATCAATCATCAAAGGATCCCAACTATATCCAACTAGCCATCCGTCAAATAGACTCATGCTTCAATCCCATTTTTTATCAAGGGAAAAAACTATAATTGTTTTTATTAAATAACCATAAGGATCTAAAATATTGTAAAGAAAACGTAAATTTTGTAAATAGTTTTAGCATAATTAAAAAGGTATTAAGTCCATAGAACCAAGTCATACATGCCTTCTAAAATAAGGATGAGATGTTCAAGCCCTAAAAAATTTATCATTGCAACAATCCATTTTAATTATGATATTGAATTAATTAGATCCTTATGAAGTTTCTTTAAACAACATGAATACTATAACATATCAACAATTAACATCTATAAAAAATATAAGAATGAAAATAACAATACATTCAACATACGTAAAAAATAAATGATAGATTTCAAATTAATATTCTTATTTTCATTACCACATAACTGTAAATATCCTATCATTATCATCTTTTATAAAATTTTTATAAAAAATAATGACAAGTACAAAAAATCTAAAACATATGGATTTCACACAGTCATAAAAAAATACAAGGCATCAATAAGAATTATGAAAAATTAATTAAAATACAATCCACAACATCATTCTTCCAAGAAATTCCATTTTATTATAATTCATATGTTATGTAATCGATCAACCAGTATCTTAAATCATAATAATCCCACACTTTCATTAAATAAAGGAATGTTAACAGATCACAAACCATTATCATTGAGTTTAAATTCATTCCACATTGGAAAAGTGAATATGATATTCAAACAAACCTTAATGGAACCATAGAAGGGTATATAACCTAGGACAAACCTTTCCACATCATACAACAAATAGAAGAACAAATAAAACAACTCATTATATTAATGTGACCCCTATATAAATAATCAATGGGATGAAAGAAATAGAGGAAAATTAAAATTAACTTACCTATATTCACCATGAATTAATCTCCCAAGGATGAGTTTGAAATTTCATGAAACGATGCTAAATGTCCTCCTAAAGACACACCTGGGACACCAAAAAATAAATAGATTATGTAGTAGAATGATATGTTTCATAAATTTATAGGAAAAATAGAAATTATATTACATTTTTAAAACAAACATTTTAAATTTTAATAATGGATATAATGGTCTAAAACTACCTTATAAAGGAAGATACTATGTTGCAACACACATAGTTTACGTCTTGTTCATTAAACATGGTGTTATCCATTCCACATATCCTAAAATGAAAGAGAAAGACCAAGAAATTATATATCCACCACATAGAAAAAATCGAAGAGTATTTAATAATGCCACATCACACCTCAAATCTATGTAATATTGATCACAAAAAGGAAATAAATATATAATCTTATCTCAGCAAGACTCCACACAATAGTATACTCCTTGCACCATATTGGAAACAAAATTAAGAGAACCACCAAATAACACTACTCATGGAATCCATGCCATAACTCTCTAACGACACCACAAACTCATCACCCAACTATAATATATTATGTATCATAATCCAAAATACTATAATGTAACCCTTACAACATATCCAAAATCCCTACACCCTTGAAAATGTTTATAGATGAAATTTTATCTGATCTAATCTTAAAATTTTCCATTTCAATTTTGAAAAACTCCTAATATGATAATATGGAATGAAAAAACATGAGAAAAAATATTACATTACATAATATAACACTCAAATTATTCTCATGAAACACCATTGATTTTAATGTGGTTTTTATTAAAAATCATAAAGTATTAAATGAATTTCTTTATAAGAAACCCTGAGCCCAAATATACCATAACATAGAATATAATCCTAACCTATCCATTGAATTTATACATAGGAATACAAATAAAAACACTATTAAATATATATATAATTATTTATGATGATGAAAATTTATTTTGAAACACTCAATTTTAATCATTTAATGTTGAAAGGAACTTTTTTTGTTGAATTTTTATTTTCTACATGTTATCTATTATTATCTAAAAAGATTAAATTAATCAATATTGAAATTTATTTAAATGTTATATATTGATAATTTATTTTAATAAATGAATAAAAATTAATAAATTATTTTTCTAATTCTTTGGAGTGATGATAAAATTATGTAATAGTTAAAAGGGCTATTTTCATAAAACCATTTCAAAATGAACAATGTGATTTTATCATAAAAAATTAGATAAATAATTATTCATTAATAGTTTTAATAAAAAGTATACATTATATAATTAGTTAAATAATTTAATTTTCATTGAATTATACATATTAGAAAGTTATTGTGAATAGGTTTATTTTGTGCGTAAAATATACATATTCTTAAAAATGGTTTTAATTAAATTCTATTCCTGTATTTTATAATTTCATTAAGAAAATTTTATTAATTTAATTAGATAAATGAAATAATTTTAAAAAAATATTAAAATTATCTTATGGGGAATTATTGGTATCTACATAAAAGATTATGTTTTATGTTAATGGTGAAAATATATCGATTTTATTGAAATCAATCATTTCATTTCAAGAATTGACAATGTACCATTTTATTTGAATTGATTTTATTACATAATTAGTAATTTTTTTATTATAAATAATACAATTCATATCTTTTTATTAAGTATTTAGGAATAAATTTGTTATTAAAACGTTTTTATAATTATAAATTCAATTTTATGGAAAACAGCCTTTCATCTCAATTTTATGGATTATTTTAAACAAAATTTCTTCCACATATTGAAATTGAATTTGATAAAATAGAATCCATATTTGGAATCTGAATTTTAATTTTTAGTGTGTAAAATATCTTATTGAACCTTCATTTAGAAATTTTTAATGTCCTTATGACTTATTAATGTAGGCCTTTTGGTTAAATCAAAATAGTAACTATTGGTTATACCATGCATGAACTATTTGGTGTTGTTGCCTTTATAACCACATTTAAGGGGTTTCTGTTCATGTCATGTTCTATTATGGGATCATGTTTGGTTGGTTGAGGGTAGGGGAACCAGGTCTTCGTGAGTGGTCATTGGTAATAATGTCATTGGCTATAAGGGATTATGGATTTTAAATATTCCACCATGATACTGTTTTCACTATGATTATGGGAAAAGGGAGTGAACATAATCTACTATATAAATTTTTCCACTATTGATGATAGTATTCGAAGTGATACTTGACATAATATTCTGATGTCAAGATTTATGTTGTATATAGATATTCTAGTACTCAATGATATTATGATTTAATTTAATTATGATATGTTTCCATTTCTATAAAAATTCTCTTTATGATATCATGTAATTACACTTACATTATGCTTTGTTCAATGATTATTTCATTAAAAGTGAATTCATGATAACACTTTTCAGGTTTTATTTTACCCATGGAACCCTATTGCAATGCCCCGACCCCAGTAACCCAGATTTGGTTCATTATTACATAACATTGGCATGATCATAAGAAAGATCAAATCTTGAAAGACCGATTGGTTTAGTAGCCTTGGAAACACTAGATATATTCATAAATTTTTACATTAAATCATAAAGTGAAAAACTACAACAACAATATATTGTCTCCATAGTCCACACTATTATCCCCTCATAATATCATTGCAGGTCATTCATAATTTACTTCTTCACATCCTAGGAAAAATAAAACATAGAAAAGGGGTGACCTTAAATGCCTCGTAAGGATAACATTATAGCGGAAACTTTCATAAATAAGAATTAAACATTTAAGGCAGTGTATAACTAAAACAAAATCCTTTTAAACATGAACTTCAACATAGTATGGAAAAAATAAAATGAAATAATTCCATTTACTTATTCACATGGATATTCTACTAATAGAATAATCACATGCTATATCAATAACCACTTTTTTAATGATGGAATGCATAATGACAGACTATCATAACCACATATCCAAGGCCTCGTGAAAAGACTAAAAATAAGATTTTGTCAAGACCTTCTGCCAAGACACTAGTTTGTCTCATGGGACCTACCGATGAAATTGTTTTAGAAGATACATACGTTTAAAATTGATGAAATATACACCAGTGTTTTTCTGAAAACATTATGCAAGCCTCTGAAAACAATTAATAATTCTGAGACTACTCGACTAATTACAGGCCATGATGGGTCCACGCCCAATCCCTTCTTTTCTACCACACTCAAGAGTTGCGTTTTCTGAAATCATTTTTAAGCTTGCGTTAAATATGTATACATTTGCATTGGATTTTCATATATTTGAGAGAAATATCACTTTTTGAAATCATTTAAAAGTCACATAATTATAAAATAAAACATTTACTTTGAAAATATCCTTATAAGAATGTAAGAGAATCTTATAAGATTTTATAATGGCGGAAAATAGCTGTACCGACCGTATAAGTTAAAAAAATATTCTTACCTTAATTCTGTCGAAAAGGTTAAAAAGGACCTTATTTGGAAAACGATGGAAATATTCCTTTATAAAACTCTTATAAAAATTCAAAGAAGGGTATAAATGACTTTAACTAATAATATAGTAAATATTAAAAATGTTTTAAATACATTTTTAGAAAGGTTTGGGTTACTATATTAGCCTTATCGTTTAGTTTTAACTCTTAGTTAATTAGTTTAACACTTACCATGTCACTTTGTATTTTTATATTATATAGTTAATAAACATACAATATACCTCCAAGAGCCCCCCAAGTGGTCCATTAATGATACACCTATTATGATATAAGTCTCTTGGCCTATCCTTAGATTTTTAATAATTTAATATCAATTAATAATATAATATTTGTTTTAAAAACTATTTTTTGTCAATTTTCACACTATTCAATAGTTTATTTTTGTGAAACTTATAAAAGAATTATTACTTTGAAATAAGTTAATTAAAGCAATCCTAAAATGTCATATTATTCTATAAAATTAGTGTAATTCATTAAAAGTATGAAATTATATTTATTTGGGTATTTATAATATCAATTATTTTAATTTTTCACTATTATGGTAATTACTGCATCATCATTGTGTCATAAATAAATTATATTATTTAATGTCTAAAAATTATTTATAAAATATAATTATGTAGAAAATATTTTTATCTTTATAATTAATATTTACAATTGAATTTATCTTATATATAACCCTTTATTAAAAATGTTTTAGTAAATAAACATTGATTTTAACTCTTTTAACTCTTCTTTGAATTAAATAATAATAAATGTCCTAATCTAATACATGAGGACCTAAATGATAATATTTTATTCCTAAGGATGTTTTTGGTCTAGATACACTTGTCTAATAGAATTAGGACATGTGATAGGGTAATATTAATATCATTTTTAACCTTAATTACCCTATTTACTTTTAACCGTGGTAAATAAAAATAAAAAGTTATTATTCACCAAAAATTATTTTCATCTCATTGAACCACATTTTACTTCTTGATATTAACCGTGTCTCTCGGATTTTCAAAATTCCATTTACAGAAGCGGTAAAATTACGTTTTATGAAAAATTCAATTTTTTAACTACCACATAGTAGTTTCACTATTCATCAAAAATTAAGGTTTTTCAGAACAATGCCAAAATTTCACCCTAACCTATAATTGATATTCCTAATTCCAAAATGATGTCTATTTTAAAAAATTCCAAACATATAAGTTGCATTAATTAATTTTATAATTAATTCCTATTGTCACAACAAATAGCATGTTTTTAAGAAACAATATATACCAAATGATTGACAATTGTTTAGGTCCAATTTCAAAGTGAAATTAATTCTAATGAACAACATTGGATAAAATGGTAAAAATATATTCTAATTATAATTTAAAACCACTCAATAATATAATTTATCACTATAAATTATTTTTATTAAAAAAGTTGTATTTAAGTATTTTTCACTATTCATAAAAAATGGATGTTCTCAAAAAATACCAAAAATTCATCTTAGGATAATTTTGATATTCCGAATCCAAAAATGAAGTCCATTTTGAAATATAAAATATATATAATTTCATGAAGTAGGTATCACTATTCATAACGGCTAGTTTGATTCGTTGTGGTGTGTTAGAACTCGATGTTGTGTACAACACATGCTATCGCATTATTCAAAGAGAAGCATACCGTAGAAGCTTGGGGTGTTACATTCTCCCCTCCGTAAAATTATTTCATCCTCGAAATTTCCAGAATACTACCGCATGAAAAGACTCGTGTGGTTCTTCATCATAAGTTCCTTGGGTTCCCACGTTGCCTCTTCCATCTTATGGTTTCTCCACAAAACTTTTACCAGACGCGTCGTCCGGTTTCTCAGTACTTTTTCTATTGAATCAAGAATCCTGACAGGCTCTTCACAATAAGACATATCGGGTTTCAGTTCTAATTCTTCATAGGTGAGTACATGCATTGGGTCAGGCATGTATTTCCTCAACATAGATAAGTGGAACACATCATGAAATTTGGAGAGACTTGGCGGCATTGCCAATCAGTAAGCTACAGCCCCAATTCGTTCTTGAATTTCGAATGGTCCGATGTAACTGGGACTCAATTTACCCTTCTTTACAAAACGTATGACTCCCTTCCATGGAGATACCTTCAGGAAAACATGATCACTGACTTGAAATTCCAAATCCTTCCTTCAATTATCAACATAGCTCTTTTTCCTACTTTGAGCTACTTTGATGTGATTTTGGATTACCTTAATCATTTCCATCGTTTCCTCCACCAGTTCTGGACCTACAAGTTTTCTTTCACTAACATCATCCCAACAGGTTGGTGTGTGACATCTCTTTCTGTATAACGCTTCATATGGTGCCATCTGAATACTATAATGGATGCTATTGTTATAGGAAAATTCTACCAAAGGTAAATATTGATCCCACATACCCTGAAAGTCATGTGAACAAGATCTCAGCATGTCTTCTAAGGTTTGAATAGTCCGTTCTGATTGTCCATCTGTCTGAGGGTGGTAGGCAGTGCTCAAATGAAGTTCAGTATACATGGATTTCTGAAGACTCTTCCTGAATCTTGAAGTAAAACGGGGGTCATGATCAGAAATAATCGTTAAGGGTACTCCATGAAGTCTCACAACCTCCTTAATATATAGTCTTTCTAGATGTTCCGGTGGTAGATATTCTCTTATAGAAATAAAATGTGCTGACTTGGTAAGACGATCAACAATAACCCATTTTTCATCGTTTCTTCTAGGAGTCCTTGGTAGTCCCATGACAAAGCCCATCGTAAAATTGACCCATTTCCACTTAGGTATGGGAAGAGGTTGCAATACTCCACCAGGCTATTGCCTTCCAGCTTTCACTTGTTGAAAAACCATACATCTTGACACAAAATCAGCAATCTCCCTCTTCATGTTGTCCCACCAAAAATGTTCCTTCAAATCTCTATACATTTTGGTGCTCCCAGGGTGTATATAGAAATTGTAACTATGAGCATCATCCAACAATTCCCTTTTTAGATCAGGTATATCGGGAACACAAAGCCTCTTCCCGAATTTCAAAATTCCATTTTCATACACAAAATCTCTCAATCTCCCATCATTCATATCTTTATTCTTCTTTTGAAATTCTCCATCATTAGTCTGAGAACTCTTAATCCTTTCTAGGAATGATGGTTTGGCAACCATTTTAAAAATCATTGATGTTTCACCTTCCCTTGTTATTCCCATGTCTATATTCACTAGATCTATGAAAATTGGATCCCTTTCAATTATCATCATTTTAAAAACTCCATGGTCTTTTCTAATCAAAGCATCCGCCACATTGTTTGCTTTCCCCGGGTGGTAGTTTATCGTACAATCATAATCCTTGAGTAATTCAAGCCATCTCCTTTGCCTCATGTTGAGTTCTTTTTGTGAGAAAATATACGTCAAACTCTTGTGATCAGTATAAATCTCACATTTTTCATCATAGAGGTAGTGCCTCCATATCTTCAAAGAAAATATCATAGCTCCTAACTCGAGATCATGCGTAGGATAGTTTTGTTCATGAATTTTCAACTGTCATGATTCATAGTCAATAACCCTATCATTCTTTATAAGGACACAACCAAGTCATTTCTTCGATGCATCACTATAAATAACGAACCCATCATTCCCCGGTGGTAGAGTCAATATAGGAGGATTGACTAATCTTCTCTTCAGTTCTTCAAAACATTCTTCTCACTCTTTTGTCCAAAAAATTTTACCCCTTTACGTGTGAGCTTTGTTAATGGGTTATCCAATCGGGCAAAATTCTGGACGAAACGTCAATAATAACTAGGTACCTTAGTTATATTCGTAGGTGTTGGCCATTATTGGATTGCCTTGGTCTTAGAAGGATCAACAAAGATTCCATCTTTGGAGAAAATATGGCCAAGAAAAGAAATCTCCTCAAGCCAGAATTCACACTTGCTATAATTCCCATATAATTCATGTCTTCTCAGAGTCTTCAAGATAATGCGCAAGTGATTTTCATGATCTTCGTATCTTTTTGAGTATATCAAGATATCATCAATAAATACCACCACAAATTCATCTATATATTCCTTGAAAACTCTATTCATCAGATCCATGAATACAGAGGGTTCATTAGTCAATCCAAAAGGCATTACTGTAAACTCATAATGCCTGTACCTGGTTCGAAATGCTGTCTTCGGAATGTCATCCCCCTTCACACACAACTGATGGTATCCAGATCGAAGGTCAATCTTTGAAAAGTATTGTGATCCATGCAGTTGGTCAAATAAATCATCAATGCAAGGTAGGGGATACTTGTTCTTTATTGTTATTGCATTGATCTCCCTGTAGTCGATACATAACCTCGTGGATCCATCTTTCTTTTTTATCAAAAAGAACAGGGGATCCTCATGGAGAAACACTAGGGCGAATAAATCCTTTATTACAAAATTCCTCTAGTTGTTTCTTTAGTTCAACTAATTCTATAGTGGCCATTCTATAAGGGGTCTTCGATATAGGCCTTGATTCAGAATTAAATCAATGGAAAACTCAACTTCTCATTCTGGAGGATGTCCAGGTATATCTTCCGGAAATACATCTACATATTCTTTCACAACTGGTACATCCTCTATTTGACCATTCCTTTCCTCACCCACTATTATTTCATTCTCTTCCTACCCAATAATTTAATTTAGTTGAGCTACTAGGGGTGGATCTAGATTTGAATTAGGTGGTGATGATTCTGCTCTAAATATAAGGTGGTCCTTATCATCATCATCATGAATCGTAACCTCTTTCTTCTTACAATAAGTCTTCGCATCATAGTCCGAAATCCAATCCATACTGAGGATTATATCAAACTCAATCATAGGTATGATGAAGAAATTAGCAGATAAAGAACATTTATGTGCTCTAATGGGGACTAATTCACAACACATTGTTGCAATGATACTTCCCTTAGGAGTTTTAACCGACAACTCCCTTGTAAAATTAAATTGGAAATATCTAATTTTCATAGAAAACTGGGAAGATATGAAACAATGTGATGATCCAGAATCAAATAATGCATTTTCTAAACTTGAGGAAACCATTAAATTACCTACCACAACATCGTTTGGAGCTTCTACCTCAGCAGTAGTGATAGCATAAGCTTGGCCTTGATCCCTTGTCCTTTTCTGAGGTAAGATCCCCTGACTATTAGGACATTCATTTTCATAATGTCCCATTTCCCTGCAATTGTAGCATTGAACATTGGTAGATTCCATCTTCCCTTTGCATTAACGAGCTTGGTGTCCTTTTTCACCACACTTGTTACAAACACTCATTCCCTTCATGAACGTACCGGGGTGTTTCTTCACACATTTACCACAGGATGGATATTCAACATTTCCCATCTTCCCCATATTTCCATTCCCAGATTGATCATCAGATCTCTTCTTCTCTTGCTTTTCTTTAAAGACATTAGACTTAGATAATTCCTTTTTTATTTTGATAGCACATGAGACAATGTCTTCGTAAGATGAGAAGTATTGTGAGACTAATGCTTGATGGAGAAATGGATTTAACCCATCAAAGAAATTATCAATATTACTTTTTGGGTTACGTATATAATCTCTAGCATACCTTCCTAACCTTGTAAATTTAGCCTCATACTTTGTGGAATTATCATCCTCCTTTTGTCTCAGAATCAGAAATTGCCTTTCCATATCTGCTCGATGGTTACGGGGAAAGTATTTTTCTAAAAACAGATCTATGAACTCCCGTCATTCCATATTTGATACTTCATCATCTTCCTTCGTGATTTGAATCAATGACCACCATTGATCAACATCTCGAGTGAGGCGGTAAACTGCCAGGATAACTTTTTCCCTTTTACTACTCCCCAAAGCCTGAAATATTTTCTCTAGGGAATTTATCCATTGCTCAGATACTAAGGGATTTTTACTCCCGTTGAACATTGGTGGTCGTTTCCTCATGAATCCATCTAACATTGATCCTCCACGCTGCAGATCTGGGAGCACCATATGGGTAAGGTTATTATTTATAACCTGAGTGAGTTGTCCCATTATGGTGATTAGCTGATTGGCACCAGTTGCATCACCAGCTCTACTATATTTATCTTGAGAAGGAGGGAAATCCCTACATGGAGTGCGTGCATTGATACGGTTTCCATTTATTCCACTAGGCTCCATTTCTAAATAATGGCATAAACTAGATCAGTTTATGAATCAAAATACATAATTCCATACTTAGAAAACACTTAACATAAATTGAACTATTTATGGATATAATCCATAATCATAAAAATGTTTTCTTTGAGAAAGTATATACTCATAATCCTATCATAATGATTTGTAAATAAAATGAGAGTTATCCTAAGAATATCCCCCGGGAGTGTTGTAACCAAGAGTGCAACAAGGCCCGTTTTCGTGCACCAGTTCCCGTTCGAGTCTAGCTCAAAGCGGTGTTTTCGGGTTTTACCCCTAGTTACATCTGTTCCAGAGCCGCCTCTACCTGCTCGTATCCTAACAGGGATGTATTGCTCGGAAAACTCACAAAATCTCTACAATACCAAAATTCTATGAAGTTATTCAATACTAATCCTCAAAGTCCATCTTAGGTATACATGCTTTAATCAGAGTTTATCTAAATCTAGATTCCAAGGTTTGTACTAAACGTCCTCTGATACCAACTGTAACACCCCGACCCCAGTTACCCAGAGTCGGTGCATTATTACATAACATTGGCATGATCATAAGAAAGATCAAATATCGATAGACCGATTGGTTTAGTAGACTTGGAAACAATAGATATATTCATAATGTTTTACATTACATCATAAAATGATAAACTACTATAAAAACATATTGTCTCCATAGTCCACACTATTATCCCCTCATAATATCCCTGCAGGTCATTCATAATTTACTTTTTCACATCCTGGGAAAAATAAAACATAGAAAAGGGGTGAGCTCAAACTCCCAGTAAGGATAATATTATTGTAGAAAACTTTTATAAATAATAATTAAACATTTAAGGCAGTGTATAACTATAAAAAAGCCTTCTAAACTTGAACTTCAACCTAGTATGGCAAAAATAAAATGAAATAATGCCATTACTTATTCACATGGATATTCTACTAATCGAATAATCACATGCTATATCAATAACAACTTTTATAATGATGGAATGCATAATGCCAGACTATCATAACCACATAGCCAAGGCCTCATGACAAGACTACAAATATGATTTTTTCAAGGCCTTGTGCCAAGAAACTAGTTTGTCTCATGAGACTTACCGATGAAATTGTTTTAGAAGATACTTACGTTTAAAATTGCTGAAATATACACCTGTGTTTTTCTGAAAACATTATGCAAGCCTCTGAAATCAAAATAAATAATTTTGAGACTACTCGACTAATTACAGGCCATGATGGGTCCATGCCCAATCCCTTCATATCTACCACACTCAAGAGTCAGGTTTTCTGAAAACATTTTTAAGCTTGCGTTAAATACGTATACATTTGCACTGGATTTTCATATATTTGAGAGAAATATCTCTTTTTTGAAATCATTTAAAGGTCACATAATTATAAAATAATACATTTACTTTGAAAATATCTTTATAATATTTTAAGGGAATCTTTTAAGATTTTATAACGGCAGAAAATAGCTGCACCAACCATATAAGTTAAAGAAACATTCTTACCTTAATTCTGTCGAAAAGGTTAAAAAGGACCTTGTTTGGAAAACGACGGAAAGATTCCTTTATAAAACTCTTATAAAAATTCAAACAAGTGTATAAATGACTTTAACCAATATTCTAGTAAATAGTAAAAAATTTTGTAATACATTTTTAAGAAACATCGATGTGGATGATAAAGATGTCCCAGTAGATTATTACGTATAAACAACCTCGGATAATGAAGAGATTGCGAAATAAACCCTTAACTTGTAATTTTTCTTGGTTGAGGGTAGTTTAACCTCCTGTATAATGGTGAAATAATTTTTGTTAAATAATAAAAGAATCGTGTATATTAATATGATATTATATATGATATTTTAACATTTCTTTGTTAATAATATCTTAGTATTATCATCGTTTCATGTGTTAACTTACTCGTTTTATTTTATATGTTTTGTTACATAAGCCATTTTTTTCATGGATAGGTTGTATCTTATTCATATCCAGAATGATAGCAAGTCCTTAAAAATTATTTTTAAATCATAAAATGATAATTATACTTGAATGGATACGATGGAGAATGAATCTAATCACGTTCATGGAGACGGTAGTCCGTACGTACGCACGAGCGACAATATCATTCTTTTGATATTAAAATAATATATAATTGGATATTATATAATATATACAGAATCATTATCATGTTATATTTATTATTTACATGAGTTACACATCATTATTATACCCATCCAAAAAATAATTTATTGAATAACAATTACACCACGACGTGGAGACGGTAAGTCGTACGTACGCACGTATGGTGACATGTTATTCAAAGGATGGATAGAATACTGAATATGGTTGTACCATAATTATAATAACATCACAGTATATATAAGATACTAGAGTTATTATTTTAGAATGGTAATAACAATGAAGGATGAATTGGAAGAAGAAAGGAACTTTGAAAAGGATGGTGAATTCATTACCTCTTCTTCGGGTTCTTTCTTTTGATTTGATCAAAAGGGCTCCATAGAATGGCTTTCTGACAAAAGGAAGGCCTATAGGATGAAGTTAGGGAAGTTGAAAGAGTATTTGGACAGGGGTTGGCCGATCCAAAAGTCTTTGAAGGTGTGAGTTAATGAGAAGGGGGACTGCCCTTTTATAAGAGGGGTGAGGGGAACCTTTGGAAAAGTTAGAAATCTTATTTTATAATAAATTCATATTTGGATTCTAATGCCTAAAAAGTGGGTTATTTAAAGGTTAATGTGGGGATAGGTCTAAAACCACTCAAACAATAGAATTTAGATAGGTTTGGGTTACTATATTAACCTTATCGTTTAGTTTTAACTCTTAGTTAATTAGTTTGACACTTCCCATGTCACTTTGTATTTTTATATTATATAGTTAATAAACATACCATATAACTCCAAGGCACCACCAAGTGGTACATTAATGATACACCTATCATGATATAAGTCTCTTGGCAGAACCTTATATTATTAGGAATTTAATATCAATTAATAATATAATATTTGTTTTAAAAACTCTTTTATGTCAATTTTGACACTATTCAATAGTTGTTTTTTTTGAAACTTATAACAGAATGATTACTTCGAAAAAAGATAATTAAATAAATCCTAATATGTCATATTATCCTATAAAATTAGTGTAATTCATTAAAAGTCTCATATTATATTTATATGGGTATTTATAATATCAATTATTTAAATTTTTCACTATTATGTTAATTACTGCATCATTATTGTTTCATAAATAAATTAAATTATATAATTTCTAAAAATTATAAATAAAATATCATTATATAGAAAATCTTTTTATATTTCTAATGAATAATTACAATCGAATTTATCTTATGTATAACCCTATATTGAAAATGTTTTAGTAAATAAACTTTGATTTTAACTCTTTTAACTCTTCTTTGAATTAAATAATAATAAATGTCCTAATCTAATCCATGTTGACCTAAATGATAATATTTTATTCCTAAGGTTGTTTTTGGTCGAGATACACTTGTCCAATATAATTAGGACATGTGTTAGGTTAATTTTAATATCATTTTTACCCTTAATTACCCTATTTACTTTTAACCGTGGTAAATAAAAGTAAAAAGTTACTATTCACCAAAAATTATTTTCATCTCATTAAACCAAATTTTACTTTTGATATTAACCGTGTCTCTCAGATTTTTGAAATTCCATTCACAGAAGTGGTAAAATTAAGTTTTATGAAAAATTCTGTTTTTTAACTACCACTTAGTAGTTTCACTATTCATCAACAATTGAAGTTTTTCAGAACAATGCCAAAATTTCAACCCAAGACATAATTGATATTCCGAATTCAAAAATGATGTCTATTTTACAAAATTCCAAACATATAAGTAGTATTAATTAATTTTATAATTAATTCCCGCTATCACAACAAATAGCGTGTTTTTAAGAAACAATATAAACCAAAAGATTGACAATTTTTAAGGTCCAATTTCAAAGTGAAATTAATTCTAATGAACACCATTGGATAAAATGGTAAAAATATATTCTAATTATACTTTAAAACCACTCAATAATATAATTTATCACTATAAATTATTTTTATTAAAAAAGTTGTTTTTAAGTATTTTTCACTATTCATAAAAATTTGAAGTTCTCAGAAAAATACAAAAAATTCATCTTAGGATAATTTCAATATTCTGAAACCAAAAATGAAGTCCATTTTGAAATATAAAATAAATATAATTTAAAAAATTAGGTATTACTATCCATAACGGCTAGTTTGATTGGTTGTGGTGTGTTAGAACTCGATGTTGCGTACAACACACACTATCGCATTATTCAAAGAGAAGCGTACCGTAAAAGCTTGGGGTGTTACACCTATAATTTTTTTGAAAATATTTAGGATATATGAATAAATATTATGTTAAAATGATGATTCAATTTTTTATTTTTGGGATGATAAATTTACATATATAATCTTCCAGATACATTATACCTCAATATGAGCTATTTTTATTTTTTGGAATCTATGTGAAAAACTATGAAAAAAAATGTGTTAAGGATCTGATTTATATAAGAATTGTTATGATTTATTATTTATATGATCAATTTAAACCATATTTTTTCTTTCTCTATATGGGTTTTTATTTCATTGATGAGATGTTTAAGAAACTCATTTTTTCCATGGGTTATGGTGGAATTATATAATGACTGATTTATTATCTTATGGAACTTGTGAGTATAGTTTTAATTATTTGATGTGTGGAAATTTCATTATTTATCACTCAAATTCATTGGGTAAATAATTATATATTATGAGATAATTCTGGGAAATCTGTTTATGTTCTTGATCCACTTTTGGAAATATGTAGGATTGAGTGATCAAATTTGATATGGAATGAAAATAGTAATATATTATCCTATATGATATGATAGTCATGAAAGTTAACCTTGAAATATGATACGGTTTCTATGTCCTTGATGATTTTTCACTCTTATAAAATTATGAAATACTTATAAATTTAACTCATTGGTGATGATTGATTGTTTGACGCTTCCCCATTATTATGGCACAACGAATTTTTATGCCAGGAATAATGATTTTGACCATTGGATTATTGGGTATGATTTAATATTAGTAATATATTACAATTATTCCCATTATATTATTACTTATGATCATTGATCGATATATCCTATATTTACCCTCATAGAGTATTTGATCACAGTACTACTTATGTTTTCATTTTTCACCATGATACAAAGAGGGATATTATTATTGATGAGTATGGAAGGTTATATTATGTAATGAGTCATAGTTTATATGTGGAATATTTTACATACATAATATTTTTTTGTATATATCGTCTACATACACAAAACCATTATATATCTCATGTATGTTATTTATCAGGACTTATAAATTATTTTTATTATTATATGACTATTCACTATAATTATTGTAACATCATTCCTAAACAATAATTTTTGGGTTTATTAAATGGGTTTGACTGGATTAAATAATTCTAAAAATTAATGTGATAGATAATGAAATGATTGTACTCCTGGGTGTTTTCTATGTTCTGGGAGCCGAAAATATGAATCATGTTTCCTCACTTAGACAACATTCTATGTCAATGAATCTTGTTGAGTCTCTAAATGATTAAAGGAGGAAAAAATAATATATTTATTATTTAATGATACAAAAAAAATCATCATTTTTTTACAATAACCCACTTGTTTATGAGTGATGTATAAGTATAAATGAGAAATTATTTTCTATGATTCAGTCCTCGAAACATGAATAACAAATCATTGATATTTATAATTTGTAAGATATAGTAGATCAAGTTGGATAATTCTTTTGAATATATTGAAATATAAGGAAATATAATACTTTTAATGGGAAGAGTTTTATAGTATACAGTTTATCAAGTAATTCCAACATATTGTACATTAAGAATAACAAAATGGGTTCCCCATGCTTACGCCGAAGGATAATGAAACCATTGGTATTTATAGGAAAACATTAATAATACATCAAAGGTATGATTCTAGTTTAATCATAATTATTGAAATAGATATTTATTAATCTATTTGTGTCTTAAAATGATATCATTGAACTAAGATCCCTATTACATACTTTAGTTGATTTTTAAAAAATAAATCGAATTTATCTCTATGTGAAAATTGAAAATAGATATTCACATGGTTTTGATAAGAAAAAGGAAGGTGGAGTCTCATTAAAACATAAGAAATTACATGTTGTAAATAAATTTCATTCACATGAATAATAAAAATTAGGTTGGAAACACCATGTGAATTTCATTAATGGAACGAACAAGTTCTTTAAATGTGGAAGGGAGTATCATAAATCCTTGGAATATCGAAATGATATAAAGAGGCTGATTGGTAAAATTTTGAATGGAGGACTCTAAATAATGAACCACCCACACTACAACTCTTAATATGAATGGATTTGGTTCATTATATTAAATATTCCATGAATCAAAAGGATAATTATGAGGATATGCAATAAAAAATATGAATTCCAATTATAGGGGAAATATTATGTGACTATAAATGCTAATTTGCGTTACGATAAAGACATGGTAAATGTATAGTATAAAGAAATCAATATAAACTAATATATTATAATATTATAGCTATATATAATATTTTATATCAAATGAATTTTCTAATTGTATTACATTACTACAATAATTTATAGATGTTGAGTATCTAATAAAAATACCTAGTGGCACGATGATCACATATCATCTCTATTCCTCCTATCCAATTGATTTTATTGAGAATTATCTTCTTGAAAATAATTTGATCCTCATATAATTATAATAAAATGTTATTTTTGGTGTTTATAATTCCAATATATATTTCCCATATCAATTTCCAAGTAAGGGAATTCAATTTTGACATTCCAAATCATCATATAATTGTTTTTCAATGTGAAATTGAATATGAAATTACAATGGAAGTTACATACATTATATGGGTCTTACTACCTATCGATGAAGGATATATTTCTCAAATGGTTAGGGAGAAACTCAATATTGATGAAATTAAAAATTTTCCTGATTCTAATGATGTATCTTCTAATTCAATTCAATATAATCACACATATAATAAAGTTTATTCATCAATATAACTAATAAATGTAACAATATTTACTTAAAATTATATAAGGAAACATTCCCCAATTGAGTTGTTGAAATTAATGAAGAAACATGGGAAAAATATTTATAAATAATTAATATTCCCTTGTATATAACCATGGGTTGAAATAATTATTTTTTAATTAAGAATAAATATGGTATAATGAGTCTTTTCATTTATTATCATCAACAGAAAAAGATCACTATGCAGAATATGTATTCAATTACCAGTATTAAATATTTTTTTGGTCAATTGTTTAGATATCAATACATTTCCAAGATAGAAATTAATTATACATATATATAATTAAAATTTAATAATAATAATATATCAATGAAACCCTTATATATAAGGTTTGGTTAGGAATAATTTACAGTTATTCCATTTGGACTCTCGAATTCTTATACTATCATCCTAGATTTAATTAATAGATTATTTATATATTTTATTAATTAGTGTGTGGAAGTCTTTAAAGATGATTTTCCTATATATTTCATGAGATGTTAAGAGCATGAAGATAATGTGATGACTGTAATAAATATCCAGTGGATGGGGATGATTTCCAAAAAATAACCATGTGTGAGTTTCATTATCTAGAATGTTTCATTTATGGTCCATAAAAGTTTATACATTGTCATATCTATGGATAATTCAATAATGGAAGTTATTGAGAAATATTGTACACTAACTGTGGTGACTGATACCCATTTTTTACAATGTTTTAGGGATTATAATAGTTCATTATTTTGGATTTCACATGACTATTTAATTTAATAACAAGATTATATCTTAAGAGAGATAATTTTACTATAAAAGATAAATGTGAGGAAATTTAATGTGGGATGAAAAGATGAATGGTTAGAAGATAGATTATTAAAAAAAACATATATTGGAGAAGTGTTTTTGACAAAAATTAATTCATCAAAAATGGATCGGTGATGTTTCATTTTATATAATTAAATGGGTTTGTAATATTTATTTTGTTTTTTAAAAGACATTAAAAAAAATTAATTTAATAATGATTTGGAGTTGGAAGGTATTTCTTTTGAAGATATGATGTATTCCTATTTATGGAGAATGTTGCTAAATATATACTATTTACAAAAGAATAAATTATATATTCATAATTAATATAATTGAATATTTAATAGAGAAGATGGTTGGAACTGATTATAGATCATTATCATTGGCTAAATTAATATCTTGAGAAAGATAATGAGGTGTCTAATGATATGAGTTAGAAAGTCCATGAAAGTTTCCCATGATAAGGATTTAAGAGATAGACTATGTGTCGATTTTTAAAATATATATTTTGAAATTCATGTGGAAATGAAATAGATAATATCATTCTTAGATGAATGTTCAACCATTTATCTATGTGAGTATTAAATATGGGTAAAAGGTGGATGTGGAAATATAAAATATGTTGAGAAATATTCTTATGTTCATCCATGACTTTGATAGAATGACAGTGTTTATGAATCGAGTATGGTCACATCAATAATTCAATTTATGAAGGAGATATTTGAAAATTATTATATTTTATCACAATATATATATCCTAATGTATAATGATATATAGGGATCTGAAAGAGTACTTATTATGGGATTACATGAACTAATAAATATCAATAACACCATAATATTTTATGAAATAATTCACTTTGAAAAAATATTATTTATTTTATATCATTCTTTACATGAAACCCTGAGTTTAAAGGAACCACCATATAAATATTATCATTTAAACATGATCATTATAACCTAGTTGATAAAATATGTGGTAAGAATGGGAATATACACATTTTAAAAATATTCTTAATAGTTCTGTATAATCTAAATTCAATGAAAATAAGAACATAATTCTGTAAAATCATTTTATGCTTCAAAAATATATTTCCATCAAAATTGGTTTTTATTTAATTTTCAAAGTAAATATTATAATTAATTTTCAACACTTTTTGAAATTTTATCCTACAAAAATAATATCATTTTTTAAATCAGAAAATCAATATTATCATAGTGTGAAATTTCGTTATTTTTCATAAAATATTTAATTTATATTTAACAGTAAAAATTAATGATTTTTATTTAAAATAAACTTATCATTTCATGAATTTTCAAAGTTATGTTATTATTTAAAATTATTTCAGAAATAAATTAATTTATTATATTATTAACTATGCAATGAAGGTAATTTTAATCAATTTTATGTTTGATTTTGGATAAAAAACTTTTTATTCTTAAGGATACATTTCATTTTGGAATGCTTATTTTCAGTACATTTTAGTAGTCCAATTTTAAATTAAATTCTTCAAATTTAATAATATTATAATAATAAAATGGATTCAATATTTTCAAAAAAAAATTAAAAAATGTAATATTTTTAACTTGATTTTTTGTCATTATTAACATACAACGTAGTTAATATTTTTCGCCTCTCTGATATAAGGAATAATTTGGTTAAACCAGTGGTATAATTCATTAATTTCTCTCTAAAAAGTTTCTTTATTGTATTTTAAGGGTATTGTTTGACCAATGTTATTTTTAATCAATTAAATAATTTATTCTAAAAAAATAAATTTGAATTATGGAAAATATGGATATCTCATTGGAAAATAAGGACTTTAATGGGATGTGAACCAAATTCAATATGGGACATAGTCAAATTTTATAATTTTATAAGGGAACATTAAATAAGGATATAATGAAATTATGAGTGAACATAGTCTACTCTTATTGTATTGGAAGCGATCTAATTATATAGAAAAGATTTTATATGAAAATTTTATTCCAGATTATTATGTCTTATGCTTTTGTTGTGTTATCATGGGTTGTGATTACTTATTTGTGATTCTACATAGTAATGGATTTTTTTAAGAAAAATACCCATTCCTTGATTTATGAATAATTATTTTTCCAAATTGAGAATGATTATTATATGTTATGGAAATGTAATAATAAATTTATACATATCCTAACCTAACATTTAATCATTTATTGATATCTAATATGTTAAACCATACTGAGTATTTCCGCTCACCCTTTCCTATATTTCATTTTACTAAGTTATAAAGAAATATTTTACATAGGGTATTCTTAAGAATAGTACCATGTGGGAAGATATTTGTGGGGTATGTTTTTATATCTTCCAAGGAAAAAGTAGATTATGCATCTAGACTCAAAATACATTTAAACATTATGTTTTTGGAATGGAACATACGGGTTTGTATTGAGTATCGAACTACTATGATGTAATATCTATGTATTAAATTTATGGGTCACCACAGATGGTATTAGATTTGTGTTTAGTTAATATTTATAAATTCAAATTAGAGAAATTTATATAAAACAATGTGCATAATTCTAAACAAATTATAGATTCTTAAATTTGTGGAAAGGTATTGATTATGAGGATTCCCTAAAAATACCATCCTTTATAGATAATTTATGTCGATGTATTTTTTGAATAAAAAATATCTTGAGGTAATATCCCTGAAAATAGTTCTTCAAGTATATCACGACCCACTTTCTTGTGCACAATGAATGCACCTTTAAAATAATCCACATTACACACTCATGGGGGATATGCTTTTGTAAAATCATATTTCCCTAATGAACCATCATTAAGGATTTGAAAATATTATAAATGAGGATATACCATAATAAAGATAAGGTGGCATATAATGAAAAAAATGTATGATCATTTAGGAACCTTATGGATTATTTTTCATGATAACTTGATTCCTTCATATTATGGTTTATGCTTACACTAACCTTTTTTTAGTAATGGAATAAATATAGAATAATGATGTTATGTTGGTGATATTCATGCTAAAATACTGAGGTATATTATTTTAACGTATTCAAGTAAATTACTTAATATCATGAATCACCTCTTGGGACCATCATTTATATAGTCATTGATAATATACAGATATTAAATTTAATGATCCCAGTGGTATAATGATCACACTCAATGTTTATAGTTACTTTGAAATATAAGTTTGTGGGATTTTTCATCCTAAAAATATAATGATTTTCCCACAAGTTGAATTTGATTTGATTTTGGGAATTTATTGGTTCAGTGTATATATATATATCCCACAACAATTTCCATTGAATTGATGTCGCATTTTATATTCTAGACCAAACCATGATCGAATTTCACAACCGGTATGATTATTTACATACAATGAATTATAAATCTTTTTGTGTGGGTATTACAACCTATTCATTAGGTAGTTTTATCTCAAACAGTTGTGGGGAAATACAATCAATGATATTAACATTTATTGGAACTATGATGATGTATTTTTTTAATTTTTGTCACAGAATTCCTCTGAGTAATGATGTTATAATTTCAAAACAAACCATTACCTGGTGATACACCTATTCCAACCACCCAATATTAAATGTCCCTAATTGAGTTTTTCAAATTAATGAATAAACACAAAGAGAATAATGATAAATGATTCATACACCTATGTGCATCAACATGGGATGCACATTTTATTTTTGTTAATAAAAAATGTTGTTTAATGTGTGTTTACATTGATTATCAGAAAAATAACATAATAACAATCAATAAAAGGTGTCTTCTACCCCCTACCAAAAATTATTTTGATCAATTTCTTAGATCACAACAATTTCCCCTTTTTTACCTTTCTGTTGGATATCAAAAATTGAGTTTTATGAAATGTAATGTATCAAATATATCCTTCTATATAAGTTATGGTCATTTTGAATTTATAGTAATTTAATTTTGGCCTACCAATTATCATTCCATCCTAAAACATTTGATAAATATTTTCTTTATATATTACCTCGATCAGTTTTTAGTAGTCCATATAGATGATATTCTTCTATTTTCTAATTGAATGTATACTCATTATGATCATTTGGGGATGATGTTAATGATACAAAAGAAATTGAACATGTATTCTTATTTACCAAGTATAAAATTTATATATGAAAATTCATGTTCTTCATTCATATAATCTCATGTTAGATTATATTAATGAATCCATTGGAGAAACAATTTATCAAATAATGACCTAGACTAACCTTGTTAATCAATATTTATAGTTTTCATGGATCTTAAAGTTACTACCAATGATTTTTGATATATTTATCATGTATGTATAATCAAATAACCTAGATTACTAATAAAGGTACCATGTTTATTTTGATATATTAATGTGTTGAGTATTTTAGGGAGTATAAAAGAAGGTTTGTTAGAGAATCTTTTATTACCATACCATTTAGCGGAGAAGGGTTTGAAAATATTAAAGATGTAATAAAGGATATAATGGGATTAAAACATAGTAAAAATGATTTGGAGATAGATTATGTCTATTTCCAATTGAAATTTCATTAGAAAATATCGAATCTCGATTTCAAGTAGGCAATAGTATTTTTCCCTAAAAATATAGTGGAAGTATCCTCATCATGAACTATGTATTAAATATACAAATAAATAAATATTGAAATATATATTGATGTATAATGTGTTCGATGTGTTCTAATGAATATGGTTAGAGATTAATTAACATTATTGAATCTGAACATGTTACCATCATGGGAAAGAGAACAAGGTGGATTATTATTTGAGTTAGGATGATCATGCAAGTTTTACCATGATAAATATTGAAGGTGACCCGATATTTTCTATTTAAAAAGCATGGACCTTGGAATCAAGAGTAATGTAGAAATATAATATTATTCTTATACAAATGATGAAACATCTTTCCATGTGAGGATTAAATAGGAATTAAATGAGGTTATTTGAAAATATTAATAATGTGAGAAATGTTATTAGATTCATCCATGGTTTTGATTGTATGATAATGTCTCTAAATAGAGTATGTGACATCTTAATACATGATCTGAAGAATGATTCTGTGGATAAATATCAGAATTAACATTTCACTATTCAATATGGATGTAAAAAATATTCATAGAGATCTAAATAAGTATTTCTCCCTTGTAAACATTAATAGAGATATTGAAATGTATGTATCTCCTTGCTTGGTATTCCATAAGTTAAGTACAGCATGTATAAGTTTAATAGACTGTTTCAAAAATAACCCATAAGAGAATCAAAATGGTAAAACAACACCATGTATTTCATTATCTTGCTCCAAAAAGCATATAATTGAAAAAATATTTTTAGGGATGTATTTGATCACATTACACAATCAATGCAATTCATTTACATTAGATACGATTTCCCTCTTGATCGTCTTATTAGGATATAAAATATAGAATTAGTAAGATCTCAATTATGACCACATTTTATTGTATCCTATCGGGATCTGGGGTTTACATCAGTGTTTTAGAGAATTGTTGAAAAATATTTTGATATATTGTAGATTTTCATTACTATATGTCATCTATTGATAGATTTTTTTTTCTAAGAGAACCGTTATAACTCTTGAAAATTTATGGGAAAATTTCTCTTTGTATATAAAATATGTTTGTGATCAACACCTTTCTTTTGTGGAATTTTGATATATTAATATATTCCACTAAGGAATTAAAATTGTTCTTTATGAATCTCTATATCCTAAGAAATGTTGAACTCAAACTCAAATTGATGATATTAGAAAAAATCTATAGTTACCTGAGTTATCATAAGATTTTGAATAGAAGGTTAGAGCAATTCAAAAACACCTATGTTAATGTCACACTTAAAACAAAAGTTATGGTGAAAATAATTGATTTCATTTAAAGATTGTTGTTTGTGAAAATTTATTCCTATGAATATCACCTTGGAGAATGGTTTTGATATTTTGATAGAAGAGTTATCTGATTCATATAAATTTTATCCTAATTAAAATTATTAGCTATATTTTTATTGTGGAATATCATTTGGAACTTCCAACGAATCACTCTTAGGTTTAGGATGTATTCCATGTGTCCCTCCAAAAATTTTTAAAACAAGATACTTCCCATTTAATAATAATTATATTTCATAACATCGGAATAAGGCATGTTTTATGAAGAACAAAAGGTTATGATTATGGATCAAATAGTGAGTGTTTCATAAAACAAGACCACACACCTAGTTAATGTTTTTTACTACAATTATAACTTAGAGGATGATACATTGGAACCTAAGGATGTGATGATATAGAAATATTCTTAGTTTTGTGTATCATAGTGATAAAATTTTGATAAAAAAATCATATAATTGGGGTATAATGTAGAACATTAAAATTTTATGTAATATTTCAATTTAAATAATTTTTATTTTATTTATTGATATTTTTATAGGCAACACTACGTTTATCTAAACCAGGTTACGAATAATATTATTTAAATTTGTCTTTAATGAACATTACATTAAATATTTAGGTATGAATAGAAATAATAGAAATATGAAAAAATTTATAAATTTTTTGACATGATGTAAATTCATTGATACATTATTACTAAATTTTAGAAAAATCATTGTATAATTAAAAAATATATTTTCCTCAGAATAGTTTTTTTTTTTTTGAGAAAATATTATTTCTTTTTCTACCACTATTTGAATATATATTTAAAAAGACTTATTTTATAAATCATCACATACATATTATATAATAGTGATTTTTTGTATTTTTCTAAAAAACATGATTTTACGATGAATAGTTAGAAATATTGATTTTTAATGAAAAATGATTCATTTAAAAAATTTGTAAATATTCATATTTTTCAAATGGTTTTAATGGAGAATTAATTCATTTATATATAGATTAATCTATTTTAGATTAGTTTAATAAATTTAATTCTGGATATTTTATGAATTAGTTTTTTGTTTAAGATGTATTTTCTTCAAGAAATCTTCTTTTTGGGGCATTTTTCATATTTATTTAAAATTATTATATATAAATTATATGAATTAAATTTGATGAAATATATTCCATATTTGGAAAAATAAAAGTTAATATAATTTCATATTATGAAAAAATGTTGAAGAAAATATTAAAAATAACCACAATAATATTTTATCACACTAGGAAAAAGGTAAAATTTCGTTAAACACATTTGGTAAAGCTTTAAAATCATTTAAAAAGATTTTTCATCAGATAATGTGGGTTGTGAGGGACCAAATATCTGAGTATGGAGTTAAATAATTTATATTAAAACAATATATTGAATTTGGGTAAAGATGGATATATTTTTAGATAATTAGTATTGGAAAAGAGTGTGAACCTATTCCGAATATGGATTTTTCCTCTATGATAGTCTTGGTAGGGAACCATGACTAAAAATATAATGAAATGTTTTCTGGTCATAGTCTTCTATGATTGTGTAGACAAATGATACATTCTATCATAATGATTTTATGTGATTATGTGTGTGGTACAAACCTATTTTTTATGTATAGGATGTGTTCTCATTGATTATCATTAATTATTCATCATTCCGCTCAAATATGGATTTTTTATATAAAAATGACTATTCCATTCTTTATAATTAATGTTATATTGATTATATGATATTATTATTGTATTTTATTACAATTACTTCTAATCACAATGCCTATATTATTATCAAATATGATCATTGATTGATATCTCATATATTTACACTTAGAATATTAGATATCTCTTTTTTATTTTTCTTTTATCTAGGTTATAAGGAGGGATTTTAATTAAGGTACATAACTAATGTTTCATATGATGAAATATATTTCTAGGTGATGCCAAATATATTTCATGAAATAATATTATTTTCCATCTATCATCCAAAGAAACTAGTATTTTATTGTTTTGATGATCAATGTATTGTAATGTAATGAATATTCATATATTAATATGTAATATATATGTATGAAATATATAGGTCAATATAATTTCATATAACTTATCCTGATTCCTAGTATGTCAGTAAGATAAATCTGAGAGAGAGAAGTCTATGGTGACATTAAACCATTACCAATTCATATTGTAAAAATGGAAGACATCACCATGGATTTTTTATAGGACTCCTAGAGAAATATAAATGACCTAATTATATTTGGGTTATAGTTGATCACATTTTATGTCATAAAATTACATTACTACTAGATAACATTTTCTTATTTATCAACTAACACATATAAACATTATGAAAGATGTCATATTTAATAGAGTACCACATTCTATCTTATCTAATCTTTATAATGCGATTACCATGAATTTATTGAGAGGTATTCAATATTATATTGAAATATTGTTGTGTTTTATTACATTATATCATCATTAAAAAATTATTAGTATGAGGGGAAATTTATAACGTAAAATTCTTATTGAGATATTTTTTTAACGTTGGTTTGTATCGAAAACTTCATTTAGTGGAATTTTTATAATAATAATATCCTCAAATCATGCATTAAGACGAACCCTTATGAAACCCAATAAGGAAGTAATTTTAAGACACCAATGGTCATGGTTGAATTTGGATACTTATAGATATTAGAAATATATATTTTGGATGATATGTTTTAGAAGGTTAGAGTAATCCAACAACACATCATAGAACCTCAAATTTGATAGGAAACTTGTTTTGACAATATTAGATGATATATATTGTACTAATTTTGTTTCAATTAATTTCTATTAATAAATAATTGGATTCAGGTTAAGAAAGTTAGAAATAGGGTAAATATTATTGATAGATATATCAATCCCATAAAAATTATTGATCTTATTGGGATAGTTACTCATCACTTGGAACTTCAACCAAAACTCTATTAATATCATAAAGTGTTCCTTGTATCATTCTTAATGAATAACATTCCAAGTCATTAAAATGTACTAAAATAAATTTCTATACCAGTAGATAACAATAATTCATATAAATTAAACACCTTATAAATCATGGACTATAGATATAACGATATGTTGAATAAGATGACCCACGTTTTTAATAGTTCACTGGAGGAATTAGAAATTGGTAGAATATAAATGAGAACCTAAAAATGTGATGAAATAGGGATATAATCATATATCAATATCAGTTTCATGGATTTTCAATGTCATACTTATTTTTAATTTTCTATGAAAGTATTGACAAAATATACCAAATTTATTTCCATTCAAATAAACTTGATGTATTTCATATCTTTCATTACACGCATCCCCATGACTAAATAAACCACGATATTGTATTCCCTTATAAAATATCCATTAGATTCATGGGTTTTAATATAATTTAAAACATTACCAAATATTAGTATAAATTATTACAATGGGAAAAAATATTGGTAAACACTCAATTTTAATCATTAAATTATCAAAATACTGATTTTATCAATGAAATATATTTTTCTAAATGTCATGTATATTTAATTAAAAATATATATTTATCACTATTAGAAAATTATTTCAATAAAACATATTGAAAATGTTTTTTAATAAATAAATAATAATCAATTAAATTTTCAATGAAATATTAGTAATGAAGATAAAATCATATAATGGTAAAAGGGGATATTTTTCATATAAATATTTTTATGTGGGGATTTTTTTACTAATAATAAAGAAAATAATTCCTTATTACTTAATGGTTTTAATAATAATAATATAATATATATTCAATAACATATTTTAACATTGATTTACTTATGGTTTTTAGAGAAGGAAATTATTAGTGTAATTAAATGATTTAGTATAAAGACTAAATAATCATCAAAAATGGGTTTATGCATATAGTGCATCTATGTTGTAATTTTTTTATTAAAAAAATTATAAATTCTATTTAAAAATATGATATCATTTATAAAATAACCATATCAAAATTATGTTAAGGGCATTTTTTTAATGTTTTGGAAAAGATTATTTTTTATTGAATAGTGAAAACATACAAATTTTTTTAGAATGCTTTAGTTCCCATTAAAATATAATATAATCCCGAAATGGTTTTCCATTTATTATAAAATCTCATTTTATCATTTTTTATCAATAAATATTTTTAATTTAATTTTGATATATTGTTTCTTAATTCTTATATAAAATTGATTTTATATGTAAAAATGCATTTTTTATGAAAAATGTTATTCACCTCATTTTTTTCAATTATTTTAAAATTAATTTCTTTCACATATAGAAATTTAATTTAGTGAAATGGAAATTTTCTAACAATATTTTTGAAATTTGGTAATGTGTCCACTTCATGTTTTTTTATGAATAGAATCATTGATAAAAGGTGTATTAAAGAATTAAAAGATAAAACAACTTAAAAGGGTTATAATTAGAATGTTAAACGTTAAATTGTTATGATTTTTTTCTAATTATATTTTATGATCATATTTATACCCTACTTCATATCCTATTTAATATAAGTTATTCATGTGAAATTATTCTTGATTGATACCTTAATGTATTTTAATCTTTTGAAACACTCCATGTAGTTCCTCTCACTCACTTACAAAAGTAGACCATCTCTAAAATCATTGAAACACATTATGAGATTATTATCTAAGTATTTACTTGTTAAAAACATTCCTATATTATATAACTTCTTCCTAGATCTCTTATTCATATCCTAAGAACAATTTCTCATTTCTTATGTTATAATGAAAATGAGGTATCTAAATGAAGAGGTATAAATCTTAACAAAGCTCTATAAATTTTATTTCATCATATAACTTCAATAAAACAATTTTATTCATTATAAAATGATTACTATAGTATAGTAAATATACTATGATTTTTTTGTTTATCTGATAATCATTTTACACATAATTTCAATCAAATGGGAAGTGAATGTATAGCTCGTGCGTATATGTGGACTACCTCTCCAACATAGAGATATGATTCATTATCCATCATCACTTCACATAGATATTTATACATATTTATTTAATTAATATAAATAATATTTATGATATAAATATGATTTTGTAATTATCTAATATTATTTATATTTCACTCTTTTATTCATTAGAAGATGAAAACAGTGTTCATTTGAATGTATGGACTACAATATCTTATAATGTTGTAATTATTTATTATAATATATATTTAAAACATGAGTGTAATAATATATATATAATGAATATATATGATATTTATATAATTATTAACATTCTAGAGATGATGTATCCCTAGAAAATATGCATGTAATGGAACCGCTAAACCAAAAAATACATTAAAAATGAAAGTGTTAACATATGGAAACTATGATTTTAATAAATATTTGTTAATAAATAGGTGTTTAAATGTTATAAGTTTATAGTATATGATATTATAATTATTTATATACTTATTTATTGAAGTATCATAAATTTATATTTATTTTCTGCTAGTTTATAGAACTTACAAGTCATGTCAGACATGAGTTATTGATTAACATTACAATCAAATTTTTTCTGATATTGTTTATGCATAAATTTATAATGTGGATATTTGATAATATATTTTTAAAATTATCATTAATATTCATCTATAATAATAGTATCTAAAAATCCATATTTTTCCTGTCATTTTCATCTCTCTATGTTGATAATTTTCCAAATAATTATTTTAGAGACTGACATTATTTCTCACTTCGGGTGAGAATATTCTCATAATGGTCCATATTTTCATTCAAATTATGATACAAATGAATTTAATATTATCCAATGATTTATTTATGTAAATTTTTCAAAATTTTAATATACTAGGAAGTTATTTTAAAGGAATACTCTTGTTATTTTCTAAAGGAGTAACTTTTACAAAATGTGTGACTGAAATATTTGTTTTAACATAGAACAAATGAACGCCTTTTCCCATTGACAAGACAATTCATTGATTTTAATAATCCTATATATTATACATCGGTTATTTTAAAGGAATAATATTTTATTATATTCTATGTAAACATCTATTCAATGTAAAACTATATTTTATCCTATTTTTAATTAAATGTTTGAATACTCTTTTAAATTTATTTTTTATGTATTTACTTATCCTTTATGTATTTTTATAATTTATTAGGGATATGATCCAATTATTTAATCTTTATTTTTTCAAATATATGTTACATTATAGTTTTCATAATTTATAATGAACCATTATTTTCTAATGGTTATAATATTATGATATAATGAATGTTTTATGATATTTGGGAACACATATATAGGAGTTTAATTTTGTTATGTGTGGAACATGAATCATATATCCCTCTAATTTATTGGGTAAAAATTTGTATATAATTAGATAAATATTGGAAACATGTTGATGTTCTTGATACACTATGAGACACATTTATGAATTATTGGTCCACTGTGATATGGGAGACAACTAGTGGTTTTTAATCAATTATGATAGGACAATATCAGTAGTTCACCCTGACATATGATATAGTTCATATTCCCATGATGGTTTCTTGATAATAATTTTTTTTGAAATGATTATGATTTTAAATCATGGGTTGTGATGTATTTGTTTTATGATTCCCCAATTTTGTGCCATATTAATGTATTTTACCATAACTCGTGATTAGGATATATTAATTATTAGGTATGATTTACTATTAATAATCACATACCTTTATAATCATGATATGTCTACATATGATCATTTCTTGATAATATCTACGTTTACCCTAACAAATTATATAATCTTTCCCAATATTATGTTTTATCTTATCCCTAGGTAAGGAATAATTGTTTGCTGTTTGATGAGTATAAAAGGGTAAATTGTAAAAATAATGTTGATTGAGATAATAATGATTATACTTAAATAATTTTGTATGTATCTTGCCTCTGTATACCCTAGAAATCAATTTTTATCATGTGTGTTTATTTGGGAGATATATTTAATATACATAAAAATAATGTAATATCTATATATATTATGATTTTTTAATTATATTTAACCCCTTGATATTTAATGAAAAATCTATGAAGAAAAAGGGTGTCCACACAACCATCCTAGGAGATACAACTCAAGATCCCACTACAGTAACAAAATAGATGGTCTATAAAATAAAAAAGAAAAAAACTCATAAAATCACCAACTAACCATGAAACACTCAACTACTGGAGATTCCTTTCAAGGTAAAGGATAAAATAATCTCAACACTAAGATGTGAACGGATTTCATAAAATCATGTGGTTTTCGGGGAATCTATACAAGGATCAAACAAAACATCAACGATAAAAATAAATCATAAAAAACTAAGGATATGGAGAACACATATCTCGAAGGTAATATTTTATAAATATCATAATATAGAAGAATATGTGTGATATGTGGAATACATCCAGAACAAGACTCATCTTTTGCTGCAGTTCCAACTGGTAATCCATACCTCTAACCCATGGAAACATTACAAAAATTTTAATGAACATAAAATAAATTGAAAACATATTAACAAAACATCCATTACCATAGAGAGGATAAGAATTTAATAATATTTTTCCTCCAACACTAACCTCCAAAGTACTCCCATATGATTATCATTAGACTTATAATGATCTATAACAACCTGCATATTCTCATAGACTACATGTATGACACAATCCTTTCGTAGGGAATGGAAAAAGCAATTTAATTTTCCTAGTGCAGCATAGAGGCTGACCAGGGTCATCTCACTTGAGGAGATTTCTTAATTGTTCACTTATGTAATCTAAATGAACTAATTATTTTAGGTTTTTTTTATTTAATCTAGGTATGTAATTAAGTTTAGTTTAAATAAAAGATAAAACTAACATGTAACGAAAAATTGCAGTTAATTGAAAAAGGGCTTGGCCTTTATGGGTTGTTCTGTGGGTTCAATCATTCTCTTTGACGACATTTTAAATTAATTTTGATAATTCAGTTATGAGATCTCATTCATGAATTACTATTCTTTAATTTATTGGTGTGAAATATTGAATGCATCTTCCAATATTACGTTTTTCTCCTCCTATAATCAAGGTTGATGGCACACCTCGATCGAGAGTATGACATCTTCCCAGACCTAGCTCCATCATATTCCATTTCAACCGCTTAATGGATCAACTCCATCGTATAAAGAGCTTGTATCCCGTATAAGAGAAGGAAAATATTTAATAAAATAATATAAATGTGTTTGAGATCAGTGTCTTGGTGGACGATCACCACACTTGTGCACATCACTCTTTCTAATCAAAAATATAATAAAACATCAGAATTTAAGAATAGAATAAATGAAATTTCCACATACCTTTCCTGGGAAAAGTCTTAGGTTAACCCCTCATTTTTTAGGTTAAGTGGTCACAGTGGATAATATGAGAAGAATAAAAGAAGCAAATAATGAGAAAATATGAAGAAGTAAACAGGGTGGATGGGTGGACAAAGAAATAAAAATAATGCAAAAAATTATTTAGAAATATAAAATAAAATTGAAAACTAAAACAAAAATTAAGAAAAGAAATAAATAAAAAATTGAAATGGGGAAGATTTGTGGCTAGCCTCCCTCAGTGGAGATCTCCTCCTTGGTGTCTTCAATGAATGGAATGGAGAATGGGATGCTTTGAGAGGGTAGAGCTCTCCTCCTTTTATAGATATAATTTCTTTATCGGATGTTGTTGAGTTTTAGACCCAGTAATTGACATATTAACGTTTTTATCACTTCTTGAATATTGTTCATAGTTCTTTTGGGCGTTTACCATCAAAATATCAGAGGAGTTGGACATGTAGTCCGAGAGTTATTCCTATTTTACTATCACAATTTATTATGTCCAGTCAGACACTACAAATTAGAAACCTATGGATTAGGATGCTATAATGGCCCTTAAAACGGCCAATTCCCTTGGCCGTCCCTTCACGAAATATGTTCTAAAACTTCTTTCTCATCCACTAACCGAATATTACATCCATTAGGCCCGCCAATAATTATTTATAGACCCTACACCAAAACTCGGCAGAACTCTAAACAATTATCATGAGACAAATTTTGAGATTATTTTGAGCTCCCATATCATTGATTCAGCTTTTGGTCAAAAAATAGTTAATGAATCCCTAGCTATTTAGAATTAGGAAAAGAAAGAATTGTTCAATTTAGATTAGTGTAGAATTTGTTATGGTGAAACTATAGAAATAATTTAAAATGGTTAAAAATCTGAAATGGGCCATTTTTATTGTTCTACTCAAAATAACACCAATATCATAAAAATGAAGCAATTCAACTTAGAGTAACACTTTTGGGTTTCTTATATCAATTTAAATGAAAAAAATAAATGTGGAAAATTTTAAATCTATCAATTCCCCCATAATTAATATATGCTTGTCCTCAAGCATAAAATCTCAACAAGGAATTAAAAGAATACCAATGTTTCCAATATTAAAATTCCAAAGTAATAAAATTTAATAATTTTCAATTTCAAACAAAACATTCAAAAATCCAAACAAAATATAGATTTAATTTCACATTTTTCAAAGAAATAATTAAATCATGTATTTTACTTTTTTTCATTTGGATAATGATCGAAATTCTCCTTTCATTCATTCAAGATCCTTGATTCATTATTATTAAACATGCCAAGTCATGATTTACCTCACTTTTGATTATTTTCTCTCATCCCTCATGATAAAATTCAAGTAGAGTTATGCTCATATCATGAGATCATGAACCTAATTCATAAGCTTTCAAAAGAACTACTTTCTTCACTTTTAAAAGATAAAAGGAATATAAAATCGTGACGACTTTTTAATAGAGGATCAAATGACTCTGAGGCTTAAGGTTGGTAGGATTTGATGTTTTAAAAATTAAGGCTCACAGAGGAGGTTTATCTCTTATGCATAAGGCATGATATAAAAAATTGTAATGAAATTATCCCCTATAATGTACCAACACCCACATCCCCCAAAACTCAAAGTAAGGTCATGCTCAAAGTAAAGCCTAATGAATGATTAACGAACCCTATTGATTTTTTTATTTTTTTTTATTTTTTTTTCAAATTTAATTATTATATTAAACCTCACATCCATCACCTAACCACATACAATTAGAAGTTCATCGGTCTAGTAAATGGGGATTTTTGGTTCTCCCAAAACAAAACCCATTTTTTTCTTTTTGTTATTGTTTTTGTCATTCTCATTTTTTTCAATAGGGGAAAAAATTAGAGTACAATGAATTATTACACAACATTTTACAATTCCCACATTTCAACCCCAACACTTTTTACTTACAATGTAAATCATCCTTTCCACCATGAATTCTCTTACTCATGACACTTAATCTTTAAAATACCATACATATACCAAGTGTAAGGTAGGAATGGATAAAAATGGCATGAAACATGGACCATACCTCTAAACGTCATTCGTGGTCTCTATGGGAAAAAAAGAGGATTGATTTAATTGTGGTCTTTAAAGATAAGGGATTTTCAAAAGGTGCGTCAATCATTCTAAATATGTTTTTACATAATCATAGTTTCGACAAGTTCAAATGCATGTTCGTGTTAGTGACATGTCCCAACATCACTCAAGAAATATGATAATGAATAAATATGAAGTAATTGGTCTAGAAATACTCTCTAGAATGATACATAAGGTATTGTAAAATCACTCAAGGCATGATCAATAATAACAAATTAATTCACATGAATTTCAAAAATTCCAAGTATGTAAAAATGGTAGGGAAATTTCATTTATATAAATCAACTAATTCCTTTAAATTATGAGTTATCATTTTAATATCCATGCTTCACTTTTAAAATTAAATTTTCCATTTTACATATTAAATCTCATTAACATTGAAATCTGTAACATAACATCATTTTATTCCTATGAAACTCAGGCATTTTAGATAAATCAAGAAAAGAATTAATTCGAGAGTGTGACATCTTCCATGACCTGACTCCATCGTACACCATTTAAACCAATGAATGGCTCAAATCCATCATAAGAAGAGATTTTATCCAGTAGAAGGGAGGGAAAATATTTAATAAAATAATATAAATGATTTTGAGATCAGTGTCGGTGTGGATGATCGCCACGCCCGTGCACATCACTCTTTCTCATCACAAACTTAATAAAAATCGTAATTTAACCACAAAATAAATGAAATTTCCACATACCTCCCCCATAACAAGTCTTCGGTTAACCCCTCATTTTTTAGTTTAATAGGTGAAAGTGGATAATAAGAGAATAATAAAAGAAGAAAATATTGAGAAAAGATGACAAAGAATACAATGTGGATGGGTGGATACAGAAATAAAAATTATGCATGAATTTTATTTAAAATAAACATTTCAATTGAAAACAAAAACTAAAATAAATAAAAAAAGTAAATGGGGAAGATTTGTGGCCAGCCTCCCTCGGTAGATATCTCCTCCTTGGTTCTTTTAAGGAATAAAATGGAGAATGTGATGCTTTGAGAGGGTGGAGCTCTTCTCCTTTTATAGCAGGAATTTGTTCTCCTAATGTTGACGTCTTTTAGACAAATTAAATGACATATTCACGCATTAATACCTTCTTTAATGTTGTTTATAGTTCTCTTGGGAGTTTACCCTCAAATTCTCGATGGATTTGGACAAGTAATCCGAGAGTTATGCCTATTTTACTCTCACAATTTATTTTATCCAGTCAAACACACCAAATTGAAAACCTTTAGCTTAAGATGCTTTAATGACACTTAAAACGGCCAATTCCCACAGATTTACCTTCATGAAGATCTTTTAAAACTTCTTTCGTGTCCACCCATCGAATATCTCAACAAATTAGCCCACCAATAATTATTTATAGACCCCACACTAAAAATTGGCAGAACTGTAAACAGTTTTCGTGAGGAAACTTGTGAGTTTTTTTTGAGATCCTATATGGTTGATTCAGCTTTTGGTCCACATATAGTAAATGCTTCCCTGGATGTGAAGAAGTTGGAAATGAAATAATTTTTTGAATTTTTATTAGTGTAGATTATTTTATGGCCAA
This sequence comes from Viscum album, assembly GCA_963277665.1. Taxonomy (NCBI): domain Eukaryota; kingdom Viridiplantae; phylum Streptophyta; class Magnoliopsida; order Santalales; family Viscaceae; genus Viscum; species Viscum album. Next base: position 605,990,185 of record OY728123.1, on the reverse strand, counting down.
ACAATATAAATAATTTTAAAATGTTAAAAATTCGATATGGGCCATTTTTATTTGTCAACTAAAAATAACACCAATATCATAAAAATGAACCAATTCATTTTAGAGTAACAACTTTGGAATTCTTAAATCAATTGAAATGAATGCAAAAAATGTGGAAAATATTAGCTCTAACAATGTACCATATCTATCATAAATTTCCCCAATTATATTCTAGAAATATTTGACTCAAATATATTTATTCTATAATGGATATTGGAAGTGATTTCCATATAGTTTTTTAAATGTTTTATAGAAACATCCTAATGATAATAGTAATTAAATGAAAATTCAACATATGGTAGGTTCCACACTCATGAACTTATAAAATCAAGAATACATATGTGAAATGTGACCTCAAGATTTATATTGATTTCTCTATCTAGTCATCATTATATGAATGAAAATATATTATAAAACCTATCTAAGATCCAAAATCTTGCTGGATACCCCTCTATTTAATGAAACTAAAAATTATAAATAAAATTATCCTTTTAGTTTAATTAAATGTCTTATTATGTATTATGTTTATAGAAACCACATGAACCTAATTTATTTGATATCATATCTGATTTCGATGATTGATAAGAATCATTACCATTGATAAAATGTATATTTTGAAAAATTATCACATGATTAATATTAATATAGGGTTGTATAGAATCTAATTGACATAGACAATGGATGTGATAACCTCAACCGTTCGGATCATACCACATGAATCAAATTTATCATATCTTCTGTGGGATATAACATATCTAAGATTTTAACTTTACCAATCCCATGATGAGATTGAACAACTTATCCATGGTAAAAACCGTTTATGGGAGAATTTCACACTCATTGAGATCACAACTCATACCATGTACACTGAAGAGCCCCATAAATGTCACACCATTGAGAACCATACTCTTAGGGAAGTAGACTATATATTAATGTGTTATTTTTCACAACCCTATAAATATGATTATGTATATTATATATTATATAAAAATTGATATATTTTCATCCATTTGTGTTTACTTTATAAATGAATTTTATTTTGATATAATAAAAACAAAATAGTATTTTTGTGTAGTAATAAAATTAAATTAAGGAATTTATTTTTAATAATTAATCAAATTTTGTGTAATTAATATTTTAAGAATATATTATTGTTAATTAATGTTTTTTAAATATAAATGATCTTATTATTTTCATAAAGTGAAATGTAAATTTTTATATGGATTCGAAAACTTTTTCTGTAAAAAACCCCATCATTTCTTATCAAATGACGATTTTGTTAAATGAAAAGTTAAAATATTTAGAAATAATTCCAAAAAATGGTATTTATTTTTCCATTAATAATTTCAAAATTATACACAGTTTCGTTTCTCATAATTTTTTAAGATAGTCAAATATTTGACTGAAAATTTGTTAATGCATAAATATAATTTTGTATTATGGAATCCTAATGACCTAAAAGTTTTTGAAAAAATAATAAAAATGGTATCTATGGAAAAATATATATTTCCACATTAAAATAATCTTGTTTTATGTTCATTTTATTAATTTTATAATCCCATTATGAATCCTCCGAGGCATTAAATATATATTTTATGTTTTTAAATTTCCTTATTTATGAGTATGACTCACCTCCACATAAGCAATGTTGTTATTTCATTATTTTCATCTATTAGACATATAAAATAATAAAAACCACCCCTATTTTAAATAAACGTTTCCCAATACCATGGTATAGACTTTGGTTTTCATTATTTTATTAAATATTGTTCAAAACCTTAGTTTGGGAAATGATTAAGAATTAAAAACTACAAACATACATTTGACCACACAAGATCCCATTTATCATCACTAAAAGTACATAGTGCATATATTTACAATTACAATTACTCTCTATATTCCTCCCATGTCACTACAATCTCTCAATAGTCTCCTTGAAATCATTTGGACTCACACACTCAGGTTACGAATTCGTACCTTCAATTCCCTATTAAAGGTTCATTGTCGTCATATGCCATATATTCCCAATTACTATAGTAAGAACAAGTAATTTATTTACCCATTACATACCATTTTATTTTTAAATAATGAGATTCCTATTTTGATCTTATCAATCAATTTAATTCATTTATATGTGACATCGTTATTCTTAAAAAAATTCACTGTGATTTTCCATGAAAAATAATATGCAGTGAATTCCAAACCAATTTACTGTCAAGGGTGTTTAATTTTATAGACATCTAATTCATTCAAATGGACTTACATGTATTCATTCCACACTCATTTATTTTATAATATAGTTTTATGATTAATGATCCCATTTTGTGTGATTTATGAGGCACACATAGGCATGATAATGAAAGGAATGTGACGGGTGAAACTTGAATCATATAGAGTTCCAAGAAATTGGGTAATGTTTAGTCTCATGAGATATCATGTTGGGATAGTGAGTGAACCAAATTCATATATGGGAGTTTTTTATTTCTTGATGTATTGGATGTTAACCTTGAAATATGTTTATGATGTTGTGTTTTGGGTTGTTTTGATATTTCCAATGTTTCCATTATGATAAACATTATATATCTTGTATCATTATTCATGTTTATAATTCATACTCCATTTTCCCCATAGATACGCATATTTTCTAAAATGTATCATTATATAAACATTATTCCATTTTGATTCAATTTCATGGATTTATATCCCACCCTTTTCTTATGCATGTCCCTCAATTATCCTTTGCAGTTTTAAATACGAGCATGCTAAAGTTGTTTTCAATAATGATGTTGTCTCCATAGTTTAAATATTAAGGTAACATACCTATTTCCCAAAGAATATATACTAAAATATCATATCATTTATATTATGTTTAAAAATATGTAATAAATCATGTATCAATGTGTAATAATGATTAGGGTTGTTTTAGTTGGTATAAGAAGAAAAGTTTAGTTATTTTGGGATTATGACTAGAAACAAAATCTCTAGAGAAATACATATGGATTAGATGAAGTATAAGAAAAAACCCTATATTTTTGAAATTATATATTAAAACATTTTTAACGAATAAGAATCCATATATCGATACTACAACTGGACATTGTTCTATACTAGATGTATCTAGGGGAAACAACACTAACATAGTGTGTTGGGCCTGACTCAATATAATCGGGTACATGACAAAAGGCCTTAATTCACATCCAGTTAGAAAATCCTTAAGGATATGCATTGGAAATATCAAAATCTCCATAAAACACATTATTATGTGAATAAATAAATTATATAAGAGTAAATGATGTTAAATAGATCACATATTTCATAAAGGATATCTTATAAATTTATAAGATATGAAATAAATTTACATTATATGTCATCAAATTAATGTCGTTTTATTCCCCCTTTATGTGTTTAATAGTTTGAAAATTCCCATACATAATTTTCCTTTTTTTCATTCTAATGGTTGAATATAGGAGGAATCATGTAAAAAACATATGTATAGGGAAAAGTGATGATTTCCCTAATGAGATGCCCAACCCGAAGGGAGTGGGAATTATAAACATTGTGATGATACAATCTCCCTAGAATCAAGTTGTAAAAATAATTCCATATCAGTAGGAGTCCCCAAAAACCAAAAATAATGAACAAGATAAAATTAGAATATTTATGTGACAAATGCCTCTAACATTTAATGAACCGTATCATCCCTTAATAGGGGAACAGTAGATGAACTCCATTGAAAACATTGTATACATCTTTCAAAGTTATGATCAATAGATGGTTCTAGTAGATATTTATTGCATTGAGGGAGATATTTTTAAGTGGTGGAAATTGATCAATAATATGATGCCTACAAAAGTTATCCATGTAATGGGGTTGAATGAATAATGGGAAAAAAATTGATAATAATTTTCCTCACACTCTATGATATAAAATGGAATGGGATTTGCTTTCCTTCATACAAAAAGATGATGAATATTTATTAGTTTAAGTGGAAAACATCACAAATATTTCATTATATGACTTCATATTTTCTTTACCACATAATTTATGGTTGAACAATTCTTTGGTAGAATAAAACATATCTATAGTAGTCCTTGGAGATCCGTGACTATGATAGTTATGAGGAAATTGTTTGATATTCTATCAAAGACTAGATGGTGATCAGAGAATATCACAAGTATCACAAAGATTAGAAATGGAATGTGGTGTTTAATTATTGAGGTCATATAGAGAAATCTAACAATTTTAGGATATATCCAAATCCCACTTGTAAAAGGTAAAATAAGAACCACGCTATAAATTTACTAAGGGGGATAAAAAATGTTTTTGGTGTGGGAAAGAAGGGAACATAATAAATGATATCCAATAATAGAAACCCACTAATGTGCTAGAGGAATCAAATTCTCCAATCAACGTTCAACACATTGTTCATTACTAAAATTTTAATTAACTTGGGAACTTTTGGAACCAATGAATTAATTCATGGGTTTTTGAAGAGAACCAACAACCTCCAATGCAGAAAGGTCGATATTTTACTAATGAAAAATGATATGGATCCCAACAATGAAGTGGTGATATTTACAGTAGTTATTAATTAATAGATAAAGAGCATACTTTTTTATTATAGTTCTTCACATTACATCATATAATTAATTTTTAGTAAAACTATTTAATTACCAACAAAAGGAATTGAAGTTGATTTATATGTGAAAATGTAAAATGGTGATATTATTACACCCCGAGTATATAAATCCAAAATACATAATATTAATGAGATGAAAATGCAACTGAACCTTTTCATACATCATTTTATATAATATGATAAAATTATGGGAATATATTTTCATTACATATATATTTCCAATAAAAATTTTGTGGTAAGGAAATCACTCACCATATTGTGAATCAATATTCGATTATATACAAGAGAATGGTGGATAAAGATTCTAATTTAGAACCACATATATAAACATGATATTATTTACATATGAGAAGGTGTTTCTAAATCAAATGATTGATTCTATGGAGAAAATAATCATTAATGACATGCCCACTATGAGGGAAAACACTATTGTGTTTCCCAGAGGATTTCATAGTCTACCTCCTAGTTTAGAGATAGATTTTTCAATCAATCTTATACCAAGATAGTTAACATTATCATTGACATTGTGTAGATTTGATGTTGTAATCCTTGATGATCAGAAGAAATAACTACAATATAATCTTGATAAATAGATAAAGTTCCCATGTGATTCACCATGGGGTGCACTAGTCCTCTTCTTCAACAATAAGTATGGGTCAATGTGTCTTTTCATTGATTAATTTTAGAAAAAAATATCACAATAAAGAACAGGTATCATCTTCCATTGATTGATGAATAATTTGATCAGCTACATGGATCTCAATAATTATCCATGGTGAATATGTGGTCAGAAAAGTATCATGTTAGGGTGAAGAAGGAGTACATCCTCATGACTACTTTTTGTACGGGGATTGGGATTCCATTATGGATCTATAATTAACCAATTATAGTAATGGAATTGATAAATAGAGTATTTGGATATTACATAAATTTTTTTTGGTATTCGTTATAGATTTTATTTTAATATACTCTAAGACCATGGAGGATCATGATTACAATATATGTATTGTCCTACAGACCTTGAAAAAGGATAAAATTTATTCCATGTAAATAAAAAATGAGTTCTAGTTGAAGGATGTGTCATTATTGGGGAATATAATCATATACAATGGGATATTTTTAAACCCTTAAAGGAATAAATAAATTTTAGGATGGTTATGGAAAACAAATGTGACAGATATATGTATTTTCAAAGAATAACGAATGTGAAAACATATTCAAGGAGATGAAAAGGTGGTGTATCTCAATAGTTGTGCTCACACTACCCTCAAGTGGAGAACCATTAATGGTTTTCAGTGATTAATTAGAGTATGTATTGGGTTTTTTATTAATTAAAAATGAAAATTTCATAGCATATGCATCAATTATGTTGAAATTTCATGAATAAAACTACCCAACACATGTTCTGGAGTTGGATGTAGTGATATTTACGTTGAAAATATAGAATCATTATGTCTTTGTACAGAAGTGTGAAATATATACAGATCACGAATGGATCAATTATATATTAACATTGAAAAAGATTAATTTGAACCAACATATAGAGTTAGAGATCCACAAGGTCTATTAATTCTTGATCCGCTACCATATTGGTAATTTAATTAAAGTGGTAGGCACTCAAAGAAGAATGGATCTGGAAATTCGTTCATTGATGATAATTTATAAGGATTCAATATTATTATATTTGAAAATGATGTACATGGTAATCATAAAGGAAGAAATATAGTCATTCCATCCCCAAATGATTGATAAATGGTCCCTTCTAGAGAGGATTAATGATGCCCAATGTATTAATGTGGGAATATAGAATAATGTTAAAGCTATAAAGAATGGTAAATCCATATAATTAAATCATAATGAAGACGAGTTGTGATATTAGGGTCAAAACTATGTATACCATCAAATTGTGATTTTATGAAGGATTTTATGGATGATTCACATATATCAACCATTTCCAGGAACCTAGGAAGCAAAAAGATGCATCTAGATCTCTGAAGAACACTATTGGTGGGACAATATAAAGATGGAGATCATAGAATGTACATTATGATTTCATGTATGTTAGTAAGTGAAATTGTAATAGTAAAAATTTAAGGGTATGATGAAACCATAATACATAACTAAAAAAATGTGAAAACATAACCATGTAAATTTTCACTAATATTCTGAAGAAATCAAGAAGGAATAATGTTATACGGGTTATGGTGGATCATATTACAAAACCTGGACACTTAATTGTGAATTGATTTTATTTATCACTAGATAAACATGTATGGACATATAGTATAGATATAAAGAGGATTTATGGAATCCCACTATTCATTATATTTGGTTGAGATCTGAGATTTAACACTATGTTCTTGAAAATAATACAACATGCTCTAAACATTAAACTAATCATTAGTACGTAATATCACCCTCAAACTAACGGGAAATTTGAGCAGACTATCTAGACACATGAGGACAGGTTGAGATCATATTCAATATATTTCAAAGGATATTGAGGCAAACATATTCCTCTGATTGAGTTATCTTAAAATATAAATTTCTACACTAGAATCCAATTGGATATCTATGAATCCCTTTATTGGATGATGTGGTGAATACCTACATGTTGGGATGAAGTTGGGGAACAAAAATTATTAGTTCCAAAAATGTTAATGTAAATGGAGGAAAAGGTTAAGACTATTATATAATGAATCAAAGATGTTAAGATTCTATAGAAGATCTATTCTAAAAATCATTGATTAACCCTAGTGTTTGATGTTAGAGAAATTATATTCCAAAAAATATATTCATGGAAGAATGTAATGAGATTTGGGTTAATTGGAAATCTTAGTCAATGACACATCATCCCCTTGGATATCCTTGATCACATCAAAGTGGTGGCCTTTCAATTTTCACTCCCAACGAACCTATCTCAATTACATGATGTACTCCATGTATCCCTACTGAGAAAAAACATACCAAACACATCACATGTAATTATTCGAGAGGTAGTACAATTAAATAATTATATATTCTATGAGGAGAATCTGGTTGAGATATTAGATTGTAGAGAAAAAGTTCTATTAAGTTTGAAAATTCACCATGTAAAACTGCTATGGAGAAACCACAATTTTGAGTAAATGATGTGGGATCTAGTAGAGGCGATGAAATAGAGTTACCCAAAGTAGATTTAGTTTGGTAGATGATACATTTTTGGGAAAAAAATTTAAAGGGGGGAGATTTTAAGAAGACAAACTATTATAAAGAAAATTATCCTTTTAAATTTTTTTTATTATGTATTATGGTTATATAAAACACATGAACTTATTTTTTCTATCCTATAATATTTAAATTAATTTTAAGATTCATTACCATTTATTAAATATATTATTTGAATAGTGATCACAAGATTATTAAAAATATAGAGTTTTTAGAAAATAAAATTGACACAAACAAAGGATGTGATAGACTCAACCAACATGATCATTCAAGATGAAGTGCATTTGTTAATTCTTCTAAGGTATGTAGAATCGTTAGTATTTTCCCTTGACAAATACAAATATGAGATGAAAAATCATAATCTTGAGTGAATCCATTTACGGGATAATTTCATGCTCATTGAGACCATGACCGAAACCATGTATGCCAAACCACCCCATGAAAGTCTCACTATCGCACACCATAATATTGAATGAATTACCTATGGTATTAAAGGGATATGTTTCAATAACATAAATATATGAATATTTATATTATTTTTTATATACTTATAAATATATTTTCATCCTATTATAGTAACTTTAAAAATGTGTTTTATTTTTATATTTTAAAACACAAATCATATTTTTTGTGAAATATTAAAATTCAATTAAGGAATTTTTTTATGGATATAAATATTTTTCTAATAAATAATATATATTATTTAAAATATAATTATAATAGATTTTTTATTAATCATAAATGATCATATAAATTTGATGTAGTTAAATGTAATTCTTTATAAGGGTTCGAAAACTAATATTTTCCAGAACCCAAAATTTAATAATAAATATAAACTTTTCAGAAAAAAATAGAAAATTTAATATATATATAGAATATTATATAAACAAAATCAATATTAATTTTCGAATCATAACATCAAAAAAATTAAAAAAGTGAATTTTCTATAATTTTCTACGATAACCATTTTTTATGGAAAAAGTTAAATACCATATAAATATACTTTGTGTATTATGACCTTATAATGACCCCAAATGTGATGTAATAAATAATATAAATAGAATAAATGATCAACTATATATCTTCTCTTTAAAATAATGCGAATTTATATTTATTTTGTTTATTTGTAATGCAATTTTGAATCATCCAATATATGTAATATATTTGATGGTTTTAAAATCCTTTCATTAAAATTTTCACTCACCTCCACCTAAGAAAATGTAGTATTTTATTATTTTGGTCCATTTTCTATATAAAATAATGAAAAAACACCATTTGGTAGAAACCATGTGCAAAAATCATGTTATGGTTTTTTAGATATTTTATTATATAGATTCCAAAACCTCTATCTAAGAAACAATAAAGAATTCCCCACTCTTTTCCTATACAGACACAAAAAATATCATATATATATTAACAAAAAATAATTTTATAGTCTCCATAATAATCCCTCTTTTATATAGATTCCCCCTAGGGAACCTTAAATATCCTAGGATGCTCTTACCAATCAACTGATGTAATACACTCAACTAAATGTTCCTCACATTATCTTCTGTATTCAGGATTCTTTATCATCTTATACCTTAAATTTATAGTTAATAATGATGGGGAATGTATTTAAATTTCCCAATTACATCCTATTTTATTATAAATTAAAGATAAAACATGTTCTTACTCATAAAACCATTTTATGTTTTTTAAGTGATGTTTCTTTGCTACCGATATTTCGTTTATATTTTATTGGATAGAATAACTATTTAATGAATAACAAACCAATTTCATATCATGGGTTTTACATTGATAAACATATTCATCAATGAATTGGGAATAAAATGAATTTATTCCAAAATCATTTTTTTGTAAAAAAATTATGTTAAATGAGTCCATTTAGTATAATATATGTGGAAAACTTGTTCTTGAAAATGTAATGAAAGTAATGGGTGTACCCGAAATTATATAGTGCTCCAATGGATTGGGTAATGTTTTTTCTCATTTTATTTGATGTTGGGATAAGGATTGGACCTGATTACTTTATTGTACATCATCCTTAATGATGTACTGGGTGTCATCCTTGACATATATTTATGATGTATTTCATTAGGTTTATTCCACACTTCAAAATTTTCCCTTATGATAATCATGTTATATCATGTACCATTGATTATATTTCTGATTCATTCCATTTTTATGACCCATAGATATTACTTTTTTTTAACATGTATTATTCTTCTTATCATATTACATTTTTATTCCCTTACATGGGATTATATATCACCCCTTCCTAATGTATGACCCTAGTTGAACCCCTACAGTTATATATGTGAGCATTTTAAATAAGTTTTTAGTAAAGATGTTGTTAAGAAAAAATCCATCCATGTAAAATAGATTCATTTTTAGCTTGATTGTATTTGTTGAAAAAGTGGGTTCCCACGGTCAGTTGTGTATTTCCAATGATATTGTTGACAAAATATGTTGAAAATGATCCCTGATAATGTAATGGATGATTTGGAGGCATTATTAAAAGATCGTATTCATGGTGGTTCCATTTCCTAGTGTTTGACATATTTTTGGGTCCAAAAATTAGAGAATGGATAAATGTGTTTTTGGATAAGGTTGTTTCATACATGTGTTAAAGAGGATTTTAAATTTCTGTGCAGGGAATTTTTTTGGATTGGTACATAAAAATAAGGAAAATAAAATAAGGGAATAAAAGTTGTGCATTTTCCATGGAAGGTGTGGTTGCGAAAACATGCATATACCCACATAATTTAGGGTGAATCTCAATAATTACAGAATATCAATGATACATTCATCCAAGTAGAGAGGGTCGCACAAGTAGGGTGTGAAGAATGTTGTTGGTAGGCAAGAAGAGAGTTATGAAAAACATGTGTGAAGATAATATTTTATAAAATGTAGAAACCAATAAAATGTAGAAACCAAAAAAATAATTGTAAACAAAATAAAAAAAAATCATATTTCCTTTCAAACATAATTCATGTATATCAAAGATAATGAAGATGGAATATAACCTGATGAATTGAAATTGAGATATGAAATCCATTACCTTAGGACTGACTCACCATGTATGTTATATTTAAATAATTATTTATAGAAGTATCAAAATAAATAAATCTAAACCATTCAGTTAAATGTTATACCATTTCTTTAGAAAACATATTTCTCTTCACAATTTAAACCCTCTAATGTTGATATATTTAGAAGAAAAAGAACTCTATAATTTTTATGGGATTCTATTATGTGAAATAGGATATAATTATATGAACAATATTCAACCTTTAGTGTGATAAAAATATAATATGGGTTTAATTTTAAAATGGCCGAAAAGACAAGCATGGAATTAATAAAAATATTGATATATAATAAATTCATTTTTCTATGAATGTAGAACAGTGATTCGATATGATCATAGATAGTATATTATAATATATAAATTTAATTAAAATGTAATTTTTTGAGTTTTAATTGCAATATGGAACCTTAACAATGGTTTACCACCTTCATTAAATAATTTTATCTTTAATAATAATAAAAATAATTTCATTAATAAAGGGTTAAATATTTACATATAATTTAATAATTTTATTATACACGGAAAATATGAGAAAATTTTGACCATTTCTGACACTACATAATCTATAGAATTTTTCTTGGATTTTGAAATAATTTTACATAATATAATTTTTATAAAATATTAATAATGTTTTTTAGACTTTTTCATTTTATATAACTTATTATAAACCATTAAAAATATGTATATAAAATATATGTTTTTATAACATATATAACATGAAATTAATATTAATAAAATTTAGGGGGAACTTTAACCCACTAAAATATAAATTTTATAGTTTTAATATAATATATTTAATTTTTCTATGAATTTAAAAAATACTACATCGATGTTGTATATGAATTTAAGGTAATTATTCTATCATTAAAAGTAAATAATTACCAGTATAAAAATAAATAAATTAATTTCAAAAAAATAATTTATATTCATTCATAACATATAATTATTCTAATGTGAAAAGAGAAAATAAATTAAAATAATGGGAGGGACATATTATAATTTTCTTTAATTAAAATTAAATTAAATTTAGTAAACATGATCAAATTTATCCAAAAATTAAATATACTATAAATTTCTCATGTATATAGATTAATTACTTATTTAATATTAAATAATTTCAATAGTTGGTTGGATTTTAATGCCTTATCATATTATTTGTAAACATAGTTACTCAATTTATCCTTTATTGTTGTAATAAAATTTACCACTTTTACTATTTAAAATATCTAAAAATAACTGGGGAATATTTTAAAAAATAAATCCTCAAGAATAAAAATATAGTATCCCATATTCAAAAATAAATTTTTTAGCTGTGTTATTATATAATATTAATATAAATTTCTTAAATTCAATCGAAATTGTTTTAAAAAAATTTGTTTATGCATTAAAATTTATTTAGATAAAAATGATTAAAATTATTAATAAAAATGATATCATTGTAAATTAAATTTTTTATATATTACTATGAACATAAAAAAATATTGGGAACTTTTAATTAAATTATTTACTGAAAATAAATGATATTATTTAAAAATTATAAATTTTTCTGTATTCACTAAATATTCAATAATTTCGCAAAATACAAAAAAATTTACCCTGTGATATTTTAGATATGTGTATTTAAAAATGATGATAATTGTATAAAATAAAATTTCATAAAGTGAAATAAAATATTTATAATTCCCCCACACAAAATAAAAAATAAAATAAATTTTATATGTTATTTATTTATGAAGTAATAAATGATTTTACAAAAACATTATTATTTATTATTAATAAATTCAATAGATAAAAAATTTATGCATATTTCTAAAAATGTTTTTAACTTCTTTCAAACCCTGAAATTTAATGTCTAGGTTATAATATTCATATTTAAATAAAAATATGTGTTCATTCTTTTGTGCTCTAATTTTCGAGTTGTATATGCTATCAATCAGAGTTGTTTTTAAAATCATGGTTTTTTAAATTCGTCGGTCTCTAATAATTTGTTTCCACAAAATTTGGAATTGCCTTTTTAATGAATGATTTACCATCTGAAAATTATTTTTTAGAAAAAAACACACCGTAAAAAGGGTTAATCAAACTTTCTTATAAAAAGGGAATTGTAAATATATAGTTGATCTTGAATAACACATATCAAGGTTTTCAAATATGATTACATTAGTAGGTAGTGAAAATTTTAACATGGAGGGGAAATATATTTCCCAAGGACTAATAGAGACTAATTGAGGACATGGTATTGAGTATGTTAACCACCACAAAACCACAAATATCTAATGGGGGAAAAGACATTAGATTGATAAAAAATAATGGTCATATGAAAAAACTGTTGATTCATGCCTCTTTTATTAGAGTTGAGGACTAAATTTACCATATTGAAAAATAACATAATGAAATATATTTTCATGAAATTATGAAAATCATTGTTTAATAATTTTTACCATAATATCGTATTTTACTAATAAGGATGAGTATTTAAGATGTATTTTTCATGTCTGAAGCACAAAAATCAAGTTTTAACACATCACATAATGCATAAAATATTAATAACATGTTTCTCATATAGATATAATTTTACAAATAAAATATTTTTTTCAAAATATATGAATTTTTAAAAAATTTAAAAACCTTGAAATGAGGAGAAAATTTTAAATTCCTTATATTTAAAATTTTTAAAAAGGATTAACATAATTCATTCCTTGAATTAATTACCCTATATCCTAAACAACCCCAATTAGATCAAAATTAAATCATATTTTAATCTCAAATTTTATCTTATATCATTTATCATACATGTCAAAAAACACAATTTCATTATTGATTTATAATCCATTATGTTAAATGTTATTGTTCTATTTTCCACAATATGATAAAAAATCGTCTTAATTATCATTAATGACCTCAGAATCATAGATAACTACAAAAATATTTGATAAAATAAAATTATTCCCAATATAAATTAAAAATTTATACATAAGGTTATTTAGGTAAATATCATTTCATATTAACTAGGATATCAGATAGAAAAATGGTAGTTGTTGTTCCCTTATCAGCCTTTAGTTGTGGGTTCAATCCTCATGGGATTTTCAGATGTGAAAGGTTTACGCTCTGCATGTGATTTTTCTTTTTTTTAAATACAAAATAATATAAATCCTATAATATTCCAAATAATATGGTAAAAATAATCAGAAATAAAAATAATCATCATAAAACTTATTAATAAATGTGGATTTCCACTAAAATATTTCTCCATGATAATAAAATATATTTTCTAAGATATTTTTGTTATAGAATAAATGATCTTGTAAAACATAATTGTTTTCCCTAATGTTTAACTCATTTATATAAAATATAAAATAGTTATTCCTAAAATATTCCATACAATAAATCATATACTATACAATTCATTTTTTTCACAAAAATGACTCCAACATAACTCGAATAATTCTAAATTCTAACAACATGAAACCTAAAAATGGGTGTCGATTACATTAAAAATATTGTAAGACATGGAATTATGAACCCATTATGTTACCCAAATATCGTAAACTATACTCAAATAAATCATAAACATAGTTCCATTGATGATTTTCCTTGATGTTTAACATATTTTTATGTTCCGTAATATAATTTTTCAATAAATATAGTTCACATGGTTAATATTAAAAATTCGCAGATAAAACCAATTAATATCAAAAATCTATTATCATGTAGATGTTTGTTACCTTATTATAGTTTAATATTATACAATATTTATCTTCCAATGGAACATATAGTTTGTTATTATATATAGATTGGGGAAATAATTGAATCTCTCTCTACATTTGAAAAAGAAACAAATTGAATGTAAATATTCTACATCCTTATAATCATCCATATTTTCTTTTTTCATATCCTAAAAAAATTAATTTAATTAAGGTTGAGCTCAACCAATCACTATGGGTCACAAGAAACAAAATAAATGTTGTGTGAACAAGTAATAATCAGTATGGAATGACTAATAACTAAAAGCATATTCTATTTAATCAATAACATCATCATGAAGAATAATTTGTAATGAAGAAATGATGACCAAATAATTAAAAATATCTGAACTCATTATTTATAAACCTATCTAGGGATATCATAACTATTAAAAAAATTAGATGGAAATCTATAATCAGTCTCATTATGAAGCAATGCACAATCCCTCACATCTTAAACATAGCATCAAGGCCTCATGCCATGACATGTTACATAAATGGGAAAGTACATGACTAAATACCCATATTAGTTTGTCTTATAAAACATATGAATGCATCGAGGGGAATATCATACCCCTATTATCACTTAATAAGTAAAATTAAAAATTCATTTTAATGGAGTGAAACATTTTCAATATAAATATTTTTATTAAAAATCATTCATATGAAATGCTAGTAATTTCCGCAATTAGTAAATAGAATCATAAGACAGATAGATTAATTAGGTGATTAGATTCAAAAGAGTACATCCCTATTAAATCAAATAATATTCACCAAATAATTTTTACATAGATAAATATAATTTTAAAATATAACTAGTATATTTCCTTAGGAAAATACTCATTTCATTTTGAAATCAGTTATTAAAAATATAATAATTTCTCAAATTTTGAGGAAAACATTTTATTTAAAAAGTAAAAAAGATTATTGTAAAAAAATATTAATATAATTTTTTATTTTTCGTGATGGTGAGAAGTTCTATTTTATTCATATAATTAATAGTAATACATTTGATTCACACTATTTTAAAAATACGTAAAAAAGTACCACTTTTGAATAATGAAAAAAATATTATTTGTAAATAAATATTTTAAATCTAAAAAATGGTTGAATATATATATATTAAATCATATTATAATATTAAAGACATTATTTAATCAATTTTTATGGATTATAAAGAAATGGGATTAAAATATTTCTAGTTCCTTATTAAAACAAAAACAGTTTTCCTTAAGAACAATATTTCTATATCCTGAGTACATAAAGAAGGAAAAATGAAAGGAAACTATTTTATTTTGATAAATATACATCAAAGAATAAAATATATTGGGATTAATAACAGATATCAATTAATTGCCTCATTGGGTAATTAATCATAAACGATGTCATATAATAATGATATTGTGAAATAAACCCTAACAACTTTGGTAACATTTGAATCATAATCCCCATAGGATAAAAAAAATCTAATGAATCATTATGTTCCTTTAATAAAAATAAAATCATGATATATCATGGAATAAGGTGATTATATACACCACATGAAATAATCAAGTGGATAATATGGAATATATATCCCATAAAGAAAAGTGAGATGAGAAATCCCCTAAAAATATTAGATTGTGGAGTAAGAATTTTATCAAATAATTTATTATTTGTAAAAAATGAAAATACACAAAATAAATGTAGTATTAAAAAATAAATTAATTATATTTCGTTATTTGTAAAATATCATCATATTAATGATAAAGAAAAATTAATATTACTAAATAAAAAGTAATTGATTTTTGAAATTAGTTACCTCATGTTTGAGACAACATGTATATCCTTCATATTCAGGAATAATAAAACTATGTTAATTTTTTACTTGATTAAGAATATTTTTCATTTTTATTATTCCATTTATTTTTTATTACTATGTTATATAGAATTCAATAATAAATTATCTTCATAGTGTATATTTTGATGATATTCAGTTCGCATGTCAAAAATGAAATCTGTAAATTTCCTATGGTAATATTTAGTTATACCAACAGATAGAGAACAAAAATAATAAAATAATTATAATTTTTCTATATCAATTATACATTTAAATCCTTCCATGAATCATGATTATGAAAAATTAAAAATGTTACAATCATGGAGATTGTATGCCATATGTACACAAGATTAACGTTTCCCTTTTTCAATCATCATGTTAAAAATGAAGAGAAATATTATTTTATACTTCAATAATGATAAATTTATCAGAAATAAAAAATTATTAATTAATATATAATTACATATATCATCCATGTGATATGGTGATGGACAAATTAATTTCATCACATCATAGAGATGGTAGTCCATATGTATCGACGAATGACATTATCATTTTTAAATTTAGGTAAAGGTGAAAAATAATATGATATATTAGCTTTTAATATTGGTAAAAATTTAATTAATCTCAAATATAAAACTAAAATCGAATATATTATCCATTATTGGGATGTATTCTTATAAAATTAATTAATTTAGTACAAGAAGAGGTTGCCTTTTGTATACAAGAAAACCGTTTCATTTCCATTTTAATAGAAAAGGGGACAGATATGGGATATTAAATTAATATTAAAATGTTTTGTTATATTGAATATAATTTAATTATTACTTACAAATTTTGGAATATTATTTTAAGGAGTCATGAGATGGAAAATATATAAAACGTTTAGATAAAAGTAACTCCTCTTTTTCGGGAAACATACTTATATTTACAACTAATGACCCCAATGGTTGGTATTAAAATATAACAAGGACCACTGGATTGTTAGAAGGTAATTTAGGTTTTAATTGGGTAGGTATTAGATTAACCAATTGTTTCATAAATTATGATTAAAATTTGAAAGGGGTTTCCTTTTATAATGGATTAAAGGACACACATTGAATTAATTTAACATATTAAATATAATAATTTATTTTCTTATGAAAGTGGAATTTTTTTACATAATTTCAAAATAGGGATTGTATATTGTATAAATACCTTCCAAATTATAAATTAAATAGATTATAAGGTATTTTAAAACTTATAATAATTTCATCACATTCATAAAATAATTTTAATTCTAACCATTGTAACAACTTTTTCAATAATAATGGATTATTATTCTATGTATAAGTTAATAATTTACTCACAAAAGGGAAATGTGTAAAATTATCTATTACTTATAATCCTACCTATCGTCATTCAATTTTTTATGATTTTAAAATAATTTGATAAAATAATATTTTTCTTGAAATATAAATAATTTTATTTTTGAAAATAATCATTTCATTTCAATTTAAAGAAATAAATAAAAATATTTATTTAAAATATAAAACATTAACACATATATAAGATTCTGTATATATTTGAAAATTTATTGGGTCATTGTAACTCACCAAAAAATTATTTTATGTTACAAAAATTTCTTCATATTTTTATAGTAATTGAATAAATAATATATAGGAACTGAATAATCCTTTAAAGTAATTATTCAATCAGAATAATTTAAAAAAATATCTTGATAAAAAATGATGTTCAAAATGATAGATTATATTTATTTATTAAATATTCATATCTATATATGAACTTATACAAGAATATAAAAGCATGGGTGGGAAATTTTAGAATTTTACTTACATAAAATAATATAAATATCATTATAAAGGTAAAATGGCTCTAAAATGGAATATATTTTAATTTTGAAACCCTATAAACAAATTAATACAATATAATGAAATAAAGGAAAGTGTTAGTGTTTTTAACCACCATAAAAGTTAAATATTCAAGTTCCCTTAGAAATTAATTCTCATTCTTCGATTTTTAATGATCTTTTAGGTTTTGTGTTTTAGTGAATAAGGAAAAACTCTTACATAGTTAACTCATACATCACATTTAGATTCATTTAACCAGTATCCAGATTTTTATCCAAAAAAGAATTAAAATAGAATATTTTATCATTCATTACATATGAAAATTTTATTCATGACCTCATCCTTTCCTTAATCATCATTAAATTTATGTGAAATAAATTTTATACTGCGGGATGAGCAAAGAAATGATCCATAAGTTACATAATGATAGAAAACGTTTTGTCTAGTGGAAAAAATAAAATATAATGTAATGATATTTGAGTTTATTTTATAAATAACTTTATCTGGAAAATTAGAAGGAATTAATTCTCAAAGAAAACTATTAAAGCCCATAAAATAAAATAAAAAACCATTTCTTGGAAACATAAAGCATCATTTTCAAAAAACTCTTTGATTATCCATTATTTTGAATAACCAAATATCCAACATAAAATAAAATTATCTGTATAAAATAATAATTACCCAATTAAATGAAGATCAATAATGGGTATCACTATTCAAATATTCTAAATCAAGATCATATGATTTTGATGAGCTATAATGGGGTTCAACCCTTTGTATAAGATATTTTAGGCTCACCTAGGAGCCATAATGTGTCTCATCCCATCTTTTAAATTGAATCAAGTTGTAAAAATTTTCATATAATTATTATATACCAAATAATGAATAAAACATTTTATTATTTCACCTTCTCATTATAAAATCCCTCTAAAATTACTTTTAATCACAATCAAAATCATAGTTGGATATGAAAATAAACATTAAAAAATGTTATTTTTAAATCTAAACCCTATTCACATCACAATGAAATTATATTCTATGAAATTAACTATGGAAAACTATAATTTAAAATCAAATTAATTGAGGTTTCATGATTCAATGAAATTGAATTTAATATATATGTTAAAAATTACATTTATTTTTATTTTGGTAAAAATAGTTGAATGGAAGACATTAATAAAGTCTCTTACCATGAGCGTGAATCATCTTGTTTATTATTTAACATCCTAGAAAAAAATCATAGAATATTTTTTCCTTCATTAGAACCTTTTTAAAATTTATTATTCTATTTACATAACTTTTTACATGGGTATATACATTTACTTATTCTTTTAAGATCACATCAGATGTTTTGAAAATATTAATCCTTGAAGTAAAAAATGATATAATTTAACATTTTAGAGTCTATGAGGTCATTATTAAATCATCTATATTATTATTAAAACTAAATAATTATTATTTTTATACATTAATTATAATTTTAAATTCCATACATTAAATATTGTTATGAAATATGATCTATGTTACAATCATAAAAACAGTAGGTCATACATACGCATAAGTAACATTTCCTTTTTTCAAAGATCATAATAAAAAGAATATAAGAAATATTTTATATTTTCATACTTATCATAATTCTATAAATATCATATAAATTATTCAAATATACATATATATATCATTAATGATATTTAGTGATGAAAAACCTAATCACATTGCTTCATGAAGGTTGTATTCCACACATACAAATGAACAACTTTATCATTTTTAATTGGATAGAAATTTTATAATTTAAATGATATATTATCATTTAATAATGATAAATATTTCATTAATATCATGTATAAAAATTTATTGCATCATTATAAAGACTCTTAGAATAAAATAATATAAAAATCTACATCAGTTCACGAGGTGTAGTCTGATGTACACATGAATGGTGAATTATTTTTATATTTGATAGAAGAGTTTATTTATATAGGTAATTAAAATGAAATAATTACATACCAGTGTATGGTAGAATATATATTTGTTATTTTAGGATATTAGAATAATATTTTAGATATTTCAATGTTGAAAAAAACAAGAACATTAAAATAAAAATTATACCTCTTCTTTGGAGAAGTTCATTTTTTGAACCCATATGGACCACTAAGTATTATGTTATTCCAAAACAAATACATATATAATGAAGTAAGTAATTATATGATGGTTTTCAGTAGTTATTTTCTACAAATAATTGGTTTTTCCATTTATATAAAATAGAAGAAGATGTTCCCTTTTTGGAATGATCGGAGAGGAAATCTTGGCATTTTTCAAAATATTGAATTAATATAAATTAATTTTATATTAATAAATTATAAAAAGAGTATTATTTAACATATAATATGTGTATGGGTCTAAATTATCTCATTAAATATGATTATAAATTTTTTGGAAGTGAAAATGTGCTGGAAGCCCCCTAGAAGAATTGGTTTATTAAGGTTATTAATATGTGGAAATTGATATGTTAATCAAGCATCAGATTGCATGTATGGAAAATTATACAAATCATGTTACATATAATTTTGTGGAATATTTCTTCTCATCCAAGGGGCACTTTTGATCTTAGGAGTTGGTGATCAATGGAACTATTTAATCAAAAAGTATTTATATGCATCATACTACCGATGCTTCTAATTTTGAGTGGATGGGTAACTTGAACAGGAGAATTTTGAGTCCCTCCATGGGAACGTTTTCTTGGAGATTGACCCATCATAAAATCCAAAATGATAATTATCTTCAAACTTGTGGTGTATCAATCATATCTAGATTTGACTTATGTCATCATCACAGGGAGGACGTTGATCAAATTTTTCTATGATGAAAATCACCCTTAGCAATGTCGAAGGAATTGTCTGCTATTTTAGATGTCTATATGCCACGATCCGCCTCTATCTATGACTTCATGAGGAGCTGGATAGACATGAATTTGTCACCGAAAATTCAAAAACATTTTCCGGGTGATGTGGAGGAACTGGTTCACAATATTTGGATTTATAAAAACAAATCCATTCATGATTAGCAACCATTTCGTGTGGGTTATGGATTATTTTTTAAACTTGATGTTGTGCATGATGTTATTACTCTGAGAGGTATGTTTTCTGAAAACCCCATTCATGACCTTTTTGTTTCTAATTGGGTGGTGGTCATGGGGAATTTTCATCCCCCATGAAACTCTTCATGTATTATGGAAGACCCCTTTAAATGGATGGATAATTATCAACTCAGACGGTGCATCAAGTGGTAATCCAGGACCTACTGGCTTTGGTGAAATTTGTAGAGACCATCAAGGTCATGCCCTTGGTTGCCTTTAGGGTTCGTGTGGTAATGACTCTGCTCTCGAGGATGAAATTATTATAGTTATTATGGAGGTTGAGAAAGCTATGCATCAATGTTTGAATAAGGTATGGCTTGAATTTTACTCAATGAATCTGGTTCTGACTATTATAATAGGTTCGTTGGATAATCCCCACGACATGTTAATAACTTCCATAAAGCATATGAAACAATATAAATTCACATTAAGATCTTATCATCTTTGATAGGATAATTGATCATTAACTCCTAAAAAAATCCAAAAATATTTAATCTACCATAATTATATATTGTTCCCACAAAATTATATTGTTCTTATTTTGAAATAACATTAATCAATTAACCACCACATCATTTTCTAATCCTAATGGTTACCTATATGATACAACACATGTTCCCAAAAAAACATATTCTTCATCCATAAAATTTTTCAACTAAATTTTTTTCATACAAACCGGTACATCACATAGTATAGTGTTAGGGTTTGTACTATTCTCACCATTTAGTTTTGGGACCAAACCATACTTCCTTACCGAGTGAAACATGTTGTCTCCGGAAACATTGGGTATCATTATTCAAAACCTATTATTCTTATAACATTCTTATAAATGTGAGAGTAATTTTCAAATTTAACAATGTTATATTTATCATTTTATAAAATGATTTAACACCTAATTTAATCTCATTACTTTCATTTTTGTCCAGAAATTTAACAATATATAATTGACCAAAATAATATTTTACAAAAAATATCACCTTTCACCTTAAAATATCATAACATAAATAATAAATAGAGTTTCTCTGAAATTTATCTTATGATCCACCATAAAATTATAAACCCATTCTGTTATCCATAACAATTCAGATAACATCACGTTTAAAATCTTATTCCCTAAAGTAATATAAAACCCAATTTGATACCAACTGTAAGTACCCAAAATTAAACAATTCAAATTCTAGTGAATTTAGTCTATAATTATTTTTTCCTTCAGCCCCAAAATTATTTTAGGATTAGTATTTAGATAATTATGAAAAACAATTACACAATAAAACCGTACATTAAATGTTGACACATATATTAGAATCTATTTTTCCAACAAATAAACAACTTTAAAAAATAATTTTATTTTCATCTAATATATTTAGAAATTTTTTCATTATCTCATTATTGTATTTACTCATCGTCAAATGATTGAAAAAACCATTTCAAAATTCTTTTTGAGGAGGAAAATATCTATAAGTGACATGAAAAAGAAAATATTTAGTCTTATGGATAACAGGAAAACCCATGTAATGTTATTTGATAAATTTAGATAAACAATTTTCCACATGGAAGACAAACAGAATTGATTCTAAAATAAAGCCATTAAAACCCATATCATGAAAATGAAAAATCAATTTTAAATTTGAATCCACATATTAATAAAACACTTTCTAAATCCATGTTATTATATAAACAATATAGATGAATTATAATAAAAAAATTTAGGGAACAGAATAATTACCCATTTTTTAGGGTATATATAATGGGACTCACCCTTTAGATATGATATATCAGCTTCGCCCATTTTTTCAGACATATAATGGGGCCCAAATCATTTTAAATGCCATACTAAGCTAACCCATGAGATACAATTGGGACCCGATATTTTATAATATATATTAGACTTATCCATTTTTTATATAATACCCTAGGTCCATATCTTGATTAACAAAATTTTTATTAAATATTAATATCTTAAATTCCTTTTAGAACACTTTTAAATAGAAATAAATTCATATTTGGATATCAAAATACCTATCTATTTTGAAAATTTCTTTTTATGAAATAAATCCAACACACATTACAAAGAATCAATTTTATTTTAAAATAAATGTTGATAATTATAAATGAAACATCAAATAATTTAGGATTTATTACTATTGGAAATAATTCACATGAATATATGTTACAAAAAATTCTTTTTAATTTTGTTCAAAATAGTTGGACAGAGATATTTACGAAAGACCCTTACCTTGAGTCGGAATCATCACACACATTATTCATCTTCATTAATAATTTACAGAGGTTAATTTTTTTTCCTTATTGAGAACAATTTCCAATTTTATTGTTCCCTTTATATCACTTATTAATATTTAATATATAGTTACATAGTTATTTATGTTTATGTCGAGCTTTTTGACGATATTCGATACTTAAGTCCAAAATGAATTTGATCAGTTTGTTATAGTAATATCAGTAAACTTTAAATCATCCCAAGAATAATAATAATAATGA
Organism: Viscum album; assembly: GCA_963277665.1. Classification (NCBI taxonomy): domain Eukaryota; kingdom Viridiplantae; phylum Streptophyta; class Magnoliopsida; order Santalales; family Viscaceae; genus Viscum; species Viscum album. The sequence goes on along the minus strand of OY728123.1, from coordinate 605,966,162 downwards.
AATATTTATTATTTTTTAAATCAATTATATCTCTAAATAAAACAATTAAATGTTGTTATGAAAAATGACCTTCATTGCAATCTTGGAGAAGGCTGGTTTTATGATCCAATGTGTGACATTTTAATTTTTTAATGATCATTACAGAAAGAAGGTAAGTATTTATTTTTATTTTAGTCATGATAATAATATCAAATATATCATATTAATTCTAATTTTATACCATCATATATAATCCTGGTTATGTGGTGTATAAAAATCAAGCACATCACTTCATGGAAGTGGTAGTCCACATATTTTCCTCAATGGCGTAATCATTTTTTTGTGCATGGAGAGGTAAGAACGTTAGTGATATACTATATTATAATAATGATAAATATTTCATTAATATAATATATGTTCATTAATTCAATCATTGTTACATATATTGAGAGATGGTTATGGAAAATGAATTTCAACTATTCAAGAGGTGGCAGTCCTCCATTCCCACAAATGAAGAACAATATTACCATTTTATGGAAAAGAATATAGATGTAGAACATGAAACTAACATAAAAATATAATAATATGGATGAAATTTTATTTTTCAATTTATCATGGATTGATAATATTTTATGTATATTTAAGAGAAACAAAACAAAAAATAGCTTATAAAGACAATTTATCTTCTTTAAAATGCATGAATAATTTAAACCTTAAGACTACTATGGTTGGCATTCTACTATGACCGAGACTAATAGAATAGTGGAATGGATGATATTAATGGATTTATTTATTTATTTTCTTACCCAAATTTGTTTTTAATTGTGATTTAATGTGAAGAGTAGGTTCCCTTTTATAATGGATGGGAGGGGCACTATTAGCATTTCCCAAAATATTAAATTGAAATAATTTAGTATTTAATTAAATATGATCAAAAGAGTGTTATTTCGAAGATAATATGATATATTACCAAATAAAATGATTAAATAAAAAATATATGGGTTTTTACTATATTTATACCTTTGTCTTTGGGTTTTATGGAAGATTTAATCTTGTTTTACTCATACCGTGACAATAACAGTTTTTTCAATTTTAGGGTTAAACTATTTACTATAAAATTGATATAGACATAATAATAGGCCATGGATTATTTATTAATATAATTTATAGTAATTTTCATGAATTTTTTTTTAATTTTATATCATTTATATTATAATATTTACTTCAAAATACCCATAATTTCAATTTTAGAACTATTCATTACATTGAATTTCATAATATCTAGAAAATATATAAAATTATAGGAAAAATATTTTATTATATATATAACATGTTATTTTAATCATGAAATTTAATTTATGACATTAATTATCTCGAATTATATTTATTTTAATTTTTTTAGTATCATTTATTTTATTTTTTCAGTTATTTTATTACTACTTCGTCAATGTTGTGTAAGAATTGAATGTAATTATTTATACAATAAAATCTAGAAATAAAATTCCCTGATGAATATAAACATATTATATTTCAAAATAAAATTTATATTTGATCATATCTTCATGATAACACCATGTTAGAAATATTTTAGTTCATAAAAAGAAATGTTTGACATATATGACTATTCATTACAAAAAATATTATAATGGTAATAATATCATCAGAATTGCAATCATACTCCTTAAAATATAATATTGGATGAATAAGGGATAAAATTGATTCATTAAAAAATTAAAGAATGTTTTAGGGTAATTTAATAATCCTTCGCATTTTAAATTTAACATTTATTTCACAATTTACCCTTTACCGTGCAAAAAAATCTCTATGTTCACTATTCATGTTATAAAAAAATAAGTGAGACCTAGGATAAAATCTTGGACACCATATATAATAATATGGAATCTTTTTTTATAATTAAAATTAATGATATGATAGAAAATAATTTAAAATCAAAACTGAATAATGCATCTAAAAACATTTTTTCAGAAAAACTACATTTTTAAATATTAAATATTCATATAATTATTTCATGTACAAAAGAAATTTAAAATATAATTGTTATATTTATATTAAAATTAATTAATATAAATTGTAAAAAATCTAAAACATAACTTTACCAAGTAAATTCAATATTGTAAATTGTGGTTTTTAATAAAAACTTTTACATTCACTATTCTTTGATAAATATTCCTTTTAAGAAAAATATAAAAAACTCATCCTATAAAAATATTAATAGGATGAATTAATATAAAAAATTATTTCTTCCAAATACATTTTAAAAAACAGCAAGATATTAATTATAATTCTCACACATAAAATGAAGTCAATCTCATTTTTGATGAAATAATATTTTTGACCAACAAATTGAATTTAATAAAAGATATTTTACTATTTCATAAGAATTATAATTTAAATTTACATTGAGTAGAAAATTAAAATTAATTTCATAAATAAGTTTTTCTTATTCATACCCACCAATTTGACATCTATGTTATAACAATCACATTTAAATAATAATTTTAATTTGTTCATTTAATATTGATTTTGTGTATCTTGTATTATATAAATCATTTTATTTCCTTTTTAAAGATTAAGATAATATTTTTTTTTCATTTTTCATTCAAAATCATATTATATTTTACATTATTTATTATATTTACGATTTATCGATGTGATAAATTCTATCATGGTAACTATTCATAATGATTAAAATTAAAAAGGAAAAATTTACTAAAATATAACATACTAATTAAGAATATGGTATCCAATTTTTAAAATTATGTTTTTAGAATTGGTTTAAATTACTTTAAATATAGTTTTGTAAAGTATAACCAAATATAGCATTTAGAAAAATCATTTTAAGCATAAAAATTAACAAAAAATAAAACTATAAAACTTATGGATTAAAATTAGGTAATTATAAATAAAAATAATCCAACAGACATTAATAAAAAATAAAATATATAAGGGGTGTATTAAATAATATATTTAATTGAACGAAATGAGAGTATATGAAAATTTGGAATTTAACACTATATAAAGAAAAATCAATCATTTTAAAAACCTTTCAATCTTACACCATATGATAATTTTGTTATAATAATTTATAAAATAGTTTTTATTTTATAAAATAAAAGTTGTCAAAATTTTAATAATGTTTTTAAAATTATCATAAAAAAATGAAAAATCAATTTTTTTATTATTAATCATTACATTAAATTAAACTTTTCTAAATATTTCTCGTAATATAATTAACCAGATTCACATATATTAATTAAAATTCCATTCTATAATAGTAATTTTTAAATAATAATTTTTTGTTTCTTAATTATATATTGTTGTTTCATGTTGTACATGTTATCGGCCATACTTTTTTTAAAAAATATTTGGGTGGTAGACTAAAGAATATACCTAAGAATTTCCTTCTCTATGAACAAAATATACTTGATGAAGACCAAATTTATTGACATTGTCAACCAAGTTTACCTGAGGCTAAGTAAAATAATAGTGATATATTTTACATTCTATATCCCCTCTCTTGTGATCAAAATCATACACTTGTTATTGCTACAATTGCATAAACTGATGCTATTGAGGAAGGTTGGGAACTCTAATAACAGTTGTCATAGGCCTTCGAAAGATCATATATAAAAATTAACAATCCACTAGAAAGGGCCAATTTACCAATAACACCAGTGGATATGATTTAGGATGGATGAAGAATACACCCTACAGAACAAAAATATTCTGAGAAATAATTTGAGAACTCTTAGTCACAACTCTATTTTTTGTTCAGTCCTAATAACCCCATTATAGTTAAGTCCATGAAAAATTAGTCTTATCATCCAATATATTTTCTAGTTCTTCAATTAATGACTACAACATTGACAAGGTATCCTATTATTGAATCTCCCAATGGAATGCCTCTTTGAAATGCCACACTCATGCTTCAATTTCATGAAAAATTTATAAATCATATCATATAATGTTCTTGATGAAGTTACTAAACAATCGATCATGAAACTCCCTTATCAAAGCTTAAGGATATATTTTAAATATACACCTTAGAATATGAAGATAAAAAAATATACTAAAACCGATCCCCAATATTATCCCACTAATTAGATGAATACTCACGATCCTTTACGAATAAAAACCACCACTAGCAAGAAGACCCCCATAAAATCATGAAATCTGATGAAAACCTATAATCATTTTGATTTTGGACCAAAATAAATTCAATCCCCACATAATCTAAGAAAATATTTATTCCCCAATTTGAAATTGAGCATTCACAGCCCTAGAGAATCCGATAATGAAACTATTACAATTTCCCCCTCAAAACATTATCTTCATTGACCTCCACTCTATACAAATAATCTAGAATATCCTAGTAAAATTTTTCTATATAAACTTGACATAAATTTTTACCATGTTCCATATATATATATATAATAATATTATTACACTTAAAAATAGGAAAAATTATATTTTTCTGTTGACTAATTATATTATATGATTATAACCTATTTTTCTATGTCTTTAGAAATTAATACATAGGTTCTTAAAATGATGGTGTATGATCGTATCATTTGAATCACATATAAAAGAACCATTAATCTACATAACATGTCTATGAATATATTATTTCCTTTCATTATATAACATTTTCCAAAAAATCACAGGTCCTTGATGGCCTCCATTATTTATAGTATATACTATGACAATATTACACTATTCTACACCAAAACCATGAAAACACATCAATTCATAACTATAAACAATACCACCTACCTTAACCATAACCTTTAATAATACTATGTCATAATCCCCTCCCTTTAAATTTACCCAACTATGGCTATAAATAGAGAATGATATAAAATGACACTTGAATCCCAACACCAATAGAAGAATTGTTGGATATTATCAAATATTGTATATAAATCACACACATAGGAAACAATACCCACTATAATGTTTATAATGTTAGAAATAAGAAGGTTAATGTACTATTGAACTCCATTTATAAAACCTAAGAAATCCAAAAACTTTTAATATCGTACATAAACATAAAAATAAAATTCTATAGAGAATAATTAAGAGTAGGTAGTGACAATGAACTCCTAAAACTCATAATATCATTTCAACTACTCATTCAGGATAATAATGTATAGCTCGATCACAAATATATTCCTTTTATCTTAAAAAAACATCATTGACATAAGTATGATAAGAATAAAATATATTCTATGTATTATCCTCCCCAAACCTCTTATTAAAATTTGAAAGAAGAATAATAAATCATATTGAATAATAAATGAAACTAACTTGTTATCTAATCCTGAAAAACAAGTTTCTATCCCCTTTATGAATCACCCACTAAATACTAAATTTTGTAAATAATTTACATCATTCCCAAAATTACAAATATGTTGGTACCCCACTTCAACTTGTCTACTAGTTTTAACTCCCATGCCCCAATGAAATACATGTTGTTCTCATCTCTAATTTATGTAATCCATATTTGCGGTGATTAATGATTCAATCCTACTTACCCCTATCTAACTCCATGCCTCATATCATGGGTTATAAATAATAAAAAAATATGTCATCATCGACATCATCCCATATTCCAGCACATATATCTATGGAATCATATACAATATTTGTAAATAAATTATTCCTCAATCCATCTTAACCCATACACATATACTCATTGGAAGCTAGGCCCACCATGCCTTGATACAACTATATTCTAGACCTAAAACAATTTTACCCACAAATAAACATATAGTAAATTGAGATCTATCCCATCCTTGGATAGAACACACACTAAAATTATTCATTTATATAAAAGAATACATCACCATTCTTGATATTATAGAATATTCCCTACCAAATAATTGGGAGTTATTTTTTATAAGATGAATATAGGGTAGCATATGAAATTATATGGAATATAAATATTATCATTATCAAGACATACTAAGTGTAAAATATAACTTCAGACACATTAGAAACAATATTTTTATAGGTTCCCACATAACCGTTATTTTGGATTGAGATATAATCAAGAACCATAGAATTAGAGTTATCATTAATCAATTAATTATACATTTAAATAATTCTACATAACAATTAATATTATAATAATTTTATGAAAAACATTTATAGAAATTTTAATTTCTTTTTTCTATACTCTAAATAATGAAATATTTATTTATATGTTATTATACATTTTAAATTACTAAAATAAATAACAACACATATCTATGGTCAATTATTTATTAATAATCATTCATCAATATTACTGGTACTCAAAGAATCTACTTATACTACCATATCAAACCCAAACATATGGTGAATAGTGTCTGAAACCATTGGAAATTGGGAAGAAACAAATAAGATATAGCCTATAGGACATCAAATAAGAATCACGTAAGAAGAAAATCAAGAAAAATATCTACTGAGACTTATATCGATGACCTTAGTATCCCAGAACAATTTAGAAAACAATAACCATATCTCATTTATAGGAACCTACCATCATTATTTCCCAGTATCCCAGACCATCATTACTCCAATATTCATATGAATATCAAAAACAACCTCCCGTTAACTAGACCAAATCACCATTCCCATTCCCGATGAAGGAATACTAACAATACTAGGTTATCAAGAAATCCGAACTACAATCTACTAATTCAAATAAAATGTTTTAATTATCATATTAAATGAACTGAAACATTATAAATCATTTCTTAAAAAAATAAACATATAAATTATAAACAATAAATAGATAAGAAATATTAAAAATTAAACTAATCACTACATTAAATATCCATTAAAAAATAAGGATGAAAGGATATCAAATTAAGATGGTAATTTATTTAACATTATCATAAAAATTACTCTGCATTTATTTAGATAACAAGATATTCATTAAAATAATAATGCATTGTATAATAACATCTATAAAAGAATTATTATACATAATTTAGGAAAAAAATATCCATTAGCTGGGACAAATCAAAAATGATCCTAACATAAATCATAATTTCAATCTTCCCTTAAATAATATCCTCATATCATATTTAGTTTATTACCACTATCACAAAATAGATTATTGTTGATAATCCCAAACTTTCATATTAAATATGAGAAATGTAATAGATCTGATAACTTAATCATCACATACTAACTTGTTTATCAAGGCCAAAAAATGATTATACAACCATGAAAAAGAACACTAAGGAAATATCACCGGCCCAGAATAAACCATCTTACATCATTGCCTAACCAGTTAAAAAAAATATTTTTCTTTTCCCTTATGAAAAAACAACCCTTATTAAATAATAAGAAGAAAATTATATTTTAATAGAAGGGAACCTAAAAATTATAACCATTGGCTGTTCTCTGGAGAACGATGATGAACGTATAAAAAAGTATGATAAATTACTCCCAGGGAAACACCTATTTACATATGAATTAAAATAAAATGGTGAAGAATAACGATATATGAAGATTTTTAGTAATTTATATGTAAAATTGATAACTAGAAGACCCTAATGTATAACTCTATACACAATCATAAATGGCATGGAATGGAATAACACCATCATGTAATTGAAGTGACACTATCACAACACACCTGGCCAATTCCGCGTCCAATAAACATGACATGTTATATAGTATATATCATTTAAAATAGGATGAGAACTCTAGTGGTAAGGTACTAATACATCGATGAACTAGAATGCCCATGGAAAAGGTCATGGTGCAAATCTTCCCTATTGAGTAGAAACCCCAAAATGGAAGAACCAATAAAACTAACCCCCATAATACTCCACATTATATGAAGTGACCCAATTTCTATATATGAAAACAATATATTAGACCTATGTTAAAATTATTACATCTGATAAATAGTCACATTACCTAATGACCTAAACGTTTAATTTTATTGACACTATAAACATAGAAAACTTATTTCAAATGTTGTGATGTTTTATATAAAATATAAATGAACTATTAGAAATTACATGAGGAATAATACTCATTAAATGACCAAAAAAAGAAGAAAATAAGTTGGGTGAACTTAAATTCACTATGAGGGGTAGAAAAATAAATTCTATAATAGTTTGACGATAAACATATGGAATCCTGTGATTAAATAAATATAACTAAATTTAAATAACTTAATTTAATAAGTGTAAATAATAATCCAAAATGATAGAAACAAAAAAATGATATCACATATACCATGGAATTAGAAATTAAAACATTAATCACATAAAATTAGGTATGTACCATTGGATAAAAAGAGGAACAATGAAAAACATTATATTTATCAACATTAGGATCATGGATAATATATAACCAGTTCACACAAACTGTTGTGAGTAGAAATAAACAAAGTCACATTCACCATTTTAAAACATAGCTACATGCGAATATATTCACATAACATTTATATATAATGATATAGAAGACATTACACAATTAATTTACTAGACATATATGTCCCACCAGTCGATTAATCCATACATTTTCTACTAATTATAAACCATTCACTTTTCACATTATAAAAAATAAAAGGAAAAATGTGTTTCTTAAAATAAAAAATGGATGTCATAATTTTTTCATAAATAACCAATGCAAAAAATGGGTTTTATAAATCATTGAAAATGTATAAAATATCATCATCAACTAAATATTTTTATTTTTTTTATTTATCTCCCAAAAATATTAACATAATAATATAATCATATAGAGTAAAAAGGATGTATAACACCAATGGGGGTTGATCATTTCGAATACAATAAATAAAACATCATAAAAGCATGTTTTTAAAAACATTGTTTTATTCTTATTTGTAAAAAAAATTGTTATAAGATGATTTTTAAAAAGTAATATTGTAATAATAATATAATGAAATCCCATCATGAATGTTTAATTATTCCAATAACTATTTTACCTAGAAATTACGAGTGAGAATCCATCAATGTGGAGAATCTTGTAAAAACAAAGATAAAATATAAATTCTATAACTCCAATAATATATTTTTAGTTACCTAGTGAATGACTTCTACACTTAGATTCCATAAATTATAATTAAAATCAAGCGTTATAGTTATGAATATCTTTGTTAAATATGTTATAAAATTATTTAGATACATATCTAATTGTACTCTTCATTAATTTTAATTTACTTCATTTATTATATTTTTAATACATTTTCAACATGATGTGGAGATAATATTGACTATATTGAACTCGTTTTATAAAAGCGGTGTCAATATTCCAATTCTCCCCATTATAATAATTCAAAAAAATGTAATGGATATTGAATTATTTTTTTATAAATGACTATAATGATATAAAATCATTATATGGTTATAGTATTTATGTTTTATGAAACCAGAAAACAATGATGAACTAGTTTTGGGTTATTTACCAATATCCAAAGATTATGTTATAACAATAATTAATATTTTTGTTCTGCCAAATGAACCATATTATTGATATATATTAAATATATAGCTAAATAATATTAAATCAACCACTATAAACTAAAAAACTCATTTTTTAATTGAATTATAATAATATGTGTTTATTTGTAGAGGTGGTAGTACGTACAACACATGATACACGTTTTAGTTTTTATAAATGAAAAAGGGAAGGATGGTTGATTCTTATAACATAAATATAATAAAATTACAATATTATAATGAAACTAATATTTTAAGTTAATGTTTCTAAATTTATATCTAACGAATAAAAAAATAACATAATGAAATGGAAAAAAAGAGGTTGGGAACCTATACCTCACATTTTGGATTATTTCCCATGCCAAGGGGATTAAACATTTAAGGTGTAATATTTAGGGAACAACAAAACATAATTAATATTGTTGTAGCGTTGGGTATAGTTTTGCAATATATTAATGGGTTTTTGTGTGCAGTGAGGTGAGGAATAGAGTGAACCTTTTATAATATAAAATGAGTGAAATTTTTATAAATTCAAAAAACTATTCAATAATGGGAAGTCTATATAGTCGATTGTTTCTCCAAAATTCATAAATAATTCATTGGAGAGGATATAAAGTTGTTAATTTCCTCCATTATTCAAAAATAGTGAAATTTTATACATGTTAGACCCTTTAACTCTATTGTTACTAGCATTTACCACTATATTATAAAACATGGTAACATTTCTTTAGATATATTATTTATCCTTTATACTGGAAAAATGGTACTTTGTAGATAATTTGAGAATTATGATTTAATAATGGAAATATATTTTGTTTCACTCAAACTGGTACATTGGTAAAACTTAATATATAATGTATCATGTATTAAAATATATCTTATTGATAAAATAATTCACCATTAATATTTCAAATGTGTGATTATAAATTTAAATTAACACATCCGAAATTATATAGTCACTCAAAAAATATATATTTGATCTTATAAAAGGGATTCATAAATTATTAATTCATTATAATATGCTAATAATGTCATAAATTCATGACATTTTTTAAAAATGATATGTTCACTATTCAATTAAATAATAATCATTGTAGAAATACTCCAAAACATATTATATATATAGTTTAATCCTGATAAATAATGAAATGATATTATTGTTTCCAAATTCACATTTTAAAATGGATAAATTTATTTTTAAAAATCATATTATATCATCAAAAATTGTTTTTTATAATAAATATTTTTTTATTTTAACAACTAATATTATGAAAATTAATAAAATAAAAAAATATCAATCATAAAAAAAAATACATTTGATAAAATAAATTTTAAGAAAAAAAGATTATATAAGTTTCATTGCCGTAATAATTTTGTTTGATGTTATGGTGATATTTATTTTATTTTGTAAATATGTTTATATATATATAAGTCATATCTCTATTACCAATTTTTATACCTTCTAATTCTACGGATATATTATGATTGTCTATAAAATTTGTTTTTTCTGGTTGTGTGTGGAGGAAGCCATCAAAAAAATATTTATTTAAGGTGAAAAAACTGAAGTCCTTAATTTTAACCCCTGTTAAAATAGTATCATATTCTAAATTTCATTGCATAGAAGAAACCAAGGGAGGGTACTTTTATATCACCACTTACTCATTATCCCAAATAGCAACCTTAAAAATTGTATTTATTCCTGGAACATTGATAATATTAGTGGCCCCATTGTGAAAAAACATATCTCTTCGATTCAATATCTCCATGGGATGTTCTCTATAGGAGATTAAATGATGTAGATATATATAATTTCAGAATAATACATGTGATGGATTTGAAATGTAAATTAAAATGATAAATTTACATAATCATTGTCTTTAGAGAGGTGGTGTGGGAGAGATAAGCATCTAAATATGACTTAGGCAAGATCAAGTATCTTTAAAGGACATATATATCTTTGGCTCAGCTTCCCTTTATTCCAAAATCACATAACATTTTTTTGTTAAGATATTTAGAGAATAAAATTATATCTAACATTAGATTCATTATATATTTGATTATATAAATATATATATATAAATATATTTCCTACATTGATACATTTTTATATTTTTTTTAATGGTTTGGATCTTTTCCATCATTTCATGAAATATTTTAGTTCTTATCGATGATCATTCCCCGTATTCATCCCAAAAGGTTAGTGTCTTTCATATCATCTCATAAAGAGCCTCATATGTTTCCATTTAAATGTCAAAATTGGAAATTTTTATATATAATAACACTATTAGAATAATACTTTGATCCCAATATCTATTCAAATACATTGAAAAATATCTTAGCATATGATCTAGAATTTTAATATTTATCTAAGAATTAAAATCACTTTTACAGTGGTAAATGGTACTAAATTTCAAATAAGTACCCAAAACATGATAAACACTTTTCCTAACTATTGATATAATCCATAGACCATAATCAGATAAATAGAGTTAGGTATACCATGAATCATAACCAACTCCTAAATATATATCAATGAAATATGATGTAGAGAGAAATCATATAATATGGAAATACAGTGTGCTGACTTTGTTTGGATATCAACTAAAACCCTTATGGTATTGTATCATTTTTCCCTCAAGTTTCGTATGATGATATCCATTGATATGTATTCTCATTTAAATATTTCAATGAGTGATAGTACTGTCATCCTTTAAGTAATCTATCAATCTCTCTTAAATTTTTGGAATACATATCCTCAAGATATAAACTTTGGTATTTATCTCTTTTTTTACCCCACATTATGTTTTTCATTAGACCATTATATAAATTTTTCTCTCTTTGATAGATATAGAAGGATGATATATATGAAACATCCAAAAGATTATTTTTATTTCAAATTTGAATGGGATGGTGATATAATTTCCAAAGTGTTTTAATCTTTCTCGATCAATGTTGAACTGTGGAATATTATCTATGATCATTTGTATCTCCACATCATCCTTTTGGGATTCACTAATCATTACATGAATAGTGTATTGATACAAACTCTGTCAAGGTAGGATATCTCCCATTCCTATATGACTTCATGATTAATAAATTTTATATCCATCATAATTGGGTAGTTTCCCTAAACATAATAGATAATGTATCATGACATTTTCAACCCAGATCATCAGCTACCATCTTTTCATTTCTTGGGTGTTATTGTATTTAGTAGAAAAAAATTTGATTATCTATAACCATCTCCATTGTAACATTTATAACTCTATATTCATGACAATATATTTATAGATCATTTTGTTAATTTATATATCATACTTCTCATGATTAATGTAATTCCTCTAAAATATCATTGCAATGATTACCACTACAAATCCCAAAAAATTTGTTTGGTAATATTTCTATGTAGTCTTTAATGTTTATAAGGACACACCATTAATTTTTAATTTTTCCATGAGTATGAATCCCAATCCTTTTAAATATTCATCACAATATATTAAAAATACAACTCTAATTTAGGATAAATTAAAAATATATTTAATGAAAACTTTTTATTCTCCTCGAATCATCCCCTACATTATGTTTTCCATAGGAATGTGACTAATTATCAATATATCATGAAAAATGAATTTTAATACATGGAAAAATTTCTCAAAAAAACTTGTTAATATCCAACTAACCCAAGAAAACTATATATTTTAGCCACAGTGGTTGGTCTAGACCATTTCTCAATAACCTTACTCTTTGATGGATATAAAAATAAAACCTCCCTTATGATAAAATGTCCAATGAATTATAATTATTAATGAAATAATTTACATTTTCTTAGATTATGGTATATTCTATGATTCTTCATATTCATTGCCACATTTCATAAGTGATGTTCATCCTATTTAATTCTGTTATAATATATAATGATATCACTGATGAAGACTAATAAAAATTTGTCTAGGATATCTCTAAAGAATAAATTCAAAAAGATCTATGAATATAATGAGGTTATTTTTAAGTAAAAATGACACAAATATAAACCCATAGTGTCCATACCTTGTCTAAAATTTGGTATTATGAGTATACCCTATTTCTACATATAGTTTATGGTATACTTACTAAAGGTTAATATTTGATAATAATTGAGGTTCTATGGGTTTATTGAACATGCGACCAATATGAGGTAGTTAATACTTTTTTTCATTAATTATTATAGCTCAAGATAATAAATCTAGAGATAAACTAATTAATCAATATATATTAAAAAGAGTATTAGTGCACCAAATGGTGAAGCATTAGGTAATATTAAACCATTATTAGGATTCCCATTTATTTGTTTCTCTAAGCAATCAAATACAATGGATGTTATTCTATATAGTGTCTCTGTTATTGGAAATGATCCAGGGGTGAGTTTGGTTGATGAAATATCCTCATGTTTTTACATGAAATTATTAAAATACAAATAATATATATTTCCATGTTCCAGAATAATTTATATGATTGAAATGTTGACTCCCCAATGATATTATAATCTCAAAACCAATTTTCAGTTAGAATCAAGACCCGTTAAATAGAATTACCTTTTTTAGAATTTGTAGGCTCTTATTTTAATTGAAACATGATAAATATATGATTAGTTACATGAATATATAAATATATTCCTTATTAATTGAAATGAGAAATATGTGACGAAATCAAGTCCAAATTGATAATGATTTCAAATTAATATATGGGATTAGGAACCTGATTTTATAGATGTAACAACCCATAAATCTCAATTACAGAATATTTTTACACGTTAAATTAATTTAAAATTATAGTAAGTCTTTTCATGAATAAATTTTTATTCAATATTTTAGATGGTGATTCCAAATTCTTATAACAGACAATGCATATACATGAAATTATATAATGATAATAAAATAATTAAATTTCTATTCAAGTGATAACAATGAGTATGAGTATAACCAAATCATTATTGTGGTCTAACAATATAGTAGTGATTTTATATTCCAACCCATTTTCCCTTGGTTTAAGCGTTTCAGATGCATAATATTTTAACAGTATATTTTCAGAACTAATTCATAGATTTTCCATAATCGTTGAATTTGTATCATTGAAGAGTGGGTGGACTATCACCTTGAGCCTTCCTCTCCACAATATTGTTATTTTTCCTCTTTAAAATTATTCATCATTCATTATCTATTTTTCATAAATTTCAAGACATATAAAACATTCAATAATTACTATGTAATTTTCCTAATTGTTTCCTCTCACATCTACTACTTGCATCTAGTTTGACTTTCTTACCCTTAGGAGACTATTCATTTGGGATTCCTTGATACTCAATCATTATTTTCCATTTGAAAAAATCATGTGGTTATCTATCTTCCATTTGAATATTGTGTGTCATTCAAAAAACAACTTCACATATACCAATTTACCTTAAAGATAATGTATTCCAATTAAATGGTTCTATGCCACCAAAAATATATCAATCATATTTTCAAGTCCACAAAAATCTCTAAGGTGTATCTTGTGAGTCTCATGGGGTTTTATTTATTTTATCCAATAGATTCACATTTATTTTATTTAAACAAATATAATTTTCATTCAATATATGTGTGAATTTTATGAGGAAAATATTTTTTTAATAATAATCCATTAAAATTGTTTCACATCATCAAATCTGATTTATCCACTATGATTTTAATACTATTGATATCCAACCATTGTTTAGCCTCACATTCCATAAGGTATATATAACAACTCATCTCTAATATCCCAAAGATAGTAATAAACTTTTTACATTGAAACAAAATACATGAAATCATATACTGAATGATTGAATAATTTTGTAGTCTAGTAAATTTAGATACATTCCTTAATATCACATTAAATTTTAAAATAGAAAATATAGTGTATTATTTTATTTGAAAAAATAATAATATTACATCTAATATATCCTTTATTATCATTCATAATACTCTTCTCAAAAACCTTATGAAATGAAACTAAATAAAAGGTTAAGTTCATATTCTTTTTAAGTTATTTCTTATTATAGAAGATATAATTTATTAAATATGGAAGGAATAATATGGTTGAGATAAAATAATAACATGAAAATCCATGTAACAGATAATAAAAAAATGGGTACTACACAACTGGATTAAATAGAAATATAAATTGTCACATCAACATGAATAACCAGTTTCATATTGATGGAATAAATTATGTTATATATAATATACATACCATGATGGACTTATTCCAAGAAATCATAATTAAAATATTAAGGAATATTACCAATAAATAAAAAGGTTTATTTTAAGACATCATTTCATTCATTGAGTACCAACTACAGACCCTTCCCATAAAACACTATATCCAACACATTCATCACATGAATGGGATGAATAATAATTTAATAAATAATTAACATAATCATCTGTATCAAGAAAATATATTATATGCTCTAAAAAATTTCCCATATAAATAAATTTATCATTATCATAATCTATACATAGTGTTATAGATAATTATATCATTTTATTATATCCCCGTTAAATCCTAACATTTATTAACTGAAATTGATATTGAAAAAAACAGTCTATAATATAAATAGAATATTTATTAATGAAAACACTATCTTCATTTTGATATAAATTATGTTAAAATTTAATAATTTTAAAAATATTGAAGAAAACGTTTCCATTAAAAATATCTATGGAACTTGTCATGTAATCTACTACCAAATAATATTCATGTTCATAGGAAAAGACGTTAATTTTGTATGAATATAAATAGATGTCACTTTGACACCATTACTAAAATGTTCCTCATTCGAAAAGTGACCATAAGATTCATTTTAAACCATTAGATAGAAAAAAATTATTTTTAAACATGAATGAAATAAATAATAATATAATTGTAAAATAATTCTTGAATTTATTTAAAATAAAATATTGATATGAAAGAAAAATATTTCTGATGGAATGGAAAAAACAAACTGGCATTCCTTAAAAATGAGAATTTGACATTTTGAGTGCTCACAAAGACATAAATTTAAATGAAACATGAAAAAATCATAAATAAATATATTATAACAAAATCATTGAGGATTATGCACGAAATGTTTTATATTTCACCCAAAAAAACATAAACATATAAAATTCGAAAAAATGATGGAATTGTAAAATAAAACATTACTTCATTGATAACTTTTGAATCATTACCTTCATGAATGAAATAAATTCAAATAAAACAATAGATAACCTTAATATAAATATATTAGTTATATAACCAATCAAAAGGTTAGTATATACATGACATTATAAAAATAATTTGGGAATATTGAATTAGTCTTATAAAAAAGTAAGAGAAGAAAACCGCTTACCATAGGTATGTCTTTCTCCATAATTTCTTGTAACATATTTTATAATAATTAAAATATTTTATAATTAAATAATGAAACCTTTTATATAATTATAATAGCTTATAATAAAAAATTATAATATTTCAACACATGTATATTAATAATTATTTATTAAAATCAAAGTTTGTATGTGTTTACAGTTTCATTATTCATGAAAGTTTCAATTTTGTGGTTTTATTCATGAAATATTTATCTTGGTTCATACATATAAAAACTAATGTTTAAATTTTTAAATATATATTTATTATATAAATATTTTAAAGAGTCCTCGATTAAAAGACATGAAAAATGACTCACTTCGATTCATAGAGGTGGTAGTCCACGAGGATTGAAAAAGACATTATTATTTTTTAATTTTACAAGAAAATAATATAAATCATATATTATATTTTAATAATCAAAAACATTTCACAAATATCAAATATATTCATTATTTCTAAACTTATAATTATCTATGTAAAGTGGTGATGAAAAAAATTACATCTTTATATGCAGACAATAAACCTTATGAATGCAGGATATGATTTTCTAAAAGACTAAATAAAGATGAATATGGGTTTTGAAAAATATGAAAAAATGAATTTCATTAAATGATGTTATTTAATGATGTTATTTTTGATGGAAAAAATGAAATATTATGTAGTTAGGATGAATATATCATATTATGGTGAATATTTTCTTGGATATAGTCCTCAAAAAAATTTATCTAGTATAAGATGTGGTACCCATTTATAGGAGAGGGAAATGACACCCTTAAAATTGCATAATATATTAAAAATATATAATTTTTAGAAATTTAATGTGAAACCGAGGAACCCAATATGTTAATATAATTTTTTATTGGGTATAAATTAAATAAACTAAAAAATTTCAATAATTTTACGATGCATTATTTTCCTTTTCTCAAAGTAAATGGTCATTAAACCCATTTTAACCATAAATGTTATAACATAACATTTTACCACGATAGCATAATCATATAACCAAAAATAAAATTATTTTTAAAAAACCATTTATTACCAATGAATAATATTATTGAATCAGCCTTATCATGACAAGTTTCTATAGGAGGAATAAATTTATTTTTAAGAACACAAAATTCCAAAAAAAATGTTCTGAAGAAAATTTATTATTTAAATGAAAGTTTATTTCTACCTTGAAATAATGTAATAAATTGTTTTTCAATAATATATTTGGGAAAATAATATAAATTTAAGATTTTTAGACTTTTATTTCTATCCAAAACGGAAATTTATCTTCCCACCATGCCACTAAATTCAAAGATAGAAAAATAGTTTTTATTTTTAGTAAAATATAACTTATCTTTAAAAGAAAAAATTATAGTTTCTTGATTCCAATATAATGTTTTAAAGTAAATTATTTTACATAATAAAGATTTTTTTTGTAAATTAACACTCAATAAATACTATAAATAAAATTTTTTAATATATTTTATATCTTTTCATCATATTTTAACCCAGTTTTACCTCTTTTATTGTGGTTCCAATTCGTTATAAATGATAATATTCATAATGAATAAAAAGGAATTATACCATATTAATTTTATTTATTTATTTTAATAAAAATATGGAATCCATTTTAATGAAATAAATTAATATATTTGGTATATAATTAATTGAATATTAATACATAGAATTCAACAAAAATAATGTTTTTAGAAAAAAACAATTTCAAGCCCAAAAATGATTTTATACCAAAATAATGTATAAATGTGATACCTATATAATTAATTATAATAATTAATTAAAAAGAAAAATTATGATAAATTATAATGAAAATAAATGTATTAATATAATTTTTCATTGAAAATTAGTTATTATTTAACAAATATCAGTATTTTTTTCTATTCACTCAAAAATAAACTACTTCTAAAAAATAGAAAAAAATATTCCTAAGATAATTTTAGAACATTGAATTCCAAAATGATACTTATTTTGGAAAACTTATATTCATAAAATTTTATTTCATGGATTTAAAAAAATTCCTGGATATTATTATGTGTGTTGTATTGTTGTTTCCCTAGAATGAAAATCTTATTACCATCAATTCCTGCTAATACATTCTTACCTCCAAAAATATTTTAGTCCTAAAATTTATAGGATTCCACATCATGAAAAAATTTGGGTATTATTCATCAGAACATGTTCAGTTTCCCACAATACCTCTTCAATTTTTTATATCCTTAAAGTACTATTAATATTACAGTTATTTGATACTACAATACTAGTTCTATGGTGTTATGTATTTATATTGTCACATAAGAGAAAAATATACTAGGTCCTAATTATATTTTATAAAAATTGATATCATGTGTTGGATTTAGAGTGTAACTATTTACTAATGAGATGAAAAACACATGATGTACTTCGGAGATAATTTATGAAATTTTCAAACAGTATTCCACAACTATATTTGAAATCCAAAATTTCAGATGGTCTATTATATCCATGAATAGTTTTTCCTTTCTTACCAAACCTTATAACACCCTTCCATAAAGATAAATTAAGAAAAAATGACCAACCACTCAAAATAGAAAATATTTACATGGTTATCCGGATATATATTTTTCCCATATAGATTTACATTGATATGGGTTTCAATAGTATTAACACATTTATTTGTCTCCCCAAAATGTTGTAGTCCTTCATGTATCATTTTACCAACCACATCCTAATATGTTATGGTATGAAATATCTTGACATATAATACATTACAGTGCACCATAAGTATATATGAATGGATTATTTTTTTTATATGAAAACTACCAAGGTAAGAACTCAACTCACATACATTAAAGTCATGTCATCTCAACATAAAAATTTCTTTCAACATTTTTGTTGTCCATTTATTATATCCACCATTTTTTGGATGATATGAGGTGATTAATTGAATAGAAGGTTTCTATATACGAGAAATTGTTTCCCAAAATTTAATGTGAATTGGGGTTCGTGATTATAAACAATTTAATAGGTACACCATTAAGTAATATAAATTCATTAATATAGAGTCGTGTAAGAGTATAAATAGGTGAATATTCCATTATACTAAAAAATTATCAGATTTTTGGAAGGGATCAATAATAACCCATATGCAATCCTTATTTCTAAGAACCTTTTTCAATCTAATGATTATTTACATAGTAATATCACACAGTTTACATATAAAAATATATATAGGTTTCATTACTCCTTTGGGTTATTTCCCCTCATCATTAACATTTTGAAAAACAAAGAACCACAATACAGTGTCTACAATTCCCATTCCTTATTACCAAACAAAAGTTCTCCTAAAAATACTATTAAATTTTTTTTCATCCAAAGAATATTGATAAATTAATGTATTGGTATTCATATAAAATTTTTATCTTTATATTATATTGATACGAAACACTTAACCAATATTTTAATTTTAGAACACTGTCTATATAAATAATGTCCTACAACATCCTATCACTCACAACTTTAATTTTCATTTAATCATTATCATCAATGGGATAAAAACGTTTAATATTTTCTTATAGATATGTTTAGATATTATTTTAAAAAATGAATAATCTTACATCATTAATAATATTTCCAATATGAAAATTTTTTGGGTACCTAAATAAATAATACTTGTCAAACCACATCTTACTTAGAATCATATGATTCTTCATACTGAACACATCAAAAACATCATTATCCTTTCCATATTAGTAGTGTATTTCCCCATCATAATCCTTGAGTTTCTATATCCATATAATTTTTCTCATTTTGAGTAAATTATATGAGAATATGTATTTAATTTTTTTATCATCTGTATATATCTCACATTTTTCCCAATAAAGATTATGGATCCATATCCTCCATGAAAAAAATTTATCTTTTAACTCAAAATCATCAAATTTTCAGTCCTATTAATTTATCATTAAGAACCTTTATACATTGAAAATAACTATATCATTCATTATAAGGACACATGAAATTATTTTATATTATATATAAGTATATATGAAAATATATCTCCATGAGATAACAATTTCAACACTAACACACTGATGAGCCTATACTTTAATTTTTTAAAATAGTATTTTTATTCCTTTATCCATAGAAATTTAATGCCAATATGACTCAACAAGGTTTTTAGGTTTTCTAAAGATTATTATTTTTGAAAAAAATCAAAATAGTAACAAGTTAATGCTTTAATACTATAGTATTTAGTTATGTTTGTCTGTGTAGTCTATTTTTACACTACCATATTATTTTATGAATCAATTAATATTCAATCCATAGAGAAAATTTTCCAATAAAATTAATTTCACATATATATAATTAAATAATTGTGAGTTTCCATATATAAAATTTTCTTTAAGAGTGTTAATAATAATTCATAGATGATTATTAATCTATTCACATGTTTTTTAGTGTACTATTATATTACTAATAAATATTAAAAAACCTATCAACATATTCCTTGAACACACTATTCAGTGTATCCATACAAATTTATGATGCATTAGTCAGTATGTAACACCCCAAGCTTCCACGTTATGTTTCCCTTTGAATAATACAATAGCTTGTGTTGTACGTAACTTCAAGTTCAAAGACACTAGAACCAATCAAATGAACCGTTATGAATAGTAATACACAATTTTTTAAAATTTAAAACTTTTATCATTAAAAATGGACTTCATTTTTGGATTCGGAATATCGAAATTATCTTAGGGTGAATTTTTGGTATATTTCTGAAATGTTTCAATTTTTGATTAATAGTGAAAAACACTGAGTTATTGTTTAAAACTGAATTTTTAATTAAATATTTAATTATTTTTTAAATAAATTATAGATAAAAATAGATACATAATATCTATATATGTTAAAAATAATTTATTGGAGTCATTTTATAATAATTATATATGTATAAAATTTTATCGAAACTTTATACCGCCTTTTACCCACCTTTTAGGAGTATTTACAAATTTGCATAAAACATAATTTTACCACTTTTGTGTGATGAATTTAAAAACTCCAAGAGAAAAGGATAATATAAGTATGTAAAATTGAGTTCAACAAGGGGTAAATAATTTTTGGTGAATAGTAACTTTTTACATTTATTTACCACGTTTAAAAGAAAATAGGGTAATTAAGGGTAAAAATGATATCATAATTACCTGAACACATTTCATTATTCTGTTGGATAACTATAAGTATAACAAAAACAATCATAGTAATAATATATTACCCTCTTTTTTCAACTTTTATTAGATTAGTACATTTACTATTATTTTATTTAAAGAATAGATAAAAGTGTTAAATTCAAATTTTAATAACTTAACCATTTTAATATAGAGATGAACAAAAGATAAATTATACTATAAATAATCATTATAAATCTAAAACTATTTCCAACATAATTTTATTTTATTTATAATTTTTATAAATTAAATAATTAAATTTATTTATGACACAATGATGATGTAGTAATGACCTTATTAATGAAAGATTAAAATAATTGTTATTATAAATATCCAAATAAATCTAATTTGGAATTTTAATGAATTAAAATAATTTTATAGGTTATTATGAAATCTAATGGTTGATTAAATGAATTTTTTTCTAATTAAAAATGTTGTTATGAATTTAATAACAACAAAATACAAAATAATGTCAAAATTGACATAAAAGAGTTTTTAAATCAAATATTATATTATTAATTGATATTCTGTTACTAAAATTGTATGGATTGGTCAAAGGGCACAAATAATATTTTATATGTCATTAATGAAACACTTAAGGTTATATTATATGTTTATTATAAATTTATTGAAAATATTTTATAAAAATATAACGAGACATGGAAAATGTCAAACTATTTAACTAAGAGTTTAATCTAAATGATAAGGTCAATATAGTGACCGAAACCTGTCTAAAACCTATTGGATGAGTGGTTTTCGATCCATCCACAACATATACATTAAATAAATCTTTTTAGAGCCATTAGACACTGAAAATTATTTTATTATAAAATAATATTTCAATCATTTCCTAAGGTGACCCTCACACCTATTATAAAAGAACACTTCCCCTTCTCTCAAATTCACACATTCAAATCCATTTGGCTCAGCCAACCCCTGCCAAAATATCTTCCTAACTATCCTTAATTCATCCTAGAGGCCTTACATTATTCAGAAAGCCATCTTAAATTTCCCTTTTGATGATATCAAAAAGAAGAACCCGACAAAGAGGTAAATATTCAATCACCTCTTTCAAGTTCTTTTCTTCTTCCACGTCCTATTTCTTTGTTGTTTACATTCTAAAATACTAAAAAAATATCAACTATATACTATGATGTTATTATAAAAATTTTATAACCATATTTATTATTCCATCCATCCTATAAATGACAATGTCATCATACATGTGTATGCACGGATTACCATCTCCACGCCGTGGTGTAGTTAGTTAATCAAATACATGATCATTTGGATGGGTATAATAATGAGTATAAATGATGTAATTAAATAAACTAACATGAAAATTATGCTTTCTATATGATATACCATCTAATTATATATTATTTTAATATCAAAATAATGATATTGTCTCTCGAGCATATGTTCTAATTACCGCCTCCACGAATGTGATGAGATTCATTCCCCATCATATCCATTCAAGACAAATTTTAATTTGATGGTCAAAAGTAATATTTAAATACATAATATCATTTTGAATATGAATATGATATATACTATAGAATAAAAGCATTACTTACGGAACAAACCATTTAAAGAAAAATGAATTAGTTAACACTCGAAACGATGATACTACTAAAATATCATTAACAAAGAAATATTAAAAGATCATATATGATATCATATTTATGTATATAGTTCTTGTATAATTTAATAAAAATTATTAAACAGTTATAAATAAGGACAACGTACCCTTGACCAAGTAAATTTACAAGGTAGGGGTTAATTTCCAAATCCCTTTATTATCCGAGGTTGTTTTTACGTAAGTATCTACTGTGTCCTCTTTATCATCCACATCCATGTTTTCTTAAAATATGGAATTTCAAAACGTTTTTACTATTTACTAGACAATGGGTTAAAGTCATTTATACCCTTACATGACCTTATATGTTATTAATGGAATCATTCTATTGTTTTCCAAAAAAGGTACTTTATGACCATTAAAAAAATTAAGGTAACTGTTTTTTAAATTATACGGCGGGTGCGGCTATTTTCCAACATTATAACATCATAGAGGCTTCCAATAGAAGATTATAAGAATAGTTTCAAAATAAATTTCCTCTTTTATAATTATATTAAATTTACATGAATTCAAAATATAATTTAATATTTTTCTAAATATTGTTTTGATTTAAACTATGTCAACATTCATTGATGGGTTTTAAGCTTATTTTAAGTTGATTTATTATGATACAAACTTCTATATTTTATTGAAGGTTTTGTGATATTTTTGACTGTGGGAGATTTATTTTTACACTATTCATGGTTTATGGATAAATATTGACATTTCGTATGGTGGTTTTAATATGAATGTTTATGTCATGTTTAAACATTTTCATATGAAGAATGAATTGGACATAGTAAGTGACGGGTGGAGCCCACTATAGCTACTTGATGCATCATTAGGTCTCATGAGAAAATCTTTTGTCTTAGAACTATTCCTTGACATAATTTTTATGTTGTCTTGGCATAAGGCCTTGACTATGTGGTTATGAAGACTAGCATTATTCTTTCCATCATTATGAATGTGGCTATTGATATCGCATGTGATTTTTCAACTAGTAGAATATCAATGTGAATAATTAAATAGAATTATTTTATTTTATCTTTTCCATATTATTCTTAATTTCAAGTATAAAATACTTTTTTAATCTTATATATATATTTATGTGTTTATGCTTATTTATGAATATTTCTGCTATATTATTATCCTTATTGAGAATTTGTGATCATGCTTTTCTATGTTTTATTTTCCCCAAGAAGCGAAGATATATATTATGACTGACTTCAGGGATAGACTATGGGATATGGGTGTGGCCTATGGAGACTATTTTGATGTAGTTTTTCATTTTATAATGTAATGTAAAACTTTAGAATGTATCTAGTAACTCCAATGATACTAAACTGATCGCTATTTCGGGATTTAATCCCTTGTGATCATGAAAATGTTATGTAATAATGTAATGACTCTGGTTCACTAGGGTTGGGGCGTTATAATTGGTATCAGAGAATGTTTAGTACAACCTTTGGAAGATGGATTTTGATAAAATCTGATTAGATAACATTAAACTATGATAAACTTTGAGGATCAGAATATAAGAACATCCTATAATATTGGTACCATAGATTTTTTGTGAGTTTTCCAATAAATACATCCCTATATGGATTCGAGTAGGTAGATGCTGCTCTGACATAGATTTACCTAGGGGTAAAACACAAAAATACAACTTCGAGCTATAATCGAACGGGAACTGGTGCACGACAACGGGCCTTATTTCACTCTTGGTTACGACACTCCTGGGGGATATGCTTAGGATAATTCTAATTTTCCTTACAAACTATTATGAAGGATTTATGATTATATACCGACTCAAAGAAAATAATTTTATGATTATGGATTATATCCATAAACCGTTCAATTTAATTTAAGTGTTTTACAACTATTAATTATGTATTCCGATTCATAAAAAAATCTAGTCTATGAAATTGTTTAGAAATGTATCCTTGTGGAGGGAATGAAAACCATATCAACACACATAATCAATTTACAGATTTCCATCCAACTCAAGATAATTATTGTAAAGCTGGTGAAGCAACTTCTGTTGATCAACATATCACCATACTGGGATAACTCACTTAGGTTATGAATAATAAAATTACCAGTATGGACAATCCTAATCCACAACATAGAGGATCAATGTTAGACCAATTCCTGAGGAAAAACCCACCAAAATTCAATAGGAATACAAATCCATTTGTATCCAAGCAATGGATAAGTTCCTTAGAAACAATATTCCATGCTTTGGGGAGTAACAAAAGGGAAAGAGTTGTTATGGATGTTTATCGCCTCATGGGAGTTGCAAATAAATGGTGGTCGTTGATTCAAAACACAATGGAAGATGATAAATTATCAAATATGGAATGGAGGGAGTTTAAAGATATTTTTTTAGAAAAATATTTTCCTCATGACCATCGATCAGATATGGAAAGGAAAATTCTGATTTTGAGGAAAATAGAGGATGAGAATGTCGCAAAGTATGAGGCTAACATTACAAGGTTAGTAAGTCATGATGCAGATTATATACTTAACCCAAGAATTAATATTAATCATTTCTTTGAAGGGTTAAAACAGTTTCTCAGTTAAGAATTAGTCTCACAATCATTCACATCATAAAAATATATTGTCTCATGCACTATCAAGACAAAAAATTAATTTTCTATGTCTTATGTCTTTAAATAAATGAAAGAGAAAAAGAGATCTGTTGAACACTGTAGAAATTAAAATAAGGGGAACAAGGGAAAAGTTGAATATCCAAACTACGAAAAATGTTGGATGAAACACCATGATTCTTGCCTGAATGGAATGGGAGTCTGATACAAGTGTGGTGAAAATGCCACCAAGATCCTTATTTCACGGGGAAGAAGGAGGCTGTCAATGTTGAATTCTACAATTGTAGAGAAAAGGGGCATTATGAAAATGAATTTCCTATGTGCCAAGGAAACATACCACAGATAAGTCCATGGGATCAAGGCTAAGCTTATTCTATCACTACTAAAAATGTTAATTCTCCGAAAGACTTCATGGAAGGAATATAATGGTTTCCTCAAGTTTATCAATTCTATATTTGATTCTAGATCCTCGCATTATTTCATATCTTCCCAGTTTGGTAGGAAAATTAGATATTTTCAATTTGACATAATATGGGAGTTGTCAGTCAAAACACCTAAGGGGTGTATCCTTTCAACAACGATTTGTGAATCAGTTCTTATTAGGGAATCTAAATGTTCTTTATATGTTGATCTCATCATCATACCCATGATTGAATTTGATATAACCATTGTAATTGATTGGAATTCAGACAATGATGCGAAAATTCATTACAAGAAATATGAGGTTACAATTCTCGATGATGATAAAGAGTACATTATATTTAGAGAAGAAATGTCGCCACAAAATTTTTATCTAGATCCACCACCAGTACCTCAATTAAATTCAATTATTTGGGAGGAATAGAATGAAATAACTATGGGTGAGGACATGAATGTTTAAATAGAGGATGTAACTATTGTTCCAAAATACATTGATGTGTTTCCTTAAGATTTATCTAGACATCATCCAGAATGAGAAATTGAGTTTTCCATTAATTTTATTCTGGGTTCATGGACCAAAGACCATTTATTGAATGGACACTGTGGAATTAGTGGATCTAAAGAAACAACTTAATTAAATGAGTAATAAGGGATTTATTCGCCTTAGTGTTTCTCCATGGGGATCCCTTATTCATTTTTTAAGAATAAATATGGATCTATAAGGTTGTGCAATGACTACAGGGAGATAAATTCCATAACAACAATGAACAAGTATCCCCTACCTCTCATTGACAATATATTCAACCAACTTCATGGAGCTAAATATTTTTCATAGATTCCCCTTCGTTCTGGATATCATTAGTTTTATGTGAAGAAGGAAGACATTCCAAAAACACCATTTCAAACTAGTTATGGGAATTTTGAGTTTACAGTAATGCCTTTTGAGTTGACTAATTCACCCTCTATCTTCATTGATATAATGAATAGAGGTTCAATAAATATCTTGATGATTTTTTAGTGGTATTTATGGATGATATCTTGGAATAATCAAAAAGCTATAAAGATCTTGAAAATAACATGCACATAATTCTAAAGACTCATAAAAGAAATGAATTATATGGTAAATTTATCAAGTATCAATTCTGGATTCATGAGAATTCATTTCTTGGCCATATTTTCTCTAATGATGGAATCTATGTTGACCCTTTAAAGACCAAGGAAATCCATGAATGGCCAGCACCGATGAGTATAACTGAGGTGCACTGTTTTATTGGATTAACATGTTATTATCAACATTTATTCAAGAATTTTTCTCGATTAGTAAACACATTAACCAAGATAACATGCATAGGGGATAAATTTTTTTGGACATTAGAGTGTGAGTATTGTTTTTAAGAATTGAAGAGAATATTAGTCAATGATCCTATGTTGAATCTACCATCAGGGAATGATGGGTTTGTTATTTATAGTGATGCTTCAATGAAAGGACATGGTTCTGTCCTTATCAATAATGATAAAGTTATTTCCTATTCATCACGATAGCTAAAAATTCATGAAAAAAACCATCGTACTCAAGATAATGAGTTAGCTGCTGTAATATTTTCTCAGAAAATATGGCGACACTATATCTATGGTGAAAAATGTGATATTTATACAGATCAAAATAATTTTAAATAAATCTTCTCACAGGAAGAACTAAAAATGGAGAAAAGGATATGGCTTGAACTACTCAAGGATTTTCATTGCACAATACACAACCACTCGGGTAAGGAAAATAAGTTGGAAGATGCTTTGAATAGAAAGGATTGTGGAGTTATGACCAAGATGAGAATTTAAAGGGATAATATGGTCATGGATCTAGTAAATATGGATATGGGAATAACCATGTAAGGTGAATCATTAATTCTTTTCAAATGTTTGTCAATCCATCATTACTAGAGTATATAATGAGTTCTCATACTGATTATAAGGAATTTCAAAAGAAAATTAATGTTGTGAATGATGGGAGATTGAGTAGCTTCATTTATGAAGATGGGATTTTGAAATTTGGGAACAAATTTTGTGTTCCTAATTTAACATATCTAAAAAGGGAATTGTTGGATGATTCTCATAGCTCCAATTTCTCCATACACTCTGATAGCACTAAGATGTAGAGATATTTGAATGAACATATTTGGTGGGACTATATGAAGAGGGAGATTTTTTATTTTGTGTCATGATGTATGGTTTTTCATAAAGTGAATGTTGGAAGGAAATAACCTGGATGAGTCATGTTTCCTCTTCCCATAAATAATTGAAAATTGGATAATATTATGATGGACTTTTTCATGGGACTACCAAAGAGTCCTGGATAGAATGATGCAATATGCATCATTGTTGTTTGTCATACCATGTCAGAAACTTTTATTTCTATAAGAGATGATTTACTCCTTGAACGTCTGGAAATACTATATATATTGAAGTTTTAAGACTTCATGGAGTATCTCTATCGATTTTTTTCTGATCGTGATCCCCGTTTCACATCAAGATTCATGAAATTTCTTCAGAAGGCCCTGTATAGTGAACATAGTTTGATCACTTTTTACCACCCTCAAAATGATAGACAATCAGTATAGACTATTCAAATTGTGAAAGACATGTATAGATTTTTATCACATTACTTTCAAGGTATTTGGGATAAATATTTACCTTTGGTAGAATTTTCCTATAATAATAGCTTCAATTAATGTATATAGATGGCACCATATGAAGCGTTATATGTAAATAGATGTCACACACAAACTTGTTAGATGATTCTGGTGAAATAAAACACATAGGTCTATAACTTGTTGAGGAAATGATAGAAAAGGAAAAGGTAATCCATAACTACATCAAAGCATCACAATGTTGGCAGAAGAGCTATGCAAATAAATGAAGGAAGGAATTTGTAATTTCAAGTAGGGGAACATGTTTTCTCTAAGGTAACTCCAGGGAAGGGTGTTATATGATTCGATACGAAGGTTAAACTAATTCTCTAGTACATTTGACCCTTCGAAATTCTAGAAATTATTGACGATGTAGCTTACCATTTGGAAATGCCACCAAGTCCTTCCAATGTTCACGATGTGTTCCATGTATCACTATTGAGAAAATACATGCCTGACCAAACACATGTACACACCTATAAAAAAATTAAACTAGAAACAGATCTATCATATTGTGAAGAGCCTATAAAAATTCATGATACCAGAGATTAATTTCTGAGAAACCGGATGACTTGTCTAGTAAAAGATCTATGGAGAAATCATAAGATGAAAAAGGCAACATGGGAAACCGAGGAACATATGACTAAGAACCACCTGAATCATTTTATGTATAAAATTCTATAAATTTCGAGGAGAAAAATAATTTAAGGAGGGGATAATGTAACACCCCAAGCTTCCATGATACGTTTACCTTTAAATATTATAATAGATTTTTTTGTAT
Organism: Viscum album; assembly: GCA_963277665.1. Lineage (NCBI taxonomy): Eukaryota > Viridiplantae > Streptophyta > Magnoliopsida > Santalales > Viscaceae > Viscum > Viscum album. The sequence goes on along the minus strand of OY728123.1, from coordinate 605,935,960 downwards.
GCAACTTTGAGTTCAAACACACCACAACCAATCAAACTAGCCGTTTTGAATAGTAATACCTACTGTTTGAAATTTTATAAATTTTATCATTCAAAATAGACTTCATTATTGGATTCGTAATATCGAAATTATCTTAGGGTCAATTTTTTATATTTTTCTGAAAACATTATATTTTTGATGAATGGTGAAAAAAATATGGTTATTTTTTAAAATTGACTTCTTAATTAAATATTTAAATATTTTATTTAAATTTATATTAGGTCAAAATATATAAATAATACCTATATATCTTCAACTTAATTCATTGGGGTCATTTTATAATAAGTTTAGAAGTATAAAATTTTATTGAACTTTTTACCTTCTTTTACCCACATTCTAGGAGAATTTTAAAATTTTCATAAAACTTATTTTTACCACTTTTGTGTGTTTAATTTTAAAAATCCTAGAAAGATAGTTAATATCAGTATGTAAAATGTGGTTCAGTAAGAAGAAATTAATTTTTGGTGAATCATATTTTTTTACTTTTATTTACCATGGTTAAAAGTAAATTGGGTAATTGAGGGTAAACATGATATAATAATTACCCTAACATATGTCCTAATTCTATTTTATAAGTATAATTCAACCAAAAACAACTGTAGGATCAAAATATGAACTTCTTTGGACCACATGGATTAGATTAGAACATTTATTATTATTTTATTTAACGAAGAGATAAAATAGATAAATTCAATGTTTAATAACTAAACCATTTCTAATATAGGGTTACACACAATATAAATTCTACAATAAATATTCATTAAAAATATAAAATGATTTCATATATAATGTTATTTTATTTATAATTTGTAGACATTAAATATTTAAATTCATTTATGACACAATGACGATACAATAATTACCATATTAATGAATGATAAAAATAATTGATATTATAAATATCCAAATAAATATATTTTTAGGCTTTTAATTAATTACACTAATTTTATAGGTTAATATGATATATAAGGGTTGATTAAAATAATTTCTTTTCATGTAATAATGTTATTGTGTATTTACGAAAAACAAAATACCAAATAGTGTCAAAATTGACATAAAACAGTTTTTAAAAAAAATATTATATTATTAATTAATATTCTATTCCTAAAAATATAAGTTTCTACCAAATGTATTATATAATATTATATATGTCATTAATGATCCACTTGAGGTTCTATTTTATTTTTATAGTAAATTGATCTACTATATGATATAAAAATACAAAGAGACATGTTAAATGTCAATCTATTTAACTAAGAGTTAAATCTAAAAGATAATATTAATATAGTGACCCATGCCTATCCAAAACCTATTGGTTGAGTGATTCTTGAACAATTCCCACCATATAGATTAAATAAATCATTTTTGAGACATTAGAAACCGAAAATTACTTTATTATAAAATAATATTTCATTCTTTTCCTAAGGTGCCCCTCTCCACTCTTATATAAAGGAATTTCCCCTTCCCTCGAATTCACACCTTCGATGACATTTGGCTCAGCCCAACCCTACCCAAATTTTCTACTAACTACTCTAACTTCATTCTATGTGCCTTATTTTAGTCAGAAAGCCGTCCTAAAGATCACTTTTGGTCAAAGCAAAAGGAAGAAACCAATGAAGAGCTAAGTATTTTATCACCTCTTTCAGGTTCATTTCTTCTTCCACTTCTTTCATTGTTGTTTCCATTCTAAAATAATAACTACAGTATCTTATATATAATTTTACTTTATTATTAAAAGGGTACCACTATATCCTTTCTTCTATCAACCCTATAAATGAAAATGTCACCATACACGTGTACGTATGGATTACTGTCTCCACGTCGTGGCGTAGTTTTTTTATTCAAACACTTCATCATTTGGATGGGTATAATAATGAGTATAAATGATGTAAATAATAAATATAACAAGATAATTATTCTTTATACATCATATAATATAAAATTGTATATGACTTTAATATCAAAATAATGATATTGTTTCTTGTACGTACGTACAGATTACCATCTCCAGGAACGCGATAAGATTCATACCCCATCGAATCCATTCAAAGAAAATTTTCACTTGATTATTAAAAATAAATTTTAAGACTTAATTTCATTCTGAATTCGAATATGATACATCCAATCCATAAAAAACATTACATATGTAACAATGAATATAAATTAATACGAATCAGTTTACACCCGAAACGAAGATACTACTGAATTATCATTAACATAGTAATATTAGAAGATAAAATATGATATCATATTTATACATATAGTTCTTATATAATTTAATAATAAATATTTAACTATTATAAAAGAGGTTATCATACCCATACCAAGGAAATGTACAAGGTAAGGGTTTATATCACAATCTCTTTATTATCTGAGGTTATTTTTTTGTTAGTGTGTATTGGGACCTCTTTATCATCCACATCCGTGTTTTCATAAAAAAAATGTATTTAAAATCATTTTTAATATTTTCTAGACAATGATTTAAAGTAATTTATACCCTTACTTGACCTTATATGTTTTAAAGGGAATCTTTCTATCGTTTTCCAAACAAGGTACTTTATGACCTTTTTGACAAAATTATGGTAAAAATGTTTTTTTACATATACAGTGGGTGCAGCTTTTTTCTGCCATTATAACATCATCAAAGCTCCCCATACATGATTATAAGAAAATTTTCAAAATAAATGGTTTATTTTTTAGTTATATGACTTTTAGCTTATTTCTATATAGAAAGATATATTTCTCTAAAAAAGATTTGTTTTCATCTATATCAACATCCATTGATGGATTTTAAGATTATTTAATGTTGATTTATTATAATACCAAAAATCCATATTGTATTAAAGGTTTTGTGATATGTTTGACTGTGGATGTGTTTTTTTACACCATTCATGATTTATGGAAAAATTGTTGACATTTATTATGCAAGTTTTAAAAGGAATGTTTATGTTATGTTTAAGGATTTTCATATGAGGAATGCATTGGACAATGTAAGTAATGGTTGGAGCCCTATATATATCCTCGATGAATTAGTAGGTCTCATGAGACAAACTAGTGTCTTGTCATGAGGACTTGACCAAACTGTATTTGTAGACTTTTCACAGGTCCGTGTCTATGTGGTTAGAAAGTCTGGCATTATTCATTCAATCATTATGATTTTGTATATTTATATTTAATGTGATTATTCTACTAGTAGAATAACCTTGTGAATAAGTGAATTAAATTATTAGATTTTATCTTTTATATTTTATGCTGAATTTTTTGTTTAAAATTCTGTTGTTTTAGTCTTATACATTTCCTTATATTATTGTGGTTATTTATGAATGTTTCCGCAATATTGTTATCCTTACTGAGCATCTGAGCTCACCCCTTTATATGTTTTATTTTTCCTAGGATGCAAAGATATATATTATGAATAACCCGTAGGGATAGTCTAAATGATATGAGTATGTCCTATGGAGTCTATTTTTTATTTTTTCATTTTATAATGTAATGTAAAACTTCTGAATGTATCTACTACTTCCAAGGCTACTAAAATGATCAGTCTTTTATAATTTGATCCTTTGTGATCATGACAATGTTATGTAATAATTCAAAGACTTTGGGTAACTGGGGTTGGGGCGTTACACAGTATAAAAATTTAGTATAAACATATAATTTCCATACCTCTTACAAAATACTTTATTAGAAAAATAATCCATTCTTACACATAATTGATGATATCTGGAATAAAGATAAATCATTGAAAAATATTTTTCTCAATTAATTTTATCAAATAGGATATTAATAAAAGGTTTAGTATAGTTATTCTCCATTGTAATGGAATAACTATCACTATAATAAACTCACCCCAAATAGCCTCATAATTCTTTATAAAAAATAGAAGATTATATCCCCAAGGTAAAACACATGGTAATATAAATCCCTTATCCCAAAACTCATGTAGTTGTTTATTTACTTACATTATCTCCCTAGTAAATATATTGTAGGGAGTCTCAGATATTGGTTTTCCTTTAGTGTTGGGTTTAATAAAAACATAAAAATTTTCCTTTGCTTGATTTCTATGTTGTTCTCCATGAAATTAATCAATATAATATTTCAGAAAAAGAAAATTCATTATCATTTGTTTACATTTTCCCTTACCTTCCATATGTTGTGTTGAATTATCATATATAGTAAATTAATTACCAAGACCTACAAAATTTGGAAAATGATATGATTTTATTGTTTTATACACCCCTCTAATGATGATGGACTATATATATTAGGCATAAATTAAAACATCCTTCTCTTTTTAATAAATGAAAAAATTATATTATGATATCTAATAATTAATAAGGATTATATAAAATTTAAAAAGGGTATAATAATCACATTTCTAAATAGGGTAAGAATCTTTTTCACAATAGGAAATAAAAAACATATCATTATTGAATTATGATTTCAAATAAAAGTATTTATTGACAAATACCCTTCATAAGGATCTAAAAAACATATAATTTTCCCTGATGACATGGATGATATAAAATCTATAAAATATCAAAAATAATTAAAATAATTATCTAAATTTATAGAAATGATAAATTCAACTACTGATACATAAATTTTAACTAAAAATCAGTAGTTCTGATTATATTTAAATTTCATTTATCATTTAATATTTTTAATGGAAAATTATATAGATTCTTAGGTAATTTATTTATATAGTGCCACATACTCTTAAAATTTAAGGGTTAATGATTATCGGTATCCTTCATTTCAATTAAATAAATAGATTTATGATCTTTGTCTCTAAAGTAGTAGTATATTTTCATTCATAGAAATCATGTTCTAAAATTTCTATTTTTACATTTACTACATGTTGGAAATTTAACCCTCCCATTATACAGTTTTTTTATATTTCCATTTCCATAGTATTGTTCCTCTCTCTTCTTCAATGGCTTTACTTCAAATCAATGAGGCATCGGTAATTATTTTTTTATTATGATACCACATGGGACTATTTCCATATTTGATAAGAATGTATTTGATACTATATACCGTATAATTATTTGTATTAATTCATCAATGAAATGGTTAATATTAATATTTGAATTTTATGTATATTCTTTACCAATAATTGTTAACCATATAATGTTAGTTTCATATTATTCAATATTTTCATCTTCCTCCTATCTTTGAATCAAGAAGTTTCTATGCATACCAACCCATTTCTAACAAGGAAATAATTTTTGATGAAAACCTCTTTACAATCATCCCAATCCATGATAACTATTTCATACACATCCTTAGTGTTATAATTATTGACCACCACTGATATGTACCATTGTGTGATGATCAAAAACCATTAAAAACCAATTTTTTTATTTCATCCCGAAGTGAGAAATATATTTTCTATGGAACCTAATAATTGATATTGTATTATTGTATTTTTGCATAAATTGAATTATTGGGGCTATTGTTACATTAAATGATGTAACATTTTTACACCAAATTTTGTATCCATAATTGTTTCCATATAAGATGGATTATTTCCCGTAATGTTAGTTAGTTACAACAATATATTTTTAATTTTTTCAACGACATCTATAACCCCATATTTATCTATTATTTTACTACAATAAAACATTGGGAAATACATAAATATATTACATTCTTTGATTTAGTTTTCATTCATTCCCATACATTAGATTTCAAAAAAAAATCATCATTAAATTATATAATAAAATTTTAATCTATAATTTTAATAATGGTGAAAAACTTAATTAAAATTGAAAATTTTTAGTTAATACTACGATCATAATCTTAGTATCCCTGAGAGAATTCTGAAATCATAAAAATATTTTCAAATATTTAATATGTTTATTTAAATAAAATATGAAATAACAATACAATATCCCCCATGATTTTCAAAATAGTTGCACAATAAATTCACATTCGGTCTGTAATATAATTATAAATGATATGTAGTCAACCAAAAAAAATCGTTGTTGTTAAATATTGATTCATTTGTTCCAAAACAACAACAACATGTAATTTTTTGAATGCAATTTATTTCTAGAAAATCCAAATATTCTCTAACTTAAATCAATCATTTTGACATTACCCTAAAATAATACATAACCCAAGAGTTTTTAACAAGGTTATGTTCACTAATAAATATTTTCATAAATAATATTCCATTGGATTCTACTAAATTTTATATTTTCCCAATTGTAACTTTCAAACTCTAGTAGGATAGACTTAGTGGTTACACAAGCACTTGATACAAGAGATTTCTTCTATAGGGATCAAACAATTTATTATTCGTATAAATATAAATAAAAGTAAGAACCTCACATTAAATAGGTTAAGATAAAATAAAATATATTATTATTTTTGAAAAAATAATTATTCTTTATAGAATAACATTTCATGTATTTCATATTAATGTTCCATGAATCATGGAGAAAAAATATAATATATAAGTGTCAGATCATATTTTTAATAATATAATTCATAAAATAAAAGTTACCATAAAATCAATAAGTATCAAATAATATGTTACGTGTAAAATAATAATAAAAATACATGAAACTAATATCATAAAAATTAGATAAAATATATTTATTACCTATCATCATAAATAATCACAACTATAAGAATAACTAGTTTCATAATTATTGAATTCATAATGATGGACATAATAAACTTATCAATAAGTCCATGTTCCAAGAAATCATATATAAATAGAAATGGTATACACCAAATAAGAAAATGAATTTGTCTCATGATAACTATTAATTTATTTATTGTCTATAGTAGGCCCCAACCATCAATTAAAAATTCTCTGGAATTCATCATATGAAATGGGTGAATAAAAATTCCTTACATGATCTACATATAAAATTCGTATTGATAAGTTTCCATATGAAATGATAATGTTTTGAAAAAAATAAATAAATATTACCTTATCATAATCGATCAAGAGTTATATAGTGTACTGCATTAGTAGATTATATCCCCAAAAAAGAATATTTTTACTTGATGGTTTTTTAATTAGATGATAATACATTAAAAAGGTCACTACAATATTTATTATAAAAAATACCCATGACATTTTGTAATCTCATAAATAAATATATAAATTTCTATAAAATATTAGGACTTTTTTGAAATTAATCATTGAAATTTTTTAATAAATTTTCAATGAAAATAAAATTAATAAATATGGGAAAAGTCATTCAGGCAGAAATTATTGAAACAAATATTTCCTTCAGAACTTTAGTAAAAAGTTACTACTTATAAAAAAAGTCAATTTATTTAAAATATTTTAATATTATATAAATATTTATAAAATATGATATAAATTAATCATTATTTAATGTTAAAAACATTAATGAATTTTTTTAAAAATAGTTATTGAAATTCATGAAAATGATTTCTGAATTGGTAGAAAAAATAAAACATTTCTCCATAAAAACGTAAATTTTGAATTTTGAATGTGACAGAAGGTGAAAATCAAACAGATAATTGAAAAAAATAAATATCCTTTGGATAATAAATTTTATGTCGTTTATTATATAAGCGAATATATTTATCTTATAAAAAATTTAACATAAACAATCCCATGTAATGAAGAGGTTTTGAAACAAACTATTACTTGTAATGACAAATCACTTTATCAATGAAATTATCTTATTATATTTATTTCTTATAGTATAATAATATAATATTACTTATAGGACAAAAACCTATATAAATAAACAATGAGTAAAATAAAAGGTATCTATAGATGTTTAGAAATGTATATCGATGAAATAATAACATGAAATTCAGAAAAGTAATGTGACCCTTATGAATCAGAAAACAGTGAATGAATTAGTAACCTCACTAATGAAATTATCAATAAAAATTGTCTATATTATAAGTGGCAATATATTTTAAATATATAATAGTATAATTAAGTAAATATTTTAAAAATTATTAATTACTTGTTAGTATTTATGAATGTCATGTATTTTTAATTAATATTTTATGATCAATTTAATAATATAAAAGAAAATATATTTTCATAAAATTGATTCATAAATAATCTTTGCAATGACTTATGATTATAATATATTTTTAAAAGAGTATAATTAATTTTTTTATGTATGAGTAAGGCACTTTTAATTTTAAAATTTTTTTTTTCAAGAAATATATGATTTTAATTGAAAAATTAAATTTCTGAGATTTGGAAAATTATTTTTATAAAATGGAGTTTATTTTTTAATTATAGATTTTCGAATAATGGTCGGGGTGATTTTTTTGGATTTTTCTAAAATATGTGATTTATTTTGGGAGTATTGAAATACGATAATTATGATTAAATATAAATAAATGAATTTATGCATCATAACTATTTTATGGACGATGTAAATGGACATAGGTCCAAACTTACATGCTCTATTTACTATTTTTTGGTACAAAGAATCAATACTAGTCATATTGTTGACCATAAATATTAAACAATTGATTAAAATAATGGGACACCCCTCCACTCCTACACTATAAATACCACCATCTTTACCTTTTCTTCTCATACCCCTTAAGCCTTGTTCATACTACATATTATTCTAAACTATATATTTACACACATATACAGTGTCCATGAGATATTGGTCACATTTAACACTGAAGCCTCTCCCCTAAAGAGGGTCTCATGAAATATATATTCAAGAAGTAAATTTCTATTTTATTTTCTTTTCTTTTCATTTCACATTCCTTTGTTTTTATTTCTATTCTCACCTATCCTCATCCATGTTCTGTGATGACTATAAAAAAACATATAGTAGAAATTTTTTATTATAATGCAATCATTCCTCACCATCTCTCCTTTCCCACCCTTTTATACTAGTGATGAAAACACCGTCCAAGAAGTGTTAATTAATCCCATTCATAGACGATAAGTTTTCAATTTATTTTACTATATTACATTTAACACATGAAAATACTTTTATGGTTGAACAAAAAAAATATTATATTTATTATATCTAATGTAAGGTTATGGAATATTTTTTACATGTGATTGTAATTTATAACTCAAAATGTGTTCATTGTGATAAAAAACACCCAAAATGGTTATCATTAATGTGTTATATAAAGATTTATCTTCACTCCAAAATAACCAAATGATTTTATAACCAAGTAATATTCTGTAATTTCAAAAATAACATAAAACACCAATTCTGTACAACCATTCTCACCTTAAAGTTTTATCCATATATGTATATTAGTAAACCAATCATGAAAACCAAGGAAATAAATGCTCCCATAAAACGAAAATTAACCTCCTAACACATTAAAATGTCACAAAAAACATAATAAGTTTATAATAATTCAATTAAACGAAGAAAATGTTTTGAAAATATAATTAATTAATGTAATTTGGTTATTTTGGAAATTAAGATCAAATGAGGTACACCAACATACATTATTTAAGGGATTATACCTGAATCTCAATTATTACGTCGGGTTACTCTATCATTATTTTAACCCAAATGATGTTATATATTTTTTTTACATATTCTAAATATTGTGTAAATTTTCAAAAATCATGTTTCAAGGTCCAATAATCATTCTATATTGTTGATATACTTGTTTTTATGTGGTTCCCTCTTCAATATTTCTTGATAATAAATCCCATGTAAGGGAATATTATAAATTCTTATACATTTTATAGTACACTATATAATATAATTTTATTCCACAATTATTTTAGTAAGAAAACTATTTTTATTATTAAATCCTTCATGGTTCTCTTCTGGTTTTATATAATATATTATCCCCTTTTATGTTTTAAATGAGCATTGATATTTACCTTTAACCACACTAAAAGGTTTTAATTCTATCATTTTTAAGTTCTATTTATTAAATTTTAAAACATCATGTTGAAATAACATTTCATGATATATTTTTATACTACTATGTTATTTTCCATGATGATCTATTTCATTTACTTCAAGGAAATTATTAGGATACTCCCATTTTTATCGCAGTTCCACAACATGAAAAGCATAATTATGTGACTTAAAAATACAATTCAGAAGCATATAAAAAAAATAAATACCATATATATCATATATAAATACAGTTACATAATAATGGAAACCATGAAAGGTGTTAAAAGAAGATTGAAAAATCATCATTTCGTGAGGCAGTAATTCACCACCCACAGAAATAGTATGTTCTTTAACCATTAGATGGGGAAGTGTGTAGGTGTAGGTAGAATCCGTATCATAACAAAATCATAGTATAGTTTTGATACTAGTGTTATTTTAGGATCGTATAATAATAATATATTGGTGAGTGAAGAAGGAAAATAATAGAAAAAAACTTGAGAGAAGACATTACCTCTTAATCGGGTAACTCTTTTTTATTTGAGCCAAAGGCTTCCTTGGGAATACTTCTACCAATGTGAGGCTTCTTAGAGTGATATAGGTATGTGGATAGATAATATGAGAAGAGGTTGGAATATCCAAGGGCTTGATAGGTGTGTGTAAGGGGATAGAGGTGAGGGCCTTTTATAAGATGGATGATGGTCAGTTTTGGAAGGTCTTGAAATATTACATTATTATAAAATGATTTTCGGATTTTAATGGTCCCAAAATGATATATTTCGAGTATATGGTGATAAGGATTCTAAATAAATCCATACAATAGGCTTTAGACAAGTTTTAGTCTTATATTTTACCTTGTCTTTTCATTTTATGTAAATCGTTCATTTAAATAGGTAATTACTGCATCATCATGGTGTCATAAATAATTTTATTCATTTAATGTCTAAATATTATAAACAATACCCTGATGTTGGAAATATTTTTATCTTTCCAATGAATATTTATAGTATAATATATCATTTATTTAAACAAAATTAAAATTGTTTTAATTAGGTGTTGCGTAGTTTGGTTATATTTTCCTTTTTTTAAAAATAATATGATAAAAGGTCATTATCACACAAAAGTGATTCCATGGGGTCCCTAATTTGGAACATGGAATACCAGGGTCGTCCATGACACACCCAATATTATTTGGACACATTTTGTGGTCATTTTATATTATTATGATATTATTTTATTATACTTAACTACCTGATTACTAATTAATCATGATAATTAAAGACAATTGTCGTTGTTACTATTCATATTGTCCAAAATCAAAAGACTATTAATTACATAATTTGGACCTTCAGATTCCAAATATGGAATTCATTTTACAAAATTTAAATCACATAAATTACATTAATTAATTTAGAAATAATTCCGGTTGTCAAAACCAAAGATGGGTTTTTTAAGAAGTAAAATTTATCAAAAGATTGACATGTTTCTACATCCAATTGAAAAGTGAAATTACTTCCAATGAACAAAATTTCATTAAGTGATAAAACAGTATTTCAATTAAACTTTAAAACCAATTGAATTTAAAATCTAACTATATAATTAAATTATATGAAAAATCAGTTTTGAAGTAAAATGCAGTATTTTTCACTATTCATTATAATGAACATTTGTCAGAAAAATACCAAAAATTTATCCAAATTTAATTTCATATTCCAAATTCAAAAATGATTTCCATTTTAAAAAATTCAAAACATAGAAGTTTCAAAAATTATTTTTATAATTAATTCCCTCTGTCAAAACAAATAGGGTGTTTTTAAGAAATAATATCTATCAAAAGATTGATATTTATTTATGTCCAATTTCAAGGTGAAATTAATTCTAATGACCAACATTGAATGAAATTGTAAAAATATATTCTAATTAAACTTTAAATTCAATTAAAAAGGTAATATAACCATATAAAAAATTATATTAAAAGGAGGTTGAGAATTAAAATACAACATTTTTTCACTAATAATAAAAAATGACCTTTATCGGAAAAATAACAAAAATTTACAAAAAGTAAATTTTTATGTCTTGATTTGAAAGAAAGATTTTATTTTTTCAAATATCAAATATTAAATTGTCAAAAACTGGATTTAAAATAGGTTCTCCATCAAAAGGCAGTTAATCGACCTTCTAAAGAATATTATATTATTTATGTCTAAAATTGGATTCATTTGAATTCCAGCCCTATAAAATTTAATGGATAAATGTAAAAATATTTAACAAACATATATATTCATTTCTTGTTAGTTCTGTTCATTCCTTCCATTACAATGGCTCTACGGTAACTACTATTTAAAATAATATTATTATATTATTAGTGTTCAACGTAAGATGTGAAAAAAACTCGTTGTCGCGTATTGGGTATGACATCGAACATAGAATTTATTTTAAAGTAATATTAATATTTAATTCAAGAATATTAATAAATAAGAAAATTTCACATTCTTTATTTACATGGAATGTAACATCCTTCCTCCATTTTGGGAATTGCTTCCTCAAAATTTTAAAATTGGGCTCAGAAACATTATTGAATGCCCCACATCAGAAAAGGAGTCAATTTAACAGTCACATTAAATGAAAGAAAGAAAAGTACAAAAGTCACCTCAGACAATACATACAAGGATTCCATTAAAACAAGGATATGTAAGAGTAAAATAAGGGTCATGTTCTAATGGAGAGTGATAGAAAACATGTTTAAGAGAATGTTAACCACCAGAAAATCACAAAATTATGATGGGTCAAACGGTACTTGATTCCCTAGTAGAAAATTTTAACAGACAACATTTTTGTTTTAAGTTTCATTTCATTAATTAATTTATTTATGAGATTAACTAAATAATAAGGAAACATACTTACTTGTCATGTAGACTTTCACCTCTTACTATATTTCTTACACAAACTCATATTTTCTTCAAAAGATGAGTATTTAGGATGACTTGTTCACATTAAGAGTGCTATATCCAACTTCTCGAGAATCACCTAATCCACAAAATAAGAACTATGTATTTCCCATATCTCTATAACTTTTCCAAAAACCAAAATTGTTAATATTATATAATCCCCAAAATGGATAATCTTTTACAAAAAGAAAAACTACTCTTAACCTCCAAAATTTGTCCAACAAAAAACAATGTTCATCAAAGAACAATGAAGAAGCAGTTATCCATAAAATTCATCAATGTAATCCAAACTAAGATTGAAACCGAAATCTCTAAAGGATTTAATGAAATAGTCTTCCAAGGTAAATCATAACATTTATCTCCAAATGTCATCAGTTACTCTTACAGTCTCATATTGAAAAGTAATTAACCTAATCACATATCCTCCATGACAGGTTAATAATTTCCATAGATTACCCAAAATCAACTTATTCTTGATTCATATGATAATATAACTAGAAATAATTACTCATATTCACCTGGGACATCACGTAGTCTAGTGGTAGGCCATAAATACCAATTGCACTTTGGTTGTGGGTTCGATTCCTGTAGCTTTGTCTGACGTGACGGGTTGTCACATAGTCCACGTGTTGTCCTTTTTCCAAAACTATATAATTTTATAACATTCCCAAAAAAGAGATAAATTCATCAAAAATAACCATAAAATAATTGAACCACGAACGTTATCAAATAACCATCATTTTGCATCCCAAAATGTATTAACCAGTTATTGCCACAAATTCAAGGATTAGATAAACCCAAATGGTTTTTTTATAACTATATCCATAAAAGAAATGATAATTATTCCTTGAATAAAATTTTCCTATATCAATCATCAGGGTTACCCAAACTATAAAAAGTCTTATAATGTAAACCAATCATCAAAAGAGCCTTAATACTTTTAAGAATTTCACCATCCTAAAATATACCATAACTCTTGAATCCCTTATATGTTGACTTCTTACTCATTCAACATTCTTCTTGATCTATTAACCATTCCTTTCCAACTTATTCTAAAATACTTCTTTCCTACAAAAAAATAATGAATCATATCCTAAGATTTCAATAATTGGAAAACTTATGATAAGAAATAATCCATACCTTTTATTGTCCATTGTCAGTTTCTTCATCCTCAATCGGAATGGCATTAGGTATTGGTAAACGAATATTTTTATGATGTTGGTGATCCCATTCCTGAATCTTCATCATTGTACATGGGTTTGCATAATGACCATGCACACCACATTTAAAACATTCAATTGATCCTTCAAAAAGAACTTCTTTCCCTTTCCTATAGTCAAATAGACTCATCCTTTTTCCATGGATGGTTCTTGCTTTATGAACTTCATTTACACATCTATAGTATCTATTTGTCCCTTTGAAACACTTTCCTATGTGTTTCTTTCCACATCTTTGACACATTGGTTTTTGAACATACTTACATTTATGATTATTAGCTAAACTTCTATAGGGATTTGTTTCAATCATATATGATGCCTTATTAATATCAATAATGTTCAGGTGGTAAATCATGGATCCAGATATTTGGTCGAGAATAACTACAAGAGTTATCCTTGTTTCTCCCATATCATTCATTTTCTCGTTTAGAAAACTGTCACAGTTTTCCTCACATCCATTGTTACTTTGGTGCCTACTAGATCTAGCCATTTACTAGAACCAAAAAGGCCAGTGTGATTATATCAGTAAAATAATCATATAATATCTTATAAGGAGGGTAAATAATAAGATATAATTATTTATGTTATCTTAAACACATTTACTTTATAAAAATAACTACGACACTTTCTAAAATTTTATCCATTATGGTAATTTCAGTTTTTCTTAACGAATACCCTAACATCTAATGTTATCTAATCCGATATATAATACCAACAATAAGGACCCGGCCTTAAAACATTACATAATCTTGAATTAAATGAATAATTAACATTGAGGATCTTTTCAGGTTGAGGGTTTTAGAGAATTAGGAGACAAATATTAAATATCAATGATTACAATGTAGACACATCTACAAAGTTTCCATTTTTTCACAAACTAAAAAATCTTGAAAAAAAGATTCATGTCTTGTTCTATGTTTTAGACAACATTACATCTCCATGATCTCATCCTTCAACCTATTCAACTTTATGTTCGGTGAAAGACATTTCAATAACTTGGGATGAGCATAAAAAGCCCAGTAAGGGATACACAAAGAAAGATCAATATATATATAACATAATATTTTTAACATATCCCATGAAATCATAACATTTTTAAAATACACATCGAAATCATAAAACATAAAGGTAACTTGAGGCATTCATAACATTCTTACATAGGGAGTAACCCTCATGGTTACGTTTGGAATACCCCTCACAGTATATTCCCTAAATCTCTTCACAGAAACCTTAGTATTTACTCCTTCGTGTTACCCAATGCATTGGAGAAATATCTCGGGCTCACCCACCATTAGTTTATCACGGAACCACCAGACTTCATAAACAATGACCAAGAACCATAACATAATTGTATCACAAAAAACATACATAAAGGAAACATAATATTTCCACATTTCAGTCGAAATATATAAATAAAACACATTGATATAATAAAAAATTTATCATAACCATTTTCAATACCAAAATAAAAGAAAACTAAAACATGGTATTTATTTTTCAAATTTAAAAAAGTTAAGGCTTGTATAGGAATCCGAAACTCAAATAATGGTCACGGTAGTGGAGAAGTCATTGTCGCTGCATACATAAGACAAAAACATTCCTTTCATTGTTTAGTAAAATGCTTGGTGTAATAAAATTCCTTTAATTTGAATGTAAAAGTCAAAAGGGTTTATTATACAACTAAAAAAAGACGGTTGTATATAAATTGAAGTATGCCTCAACGAATTGAGATTGAGATGATGTCCGTTACAAATATGGTATCCTTAGATTACAAATAAATCAATTATATAATTATGTGTGAAAATTAAAAATACACCCAATATAAGTGAATATTAAGTGTAAAATAATCAGAGGTCATACACACATATTCATAGTACTACATAATGAATAATTATAGGTTTAATCCAAATAATTGAAATTGGGTTAAGAAGTTCCCTTACAGAAATTCGACTGCCTAACAGCATCACTTTAAAATTTAGATAATGAGTTGATGAGATATAGAAAGGATATCTCATCAATTGGACATAAAATTTACAGCAATAAGTAAATATAATAACATATCCCAACATTAAGCATATGTAAATTAAAAGACCTACCAAAAAGAAGTCTTTTAAAAAGAGGAGAGTGAAATCTTCCCTTACCGACTTGGGTAACTTTCGAAACGTACACCCCATGAAAGAAGGACTATACAAAGTTGATGTAAATACCCATAAACTAAATTATATTACAGAAAGAGTATAATAATTTTTATTACATAAACCACTAAAATGAGATAGTGACATATATTGCTTGAATCTCACGTGAATAAATTGTTAGATAAAAACCCCTTACCTCATTGTAATTAATCGAGTCATATGACCAAAAGATAATAAGAACCCAATGAATCACATAATACCATGAATATAAATATAATCCTGAAAATATATATATAATGGAAGTAAATAATACCCCACATGCAATAAATAACGGGTGAACAATGGAAATCTCACGAAATTAAAAGTAAGATAAGAAATCCCCTTACCTCAAGTCCGACTTGTCTTGTTCGTTTCATTATATTTTAGAATAATAAACTTAGGTCAATTTATAATTTCATAAGGACATACTTTAATGATTATTTTTCTACTCATATCACATATTATCATGTAATAATAAATAGTTAATTATGTGACTTTACTTCATACGTTTGGTCGATGTTCGGTACAAGAGTAAAAAATGAACATGTTTGAAAAGAATTTCCCATATAGTTATATTGAAATCATCTGAAGAATGGTATTAATGATTTAAATATCATATATATCCAGTATATATTCATTTTATACAATTCAATAACATTTATAGATAAAAAATGAAATGCAACGTTCATGGAGACGGTAGGCCGTACGTACGCATGAATGCTACTTTCATTACTTTGTCATATTAAAGGAATTAAAACTAAATGACACATATATATATATATTGTAATTCCATTATAATATATATTTTATATAGGTAACATAAGTTTATTAATTAAATTATTTATAAATTCCATGTTTGGCATGAACGATTCACATCACATGAGGGGTTGGTAGTCTACACTTCCTCAGATGAAATTATCGCAGTTCCACAACATGAAAAGCATAACGATGTGATTTAAAAAAAAATCAGAAGCATATAGAAAACATAAATACCATATATATCTTATATAAATATAGTGACATCATAATGGCCACCATGAATTCTGTTAAAATAAGATTAAACAATCATCATTTCATGAGTCGGTAATTCACCACTGACTGGAACAGTATGTTCTTTAAACATTAGACAGGGGTGTGTGTAAGTGTAGGTAGAATCCTTATCATTAAAAAATAATATTATGTTGAGAATACTGGTGTTATTATGGGATCAAATAAGAATAAAATTGTGGTGAGTTAATAAGGAAAATAAATGAATTAAACTCGAGAGAAGACGTTACCTCTAAATTGGGTAACGCTTTTTGATTTGAGCCATGGCTTCCTTGGTAAGACTTCCACCCAAAGTGAGGAATATAGGATTAAGAGATATATTTTGAGAGACAATATGAGTAGAAGTTGTACTATACAATGTCTTCAGATGTGTGGGTAAGGGGGTAGAGGTGGGGGCCTTTTATAAGACGGTGGAGGGTCACTTTTGGAAAGTCTTGAAATGTTACTATATTATAAAATGATTTTAGGATTTTAAAGGTCCCACAAGGATATATTTCTAGGATAAGGTGATAAGGGTTATAAATCCATCCATATAATAGGTTTTATATGAGTGTATCTTTTAGATTTTACCTCATCGTTTCATTTTATTTAAATCGTTCATTAAGAAGGTAATCACTGAATCAATATGGGGTCATAAATAAATTTATTTATTTAATGTCTAAAAATTATAAAAAAAATACCTTGATGTAGGAAATAATTTTATCATTCCAATTAATATTTATATTCTAAGATATAATTTATGTAAACAATATTAAAATTGTTTTACTTAGGTGTTACATAGTTTGGTTATATTTCCCATTCTTTAAAAATAATATGATAAAAGTTCACTATCACACAAAATTGATTCCATGTGGTCCCTAAGTTGGAACATGGAATCCAATGGTCTGAAATGACATAAAAAAGAGAATTTGGACACATTTTGAGTTCATTTTATATTATTATGATATTATTTTATTACCCTTAACTACCCAATTACTAATTAATCATGATAATTGAAGATAATTGACTTTGTTACTATTCATAATGTCCAAAAACAAAAGAGTATTACTTACATAATTTGGACCTTATTATTCCAAATATGGAATCAATTTTACAAAATTACAAACACAGAAACGTCAATAATTAATTTAAAAATAATTCTCATTGTCAAAACCAAATATGGGTTTTTTAAGAAGTAAAATTTATCAAAAGATTGTCTTGTTTTTACATCCAATTGAAAAGTGAAATTACATCCTATGAACAAAATTGCATTAGGTGGAAAAAACATAATTCATTTACACTTTAAAACCAATTAAAAGTAAAATCTAACTATATAAATAAATTAGATGAAAAATCACTTTTGAATTAAAATGCATTATTTTTCACTATTCATTAAAAATGAACATTTATCAGAAAAATGCCAAAGATTTATCCAATGTAAATTTGATATTCCAAATTCCAAAATGATTTTCATTTTAACAAATTAAAAACATATAATTTTCATTAATTAATTTTATAATTAATTCCCTCTATCAAATCAAATAGTGTTTTTTAAGAAATAATATCTATCAAAATATTGACACATATTTATGTCCAATTTCAAAGTGAAATTAATTCCAATGACCACCATTGAGTTAAATGGTAAAGAAAGATTATAATTAAACATTAAATCTAATTAAAAATATAACCTAACCATATAAATTAATAAGATTAAAATGAGGTTTTGAATTAAAATACAACATTTTTCACTATTCATAATGATATGACCTTTATGGGAAAAATAACAAAAATTTACACAAAGTAAATATTGAGGTCATGATTCTAAAGAATGATTTTATTTTATCAAATATAACATATAAAATTGTCAAAAATTGGATTTAAAACGGGTTCTCCATCAAAGGGTGGTTAATCTACCTTTTAAAGAATATTAGAATATTTATTCTTGAAATTGGATTCATTCGAATTTTAAGCCTCTAACAGTTATTGGATAAATTGAAAAATATTTAACATACATATATAATCATTTTTTAGTTAGTTCTATTCATTCCCTCCATTACAACGGCTAGGCATTAACTACTATTTAAAATAATATAGTTATATTATTAGCGTGAAATGTACGATTTCAAAGAAACTCGTTGTTACATATTTGGTACGCCATCGAACATAGAATCTCTTTTAAATTAATATTAATATTCAATTCAAGAATATTAATAAATAATAAAATGCCATATTATTTATTTACATGGAATGTTACATCCTTCCCCCCTTTTGGGAATTCTATCCTCGCAATTTCAAAATTGGACGCAGAAACATTATTGGAAGCCCCACATTGGAAATGGAGTCAATTAAACAATCACATTAAAAGAAAGAAAATAAAGTAAAAAGGTCACCCAAGAAAAGAGATACTAGGATTCCATGAAAAGATAGATATGGAAGAGAAAAAAAAGGATCATGTTTTGAAGGAGAGTTATAGAAAACATGTTTAGGAGAATGCTAACCACCAGAAAATCACAAACATGTGATAGGTTAAACCGTATTTGATTCCCCAGTATGAAAAGTTAAAAGAATTTTTTTATTGTTTTAAGTTACTTTTCATTGAGTAATTTATTTATGAGATTAACTAAATCATAAGGAAACATACTTACTTGTCATGTAGACTTTCATCTCTTACTAGATTTCTTACACAAGCTCATATTTTCTTCAAAAGATGAGTATTTTGGATGAATTGTTCACATTAAAAGAACTATAGACAACTTCTTGAGAATCACCTAATCCACAAAAGATGAACTACACATTTCCCAGGACTTTAGACCTTAACCAAAACCAAAATTCTTAAGATTAGATAATCCCCAAAGTGGATAATCTTTTACACAAAGAAAAACTACTCTTAACATCCAAAAGTTGTCCAACAAAAACAAAAGTTCATCAAAGGCCATTCAATAAAAAATTATCCATAAAATTATTTATAGTAATCCAAACTATGATTGAAACCCAAATCTCTAAAGTATTTTATCAAATTGTGTTCCAAGTTAAATCTTAACGTTTATCTCCAAATAACCTCAGTTACTCTTACTCTCTCATATTGAAAATTATTTAACCTAATCACATATCCTCCATGATAGGTTATTATCTTCCATAAATAACAGAAAATAAACTTATTCCTAATTCATAAGATTATCTAACTAAAAATAATTACTCATACTAACCAGGGACATCACATAGTCCAGTGGTAGGGGAAAAATACCAGTTGCACTTTGGTAGTGTTTTCGATTCCCACAGCTTTGTCCGACGTGACTGGATGTCACACGGTCCACATATTGTCCTTTTCCCAAAACTATATATTTTTATAACAATATCAAAAAGAGGTAAATTCATCAAAAATAATCATAACATAATTTAACCATGACGGTTATTAAATAACATTCATTTTGCATCCCAAAATCTATTAACCTGTTATTGCCTCAAATTCAAGGATTATATAAACCCAAATGTATTTTTAAAACTATATCCAAAAAAGAGGAGATAATTATTCCTTCATTAAAATTTTCATATATCAGACATCTGGGTTACACATACTATAAAAAGTCTTCTAATTTAATCCCATCATCAGAAGAGCCTTAATACTTTTATGAATTTCACCATCCTAAAATATACCATAACTCTTTAATCCCATATATGTTTACTTATAACTCATTAAACATTATTCTTGATTCATTAACCATTCCTTTCCAACTTATTCTGAAATACATCTTTACTAAAAAAAATCATGAATCATATCATATAATTTCAATAATAGGAAAAAAATATGTTAAGAAATAATCCATACATTTCATTGGTCATTTTCAGTTTCTTCATCCTTAATCGGAATGGCATTAGTATTTGTAAACAAATAATTTTACGATATTTGTGAACCCATTCCCGAAAAATATTCGTTGGACATGTGTTTTCATAATGACCATCTACACCACATTTAAAACATTCAATTGATCCTTAAGAATTAACTTCTTTCCCATTCGTAGTGTCAACTAGATTCCACCTTTTTACATGGAAGGTTCTTTCTTTATGACCTTCATTTGTACATCTATAGAATATTTTTTTCCCTTTGAAACATTTTCCTATGTGTTTCTTTCCACATCATTGACACTTAGGGTTTTTAACATACTCACATTTATGATTATTACCTGAACATTTGTAGGGATTTGTTTCAAGCGTATATGATGCCTTATAAAAAACAATAATGTTAAGGTGGTCAATCATAACTCTAGATAGTTGTTTGAGAATAACCACAATAGTTCTCCTTGCAGGTCCTAAATCATTCAGTTTCTTGTTCCGAAAACCGTCACTGTTTTCTTCACATCCACTGTTACTTTGGTGCCTCCTAGATCCAGCCATTTACTAAAACCAGAAAGGTCAGTGTGAGTATATAAGTAAAATTGTCATATAATTTTTTATGAGTAGCGTAAATAATAATATATAATTATTCATGATATCTTAAACTCATTCACATTATAGAAATAACTATGACTCTTTCTAAAATCCTAACCATTATGGTAATGTCACTTGTGGTTAAAGAATACCCTAACCTCTAAATTAATCTAAACCGGCCTCTGATACCATTTATATGAATCTGGCCATAAAACATTAAATTATCTTGAATTAAATGAATAATTCAAAATGAGGATCTTTACAGGTTTAGAGTTTTAGATAATTAGGACATAACTATTACATCTCAATGATTACAATGTAGACACATCTACTCAGTTCTCATTTTGTCACAAAATAAAAACCCATGAACAAAAGGGTCATGTCTAGTTCCTTGTTTTAGACAGCATGACATTTCCTTAATCCCATCCTTGACCCTATTCCACTTTATGTCCAGTGAAAGACATTCCAAAAACATGGGATGAGCATAAAAATATCAGTAAGGGATACACAAATAAAGATAAATATATACAAAACATAACAATTTTAACATATCCCATGAAATCATATGATTTTTGAAATAAAAATAGAAATCATAAATCATAAAGTAATCTTGAAACATTCATAACTTTCTTACATTGGGAGTAACACTTATGGTTACGTTTGGAATACCCATCACAGTATATTCACTAAATCTATTCAGAGAAACCTTAGCGTTTAACTCCTTTGTGTTACCCAATGAATTGGAGAGAAATCTCGAGCTCACCCGCCCTTAGTTTATCATGGAACCACCCGACTTCATAAACAATTCACAAGAACAATAACATAATCGTATCACATATAACATGCATAAAAGAAACATAACATTTCCATATTTCAATCAAAAGATATCTATAATACACATTGATATAATAAAAAAATTATCCGAACCATTTTAAAGACCAAAATAAAATAAAACTAAAACATGGTATTTATTTTTCATTTAAAAAAAGTTATTACTTGTATAGGAAGCCGAAACTCAGATAATGGTCACGGCGGCAGAGGAGTCATTGTCGCCACATATTTAAGACAAAAACATTCCTTTTTTCATTTAGTAAATTCTTCATGTAAAAAATTATTTTTAAATGAAATTAAAAGTAAAAAATGGTTTATTATACAACTAATAAAATAAGGTTGTATATAAATTGATGTATGCCTCAATTAAAAGAGATTGAGATGATGTCCCGTATAAAGACGGTATCCTTAAATTAAGGATAAATCAATTACATAATTATGTGTTAAAAATACAAATACCCAGAATATAAGTGGATATTAAGTATAAAATAATCAGAGGTAAACCACACCAATTCATAGTACGACATAATCAAGAAGCAGAGGTTTAACCCAAAAAATTGAAATTGGGTTAAGAAGTTCCCATGCAGAAATTTGACAGCCTAACATCGTCGCTTTAAAATTCAGAAAATGAGTTGATGTGAGATAGAAAGGGTATCTCATAACATGGACATTAAATTTAGACCAATAATTATATATAATAACATATCCCAACATTATGCATATTTAAATTAAAATACCTAACAAAAAGAAGTCTTTTAAAAAGAGGAGGGTGAAAGGTTCCCTTTCCAACTTGGGTAACTTTTGAAACGTACACCCCATGAACGAAGGACTATACAAAGTTGATGTAAATAACCATAAACGAAATTATATTCCAAAAAGAGAAGAATAATGGTCATTACATACACAACTCAAAGGAGATAGTTACATATATATCACGAATCTCATGGGAATAAATACTGAGATAAAAACCCCTTACCTCATTGTAATAAATCGAGTTGTATGACCAAAAGATAATAAGAACCAAATGAATCACATAATACCATGAATATAAATAGAATCATTGAAATATATATCAAATTTAAGTACAAAATAAACCTCATTCAGTAAATAATTGTTGAAAAATTAATATCTCATGTAATTAAAAGTATGTTAAGAAATCCCCTTACCTCAAGTCCAGCTTGTCTTGTTCGTTTCATTATATTCCAGAATAATAAACTTAGGTAAATTTTTAATTTCGTAAGGAAATAATTTAAATTTTATTATTCAATTAATATCACATAATATCATGTTAAAATAATTTGTTAATTATGTGACTTCATATCATATGTTTTGTAGATGTTTGGCACATGAGTCAAAAATGAACTTGTTTGAATATAATTGCTCATGAAGTTATAATTACATCATGTCCAGAATGGTATTAATGATATAAATATAATATATATCAAGTATAGATTCATTTTATACTATTCCATAACATTTGGAGATAAAAAATGAAATGCACCGTTCATGTAGACGGTAGGCAATACATACGCATGAACAGTACATTCATTTCATTGTCATATAAAAGGAATTAAAACTAAATGAGACATATATTTATAAATATATTATATTTACATTATAAAATATATGTTATATAGGTAACATAATTGCATTAATTACATTCTTTATAAATTCCATGTTTAGTATGAACGAGTCACATCACATGAGGCGGCGGTAGTCCACACTTCCTCAGATGAAATTATCGCAGTTCTATAACATGAAAATCATAATGGTGTGATTTAAAAATAAAATTCAGAATCATATGGGAAAAATAAATACCATATATATCATATATAAATAAATTAACATCATAATGGCCACCGTGAATGTTGTTAAAAGTATATTGAACAATCATCATTTAATGAGGCAGTAATTTTCCACCGACAAGAAATAGTATGTTCTTTAACCATTAGACGGGTGAGTGTGTGTGTAAGTGTAGGTAGAATCATTATCATAACAAAATCCTTGTATATTGAGAATAATGGTGTTGTAATGAGATCAAATAATAATAATATAGTGGTGAGTGAATAAGGAAAATAAAAGAATAAAACTCGAGAGAAGGCATTACCTCTAAATCGGGTAACTCTTTTTGATTTGAGGCAAAGGCTTCCTTTGAAAGACTACGGAATAAAGTGAGGCTTCTAGGAGTAAGTGATGTATTTGGAGAGATAATATGAGTAGATTCTTGACTAGCCAATGGCTAAATTGGTGTGGGTATGGGGTTAGAGGTTGGGGCCTTTTATAAGAGGGAGGAGGGTCACTTTTGGAAAGTCTTGAAATGTTACTTTATTATAAAATGATTTCAGGATTTTAAAGGTCCCAAAATGATTTGTTTTGAGGATAAGGTGATATGGGATCTCAAGCCACCCATCCAATAGGGTCTCTATGAGTGTATGTCTTAGATTTTACCTTATCTTTTAATTTCATTTAAATCTTTCATTAATGAGGTAATCAATGCATCATCATGGTGTCATAAATAAATTTATTTATTTAATGTCTAAAAATTAAAAAAAATACCATGATGTAGGAAATAAATTTATTATTCCAATTAATATTTATATTCTAATATATAATTTATGTAAACAATATTAAAATTTTTTTACTTAGGAGTTACATTGTTTTGTTATATTTTCCATTCTTTAAAAATAATATGATAAAAGGTCACTATCACACAAAATTGATTCCATGGGTCCCTAAGTTGGAACAAGGCATCCCATGGTCGACCATGGCACACCCAAGAAAATTTGGACTCGTTTTGGGGTCATTTTATATTATTATGATAATATTTTATCACCCTTAACTACCATATTACTAATTAATCATGTCAATTAAAGATAATTGACATCGTTACTATTCATAATGTCTAAAAACAGAAGAGTATTAATTACATAATTTGGACCTTCTGATTCCAAATATGGATTCAATTTTTCCAAATTCCAAACACATAAATTTCATTAATTAATTTAAAAATAATTCTTGTTGTTAAAAAAAATATGAGTTTTTGAAGAAGTAAAATTTAGCAGAAGATTGACTTGTTTTTACATCCAATTGAAAAGTGAAATAACATAAAATGAGAAAAATTGAATTAAGTGGAAAAAAATATTTCAATTAAACTTTAAAAAAATTAAAATGAAAATATAACTATATAATTAAATTAAATGAAAAAGAAATTTTAAATTAAAATGCAGTATTTTTCATTATTCATTAAAAATGAACATTTGTCAGAAAAATGAAAAAAATATATCCAAAGTAAATTTGATATTCCAAATTAAAAAATTATGTAAATTATATGAAATTAAAAACATATTAGTTGCATTAATTAATTTTATAATTAATTCCCTCTGTCAAAACAAATAGTGTGGTTTTAAGAAATAAGATCTTTCAAAATATTGACAATTGTTTATGTCCAATTTCAAAGTGAAATTAATTTCAATGACCACCATAGAATTAAATGTTTAAAAAATATTCTAATCACACAGTAAAACCAATTAAAAATATAATCTAACCATATGAATAAATTATATTAAAAAGAGGTCGTGAATTAAAATACTGCATTTTTCACTATTCATAAAGAAATCAACTTTATCGTAAAAATAACAAAAATTTAGACATTGTAAATTTTGAGGTCCTGATTATAATGATGGATTTTATTTTGTCAAATATAACATATAAAATTTTCAAAAAGTGGATTTCCAATGGGTTCTCCATCAAAAGGTGGATAATCAACCTTTTAAACAATATTAGAATATTTATGCTTAAATTGGATTCATATTAATTTTAAGCCTCTAACATTTATTGGATAAGTTTAAAAAATATTTAACAAAAATATATAATAATTTTTTAGTTAGTTCTGTTCATTCCAGCTATTACAATAGCCAGGCGTTAACTACCATTTAGAATAATATTATTATATTATTAGTTTGCAACGTAAGAATTCAAAGAAACTCATCGTTGTGTATTGGGTACGCCATCTAACATAAAATATCCTTTAAAGTAATATTAATGTTTAATTAATGAATATTAATAAATATGAAAATGTCATATTAATTATTTTCCTCGGATGTTACAATTATGTTATGTGTTATGACTATGTAATGTTTCTTGGGATTGTTTACATATACAGGTGGTTCCCTGATAATCCTAGGGTGGGTGAGCCTAAGATATCTCTTCAATGTTTTAGTTAACGTGATGAAGGTAAACATTAGGGTTTCTCCCAAGAGATTTAGGTAATATACTACGATGCGTATTCAAAATATAACTCCCTACGCAGTTATGAAAGCTAAAATGTAAGTATGTTAAATATGCCTCATGTTACCTTTAGGATTTATGTTTTTAATTTGTTATTTATAAATATTATGATTTTGTGTAGTAAGTTCAATTGAATAGTTTGTTTTAATTGATTTGTATGTAATGATGGACTAATGTTTTCTTTCTTTGTTTTATAACCCTTACAGAGATTTTTATTCTCATACCATTTATATGAAATATTTTTCAAAGGAAATAAATAAGGGTTAGAGAAAAGAATAATTTACGATAATTTTTATCAAGAAAAGAACTAATTTTTTCTTTTATGATTTGTTATTTTAGGAAAAAATGGATACTTATTAGAAGTGTCTACTTTGTATCAATTGAGATGTAATGTAATAGTTATTATCAAATTATCTAAAATTCTAAACCATAAAATATCTTCGATGTGAATTATTAAATTCATTCAAGATTATGTAAAGTTTAATGTATGGTCCTTATAGTATTAGAGATAGATACAAGAGATTGATTAGGGCCTAGTATTCTATATATTTGTTTGTAAATCCATCAAAAAGTGAGAAAGAGTGTGGATAGATTAAATTTTTTTGAAAAAAAACACAACCCCTATTCCATCTTGACTGAACATTGGATTTTCATCCACTTATTGATTGGACTTCTGATGTCACTATAAAAATATATCTCCCATGTTCAGGGTGTTTCATATGAATATGAATCCTCATCATCATGTAACACAATTTCCACATGTATATTTTTGGGGAGAGATGTACCATAAGGAAACAAATCTTGGGATTTCCATTTTTCTGATTTATGTTACAAGAACTATATTTCTTATTGTTGTATAATGGCTTCCCATAAGGTGATATACCGAGCTAGTATGGGATGTATAAGGCAGTAATTGAGTGGAATAATACGAAAACCAATACTTCCATCATTATGATTCAATTAATGAATTATCTTCTACACTACAAATAGGAGGGTGAGACATTTCTTATCGACATATAAGTATCAAGTACTGGTACCTGTCTTTCTTCGGCTGAGGTATCATATACTTCTTTAACTCCTTTCATAATTATTTTATTCGTCAAACATCCAGTGAGAATATTATAGGGGACACATATAAGAAGGCCAGATTATATTCTAATGGGAGAATTAAATTAGGTGTGTGCAACAGGTAATTTAGAAGAATATAGATGTTTTCATGGAAGTCCATCTCCCATTAATAATAAATTGCCTTCTATTTCAGCTTCGTGAAAGGAAGATATTTTCTAGATTAGATGGATGTGAAACCCTACATATAGGCAACACTCAATTTTAGTACAATATTTTCATTACGATTTATATGTGAGAAATTTTTAAAATTTAACTGGTCATTTCAGGTCAGCTGCAATTGCATGTTGACATACAGAAAATATAATGAACATCATTGGTGTTACTATGAAAGTTTAGTTTAGCGGATTCATCATCAGAATATTCATTCATGGCATTTTGAATACTAATTGATGATTTCAGATACGATAACCTCTTTATATATATTTGAAAACAAAGATATTGACATAAATTTTGACTATTCTTCCAAAGATGGTTTGAAAGATATGATCAATGGAAATTTTGTTAGTAGCGTTGGTGTTCTCTAAGAAAAATGGTGTGACCTGATTGTAGAATATCCATTCAGGTTCTCTAAAGGAAGTGGATTCTTCGTATTTTTGGGGGATCATTATCATGTTGAACCATAAATACCAAAACTAGTATGAAAGGGAATAGAAGCCATCATTTTCTTGGATCAAGAGTTTTGTGATGAAAAATGGGAAATCATCTTTTGGGATGTTTATATTAAGGTCTCTGATATCGATGAGGACCATAATATGTAAATTCATATTCTAGAAAGTAATGATATTGGAGATCCATCATGAGTATTTTACTTTCCAGAAAATGTTGTATATGACCAATTTTTCATTTTACGTCTCCACATTGGTAGCGTAACTATGGTTCATCCTCTTGGAATACTTCTAGATTCATAAACATTCATTGGGTATTCGGATATAGTGGGTATTCACATTTGGATTTAGTCCTAGAATTTCTGTATACTTCCAATAGAATATGTATCACTCGTTGTTAAGAAATTTGATTTATATATCATTATATTTAAGAGGCAAGGATGGACTATTCAATATAGGCAGCGAGTCTCCTTATATTCCTATATTAACCTTCATTATCTCATCAATGGTGTTGGTAATGACCCAAAAAATGTACTTTTATTTATGGATCTCTTTTCTCCTAGTAAATGTTTATTTTGTTTTACAATATAAGCACATCAAATTAATTTAGACCCAAATTGTTGTTTTCAAAAAAAAATGATCTAATTATAATTACAAATTATGGTATATGGAATATTGGTTATTTTCATCAAATACCATGATTAAAAACACATATTTTTAAATTTAAATGATGAAATAATTTTACTTTTTTTATGTTATAAATTTTACTTTGGAATTTCACTATTCATCTTCTATCTTCTATTATTTTTATTAACAATGGATTTTCATATTTAAAAGTCAAATTTATCAAAATTAGATAATTATTATGTTAAAATAAACATCATTTTTTTATTCCAAATTTCAAAATTAACCTAGGTTGAATTTTAAGAAATTTTATTAGATGTTTCAATTTGATGAATATTATTTTTTATGAATAGTACTAAAAAAATTATTATTAAATAAATTTTTTGTGAAATGATATTGAAAAAATGGTCTTCTATAGTTGTCTTCAGTAATAAATTTAGAGTCTAATAAGATTATATTGGTTTTTAGAGAATAATATATTATAAATAGTAACATACCATTGTGAATAGTAATTAATATTAATGAATAGTAAATTGACAAAAAAAAAGAAACAACACCCAGGAATGTATAAATACATTTTATACATCATCAAAGTGAAGAAATGATCATAGTAAAAGTTTTGGTGTTTTTAGATGTCATGAATATTGTATTAACAATTTTATAATTAATTTAATAATAAAAAATGGAAATTTGTATTCATATAATTTAATCATGAATTGTTACTTTATTGTTTTATGGTTATATGATAATTTTATAGGACCTTGATTACTTTCTTAAGTTGTTACAAAATGTGTTCCAGTTTTAAAGTTGTGTTTTTTGAATAAATAATGATTTTAATTAAAAATTAAAATAACAATATTTAGAAAATTATTTTTTAAAAATGGAGTTCATTTTTAAATATAGTGAATCAATATGAGGTTATAATGAATTTTTGGTATTTTTCTGAAACAATTGATTTTTCTATGAATAGTAAAGAAAATAGTTTTTGGTTTTGGGTGTTTAATGACATCATTGATGATGTAATCATGATGTAAATAATATTGAAGACTTATTAATAGTTAGATAATATATGTGGTGTCCCAATGGGAAAATCCATGGGAAAATACAAGGGTAAATCACATGGTTTTTCAAATACCACTGATGAGGTGTCCTTAGGAAAATAATAATTTATTCCCTCACTTCTCAAATAAATACCTACCCATTACATCATTTATTTACTTCAAAAATCCATATCAACGATGTTCTGGTCTCCTTACATCCCAATGAGTATTCCCAAGGTGCCCTGAAGCCTCCCACGGTCCCGACCTTCTTGCTTTTGAAGTTACACTTCAAGGTAAAGAAATCATTCACCCTCCTCTTTTAAGCCATGACTTTATTTATGTTGTGTCTTCTAGCTTCATTATCTTTATGTTTAGGGTATGTTATTATATGTTTTAATTAATATCCATTTCATGTATATTTTTTGAGATACCATTTCCACTCTCATAATTTGGTTTTTTAAATTTTTAAGTGACGTCGTTAGGCTGCTGAATTTCTCGTAAAAGAAAACACATCTTCTCTTTTCTTTCATGTTTTATTTTCACGTGGTATTTCATTCAAATATCTATAACATGATCTTATTATGTTCCCATACTTTATTATGAATTATTTATGATATTGTGACCCTTTTCCCATATCTCTTGAATTTTTTTCTAAAACCATGTCATATAGACGTTATGTGCATAAATTTCACAACAAAATTTCAATCTCTTTATCTCCATAAATTCTATTGTTTTATTTATATGAATACCGAGACCTATTTCATTCCTATGTGTGTTGATAAATATATAATTTTTATATATTTGAATCTATAATTTACATACATATAACCCTCACTCCCTTTCTATGGGTTATAAATGATATAATGATCTTATTTTTAAGAACTATTAAAATGTCGTGATTTTTAAATGAAACCCATTTATTTTGTTTACATGGGTTATTTATGAAATGCATGATTATGATTTATGTGGATCACATGAAAATAAATACATAATAATGGTGTTCACAGATAGAGCTACAATTCATTGGGTAAAGAATTTAATCCCTAAAGATGAAAAGTTTCACGATACCTTGGTGAAGAAATTTGGTAATTTTTATAACACCATTGGGATGACCCTTGGTGATATGTTCATGAATGTCTAAATTAAATGTTTTAGCCACATATTCATGTTATGGTTCAATTTTTTTTCATTATGAAATTCCTCTACTTTCATTGATCATGTATTTATGTTTTTATCGTGATCTTGTTGATTTCACTAGTAAATTGATTCCCTTGTTTTCCTCACCGGGCCTTCTTCTCACCCTTTACTTTGATGTATGGCTCCAAGTTATGATACGTAGTAATTTTAATTGAGATAAACCTATGATGATTCCATTCAAGTGTATTAGAAGGATGTTTTATGTGGTTTTCATGTATTAAGTTTCTAATTTCCAACACACTAAACCCAAAAGATCTTCTGATATGTTAAATTTGTATTATGACAAGAAAAGTTATGTAATAAAAAGGTGGGATTCCATAATTAGTATAAATGGATGGTAAAGTTATTTGTCAAAATTTGGATATAAAAACATTGCAAATATTAAAATAGAAAATATTAAATATAGGAAAACATCCGGGTGTTTTGGGGAGTATTGTGTAAGTGGTTTATCAAGAAAATACATCCTTGTCTGGACTTGAGTAGGTAGAGGTGGCTCTGGCACATAGGTACCTTGGAGTGAAAACTCCAACATGGAGTTTCAGGCTTGACCCGAGGTATCCTGGTACATGATAAGGGGCATTGCATCACTCTTGGTTATGACACTAATGGGGGATAGTTTTGGTTAATTACAATATTTTTATGAACCATTATGAAAGATTTATAGAAAATTAATTTGTTATGAAAGAATAATATTTGTTTTAATATTGATTTTTAATAAATTAAATTACTTTTTTATTATAAGATTCATAATAGTAATATAATTTTATTAAGATAAAATTGTGAGGAGATAATTTCTTTAAGGGGGGAGAAATTTAACAACACAAAAATTTTAATCCTTTTATTTATGGATCTCTTTTCTCCTAATAAATTTTTATTATGTTTTACAATAAGAGCACATCAAATTACTTCGGAACCAAATTTTAGTTTTCAAAAAATGATCTAATTATTATAACAAGTTAAGGTATATGGAATAATAATTATTTTAATTATAAAGTGTGAATAAGGAAACTATTTTTATATTGAAATGTTAAAATAATTTTAAATTTTTTATGTTATAAATTTAATTTTTCAATTTCACTATTCACTTTCATTCCACAATTATATTTAATAAGTAAGGATATTCATAATTAAATGTCAGAATTTTCATACTTAGATAATTATTATGGTCAAATAAACAGACTTTTTGAATTCAAAATGTCAAAATTAACCTAGGATGAATATTTTGAAATTTTCTACAAAGTTTCAATTTGTTGAATAGTCTTTTTATGAATAGTATAATAGAATTTTATAATTAAATAATATTTTTTTGAAATGTTTTTGAAAAAATGGTCTTCTATAGTTGTGTTCAGTAGGAATTTTAGAGTCTAATAAGATCAACTTAATTTTTAGTGAATGGTAATGTATGAATAGTAACATACTCGTGTGAATAGTAATGAACAGTAAATCGTCCAAAAAAATAGAATCTTATCCCATGAATGTATAAATACATTTTGGACATCTTAAAAGTGAAAAAAAGATGATTGTATAAGTTTTGGTATTTTTGTATGTGATAAATATTTTATTTACAATGTTATAATTAATTTAATAATTTAAAATGGAAATTTATTTTAATAAAATTTAATCATAACTTGTAACTTTATTTTCTTATGGTTATATGATAATTTTATGGGACCGTTATTTCTTTCTTAAGGTGTTAAAAATGAGTTATAGTTTTAAATTTGTATTTTTTGAATAAATAATGAATTTATTTTAAAATTAAATTAAATACATTTACAAAATTATTTCCATAAAATGGAGATTATTTTTGAATTCAGAGCATTGATATTAGGTTTGAGTAAATTTTGATATTTTTCTGAAATAATTGATTTTTAAGTGAATAATAAAAATACATTTTTGAGTTTAGGGTGTTTAATGACATCATTGATGATGTAATCATGATGTAAATAATCTGGTCAACTTATGAATACTGAGATATGTTATCGGGTGTCCCAAGTGGCCAATACGATGGGAAAATACCATGGGAAAGCCTATGGGTTTTCAAATACCACCGATGAGGTGTCTCTTGGAAATTAATAATTTATTCCCTCAATTTTCTTATAAATACCAAGCCATTCCCTCATTCATTTAATTGTACAATCATCCTAAACTATGTTCTTGTCTCCTTACCTCCCAAGGAGTCCTCCCAAAGTTCTCTCAAGCCTCCTAAGGTCTTTACCTTCATGCTTTCAAAGTTACTTTTCCCGATAAGGGAATCTTTCACCCACCTCTTTAAAGCCATGACTTCCTTTTTGTTGTGTCTTCTAGTTTATATCTATTTATGTTGAGGGTATGTTTTTATATGTTCTCATTACTTTCTATTTCATGTCTAATTATTGAAAGATCATATATGCTCTCATCAATTTTTTTTTCTGAATTTTTAAGTGATGTCGTTAGTCTGCCGAATTTCTCTTAAAAGAAATTGGATTTTTATAGTTTCTTTCATGTTTCCTTTTCATGTGGTATGTTATTAAAATATATATATCATGATACTATTATTTAACCATACTGTATTACGAATTATTTATGTGGTTCTAACCTTGTCCCCTATCTTTTAAATGTTTTCTAAAACCTTGTTATATAGCTGTTATGCTGTTGAAATTTCCCCTCAAAATTTCAATCTCTTTCTCTCAAGAAATTATCTAGTGTCATTTATGTGAACACCCAGACGTATTTCATTTTGATGGGTGTTCATAAATATATAAAAATGATATATTTCATTCTAGAATTGACATACCTGTATGTAACACCCCGAGATTTTTTGAAAAATAGTCTTTTAATTTCATTGATGTCTTGTGTTGTACGCTACACCAAAATTAGTTTGTGCTATATGCAAAACTGTATTAGCTTGTATTATACACAAACACTATTCTTGGCTTGTGTTGCACACTAGAGAAACCTTCCACAATAGTGTTTGTTGTACACAATACTATGTTTCACTAAACAACAATATATTGTTATAATATCATTATGAACTAGCCGTTATAAATAGTAGTAAATAAATTTTTAATTTTATGACATTATAATTCATCATACACATTTTATAGAACACTGTATGAGAACAAAATAATTCTTTCGAGTAAAATAAATATTTTTCAAAAAATGTGGTTTGGCCACCTTTTGATGGAGAACACAAATTAAATTTATTTTTTGACATGTTTATAAGTTCAATTTGACAAAATAAATTATTTTTTTGAATCATGATATAAAAATTTTCTTTGGATAATTATTTTATATTTTTCTGATAAGTTTCTTATTTTGATGAATAGTTAAAATATGCTAAATTTTAATTAAAAACAACTTTTTTCATCGAGATAATTCATATGGTTAAATTTTAATAATGATTGGGTTTAAAGTATTAATAGAATATATTTTTACCATTTAATATAATGTAAGTCATTAGCATTAATTTTACACTGAATTCATAAGTAAAAACATTTCAATCTTTTGCAACGTTTTAACTTTTAAAACCCATTTTCTCAACAATGGGATTAATTTTAAATTAAATAATGAAACTTTTTTGTTTTGAATTTGAAAAAATGGATTCCGTATTTGGAATCAGTAGGTCCAAATTATGTAAAAAAGATACTTTTTATTTTTATGCATTATTTATAGTAACTACGGTAAATTTTATTTACTGTAGATAAAAGAAAATATAGTAATTATGGGTTAATATAATATTATAAAATTACCTTAACACCTGTCTTTATATAATTTGATGATTATATTTTTCATTAAATCATACTTCGGTCTAAATGGAATCTAATGGAACCAAATTGTATTTGATTAAGACCTTTTATTTATTTTATTTAAAGGAAAGGGAAATATGTCTCACTCAAACATTAATAATTAGAATATTTTAAATATAAGGTTATACAAAATATAAATTCGATTATAAATACTCATTTGAAATCTAAAAAGTTATTATTTATAATTGTAATTTATTTTTAATTTTTTAGAAATATTTAATTACCTTAATAGCTTATACATTAATGAGGTAGAAATTATTTATTTAGTGAAAAATCAATAATAATTTTTTTATTAAAATAAAAATACCTATAATAAGGAGCATAATCCTGAACAATCATTATTGTCCGAGTATATATATACCCTAAGAATCCAAGGTACGATTTGTGGACCATTTGGAGCCTTATAAAATGTAATAGGATATTTATATTATTTTATTTTAAATGATGTCATTGATGTCACCTTCATAATTTAATAAATATAACAGTTTAAATGATGTGATTTTAAGATGATAAATTCGAGTAAAAATATTATTATAAAATTTATTATATTTATCTTCATCATAGAATCTTGTTGTTAAATTTTATGCAAAAAATATGTATATTAAATAATTATACAAAAAGGTTGTATTTTTTAAGAGATATACAAAATAAATGGTTTTAAAAATATTAAAATATATAATATATGAAAAAATTAATGTGCCCCATGAAATGTTTTGATGAAAATGACATGTTAGGAATCTATTATATATTTTGGTTCTAAAATATCTTCTGTGTCGTTTTTTTAAATTAAAACAATGATTAGTGTCAAAATTGACACTATTGATATTTCATAAAAATAACAAATTATTAATTTATTTAAAAATAATAAAAATATATAAAAAATATTATTTAAAGTTATATGGTATAAAAGGTTATAAATTATCCAATTAAGGGAAATTAAAAACATTTATGTATGTTTTTATAACAATTTAAAATTTTAATTTTTTTACCGCAAATACAATTAAATATATTAAATAATGATAAATAAAGTTGATAAGGTTTAAAATAAACATAAAACATGCCTAAAATTTATTGGTTTATTATATTACAACCCTATATCATCTCATCTTCAAATTGATTCATTTTTGAGGTTTTTAATTGGGGTTTCATATTATTATTAATTAATATTATTAAGGATTCCAGAACTGGCCCTCTCCTCACCTATATATGGGAACCTCCTTCCCTCTCTTCTTCACTAAATTTTGAGCCTTAAAGCTCGGAAAAAACCTATAAATTTATATTCTAAACCACTCTAGTTATATTATAGAGGTTCTGGTCTTCTCAAAAGACCAACTCTAGTACCTTTAGAGGAAGCTTAAAATAGGTGCGTCAAAGAAAAGGTAATCTCTTCTACCGATTCATTCAAGTTTCTTTCTTCTTCAACTTATTCTTCATTATTTATTTCATTGTAAAGTAATAACCTCAGTATAACTAATATACTTTTATGTTATTATAAATATGAAACAACCCCATTTCACCTTCTATCCATCCTATGAAAAACAAAATCACCTCGCGTGCGTACATACTGAATATCGTCTCCACGTCGTGGTGTAATCTTTTTTTCCACCACCACCTTAATTGGATGGGTATAATGGTGTAAAGAATTACTATATATGGTTATTATAACATCATAATTATTATGAGATATTATATCATCCACTCCAATTCTGTTCAATAATTATGGGAATGATATCGTCGCTCATGTGTACGTACGGAATATCGTCTCCACGACGCGATGAGATTCATTATCCATGTTAACCATTCAAGAATGATTATAAAGTATATATAATGAATAATAATGTTATATAAAACATAATAATTCTACTGGATATATATATATATATCTCATCTATGTACTTTGATTCAAATCAATAAGGAAAGGAAAACATTGTTCATGCATACGTACAACCTACTATCTCCATGAACGGTGTGTTTCATTTCATTTATCTATCTATTATATATATATATACTGAATATATATGATATATAAATAATTTGTTACATTCTGGAAGTAATTAAATCATGATATAAGTAATAATAATATCAATAAAAACAAGCTGAAACACGTATGATAAATTAAACGATTTTATCGAAAACGCTGCTTTAACATGGAATTGACAAATGAATGGGTAATATAAAGTCATAAGTAAATCATATATGATATAATAAATATTATTATGGTTCTTCTACAAGTTAATAAAAATTTTAAACCCACTATATAGGATTTTCGGAAACGTACGGAAGAAATTGGACCTAAGGTAAGGGATAATTTTGCAAGTCTCATTTTTATCCGAGATTTCTTATACATAAGTATTTACCGGGGTTAAATTATTTTCATCCATTTCCATAATTATTTTTTCATAAATTGTTTAATATTATTTCATGTATGTTTAAATTCATGTTTACCCATTTTTTACTTTTACTTTGTGTTATGGAAGAAATCTTTCCTTTGTTTACCATATGTGGTACTTTTTGACTTTTCCGTTAAAAGAACGAGGAGAATGTTTTTTTATCTTATATGGTGTGAAAGGTTTTTTACAATTTCATAATTCCTAATTTTTTAATGAAGCTTCCTCTACAAGATATCAATATTATTTTCAACAAAATCCTTTCATTTAAAATTGAATGTAATTTTCCGATAACAAAATGATTTTAAAGAAGTAAGGATATTTTCCTCAAGAATTCATTTCAAGTGTTTTGTAAAAACTATTTTTCATCCCAGATGAGATTATTTAGTATGATTATGTTTGAAGTATAATATATCTATTATTTACATGGTTTTATTCTTTTTATGATGAAATGATATCCATTTTTTTATATGGATTACGTTACGATGGGATGATGTTTATGAAAACCATTTTATTCTTTGGGTTATGATGAATGATTTTTATTTATTTTGTGGAAAAAGTAAGAATGATTTCATTATGAGATGGGTGGGACCCATATCTCCATCCAATACATTGGTTAAAGATTTATATCTCATGAGATAGACATGGCTACAATAGTATGTTAATCTGGTTCAGGGATACAGGACTGGAACTAGGAGTAAACTCTATTTAGTAAGGGACTTTGTCCACTAAGATAGTCTTGGAGGCAATGCCTTTGCTACTATAGAAGTAATATCATGTGCTTACTGGTTTTCCAAAATTACATGTTTTATTCCCATGCTATTTTATCATGATTAATGTCCATTTATGATCTATGCCTTATGTATTTCCAAGATTTATTTCTCATGATATTGATGTTTAAACATTATGTACATGTTTTTTTAAGTTCAAATGTATATGATTTGTTTTATTTTCTACATGCATACCCTTACTAATCATTTGAGCTCACCCTTTATATGTTTTCTTTTCCCCAGGATTTAATGAAATGTTTTAGGTATGAAAAATGGGGAAGATCTTTATGAGAGATGTTGAAGTTCTTTCACCATGATTAGATGAATATGTTCCGAGTTTCCATAGACACTAAACTATTTTGGTCCTTGAGTGTTGTTTATTGTTATATATTAATTATTCTGAAAAAGTAATGTAATGTCCATGTACATAAATCTTGGGTCTCTATAGTTGGTATCAGAGGAACGGTTTACATAACCTTTGGAAACTAGGATTCGAAAACATTAGTGATATCCCTAGAAGATCTTTCTATGGTATGTCTAGGGAAGTCCCTAATCTTATGTATAAGTATAGGTTATAGTCCTATAATTACAGCAACGATCTTATAATTTAACCTAAGATGTTAGATATTGAAGGTACTCCCCCTTGATTATGATTTTTTCCTCTCACACTATTTTTTTTGGGTTTTAGAAAATGGATGGAAATAGGAAGATTCACGACGATAGAGGATATGATGGACAATGGAATGATATTCTTCCTGATCAGCCCAATGAAATTGGATATGGTTTTCCACTTATTGTTATTATTCCTAATCACTAATATCATAATATGATCAATAATATCATCTTTTGTATGTTTCCCAACACAGCTAATAAGAGAATGATGGAGTTTTATGATGATAATAGAGGAAAGGAAGGTCAATTTATCACTTGTAAATCATGTGCGAAGAGGCATACAGGGGAATGATTAAAAGGAAATGGAAGATGCTTTGGGTGTGGAAAATAAGGACATAGAGACAGTAATTTTAATGTAAAAGGTTAAGTTAACACCATGGACATGGATAATGGTATTAGTAAGACATCAACAATGGTTAAATGTTTTAAATGTGGAATGTATGGGCATTATAAATACCAATTCCCTAAGGGAAAGTATCATGAAGAGTATCATCATGGTCATATGGGTAGAATTTATATTTATGATAATGAAGAGACTACAAATGATATGTAAGATGAATGAATTGTTGAGTCTCGGTCAATGGTTTAAGAATTTAGTGCATTGATTTTATGTTTATCAAGAGTAATGTTGTATTTGTAATTTAATGGTACAATGGAATATAGAAACATCAATGGATTATTACACTATTGTTTTTCATTGAGTATTTGAATGTATGTGATAAATGGTATCATTAACCATGAAAGGTTATTCAGATATTTTTGGAAAGTAGATGATATTCACATAATGAATGGTTAAGGAGATAATGAAAAGTTTGATAGTATTAATTATCTCATGACTGATATAAGGACAAAGTGATATCATGGTTTGAGTGTATAGAAATTCTGGGATCATTCATGTTTTCAAAAAGATTATATGGTTATACATGTTTCGAGAGAATACATGATTAAGGTATTCACATGTTAGAAATGCGATCAACAAGATATATATTATGATATATGGGGGATAAATAATGGTATTCATGTGCTTCTTATGTGACCTTTTAAGTAATCATTTTCTTTATACTATTAGAATGGAAAAATGTATTTTGGATAAGCCTAAAGATTGGAATGGATTATGTTGGACATTAGATAGTATTATATAAGTATTGAACTTGTTTTTCGATATTATTTCTGGAATGTTGTAATAGTATTGTTTTAGAAATTGGACAACCCATAGGACGAGTGACAACCCATCGCGTCGGACAATGTTGTGGGAATCAAACCCACAACCGAAGTGCGAGAAGCCTTTATCCCATACCACTTGCCTATAGGAAGTCTCTGGTTAGTATAAATTAGTTTTAATTTATTACGTGGTATGATACATGAAGAATAAGTCCATTTTAGGAACCATATATGATTAATCTCACTATAGATCGACTTATGTATATTTAAAAACTTTTTTTAACCTTTTGTTTGAGAGAGATGGATTGACCTATCATTCCATCGCATGATTTGTTAACACTTCACAAATGAAAAATTCAACTTCATTTCTTTATAAGATGAAGTGGAAATTGTTCATTGAACGACCAATGGTGAGATTGTACGAAAATCAAGAAAGTATTTCTTCTAATTCCATTTTTTCAACTTTAGGGAAATGATTTTGAAAACCCAAAGTGTTGTCCTATTGCACTCATATCTGATCAATCAGATGGTACCTTATATCATCAAAAATTTATGGCTTTGTGATTGTTAGATTTTTTCATATCCATGTTCTCTACCACTCTCCATTAGAACACGATGGTTAGATTTCTCATCCATATCAATATTTTCACCTATATTCTCCTATGTGGAAACCCAATGATTATTTAATTTGGGTAACCATTACGTTTTATAATTTATCTTTTTAGGTTAAGTTTTTGTATTCCTTTTTACGGTGTGGGTTTCTCTAAAAGAAAATTTCAAATAGTAAACCATTTATAACACCGACGAATTTGGAGGGTGAAATTCATTTTAAGGGTGGAGAATGTAACACCCTGAGATTTTATGAAAAATATTATTTTAATTTCACTAAGGTATTTTGTTGTACGCTACACCAAAATTATCTTCTGCTATATGCAACACCGTATTAGCTTATATTAAACACAAACACTATTCTTGGCTTGTATTGCACGCTAAAGCAACCATCCTCAATAGCATGTGTTGTAAGAAAACTACGTTTCACTAAACAACGATATATTGTAATAATATTATTATAAACAAGCCGTTATGAATACCAGTAACTACATTTTTAATTTTATAACATTATAATTCATCATACATATTTTATAGAACATGTTATGAGAACAAAATAAGTTTTTCAGGTAAAATAATTTTTTTTAAATACACTTTTTCCACATTTTGATGGAGAACCCACATTAAATTTAGTTTCTGAAATGTTTATAAGTTTTATTTGACAAAATTAAATTCTCATTTTGAATCCGGATATAAAAATTTACTTTGGATACATTTTTGATATTTTTCAAATAAGTTTCTTATTTTAATGAATAGTAAAAATACGCTAAAATTTAATTAAATTTTATTTTCATCAAGATAATTTATATTGTTAAATTATTATATGGAATTATTTTTAAGTATAAATAGAATATATTTTTTCCATTTAATATAATTTATGTCATTAGCATTAATTTTACACTGAATTCCTAAGAAAAAACCATTCAATCTTTTGCAACGTTTTAACATCTAAAACATGTTTTCCCAATTGCGGGATTGATTTTAAATTAAATACTACAACTTTGGTGTTTTAAATTTTAAAAAATGGAGTACATATTTGGAATCATTAGGTCTAAATTTTATTAAACTGCTACTTTTTATTTTTAGGAATTATGAATAGTAATTACGGTAAATTTTATTTTCCATAGTTAACAGTAAATCGGGTAATTGAGGGTAAATATAATATTATAAAATTACACTAACACTTTTCATAACATAATTGGATGATTTTATTTTTCCCTAGTCATAATTGGGTCGAATTGGAATCTAATGGATCCAAATTGTATTTGATTAAGACCTTTTATTTATTTTGTTTAATGGAATGTGAAATAAGTCTCACCCAAACATTAATAATTAGATTATTTTTAATATAAGGTTATATAGAATATAAATTCGATTATAAAAACTCATTTAAAGCTAACTTGTTTTTCTTTATCATGGTAATTTATTTGTAATTTTTGAGATATATTTAATTACCTTAATAGCATATACATTAATGATATAGAAATTATTTATGTAGTGGAAAATGAATAATATAGTTTTTATTAAAATAGAAATACCTATCAAAAAGACTAAAAACATGACCAAACATTATTTTTCGAGTATATATACACCCTAATCATCCATGGGACGATTTGTGGACCATTTTTATACTTATAAAACTGATTAGTAGATTTATATTGTTTTATTTTAAATGATGTCCAAGATGTCACCTTCATAATTTAATAAATATTACAATTTAAATGCTATGATTTTAATATGATAAATTCGAGTAAAAATATTATTATGAAAGGTATTATATTTATATTGATCATAGGTTATTGTTTTTAATTTTTATGCAAAAAATAAGTATGTTAAATAATTATACAAAAATGTTGTAGTAATTATTCTATTAAGAGATATACAAAATAAATGGTTTTGAAAATATTAAAATAAGTAATATATGAACAAATTAATGTTCCCCATTAATTTTTTTTACGAATGTGACATTATTAGAATCTATTATATATATTTTTTATAACATTTCTTCTATGTGGTTTTTATTTAAATTCAAATAATGAATAGTGTCAAAAATGACACTATTGATATTTTATTAGATTAACATACTATTAAATTATTTAAAAATCACAAAAATATTTAAAATCTACAAATTGAAAATTATATGGTCGAAAAGGATATAAAGTATAAAATTATAGGAAATTGAAAACATTTATGTATGTATTTATAACAATTTAAAATTTAGAATTTTATTACCACAAATAAAATTAAATAGATTAAACAATGATAAATCGAGTTGATAAGATTTAAAATAAACATAAAACTAGAATAAATGTTATTGGTTGATGATATTACAAACCTATCTCATCTAATATTCGAATTCAGTCATTTTTTGTGGTTTTTATGTGCGGTTTCATTTTATTATTAATTAATATTTTTTAGGTTTTCAAAAGTGCCCCTCTCCTCTACTATATAAGGGAAACCCCTTCCCTCTCCTCTTTACTCAATTTTGAGCCTTCAAGCTTGGAAAAACACTGAAATTTTCTCTTCTCAACCTCTATAGTTATATTATAGAGGTTCTGGTCTTCTCTAAATACCAACTCCAGTGCCTTAAGAGGAATCTTAAAAGATGTGTGTCGAAGAAGAGATAATCTCTTCTACCGATTCATTCAAGTTTCTTTCTTCTTCAACTTATTTTTCTTTAGTTGTTTCATTATAAAGTAATAAAATAAATATAAATAATACACGGATATGTTATTATAAATATGAAATAACCCCATTTCGCCTTTTATCCATCCTACGGAAAATGAAATCACCGCGCGTGCGTACGTACATAATACCGTCTCCATACCGTGGTGTAATCTGTTCTTTCACCACCACATTACGAGGATGGGAATAATGGTGTAA
The DNA here is from genome assembly GCA_963277665.1 of Viscum album. NCBI lineage: Eukaryota > Viridiplantae > Streptophyta > Magnoliopsida > Santalales > Viscaceae > Viscum > Viscum album. The sequence continues at coordinate 605,892,292 of OY728123.1, read as the reverse complement.
AGAATAACTATATATGGTTACTATAACATCATACTTATTTTTATATATTATGTCATCCACTCCAATCCCATTCAATAATTATGGGAATGATATCTTCGCTTGTGTGTACGTACGGATTAACGTCTAGACGACGCGATGAGAATAATTCTCCATGTTAACCATTCAAGAATGATTATAAAGTATATATAATGAATAATAATGGTATATATAACATAATAATGATACTGGATTTATTTATATATACATTTCATTTACATACATCGATTCAAGTCAATAAGGAAAGGAAAATAATGTTCATGCGTACGTACAATCTACCCTCTCCATGAACGGTGTGTTTAATTTCATTTATCTATATTATGTATATATAATGTATATATATGATATATAATCGATATATATGATATATAAATCATTTTTTACATTATGGAAGTAAGTAAATTATGATATAAGTAGTAATAATAGCAAGAACAACAAGCCCAAACACATACGATAAATGAAACGATTTTACCGAAAACACTGCTTTTACATGGAATTGACAAAATTACTGGTAATATAAAGTCATAAGTAAATAATATATGATATCATAAATATTATTATGGTCCTTTTACAAGTTAATAATATGTTTAAAACTACTATACAGGATTTTCGGACACATACAGATGAAATTGGACCTAAGGTAAGGGATAATTTTTCAAATATCATTTTTATCTGAGATTGCTTATACGGAAGTATTTACTGGGGTTATGTTTTTTTCATCCATGTCCGTAAAAATGTTTTTAATATAGTGTTAAATATTATTCCATGAATTTTTAACGTCATGTTTACCCCTTTTTGAATTTTTATTTGTGTTATGGTAGGAATCTTTCTTTTTTACCATACGTTGTACTTTTTGAATTTTCTATTAAAAGTACGAGGAGAATGTTTTTTTAACTTATACGGTCTGAATGGATTTTAACGAATTTATAACGCCTAATTTTAACGAAGATTAATCTATAATATTTCATGATTATTTTAAAAAAATCCTTTTCATTAAAAATTCAATGGCATTTTTTGATAAGAAAATTATTTTAAAGAAGAAAGTATATTTTCTTCAAGAATTCATTTCAAGAGTTTTGTCAAAACTATTTTCCATCTAACATGAGATTATTTAGTATTATTATGTTTCAAGTATAATGTCTCTATTATTTACATGGTTTTATACTTTTTAGGATGAAATTATATCCATTTTTTATATGGATAACGTTATGATTGGATGATGTTTATGAAACCCAATTTATTCATTGGGTTATGATGAATGATTTTTGTTTATTTTGTGGCACAAGTAATAATAATTTCATTATAAGATTATTGGGACCTATATTTCTCTCCAATACATTGGGTAAGGATTTATATATCATGAGATAGACATGGATGGAATGGTATGTTAATCTGATTCAGTGATACAGGACTGGAATGAGAAGTGAACTCGATTCAGTAAGGGAATTTGTCCACTAAGATGGTCTTGGGATCAATGCCTTGGCTACTATGGAAATCAAATTATGATATTAATGGTTTTCCACAATTACATGTCTTATTCCCATGCAATATTATCATCAGTAATGGTCCTTTATGATCTATCCCTTATGTACTGCAATGATTTATTTCTCAATAATTGATGTTTAAACATTATGTTCATTTTTTTAAGTTCCAATGAATATGATTTGTTATATTTTCTCCATGATTACCTTTACTGAGAATTTGAGCTCACCCTTTATATTTTTTCTTTTCCCCATGATTTAGAGAATGTTTTTTGGTAAAAAAAAAGCGGAAGATCTTTATGGGAGATGTTGAAGAGCTTTCACCATTATTAGAAGATTATGTTCCGAGTTTCCAAAGACACTAAACTATTACGGTCCTTGAGTGTTGGTTATTTTTATGTATTAATTATTCCGCAAAGGTTATGTAATGTCCTTGTACATCATGATTGGGTCTGTACAATGTAACCCTCACAACCTTTCAATGGGTTATAAATGGTATAATGATCTTATTTTTTAGAACATTTAAAACGTCACGATTTTGAAATGAAACCCATTAAATTTATTAAATAGTGGATATTTATGAAATGTTTGATTATGATCTATGTGGATCACATGAAAATAAAGATATATTAATGATGTGCCTTGATATGGCTCTAATGCACTGCGTAATGAAATTAATATCTATAGGGGACAAGTTTCACGATACAGTGGTGAATAAACTTGGTAATTTTTATGACACCTTGAGGAAAAACCTCGGTGATATGTTCATGAATGTCTAAATTAAATTCAGTGGCATCATATTCATTTTATTAATCATGTTATTTTCATTATGAAATTCCTCTACTTCCATTTCACATGCCTTTTTTTTCAGGTTCTTATTTATTTCACAAGTAAATTGAATCCCTTGTTTTCCATATTGGGCCTTCTTCTAAACCATTCCGTTGATGTATGTCTCCAGGTTATGAGATGTAGTAATTTTACATTGTATGATCCTTTGATGAAGCCTTAAAAGTGTATTAAAATGATATTTTATGTTGTTTTCATGTATTATGTTCATAATTTCCAAGACACTAAACCCAAAAGATCTTCCGATATGTAAATTTTGTATTATGTAAAGAAAAACTACGTAATAAAAAGGAGTTTTTCCCTTGTGTTGGAGAATCCTAACTCAAATTAGGGAGGGTAATTACTTAGTTTATCCACTTATCCGTCTACCTTTGAGACTATTGATGAATTTCAGAAAAAACTCAGCAATCCTGGGGCATCTATGTCACTGTTGTGGTGAGAAGAACCACAATAAAAGACAATATCATTTGCTGTTATTAAAGATGTTGTAGATGGATGTCGATGATTATTAACTTTTACAATTTCATAATATATATAAGCTCCATGATCCTATGGTAAAAATTATACTTCCTTTTCTAGATTTATGTGTAGAACATTTCCACTATCAAGCATACACAATGTATTTTTATGGTGATACCAAATAAATTGTGTTCTAAAACCTATACATAATAATACATAATTTATTTTTTTCCTTCCCTTTTGTAGAAAACTTTTTTAAGATATTTGTCTTTTCAAGTCTCAATGGGGAAATATCAACTTGTAGTATTCCTACCTTTCTGTCATTGGAGTATTTCCCACACAAATGTAATATCGAGGGTTCTACCACGTGGATGGAGTGTCATGGCCTTCCAAGAATGAACTGGTATGTGGTGTATTCCTATATAACCATTCTCTAAGCATCATATGTGATATCCAAAAACTAATACTAGATATTGATCATGTCGTGAGGTATTTGATCATTCTTATCATACCCTTTAATTGTCATATTTTTTGGAAAACATTCTCCTCACTCTACCCCAAATATCGAAGGGTCCAAATCAGGATGAGGTTGATCCCGAAACCATTTTCAATCAGCATCATTTTTATATAGAAATTATTGTTTCTACCTGAAGCATTTAAGTGTATGACATGTCCTTAGATGACCTCTTCCTAATCCTCATATACGAATGAGAAGAAAACATGGTCCTTGTCATGAATAGTATCTAATTGAAATTACTCATCTAAAACACATATTAATAAAACAATAGTAGGCTCTAAAGGTTTAACCATAGTATTTGTCTCAGGGGAATGATATCATCTATTTCATAATTTCATTCTTTTTTGCAATGTTCAAAGCTTCATGTCATATGGTTTAACCATAGTATTTGTCTCAGGGGTAATGAATTTTAGAGAGATGGTCCTGGGGATTTTATAATGGTCAAGGGAACATCTACTATCAGGTTCAAAGGTTGTTATGACCTTCCACATTTCTTTTGTTGATTAGATAATCACAACCCTACTAGGAAGTTATGTAAGACGGATGGGTTCCTATGATAAATAGCGGGTTATAAAAACCCAAAATGTCTCTATTAATCCAAGAGGAGTGCCTTACCTTGTTCCTCAGCTGTATATATGTCCTTTGTGTGGATTTGACCCAAATGTTGTGTCCAAATACACAACTTTTTTCCTCGATATCCTCAGTTCCTATGCATACAGCCTCTTGTTACCCTGTTAGGTCAATAGAAATCAATATCATAAAAAATTAAATAATAATATAATTGGTATTAACTATTTATAAAATTAATAGAACTATATATTAACTATTCATTTGATTAGGGTACCATTTGGTTGGGTGGTGTCCGTGATTTAGATGTTGTTGGGAAAAAATCACCATGTGTCAGAGCATGTATTAGAGAAGAATATGACTCTTCCTCTTCTATCTATACCTATGTTTTATAATCTTGTGAAATTTTAGGGAAAATATATGATGTCACCATTCTATGTACCTGAGACGTTGGGGGTCTATAAAGCTATTCTCTTAGTGTGGCATGAGCATGGTAGACTTTATTTCTAGTCATCCAGTTGTTGATCATTTGTCTATGCTTGGACAAATATTTTTCTAATATCATTATATTTCTGGATTTTCAATGGTTCTATATTCCACCTATTCTATAAATTTATTTTTCATCACATATCTAGATTGAACCATTATTTGTATAATTAAAATGAGGATGAACCAATTCTGGATGTTATAACCCATCATTCTATTGAAGGAATTTAGTCGTGAAAATCTGTGAGGGTGAAAAAAATTGGATTCCTTATATGTGGTATCTTGAGTAGTTTAGTATCCATGCATTAAGGAAAATAACTAGGAACTTGTTCATTATGGAAAGAGTGTGTTTTACTAATCCATTAATCAAATCTTTTGCCACCCTAATTTCTTTATGATTTTTTATGAGGGATATTTACTTGTTTCAGATACATTATTAGAGGTGTTGGGAGGCAGGGGAATAAACTACTTTGTTGAATGTGAACATGTGCTGGTTTGGGGGATGATAAATGAGTATTATGATTTTATGATCATTTCCCCCTATAATGTGGGAATGAGTCAAGACATAGTTTAGGTTCATAGAATGGTGTCTTCCATTCATTCTGATATTTTTAAATCTCTAATAATGCACATGGATACTTTATTAGGATGAGAGGTTCCTAAATCAAATCCCATATATTTTATGCACAATTATCAATTAATTTCTCAATGCGAGAGATGGGTGTTGAGTGAATAGGTAAGACCTTTCTATTTTACCATGAAGCTAGACACCCTCTCATGTTCATGTTTATTATTGTTTTTTGGTTGAATATTAATATTATCCTTAGAGTAATGTTTAATTGGTAATGTAACTGAAGACCAAGGACTTACCATACTGAAATAAATATGGATAGCAGACTATTATACCAATCAAAGGATGGACTTTTTCGAGTATGTACAAAAAACCTAAGCTTGGGGGCTACTACTGATCTCGAGGTCCCATCATCAGACCACCTCAGGATATGTGTTTAGTGATATGTTCTTCAGGTTATCCTACATAATAAAAAGTAGAGAAGGAATGATTTCTAAATATGTTCCAAGAATTTATCATCCACCCAATTGTCAAATGACTTATTCTCATGTTGTATTGGTGAATGTATCTCATATGTGGATTCTGTTTGAGTGCCCAAGGACATGATGGTGTTATGAAATTATGGATGTACTATTTTATGATCTATAAAACATATATACAGAGAGGGTAAAACCTAATATAGTGGACATTATTTCATCTTCCTCGAATTCTCTATTTTTTAAAATACAAGATGATTTCTCAGGTGGGGGAGGCTATCGTGAAAATGGGTGGATGTTAATATAAATATTTACTTCTCTATTTATATATATTGACAACCTAGATAGGAAGGTACTCTGATTCTCATATTCCTATCATTCATGCGGATATTCACTATTCATATGTATGGGAGGATGAATATTATCGTTATCCTAAATATGAAACCCATTTGGCGTATTTCTCTTCAGTAACTCCTCGTTGAGTTGTCTGAGAGCCTGTATCTCATTCTCAAATTATGAAAACTAATCCATTGTGGATGTTTTTTTGGTTATTGTGGGAGGTTATTAATAATTTTTTGAACATTTCCATTTTTATTTCGTAGTGTTCCACTAGAGAGATGCAACTTGATATTCTGAGGTGCTAGATTTTGGAGCTTCCTCTGGATCTATGTTCTTGCCTGATTAGTTGGTGTATCCCAATCACCTTCATCTAAGGTTATGTTTTCCATACAATGTCCCTTTATAGATAAATCTTGATCCATATTACTAAGAAACTGTAGTTGTACCATTCATTTCATCACAACATGATTATTCTACACATCCAAAATTCGGGTCATTTCTCATTCTCGATGTTTTATTGTGCCATTTATGCTTATGAACATGGTGGGGTTTTATTACCATCACCATACTCTATTACTAAATTGACCTATGTGTAGTGACCTTGAAAGAGTTTCTAAATGTGATTTCCAAATGAGACATGAATATAGAAGGCTATACTTTTTATGGGAGGAATGGAAGGGATACATACCATTGATATTTACCCCCAACCTATAGGATACTGATTCTCTCTATAGTGATGATGATAATGAATATGCTACAAGACATTTTAGATGAGGCTTTTTTGAGGCCATTGTGGGAACTCATTGATCCCGTTTATTGAGATTCAATGTTTGCTTTCATCCTGGGATATAGAATGATATATAAATTCACCCATCCCAATTTCATATGGTAAATATTGAACCATCATTGATTTCCTTAGGATACCCTTGGGAGATGATGAACAACATGTGTTAATTGTGATATAAATTCATATATATTAGTGTAATTTTGATTGTCTATAGATACTATCAATATTCCCAAAATCCTCTCATAATTTGACTATTTGATGTGTGGAGTTTGTTGTAGATATTCTCCCAACCTCGTTGGATATGTTTTTTACTAGAAAATTGATATTGTAGCTGCTACTACTACCCATTTGATGTAGCATAGTTGTTCTCCTATAGGATTTGAGTGAAATGGAAACCGGCGTTGGGAATCAATTTTCACAGGATGTCATTAGTTTGATTGAAACCATAGAATCCATGTTTGTAATTATTTCTCATTGTATCTATAGGCCTAGTTTAAATATTATTTTTCCTATCCACTTACACCTTTCATGATTTCATTGCATCATTTATGTTGGGGAATTCAATTGTGGTGACCAACTAGATCAAGTGTTACTTGGACCCCTAATTTCACTGATATCTATTAAATTTATGAATTTCATATCTGAGGGGTAATTCAATTATGGGTGTTAATTGAAGTGTAAAAAATCATGCATTCCGCGTCTTAAAAAAGGGATGAATGAAGTGGATTTGAAGATTAGTTGCTAAAGAGTTATGACGAAATGGTTGTAATCATGTTCTAGATTATATTTATTCAATTCTATTTTGTTTCCGTTGATAATGAGACAATATCTAGGTCAAGATTAAAAGGGGTTATCTTGATGGACTAAAGGAAACCCTCACATACTAGAAAATATAGTTGTCTAGACTTTAGTTGTTGACGAGTAGCCTACATATTTTGTAGTACATATAGCATTCACTCCATTTCTACCTTATCATAGTCTTCATAGTAAGATTTGTCTAGGGTTAATAACATGATGGAGAGTTTGTCTATAGCTAAATATTTACATATGTTAGTGTTATCCTCCTCTTCATCAGACTTATATGTCGGTATTCAATCAGAACAAATATGTTTTTTCATGGGGTCACATGTTGGCCACAGGGGACTGTTGAAAATACATGATGGGTAACTATATATGGTTGACCAAGATGTTTCAATAACCTCTCTATAATAAGGTGTATATGTTTTTAAATCCTCTATATATGAGGTTTCTATGCAAGGGTAGGACTTCCATGTTCTTTAGTGATATCACTATTGGGATTTTTACCATGGTGGATGATAATACTAGAGTCCCTACAATCCATCTCCATACTACAATGTTGATGAAAATTACAATAATGACAATATCATGGTTTGTTTTATGAGATGAAAGTCCCTCAGATCCATGAAAATATGTATCTCCCAATGTCAAGAACATTTCATTGAGAAGATTACATATACGAGCCTCATTTTGTGTCATGTCTGGGATATGTTGAACTCATTTTGGAATTTGTGCGGGGATATGAGCAAGTTGTATGATGAATACTAGAATATGTAGACAACTATCCATTGCAATGGAAATATGAGCCTACTGATGAGAATATGTTTCTATATTCAAAATATATTCATCATTATTTGATTGAATGTGAGACTACAATAAGGCATGTTCCATTTTCACATGGTGATCCCAGGTTAGAATGTGGGTATGATACTAATCCTGATCCTTTGGAATATGTGGGTAGTCTTTTGAGATAGGGATATGAGCCTCTCTAGAGACGTGTTCAAATCTCACATAGTGATCCCTATATTGAGAAGGAATATAATCCAGATCTAAATATGAATACTATATAAAAATATGCTAATGAACATAAAAAATGGGAGAAGTAATATGAACATCCTCATTTATGGCCTTTGAAGGATATCAGGTTGGTTTTTCATTAGTGTAAGTAAAAATATGTTACTATGTTCTATGGACTACTGTGATATTCTTGGTATATTAATTAACATGAACTTGAGCCTAAATTGAGACATGTGTCATTATAACATGGTGATATTCGACCAAAATAGTGATATGATCCCAATCTAGGGAATTTGGATTAAGATAATTGTCTTACTAGACTTGAATAGATGCATTTATTAATGAATATGACTCTATTTCATTGTGATGCTCATAAAAAATTGTGATATGGGAGAAATACAAAGCCTATTGAATATTTAACCTATATTTTCAATAGTAATGTTCCACTATCCGAAGGCATGTGGCTCTCTTAATCGGAGAGACCCAGTTGGAATGAGTCTATGATCCCGATATGATGCCTCATACTTTTCCAAAATATAAAGATAATCCTCCTAGACATAATCAAGAATGGTCAATTTCTCTAGAGCATCAAATTTATCTTAATAATAAATGTATTGGGTTACCCTGTCTATAATGATTTAAATATTCACATGTCCATATATCTATAAAAGTATTGAACTATTCCGGTGGAGTTATTCACCTATTTTTAAGATGCAATGACACTTTCAAAAAGTTTGAATAATAATATAATACATAAATTTTTTTATTTATCCCATATCCTAGAAGATATCTTAGATTGAAGATGAGACTTGAGAAAAACAATTTCCTCTTTTTTCCAATGGAATATGATTATGTACATCATTCATGTGGTTTGGGAGATGCACCTCCCCCATGACTACTATAGGAATATATCTATATAATTCCTCAAGGTGAGAAAGGATATGATCTTGGTCACTAGATATCTCTAGAATATTTTAGTGGACATCATCATCGGGTGAAGGAATATTATCGTACTCACAGTTATCCAGATACATATGTGCCTATCGTGTCTTGATTTTCCCATACATGGGTATCTATGGCGGGTGTGTGTAATGTGGTACCTTGAGAATGTGACTGAAGGGTACCTGTGGGATGACGTTGGTGATAGAAATTGATAGGATCCCTCCTTGGAAGCTATTGAAAAATGAGGGAACCATAGTAGATTACATATTCCACCTTCATCATATAAATATGGTGCTAATTATATCACTCCACAGATAAGATACCGAAGTCATTATCTCTGGTGATGAGTGGCAGAAGCATTATTGTAGCATTCCTAAAACAGTGAATACCTATCAGTTTTAGATTTTAGAGACCACTGTGATTAGTCTCAAGGTTTGTTTTCATACTGTGATGATTTTATTCCCAATCCATTGATTTTCCCACATGATTTTGAGTTTTTTAGGAAGTTAAGTTCATTTTTAGACCCACTCGAATTAAAAAAATAACTAATTTCCTAGAGATTTCACTAGATGAAGACATTATATTGGATCAAGTTTTTTTTGTGAGAGATGTATCTATAGTCACAAAGGAAAAAATAAACATGGGTACCGATCACTTCATCATTGTAGGAATGATATCTACTCAATCTGATATTAATGGGTAACATCTAACCCAAATTCAAGCACTCCAATCATGTGGAATTTCCAAAGTGAGGATGGACTTATTTTATTTGAACTGAAGCCATAAATTTTTATTCATAAGATTGATGTTTATTCAACCAAAAATTATTTATTTCAAAGTGATCTTTTAGGTTTACCATTCTAGTTTGAACATAAATATATATATGAAGATATTATCTCCCTTGTGGTGAGAATAAAAAGGTCTGATGGGAACTTGGATTTTTGTCTATTTTATCATTATATGGGGACACCATAGTTAAACTATTTCAGATTTTGTTCACGATTTTTGTTATAAAAATAAAAGATGAAGTCCACCCTTTTAATGTGAACAAAACGGAATAACAATAACTAGGTAGACTATCATTATTATCTGGTGATGGAGACATCATCGTAAAATTATTTCATTTTGGGTTCTATTGTTTTTCTTCATAAAAAAGGACTGGATTAATTTACCGTATGGGTTTTTTGGATGATTCAATTTATTATACAAAAATTGAAGTCTAGATTTCCATTCTGTTAATATTTTGTAAAGACTCTTAATGGTTCACATATAGGTAAATTTATAAATAATTGCATTCCATACGTATATGGGGGATAGGGTTTCAGACCCAATGACACATAGAAAATCACATTGTTTGAGTGGATGGGAGGTGGGACTCATCACACCATTGGGGGGGGATTTCCTACAATGTGAATATTTTATAAATTTATGATCTGTTCGAGAATCTCTTTCTAATCACGATATGAGACTGGTTTCCCAAAAAATTGATCCTAGGTTATATACTATTATATGAAAAAGGGGGTCTTATTGGTGAATCAATATGTATTTATCGTAGGTTCTTCATCGATTTACCTTTTATGGGAATATTCATATATGTTAAATCCATAAAACCTTGAACACCAGAGCATATTTTTATCCTGGTATGTAGTTAATATCTTGAGTATGGGATACAACCCTTATGAGGTGTCCTAGGTATCATGTTTTATAATATTAACCCAATAAAATGTTGTTAATTTAACTCATATAGTTATATTTCAAATAGAAATTACATATACAATTGAAATTGGGAATGAGATATTGATATATGGACATGAGAAGTCATCCTATATATGTTTGGCATAACATGAATCATAGTTATCATAGTTCAATCATTCCTTTGGGAATTACCCTAATGTATATATCATTATATGGGATAGGTGTAGCTATATAATGACAGTAATCAGGTCTTAAACATGATGGATTACATGACCTGTGATGATTCATGATAGAAATGATGTGATTATTGTAACTCCCTAATCCATTGTGAGCTATGATCAATGTCAGAAACAGTGGATATCATGTAATCTGTCACACTAAGGAAGTTGGAATGTTGTTTTGAAGGAGTCTTTTAGATGCATAATATGGATCTCTGGTCTTAGGTAGGTTCTCGTTATATCATGGTTATTATAGGAACTAGAGTCATCATAGTAATATATGAATAGCTTTTACACACAGTGGTTTCCCGAAATTGAATGAGGTTTATAACACCTACACTATGATTATTACAACTCCCTAAGAAAACGTGAGATTTCCTTGGTGTGATAAATAATGGATAACCAGTAATGAGTCTCCCTTCTTATGGATGTAGTACTTACGTGTTGGGAAAACACCACTGGATGTATAACAAAGAGATCAGTCCATATAAAGGAAAACTATGTCACATGGTTATTGAAGGAATGGAATTCATCATATTTTAGTTTATTTAATGATTACAAAATGAGGAATCCCTACAATGGTAATATATTATGACGTGAGTTATAAGACCATAGCATCTTTTTAATCCCATGGAAAATATGCTCGGTGTGATCAAGAAGTGACGGTAATTAATCAGTCTCACTAATTAGGAATGTGGGACTTATGTTCTAGGAAAACCCTTTTAGATGTTTAATATAGATATATATCCTTATGAAGCCATCCTACGTAGCTTGTTTAGAGTATGAATCAAAGCCATCATAGATCATTTTGGTTGTGGAATAGGCAAAGAGGCCTCCCTATCTTAGTAGAGGCTTATGATGTGAATTCTTTGATCATTGCAACCCTTGTAGACCACATGAGAGAATAATGGTGTTAGATAAAATGGATAATAATTAATCAGTCAAACTGAAAATGAATTTTTGATATAGATTCTAGGAAAACCCCATTGGATGCTTAATATAGAGATCATGCCTCAGGAAAGAGTCCTACAGATCTAGGTAATATCAAGAATCAAGTTTCATAATTGTTTAGTTTGGTTGGAGAATACACACTATGGCCACACTATTTTTATAAAGAATTTTGAAATGAATGATATGATCATTACATCTCCCTTAGACCATTTGAGCTATTCTCAGGGTAAAAATTTGATAAAATGAAATCAGTCTCACAAATTATGAATGAAGGACTTATGTGATGGAAATACCCCATTGGATATTTAATATATAACATGATACATATGAAGAAGTCCAATATATCCCAGTTATTTAAGGAATTTAATTCACAATAGATTAGTTTAGTCATGTATTACCCATTAAGGTAGCCCTTAAATTCCCTCCTATATATGGCTATCACATCCTGAGATGTCTTCTTAACCTTTTCTGTTCTAAGCATAACATTTCATGTGTTTTTCTTGGAATATATTTGGATTCCCAGTAATTTCTTAGATTTATTGTGCACATATGCAAACAAATTGAATGATCTATGTTGGCATGTCTAGGTGGTGTCTCATGGCTTTCCATAGTTTCCCATGTGTATTTGAAAGACATGGATAAATTTTTAGGTTGACATGGAATAATCTTGGTTGGTACGCCTAGAGAGTGTCACAAGACATAAGATGACATGTATGGGTGAAATCAAGAGACCTGGATAATTTTTCCAATGGACTTCACATAATCCATGACTATATTTCTATAGAGTTTTTCATTACTTAATCTATCTTGTATGGGTGTACTTGTCATGTCAAGATGATGTTTCCAGAAGACATCGCATAATCCATGATAAAATGACCAAACAATTCCTAATGAAATAAGATGGAATGTATGGATATCTTCATGATACATGTTTGACTTTTACGGAATAAATCACATAATAATTGTGGATATGTCTAGAGAGTGTCCCATGAATTATGATAAATACATGGGTGTCATTGAAATATCTAGATAACATGCTTAGAGAGCATCACAAGATCTGGTTGACAAAACCTTAGATCTCTTCGCAAGACCTATATAACATACAATGGTGTCATTATATATTGGGTCTTTATATTTATTGGGCCTCAAAAGATCTTGATGATGATCTTATAGTGTTTCACGAGACTTTTATGGATTTCGTAGAAGCTGTTGCATGACATTCATAGATTGTGTAGAGGAAATATCTTGATCCATGTTTTATGGTAAGAGGATGTCACATACCTTGGGAAACAGTTATTATTGTTCTCACATGATATTGATTAGTCATGTGATGTTCATGAGTATTACTATACAAGTATCCATGTAATTTCCCCTCCTTTAGTAATTTTTTCATCTTTTTAGTGCATATATTAGTTAGATTTTGAAGTGTTTAATATATTTTAGGTATGTTGTTACCCAGCTGTCTTGTTGTATAGCCTTCACATAATGAATATGATAAGATATAATTCCATTTAGAAACATTATGTTGTCAAAAAAAATCCTATTCATTTCTCCAAACCCATGTCGTCATTCCCTAGATTTTACCTAGTGGGATACTTTCGTGGTCATGTATTCTGTCACTCTGAGAAATCCACTTATGAGATATTGGGTGCGAGGGAACATTAATGGATGCTTCTTTCAACTGGGGGGGGGGTGTTATTGGCCTCTCTAAATATATTATTTTCACCACTGTTTGATGCATATATCACTAATTTTGGATTGATTTATTGGAGTACATAGGTTTCACATTTTTTACATCCCACCATAAGTGTCAAATGACATTCATTGATCTTATGAACATCCCATAAATGCCTCATTTATTGTATTCTATAAAATCAAAGGGTTAATTACTAATCATTTGGATATTTAAAGGGAGTTTCAAAATGTCATGTCAAAATGTCATGTCAAAATGTCTAGGGGCCATCATTAGGTTTGGATTCATATTGAATAGATTTTGTGTGATCTAAGGTGACCTGACATGGACCATTCCACAAACAAGAATGGATTTACAGGGCGTCTTCATGAGATTGATTAGGATTTTTGAGGGGGGCCTCATCTGATCAATTGTGAAAACATAGGGTGTATGACCCCATTCACATAAGTTAAATGCATCTTCCCCTCTCAAGATTATCTCATGATTTCCCTTTCTATTTCCTTATTTATTTTCTATGGGTAGGGGATCTCATAAGTTGGAATATGTTTTGTTAAGAAAATACCTCTCACCATTGGTGATACATCACATGACCAAAAAAGGGGTATTTTAGTGATGTGTGAGAATTATCATGGAAAAAAATTCAATTTTTCTAGACAATATGTGGTGAATCGTAGTACAACTAGCACATGTATGGGGCCCTTGGTGTGCAGTGTGTGACATGTCCATGGGAGCTTGGGGAACATGGAAGACCTATCTATGGGGTTTTATGGTGTCTTGAGAACCACCATGGTATGCCACAATAGATTTACTCCCACAAGAGTCTCCCAAATTTTGATTATTTTCCTCTTAATTTCACAAAAAATATTAGGATGGTTTTTCAGGCACCCACCCACTAACAAGTCATGTGATTTGGATGAACACATCTAGAATCCCTTTCAGAATTTGAGAATGTCATGGATGCCATTTAAAGAAGGGATGACATTGACCATGGGGCTCCATGGTATCTTCCACGAGTTATGCACTCTGCATGGGGACATCTCGTGACTCTATAAATATCTCATGATCTGGTATCACTTAGTGGCTTATGTGATATGTAATTTCTGGACACCGATTTTTTCGTTTTCATTGTGGGGAAATAATACCCATATTTTAGGTAATTTTTCTGTTTTATATTTTCTGATTCTCATTTTGTAGGCATCAATATTAAAACCATATTATTTTAAAATAGTAATATTTTTCTCCATAGCATATTCAATAAGAAACATTGAGAATAAAAAACCATCCAAATATATGATTGTTATAAGATATCCGTTAAATTATATGTATGAAAATTACTAACTACATTATGAAATATCCAAATAATTTTCAAACTCAATATTATTTTTCTGACTGATTAGAAATAAATAATTACTTAATTTTTTGTAAATATTTTATATTAACCAAATATATGAATTCTTCAGAAATAGTTTATATTTATTTTAATGAAAAAAATTATAATTAATTTTTAATCATTTACTGTTTTTTAGTTAAAATGAGCATTATTTATGAAATCATAATCCCTGTAACACCCTAGTATACTTTTCATTAACACCCTTATTTGTGTTTTTTTATCATCCTTTTTGGGGTGAATTTGCAAGAACCTCAAGGACATGAAGGATTTATTATATAAATGAATATATTTAATGGATGGATATGTTTTTATATAATGAATTATACTTATAAATATGTTTATATATTATAAGGTTCACTAAATGTTTGGAGAATGCATCGGGTGCCTTGGTGTTTTTCTATATAATTTTCTAGTTCTTGTAGTATGCTGGGGATTTACATGGAATGTATGGGGGTTAAGTGATGTGAATTTTTTTCATAATAATTATCATATACTGATATAGTGTGTGAAAACAATAAATGGTGTTTAACAAGATTATGTTGTTTAATTGTCAAAAATATTATTTTTATTAAAAAGATGTCTACTTTTTGGGGTTTTAGCCATTTCGGACTACAGGATGTGTAATGGGATTAAATCAGTGAAATTACCATGAGTTGATATTTTAAGGAATTTGTAGATGCTATTCCCATTTCATGCATTCGTGCATCCTCTCTCAATCATGACCAAGAGATCATGCTAGGGGTTATTTCTTGGGGTCCCCTCCTTGCAAAATCACTTCATTCAGTGATATACAATCAATATTGTTATAGTGTTCCTCTATAGGTACGTTTTCTATATGGTTCCAATTTATCTTTGGTTTAAACAAAAGATTTGGTTAGGAATTGGTTTAAATTTCTTCATCAGAAAGTGTTTTATATAGATCATTTGCAGTTTACTATTCTGTCTCTCCTTTTGATGAAATATCTAAATGTTTCTGATCACCGTTGTTGATGAAAAATGTGATTTTACAATTTTGATGTTTTTTATATTCAATTGGATAATTTATTGAATTAGTTATCGTTATTTTATATTTACATTGTCTTATTCATTAAATTCATTTGAATTGTGTATTCAATACATTTCTTGGAAATATAAATTTTTTCATTCAAGATATTCATTGAAAATGGGTTTTCTTTGTTGAGAATTGCGTTTTCAAACAAAAATCCCGGTTTAGAAAATGTTTTATAAGATCGTTATCATGGTTGTGAAATCTATTTTGAAAATTTAAACATTTTAACCAATGGATGCATTGATAAATATACCTAGGTATCCCTAGTGTGTATCAAAAAACAAGGATGTAACTATTTGGATATCGATGGAATATGTTATAACATTATATTAGTTGGATCCAAAATTATTCATGTTTAGTCTCATGTGTTTTTAGTATGTATTGTCCCATATGTTTGGGAATATAATGAGGTGATTTTACATGTATGTATTTTTATTAAAGAATTTTATTTCTGGGAATTTTTCTCACATGTTTTTTATATGAATTTTTTCACATTGGTTTGCATGATTCGTTATTTTATTGATATGTTTTTAATTTATTACCTCTATATGCATAGATATGGTTTTGTATTTTATAAATTATACATGTATTATGTATAGATTTGATAATATGAAATGGTTTTATAAAATCCAAAGGGAAGGTTTTTTAAAAATGAATTAGATTTATGAAATATCTTCATAAAGCTATTTTTTCTTTTAAAATATAGAACTACTATATTATTGATATTAGACCTTGTAAAAAATCAATGGTGCTATCTAACTGGACTTTTTGGTCACAATATAATTCAACACATGGGTGATTTTTGATGTTGTATTACATGATACATGTAATAGGAAAGGTATCTGTTATCATGATGGCTTCTCCATTGTTATTTTCTTTTTGTATTGTGGTGGTTTCGAGGTGAATGGTGGTCACATTGAGGATTTTGGTCATTCATTATTCATTATTTTTGGGTTTTCGGATCGGATAAGATTTTATATACCTCATTGAATATTTTTCATTTGAATAGTAATCTAGTTGTATGTAGTGATTCATTATATATAAGTCTTGTTTTTTCTTTATTCACCTGACCATGGGATGATCTACATCAGAGTATAGTTTGGAAAACCAGTTTGGTCTATTAATTTTTTTTATTAATGGTGAGGCTTAGCTTGATTTATGTTGACACTTCATGTGTTTGGTTCTATTTCAAGGGTAAATAAGAGTATGGATCTTCATAATTCTAATTGAATGTTAAAAAAAATGATATTATCCAACTCACTTTCACGAATGAACCTGAGTTAACATATATGGCTAATGAATTTTACTAGGTTTGATACATGGGGGTTGGGAACAATCAAAGGAACTCTATGAAAAGTTTATTTAAAATTACATATTCCTTTTGGAAATTTCTCATGTTGATAATAATTTTTAATTTATTTAAATAATCATTATTTTAAAGAATTGATTATAATTCTAGATGTGGTCCAATTTCTTTGGTTTCTATCATAATATAATTTTTTATTGACTTGTGTTTACTAGAAATTTCTTATGAGAATAGATCATAAATAATTGATGGTGGATGTTGTGAGATAGAATCTACAAGTGAATATACTAGTTGAACACTATATTGTTGAATTAGTTATATGTATCACTCAGACTCTGACAATGTATGTATTAAGAACCTAAGTAATGTTGTGGATATTGGCTATAAAATTATTAAAACCATCCAGTGATCATTTTCTGTGAAAAGGACTACATGAGTGTGAGGAGTTTCTTGAGTGTATTGTGAGTATTATAAACATCATGAAGACTCTTGATGTCTCAATGGTGGGTTTTTACATATATGTTCACAAAGGACTAAGAAAGATGTTGTTGGAATATATTGTAAATTTTTTTTGCATGGGGAATGTACATAATATATTTTATAAAATGACATTGATGAACAATTTTACCTAGAGAAATAATTTGTGGAGAAGTCCTAGGAGATTCTACCCATGGTTCAGGGGGAGCATTCAATTTTAGATTATTCTAAACATTTTTTTTGAGATAGTGAATCTGGTACATGGTCTTATCACTAATGAGTACCTAATATATTAGAGGTATGTTTTAGGAAAGATATAATATATTATATCAATAAATATTCTCACATTCCATCATACATATTTAGAGGTATATGAAAAATCATCATTGGATGAGGTATAATTTTCTAGGAGAAACACTTTTGGATAATCATTAGTGGGTGATGTTTGTTTGATAGATTGTATCTTTTATAAAGTAATGGAAATGTAATGGTGGTTTGTCCTCTTTAGGACCAGTTTCTAGAGCGTCTCCAGGACTACCATAGATTTTAATCTATTAGTGTGGGAAGAAAACTCATAATTTACCTACCTAAATATTGGATCCACGAAATTATCATCATCGAGGATTAACACGACATATAAATAATTTGTGTCAAAATATATCCCAAGGATGTATGGTTTGATCCACACACACCAAGGGTTCATAGGTTCATACTGATACTTCCATGTATTGTGGGCTAAACCCCTAGGCCAAGGGGAGTGTTCATGTTTCTATGACCACACATATTTATTAATCTATGTATATTATATAGGAATGTAAATCAGGGCTAACTACTATTATTGGTATTGTAATTATATCCTATTCAATATTGGTGGGTTTAATTAAACTTTTTATACTCATTATTTAATAACATCAAGGATAGTTTAATTATTTTACATAACTTTGGAACTTATTCTTTATTTATGGGACATTTCCCTAATTTTGGTTAAGTGGTTCAAATGAGGTTTCATGTTTCCTACATGTCTGGTTACGATAGACGACATTTAGTTTGAATGTATCTTCACAGTTATTAATAGTGACATATTTTAATTTTAAAATTATCAAATATATGATTATTGGTGTTAAGGCGCAGATAGACTATTATCGTCGATCTGTATAGTTCCCATCTATAGATGGTGTCAGTCATTTTTTTCCGGGAGAGTGGGAATATATATTTATAAGGTCATGGCATGATTCTCCTTATGCTATGGTAATATAATGTTAGTTTTAAAAGAATATTCTTGATGTAGTTATCCCTTATTTGGGAGGTTGACTCATTGTATTAGTGTGTGTACCCAGAGGCAATTATTGATGTTTTTTACCACCCTATAGAAAGGTGAGATTACTATTAACACACTTCCTAGTATTTTTTCCATTTCTATGTTTTTATATTGAATTGAACTTCCGAAGTTGGTTCAATATATGTTCAATCTTGTGGGTATCGAGGAAAAAGTGTATTTTTCATCCTAGTTTGTCACTATGTGGTCAATCTGTCTTCTATGAAAAACAAATATTGGAGTCTCAAACATTTTATTGGATATCAAAAGTTTAATATGTTGACCATTATGAATAATTATTCATTACACAGGATTGATTATATTTTTTATCATCTTAGAGGGGAATGATGGTTTTAACATATTGACAAGTTTTAGGGTGACAATAGTTGTGTATCTAAGAAGATGAAATTCCTAATTTATATTTCAGTATATGGTATGGGAATTTTTAATTTCAAGTTATACTATATGGTATATGAAATTCTATTTTTGTTTTTATGGATTTCATGCATCATGAATTTGATCCGTTCATATAATCTTTTGTCATTCTACTCAATAATGATGTTTTAGTGTACTGTCGGATATAGGAGGAGTACATGGAAAATTATAATATCATTATTCAAACCCTGAAGTTTCACTTTCGATATATTAATGTCTCTAAATTTGAATATTGGATCCATTAAGAAAACATTATTTTACATGTGATTTCTAAGTGGGGTGTGTCGGTGGATCCAGAATAAGTAAATGTGGTTATATATTTTTAGAATCCTATAAATGTGTTTGACATAGGTGCTTCTTGGGTTTGGATGGTTACTATAGACATTTTTTATAGAGATTTCCAATATCACATATTTTTTGAATAAATTAACTCATAATGTTGAAATCCATCAATGAAATGATTAATATTAGAGATATTTCAATGTATTTAAATAATAGGTTGGATTTAGAACAAGTTTTGATTCTTCCAGAACCTATATCAGATTATTATGTTTTCTGTGATTCATCTATAATGGGTTTGGGATCTGTCCAAACATAAGGGGATATATTTGTATCTTTTAGGTAGTACCTGTTATTCCTTAATGATTATAACATCCCTACCCTTGATCCTGATTTGGATCTGTCTTTTCATGAACTTAACATGTGGTGATAATACCTGATTCGTGATAAGTTTACAATGTATTCTGACCAAAAGATCCCAAAATATGTTTTTAACCCTATGGATTTTGAATTATAATATATAAATTGGTTAGAGTGTCTTTAGAATTTGGATATTTATATTGTGTACAGTCATGGTGAATTAAATGCAGTATCTGATGCATTGAGAAGAAAATTACCTATAGAATACAAGAAGGTGTTACTCAAGTAGTGGTCTCTAATGAGTATGTCAACTAAGATGATAATGGGAGTGGATGTGGTTGGATGAAAAGTTGTTTCTTCTTCTATGTATTATGAGTCATATTTGGATGGATCAGTTGTATTTGGATGAGTGATTTTATCTACAGTAGTTGAAAACCCCTGAGTTCTAATGGTTTAGTAAAATTATTTCAGTGACAGATACATTATATGAGTGGTCCTGGTCCCCCAGTGGCACATTATGCCACCTTGGTAGGTTAGTTTTTCTACATTCCCTGTTGTAGGAGAAATTTGGTAGTAGACATTTGTCTTGTTAGTCTGTGTACCAAAGGGATAATACGATGTATCATGAATTTATGCATCGATATTTTTGGTCACAAATGAGGTGGATGGTTACAGATTTTTATCATAGTTTCTCTCCTTTAAAATAATTAGGGTGGAACACTATAACCCCATTGGGTTGTTACAACCCCTACTCATTCTATTATATAATTGGAATGATACATACATGGATATCACCATTGGTGTTACTTGGACACATAGTGGAAAGGATTCATTTTTTGTGATCATTTATTGACTCATAAAATCATAACATTTTCTCTCAATCAAGGAGATGATGAAGGTGTAATAGGATAGAGACGTTTATATCCTAGATATTTTGATAAATCCTGGGGTTACCTATGTTTTGATATCTGAAATGTACCCACAATTTAAATTCTTATTCTAGAAAATAATTTCATGAGGTGATGGGTTCCCTTTATATATTGGGAACAAAGTCTTATCTGTAGACCAATTGTTTGATGGACTGGGATATCCATGTTCTTCGGGATAGGATTCGGCCTTGTGAGATTTATTTTGGTGGATTCTGGGAAATTAAATTGAATATGTTATGTTTTTCCTACTAAAATATATAATATTTTATTATGATTGTACCCATTAATGATTTTTATGGGAGTCCGTATATATATATACCTTTTATTGGGATGAGTTGAGAGATCAGTCCTTGGATTGGCTGAGTCATGTTTAGTAGATCACAGAGATGGTGCAATTTATTCAGAGGAGATTGATCCCAATTTTTTTTCTAAAATCATATGAAGACCATCACTATTTTCCCATATATTTTGAGGATTTTTATTGAGTTTTTCTTATAGTTTCACCTCAAATGGGACATCATCATTTTGGTAATCACGGTAAGTTGTAACTGACATTTTCTATGCCATTTTAGATCATTAGATAACTGGGAAAGGTGGCCTATTGAATGGAATTTCTATCTGGGTTTACATATATCCACAACATATATGATGTTTCTCAATTGATAAGTAATATATTATATCCTTATAATTTGATTGGATTAGAGGCTATTTATTTGGGATATAAACAGCATTGGTTCACCAACCAGGTCATATTATAGAACACTGAGAGATGGTACTATGCGGTAAAACGATTCCCCCAGTCTAGTTACTATAGTAGTCAGGATGATAAAACCATGAGATGTTATAGAGGGAGTCATTAATGATGAAGCATTAGCATTCATTTTTTTGAGCCCAAGAATATAATGTATTTTCAGGGATAGAAATCATTTATGGTGTGTATATTGTGACACCATGTTGTTCTTCTTAGGTACTCCCATGACTGTGAATTGAATATCGTTCATGTTATGGTGTTCTTGTGGGATTATCATTGTAGAAGAAACAGTTCTGGGTAAAATGACATAATTTTTTTTGAATTATGTTTATTTTAATTAATGGGATCTATATATAAATGCTATAATATCATAGAGGGGTTCTGACCATGTTCAGAGAATGTGTCAGGTTCCCTGGTTATTTTACTCTTAAACATGATGTTCCAATATCCTATTATGGATTTACAAACCACGTAATGGTGTTCCATGTAGTGTGTTTATAACCTAAATGATTTTTTTAACTGTTATAGGGAATGAAATATTTACATGTTGTCTAACAGTTTTACAACCTAGGATTGTTAAAAATCTGTTTTTTAATGAAAAGGTAACACATATCCAAATGTTTTTAGCCTTTGCGGGATACAAGACATATAATGGTATTACACATAAGGAAATTTAGATAAGTATTTTTTTAGGGTGATGTATGGGTGATTTTAATTTCATTCAACCATGAATCCACACCCTATCTACCCAAATAAAATAGAAGTTGATTTAGGTGGTTCTCTCGCATCAAGATCAGTTCATTTTGAAAACAATCATTATGGTTTTGGTGGTGTGACACTCCATGTAAAAGTTATTTCTATGTTTTCATTGGTTTTTTGTGTGTATGTTCCCTTGGATATGTTTATGATTCAAATTCATTATCATATATATATATATATATATATTCTATTGATACTTTTTAGATTCTTATCACTCCATATTATTCAACGTCCGATCTTATAGTTTCCAATCAGCATTTCCATGTTATGATTCGGTTATACAATCAGCAGGTTGGTGTTTCTATACAATAGAATAAATCAGTCAATTTCTTATCATTGATTTATATTTATTTTGGGTTGATCATTAATTTTATGTGATATGTGTTTTCTTAATTTTTCATGGAAAAGAAAATGTTTTCTTTGTGGTTTTTCATTGAAAATATATATTTTTATTTGGAAATGGGTTTAAAAATAGTGAAGCAGATGAACATGGATTTGAAAATGTTTTTCAAAATTGTTAGAATTCTTTTTAAATTTATATTGAAATTTAGAAATTGGGGATCCATGGATATATTGAAAAGTTGACAAGGGTAGATGTAGTTTTGGTGGCATCATTTGGAGGTAACCATTGGGATATCAATGGATAGTGGAAAGACTCAATATTGGTTGGATCTAATGCAATTCATGATTACAAACTTCTATTTATATTATATATTTTCATATAGTATTGGTCCTAATATGATATTATTTTCCAATTTGGTTGTTTATCACATGATTTTTTATCATGGATTATTTCACAATGGTTCTTACAAGAGTTTGTATCACATAACATACAAAGATATGTTATTTCATGTATTTTTCATTACTTTAATACCACTTGCTGCATTGATCTGATTTACTTTTTTTATTACTTATAATTTTATTATTTTTGGTTTTTATAAAATCAAATCAGTTTGTTAATACCAAAGGGAAGATTATTTACAAGTCAATTAGATTAAATAAAATTATTTGTAAAACTGTTTTTCTTTAAAATAAGGAATTTTCGTATTCTTAATATTAGACATTGAATGGATTATATGTTACAATCATGCTAGGCTTAATGATCAAACCCTACATTTTTTTGGGTGGATATAAATAATCTAATGAATGACATATGTAATATAAATTGAATCGTGTAACGTGTCAGATTCTGCATTGGTCATTACCATCATAACAGGGTAGTTTGGAGGCAAGTGATGGTCACATGGAGACTAATTTGTAATAATTAATTCATAATTTTATATTTATATTGTTTTTAATGGATTCAATGGCCTTAGTTATATCTTTTTAATCAAAATAGTTATCTTAAATCTTATTTTGTAAAATACAAGAAATGTTCTATTTTCTTGTTTGACATCAAAATGTGATGCCACGATCGGGAGAGTAGTTCGGACAACTTCCACTAGTCTATTACAATTTCATAACAATGAGATGGATCATACAAATGTTTGTTAACATTTCCTGATTTTTATTCTATGTCTTGGGTAGAATGGAGGTAGGTACATCAAAATTTGAATAGTATATGTAGAAAAGCGGGCTGGCTAGATCAAATCTATGAATGAACCCGATTACCATGGGAGGTTAGTGATATGAGCCATGTTTGATACTTGGGGTTTTGGGTAAGTACAATCAACTATATGGGATGTTTATTTTTGTTGACATATTCATTTTGGAAATTTCTATTTTTATAAGAATTATTAATTAGTTTAATTTATTCTTATTACAACCAATTGATTTGAAATCAATAAGCGGTCCTAATATTTCAGAATGTAATCATAAAGTTATTGTATATTTTATTATGTTTATAAAACAATTTCAATGATATGAGATCATCAAAATCTGTGAGATGAATCATTATGAAATGTTCTACAGGAGAATTCCCTAATGGACGCTTCCTTCATTAAATAGGTAATAAACTACATTCAAAATCCATGCCATGTGGTTGTTGGGTACGTAGGCCATGTTGTTGATCTTTAATTATAATTTATTTTTAATAATCCATACATATTCCATGGTGAAAAAAACTATATGAATCTGATGTATGGATTCAGTGGATTGAGAGGATCTTCATTTTCATGAATTCATTTGAATACATGAAGGTAGGGTTTTCCACAGATATGCATAAGGGGCCAGGAAGGAGATGGTTAGACACTATTTTTAAAGATATTTATCATGATGATCTTTCCTAATAATATTTCACGAAAATATTTTAGTTGCAGATTTACTATAAGGAATTACGTGTGGAAATGACCCATGAATTTATGATTGAGTAAGGGGAGAATACTATTCTAATGTATTCTTCCCGTTTTGTTGTGATTGTAAATCTAGAACCATATATTGTTACTAATGAGTACCTAATGTCATGGATGTTTATGTGTGGACTGGGTAGTCATATCCCGATGATATTAATTCTCATGTTACATCTTAATTTTTCTCTGGTGGTTGATAAAGAATCTTTGGATGATCTAGACATAACTAGGAGGATAGTTTTTTTGGAGAATTAGTTGGTGAAGTTTTTATCCAAAGTGTGTCTGATGTCTTAATATATTTAAATTTTAGGGTGGTATGGTCTATTAAAAAAATTAGTGAATTTTTTCCATACATCATCAGATTATTTTCTATCATCGATGATGGTATAATCAAAATATACCTAACCGTATGTAGTATCCTCTGACTTTCAATTATCACAGATTATCATACCGTCTAGATATTTTTTTTGAAAAGATATCACATGGTAGTCAGGAAGTGTCCACGCACACCAAGGGTTTGGAGGTTTTTACCATTTCTTCAAACTGGGTTTAGTTTTATCCTTAGGCCAAGGGGGATTTCATGTTTCTCTAAATGCATATCTATATGTGACTGAGTATTTAAAAGATTAATTTGAAGTGGGGACAACTACTATTATATGTATGGTGTGTATATCATATTATATGATGCTATTTTTTAATAAATGATGAACTCATTATATTATGTATTTAAATTCATTTGACATTTTGTACATATATTAGAAACATAAACAATACTTTATGGCATTTTCCACGCATTTGAGAAAGAGATATGAAGACGGTTTCATGTTTCCCATGTGCTTGATGATGATATAGGAAATTGAGGTTGAATGGGACTTCTGGGTTCTTGATATCATCATAATTTAATGGGTAATCAACATGGATTGGATCACCAATGTAAAGGACTAGATAGACTATTATCACTGATGGGTATAGTTCTTATCTATCGATGATTTAGTCATGTTTTTCAGGGTGTGGGGGACCCTAGATTGTGAAGGGCATGTCTTTTTGTTCATTATTCTAAGGTAATATTGTGTATGTAGTTAGATCTGTTTCATAATGTATTTGAAACATATATGGGTGGTCTAATACCTGTAGTAGTGTGTCTATACCCTGAGGAATTTTCGGATTATTTTTATAGTTTATCACACCCGAAATAGTTGGTGGTTACTATTGACCTTCTCCCTTGTACAATACACATTTTTTTGTTGAATGATCGAATGGTACCTACTAACTTCGTAGAACTAAGGGATCAACTAGAGGACCTAGAGGTTAATGGATATATTCATCATATCATTTCACTATGGGATATTTCACTATTGATTTGTATGATGGGGGACAAGAGCATCATAATTATTATCCACTATGAAAATATTAATTAAGAAACTTTTAATAAAAAATATCATTTTACAATGATTGATAATCTGGTTGAAAAGTTCATAGGGGTTGATGGTTTTCAACGATTGAACATCGGTCAGGGTACAACCAATTGAGTGTTAGAGAAAAGAATATACATAAGAAAACATTTCATAGTTAGTGGTGTGACCCAATCTCCAATAAGTGTCCCACATCTGGGATGGGAATGGAATAAAAGACATAGTGATAACTGAGTCCCACCTCCAATAGGCCATGGGTAGGTGACTACAACTAAATGTATAGTAAACCCATGGATGGGAAACAATACCCTCTTAAAGGAACACATGTGGAAGATAGAGAATACATAGACAAAAACCAAATCCTACTAAGACTATCATAAATAACAAAAATCATGTACATAAATATAATTTCATGAAGGAACTACTAATAATGAAAGGGAAAATATATATACCAAAAGAAAGTAAAGACAACAACAACCTCAATGCCCAAACCACTCCAGAAACCCACATGCTAGTAGTAACCGGCCTCATCTCCATCCAGTTCCAACTAACCTGAATAATAGTTTATATATACAAAGAATGATTGTAATAGTATACTCCTTAAAACACTCCTCAGATCCTATCAATGATATGTAATGAAATCATGGTAAATGATAGTTAATAACATGTGAAAATAACACATAACATAAAATATTATACTATATTCCCAACCTCACCAAGGATACTCTCACCTTGTATCACATACAAGAGAATATAATATAATAAATAATATCAAACATACCATCTACTGCCTCCCAACTACTTTTCCACTATACAATAATGTTGCACGTCCTTAAAATTTCTTTCCAAAAAGGCTATCCCATTGACACATGGGCAAAGCTTCACAAAATTCACCTCGTGCAACACTCACCATGTACATATTAACAAAAGTAACAAGGTAGTTTCTAGGATCCACCAAAAATCACATAATATGTATTATTCATCGGATATTATACCGCTAGCCATCACCACTGATATGATGAGTAAGGATCCCCAATCCATCATAGCCTATAAAAATTATAATTATATTATTCTTTACTAATATTTATCCAATATACATGTGTGTGATATAAGTAGAACCCATTCTATACCTCTAAAAAATATATGGGGAGGACTAACAACCATGAATAATAGAACAATAAACTACTAGTAGAAGAGATCAGGTCCAAAGGGGGTCGTGATCCATCCATCATAGCATCAGGATGTTGGGGAAAACACCCCCAGGACTCAGAATCTATGGGGTGTCAATTCCCCTAATAGGAAATGTGGATTAGAATATAGAGACAAAAAATGTACAATATATAATATATTTCACATCTACACTATGTGCACAACCTAGTATCGATCTCAATTGCAGCTAACATGTCTCAGACTCCTGGGTGCCACTTCTAAGACTATATATCCCATAAGAACATGTCCATTTAAAGAGATACATAAATTACTTTATCCCTTTTTTTTAAAATTATGTTAATTTTTTATTGAACCATTATCATTTCTATATTACAATAATTATCATTTCAAAACTGATCCATTCCCTCTTGGAATAACCAAACCAATTCCATGGATTCTCAGAATCTAAACCTCTAAATTGAATCCCAGAAAGATCCAACCCCATGGGATACACATTTATTCCTTTATTAAGTACATTAACACGTTAAATATTCCATGGTATTCTAGAAACGCATACGATACTCCCCAAACACAATGGGATCAACTCGGTGAGTAGATGATGTTCATGTTGAGTCTTTTCCACCTATAACATGAGAGTAAACTCATATTACCATGAGTAGCTAAAAATAGAAAGGAATTGGAATACCCCTTGTTTTTTCACCTCGAAATAAAAGATAGTAACTAAATACATACATCTACCTCAATTACTGGGGAATGGAAATGAGAAACAAACAACATTCTCAATAGGAATCCACCTTTCGTAAAAATGGTCATGCCAAGATTGGACCCATTCATTCATCTTTAGTTTTCTCTCCATTAGTACATGCATAAACCATTGTATCTCACCACCCTAGGTGTCAATTGATGCCATAAGAACCATACCTCCCCCCATATATACAGAAACATTCCTCTAGGATCTGACATCCTAGGATCACATCACATCTGGGCCTCCCTACCCCCCTCAAACCACAATAGCCCTCCATGCTCAACCAAATACCAAGAAGTAGGAAATAAGAATTAAACATGGATATTTTCCCTTAATAATAGCATTCATACATCAGACACAATGATATTTTATAGCTCCAAATAATAAGTAAAATGTCCTTTACAAGTAAGTTGGAAACTCACGGCCCATAAAGAATTATGTTTTATCACCAAACCAGTTCTTATTCCATCTTGTATTAACTGATTCATTATCCACGGGGTCCGACTACATGAAACTGATTAAAGAATATATAAAAATTAATTAATCAATTAATTTAATATGCCTCTAATTATTTTATAAAGAGGAGTTACAAAGCTTCAGGTTCAACAACCAATCAATTAAACATTCATGTCAGCAACCACTTTATTATTATAAAATTGCAACAAAAACAACATGATTCATTAAATATTCCTCTTTAAACATTTATCCAAATTAATTATCAATTATTTTTGGTTTTACATTATTTACCAATTTATATAAAAAATTTCTAAACCAATAAAGGTATATATAACAAACTATTTTGGAAACAAAGAAGAAAACCAATATCATTTTATAAAGAAACAACATATTTATGAAATAGATACCATTTCATTAATCCATATAGAATAATAATAATTTTAATTTCTTTAGGAACCAAGGGGATAAAGTTGGATAACTCTATGAGTGAACATAATTAAATAGAAAAGAAATGGATCCCCTATTTCGAAAGGTCACTAATGTTCTTTGCATGAGAACATATCAATGAAACTGATCCTGATCACCACTCTCACAACAACTGCATCCACCTAAGGATGATACGACACTGCCGCACCAACCAAAAACCATGAAAAATACCATTATAATGGTTTGATAACTTCTTCCAAAGAATGTTGAGATTATATAGGGAGGAAAGATCTAAGACTAAAGAATTATTGAAGAACCTACCTCAGATCGAAGGTAGATCACTATGGATCAATGGCGGGAGTTATGAATCGATCATTATTGAAGGAATTTATAAACTGTTGATAAATGGGTCATCGGGTTTCCTCGAGTGGAGAGAGATCCCCTATAGCTGTAGGATTTAACAAAAATGAGTGGAAAGATATGATTTAAAACATATAGTATCTGGGAATTGCATGAAATCTAATCACCATTCACATATTGTAATTGCCTGAGGATAGTTTCCACTGAAAAATACATTTCCTTTAATTTTATTTTAATTTTTGAACCCCAAAAAATTACACAGTTTGAAACATTACTTCACATTGTGAAGTTATTATACATGGAATGAAACCCACTTTCCAAATGTGAAAGCTTCTTACCTCAAGCTCTCTGTATCCAAACACCTCCACACTTACACTGAGCCTCCTACAAGATTTATAAGCCTCACAAACATGCAAAGGTCCGATCCCCACAAATATGAGCCCTTATATAAGATAACTCTAAAAAACATTCCACTCTAGATAATAAAAAATAACCCCATAGAGGAAACATAAATGGGTCATCCGAACAACAACCACATGAGATATCTCTCAAGGCTCTTTTCACTACACTAGCACACCAACACACTAGATGAACATGCGATTAACCACAGAAAAACCCCAACTACCATAGAAACGATCTATTTGGAATGATATCTCCCAAAAAAGACCATGACATAAAAATAATTAGAGAATTTGATCACTCTACCAGGAAAGGTCTATAACCATAAAATGAATGACATTAAAAGAGAAGGGTTAAAAATCAAACAATCCAAGGTACTAATCCTATATCGGTGACTCACGTTCCTTGGTACTCTAATCTACACCACTGTATTGCCATAAGGGATGAACCAATGGGTTATCAAGACCATGTACAACCTTCAACAGGTGGTCCTGGATATCTACCTGACACTCCTCGAAGGACCCATCATCATCAACATTGATCTGTCCTCAATAGATGATGATAGTGTCATCATGAAGATAATTATAGAGCTATGACATGGTCCAAAACATTGTGTATCTGGTTCATCTTCCGGGAAAGCACTATTAGACACACCAAATCTTCAACATGTGCCAACAACATGAATGGGCCACCAAATCTGGAAGAAATATTATTCCCATGACCCAACCATTATTACTCGTGAAGGGGAGTAACTTTAGGAACAAATGACCCCCAATTTTGAAATTAAATGGTCTCCTCCTATAATGGGAATATGACTTCTAATGATCATTTTATGCCTTAATCCTCTCACGAATCACCAAAACCATCTCTATCGTATTATGTAACAGTTCCATACTTAGAATTGATGACTCTATAATGAAAATTCAGAATATTAGAAAATGGTAAGGTCATCCATAAAAGGCATCTGTTGGGACAATACTGATGGTGGAGTGAAAATTATTGTTATAAGAAAACTCCACCATGGGAAGGTGTATCATCCACACACCTCCCAAATACGAGATAAATGAGCGGAACATGTCATAAAGAGTAAGGATGGTCCTCTCTATTTTATTGTCAATATATATATGAAATTAATTGTTAAGGAACAGTTGTGAACCAATAGGAAGATGGAGACCTCTCCACACAGTGGACGTAAAATGAGGATGTCGATTAGAAATGATCATTATCAACAATCTGGGGAGTCTCACCACATCCTCTAGATAATTCAAGGACAGAACCTCCATTTATCTTGATTCCATGATTATTATAACATGGGATGATTTTTTAAAATGATCCAATACCACACATATATCAGCATAGCCTCCCTGATATCGGGGATAAAAAATAACAAATTCCATCTATATGTCCTCCCACATCCAATGAAAAATTTCTATTGGCTGGAGAAAACCATAAATAACATGTTTCTCTGCATTCACCTTCTAGAAGACAAAACATCGATACCCTCACTCGGTCACTACAAAATTCATACCAGGACACCGAAACTGAACTCTCTAGGATTTGTACGTCATTTTCATACCTGAACACACTACCCATGAAAAACAATATAACTCTTTGGGAATTATCTCACTCATCTATATATGATAATAAAATCCTTCATTGGAACCAAAATCAGTTTTTTTAATCTTCATACCAACCATCATGGGCCACTATATGAACAAAACAGTCTCTCTGAACCTTAGAATCAAGATCCCCCAAAAAGTATTCTTCCATCCTCTACAGCATATATGACTGCACTATCATCTGAAAAAAGAGTGCCTCTACCCTCACATCTATAATATCTTGAATCAATGATAAATGGTCATCCATAACTCTCTAATAATCCCAAGATTCACACACTGCATCACAACATGACATCCTGCTCAGTGCATCGGCTACAACATTCCCTTTTTTAGGTCTATAAGAAATATCAAAGTATTAATGCAATAATAACCCCATCCACGGATGTTGGTAAAATTTCAAGTCAAATTGGTAGAAAATATACCTCAAGATCTTATGATAGGTTTTGAAAAAACTCCATCTTTGCTAAGGTAATGTATCCATAAGATTAGGAGAAACAAATCTGCCGACTGCTCAGGATCATGAGTGGCATAGTTACGTCTATGGGGACGGAACTGACGACGCCCATAAAAGATGACTGATCTCCACTACATCAGAACATATCCCAAACCCAAACATAAAGCATCATAGAGATAATCAAAATGAACTACATCTGTTCATTGAAAAATGACTGGAGAACTATCCAACATCTCATTTAAATACTCTAAATCTATCTGACACTTATCAGTCTACAATAACACCTAGTCATTTATGGTCAATGTGGTTAGTGGAGTTGCAACCTAAGAAAAATTGGATACGAACCATAGATAATAGCCTGAAAGAAGAAGGAAAATTTTCACATATTCCACTCTCTTGGGGGATCCCCAAGAAAAAACCTCTTCCACCATCAATGGATCCACAACTACTCCCTACTAGTATACAACATGCCCGAATCAACATAATTTTCGAGTCCAAAACACAACAATTGATAACAACCCAAATACATACGGCCCATGAATAACTCCCAAAATATAATGTCAATGCTTGGAATTATCCTCCTAGGTTGTAGATTACAGAAGTATTTAATTGAAAAAACCACCAAAAATTAATCCAGGAACTCATTGAATGTGATGATCATTAACCCCATGAACATAGTTGAAGCATTCATTATAAAGAACAAAATCACAACGCACATGAAATTATCTTGCCAACAAAGAAAATCTATCTTCTGGATATATTCATCATTTACATGCATTTTATGATATCCTATCCACAATTCAATCATTGATAACCATCATGAACAATTCAGTTGATTGAATAATTCATCAATCTGAGTAAGATGATGGTGGTTTTTCACTATCACATAGTTCGAGAAATGATATTCACTACAAAATCACAACCTCCCATCATCCTTATTTATGAAAAATATTGGTTCACACAATGATGAAACAGTTGACTAAACTAAACATCACTACTACAGACCATTGACTTTTATACACAGCTCTCGCAACCTAGAAGGAAATATCTTATACAGAGAAATCGAGATAAGATACATTCCTGGTTGTAGCTCGATCATGAAATAGATATCTTGTCAAGGGGGTAATTCTAAAACCTTTCTTGTAAAGATATCATGCTTCTCCTCCATAATCTGAAGAAACATTTACTGGTAAAAATCCAATGAAGCCATCATCAGCTCAAAAATCAAGGATGATAATGACGGAAGATGCCTCTGAACTATCTGAGGGTCTCTCTCACTAACAAACATTATTGTCCCTCCATCAGCATCGAAGAACCCAACCTATGTCATGAAGAAAAACCTTATATCCAATAACTAATACAAAAAAGACACGTTGAGGACGATTTCATATGGTTGTATATTAAAACAAAGAAAATATCCCAATGACCAGTGCTTCCCCAAGACTTGTTCACAGTTTCTTATTAATTCAAACATGTTAGCTCGACCTGCAAATGGGATAGTCAACACAAAGGTATAATAATGTATGTATACCTAAATTCCCAATTAATTCTAAAGGGTTGGTGATATGAAGGAGTGTGTAGCTCCTGAATAACAAAAGTCATGATTCTAAGTAGAAAACATGAAATGGTTTCCTCATATGATGTCTAGATCACCTGATGCTAGATACAAAAAAGAATAAAGATTAAGAAAACCTTCTCTATGGTCGCTCATACACTGATTATGAAAATATATATGGATGAACTCTACTCGCTATGGATGATGAGAATCATGTGGGTGTCCTATTCTTACCCCATGATCTCTCCAGTGATCCCCAACCAGAGTAACCAACTACTGAAACCTCTACTGGAACACGTAAATAGAGGTTCCTAAATCGTAACAACTTGATCACACTGACTAGTCTTAATGGTCATTAACTCTCACTCATTATGTACTCACCCCCAAAATAAACACATTTGTGTGGTACCATGGAATAGCTCTGAGAGCTGCAGCCCCAAAGAACTGATATATTGAGGGTTGAGACATAACCCCATATGATCATAAGCTATTCTGCCCTGACAAATGGGAACCCTTGACCATAGCTCCAATTCATGATGAATCCTAAAGACTCCACTATCATGTCGTTATGGTTTTGTCTAACATCATCTCAATGACCACATATCTTTCTTGCACCATGAGATACATCTTCAGAAAAAACTATTTGAATTGAAGGTGGACCTATGGATTAAAAGACTCCAAGAAATGCCTCGCCATGGTCCCGTCATCTAGAAATTGTGCCATAACATAACATAAAAAGGTTCCTAAAATAAATTAAAAATTCTCTCACAAATTAAATCACATTCTTAATGGACTGAAGCTCATGGCGGCTAGCCTCCTTCAAAGTCCATAAAAGTTATTTAGCTCTGAATTGGGTAAGACCTCCTCCCACAAGATTGTCGACTCCTCGCGATCCTTGAGGAACCAGAACTGCCATTGCCTCACTACCTCACACCACATCATCAAAGACAATGAAACCAAGATCCACTACTAAGCATGGGTCAAACAAAAAGATATGTCAACATCTTCTAAACTGTATTCTGTGACTGCATTTAAAAGAGATCCCTCTTACCTCTATATATGTTGGCATTTAATTTCTCGAAGCGTTCTCCTCTATGGGTATTTGTCATCATCCTCTACTCTATAGTGATCTTCTCATTCACCCTGATGAACATCCTCTATGAAATCCTGATGAGGGTGTCGAATTGAACGCATTCTTGAATAATATAAAAACAATTATATCTCTGAAACCAAGAATATAGAAGTCATTAATATTAGATAATTTTTTGTTTTATTAATTTTAGGTTCACCTATAACAAGGTCAACCCATTAAAAGACAAGTGAAAAGAAAATTTATTTATGAACCTTTCATAGGTCATTACCCTACATCCAATACCACTCCCTTTAGGGGCCACTGTAATATTAAAGGTCTATGTATCAAATATGAGGGGCCCTAAATACCCATGTATCAGCCAGTCACCAATGTTTATAGTTCTTTATAATCATAGCTAACTTCATTTAACCACCAACCCCTGAAACCTCACTTGTCCATAAATAAACATAATATTATCCATCAACATGGAATTTGATATCACTCGGCCATTACCCCCTCCCAAGAAAGTTTACTCTTCTAGGCCAACAAATGTTAGAAGAGAGATAGTTACCCCTGAGTCCCATCTCAATTATGCCCCATGTTGGTGACTTGCATAGAGGAAATCTAAAACACATAGATCAGAGGTATTACCCTCTATGTGAAAAATTATTAGAAGTGGGAGATATGACAAAAAATGACCAAATACTAATTAGTCAATACTATAGAAGAAAACTCCGGTACTCAAATTCTATGTCATGAAATAACTACATCAACTGGAATAGAAATATTAAGTACCAAAAAAATTTAATGAAGGTTGTGACCTAAAATCCCAAATAAATCCTACAACACAAAAAAAGGTTGTAACCAACCTAATATACAACCAGATCCAACTAACCTCAAAATATAATATATATATATATATATATATATTTAGGGTGAGTATAAAATTATACATAGTAGGATCATCCCTAGATCCTCTCATGAATATTAAATGACAACATGGTGACCCCAATGAAAAAAATTGTATTTAACTCATCACCCGAAAAGGTATATTATATTACGAGCCTCAACAGGTATACTATCACCAAGTATCACAAACAAGAGAGTAGAATATAATATTGAATATAAAGAGTACACGATGACCACTTCCATATGGTTTATCCACTCTACCCCAACATCGCACATCCAACAAATATCTCTCTAAAAAAGCTATCCCAAAGACACAAGGACGAAGCCCCGAAACATGTACCTCATGCAAAATACACCATATTTACGTAACCAAAAATAACCAGGTGGTTTTTGGGAGCCACCAAATCTCACATTACATGTACCATAATTCAGGTATTATACCTCAATCCATCACATCCCATATTTCAATTATCATCATGCCATCGTTGCCTATACATGTTATATCTATAGCTGACTTAGGATACTATATTATAAATATATGTGTGTGAAATAACCAGAAGCCATTACATCCCATTACAGAAAAATATTACAAAAACTAAGCATCTTGAATACAAGAGCAGGTAACTACCAATAAAAGATATCGGGGCCAAATAGGGTAGTCCACTATCCATGCTTCCACCAGGATTTTGGGGAAACACACTGTAGGGCTCTGAATTCCCAAGGTGTTAGTTTCCCTATCTTAAAGGGTGGAGTAGAGTGTAGAAACATAGAAAGTAAATGATATAACAATTTTCACAACCACAATATTAGCATAACCTAGCCTCATAATATATACCAGCTAACATCTCTTAGACTCCCAACTTCCTTTGATAAGACAAGATATCCTATATTCACACAACCATTTAAAGAGATACATTAAATTACTTTATGAATTTTACAATTTGACATTTTGTGGATTAATTATTTAACCATTAATCAAACATTATAATTTCTGCATTACATTCCTTATCAGTTATACAAATATATATACTCCCCATGAATAACAAAACCGAGTCCATAACTACATATAATTTCAACCACAATATTGAGTCTTAGCCCGCTCCAACCCCATGAGTTATAAATTTTTTAATTTATTAAAGACATTAAAAATATTCATATACCTAGGTTTACTAAACAATAATTCTAAATTATCCAAACATAAGAGGATAAACATGTTGATTATATAAACTACTTGTCGAGTCTTTTCATCCTATTGAAGGGGAGTAAACTCGTGGAATGATGAGATGCTAAACATGGAACACACATGGGAAAACACGTGTATCTATACATACCATGGAATGAGACTAACTAAAAACATATATGTAACTCAATATGTAGGTAATGGAATGTATTTAAATAAAATATAGATTAAACAGGCATCCAAATTTCATAACAACAGGAAAGCCCAGCTTCAACGCATTTTTTCATCTCTATTTTCCTCCCTAACAACACATTCATAAACTGATGCGTCATTCTACCACAGGAGTCAAATACTACAAAAAAAACCTATCCTACCCACCACATATTCCAAAAAAGACCTCATGTCATAGCCATCCAATTCTCATGTCACATATGGGCATCACTACCACCCTCTAACCATTATTGTACTCCAGGATCAACCATATCACAAGAAATTGGAAACAAACATAGAAACTGGGCTCTTGGACACAATGTAAGGAATTAAACCATCATAAACAATGATCTCTCATGGATATATAAAATATGTCATGTTTCAGATTCAACCAAATGGAAAACTCAATCCCTATACATGAATTATCTTTTATCACACAAATGGTTCTTATTCTATCCAGAATTAATCGATTCATTGTCCACAGGTTCTGACTAAGGGAAATCTAACAGAACAATATATCACTAGATAAAACAAAATAATTAGAAAATAAATTAATCATTATGATAATTATTTTATTAATATGTGTCATCATGATTTAGGTTCACCAAAAAATAAATTAAACAAGATTCCTGAATAAATTTTATCTTTATTAAATTGAAGCAATAACAAATGGATTCATTAAACATAATGATTTAAAATTTTAGAAAATTAATTATCAATTAATTTGGGAATTGAGTTTTTATTTTAAATTTCAATTAAGAAAAATATGATAAACCATTAATGTCATAAATATCAAAATATTTTGAAATTATATATGCAATATATTGTAACGGTATAAAGAAACAAAATTAGTATGTGATCGATACCAATTCAATAATCTGGTTGAAATAAATATTATGTAAATATAATTATAATCTAAGGGGATAAATTATTCTAAATCTTTGATTTCAGGTAATTAAATATGGAATAAATTAATCCACTACCTAAAACGTTCAATGAATTTATTCACAGTAAAATAGATCCATGAAACGAATTATGATCATGTCTCTCACAAAAACAACATCTACTTGAGGATTTCATGGCACAACCGCAATAACCAATAACCAATAAAATCCATATATAGAAAATTTTATATCATCTTCCATAGCATGTAATGAGAAAACATTAGGAAAATTATAGTTGAACTACAAAAATGATGGTAAAAACCACTTCCAATCGAAGACAGATCACAACCGATCAAAGTAAGGTGCTAAGAATACATCATGGTCGAAGGAATTAACAAAACATCTAAGAAGGGGTATCTGGTTATCCTAGAGTTGAGAGAGATAACCTACATCCTTCATGATTAAAATACATTAGAAATTGTAAATGTTTTAAAAAATAAAACATATGGCCATTACATGACGTGTAATCCCCTTTCAGGTTGTGTAATGTCGTGATGTCAGTTTTCACTAGTAAAATTGTAACCTTTCTCTTTTTTTTTATATTTTTGACCCCAAATAAAATTAAACCAAATGAAACCGGCTTTGATGTTGGGAAACTATTCTACAAGGAATGAAACTCAATTTAATTCTAGGAAAACTTTATACATTAATCTCTCCCCACCTGAGCACCTATAGACTTCCTCCAAGTCTCCTTCGATCTCCACAAGAATCAGAATTATTCAAACAGTCGATCCTCAAAAATATAGGCCCTAACATTCAGCATAAGAATATTGTTTTTTGGTAATTCTATTCAGTATGATGTACTCTCATTTGGTGTTTATGGTATTGATGAACCATAATTTTCATCATTTCATAAACACTTTTATTTTTCTCTTAATTGATGATATTTTTGTGTACTTTATGTCAAAGGAGGAGAACATGGACAATTTAGATATCATTAAGAAGGCATTAAATTAAAATAATATTTAAGTAAATATCTCAAAAAGTGATTTTTGGACCAATGATGTGAAAGAGAATGTGATATTTGAGATGGTCATATAGGTGTTTCCTAAAAAGATATAGGTTATTATGTTTTGGTTGTACCCCACATTGTGACTGAAATCCATATAATCATTGGTTTTTTATAGTTACTATCAAATATTAGTCATTAATTATCCATTATTGGTAGATCTATTATAGATTTAACATTTATGAGTGTTATTTTATAATGGGAAGACAAGTATATAAGATTTATTTATGAGTAGAAGTTGAGGTAAAATTCATTATTAGTTTTGATTCATCCAAAATTGAGTTTGGGTTATGATTTTTTATGTGATGATTCTAGTATGGGTTAGGTATTTCAATTGTTTTAGGGGATTATGTGGTGGACTCTAACTCAAACTAGTTACTCCCTTGTTAGATGAACTACCATACCCATGATCTTAAGTTGTAAGCTGTTATGCATGAACTCAAAATGAGGCAACACAACATATTTGGGGTGAAGTTAATAATGTATTCCAATCATATGATCTTAAAATAAATTTTTATGTGGATGTATAATAACATGATTTAGATATTATTGGTATAGTTTCTTCATAATTCTATCATTGGTTTTTCATAAACTCCCTGTAAAAGAAATATTTTTACTGATGCCATGGGAAGGTAATTTCATACACAGCCTATGAAGGAATCTATTGAGGAGTTGTATCTAATGATTTTGTTTGATTTTATTGGATTGTGAGTTGAAAAGGATAGTATAATATTGATATTGGGTTCGATAAATTTCAAATCTTATTTAGAGGAGTGATTTCAACTCAATAAGGAGACATAAATTGACTTCCAACACAGTAGTGGAAAACTTTTTCCTTGTGATACATTATGTATGTTATCTCTATATCCCAATGGTTCATAATTATATTTTGGAAGGTTGGTTTTTACATTTTCCCATAGACAAGTGTTGATAAATACTGTATACTAGACTTGTTGGTTTGTTCAGCTTAGTTATTAAAATATTTATTAGGAATTGTGATATTAGTATTAGTGTTATGTGATTAGGCAGTCAATTGCAGCTTCTATATCATGGTGTCTTGATCTTATGATAATTAAGATGAAACAACAAATATTGGATGATTTTTTGCTTCCCATACCCATTACGGTATTGAATTAGAATGTGATTTCCATGTATTTCATCATTGTTTTTGGTGGAATCCTAATGTAAAGTAAGCGATTTGGTTGATCATTGATCGACTCATGAAATAAGAAGTGTTCCTCCCTACCAAGGTGATAAGTACGAAGAAATAGTTTGGGGACATGTGTGATCATTATATTTTTAGATTTTATGGGGTCCCCCATTATGTTATATCCAAAAGAGACATCACAGTCATGTCCATGTTTTAGAAACTATTGGAGGAAGTGTTGGGTATCTAGACTAGACAGATCATGGAATATAATCCATAAATGTATAGACAGATAAAGAGGACTATACAAGTTATTGAGGAAATACTCTGATATTTTGATCAATGTTTTGGGCGATCTTAGGAAAATAATTTTCTTATAGTCCATTATTCCTATAAAAAATAGTTATCCATCCACTATTATGATGAAATCCAAAGATAATTTTGATTGGTGGCCATGTAGATCTTCGTTGACCTGGGAATAGTTGTGACTGTGGTCCTTGGTTTGGATGAGTCTTGTTCTAGATGTGACATAGATGGTGTATTTTATTTAGATTAGAATGATCCCAAAATAATGTTTTTAGAAATATTATTTAAACTGTCGTCATTTATCACAAGAGTATGAGATTGGTGGTTGAGTTTTTCATAGAGATTCCCCTCCATTGGGACATCTTCGATTAGGTAATAAGGACAAGTTGGAAATGTTGTATGTGGTTTAGTTTGATATCATTAGACAACAGGTAAAAGGGAACTACCAGGTGTATATTCTTTCTTGTTTGACATATATCCATTGTGTTTTTCAGTTTTCCCATTTTACGGAGTATATAGATGTTTTCCCATATTATGAATGGAATGATCATGATTTTGAGATAGAACCCACATTCTTTAGGAATCCAGGTTAGAATATGGATAACCCAAAAAAGGTATTTCATAGTGAAATGATTCTCCCAATTTATGTATAATAATAGTGTAGGCAGGATAACCATTAGATGTTAGACATGGAGGTTTTTGTGAGGCATATGTGGCCATTTTTTTGTGATTCTATGAATCTAATGATTTTAGGGGAAGAAATTTTTTATGATGGAGGTATTTTAACATCTTATTATTCTTTTCAGGAACATTTTCGTTTGTTATTCGTTGATTATCCTTGATTGTGTGATTTTACAACATTATCATGGTAGTGATCCATTACTAGAAAAAATGACCTAATGTTTAGTGATGTATTTTTATTATAATTAACAGAGTCTGGGTATAAATGTGTTGATTTCTTATATGGGTTCTCCGCAAGTTAGAAAAACTTCCTATATATCATTTTCTCTTTCGAGTTAAACATACAGTTCTAAAATTCAACTATGGATTTATAGACCATGTAATGGGGATACATGAAATTTATTCATCACATGAATGATGGAATAAACTCATAAATGGATAAAAAATATTTACAACCCATTTATAGTGGTTCATGATGTGAAATTGTAAAAATCATGGTTTTTAATAAAAATAAAACATGTTTTACATCATCTTTATCCTTCTTGGATTATATAACCTTTAATTGGATTACACGCTATGTAATTCATGTGATTTTAGGTTTTTATGTGTTTAAAGAGTGTTTTTATATTTTTCATCTATTAAACCTCCCTAACATTACCTAGATATCACCCTAGGAAATTATGGGTTGTTCTCTCCTCTTCATATCAATTCATTTGTTGAACGGTCATGAGGGTTGTTTCAATGCTCCTCTCAAGTTATGTATTCATTCTTGTTACTCATTATCATTCGTGAAGGCTGTTGTTTTGGCTACGGATATGTCTAATATTTCATAATTGGATAGTGTTTTATATTGATCCCTTTAGGATTCTTGATTAACCTTATTTTTTTATGTCTGGTCTCTTGGTTTAAAATCACTAATGTCAAATGAAGAATGGTTTATAACTTTTTTAATTAGTTGTGTCTAGAAAATGGGTTAATTCAATGAATTTCGTATAATTATTATATATTTCCAATGGTTGTTCATTTATTTTAAGTGATATGTAGTAACGACCCATAATTGTTGTACATGGATATTACATTAGTTTTTCGGAATACTTAATACATAACAAAAATAGACACACAAGGACAGTAATAGTTTAGTGTCTTTGGAAACTTGGAACGTAATCTTCTAATCATGGTGAAAGATCTTCAACATCTCCCATAAAGATCATCCACTTTTTGTTTCCTTACCTAAAACCTTTCTTTTAATCCTGGGGGAAAATAAAACATAAAAAGGGTGACCTAAAATGCTCAGTAAGGTTAAGCATGGATAAAATAAAACACACCATATACATTTGAACATAAAAACATGAACATAATGTTTTAACATCAAATTCTTGAGCAACGACATAAAACATTGAAGTACATAAGGAATATATCATAATGGAAACTAAATCATGATAAAATAGAATGAGAATAAAACATGTAATTGTGGAATCCATTAAGCACATGTAATGATTTCTATAGTAGCCAAGGAATTGCTACCAAGACCATCTTAGTGGACAAAGTGCCTTTCTGAATCGAGTTCACTCCTCGTTCCAGTCATGTAATACTGGACCGTATTAACTTACCATTCCAGCCATGTCTATCTCATGAGATATAAATCATTACCCAATGAATTTTAGGGAGATATAGGTCCCACCTATATCATAATGAAATCATTCTTACTTGTGCCACAAAATAAACATACATCATTCATAATAACCTAATAAATAAAATTGGTTTCATAAACATCATCCCATCGTCACATAATCTATATAAAATAAATGGATATAATTTCATAATAAGAGAAGTGAAACCCTTTAAATCATAGAGACATTATACATGAAACATACACATATGAAATAATGTCATCTTAGATGAAAAAGGTTTTTGATAAAACACATGAAATGAATTCTTGAGAAAAATATCATTTCTTCTTCAAAATAAATTTCTTTTCAAAAAATGTCATGATATTTTAAAAGAAAACTATTTGTTTAAAATATTCCTGAATTCTTTTGGAGGAATCTTCATGAAAATAAGGCTTTATAAAACTGTAAAAATCCTTTCATGCCGTATAAGTTAAAAACCATTTTTCTCGTACTTTTTCCAGAAGAGTAAAAAAGTACCTCGTAAAAGAAAGATTCCATACATAACATGAAGTAAAAGTAAAAAATGGGTAAAAAGTAATTTAAAAATACATGAAATAATTTTTATAAAACTTAGACATGGATGAAAATATAACCCCAGTAAATACTTAGGTATAAGCAATCTTGGATAGAAAACAATTGAGATTGCAACATTATCCCTTACCTTAGGTCTGATATGATTCATACGTATCGAAACCTCCTGTATAATGATTTAAATAATGTCATTGACTTATTAAAAAATCATATTCATTGTTATTATATCATATACGGGTCACTTATGACTTTATATTACCCGTTCTTTTGTAAATTCATGTTAAAGTAGCATTTTGGGTAAAATCGTTTCATTTGTCGTTCGTGTTTTAACTTTTAATTATTCGTATGATTACTTAGATCATGATTACTTACATATAGAATGTAAACCATGATTTATATATAATATATATTCATAATATACCAATATATAATAGATCGATAAATGGAAAGAAATACACCGTTCATGGAGACGGTAGGACGTACGTACGCATGAACGATTTTTTCTTTTCCTTATTGAATTGAATGGAATTAAGTAGATGACATAAATATATATATAGATAAATCAAGTAGAATTATTATGTCATATATTTCATGATTACCTATTATATAGACTTTATTATTATTCTTGAATGGTTATCATGGAAAGTGAATCTCATCGTGTCATGGAGACGGTATTTCGTACGTACGCACGAGCGATGATATCATTCCCATGATCTTGGAATTGTAATAAATTGTATTTATAATATTACAGAATCAAAATCACTTTACAATAATCATATATATTTATTACTTTCACCAATATACCCA
Organism: Viscum album; assembly: GCA_963277665.1. Taxonomy (NCBI): domain Eukaryota; kingdom Viridiplantae; phylum Streptophyta; class Magnoliopsida; order Santalales; family Viscaceae; genus Viscum; species Viscum album. The sequence continues at coordinate 605,848,014 of OY728123.1, read as the reverse complement.
TCCAAGTAAGGTGGTGGTGGAAAATAGATTACACCACAGCGTGGAGACGGTATTCCGTATGTACGTACGCGCGGTGATTTCGTTTTCCATAGGATGGATAGATGGTGAAATATGGTTGTTTCATACTTATAATAACATATAATTATATTATTGATACTTATTTTATTACTTGATAATGAAACAGATAAATAAGAAGAAGTGGAAGAAGAAATAAAGTTGAATGAATCGGTAACAGACCTTACCTCTTCTTTGAAGCGCCTCTTTGAGACCTCCTCTTAGGGCACTAAAATTGGTCTTTGAAGAAGACCATGACCTAAAATATGTTTCTAGGGATGTGGAGAATAGAATTTGGAAGGGTTTTTCCGAGCATGGAAGATCTAAGTGGTGTGAGGAAGAGAGGGAGGAGGTTCGCTTTTATAAGGGAGGAGAGGGGCACCTTTGGAATAACTAAAAATATTATTTTAATATAAAGACATATTCGGTATTTAATAGCTCCCAATTGAGTTATTTCAAAGCTAAGGTGGGTATGGGTCTAAATCCTCTCATCCAATATAATTTAGACAAGTTTGGGTTTCTATTTTAAACTTATCATTTAGATTTAACTTTAAGTTTTATAATTTTTCTATTACCCTGTCTTCTAGTATTCTTACACTATAATGTTAATAAACATACTATAACAAGATAAAATAACCCCAAGTTGTTTATTATTAATATATATAACCATATCTATGTCATTTGGCCTATCCTTAGATTTTTAGGAATAAAATAACAATTAATAATATAATATTTATTTTAAAATCTATTTTATGTCAATTTTGACACTATTTGGTAATTGATTTTTGTGAAAATAATAGCAGAATTATTAGTTCGAAAAAAAGTTACCTAAATCAATAATAACATTTCATATTAACCTAGAAAATTAGTTTAATTCATAAAAAGTCTAAAATTACATTTATTTGGGTATTTATAACATCAATTATGTCAATATTTCATTAATAAGATAATTACTTTATCATCATTATGTAATAAATAAATTAAATTATTTAATGTCAAAAAATTATAAATAAAATATAATTATGTAGGAAATATTTTTAGCTTTCTAATGAATATTTATAGTAGAATTTATTTTATGTATAACCAAATATTAAAAATGATTTAGTTATTAAACATTGATTTTAACTATTTTAACCCTTCATTAAATAAATTAATAATAAATATCCTAATCTAATCCATGTGGACCTAAATGGTCATATTTTATTCCTAAGGTTGTTTTTTGTCGAATTACACTTATCAGATAGAATTAGGACATGTGTTAAGGTAATAATAATAACATTTTTACCCTTAATTACCATATCTAATTTTAACCGTGGGAAAAAAAGTAAAAAGTTACTCTTCACCAAAAATCATTTTCCTCTCATTGAACCACATTTCAGTCCTTGATATTAACCGTGTATCTCAGAGTTTCTAAATTACACTCACAGAAGTGGTAAATTTATGTTTTATGAAAAATTCTGTTTTTTAACTACCACTTAGTGGTTTCAGTATTATTCAAAAAATGAATGTTTCTAGAAAAATACCAAAAATTGGGCCTAAGCTATATTTGATATTATGAATTAAAAAATGATTTCTATTTTAACAAATTAAAAACATATCAGTTGAACTAATGAATTTAAAAATTAATTTCCATCGTCGAAACAAATAGAATGTTTTAAAGAGATAATAATCATCAAAATATTAACACTTGTTTATGTCTGGTTTAAATGTGAAATTACATCCAATGACCAAAATTGTATTAAACGGTAAAAATATATTATAAATTTAATTTAAAACAACTCAAATTAATAATTTATCACTATTAATTATTTCGATTAAAAAAGTTGTTTTTAATTAAAATTTTGTAATTTGCACTATTCATCAGAATATGAAAGTCATCCGAAAAGTACCAAAATTTCACCCTAAGCTAATTTCGATATTCCGAATCCAAAAATGAATTCCATTTTGAATGATAAAATTTATAAAATTTCAGAAAGTGGGTATTACTATTCATAATGTCTAGTTTATAATAATATTATAATAATATCTTGTTTAGTGAAACTCGGTATTGCGTACTACACACGCTATTGAGGAAGGTCTTTATTGTGTGTAATGAAATCCATGTCAGGGCTACGTGTAGTGAAAGATCAGTTTTGTGTTGTATATAACATAATCAAAACTTATTTCATTTACACATTAAACAAAATCTATACACAATTTTGCGTAGAATAGTTTCTACAAAACGAACATGAAATTGTGTGTAACGCAAGCCAAGAATATTGTTGCGTATACTGCAAGAAAATACAGTGTTGCGTATATCACAAGATAATTTTTGTGTAGCGTACAACACAAGACATTATAAAGAATTTTTTTATAAAATCTCGAGGTGTTACATTCTACCCCCCTTAAAATTAATTTCGTCGTCGAAATTATTTGTGGTTATAAATGGTTTATTACATGGGAGTTTCTTTTATAGAAACCCACATCATAAAAAGGACTACTAAAACATCATTTCAAAAATGGAACGTTAGAAAGATAAGAGATACCCAAATAACTCATCACTGTGTTTCCACATAGGAGAACATAGGTCAAAATATGGATATGGAGGAAAATCCAACCATCATGTTCCGATGGAGAGTGGTAGAGAACATGGCTATGAAAAATCCATCAATCATAAAGCCATAAATTTGTGATGATCTAAGGTACCGTCTGATTCATCGGATATAAGAGCACCAGGACAACATTTTTGGTTTTCAATATCATTTCCCTAAAGTTGAAAATTTTGAATTAGAAGAAATACTTTCTTGATTTTGGTACAATCTCACTATTGTACATGCTTTGAAAAATTTCCACTTCATCTCATAAAGAAATGAAGTTTAATTTTTTATTCGTGAAGTGTTAACAGATCATGTGATAGAATGTTGGGTTATTCCATCTGTTTCAAACAAATGGTTAGCAAAAGTTATCAAATATACATAAGTCCATCTATGGTGAGGTTAATCATATACGATTACAAAAATGAACTTATACTTCATATATCATACCACATAAAAAATAAAACTAGTTTCTACTAACCAGGGACTTCCTATAGGCCAGTTGTAGGCGATAAAGGCCAGTCACACTTCAGTTGTGTGTTCGATTCCCACAGCCATGTCCGACGCGATGGGTTGTCACCTGTCCTACAGGTTGTCCTTTTTCTAAAACTACATTACTATAACATGCCATAAATAATATATAACTAACTTATGTCCAACATAATCCATTCCAATCTTTAGGCTTATCTAAAATACTTTGGTCCATGCTCATAGTATAAAGAAAATGATTACTTGAAATTTCACATAAAAATCACGTGAATTCCAAAATTTATCCCCCATATATCATAAGATATATCTTGATGGTCATATTACAAACATATGAATATGTTAATCATGTATTCTATTGAATACTGAATACCCATTGAACCTTAGTGAAAACATGAATGTTGTTAAATTTTAACACTTTGCACACACCAAAATCCCAAAAATTCTATATACTCAAACCATAATATCACTTAGTCCATGTATCAGTCATGAGCTCATGATTACTATCATATTATTTTCTCCTTATCCGTTCATTATGTGCATTTCATCTGCTTTCTAAAAATATTTTAATCACCTTTTCATGGTTACTTGTACCATATAATTATTGAAAACCAATACATAGGTATTCCAAAATTCCACAATACCATAAATGGGATTCCATGATACTATTTTGAAATCCCATTACATAAACACTTAATCATTACACAACATCATTTTCATACTCAACATCACAAATAGTGATCACATGAGACTTCTCTTTATCCTTTTCTGTAATAGGTTTCTCACACTAATCATCATTAACCTGTGGATTAGGGCATTTATTAGCATAATGCCCCATTTCCTTGCACTTGAAGCATTGAATTATTGGTGGAGAGTTCTCTGTATTCTTTTCTCTATTCACATCATTAGCATCCTTTTTCCCATTAATTTGACAATCAACTAATCCATGACCTTCTTTTCCACACATAAAACATTTTCTAGTACCTATTAGGTAAACTCCACCATGCTTCTTTCCACACTTTGAGCATAAAGAAACATTCATCTTCTTTTAACCATTGTTCTAAGATTTCTCTTTGAACTCCATCTTTCGTTTCTTGTCAAAACTATGAGATGGATATCTTACACCAACTTCCAGTTTTACCTTGATAGCACAACGCACAATTTCTTCATAGATACTGAAGTCTCTTATAGATAATACCGTTCGAGGACTTGGTTTTATGCCACTGAAAAATTAATCAACTTTAATTTTAGGTTGGATTATAAAGCCAGATGCATACCCTGTAACTCTTATAAAATTCGCTTCGTATATACGAACAGATTCACCATCCTTCTTCTTAATCTCTAGGAACTCCTTTCCTAATGTTGTTCGAAGAATATGAGGGATGTACTTACTGAAAAAATGTTCTTGAACTCGTCCCATTCCATGGACTCAATTTCCTATCTTTGCCTCTTATTCTTGATAAGATTCCCCCATTGATCAGCATCACCTTCCAAACGATATACTTCTAGGATGATTTTATCATGCTCAGAACATTGTAGAACTAAATATATCTTTTCAGTAGTACTGATCCATTGTTCAACCACTAAGGGATCAGAAGACCCGCTGATTGAAGGTGGACGCTGCCTCATAAAGGATTCAACAGAATGTTTCTTCTTTCTCTACTCATTTTGAAATTCATAATGATTCATAGCTTATGTAAGTACAGAAATAACATTGTTCACTCCATCTCCCATGACATTGTTTTGGTTTGGGGGACAATCATTGCATTGTCCATTACATTGATCAACACGGTTCCTTCGGGTTCCAGCAATCATCTAAAACCCAAAAATAATAGTGTGAGAGGAAAATATCATGCTAGGGAAAACTACATAATAAAGGGGGAGTACCTTCCATATCTAACATCTTAGGTTTAATTATAAGGTCGTTAGCACAATTCTAGGACTATAACATATATGTATACTTAACCTTAGGGACATCCCTAGACATACCATAGAAATATCTCTAGGGATCTCACTAAAGTTTTCGCATCCTAGTTTCCAAAGTTTAACCAAACCTTTCCTCTGATACAAATTGTAATGAACCATACATGACGTACATGGATATTACATTACTTTTTTAGAATACTTAATACATAACAAAAATAGACACACAAGGACTGTAATAGTTTAGGGTTTTTGGAAACATGGATCGTAATCTTCTAATCGTGGTGAAAGATCTTCAAAATCTCTCATAAAGATCTTCCACTTTTTGTTTCCTTACCTAAAACCATTCTTTTAATCCTGGGGAAAAATAAAACATAAAAAGGGTGAGCTCAAATGCTCAGTAAGGGTAAGCATGGATAAAATAAAACATACCATATACATTTGAACTTAATAACATGAACATAATGTTTAAACATCAAAATCTTGAGCGACGACAAAAAACATGGAATTACATAAGGCATAGATCATAATGGAACATAAATCATGATAAAATAGAATGGGAATAAAACATGTATTTTTTTCATCCATTAAGAACATGTAATGATTTCCATAGTAGCCAAGGTATTGCTGCCAAGACCATCTTAGTGGAAAAAGTCCCTTTCTGAATCGAGTTCACTCCTCGTTCCAGTACTGTAATACTGAACCAGATTAACTTACTGTTCCATCCATGTATATCTCATGAGATATAAATCTTTACCCAATGCATTGGAGGGAGATATAGGTCCCACCCTTCTCATAATGAAATCATTCTTACTTGTGCCACACAATAAACATACATCATTCATAATAACCCAATAAATAAAATGGGTTTCATAAACATCATCCCATCATCACATAATACATATAAAAAAAATGGATATCATTTCATAATAATAAAAGTGAAACCATGTAAATCATAGAGACATTATACTTGAAACATACACATATGAAATAATATCATCTTAGATGAAAAATGTTTTAGATAAAACACTTGAAATGAATTCATGAGGAAAATATCCTTTATTCTTCAAAATCAATTTCCTTTCAAAAAACGTCATGAAATTTTAAAAGAAACATATTTGTTTAAAATATTCATGAAATATTTTAGAGGAATCTTCATGAAAATAACGCTTTGTAAAATTGTAAAAATCCTTTCATGCCGTATAACTTAAAAAACATTCTTGACGTACTTTTTCCAGAAAAGTCAAAAAGTACCTCAGAAAAGAATGATTCCATACATACCATGTATTAAAATTAAAAAATGGGTAAGAAGGACTTTAAACATACATGAAAATCTTTTTATAAATCTTGTAAATGGATGATATATATAACCCCAGTAAATACTTACGTATAAGAAATCTTGGATAGAAAACAATTGAGATTGCAACATTATCTCTTGCCTTAGGTCCGATATGCTTTGTATGTATCCAAACCTCTTGTATAATGATTTAAATAATGTCATTTACTTATTACAGAATCATATTCATTGTTATAATATCATATATTGTTAACTTATGACTTTATATTACCCATTATTTTGTAAATTCATGTTAATTTAGTGTTTTGGGTAATATCGTTTCATTTGTCGTTCAAGTTTTAACTTGTAATTATTCATATGATTACTTAGATAATGATTACTTACATCTAGAATGTAAATCATGATTTATATATAATATAGATTCAGAATATACCTATATATAATAGATCGATAAATGGAAATAAATACACCATTCATGGAGATGGTAGGTCGTACGTACGCAAGAACGCTGTTTTCGTTTCCTTATTGAATTGAATGGAATTAAGTAGATGACATAAATATATATATAAATAAATCCAGTAGAATTATTATGTCATATATTTCATGATTACTTGTTATATATACTTTATAATCATTCTTGAATGGTTATCATGAAAGTGAATCTCATCGCATCGTGGAGATGGAATTCCGTACGTACGCACGAGCGATGATATCATTCCCATGATCGTGGAATTGTATTAAAGTGAATTTATAATATTACTGAACCAATATCACTTCAGAATAATCATATATATTCATTACTTTCACCAATATACCCATCCAAGTAAGGTGGTGGTGGAAAATAGATTACACCACGACGTGGAGACGGTATTCCGTACATACGTACGCGCAGTGATTTCGTTTTCCATAGGATGGATAGATGGTGAAATATGATTGTTTCTTACTTATAATAACATATCAGTATATTATTGATACTGATTTTATTACTTGATAATGAAACAACTAAAGAAGAAGAAGTGGAAGAAGAATAAAAGTTGAAAGAATTGGTAACGGACATTACCTCTTCTTTGAAGCGCATCTTTGAGACCTCCTCTTAGAGCACTAAAATTGGTCTTTGAAGAATACCAGGACCTATAGGATGTTTATAGGGAAGTGGATAAGATAATTTTTCTGGGGTTGGACGAGCTTGAAGGCCCAAAGTTGTGTGAGGAAGAGAGGGAGGAGGTGTCCTTTTATAAGGGAGGAGAGGGGCACCTTTGGAATAACTAAAACAATTATTTTATTATAAAGTCATATTCGGTGATTAATAGCTCCAAATTGATTTATTTCGAAGAAAATGTGGGGATAGGTCGAAATAATCTCATCCAATAGAATTTAGACAAGTTTAGGTTTCTATTTTAACCTTATCATTTAGATTTATCTTTGAGTTAAATAATTTTTCTTTTACCGTGTCTTCTTGTTTTCTTACACTATAAGGTTAATAAACTTACTGTAACATGCCAAACGAACCCCAAGTTGTTAATTATTAATATATATAACCTTATCTAAGTCATTTTTCCAAATAGTAGATATTTAGTAATAAACTAACAATTAATAATATATTATTTGTTTTAAAAACTATTCTATGTCAATTTTGACACTATTTGGTAATTGATATTTGTGAAAATAATAACAGAATTATTAGTGCGAAAAAAATTAACTAAATAGATATTAACATGACATATTAACCTAGATAAATTATTGGAATTCATAAAAAGTCACAAATAACTTTTATTTGGGTATTTATAACATCAAATATGTCAATATTTCATTAATAAGATAATTACAGCATCATCATTGTGTCAAAAATAAATTAAAATATTTATTGTCTAAAAATTATAAATAATATACCATTATGTAGGAAATATCTTTATATTTCTAATGAATATTTATAGTAGAATTTATCTTATGTATATCCCTATATTAAAAATGATTTAGTTATTAAACTTTGATTTTAACTATTTTGACCCTTCTTTAAATAAATTAATAATAAATGTCCTAATCTAATCCAAGTGGACCTAAATGGTGATAATTTATTAATAAGGTTGTTTTTGGTCGAATTACACTTATTCAATAGAATTAGGACATGTTTTAGGGTAATAAAAATTACATTTTTACCCTTAATTACCCTATTTACTTTTAACCGTGGTAAAAAAAGTAAAAAGTTACTATTCACAAAATATTATTTTAATCTCATTGAACCACATTTTAGTCCTTGATATTAACCGTGACTCTCTGATTTTTAAAATTCCACTCACAGAAGTGGTAAAATTAAGTTTTATGAAAAATTCAGTTTTTTAACTACCACTTAGTGGTTTCACTATTCATCAAAAAATGAAAGTTTCCAGAAATATACCAAAAATTAGGCCTAATCTATATTTGATATTATGAATTCAAAATTGATGTCTATTTTACCAAATTCAAAACATATTAGTTTCATTAATGAATTTAAAAATTAAATCCTGTCGTCAAAACAAATAGAATGTTTTTAAGAGATAATAACTATCAAAATATTGACACTTGTTTATGTCTGGTTTAAATGTGAAATTATATTCAATGACAAACATTGTATTAAATGGTAAAAATATATTCTTAATATACTTTAAAACCACTAAAATTAATAATTTATCACTATTAGTGTTTTCAAATAAAAAAGTTGTTTTTAATTAAAATTTAGTAATTTTCACTATTCATCAGAATATGAAAGTCATCTGAAAAGTACCAAAATTTCACCCTATGCTAATTTCGATATTCCAAATCCAAAAATGAAGTCCATTTTTGAAGATAAAATTTATAAAATTTCAAAAATTGGGTATTACTATTCAGAACGGCTAGTTCATAATAATATTATAATAATATCTCGTTTATTGAAACTCGGTATTGCGTACTACACACGCTATCGAGGAAGGTCTTTATTGTGTGTAATGCAAGCCAAGTCAGGGTTGCGTGTAGTGAAAGATATATTTGTTGTTGCGTATAACATAATAAAAACATATTTCATTTATACATTAAACAAAATCTATACATAATGTTGCGTTGAATAGTTTCTACAAAACGAACATCAAATTGTGTGTAACACAAGCCAAGAATAGTGTTGCGTATACTGCAAGAAAATACGGTGTTGCGTATATCACATGATAATTTTGGTGTAGCATATAACACAAGACATTAAAAATAATATTTGTCATAAAATCTTGGGGTGTTACATATGTTGTTTCAAATGAATCCTTAGAAAGGAAAATTTTTCATTTCCTTTTTTTCATTGAAATCTAAATGACCGAATTTGGAAATGGAGTTTCAATAATTGAAGTGGATTTTCATAACATTGAAAATGATTAAAAAAAATTTGAGTCTTTTTTTGAAATTTATTTTGAATATTGGAACAATAGGAAACTAAGGTGCATGGGGAAAGAGATATAGATAACCTTAGAGTATGTCAAACATATTGGAGGTTTCATTTGGGATTGTGATGGGAAATAGTAGGACTCAATATTGGTTAGATAAAAATTTGTTCTTGATTAGTCTCTCTAGTTTATTGTATGTATTGTCCCTTAGCCTAGGTCCAAATATTATGTACTTCTTCATTTACAGTTATTTATCACATGATTTCTTTTATCATAGATTTTTATTACATGTTTATAAATGAGTTTTTATCAAATATAATCACATGATATGTTATTTAATTTATATTTGTTTAGTTGATTAAATAATCATTCATTGATATGATTTTATTTTTATCACTTATACTTTTCATATTTGTGTTATATTGAATATGAAATAAATTTAGTAAAACTAATAAGACAAGTATTTACTAATATATTGGATTTATGAATATAATTTGTAAAACTATTTTTGTTTTAAAATCTATAAATGTTTTATTCTTGATATAATACATTATATAAACTCTGTGGTTTTATTCAATTGGGATTTTTTCTCACACCCGTCCTTTTCACTTGGGCGGTTGTATAAGTTGCATTGGTGGATACATATGAAGGGAAGGGAATCCTTTATCATTTCAACTTCTTTGTTGATCATTTACCTTATAATGGGGGTCTAGAGCAGATAGATGATCAAATAGAGACATTTTAGTCATTATTCATTTATACTATTTAGTTTACCTAGTTTGGTGTGGATTATGTAGACTCCATCGTATCTTTTTCTTTCACAAAGTAATCTGGTGTATATTTTGTTTTATTATATAAAAAACCTGCTATGTTTCCTTTCTTCACCTCAACATGTGACTACGAGATCAAGATTAGGGTTTGGATTACTTAGGTTGGCCAATTTAAATATCAAAATCAATATAGTGCGAAATTTTACAAATTTCAGAAAATACTGATTTTTCAGTGAATCAGGAAAATACAATTTTTTTTGAAGAATATAATTTATTTTCAATAAATTAGGAAACATTAATTCACATTATTTTTGGAATATAATTTCAGTTAAAATAATTATTCTTAATTTATATTTAATCAAATTAATTACATTAGATTCTTCTTTATATTGGATTTTAGTTTTTGATGCTTTTATGGGATTGAAAATATATTTTTTCTAAAAAAATGATTCAAAGTATATAAATTTTCTCTTTTAAATTAATTAAAATAATCCATAATGGGTACTGATTTAAATTTTTGTAATATAATATATATCAATAAATTTAAATTTATGTTTAAAAAATTCTTATTACTTGTCTCATAGTTAATATTAATTCATCTTTTTTATTAAAATACAGTTCTTGAAAAAAGATTTTTTTTCACATCATAATGTTTATTTTTAATTTATATTATACCACTAATATGACTTTAATTTTAAAAAATGAATTATATACATTGAATAATAATTATTTATATTATATAATACTTTCAACTAAGTTATTTTCTTATTTAATATATAAAATAGAAAAAAAATTTATCGCGGTTATGGTCAAAATAGTCTTGTTGGGGTTTATACTAAATAATAAATCTTAAAATGGCAAAAACCTGAATAAATAATATTTTCTTGTTATTTTATGACCAAATACCATATAAGTCTTTGTAATTGTCAATTTCCATTAATTGTGACCATGCTAGTGAAATGAAATTATTGAGAATCATTAAAAAATTACATGTGTTCCCCTCACCTCACATATAAATGGTCACCCACTCTCCAACCCACTTCACACCATCAACACATCTTGATTTATGAAAAAAATATAAATATAAATTCCTCAAATACCTAAAAGTTTTATGTACCCTATTATTAATCATAAATCAATCTTATGATGTAATTTTTTGCCAATGTAGGGAGGTTTTCCGGATGAGAGGTGTCGTGTTTAACTGAGCATTTTTATTGTATTCATTCTACTACGTCCATCAAAATATAATTAAAGTATTATGATACAATTAAAAAATTATATAGAATATAATGAGATGTCATTATTTTTATTCAATAACCTAAACCCATCAACTCTTCAATAAAATTCGTAGAAAACCCATCAATCATGTGTATGTTGGACTACCACCTCATGAACCGATATTATTCGTTTTTAATCATCACCTAACATAAATTATTAAAATAATGAATTTAATGTATATACATATATATTATAGTTGTAAGATAATTAGAATTATTTAATTTTTATATCATATAATTCTTCTTAAACTATATTCCATAGGGGATTCGATGATAACACTTCTATGTAACATTTGCCACCTCCCTCTGAAGTGATGTGATTTGATTCATCACAAATGATTTCCTTGGAATGTTTTAAGGATAATTTTAATTAATATAACCCATATATATAAAATTATTATTATAATCATAATATATTTATCATTCTCAAAAATTAATACATATCATTTAATTTTTACCTTTCTATTCACAAATAAATGATAGTTTCGTTCTTTAATTCTTGTGTACTTCTGCCTCCAGGAAGCAGAGTGATTCATTTTTCATCAATGAATCACATGAAAATATATATATATTTGAATAAATTGCATATTATTTATTATATAATGGAAATTATTAAATGTTAAACTATTAGTAGACTCATTTTCATAATGATCATTGAAAAATTGAAATGTTACGCATTCATATATACAACCTACCGTCTCTATAATTTTGACATATCAGATTTCTCATAACACTATTCTGTTATTTCTTTTCAAAGTAAAATTAATGCCTAAATATAATAAATATGTACTTATGAAAATTATTCTTTTGATAATGGATTAAATTCCTTTTTCACCCTAATCAACCAACTAATTTTATTTTGGATATATTGGTTGAATACCATCAAATTTTCTGAAGTGAACTCAAATGATTTACTAATTTCGTGTAGTATGGTAAGAAGTAAAATAAAAGGAATAATAAAATTACAATATGTTTCTTAATAAATTATTTAATTAACATAATTTATTAATCATTATGATAATGAACGTATTTGAGAAATCAAACTAGATGTAAAATACACTTTAACATAAAACAAGATTTTTAATGTTATTATGATTTATTTTGAATTTTTTTTATTCTTGGTAAATGTTTTTAAAATTATTTCATGAATTTTATTCTAAAGACATGAGTATATTTATAAAGGGAATAAATTCATTTTTTTTCAAAGGTTATCAAAAATGAACATTTTTCTAGGATGCATTACATTATTTAAAAAATTCAATAGGAATGTTATATATTTTCATATATAGTTCTACTGAATTATCCACCACAATAAACAATATTTGAAGAATGTATTTAACTATAAGTATTCATGTTTTCTTCAAAGAAAACGAATATTTCCTTTTTTGGTTTTTTATTATTAAATTTTTTTTTAAAATAGTAGGAATATTTTTGTATCCCTAATTAATTTGTTAAAAGAGGAAAAAATTTAAGAGTTTAAACAAGATAATTTACGATGTTTATGTGTTTTTATACTGATATTATTCATAGAAATTATTTATTAATATTGTTTGTATAGTTATAGACCTATGAAAGGTGGATATTTTATTAAAAAGGATTATTAGTTATGTTATAATCCAAGGATGGGTGGTTCTATTATAAAAAAAGGATGGGTGGGTCCAATATTTCACTCCAATGTTTTGGGTATGGAATTCAACAAAATGGTGATTTCATTGGTAAGAGTTATTTGGTAACTGATTCTTTCAGTTACCTATATGTTTTATCTATTATTTTTAATTTTTTTTTAAATTCTATGATTTATAAAAAGGTACGAAGGGATCTTCAATTCATATGATTTTATTTACTACTTCTGATTGTTGAATATTATATATTTGTGAAAACGAGTTCACGAGGACCTTATGTTTTCAAAAAAAATTGAGTTTTGGTTTTATCCTTTACTATTTCTCTTGAAATATTTTATTAACAAATTTTAGTTTTGAATTTATGTATTGGATAATAAATTGTTCATTTTCATCCCAAATAATACATTGGAATGGATGCTTTTATAATTATTCATGGACTACTGAGTTTATTTTTTCTATTTTAGGTCCCTTAATGGTAATTTTCACTCTTACCACATTTTAAAAAAAAATAATAAGTTATAAGGTTGGGTAAGGTTACTGTTTATGTAAATTTAAAATTCAATAAGATTTTAAAAAAAGCTATTATTTATTATAATAAATGTTTTACATTATTGAAAAAATAGACACTGAATGGAAGTGTTCACATTGTATATAAATGTTCTCTATGTATGAGTTATGAATTAATTCAAAAAAAACCTACAATTAAATTAACATTGGTAATAATATAAAGTGTATTTTTATCTAAAGATACTATAATATGTAATGTTTAAGGCTGAATCGTGATAGTTGGTTCTAGAGAAATTGTTTCTATGTCATTATTGGTTAGAATGTTTTCTAACCTTAAGTAAAAAATCATTTATAACCATAAGGGTTAGTAATTAAATGAAATTATTGTTAGTTTGGATAAATAGATATACATTAATATATGATGGAATAGATAAATGTATCATAATATTTATCCTTCATATAAGATGGTTTCTTATGATTGTTTTTATATAATGACACTAACTTTTTTTAAATTATTGATCTTTCCAAAACTAAATAAATAATGAATGTGATGGAATTTTTTTCGGAATGATAAAATGAATGGAATGGGATAAATATTAATAAATATTGCGGTTTTTATTAAAAAAAGTTATGGGTTATGATTGATAAATTGAACATGGTTAGTTTCTTAACACACCCAAGAAAATAAAAAAATAGACATTATAGAATTTCTGGTGATAATGATCATAAATATAAATAGATTAAATTTCCTATGTGTTCAAAATATTGGAATAAGAACTGAGGGAAATTTCTAAAGGGAACTAGAAGTTGATTTTTATATGGTAAAGGGGGAAAACAACAGTATACCTAAGAAAAAATGAAGAGTTTATCTATGTTAATGAAGGGGAATAAAATTATTATGAACATATAAATTAAATATTTTAACATTTTCAAGTTTATGGATTTTTAAATTTAATGTCTTATGATGATTTATCAACAATTTGAACAATAACACTGTATAGATTAGTTACATCAAACTAGAATATCTACTGTAGTTAAAAAGGAGGAAACTTTTGATGACATCTTAAAATATGAATTATATCCTCAATTATGTGTTTTCTTTTTTGAGATTTAAACATGATTCAAATTTTTATTTGAAGGAGGAATGTATTAATAAATAATATAAAAAATTGTCTTTAATTGATTGTGAAGAATGTTGAGTGGTTAATGTTTCAAAATCATGGGATTCAATAAATAATATTTAGAGGTAAAAATGACGAAGTTGATAATTTTAAATGAAAGAATTTTCTTTTGATGAATGATGTGATGAGTGTAATTTTGGATTTATTTATTGAATGTTGATATATTTTTATTGTATATGTAACTATACTTTTGACACGGTAACATTTTATTTTTCTGATAATTATCTTCTCATTCTTTTTATAATTTTAATGGTATTCATAAAAATAATATCTACATTATCACTGGTGATTAATATTATTTTTTTTGGTGATTTTCACTATATTACTAGGAATGTTATAAAAATTGTAATATTTTTGTTGGATAAAAGGACAACGAGTCACATTGATAAATTATATAGGTAATAAACCCACAATAGAAAAGAGACGAGTTTGTGGTGACAACTTCCTTTTGAGTCTAATGTGTATAATTTTCTGACTTACTCTTATATCCTTCATATAACCTTATGATCCATAAATATTTCCCTCTATGAAATCTAGGTAAGTATGAAATTATTTTTTCTGTGAGATGGTTTGATGAATAATGATTAATTTTTTTGGATTCATATGTTTTATAATATAGATAATCATGGGATTGAAATGTGATTTGGTTATTAGTTGACTAATGTTATTTGGAAAGAATTTAATTATTTTACTAATCTTATATTATTAAGGTAAAATGAACATTATAGGATTTTAGTTGAGTAATATATGTTGAATTGTGCTTTTATTGTGGATTTGGGGTAACTCGTGTTATTTATGGAAATGTTTTTTAAATCTGGGAGATTATATTACTTTTTATTATATAAATTTTGTATTATACATTAATTTTTATTAGTGTTATTTGGAGATAAATGATAAATATATATCAAAAAGAATATGGGATCAAACTCATTTTTTTGGTTTCAATATTCTTCATGAATAATTTGGATAATTTTAAAGGCATTTTTTTATTGAATGATCTAATAATAACTTTTGGTGTTATTTTTGAGTCCATGGTGATTGATGTAAAATTTCACCATTTTATGGTTCATTAATTTTTTAGAATTATCATACCTTATGACACACTTTCTGGTTTCGGAAAATGTTTAATTAATATAGGGATATATTGTTTTTATTTTTTTGTTATGTGATCCTTTATAAGTCTTTTTTGTGCTTTTAAAAGGGAAAATAATTTTGGATAGTCATTATATTGAGTAAATGATGACATTTTGAAAGAAATTAATTAAAGTATTAAATTAAAAGTTTCAATTATGTATATTGTCTTATATTCCTAATCAATATGGTAAGTAATTCCTAATTCCTTTAAAAAAGAGATTGAATATAACAATATTTTTATATTATATTCATTTCAAATGAATCTATTGTCTTTTCCCACCGCTTTGGTTTACAGTTTTGCGGGTGTTGACTTGTCATAATTATTTTGTTTCTTGTGATCCATAATCTATGTCACTATCATACATTATTTAGGAAATAATTTTTCCTTACACATAATAATATTCACTTCCTACTAATGTTCAACTATTTTTAAACATAGTGTGTGTAATTATGGATAAACTTCGTACATCCTTTTTTATAGTATATATTTGATGTTTTATTATTAAGTTTTACCAAGTGGGACTTCAAGAAACTTATTTAAAAATTTAAAAAACATGATTACTGATATAAATTTCAAATTTAGTGGATGAAATTTATTAAATAGCGGATTATATGACACCCTATTATTTTATATGTTCAATATTATGTCTAACAAAATATTTGAGACACAACAATGAACTTCAATGACCTATAAAATATATGAATATTATTACCAAACTATAAAATTGGAGGAATAAATAAGAATAAATAATTTTTGATATATATATACAACTAAATATAATTTTATTGATATATTTATTGTATATAATTACTCATTTTTTAGTAAAGACAAAATATTCATAAAAATATGTTTTCTTCAATATATATTTCTGTTTCTTTTTTGGGAGAAAATATTACAAATAATTTTTACATTTTTTTGAAAATGAAATAGATAAATTTAAATTCAGATACTAAATAAAAATATCAAAATTATCATAGATGATATGTTGGGATTAGTTTTAAAATATCAATTTTTCTATGAATTTTGAAAAATATAGATTTTTATAAAAATATCATTTTATATTAATAAATTAATTAAAATAAATGTACCATTATGTTTCTAATATTATTGAATATAAGATAAGTATAATAATGTTATATTTAATGTGATAAATTAAATTTTAACAATATTTATGTTACATATTTGTATGATTTTGTTTTTCATTAAAAAATGGGATTTTTCTAAAACTGTTTTACAGGGAACAATGTTTTTCTATTTTATGTAATTAATATAATCCATAATAAATAATTTTTTAAATTATCTGTAGTGATTATAAATATTTAAATATTATTTTTAATTCATATTATAGTGATTACAAGCTATATATTTAATATAAATCATATATCCTTTGAAAATTACAGATCTTAAAAATTCATTTTTTTCATAGTATCTACATGATTAATTTTAAATTAAATTATACCAATAAAGAATTGTATCTTGTAAAATGGATTCTATAATATTAAAAAAATAATTTAAATTATATAATAATGATAACTTAATTATTGGACATAATTATAATTGGAAATAGTAAATACTTATTTACCACGATTGTGGTGAAATGTGTTTTTTCGAGGGGAGGCATCAAACTAAAAATGTATGGAATAAAATGACCTAAAAACTTGTATAGATTTTTTTAAAATGGTGAGACATTATATAAAAAAATGGATCTTTGATTTTCTATTTTTCATAATTTTTACCAATAAATTAACATGTAAATATTGATAAACATTGAAACAATAAAAATGTGCCACTCATCTCAATTATTAAGGGCCAACCCTATCCTCACATATTAGAACCTTAAATGCCTTTTGGTTTAGCCAATTCATTCCCAATTACATTCCATAATTCCCAAAAAAATTATCTATATCCCCATTTTTTGTAATAAACAAATTATAATAATGACATTATTCAAATATAATGAGATTTGGTGAAGAATGAGTATCATGTTTAGTAGTGTGTATTTATTTTATTTCTTCTTCCACCTCCTAGAAATATTCCTAAATTATGTTGATATAAAAACACCATATTCTAAAATATATTTATATTTTACCATTTTAATGCACTAACCACAATAATTCTATTATTCTATCAAAATAGAAACAAAACTACCATTCTTGTTTGAGGTGAGATACCACCTTTCAAACCGATGTAATTCGTATTTCATAATTGTCTCTAACAACATGATATAATTAAATTTTTAGAGTATATAATTAATTTTTTATCATAATTATACTTATCGAGTTTTTATATAACATATAACATCTTATATTTTATTTCTTTGGGAATATGATAACTTCGCTCGTGTATGTGTAATTTTACCGCCTACCGAAGTGATGTGAATTGTTTTTCACAAACACTTTTTGTAGAAGGTACTAAGGAAAATGTTAATAAATATATGTGATATGTATGACATATATATGATATTCATGACATATTTTTCATTATTAAAATATAATAAATATATAAATATATATCAATTAATATTAACCGTTCCATTTTCTATGAAATTAAAATTTCATTTATATTTATGTCTTGACTACCACATCCACAAAGCGATGTGAATTTTTTCCTTCCAAAAATCACATAGATGATATAAATAACTATACTTAAGTAATTAAAATTTTACATATGATTTTATTATCCTTCCCAAAATATAAAATATTTCTTATATTTCTTCTATAATTCTCATTTGAAAAATTGAAACATTACTCATGTATGAATACAACCTACAATCTCTATGATTATAATATAGATCAGTTTTCGAGACTAGCTTCCATGATTTGTTTTAAAAGAATAATTTATATATAAGTATATTAACTATATCAGAAATACTATTTTTGAGAAGATTTAATATTGAGATATTTTACTATAATAAACATTTCAAAGTAATTTTTACATATAATCAACATATAGTCAAAACATCCTATGTTAACATTGACGATTGACTAATTATTTATATCATAGAAAGGGTTTAAATAATAAGACTAATAAAAATGAAAAATGTTTTTAAAAATTAAATAATGATCATAATTTTATTATTCAGGCAGTTAGAGAACATATATGATGAATCATAGACAAGGTAAGAGATTCATTAATATTCAACAACAATTTTCAGTTTCATAAGATATTTTTTTCAAACCCATTCCCATTCATGTACATGTTTTAGAAATGATTTCATTAATATACATGAATGTTTTATAAAGTATATTTATATATTTCATTATTTTTTTCAATAGATAATCATTGTATGAAATTTTTGAGTTTATTTAAAAAATAAAAAAAGGATGGTCTATTTTAAATCATAAAAAAACATTTTTTTCCCTACTGTATAAATAATTTTTAATTCATAATCATTTAATTTTTTTTATTAAATGAAAACTCATTTTTCTTTTGTTTTTTTTATTTTCTATTGAAAATGGTTGAATATTTTAATAATGGGAAATATACTTTTATGGGGGATTTTAATGTTTTTTTGACTAATTTGGAAAATTGTAATATTTTATGAGTTAAGAATACATTATGATTCTTCAAAATTATTTAGGATGGTTTTTTTTAATTTATAAAAAGTTATGTATAGTTATGTTATTAATCTACAATATTTTGTATTATTATAATCAAATGTTGGGTGATTACATTATAACCCAAGGATGAGAAATCCCATGATAGACCTCCACAACATTGGTTACAGATGTTGATCTTATGTTAATTAGATTTTTAAGCGTGATATGTAAAATATTTTCCCATGATTACAATATGTTTAATATGTGATTTATATGTGTTTTAATTTTATTCCAATGGTTCCTGAAAAGGTGACCATTTTTTTTATTTTTAGAATAAATTAGTTACAGCTTCTTAAGGGTGTATTGTATAAAATTATTAAAAAAACTATATTTGGGTAGTCATTTTTTAAAATAATCCTTTATGGGTTTTTTCCATATATGTTTTCTTATGAAATATTTTATGTAATTATTTTTGCAGAGAAATAAATTTCACGGGTAAACAATTGTTTACTTTTAGCCCAAATCATACTCGGAGAAACAGAATGTTTAAAATTATTGTTGGACAAACATATTTATTCTACATATTTTCTATCATTTACTTAGAATTTTTCAATCATATTATGTTTTAAAATATTTATCACATGGTTTATGGATGGTTAAGGGATAGGATGAAGTTATGTTGAAGGTCACAAATATTTATCATAAAAATGAATCAAATCTTAATTAAAGTGTTTTAAATTATTGGGAAAATGGATACTCATTGGATGCTTATAATTTGTAAATATTTTTTTTGTATTTTCGAGGACTTATTATACAAATATATAAATATATATATATATATTTGGAATAAAACAATGTGATTTATAGTCAATGGAAAATAGAATATAAAATGACTAAGGTTGGTTCCTCACAGTAATGGTTGTCTATTGATACATTATCAAAAAATAAAAAAATTAATGTTACATATTAATTTTATATTTTATATATAATAATATAGAATAAAATAAAATTATCGTTGTTTTTTGTGAAGGGAAAGAGTCATTTATCAAAGGAGGCGGTAGTCTATAGAACACATGATTTACATTTTCAATTTTCATAGAAGAAAATGGATGTGTTGTTTATTATTTCACCATTATTATAATAATATACAATTATAATAGTTATTATAATGTTAAAATATAAATATTGTGAAAATAAATTTTATGAATAATAACGTAAATAAATAAAATAAAAAAGGAGAGGATATGATCCTATACCTCACTTCTCTGATTATCTCATTTGCAAAGGGGAATAAACTATTGAGGGATGGTATTATGAGAAGGCTAAATTCCATTAAAGAGTATAAGAGTCTATATGATAGGTTTTTGTTATTTTTTTGGGTGATAATAAGGGATTTGGTGTTAAGGGGAGTAAGGATATGTGTATAACTTTTATAAGTGAAAAATGTGTGAAATTTTGTAAATACCCAAAACTATCCAATAATTTGAAGACACACTCAAGGGAAGTGGCTCGAAATTTGGTAAATAAAGGATTATAGGGGATATAATGTCAGAATACACCTCCACCATTCAAAATTATATTTATTTATAACATTTTAGGACCATTGCCTCTATGTTTTCTAACATTTACTATTTTGTTTTCCCTATGGTAACTTGTTTTTTATGTGGGTAATTTATAATTTTTACGAAAAAAATTTCCCTTTATTATATAATTTAGACATAATGATTCCAAATTTGTACTATCTGGGTCGGTTTGGCCACCTATATTAATGATGTTATAACATTTTCATCATAAGTGAGTTTGAAAACAAAAATAATAGTAATTTATGTTTATAATGAAAATATATTTTAATTCAATTATAAAATATTATTATATATAAAATTATCCATTTCTAAAATTAAACCACTTATTGATTAAATAATCATAAATGAACAAATAAATGATTATTATTTATAAATAAAAAACATTAAATATATGGGATAATCATAGGAATGAAATAATCCCCCAAACATATACATTTAAATATATATATATCAGTTATATATACTTTATATGAGTGATAAACACCTGATAATTGAGCCAGGGTTCAGACCAAAATTCCATAATCCGAATGTAATGCAAAGAATAAAAAACATGATGATTAGTGTGAACAATGAATAATTAATGAATTAGAATAAAACAAATATTAATTAATTATATTTATGAAAATAGTTATAAATATAATTTATAAAAATTAGAAATAAATATATATTGATCAATTTGGTTGTCAAATCTCATTTGATTAACTTTATATCTTAGGGTCTTAGAGAAAATTCATGCACGTGGGAATATAATGTAAGGGATATCATAACCCAGTCTTTATTTATTGATATATTCAATTTTCATTTAACAACTCTTAGATTTTTGGTTTATTTCAATCCTTCAATGACACATTTTTTCCTATTATTTTATATGTAATTATGTGTCATTCAAATAATATCCAATTTATTGGGTTTTTATCTACATAAATTAATATATAGAGGATAATTTCGATCCACTACATTGGATATTTCTCTCTAGTTTTAGTTTATATTACATAACATCTCCATTTTTTATCTTTTAAAACATTAGATATGTATTATATTTTTTTCCAATAGTATTCAATTTTTAATATCATTTATATATAATTTTATATATCTTCAATTATTTTAGGTCACATTATATTATTTTAAAAATGAAAAAACATAAATATTTCAACATTTATTCTTTTTATAATCATTAATTATTTTTTATCTAATATATCATCATTTATATTAAAATATCAATTATTATGATATTTAATAATGAATATAAATATTTAACAGTGTATTATCCTTTAAAATATGAATATAATATTTAATTATATATATATTTTCCTGATATTCACCGAAATTCTATGAAATCTCATAGCATGATTTCTATTTCATTTCACATTATTCCCCTAGATGTTCCGTCACATATAGATACATCATATAAATCATTTTATACAATCTATATTATTTAATTAAATTTTTTTTTTGGTGATTGAGCTTTAATATATTCTGATTCAATATTTCAATAGCTCTTATGAGATACACCATCAAAATCTATGTGATACATTTATTAAATTTTTTAAATATGTATTAAGTATTATAAATGTATTTTTCCCATAATATAGAATAAATATGTATATTTTATCAATATAATATATGATTCCATTCAAATATATACCCCCTAATGTAATATGTGAATTTTTTATATCATGAGAATAGTATGCATGTGTGAACATGTTGCAATTAGCATAGTTCATTTTGTTATGCATAGATGAGATGCATTTAGAAATTTCTACCATTTTATATTAGTGTGGGTAGAATATCCTTGACATATTATAATATATTATGTAATTATACAATTTCTACCTTCAAATTGTATGTCAAAATAGTTCATGACTCATAATATCCGATATTGATGCCATGTTATATTATATGTTTTCTATGTAATATATTCATGTCTCCACTTTCAAATACCCTGACCCATAATTAATCATTTACGTATCACATTTTCAAAACATGATTTCATGATTTTATTCCATTAATCATTCTATTTATACCATTTTAATTTCATCAAAAATATTTATAATTTATTAATAATTACTGTATTACTCATTTATATATTATCCCCATTATCGGGTATTAGTGGTCATACTTTTCTTAGGTTCTATTTTCCAACTAATGTAGAAGAATATTATGTATGATACATATATAAGTTAATAAAGTGAAATGATATTTTTTATAATAAATATATGTTCTATTTTAAATTAATAATGTCATATATCTATTATATAAATTTACTGAACCATTTTGTTATTAGAGTATGATTTAATATTCAAATATTTTGTTCTACACTCTAGTAATGATGGTGTAGTCTCTAGATGGACATTCCACGTGCCCTATCTTCTATTTGACAACAGTGGTGTTTGGGGAGATGCACATGAGGCCATGTGGCCAACCTGGATCAGGGCACCTTTGAGTGGTATCATGGTTTGGGACATGACAATTTATATGATAGACAATGTAGATATATATTTTAATACTTATAACTATTGATATATACTATAATTATTCTAAGAGATCAACTTTATGAGATATAATTCATGTATTTCTTTAGTTTAGACTATTCTTCATTATTTTTACTATTACAACGGAGTTGATGTTTTTTTAAAAAATTATTTATTTTTTGATTTTTAAAAAACATTGAAAATTGTAGTTAGATTTATGAGTTCCTCTATCATAATTGGAACATAAATTTCCATGAAAATAATATGATTTAATATAATTTAATATCAATATCTTGGATGTGTTTAATGTTTAAATTTTATAAAAAAAAATGTATAGTGTTTTCCTATATAAATTTTTTATATAATTATGATTAACAAAAACATGTTGATTGGTTTTTTGAAGTACTTATTTATTTTATCTGAATAAATGTATATTTTATACATTTCCATGAGAGTTGATTGTTTGTGATGGTATTCTACTCGTGTGATATGAGAGCCTTAGGTTATAGGACCTTATTGAGTTGTGTGATGTGTTTCTTGGGGGTTTGATCATCGATGTATTTATTGATATCGTTAAAACATTGTACTTGATTGTATGGTTATATGTATTTTAGATAATGATGAGAGAAATGGGTTTACACAATAGAATAATTGTTTCCGTGATGTTTTATGGGATGAAGCGTGTGAGATGATTTGTTGGATGTGAAATTGGGGGTATATATTTGATAATTTTTTTGGGTAGAATAATGATTATCCTTTCTAACATATGTATTTTATGACTATATTTTTATAATTGTGTACCAAAATTATATACTATTATTAAATGAGATTATTGAAATTAACAGGGTAGATATATGGAGACAAGGGTAATCCAAGGCATATGGAATCCTTTGCGATGAATGAATCGGTACATAAAATGTTTTATTGAATAGATTAATAAGAGGACAAATTATTAATATGGAATAGATATGTGATAGATACCTTAGTTATTTATCTTGAATGGAAGCATCATTTGTACTTGATCTGATTTATATATAGTATATTCTTAGGAGGAATCACCCGCAATGTGATTAATCCTGTGAGATAATGAATTATGAAATATTCTGAATGATGGAATTATTTGAGTTGCATTATATTGGGGAACATGCGTTATTGGACACTTGGTTTTTTGATTTGAACACAAATTGTGGTTATTGGAAAATATTATATGATTTTTTCAGTTGGAACTATCTACCTATAAGAATGGAAATTTTCTCATCCAATGTCAAATGTGGGTTGGTATAACCTATGATCATCCTTGGAAGTTGAGCTTATATTATTTTTTGTCTGGAAACATTAGATTATTTTCATATGAAATATTTTGTATATGTTATTATCATTTTATCAATCTATTATTATCATATTCGATGTATTAAAAATATACTTTTTAGTATAATATAAGGCATTGGGTAGCCAATGTAGACCTCATGTGATGACCTAATATGAAGGGAATCTATTTATTGTGATGGGTATATGAATCATTTGTCCAATATAAATTTTTATATGAATGTTGTGAGATACATGTGAGACATTGTCAAACCCGCTTATATTTATTTGCCTTTATTTTTATTTTTGCTGGATTCCGGGTGTTCGTGCCACGATCCGAGATGAGCCCGGATTAAACCTTTTTGTCGTTTTATGCCTTTTGGGTTTCATTCCTGTGCGCGGTCGTCGCATGGTTGGCGGTCACCGCGCAGTCGGCCCGAGTATCGTTTAATTGTTGTTTTATTGATTTTTTTTACCCTTTTTATTTTATTGATATCATCTATGGCTTTATTGTTATTATTATTATAGTTGCGATACTAATATTATTATTATGATGTTTATTATTATTACTATTATTATTACTATTATTTTTTTATTAGTGTTATTATTATTATTATTATTATCATATACATATATATATATATATATTATAAACCTAATCTAACCCTAACCCCGTCCTTTGCTGTGTGGCGCCCCCTCCCCCCTATCTCCTCTCTCTCTTCTTTCCCCTTCCTCCTGCGCAAGCCAGCTCCCCGTTTTCTCCCCTATGCTTCACCGCTCTCCGCTCCCCTCGACCCCCTTCCGACGCCCCCTCCTAACCCTTCCGGTGAGCCCCGCTCGGGCCAGCAACCTCCGCCGCCGTTCCGGCACCCCGACGCACCCTCCGGCTCTCCTTCCGGCGACCCGCTTTTGCTGTCTGGCATCGTTCCGGCGCCCCTGCCCTGTTTCGGCGACCCTACCGGTGTTCCCCATCTCCGCTGGCACCCTTGCTTCGCTCCGGCACCGCCTGCTGGCGTTCCCCGGTCCTTTCCGGCGCTCCGACCGGCTCCGCCACACCGTTGGGAGGTCGTGCACCGCCTTTCAGTGGCCCGGCCAGCTGCCACCGTCTTGCGCCGGGCAGCAGCGCACCCGATAATCAGCGCGCGACCTCTGACGGTCTCCCTGCCGGTGCGCGCCGCCCCTTTAACTGTCGCGCGACCCCGTGGGTCGAGCGCGTCTCTGCGCCGAGGTGAGTTTTGTGTCGTGTGATTATATATATATTTATATTTTTTGGTTGGTTGATTAATTGTTTGTTTTCTGCAGCGCGTTGGCGGATTAATTCCGCAATGCGGAGGTCTTTGGCTTGCGAGCGCGTATGCGCCTGCGCGGGGTGTTCTACGTCGTCGTGTTCGTTTTGCGACTTTAGGTGAGGTTTTCCTCGTTTCTTACCCGAATTATTTTATATCAACGTTTATATATTTTTGTGTGTATATATATATATATATTAGTTTTTAAATGAATTTTATTATTCATTGGTTATGTGATTTTAATTGTTGTGCGTTCGATTCAGCGCGTTGGCGTGATAACCTCGCGATACTGTGGTCGTCAACGTGCGTGTGTTTGTGCGTTCATGCGAGGTGCGACACACCGTGCGTTTGGACTTCAAGATGAGGTAGGTCCGCCACTGCACCTACCTCTAGACTTAGAATTTATTAATTGCTTGTTGTTTTATAAATTTTTAATGAATTAGAAATAATATTAAATAATAAAACTTAAAATGATCATTTAGTGTGAAAAGAGCTGTTTATTTTATACCGAACACTTGTGACATTTTCTTGATGGGCGGACACCCAGTTTTCTAAGAATGACCTTTTGGCCTTTAAACATAATTCACAGAACTTCAAATGTGCTTCTAGTTTTAAAGATAAATAATTTCTTCTGAACAAGTGTTTTGACCTTTTTGAGAAATGAGGTTTTACTTTAAATTGGTGAAGGCCCGTTTGGCACTT
This sequence comes from Viscum album, assembly GCA_963277665.1. Taxonomy (NCBI): domain Eukaryota; kingdom Viridiplantae; phylum Streptophyta; class Magnoliopsida; order Santalales; family Viscaceae; genus Viscum; species Viscum album. The sequence goes on along the minus strand of OY728123.1, from coordinate 605,820,920 downwards.
TAATGAAATGGATTATCTTGGAAATCCCACTCGGGGGTGATCTTTGGTGTGCGTTGTTTGCGTGAGCTGCATGTGATGTTTGTGCATCGTGACTGATTTATTTACATTGTAGACGCACCCCCTTTTCATTGCTTGTGTTGACATGGGAACCTGGCATATTGAGTGAATTTTCTAAGAACGATTGCTGCACTAGTTTAGACCACGCACTGGCTAGTGGCCCCATAGCAGGGGAATACTGAGTTATTGCTGCTATGGGGATTGGGCCCCTCGGTTAGGCCATGTAGGGCTATGCCGGGTAGTATTATGGGCGTTATGACGTCATCGAGTTATGGCATGCCTCAGGATGAGTCACACGTATAGTACGTTCTGGATTGTTCACGATCTCCTAGGTTCGACCCATGTTTCTTTTAGTGTTTATTTGTGTGTGGCGGATGATTGAGAGGTCGAGTTCGGTTGCTGACCCATGTGTGCCACTTTTACCATTGCCCATAGTGTGTGTTGTGTGTGATTCTCCTTTTGACAAAAACTAAAGTTTGGATTTCTAAATTGTTCACAAAATGTTTTAAAAATGCAATGCACCTGTTTCTTTCAACATTAAACTTGTTCTAAATTAAAAAGGGCAATGGAATGTTACTTGTTTTAGAAATGAATGTGTGTGGAAACCATATTTTATATAATTTAGTTCAAACCTGGAATTGATAAATTCTTTATTTATTGGTATGTGCATTGGGAATATAAATAGTCAGGCCTACCTACTGAGTTTTAATACTCACGCCTTTAGTGTTTTCTTGTTTTTTTAGTTCTGTTGCAGCTTCCAGATTCAGTTGTTCTCCTTGAGCGATGTTGGTTGTGGTATTGGAGGGTGACCCATGGGGTCACCTGGAGTTTGGACCGTGGTCAGGTTAGTAGTGGTGTTGGTTGCTCTTTCTTTATTCATTTTGTTGTTCTGTTTTATTTTCTGCTGTTTAGTTTATTTTTTTCATTTGGGCCAAATCGTTCCCACCTGTTTACTTTTGATGCCAGACACTAGTTGCCAGCCCGTGGGGATCGGGAACGCCCTTCGGGCCATGTCGCGGGCCGACTCGGGTGACCGGTTCAGGGTCAACCCGGGTTGGTTCGTGACAAAATGGTATCAGAGGTGGTCCTTGTTATTTGGAATGTCCGGTAGATGGAGATTAGGTGTGTTGGGACTCGAGAGGTAGGTACGGGAAGGACGTCATGACCCCTCGCCCGTTCCGCACCTCGAGTCGCCAGGGATAGTCCGGGAATCGAGCCCTTGTTTCGTTTTGGGTTGTTTTGGATTAAGGGATGACAACAGAGGTAAGCCGATGTTACATCGTGATTTCACATGGAGTAGTGACCCATGTGGATTCTGGGTACATGGTTTGAATTCCTCCTAGTGGTCGACGCCTACTTGGGACATGGCCCACTACCATGTCACCAGGTTATGCGTGACTACTAGTCCCTCACTGCGGTGTTTGATGCAATTTAAGTGTTGTTTTTGTTCTTGTTGGTGTTGGTGAACTTTTGGAAATGGAAAAAAAGGGGGTTTTGAAAATGAGACTGATTTCTTTTAAAGGACTTTAAGTTTATGAAATGGGTTTTAAAAACTAAAAGCATTTGGTTTGGAAAACTGATGTTTGCTTTGAAATTGGTCGAGAATGGTTTGGGGTGAAACCGCAGGTACCCCTTATGAACGTTTACACATGTGAGAGAATGCATACAATTGCGTGCTGGTGCATGTATGAATGGAATGTGGATAATGACATGTGCAACAGGTCATGAGATTACCTGGGTGTTTATTTGAAATTAAAGGCTTGACCATGTTTTTCTAAATTGGCTTTTAAAGAGGGAAATGGTTTTGGAAAGTGATTTTGGTTTGAAAGGGATTTGGTATTTGGAAACTGGTTTTGAAATGAGAATTTAAAAAGAGGTGGTTTTGGAATCAAAAATGAAACAGGAATTTTGGACAGGGATTTTTGGGTTATGTTTGCAGTTGTTTGTTTCTTTTGAGCTGGTTGTTTTGGATGAAGCCACTTTCTTTGATGTTGCTTCGATTGATATTGGTTTTGTCTTGGTGTTATATATCTTGTTCAGAAATGCTGCCCAGAAAGATCCCCAGTGTTTTGATGAGTCCTGCCCAGTTTTTGGTATTTCTCGGACGTTGTCTGTCCTTCATGGTGATTGGAGTCTGTTAGATACAGTGTAGTGGCTTAGTGAAGTCGAGTGTGTCTTCAGGGTATTGGGAACTCCCGAAGCGATCTGAGTGCGTATTGTTTTGGGTCTGTTTGAAGGTCCAGCGCTGGATGAGTAGGAGTTGTATGCCCGCCGTTTCTGCAATTTGGGATGATGTGGCATTTCATTAATGTCGTCTTCATTCAATGGTTTATACTTGTGGAGGTGAGTATGAAGGAAATAGAAGAGCTCGTGCGTGCTAAACATGGCTAGTAGACAGTAAAAGCGTATGTCGACCATTTCAGGGATCATGTGTCTCTTTTTTCAGGGGTAGTGTTGTAGGACTGGGTGAAGACTCATCCTTTAATCAGGGGTCTTCTTCCAGAGATCAAGGAGTGAGTCCTCCCTTTTAGGGAGCATCACTTTCGAGAAGCTGGTGGATGAGGTGTTCTTAGAGGAGTTGGTCTTCGGAGTGGAGATGGTTGGTAATCCAGCGTATCAAGTTACTCGTCAAGGTTCCCCATCTGGCGAGCAGGGTGTGCCAGAGGGACCTATTCCTAAAGAGTCCTCTGCAGTGGTTCTAACTTCTAGTGCACCGAATCGTCTAATGGTGTACCGTCAGTATGGGCGGTTAGGGAATACAAGCCGCTCTGTCACACCCCCCAAGAAATGCCATCATTGTAGGTTTCTAGATCATCTAGAGAAGCTTTGCAGGAAGCGTTGCCTGAGGAAGACACTGTGACTAGAAGATTCTAGTGCCTGGCTGTGAGGCAGGAGATGCTTCAACCATCAGAGCCCCAACCACAGGACTTGGGGTGAAGCTCGCGCGCAGTCAGGAGTTGACGGGGGTGTGAAGCCTCAGTTCAGGTTTGGGTGTTTATTGTTTCCAACAAAACATTTAATGTCCTTATGTTCCCGTTCTTTCACTGTAAAAGTTTGGGCGTTGTTGTCGGTTCATTGTGTCGTCGTGAGCTTGGGACGAACGTATTCGTTTGAAATCCAAACAGTCTCGTTTGTCGGATTTTGGTGTTTAGGATCGTGCGTTTTTCTTAGAGGTATGTTTGGACCTTCCGTGGGTTAACCATGGTTTGGCGATGTTCGTTTGGAGATATAAGTGCCTGCGGTGGAGTCCAGGCTTGCTGTTATGCTTGGGTTTACTGCTTGGATTAAGTTCTACTTGGAGATTTTTTCTATCATCTTCGGGATTTCTTTGGTCTGAGTCGAGAGTTCCAAGTTCTTGTGGAGGTGCTGTTTCACTCGTGCTATAAGAGTTGGTTTAAGCCAGTTGGGAGTTCCCAAATCGATTCCCCCTTTTCCTAGGATTTTCTATTTAGATGGTCAACTTTTCTGCACTAGTTAAGTTCTTGTGGTGGGGAGAACCCCTTTGTGTTCTCCCCTCAACCTCGGACCTCAGTTTTCTCTTGAATCGGTCGGGTGTGACCTATGTAGAGTAAGGTCCTCCCCGAGATTCTTAGTTTTCTTCGGTTCCTTTAGTTCTGTTTGGGCATAGACCTGAATCTTGACCGACTTTTGGCCTGGTGACTTTCTGGGGGCAGAAAGTGTCTGTGGTGGGGAGAATTGTCACACCCGCTTATATTTATTTGCCTTTATTTTTATTTTTGCTGGATTCCGGGTGTTCGTGCCACGATCCGAGATGAGCCCAGATTAAACCTTTTTGTCGTTTTATGCCTTTTGGGTTTCAGACCTGTGCGCGGTCGCCGCATGGTAGGCGGTCACCACGCAGTCGGCCCGAGTATCGTTTAACTGTTGTTTTATTGTTTTTTTTTACCCTTTTTATTTTATTGATATCATCTATGGCTTTATTGTTATTATTATTATAGTTGCGATACTAATATTATTATTATGATGTTTATTATTATTATTATTATTATTACTATTATTTTTTTATTAGTGTTATTATTATTATTATTATTATCATATACATATACATATATATATATATTATAACCCTAATCTAACCCAAACCCCGTCCTTCGCTGTGCGGCGCCCCCTCCCCCTATCTACTCTCTCTCTTCTTTCCCCTTCCTCCTGCGCAAGCCAGCTCCCCGTTTTCTCCCCTATGCTTCACCGCTCTCCGCTCCCCTCGACCCCCTTCCGACGCCCCCTCCTAACCCTTCCGGTGAGCCCCGCTCGGGCCAGCAACCTCCGCCGCCGTTCCGGAACCCCGGCGCACCCTCCGGCCCTCCTTCTGGCGACCCGCTTTTGCTGTCTGGAGTCGTTCCGGCGCCCCTGCCCTGTTTCGGCAACCCTACCGGTGTTCCCCATCTCCGCCGGCACCCTTGCTTCGCTCCGGAACCGCCTGCTGGAGTTCCCCGGTCCTTTCCGGCTCTCCGACCGGCTCCGCCACACCGTTGGGAGGTCGCGCACCGCCTTTCAGTGGCCCGGCCAGCCGCCACCGTCTTGCCCCGGGCAGCAGCGCACCCGATAATCAGCGCGCGACCTCTGACGGTCTCCCTGCCGGTGCGCGCCGCCCCTTTAACTGTCGCGCGACCCCGTGGGTCGAGCGCGTCTCTGCGCCGAGGTGAGTTTTGTGTCGTGTGATTATATATATATATTTATATTTTTTGGTTGGTTGATTAATTGTTTGTTTTCTGCAGCGCGTTGGCGGATTAATTCCGCAATGCGGAGGTCTTTGGCTTGCGAGCGCGTATGCGCCTGCGCGGGGTGTTCTACGTCATCGTGTTCGGTTTGCGACTTTAGGTGAGGTTTGCCTCGTTTCTTACCCAAATTATTTTATATCAACGTTTATATTTTTTTGTGTGTATATATATATATATAGATATATATATATATATATATATATATATATATTAGTTTTTAAATGAATTTTATTATTCATTGGTTATGTGATTTTAATTGTTGTGCGTTCGATTCAGCGCGTTGGCGTGATAACCTCGCGATACTGTGGTCGTCAACGTGCGTGTGTTTGTGCGTTCATGCGAGGTGCGACACACCGTGCGTTTGGACTTCAAGATGAGGTAGGTCCGCCACTGCACCTACCTCTAGACTTAGAATTTATTAATTGCTTGTTGTTTTATAAATTTTTAATGAATTAGAAATAATATTAAATAATAAAACTTAAAATGATCATTTAGTGTGAAAAGAGCTGTTTATTTTATACCGAACACTTGTGACATTTTCTTGACGGGCGGACACCCATTTTTCAAAGAATGCTCGTTTGGCCTTTAAACATAATTCACGGAACTTCAAATGTGCTTCTAGTTTTAAAGATAAATAATTTCTTCTGAACAAGTGTTATGAACTTTTTGAGAAATGAGGTTTTACTTTAAATTGGTGAAGGCCCGTTTGGAACTTTAATGAAATGGATTATCTTGGAAATCCCACTCGGGGATGATCTTTGGTGTGCGTTGTTTGCGTGAGCGGCATGTGATGTTTGTGCATCGTGACTGATTTATTTACATTGTAGACGCACCCCCTTTTCATTGCTTTTGTTGACATGGGAACCTGGCATATTGAGTGAATTTTCTAAGAACAATTGCTGCACTAGTTTAGACCACGCACTGGCTAGTGGCCCCAGAGCAGGGGAATACTGAGTTATTGCTGCTATGGGGATTGGGCCCCTCGGTTAGGCCATGCAGGGCTATGCCGGGTAGTATTATGGGCGTTATGACGTCATCGAGTTATGGCATGCCTCAGGATGAGTCACACGTATAGTACGTTCTGGATTTTTCACGATCTCCTAGGTTCGACCCATGTTTCTTTTAGTGTTTATTTGTGTGTGGCAGATGATTGAGAGGTCGAGTTCGGTTGCTGACCCATGTGTGCCACTTTTACCATTGACCTTAGTGTGTGTTGTGTGTGATTCTCCTTTTGACCAAAAACTAAAGTTTGGATTTCTAAATTGTTCACAAAATGTTTTAAAAATGCAATGCACCTGTTTCTTTCAACATTAAACATGATCTAAATTAAAAAGGGCAATGGACTGTTACTTGTTTTAGAAATGAATGTGTGTGGAAACCATATTTTATATAATTTAGTTCAAACCTGGAATTGATAAATTCTTTATTTATTGGTATGTGCATTGGGAATAGAAATAGTCGGGCCTACCTACTGAGTTTTAATAGTCACGCCTTTAGTGTTTTATTGTTTTTTTTAGTTCTGTTGCAGGTTCCAGATTCAGTTGTTCGCCTTGAGCGATGTTGGTTGTGGTATTGGAGGGTGACCCATGGGGTCACCTGGAGTTTGGACCGTGGTCAGGTTAGTAGTGGTGTTGGTTTCTCTTTCTTTATTCATTTTGTTGTTCTGTTTTATTTTCCGCTGTTTAGTTTATTTTTTTTCATTTGGGCCAAATCGTTCCCACCTGTTTACTTTTGATGCCCGACACTAGTTGCCAGCCCGTGGGGATCGGGAACGCCCTTCGGGCCATGTCGCGGGCCGACTCGGGTGACCGGTTTAGGGTCAACCCGGGTTGGTTCGTGACAGACATGATTAAAAACTATCACTATGGTGTGTCCATATATAATTTGATAAGGGGAATTAGTATGATATATTTTCTTAATTGAGGAATGGGAATGTGATATTATCCTATGGATTTAGTCTCATGTTAACTGTTGAAGGTGAATCTCTATGTGTGGTCAGGTGTGGGTTGACCAATAAGTACTGATGCATTAGGATATCATTGAAGTTCATGTTTTATTTCACATATCACGGTGATGGAAAGACTAATGTGTCTTTAGAAATATTGTAGGGTCATTTGGAATGACATTCCACTATATGTTGGAAGGTGATTTTCATGTAGCGATTAGTCTATAAATATTATGAATTTCATCATCCATCGATCCATGTATTTGATCAATTGTGGAATTTGGAACTCTAGTGACCAATACAAATATGTGGCGATTATAGGAGGGTAATTTTGAAATATATCTGGTGAGGCACATGTGGCTCAATATTCTAGTGATTTTCGGTGTGTATCTTTATCCCACTCATTCATAGATTAAAATGGAAATCATATAATGGGGATAAAATTATAGATATTTTTATTATAAATTGATCCTTTTTTGAGAATATTAGTAAACATTAAGGGTTATGTGTCAGTGATTTTAACTAGGAGGTTTTTTATATTTTTCATCATTATGTGAACTAATGTAGTCAAGTTATGTTCAATAGTTGGAAAATACATGGATACATATATCAATCAAATATTAATCTAAAATATTTCTATGTTTTTTATTTTTTGGGTTTGAGTAATGGATTATAGGTTGATCAAATTATTACCTACGTTTTTCAAAAATAGATTGGTTGGGTAAGTAGGTTTGAAAAAGGTCATATTTTAGAGGAAGTGAAATGAACACTATTGTGGAGTGAGGCCTTCTATTACGATCACAGTCTTAGTAATGTGACAATATTTTATAACGAGGATTTACATTGATACTCAACTCTATAAATATGTGGGAGAGAGTATTATTTATACCAAAAATGAAATATGATAGTTAAAGACTTTTCTTAATTTATATCTTCCAAATTCCACCATGTGTTGTAATTTTATGATGTTGGAAGAAATAGTTGTAGCTAGGGTGTACGGGTTTACATATCTTCAAAGAAGGTTTATGCATTAGGTGTCCACTATTATGTTTCATAATAATTGAATGTGATAACATATTTTAGTTCCAGAACATGTTTTTTCTGGAAAAATTGATATATTATGAGTAGGTAACAGATATATATATGATAATGGAAAGTTTTATATATATTTTCTGTGGCACTAGAACAACCATAACTTGTAGAAGATCTAAAATTTCAGTATCCAATGTGACCTTGTAACATGTAAAGTCCATTTCTATTTCATGGTGACATTTCTTATGGATGAGAAGTGTTATAGTGTTGAGTTTGCAATGAAATATCCTAGTTGGAGTTACTGTAGATGAAAAATAAAACATTCCAATGAATTTGAATTCATAATAGATTCTATTTTTGGATCAGTAATTTTCATCTATAAAAATGTTCTATATTTTTAAACAATGGATCCCAAGTGAAGGTTTGATGTGGGAGATACCTAAATAGAATATTGTAGTGATTGTGGATGGAAATGGAGTAGAAGATTAAATATTGAGCCACTAAGTAACTAGATAAAGTGTTCTGTTTACCCAAGGTCTATAATATTTTACTATTTTTTCTTATAAATATCTGGTTTTTATTTTAAGCATACATATTACGAGATTCATCATTTATCAATTTTATGGAGGAAATTTTTTCCTCTTTTTTATTTAAATAATGAAACCTCATATTGGTGTTCATGTGTTTTAGTCGGTTTGAAAAAAGGGTTCCTCCACCTTATCATGATCTCCATCTCCATCATTCACTATTAATCCATGAATACCAAGAGCTATTAATATTTTAATAAGAAATTAATTCTCCATATAATCTCCATGTTTATGCTCCTAAAATTTTTACATATTTATGTGGTTGAGAGGTAGGATTTTGGTTCCAATTAAATTAATGTATGGTGGAATTTGGTTAGAGTGGTAGGGAAAATTTATAGACATTGAATAGGAGGCTCGGAGAGGATAATTTCTATTAAATGGATGTAGTTTCACTAAAATTAATCCATTAGACATTTTATTTATTATTTCGATACAAAATTTGATTTTAATAAGCTGACAATTTTCTGTCAAATTTTTGGTATTTGGTTAATAGTTGGATCAATGGTGTTTCATGAGTAATATCTTTCACATCTCTCTAGGTTATAATGAGGATAAATTGCATGTTTAGTTATTCCTTGTTTAGAACTAATTGAAATGATATATATTAGTTATTTTATTTTACTATAATTTATTTATAAATAATTTATTTCAATATTGTTTGGATTTTTGGACTTTTGGATGTCACCAATGGATTGTGTCAGCATGGAAGTGATTAGGAATTGTAGGCCAAGCATGACTTGACGAGAAAACTCTATAATTGATGTAGGTTGTGAGATGACCCAACCATAAGATACATCCCTAATAAATTATTTTTGGTGAATATTACTTGCATATAATAATAAATCAAACTCTAAAAACTATAGGTATAGTGTCTTTGGAGGTATGATATATAACTAACTTATTCTACAACCTCTTCAATATATTACACATATATTATTCATATATGGAAAAATTCTAGACATATCATACATACTAATATTATATATAAAAATGAAAATGTAAAAACAATTAGCAATGACCTCATAATATTTGTAAGGTAAAATACTGGAGATTTAAATAAAATAACACAAAAATGAATTATATTAGAATATAGGTATGAGAATATATTCAAATTGTGTCAAAATAAAATAACAGTGTCATACATAATAAAACATTGATTTTAAATAACAAGTCATTATATTTGTATTCAATATAAAATAAAACATGAGTAATAATAGTGTTGAAACATGAGTTAATAACCATGATACATGAAATAAAAAGAACACATATCAGTATGTTATAAGAGTGAGGAAAAATAATAGTCATAGTAAATAAATTCATTTGTTAAGGTATAATTTCAAGACCATCATAACATTATTGATAGAGTGCCTTCATAGACTGGGCTCACTCCTTGTTCCATTTATTCAATAAATAATCCATTGTGGTGATAATTAATTTCAATCTCACTAATCACATAATTAAAATCATATAAATTTGTACCATAAATACAAAAAAATATTAATAATTCAATCATAGATTAATTAAACCATTGGAAAGAAAGTGATTTCCTGAAAATATCCAGAAAACATGATAAAAATCTATATAGATAAATAAGGTATATGGTATTTTTAGAGAATATAATAATTTAATAACAATAATCCTTAAATAATGTTGAAATAGGCGAATACATATTTATAATAACGTTAGAAAATTACTTTAAACAACAAGTAGAAATATAATTGACATTTGTTAATGATTATTCGAAAGGAAAATAATTTATAAAAAAAAGTGAACATAAATTAACATAGAAAACTATAAAATTAGGGATAATGATATTCTTTGAAAACTAAACAATACATTGGGAAAATTCATTCATATGGAAACCATTAAAAAAGATGAATCTTTTCATTCCTTTGTAAAGAGTTTCAATGTCAATAGAAAATGACTGGTATGTAAAATTTTATAATTTTCATTATCAATAAAAGTAAAAAAAATTAAAATTAAATAAAAAAATTGAATTATAAATAATACTAGTCCTGAAATTTTATAAATAATACGAACATGGAGGATATATACTTATGGTTTAGAATAATTGATAAGGTTTCTTCAACATAAAGGCATCCATTACATTAAATTATCAGAAATAGATGCTAAATGATTCGATTTCATGTAAGTAAAAAAAACAATTATCATTATAAAATGAAATAAATGGTATTATAGGGATAACTAAAAAACCATTTTTCTAAATGAAAAATTGACATAAAATTTTATTTTAATTTGAAATTGGAAAATAAATCATTACCTCAGACATCTACTTGGATTGATGTGTTATAAATACATATTTAGTAAATAAAACATTATTATTTATATCGATTATAAAATTATTAATTGTTATATTACTTCATATTAATAATTTATACTTATTTATGATCTATGTATTTAATTATTATTTTTAAAATTAATATTTTTGTGCTAAATTTTACGTTTTACATGAATGCTTCTATTAGAAAATTTCTAGTCTTACTTATTCATTATGGGATTATATTCAACATGATTTTATTGAATGTTTAACCCATTATTTTTATATATTTATTTATTTCCATGTTCAATTCATGTATCATTCTGTAACACTTTAAATGGAAGGCTTAAAAATATCATCCTTAGTGAACTTCAACTAAATAAAAAATATTTTTTTTATTAATGATTATACATAAATATATATCCATAAAAAAATTTATTAATCAAATTAAATCTTTAATTTTTATATATGATAACAATTATTTAAGTTTTATTTGTTATTTATGATTCAAATTTTATATTATTATTCATGTGAGTTATAAAATAGACCAATAATAGAATATGTTTTATTTATAGAATAAGTACGAAAATGTTATCATATATAATAATATCATAAATTATATTGCCTTAATAGTTTAATAATGTATTTTAAAATTTAGAAATTAAATTCATGAAGATTTGGATAAATCATTGATAATAAAAATATTATTAATTTGATAAAACATAAATTAAATAAATCGATCTCCACTTAGGGAGATTATTAGAATTGGGATATTTGAGACCCTTTTTTGGGGAATAAAGGTTCTGAAATGTGTGATTGGATTACGAGGGAGATTATTTGGTTAGGGATTAAAGATAAACTCAAAGGTAAATTTTGTTTTTAGGTGGGTATCAGAGAGGATGTTTTACATGCATGCTTTAGTTGCATTTTCTTGTATACTCATTAACTACAGTAGAAACTTTTCATATTATTGATACTGTTTTGATGTATTCTATGTCCTTTTACATTAATTTAATGTTTATAATTTATATTATCCTTTACCATTATTTATAAAATTTACCATTAAAACAAATTTTTATATCTAAAATTCAAATTGTTCTTATTAAAAAAAATTTACATGAGGAATAAAATTATTAAAAAAATATTGTATTCAATTTATAAATCTAATATAAATTAATTTTAATATATGTTTATATGACTCATAAAAATATGATTTTAAAATTATTTTCCAAAAATATTAATTTAAACACATTTCATACCAAATAAAAATAAAGAACTAATTAAATCTCTTTTTTAATATATATATATATAACCCTCTCACAAATCATAATAATTGAAATATGGAAAATTAAACATTAAAATATAAAATTAATACATATATATATATTTGTATAATATATTTTTAACCAAAAATTATTGATTAGTGATGAATAATTAAATTAGTATTCCTTCTAGTAACATTAATATTTCTTGGATGTTATAAATATATTTTACTAATCATTACATTACTTTTACAAGTAAATTTTATTCATTTGATAAATTAACAATAGTATTTTTTTTCAAAAACACAAAATTTATAAAAATAATATCATTATATTATATGGTATTTTCGTTGGGGAATTATATCCATTTTTTTAGTATAAAATAATTAATTTTTTCTAATTAAGTATTATTTTGTTATCCAGTATTTTATATCATTTTGTATTATAACAAAACATTATTACATTTGTTTACTGTTGTGTGTACCATAATCAATCCAACACACTTGATTAATTAAAAGGTATGTACATATAGGAATAATAGGGTGGTATATTCTACCCCCTTATATTGCTTTTTCATAGAATTTTTTTAATCTATATGAAATGGATGATACTTATACCCCAGAATATAATTATATACCCATGTTTCTTTCACAAACATATTAATTCATATAAATAACATTAACCAGGTTTGTAGTCACATTTCATACTAATTTATCAATAAGATTAATGATTTATACTACTTGTTTCCCATAAGAGACATCAAGATCCAAATGTGCATCCTCTGAGTTCAATAAAAATGATAGATTGTGTTTTCACTTCTGGAAAAGTCATACATGAAATACAACATGAAATATTGAGATGTTTTATGGAAGTTAAAGATGAAAAGATATTATCCCAATATGATCATGTATTTTTAAAGGGAAAATATATCATGGTCCCAACATTACCTTATTTTATAATCTCATAACGCACTTAGAGAGTGATATTCATATGTATACACTCTATCACTCTAAAACAGTTATCTTAGAATTATTTATCGTTGTAACACTTATTCCATCTTTGTGAAACAATAATTTTTTGTTGAATGGTTTTGTTCTTATATAACATTTCATATGAATGATCCAGTTATAATATCATAGTCTCTCCAACAATATCTCAACAAGTTGGAGTCATGAACATCTTCCCGCATAGAGTGTCATATAGTTACATTTTAATTCTAGATTAGAAATTATTATTATATGATAATCTAACCAGGGAATGGAGCCCTTCTAAACATCCTTTGAATTCTAGTAATTTTGATCCCTATATATCTTCCAAATCCAGAATAGTAATTTATGATTAATCATCAGTCATTTGATAATAAGAAGATCTAAAGCTCAACCATATGTTCTGTTCATGTTGAAGATTACTCTAAAACATTATGGTAGGATAATTATCCTGATCCGATACAGTGTAAAGTAGTACTAAACAAATCTATACCACTTACTTTACATATATCCTATAATGTTGACTAAGAATGAAATACTCTCAAAATAAAATGAAATGTGTTGATAACATATGTAAATAAACTATAACTGAAATGTAATTATAGAATATAGATGTCTTTGTGACACCAATAATGTAGTAAATCATGATGGTATCCCATTCTCATAGAGGTATGGTTAGTGTCAAGAGTATTTTCAGAAACTTATTTCATTAAACGTGTACTTGTTAATAGAAAAATCATTGAGATATATACTCATAAGTGTCCTTGTTTATATTTTTCATCCATAAATGATTGTTGAGATCTCTTTATATCATTTTAGTTCTATAATTGATATATAATGATGTGCACTATGAATAATAGATAATCACCATTAATTATAATATTAAAGGAACACATATTCATTTCCCAAATGATTTCATTATAATATTTTCATTATTAACAACTAAAGTATTCCTTACATTATTCATAATAATTATTTCCTCCATATTTGTGTCATAGATATTCACATAGTTGTACGGTTTTGAAATCATTTTAGAAATATATTATTTCCCAATTTCATTTATATTTATATGTCCATATGTGGAACTTCATTTTGTATTTAATCGATTTAAATTATCATAATGGATAATGTTTCAGAATTATTAATACTCAGAGCATCAACCACCTTTTTGTCCTTCAATGTGCAGTAATAAATTTATCAACAATAATCCATGATCAACTCTAATGATCTCCTTCGGCATATGATCAGGTACCTATGTGAAAATATATACTAAATGTATTTTAGTTTTCATATTTATTGATCTTCCAACCATAAATAAAACTCCTGCATATAATTTATGTAATTATAACATCTAATTGATCTAAATCGTTAATTAAGTATTTATTTTCATAAACCATTAATTTAATGGAGTAATATTCTACTACCATGAAAATTTTTATAATTTAATATCTCAATACCATCATTAATTCATCACTACTTATCAAAAAATATTCTCCACTAAGGTTAGTGTGAGTACATGTATATTTAATGACCTTATCATATGCTCAATGACATTTTATTCATATTTATTTATCCAAAGAAACCTGACTCCATTTTTTTAACATGGCTATTTTATTTGATAGTTCGAAAATATTTCTAAAAAATCATCTCTATTATAATTCCAATATAATAATATATGTCATATATGAAGTATTTTTTTTGAGTTAATTTTTATTAACTCTTTTATTGAAATATCCATATATATACCAATTCATGTAATTATATAGAGAATAATTGATAATTTCAAAAGCCATAATTCAATCATACTAAATTTGTAAAAAATATTATCCTCGATAAAATTAATCAACCCAATCTTGAAATTATATGTATTATCTTCCGTGCACTTTCAATATATGATAATATATACAATAATGAAAACAATAAATAAATCTAAGTAATATATAAATAATATAATCATTATATCGATGAAGATAATTGGTTAATTAGTAAATATTAATGTCATAAGTATGAACTAATAATTTCCATATCGTGTTTAAATGTTGTATTGGATATATCTTCATTGTTATACTTCAATTTATGGAATGTATATTAGAGTCATTGAGAATTATTTATCCCCTATCAGTTTTAAGAAATTAATCTATACAGTGTTTATATTACTTTCACATGGTTTATATTTATCATGTTCAAGAGAATAAATACAGAAATGTATTAATCAATCTTACTTTTCAATATAGAGGACTGATACACAACATGGTGATGTACATGGGTGAATAAAACTATTATATAAATTCTCTTAACATTTATTCATATATTTATAAAAAACAATATATTATATTCTATAAGTTGTATTTGATAAAATATTAACACCAAGTGTGCGTTATATAGAAAACACAACCAATTTTTATAAGATAAGGGTGTGTTTCTTTTCGATAAATACAAAAAAATAATTTTAAAAACATACATTTATTTAATATTTGTGTTTCCCCCGACTATTTGAGAAAATATGTAACTTCTGTAGGGATATTATAGTTACATTTTCATAAATAGTGAATCATGGGTTGTTTTGGACTATGGAATTTGATTTAAAAATCATGAAAATTGATATAGGATCTAAGTAGAGAGAGATACCCCATTAAAAAATCATATAAAAATTAACTAATATAAGGAAAGAAATATTTTTAGCAAGAATAGTCCCACACATATCTATCAAACAATTTTCATAAACATGGTAGTTAATCATCACACCATTTAAAATTTTCCCTGATAACTCAATATCTATTGGTTTGATAATTTATTTGATTATCACAAGAAACATTCTGTGTATGATATAGTGTGTGTAAAAATAATAAAATACGGGTTTTTCATGACTATTGTTGAAGATAATCATAAAATCCACACAACACTTTCATGAACCACTTTCAAAAGTGTGATTTTGTAGGATTTCCCTCTCTCCCTTAGTCTAGGTTGTTAGATACTCCAATATTAATCATTAATCCTTATAGTACTTGACTAGTTTTAATAATGTCTATAATATTTATTATTGATAAATTCAATTATGTGTGTTTTATTAGGCTTATATTTATTTTTATATATTTTATAAGTTGTATTATTCATATATATTAAATATTCATATTCATGATTAATTTTCTTCCAAGCTTTGAATAATTTAAATTTACCTTTAAACAATTTTCCATAAAGCTTATTCTAGTATTCTATTTATATAGTATTATTATTTTTCATTCATTTTTGGATTTTATCATTTATGGTCCCTTAGAAATCTATTTTTCTATTCATTCCCCAAAATTGTTATGACTAATGACTTTATCTAATATCCATTAATCCATTTAGAGAGTATAGAATAATTTCATAATAGTTACTGAACTACTATACAGATAATTATTTTCAAATAAATAGTTTTATGACAACAAATAACAATATTGATTATTATTTTTGGTTTATTACTATAATCATAAGCCTTTAGTGAATTACTCATGATGTTTTTTCCATAGGTAATAATGGATTTAACTTAAATTTTATTAATCTCCATGAATTATCTCACCATTTTAGGGCTAACAGTTTTTATAAAATACATATTGAAATATACCTTCTTACACTCCCCTATAAAATTATGTTGATTTATTTATCTAACAGCATATTATTAATTAGTTTTTAACATTGATAGACATCCCCTTATAAATAATAAATAAATAAAACCACATTTTCATGACATGATCAAAAGGTAGTTGAAAATAAATTTTCTATTATATTGATACAATTTTTGATCATTAAGATATTTAAAGTTCCAAAAATGCAGGGTGAATGGTTTCTTAATATTTAATGAATGGATACTGCTCTCTTCATTTTTTTATTTTTTTATTTTGGTATTATTTTTATTAAATGTCCTAACTTGAGAGGCTTTGTTGATTAGAACCATTATATTATGTATTCCAGCTCCCATTGCAATTTATTTCTAATTATGATAATAATTTTGTTCCCTATCTCATTCATTATTAACAAGATTATTTATAGTTCCAATCATTACCTAATATCAAATTATTTAGTACTAGTGTCTTGAAATAATGAAATTAAGTAGTCATTAGATAATGAAAACCATTCATAATATGTCAACAATTCAGATACAATCATTTCAAAAAATGATAATATTGGTTCATCCTAAAAAACCATCATTTTATGATATGTTGATCTATGTTGTATTCTATTATTCTTCATGAAATAGTACCCCAAAATAACTAAGACTTTCACTAATACCAACTGATACAACCAACCATATAATACACACATAATACACTATTTTAGATGAATATTCAATATATGTAACAATAAATGAAACCCAATAAACTTTTGGTTTATATTATCTATAGATTATATACCTAAAAACATATTCTACAACATCTTCATTGTAACTCATATATATTTTCCTTATGTGATACTCTTCGAGACATATAGTATATTGTAATCTCCCTTAAAATCCAAGGAATGGGAACATAATAATTGGTTAGATCAAATACCCTATAAGTGTAAACAAATGATATATTAATAAAAGATCGTAAGGGATCACTTCATTGTAGTGTATCACAGTGGATTGGGTTCACTCCTTGTTTCGTTTAAATTTTAATGGATTTTTTTTCACACCTCAATCTCTTATAGATCAGATTATGCGATATACATCTTTACCAGTTTAATTATATTTATATTTAATTCTAATTATACCAACAAAAAATGAAAACCATACATATTTTGGAAATATTAATATTAAAAAATTTATAATTCCACCATTTCTTTATAGACATTCATGAAAGAAAATATTTTTATGAAAACCATCGCATAACATGATAATAAACCATCTAAAGATATAAGGTACATAATATTATTATATCATACGCCAAGAGAACCTTACAAATATTAATTTATTTTGAGAAAAATTAAAAAATATTTATATGAAAATTAGAAAAATTCATTACAGACATGAAAAAAGAACTTTTTTCTTTTTAGAACAATTATATCAAAATAAAACAAATAAACTATGTGAATTGAAATTACCTCTCCCAACAATGAAGACATCAAGAGGATTATTCTTAAAGAAAACTAAATAAGACAACATGATAATTTTTTAATGTGGAAATCCTAAAATATGATAACTTTTTTATTAATTTTATAGTGAGAGATAAAGTCAGAAGATTATAACCCATTTGGAAATTAATAAAAATATTAATTTTAAACATTTTTAATGTTTTTATAAGATAATAAAAAATTAAATGAATAAATCATTTATTCATAGGGAAAAATATTCAACAAAAATATATACAGAATATAAATATATAGAAGAATTATTCTCGATTGAAAAAAAAGATAAGGCCAATTTTGCTAACAGACATCCTCTTAGTTGAATTGCAAACCAAATTTCAAAGAAATGTTAAAAAAACTATATGAAAAAAATAATAACTATAGGAGAGTAAAATATAAATGTTTTTATATGGAAATAATATAAAATTTATAATAATTTAAATTCAACATAAACCACTAAGATTTAATGTTATGATTAGAAAAAACACCCTTACCTTAGGCATTCAGATGGATGGAAATTATTTAACTACTTATAGAATATATTTTTATTTTCTAAATTAAAAAAAATATTATTCATAGTTATTTCAATTAATATCATTAATTAATAATTATCTATTTCCCATAAATTAATTTATTAACATTAAAATTTATATTCTTGAACCATTTGTTATGTATTCCATGAATGTATCAGTTTGGAGATTCTGATCCTCACTATTGATAAATAGTTAATCATCATAATGATTTTAATGAAGATGTATCACATGTTTTTGATATATTTTTTGAATATATTAGTCCTTTCTTGGATCATAGAGTTTATTTTTACATGGATTTCATAAAAATATTTTTTTAGACATAAATTCATTAAAAATAGTAGATTTTATATATTTTTATATTTATATATATTAAAATCCAAAAAAATATAGAAACCACATAAATTTTTAATTATTAAAAATTAAAAACTCAATACATTTTTTATTAGTAATAAATTATTTAAATTTATTATATAATTCATATAGGTGATTGACCCATCAAAAATAAAAATAGGTCAAAATTATGTAATTAGTAAGAACATGTTATCGTACAGTAACAAATATCAATTTTATAGAAGTGAAATATTTTCAATATATTTTATTGGAGTGATAAATTCGAATAATAAATTTGTTTATGAAATATATTTATATAAATTATTAATTATAAGATATCATTTACAATAGAAACATTAATCTTCTCTTATAACTCTTTAGAATTAGGGGTTAGGAAACTTTTATAGGACCAAATTCAATGAACTAGGATTTTAGATCTTGGAAGCCCAATAATAATGAAAAATATTATAGTTTTGACTTCATCAAACACACAATTTAAAAATGGCTCTGTATATTATAATAAAATTAATAATTTACCCAATATGGTAATCAATTAAGAAACATTACCATTATAATATAAATAGTTATTATGAGTTAATGTTGAAAAGATTATTTTCAATAAAAGTAATTTTATTTTTATTTATCATTTTTCCATTTAGAAATTTACCATTAAATAATTTTAAAATAATCATATAAAATAAATATATTTCTTTAATTAAACATATAAAATTTAATTATTATGATTTTTTGAGTAATTTATAAAATAGATGACATTTGGCAGAAAATTTCTATTTTAATAGAATTATAGTTTCAATCATTTTACCACAATTTAACCAAAATACATAATATTTAAAAATAATTAATGTTATAAAATATTAAATAAAAAATTATTATTATTCATTTTTAAATATACTTTTATAAATGAACCTATAACAAATATTATTAGAAATAAGTAAAATTTTTACATAATATTTTTTTTGGTCTTCTATAAAAATCATATATTTTGATTGTGTAGATCATGTGTTGACTGAATTTAAAGACACTTGAATTTTTTTCAACACATTATAAATCCATTTATGTATCTAGGATAATTAAACATTAAAATATATCATTTATTAATTTAATGGAATGAAATGTTATTTAAAAAAATGTTTTTACACATTTAAGTGTTTTATTTTAAAATCACCTTCTCAAACCTATAGAAATGTTATTTCCAAAAATGAATTTAATTATGAAATCATAAGGTTCAAATTAGGAAATTTTTCCAATTTTAATTTATTTCAATAAAAGTAATTA
The DNA here is from genome assembly GCA_963277665.1 of Viscum album. Lineage (NCBI taxonomy): Eukaryota > Viridiplantae > Streptophyta > Magnoliopsida > Santalales > Viscaceae > Viscum > Viscum album. The sequence goes on along the minus strand of OY728123.1, from coordinate 605,800,790 downwards.
CCATGATTAAATATTAATTTCTCCAATAAAAATGTAAAAATGGTAGCATGTATCATACTGAAGGGGAAAGTCTAAAAATGTTAAACCCATTATCAAAATTGATAGATGACGTGTTCTATTGAAAAAAGTATCCCCTTTCTACTATATAATATTTTTGAATTCATTTAACCTTGAATAGCGAAAACTATGTATTTAAATTCAGTTGACGTTTCCAAAACTACCATTTTATTCACTTATAATAATTATAAAAATTCCACAACATCTAAACTCACTTATCTATTTAATTAATCCATGAAAATAGTTCATTTTATTTTACTTTTAACATTATCACATCAACATAAATTTTTTCTTACTTATAATAATCCTATTGAATTCAATTTCAAGGGGTGTATTAAATAAATATCCACTAACCAATCAAATTATTATGGAATTGATATGTTTTTTTTCATAATAGTATTCATCCAAATATATTACCCCCATGATAAAAAAATGAAATTAGTATCATAATTATAATTATATTATTATATATTAATGGTAAAAATCAATGTTATTCATTTCAATCAACCTATAAAAATGAAGGATCATGAATCATGTGTTTTCATGGACTACCAACTCCAAAAATAATTGTTTTTATTTTATATTATTATAATATTTCATTATATAAAAAAACATATTAAAATCTATATCTCAATTAGAAAAAATTAAAATGATATATTTATTCTACTTCATCTTGATATTATTTAAAATGAAATTACTCTTTTATAATATGCACTAGTCGATTTGATGCATGTTCAGGATTTGGTCCATTATCAAGCTACATGATTAATAATATAAAACTCTATTATGGATAACTATGTGAATAGTAAAAATAATATTTTTGTAATAAAATAATAAAATAATGATTATAATATGGTTCTATTGGAAATTTTTTATATAGATAACATATTATTAGTGTATAATTTTTTAAACTAACGTTTCCAAAAATAAAACAACATTGATTCAATATTCACACATTTTAACTAAAAAATTGTCTAATTGTATGTGAGGCTTAGAAATTAATATTATTTATATATTGTACTTTATTTTATTATATATTTATTATCAAATCACTATCAAATAATGGGTAATGATATCATCTTTACAATTCTTGAACAAAGTGTTAATGAAATTAACAATAGATTATTAAAAAATAATATTCAAATCTAATACATGACAAAAATTATTAATCATAATGTTAATAAATGAGAATTTATATGAATATGGATGAAAATTATGTAATCATTAATTTAATATTTATGATGGATGAGGGAAATTCACTTCTATGGAAATGAATTGTAAAGGAAATAGTTTTTGAAACTCAATATCATTTCTTTACATAATACAATTTTTTAAAGAAATTTATCATCCATGAATTTACAAGTCAATGGGTTTTATTGTTTTATTTATAGAAAGATACAGTTTTTGGAATCAAATCCATTTTTGTGCATTTATTTGTATTCATTTATTCTCAAAAATAAACAGTTTCATTTGGAAAAAATGTAATTCTGAATATTATAATGATTAAAATAGGATGTTATCAAAATAATCTATTTATGATTTAGTTTTATTTATATTAAAAGTTTATGTATCCAATGGAATTATTTTTCATTTTTCTCTGAATATATTATTTAATTAAGTGATTATATTTGGGGATCATGTTTTCGACATCGACTGTTTTTATTCATGATATTATTTGGATGTGTTATGAAATAAATAAAATTTCGGAGGGTTCATTGTTGATATTTAATTATTTCTATTGATATTTTAAATCAAAACCATTTTATTTCTAATAATTTTTATATGACGATTTAGAAATTGCATAAAATGTATTTTTAATGGGTTATTTTTTCATATGATTATTGTATTAATGTGGAATCAAATATATGGATTATGAGACATGTGGGACCAATATTTCTATAAAATGAATTTTTTAGTAATTATATCCCATGATATGGAAATGTTATATTAATATATTTCAATATCGATAGAATAAATAGGTTGATTGTGGTTTAATATTGTTTAATATTTTATGTGTGGATGGGAAGGAATGTATACACATTTATAAAGACAATAAATCAAATAATATGATCATGTAATATTACCCTATGTTACATGACCCATGATATCATTTTAATGTTTTATTTTCCCATTACTTGGAAAAATTATTATAATTTGAGGTGTTTTATCTATATTTCATGCTTATATTTAACACTTATTGATTTACATTCATCTAAATTAGATATTTATTTTAATTAATAGGATTTAACCATTATGTAATTTGTAAAGTTATACCTTAACAATTGTTTGATCTCAACCATTTCAATAGAATATTCTTTATTAAATATTTCCCTCAAACTCTTCAATCTAAGAAAGAATGACAGTTCTTATAATTAATACAAAAGGACGTGAGTATGTTATATCTTATGAGTAAAACATCATGAGAATCTTATGGTTTTCATCAGATTAAATATATATAGATTAAAATAATATTAATTTATTATTTTGTGGATGAAATTATATTATTCCAAATATATTTTTTTATTGTAATTTATTATGTTATGTGGAAGGTTACTAATGTAAACTTAATGTTTCAATAATGATATACACCCTCTTTATTCAAGGGAACGGGAAAATATTTATCACTAAAGCCCTAAAAAAGATTCATGTATTTAATATATTCCAACTAACCACATGTACAATTTGTTGGAGGAAATTACTGGGTTATTGAATTGGATTTTATGGGAATTATTACAATTGTGGTAAAACAACACAACATCCTCATGACTACCTATGAAATGGAATGAGGATGAATAACATAACTAAGGAGAATAATGATCCAATTTATACTCTTCACACTCATCAATTCATCATGATTCATGAGTATAGACATTATTTGAATTAATACCCTTTCCCAAGAGTCATTTATGGTAATATGAAACCACAACCAACCATAATAAGGTATAAATAGAGTATATATATAATCATTTCTATATATGTGGACTAGAATAATTAAGTGGTGAAATATACACTCATTGTCTTTATTAAAACCCTGAATTCATTTTTTTATAGTTTGTTTAATTATTTCATATAATTCATGTGTTGTATGAATATCTATTAACCAACCAAACTAATGAATATCAGTATATTCTTGAAAACACTTGATGGCATGTCAAATGCAACTAAATTGTATAGATATTCTCCAATCAATATTTGAGGAGATTTTTTATAGAAAATATGGTTCTTCTCACCATATTTTATTTTAATATACTTTTTGTCAATGTAAGGGATTTCATTATATAAATTGGATATAAATATATAGGAAAGCGAAAGTTTTTTTATTTCACAATGAATATCATGGTCTTCCCCTATAATGTGTGGTATAATTATTAATAAACATATCACTCGATCATTATCTAACTCTAAGATTTTATATATATATATATTGAGAAACATTTACTTATAATATATATAGAAGAAACTATATGAAAACATGGATGATGATTTCATATTCATATTGTTTCACTATTGGGTGTAGCTATCATCCTTATTAAAAAGCATGTAGAATCAATTTGTATTTTTATTAGTTATCATGATCTTCTAAAAATCGTAATAAAAAATAATTATCATCTACCCAATATTGATGATATATTTGATGAACTATAAGGATCACAATAATTCTCAAATATTTTCCATTTATCTGAATACCATTAGTTTTGGGTTAAAATGGAGTATATTTCAAAGAAAACATTTAATATGTGGTATGGGAAATATAAATTTATAGTAATTCACATTAGGATTAGGAATGATTATTTTATATTTATGAATATAGTGAATAGATTTTTTGGAGACTACCTTAATGAATTTATGTATTTTAATGTAAAAACTTATTTTGTGATCAAATATTAAAAAAACAATGAATAGAGTATGAAAAAAAATTAAATACCCGCATAAAATATATAATGTATTCTAAAATGATCAAATATGAATTCTAGAAAAAAATGAAGAAATTATTCCGCAATGTAATCCCAATAATTGGAATGTGACTATATTTAACAAAGTAAAAAAACTAATTGGAATATCCTTTAGAATTAATATTATAATGGGTATACATAGTTTTCAAAGGTTAATAGGGTATCACGTATTCTCTTAAGAAATTTATCATCGTTGTACAATCCAATATCAAAGATAACATGGATGGGTTTAATGTTACATTACATAGTGGATGAAGGGAAATTTTTTAAGGAACTGAAGATTCAGTTGTTCATTAATCCAATATATACATTACCCTTTTGTGGGGAAGGGTCTATAATATATATTGACTCATTAATATAGGTTTGGGTTTCATCCTTGAACAAAATGAAAAGTTAATTTCATATGATTAACACCTATTAAATACTCATGTGAAAATTTAAATGAAACATGATTAAGATATTGTTATAGTGATATTTAGAATTATGACTTGGAGAAATTATCTCTATGTGGGAAATGTGATATATTCAATGATAATATGATGTTGAAATGTATATTAACATAGAGATTATTTAATATCTTCCACATGATATTGATGGATTTGATTAATTGTTATGATTAACCAATTCATTACCCCCTAGGGAAGGAATATAAGGATTCTAATTCTCTTATTAGGAAAGGCCATGATTCCCTTTCATAATAATTATAAAAAATATCCAATACTTGCATATTTATGTACAACAATTCATGATGCCATTTTTTTGGGAGATAAATCCAATATTTAACAACTAATAACTCAAAAATAAATTCATATAATGATTGAACAATCATAAAAATGATGATGGTGAGATATAAAAAATGGTAATGAATATTTTGAAGCATGACTTTGATAAATATAATGTAATAATGTTTGGAACACTGGTACGTGTCCAATTAATTCTGTAACTATGGAAGGAACTTTTGGATGATGAAAATATTTCATCCTCCTCTATAAATCTATGATTAATGAAGATGTTTAGAGATATAAATAGAAATATATATTTGTATATTAATAAGAAATAAGTTATAGAATATATATCTCAATGCTTGGTATGCCAATATGTTTGGCCATATAAAAAATGTATAAAGGTTTGATGCCATCGTTAGGCATACCAGTATGATACGGGAAGCAAATACACAAGGAATATCTTATATAACTCCAAGAAAATGTTATTATGAATAATGTTATTTTTTTTCAATATCATTAAAAATTACATTAATTTTAATTCCATTGAAGAGTATTTCACCCAAGAATCAACATCCATGATATACATAAGGGAAGTGGGGTGGTTACATGGAGGGACATAATCCATTATATCTGATTGGGATCCAATGTTTACTGTGAGGTTCAACAGGTTTCATATTAAATCCGTAGTGATATAGGACATATTTAGAATGACATATCATCCATGCACAAATGGTCTACTTGAAAGTAAAATTCAATATATAGATTTTACAATGTGATATTTTTCAAAATATTTCCAAGGATTTAGGGATAAACAAAATCCCCTATAGATATTATGAAATAGAATTTTTCATTTTGTCAGTAAAATAGAACAATATATGGATCTCAATTGGAAGATATACATGAATGAAACATACTTTAATGAAGTTAGAGAGAAGAAGGTGATTGGTCAGAATAGTTTCTTTGTAATAACATATAAGGTTCAAACCATAAAGTAAAATAAGAATGTGACAAAATTTTCATCGAGTTGTTAGGTTGATAATTATCAATGAGATCAAGTGTTTTATGTTTTTGAGGATATTTTTCTTTATATATCTCCATAGAAGTAGGTTTTGGGATTTGGGAAAAAAATACAAACTGATATAAGATACATTTATACCAATAAGATTCTTGATTGTGTTAGAGGACATATACTATGACATATAACGTCCTTCACACCACTACCATGTATAGGATGTGTTCCATATATATATATATATAGAATTTCCATTATATAAACATAGTCTGTATTAATCCTAGATGTTGTGGAGCTATAATATATTCTATTATATGAAGAACTACATGAGGTAATTCATGATAGAATAGATAAAGGGATTCAAATAATTATTCTCATCCCATTATGGTTACATGGAGAAAGTATGATTTTTAAGGGGCTACATGGGTACCTAATGATGTGAGGAGAGATATTTACATTAATTTGGTTTAATCAATGTAATAAAATATTGATAATTAAATTAATTTAAATAGTTAAATGTTAATGAGCTGAGATTTTAGAAATTGTAAAACAAATTAACATAATGATCAATTCATTTGCATTTATTAAACATTTAATGAAAAACAATGAAACCTAATGGAGTAACATTAGTAATTATCCTAACTTCACTACTAAAAAAAATAATATATACGCATAGTTTGGAACCATAAGAATCGCCCAAAAACCATGGGTATAGTCTATATGCATGGTTTTCGTAAAAATTGATTACTAAGTCATCAGTGTAGACCTATACCCATAGTATCTATAGAAGCTATGGGTATATCCTTAGTGATTTTATCATACACACAGTTTATCCAATATTGTGGGAATAGATTTATTCATCAGAAATAATCTACATGTGGTTTAATGAACCATGATTACATGTTGATATCCCCATTTGGTAACAACAGCTCTTCAAAGACATCATGAACTTCTTAATAAAGTAAAAAAATAGTGCACATTCAATTCCATACAAATACATTACATTTATAATTCAACAAACTACTTATAATAATTTTTAGACCATTTACAATATTATATAAAACATATAAATCAATACAACCTACCAATTAATGTTAGTAAACAAAAACCACATGTATTTTTATTGCTATGTCAAAATGTGGGGGCATTAGTATCTCCCATAGTCCCAACATCTTTATCCTCATCATCATCAGCAACATCGTCATCACCAACACTGTTATCTAGAGCATCACTGTCATATTAATAATAGTAATATTAATATTTATCATCATATACACCACCATCATCTTGATCACCACTACTACCCTCATTGTAATCACTCTTAGTGTCAGTTAAAGAGTGAATTTATTTAATATATGAATCAATAGTATTATTATAATTTTAAGGATGTTATTTTCATATAACATACATACTTTTCATGACATGTTCAGTTATCATATTACATCATTCAAATTCATTTAAAGTTTTCTTTTGGAATCATTTACTTTTATATGATCCCATTGTATATCAGTGGTCTAATAGGTTTGATAGGAATCCTATGAGGACACATACCTATGGGGGATTATGTTTTTTATATTTTGGTAATGTACTATCCCCTATTTCTCCTCACATAATAATTAACCCAAGTGATCATTTGGATTGAATTTTTGACATTATTTATCATCGAGGGCCTACAAAACATACTATTAGAAATATAGGTTCAAATTATTTTATTATTAATTTTATATAAATATTTTGACTATAATTAAAATATTTATTTATTTATTTATTTCTGAGTTTAATGCACTTTAATAATTTTTTTCTATACACAAGAAAAATTATTTTTCTTGAGGATCATTTCTGTCTATTCTTAATACCTATTGATTAAAAAGGCATTTTGTAGTACAATACTAAATTACATAATAATATGAATTTGAAAAAACTAGAATTTATTTAAATTATCGATTTTTAAGAAATTATAAAATTAAGAAGAAAATAAATATATATATATATATAATTAGAAAATTAATAATAGTTTCACGATATACAAAAATTTCAATTTCCTAGGGATACTAAATTCAGGAGAGAATATAATTAATCATAACTCTAACCCCAAATATGTATAAAAATACTCAATATTGATATTTAATCAAGTAACATTAATTCTAAATGCAATTCAATGTAGATGGAAACAAAGTATATTATTATACTTTGCATATAAATAAATAGTTTAATGAGTTATAATATATTTATTTTGATTTTAATCATTAAATTATACACATTTTAACTGTATAAAAATATTATAATCCTGAATAATAATAAAAGGAAATAATTATTAAATTAATGAAAAACTGATAAATTTTAAAATGTGATATACATTGATTAATAAATTCATAAATAAATATCATTCATAAAAACATATTATTATTTTATCCATACATTATAGTCTATCTATAATCATGAATATTAATCCTTTATATTAATCTCATAATATGAACTCCTTTATTTTATTCATTTTATGGGGTTTTCTTTATTTATTTTATGTTTTTATTAAATATAATGATTCTTTATTAAAATATTCTATGAAAACAAATTAGATAATATAAATATCACATATATAATAATATTAAATCAATGATCAAATAAATAATCAAAAATAATTTTAGGTGGATTCAATAATTTAAAAATATGCCCCCTAATTTGAATATTTCATATTAGGTATTTGTGACCTATTTATTATCATTAAATATAATAATTTATTTCTATGTCATAAGAAATGAACATTTTTCATTAGTACATTAGGACAACTAGCTAATTGACCATTTGGTCTAGTAGGTCATTTATACAATTTTCCATTACACTGTTACACCATTATATCAATTGGTTAATTGAATGTTAGGCCATAAGGGAGTTTTTTTCCTTGTCCATTAGGATGTTAGGAAAATTATACATTAGGAAATTATAAAATTAGGAAAATGTTTAATTATAAAATTAGTCCATTAGGACAATATGCCATTGATCCATTAGGATAACTCGCCATTAGGCCATTTGGTCACATTTCCATTAATCCATTACCAAAAATGGCCAATTGACCATTATTCTGTTAGTCCTTTTCAACAAATTTCCAATTCAAAGTTATGATGATTGGACGTTATTACATTTATAAAGTCTGTATTTCATACATTATACCATTATTCCAATTCTCCAATATGATGTTAGTCCAATAGTCCAAAACACCATAAAAAATAGCCAATGTTTCATAAGTTTATTAGACCAGTCTTTCATTAGACTATAAGATTATTAAAAAATTAGGAAAATTAAAAAATTCAACCTTAGGGAATTTAGGGAATTGGCTATTACGATCTTAGGCCATTATTTCATTAGTCAAATTGGCCTTTATGCTATTAGGAAAATGGGAATATTGGTCTTTTTGCAATTATGCCAATAGGTCAATTTCCCGTTATGAATTTAGGCCTATAAAAAATTATCCAATTGTCCATGAAGATATTATTCCATTAGTCCAATTGGAAAATTATAAATTATGAAATTTTGATGTTATTCTAGTATTCCATTAGGCCTTTAGGATAATTACCCAATTAAACATTTTGCAACCTGACAAATTGGATTTTTGGAAATTTTTTATTTGACACTAAAGCTAATTTTCCATTAGGCCATTAGGCCATTAAGTCAATTGGTCATTATTCCATTAATCCATTAGAACAAATGGTTAATTTCAAAATTTTATGTTTGGAAATTAGGTCAATTTACTAATTGGTTGTCAGGCCATTATGCAAATTGGCCAATTTTCATTTAAGACAATAGAAAAATTCTTCATTTAGCCATTAGGCCAATTGTCTATTAAACTATTATGCCAATTTACACTTATTATAATTGTAAACTTAGAAAATTTTCCATTAGGAAAATTTTCCATTATTCATATATTCTAATTGGCCAATTGTCTATTATCCTATTAGGGGAATTGGCTATTAGGAAATTTGGCCATTATCCATTATGAATTAAAACAATTATACATTCAGTTATTAGTATATTTATAGAATTGTACATTAATACATTAGGATGTTAGGCTAACTAGCCATTAGGATATTAATATTATTTTCTAGTTAGGAAATTAAAATAATTGACCATTTGGTTGATAGGAAATGAGGAAATATGGTCATTATGCAATTAGGAAAATTGTACAATTGGCCATCTGACCATTAGACCATTCAACCATTATCCTCGAGGACTTATTTTACTTTAGAAAATTAGGCTATTATTTTATTATTCCTATATTATTTTAGGCCATTAAGACATTTTTACATTAGGAAAATGGCCCATTATGCTATTATGAATTTTTCACAATTGGCTATTAGGCCATTAGTACAATTTTTCAATTACCTGTTAGGCTGTTAGGCCGTTTTCCATTAGGTAGTTCGAATAATTTTCCATCAGGATGCTAGTATATTAGGTAAATAACACCTTTATACATATGGTAATAAGGCTATAATTACTATTGTATGTTAGGCTATTAGTCCATTAATCCATTATTACAATTGGAAAATTTTCCATTATGTACTTAGGCCATTATGCTATTAAGAAAATTCGTTGTCAATCCATTATGAAAATATTCCCAATGGACATTAGGTCATTAGAAAATTATGAAAATTTTCCAATAGGCCATATGTTCAATTTTAAAATATAACATTAGGGAAATAGCCTATTGGGTTAATTTCCCATTGGGACAATAGTTGAACTATCTAATTTTCTAGTATTCTATTAATTCCTCTAGTTATTACTCTATTTGGCCAGTTTGATAATTAGATAATTGTTCTAACGAGTCATTAGGATGATTTTCCCTTATTTCATTTGTAAAATGTGATAGGTGGATATTTTTCCATTAGGGAATCTAGACAATTTTCCATTTGGGAAATAGTTCATTCTTCCATTTTGACACTATAAATTTATGCCAATTGACGGTTAGACCATAATGTAAATTATATATTAGGCTAGTAGGCCTATTGGCCATTTTTCAGTTTTTCCATTAGAATGTTATTTTATTAGGGAAATTTTTTAATAGGAAATTAGGCCATTAAGATATTAAACCATTATACCATTAGGATAATTTTCCATTACAACATTATGTCATTATAGCAATTGACAGTTAGGAAATTTGGCCATTTGGAAATTTGGACATTCGGCCAATTTTTCAATTGATCATTGGGCTATTAGGTAATTATGTAAACTAACAAATAGTCTTGTAAACCATTACAGCAGTATTCCAATAGTCTAATTGGCCAATTATCAATTATTCCATTAGGTCATTGGAATAATTGGCCATTAGGAAATTGGTTGAATTGGCCAATTTCCCATTACGTCATTGGTCCAATTGACCACACCTCCATTAGTAAAATTATTTAGTAGGACGTTAGTATTATATTTCACTATGATGTTAGCCAAATTGGCCATTAGGCCATTAGACCAATTATCGATTAGTTCAATAGGAAAATTAAGAACTATTCCATTAAACCAATTTCGCATTAGACTGTTAGACCATACTTCAATTTAATAATTTCCAATTAAGACACTAGTAAATTATCCCAATTGTATAATGATCCATTATCACATTAGAAAAAAAAAAAGAAATGGGACATTATTCCATTTTGGAGGGGGTATTTTCATTATTTTATTAATAGTATTAATGAAAAGAAAACTTAAATTTTAACAATAAAATATGAATAATTTACATTATAAATGTAGTTATTATTTCTATTCTTATCAATGTACTAGGATCTTCACATACTTGAGAAATGTTTTATGGATCAATGTCTAAAAATAATACATTGAATCGTTGTTAATTATTTCATGATGCATCTTAAAAACAAACATTCAATACAAGTAATAGGAATTATATTTTATACGGATACCATAAAAGATTGGTTATAACATAAACACATTAATCTTAAAATATTTGATCTTTTTTTATACTGTGTTATTTTACCATTAGAGAATCTAGGAAAACCCACTAAATCATAACTAACCCTAATTCCCCAACCAACATTTTATTTGTGCATATATGATCACTAGAGCTCCCCAAAATCCATAAATCATGCATCCTTAGCAGCTAACATGCAGGGAATGTTAAACTAACACCTCAAAAAACATGTTATATCACTTAAATATTAAAATAATATAGATATATATATAATAAATTTTCATAAACATATCTATGAACAATCTTTTTTACTAGATTTTGTTGATAATATTTCACCATGAGTTTAGTTTCAGAAAAAATATTTCAGGAAATTTTGATAATGTTTCTCTATAAATTCAATAATTCATATAATTGTGTATTTACATCTAATTTCTTCATTATGATCCACCAATATTTATGTTTGGTTATTTTAAGCATCCGACAAATAGGTTCTCTGATATTTCCTACTAAAAGACCCCACTGAATAAGATAACAGGAAAAAATAAGAATTTTGTCATGGTACTATCAGAAAACAATCTGAAATAATTTGAAAAACATATAATAAAAACCCTGATGCAGAATTCTAAATAGCCTCTAATGGGAATCTTAAATTTTTATCCTCTAAAAATGATTTTATTCAAATTCATTATCTTGGTAATCTTTATTTGTTTTATTGAATGATGACGGAACATATTAATCATATCATAGATGGATAATATGAGATGGAGGAGGTGTATATATATAAGAATATGGGTAGTAGGGTTTGGTATACATCAAAATATATAGATATGGTAATAGTGGCAACATCCTTGGAGGCTTTATAGAAATGTAATGGGAAGGAGAGGTGAAATGAGCTGATGATAGATGCATTGGCGGGAACATCCCTGCAGGATCAAGTGGATGATGGAATGTTCTCGTAGATGTTGTGTCTTTTGTGGGGTTAGGATGGGAACATGTAAAACCTATTACCCATATTTGTTTTGGAACATCCACGCTCAAACCCATACTAGTATGATGAGGACGATTCAAATATGGTGAAACTGAATGTCCGTAGAAAATATTATAAAGTATATGAACATTATCTTTTTATAATGTAGAAGAAAAATATTAAAAATATGATACATCATCAGGGAAGTGGAGGAAGAAACCCACACTCATGAATTTGTGAATTATAATTAAATAATCACATCCTTTGAACTTATTTATTATTATTCATAATCTTCTATGAATTAAATTTACATTTTAAAAAATAAATTTTAAAAATAATGAATAAACCTTGGTAGTCAAATAAGAGATATATATGGTCATAACAGAATTATGTAACCATAGTTTAAAACCATATTGAACATTTTTTCAAAACTATAATTTATACACCGGATTATAAATTGAAATAAATCTAATTAAATACAATGGAAAAAAACAATACTAAAACAAAAATATCATTCAAAACTAAAAATAAATTTATATAGTTAGATTAATGCCAAAATTATAAAAACATGAGATGGTAAACTGAATTAACTGTGAAAATATGTGGTTTTTTCTATATATTAACCATCATGAAATCTGGTTAAATATCAACTCACATCATGGGAAAACATGATTCATCAAATGAAATATGACAAATCGACACTAATTTAGGTGTCAATGGTTTCAATTATTTCCCATTAATCATGAAAAATATTTCTTTATTTTACTTCCTTAATGACACTATAATGTGGTATCAGATGATCTTTCACAAAAAAAAAACATGTTTTTCGTTGATAGAAAAATGTATGGTTTATCATTATCTAGAAATATATTAATTATAATAAATTTTATTCCTCAATAATCAGAAAATGTACAATTTCATAACACTGAATAAATCCTTTTTAATTTCATAATAGTGAATTAACCTTTAGGGTAGTAATACAATAACATTGTTTTATAAAAAACTACACTATAAAACATATTTAAATAATGATGATGATTATTTGATGCACTGTGATGATAATATATACTAGTAGTTAACATAATTACATCATTATATGTTCCCATGTTCAATGTACGATCCATTATGAATCATTTATAGTCACTGAATAAAAATTATTTAAATTTATGAACCAATGAATTAGAACCACATTCCAACTCCCTTAATTTTTTAGAATAAAAATCAATAAGTAAACTCAATACCTGAAATATATATGAAAAATAAAATTATAAATATAAATTTATATTAAATTAATTAATGAAATTTTCATACCTTTGAAAACATCCAAAGTGGAGTCTCATGGCTATATAAATCATTTACCCTTTTCAATGGTAAAGATCAATTAACTGTACTTATAATTTGTTTTTGTTCCCACTATAAAATAGTATTAAAGTGTATGGTGTATATGAAATGACAAAGTATGAGATAGAATATGAATAGCCAAATTATTTACTAGATATAGTAATTGATAAACCACAGTTAAACAAGATGTGTGATGTTCAATATCCCACACATGAAGGATCAATATAGCCACCATATATGCCCCATAAATTGCTTATGTTTGGGGAAGATAAGGAAATGTGGGATCAATTACCCCATAATACTAAATATCATTTACCATTATCCAATTATGTATTATACTCACATCAGACAAATTAAATTAACAAAAATTTATACATTCTTGATCTAGATAACCTATAACAAGGGAACCTTCCGGATGATTCTTATTTCAAAAATTAAATTTCATCGTTCTGATTTTTTTAAGTAGGATAAATCCATTAAACATAAATGAGTCCTCTACAAAGTGTTTTAGTTGAAGGGATAATATTTAAATTTTCCATACATTTGAAAAATGTGGGAGGAATGTTTTCTTCATACTCTCACAACATTTATAGAACCTCATGATTCATTTTTATCATGGATGAATTTGATAACATTTTAGCATAGTGGTCTCTATAAAACTAAATAATAGATTCATTTTCAACCATAAATTATGTGATATAACATTTTTGATTTCTATTGTAATCAATTCATACATAAGGATGCGATGATCATTAGTTTTTTAGGATATCGGCTTAAAATCCATTTTTTGACTTTTTTAGATATGTTGTTAGAATAATAATTTCAAACAGTGATATTCTCCAACAAATAATGAAATTAATTTTTCTTAATGGTGTTATCACCTATGAAAAAAGAGAACATTCCATTTGGTTTCGCTGATACACACATGATGCAGTTATGGTTGAATACCACAATCCAACATATCCCAGTGAGGTCAAAATTCATATTTACACACCCCCTTTCTATTTAGAATAATTGAAATCATTATTTCACATATATTTTTATCAATGATCATTTCATATGAGCAATGATGTAAAAAATTTGTAGGCCAATATTAAATCTCAAAAAAGATAACTTTCCTTCTCCAACATTAAGTTGATTAATTTTCACCATTTTCCTATTTTATTGATTTTATCTAACTATTCTCTCACGAAAAAGTAAAATAATTCAATTCATTAAGTACATAAGTTCCTAACATATGATGATGTGTTTATACAGTGACAATAGAATTATCAAACATCCTTCGATTCTACCAGTATTGATGATCCACTAAAAAGAATCATCGGTACCCCATGAAAAAAACTATGATGATATTTAATCCTTCCCAAGCCTGTATTATTCCTAAAAATAATACATCATATTTCTCCCTCAATGACTCAACCATTCATCATTTCATAAATCGGGAAGTCATTTATAGTCCATATTGGGGAAAAAGGCATGTGAAATATTTTTTTTAAAGAAGCATGGAATGTGTTCCCACCCATACCACAAAGACCCTTATACTCTCTTATTAATTATTTCACGCAGAAGTCTATGCCATTTCTAGGATTATAATTTCCAGTTAGTTGTGTATGTAATAAATTTTTAAGGATTTTCATGCACAACCATAGAAGAATATTATAGTCATTAATAAATACAATCCACATGCTATGAGCATTAAGAATTTACCCAAATGGGTAAAAACCGTCATAGGAGAGTCCCAATTTGTCATTATGCTATACAACAGCCAAATCGTGATGTTATTTATCAAATTTTCTTCATGTTAATACATCTAAAGGATAAACAAGCACCTCAATACTTTTAATTATCTCAGAATAATTATATTTCATATTGGATGAGATTTCTGAATAAATGAGTAGATTTAAGTGATAGAGAATCAATGGAAAGTGCCCCATGAAATTTTTGGGCAGAAAATATGTTGTTGCAATGTGATTTTCCATCCCTCGAGAGGTACAGAATTCTTTACAATCATTAAGGTTTTCTCCCTCCTCCCAAAATAAACTGAAATATCTCAGACAATAATGAATTTTATTAGTTGTAAATAAAGTCCCCTTAATTAACATTAATGTATTATTTTAATTTGAGGGAATATTTTCACCATCAGAAATAATGTACAACAAATATGATAGATTATAATCAATTGAAGTATTAGAAATTCCTTTAATTGATTTCCATGATATAACCACATTAAAAATTCCATATTTTTTGTTTTTACACATTCCTGATATTAAATTGTTAGGACATCATCCATTATGTTTTTTACACTCTCAAGATCATAATCACAATAATTTTCCTCATGTTTATTGGCATCAATGTATTTTTTTAATGTAATATTATCTCTCACATGACGATAAAAAAAGGAAACCTACCAAATATCAACTTTTTTGTGCCACATCATTCATTCTATTCATGAATAGTATAATATTGTCTCGTCTATGCATTAAGACAGAAAACCTAATATTTTTTTGAATCCCATCTATCAATATATCGTTAATAACAACTTCCTAGATTAACGATGTCAATCCAACAAAATTATAAACTTCAAACTATATACAACATCAATATAAAGCATTATTTAATGAAAAATCTAAGAATGTTTCCAAATTATTTTGATTCTAAATTGAAATATGACCAGTTATATACATCTTAATTATATTCATTCTATTATAAGGAAAAACATGTCGTCTTAAAATCAAAATTTTAAACAAATAAATCAATAATATGTATATTCAAATTATCATTAAAAGTATATGGTATAAATAATTAAATAACACTAATATAAAACAAAATAGAATATAATTCATCATTTATGTTCCCAGTATAGAATACTATAAAATCCATTACAAAAAATTAATATGTCATATTATAATAAAAAAATAAGGAATTTTCATTGAATTCTGGCCATGGTGATTGTGTTACAACAATTAATAGGTAAAGAATATAGGGAGAAATTTTTTTATTTCATATCAATATAGGTCATCTCATTTAAAAACATGCTTTATGATTTAAAATTACTGATATTATTAAAATATAAATAAATTATATTTTACAAGATACTTAATTTTAGTTTATGATGTGATTAACTTGGTGAAGATCCCTAATGAATAAATAATTAATGCATTCTATCACATTTTGTGAAACATGTCCATTATTTTGTTGATAAACCAATATTTAAGACTAAAATATAATAGTATAATCTTGTAAAATATTGTTCAGATATTTCTTTATGGGTTAAAACTTTCCAATAAATTGTTGAACCATGGTACGTGATATGAAAAATTAATTTTCAATAATCAAATCTCATATCTCTTAGATAATAAAAACCAAATTTAAACCATATAGTTTAAATATATATGATTCCCAAATGAAAAAAATATAAAAATATGAAAAATACTTCACCAAAATAATCTTATTTATAAGAAAAATTCATATGAATCTATAGGATACTTTTCCAAAATAATTTGATTTTAGTAAATTTTGTAATTTTGTGAATTTAAATGTCTATATTTGATCTATATTATATTATAATTTTATTTACATAGTGAAATAAGTGATTATAAAAATCTCTATTAGAATCACATATATCGATAAAATTAAAAATAATATCAAGAAAAAGAGGATTAGTTTAGAACAAAATTATCTGATGCGGATGATTATTATAATAAAAAATACATACATAAGGGGGTATCATTAGGGAAGATAAGAGAATAAATAAATTATATTAAGTAATTCATACCTCTTAATGATACAAAAAACAAACTTATATAAATAGTGGAAGAACACTTGGTTGAAGGTTGAAAAAGTCACCTAAAGAGAAATGGGGGTGTCAAAGATGGTGGTATAGGTGAGGATATGTCTTAAAATGATGAGGGGGATGGGTAGTCTTAGAGAGTTATTCTATGTAAACTGAAATAAAAATGGTTTTTAGATTACCATTATTATAACTCACACTATAGAAACATTTTTTTTGAATTGTGGGTATAAGTTTTAGAAGAACGTTTATACCCACTGTTTCTCATGAACATTGGTGTAGATAATTGGGAATTGGTCAATTTCCCATTTGTGTGTTGATATAAAGTAATCATTAATACATTAATATGATAAATATTTATCATGAGTAAATTTTTAAAAGTTGTATTTTCAATAAATGTTTTTTTACAATTATCAATTATTCTATTAAAATAGAAATTTAAAAACATAAAATTATAACATGAAAAATAAAATTATTTATTTAAATCACTATATAAAATTTTCTTATTTTCACTTCTTTATATGTTACTATAAATGTTGCTTTTAAAATAAAATATAGGATTTAAAAAATATATATTATTTCCATGATTTAATAAATATGTAATCATTTGCAAGAAAATATAAAAACACAATATAAGTAAAATTGATATAATTGAATATCATTTTTAATTTATAAATATTCATGAATATATAAATCAAATTCTAATCAATTTATAAACTAAAAAAATGAAACATTAATATAAAAAACATTTTGGTCAACTCTTGAAAGAAATATATTCCTAGTGAGGTTCATTTTTATATTGTCTCTGATACAAAATAACATTTATTCTATTCTTAATAAGTAAATATATGGCTCCAACATGTCTATCCAAGCTAAAATTATCATTTATAATGATTAAATATTAGAAATGTTATTCTTTAAATAATTTTCAAGTTTCATTATTTTAAAATTTAATTATCATGCAAATATAAATTTTATTTAATGAAATATTTTTAAAATTGTAAATTAGATGGTTAAAATAAGGAAATTCTCTTAATTATAATTTTATTTATTTTAAAAAATACTAATCATAAAAATTAGTTTTGATAGTGAAATATAAAAAATGGTTAAATGTCTTTAATGAAGGGGACATGAAAAAACAATGTAAAAACGTGTTTCAAAAAATATTTTTGAGCATTAGATTGATGAAACCTCCCCCACAATCCTCATTTTCCCCTTTTTGAAGTAAATTACCCTATAAAATTTAAATTAAATTATTGAAATTAAATTTTTATTTCAAAAACTAGAATTATCATAACTTATGAAAAGGTAAAATTAACACAACATTAAAAAATATTTATAATCAGTAATTTTTTATTAATGATTTTACTCTATATATAATCCTATCCCAAGACTAAAATCCCTTGTTAACTAATATTTATCTAGAGAGAATCAATTTTAATGGAAATCCAAGGGAAAATCAACTTTAAATGCAAGTGTTATCTCATTATTCAGTTTTTCTTAATAATATAAATCTTCCATATATTTTATTTCCACCATAATGTGATTAATTAATTATAAATTTTTTACCAATATGATGTTATAATATTTGTTTGAACCTTATTTATTCTTTTCTATCCACTTATAAAAACAATTTAATTTCAAATGTTTATGTGTGTGGACTACTAATTCCATGAAGAATCGGTTTTTATTCTTTGAGTTTCTCATTTTCTATGAAAAAATATTTAAATATATTTCCACATCCTAAAAAATTAATTTCATTATTATTCTTTTATAATAATATTATATCATAGTAAATACCTCATTATTCATACTGAATAATATATTTAATGTGTTTTAATAATTTTTTGGGTTTAACAACCTACATTAATGATGATATAAAACTCTAATATTGATGAATATGAGAATATGGAAACTAATTTTTTTTAATATAATAATAAAATAATTATAATTTTATACTTTTGTAATTATTACATCATGAATTTATATTATTCATAATGTATTGTTTTTTTATTTAAGGTCCCTAAAGTACACGATCATTGACTTATTTCGTCGTAGTGAAACTAAAAGACTTATCTAATAATATGAGAGAATAAAAAATACATATAATTTATAGATTATTTTGTCTTTAATGATATATTAATCATAATATTTTAATCAAAATATGGGTAACAATATCATTTTTAGTATTCCTGAAAAAATAGTTATGGTTATTAAAATACGATGTTGAAAAATGATTACAACATTCTAATATAACATGGGAATTTTTCTAAATCAATATTATATTTATAAATATATATGAATTTGGTTAGGAAATATGTAATTGTTATTTTTACCTTTGTGATACATTAGGATACAACACTTCTATTGAAACAAAGTTCAATGGTATGATACATGGTAACTCAAACACAATTCACTGAGTTCTTGAATTTCTAATTGATCCTCATTTATCAAAACATTACATTTCAAAAGATGTAATTTTCATTTATTTTCTGTAGAACTAGTTTTTAAACAAAAATAAATTTTCATTAAATTGTTTATTCCATTTATTCATAAAAATAATATTCTTTTTGAAAGGAGGCTCATAACCATGAAATTTACAATGATGAATAAAAAATATTTTCAAAATGATACTTCTATGATTTTCATTCATTATCTTAAATGGAACTTTCTATAATATAATTATGTTTCATGTTTCTCCATATATGTTATTTAATTATGGAATTATTTTGGGTTGATCATTTTTTTATACCAGATGATTTAATTAATTGCATTATTTGAATTTTTTATAAAACAAATATTATTTCCATTAATTATTTATGAAAACTGAATGAATTCAATCTTGATGTTCAATGGAACCCATTTTATTTCCAAGGTATCCTTATATGAGGAATTGGATTTTTAATGAATCCTATTTTTTCCATGGGATAATTTATGACATAATGAATGCTTTAAAATGGCACAAAAATGTACATATTATTAGAAAGGTGAGACAAACATCACTATCTAGTTCAATCGGAAAATAATTATATCTACTGATATATATATTTTATGTAATAATTTTTCAAAGTAGTTAGGTTCAAAATTTATTTTTATGATGACATAAATTTCTCATAAAAATTTTAAGTATAAAAATTTTGGCGTTCACCATGTTCAAAATGATATGAAATCCTATATTTATGATTTTACCATATTCATTCATATGTTAAATGACACTTGTTATGTGATTTATGCTTATTTTTCTAATCCTATGGTAAAATTGTTATCATTTGAGATGTTATATCTATCATTCATTCATATGGATAACACTTATTGAATTATTTTATTTTTAAAATATAAAATTTTACTTATTAAAACATTTTAATATTCTTATGATCGTACTATTATGGCCGTTATTTTTTTAACCCTCACTAGTAGTTTTGGGGCACACCCCTTCATAGTTTTTTACTTCCTTTTGATTTGAAGATGATTTTTTCTCATTGAATGTATAATAGTTGATATAGTTTATGAATGGATATCAAAATAATTAGAAATATATTTCTTTATGTTTGTAGTCACTACAATATTAATCAATTAGAATAATGTGTGGTGAGACTATTTGTGTGATACAATAATTAAATAATTATATCAATGTTTTATTAATGTATGTTTTACATGGAATACATCAGAAAATGATCGCTAAAATAGAAGAGTCATGTGAGGGTGAGGATTTAGGAAGGGAATCAGTTTAATTTTCATGAAAATACGTTCGTTGAAGGTAATATAGAAGATTTCCTTTGATGGGTGAGAATGGGTTTCATTTTCCCAAATATATATTATATAATATATATAGTTTCAATTTTAAAAGATAATGCTGAAAAATGTTGACATATAATAGATATGGGATTAGGGTTGGTCAATCATTCTTATATCAATCCATTTATATATAAGGTTTTATGAGATTTTATGCCCTCATCCCATAATATATCATTTTTATATTATTTATGCTTTTACCATGGTGACAAAATTTTGACAGGGGAATTATTTTATATAAAAAAATTTAAATGAAATTTATTTTAAATTTTGAAATTTTGATTTCATAGATAAAACCATTTTATTTTATACAATTTCTATATGCGATAACAATTTATTCTAGAATAAGTAACAATAAGACATATATATAATTTTTAAGGTGTATTTTAAAAATATAAATAAATTTATTTGAATTCATCAACAAATAATATAAATTAAATGATTATTAATTAGTTTGAAGATATGTAAGAACAATGTTTTTCATTAAAATTCATACATTAAATTTTATAAATTTAATCGTTGAATAAAAACATATACTATATTTATTTTATAAAAATATATTCTTATTCATGAATAAATAAACTATTATTCCCTATATCAACTTAATTATTTACTATAATTTATTAATTACTATTACAAATAATTCATTATATATTATCATTATATTTTCTTAATATCATTTATACAAATTAAAAAATCTAATAATGATACAATGTTAATACAAATAATTTCATTAAAGTCTAAATTATTTTAAAAAAAATTAGAAACATAAATTTTTTTAAAGAAATATATAATATTGTTAATCATTTAAAACACTTTTCATTTATTTAATATTTATTTTTAATATATATTTATTCACGTTAGTTTGGGGTTGTATATATCACATCCTATCGAACACAATAATGTTTTTCAATCCGAAATACATATTATGGTTTTGAAATCTATTATGTGGAATGGATCTACAAAGGCACAAAAGCACCAAAGGGGCCTGCCTCGCAAAACACCATCGATATGCAATCCATCTTCGCGAAAGACGCTAAACCTATGGACAGACCTCTTAAGATCACCGTAGAGAAAATACGGAAGCATCTAAATTTTTTTCATAGAATAATGACCATAATAGAGAAAAGATAGAGGCATCTACGGTGTAGGACAATCATCACAATTTCCACAGATAAATGAAGAAAGCATATATGAGTTTGACGAAGCTACCTCTGATCATGAAGGATCATCATCTTTGTAGAGCGCCCTCAGAGTAATGTGTTTCTTAGACCCTATAAATATTCATCTCATCCCCCCGTAAAATAATAAATTCCATTACCTTTCACCTTCTGAGATCTTCTTTTTCATAGACCCCCTTTCTCTACGAAACACCCAGAAAATGAATCACCCAAGTTACCTAATCACTGTGCACTATCATTCATATTGATCGACATTTCCTACACAATGATTGTGAATTATATTCTTCAATAGATACTACTGAAGTGAAGTTTGAATTCCCTTTTGGGTACTCATGCCTTCATATATCATTCAACCTTCAAGAAGAACCCATTACGAACTCATAAACACAATTCCTCGGCTGGGTCATAATGCTTCAAAAACATCCACCCTTTACAAAGACCCATTTTTATATTTTTTAAGAATAACCATTATTTGTCAAGCCTTTTCTCTTTATATATATCTAGATCTTCAAGAATAACTTCTTTATTAGGATTTTTTCTTTGTGATCTCATTTCCCATATGGCCTTCCATGAATGTACGATGGGATTTCAAGGTCCATTGAGTGGTGTTTCATGTGGTGTTTCCCTGCCTTTTGCTTCATTGAATATGAAAACTAATGGTAATTTCATCCTTTCATATCCATACTAACATGGAACAATATATTGGCCACTCATCCACCACTTTAAGACAT
The DNA here is from genome assembly GCA_963277665.1 of Viscum album. NCBI lineage: Eukaryota > Viridiplantae > Streptophyta > Magnoliopsida > Santalales > Viscaceae > Viscum > Viscum album. The sequence goes on along the minus strand of OY728123.1, from coordinate 605,777,330 downwards.
GGAATTGCTGGAACCTTCCACATCCCAAGTGCAGGTTGGTACAATTTATATAAGTCCATGGGGTGAGAAGTGAGTCCCCCTCATCTTAGCATTATTGAATTGAACTAAATATGACCCCTCACCCTGAACACTAGATATTAAATTATGATAAACTCATATGTTTCAGGACTAAGAGGATTCAAAGGAGAATGAACATCAGAGTTCTCATGCCTTCTCACTCCCTTTGTACATTATAACGTTGTGCATCTCAAGCTGGCACCACGTAATCCATGACATGCCTTGATATTTTTTTCTAGGTACAACTTCTATATCCTTAATTTATATCGGTTCACAATACTCACGATTCCCCATTAGAGTAAATCAAAATCATTACCCTCCTCTGTGGTCGCACCATTCACGACACGATCTATATGTCTGACGTTTCCTTTTGTTTGTTACAACAAGCATCACTCACATGGGAAGAGTGTAAAAAAAATTATGGAATACCTTATGGGATACTAACCATGTGTAATTCCTATTCCCCAGGTCCCAGATGATGTTAAACTATATTACTCATCCCAAACTATGTGGACTTTGATCCTTATCCTCTAAGAAGTGTACATATGAAACATCTCTATGGTTCAATCCCCTAACTTCTTAGAATGCAAATGTACCTACCACTTCACTTCAGTTCACATTCATCGTGAATGATGTTAATATGCACCATCTAAACTATGCGGGTTCTGATCTCTTTCAGGTATGTAGGACACCTCATTGACACTGAATCCCAATCACTTTTAAATCTTGTTCTCCCTCCTTGGGACATACCCTCCCTATGTGGAATCTTCTCCATTTGGACACTTCATCAAGAACCGCATCCCTAATTTATTTTCATACATCCATATGTGATGTTAACCATGAATAATCCCCTGCATGTCAATGGGTTTATTTCCTTTTTTACACCCCAACCACATGTCTCATATTTTTTGGGATGCTAACAATCCATAATCCCAAAACATTACCATACTCCTCCAATAAATAGTGTCCCACTTGCGATGGGTTCTAACTATATGTATAAACTAACATGTCTCCCAGTCACTGTCTTATGTGTGCACATTGGTTCAATTCCCTATCCCAAACTATGTGTACATAGATTCAATGGAACATGTATTTGTAAGAAGACAATATGATGGTTCAATCCCATCATCCATTCCCAATCCCGGTATTTCCTTCGAGTCATTGGGTTTCCGGATAATCATGCCTTGTCCTGGAGGATCTAAATTCTTTGGGTCCCCATCCATGAACTTCACTCCAATAGGAAGCCTTCTCAGGCATCCCATTTCCCCACCGAGCTATGTGGACATTGATTCCCATCCACAGGGATATGCAGTTTCCATCCTAGAAGATCAAGACCCACACTACCATCATCTTCATGTTGGTTCCATATCATTCACAATCCACTTAATTCAATAATTTATTATTCATCATGATTACTAGCTAGGCCTCGACATCCTAGTGGTATCATTCAATTCATATGATAAGCTAACCATACGTCAGCCCCAAATCTCCCCCTTTCGAACTATGTGGGTTTTGATCTCTATATTCTACACAGGGTATGTAGGAAGCCTCCTTAATCATCAATCAAAAAAAATGGAAAACAATTGTGTCTCCTCCTTGGGGTGCACCCTTTCTGATCCTCCCATTGTGGTGTCCATATCATCCTCCACTATGTGAAATTTTCTAAATTTGGTAAACTCTATCCTGGATCTATCATCATTGGGTGTTTTGATTCATCAATCTGATAAACCATCTAGTTTCTTCATCCTAAGAATGTACATACCTGATCCACTCTCATCTAAGTTTTTATTAGTTCAATTCATCTCCCTTAGAAATTAAAATCATTGCATTCCCCATGTTAAATATGGGAAGCCATGGATAAACTCAAATACATGCCACTGACATAAGAATCCCTATGATCACCATGGTAAGCCTCGAGATTTTTACACCATTAAGAAGACATGCGATGCAGAAGAATATAGTTTTTTCTATGTCCCAGTATCAAGACATGCCAAAGATGCCTTAGTGTAACTACTCTCCTGAGTGAATGATGTGTCCCTAACATGACCCCTTGGAATTTCCTGATATAAGTAGTGTAATTAAAGAAATTCCACAAAGAGATGACACCCGAAATGAGTCTCACAAACAACATCTTAATCAATGTGGAGACATATAATGGGAAATGAGATTTCAGGAGGAATCCCTGGAAGGAGGATCAGAAATCCCATCATAAATTTTTTTTAAAGGATAAAATTTCACAAAAATGGTGGCAGATTCCACCTACCTTTTTAAAGCATGAATATGAGGTATAATGCGACCATTTGAAAATGTTAACATGATCACGGGAATGCCCGGGAGGAAAGCTTCAGAAACTAAATTGGTGAACTAGAAGTGATATAGTTCTCATAAATATATGTGGACTAGTAGAACTTTAGTCATGTGTATATAAATTTTTCAATTGATTAAAATATATGGCATTATGTCCCAAAAATAAAATAGCTTGCCTAGCCTGTAAATCGTTATAATTCGGGATAGTTTAGAGTGATGAATTTTGATCTATGGAATTTTCTGCATGGAACATTATCTCCAATAATGGAATAATATATGAAATAAGGGAATTGGGAAATTTTTTCCCAAACATTTGTGTTGATGGATGAATTTTCAGGCATTGCAGGACCCATGTTGTAGCCACATTAAACCAGTCACCTACCACTCATAGGCGTAAGGTCAAGGAAAATTCCAAAGCGGTAAATCGCCATGGCTTAGAATCATCCTCAACATCATCCACAATGACAACTATAGGGTTTTTACACCCCATATCCCCCTCATAGATCATTAAGAGGATGGTTATTGATACTCTCATTCTCCTATTTGAATAGGAGGAATCATCCTAAATGGGGATATGGACCAACAAGATTTGGATTCTTATGTGCCCCTTCATCGCTTTCACCCCCAGGGTCACGTAGGGAAATTATTCTCCCCACTCCATTATCCAACCATTTTGGGAGCCTCTGCCAATAATTCTCCAATCATTTACTACCACAATATGAATATATGATGGATGTTTGAACTATTATAGATTCTACCTCAGCCCGGGAGCTGCCAATTAAGGCTGCCGCCTAGCCAAATTAATGCTAAAATATAGTACCTTGGGCTGATGAATTGTTGGTTTACAACCATAATTTTTAGCCCTTGATCTGGATGACCATAGGTCAACATCAGGCCCAGGCTCAAGAAGACACCCGTTAGGGGTGTCGTCTTGTGTAGTTTATGTTGTATGTGCCACCCCCAATGAAGGCCATTAGTTCCCTATTATTACATCTTAGGGTCACAACTATGGTCAATCAGGATCAAGACCCCAACCACCCCATTCTTAGGATTGGACGACATTTCTAGTTGTCAGCCTAAATAGAGGCCACTACAGGCCGATATATAGTGATGGAGTTATGTATGGAGTTACCCACTATACTATATTTAGTGATAGTTGAGGTCCTCCCCACACCAGCACTCATCATGAATTTCCTCTACATGACACCAACCTTAGTGTAAGTGGAGGCCTCCCTCGTGTCATTGAAACCTAGAATGGATTTCCACCTCATTCCCATGATCCTAGGTGTGGAGTGTTTCCCCATATTTCAGATTATCATTTTGAATGTCCTCCTCGTGTCATCACCAGCTTTAGTGAAGGTCCTCCGAACTATATCAATGGTCTGAACAAAGGCCCTCCATGTGTCCATTTTGACTAGTATAAAGGCCCTCTTCATGATACCATAGAAAACTAAAATTAAGTTCTTCCACATATTTCAACCAACTCTAGTAGTGGACCACCCCACTCCAGAACACCCTTGAGTGGTGGCCTCCATTCAAGAATAGACATGGAGGTCCTCCTAATGTTTTAATATTCATATGGTATGGTTTTGCTCGCACCCCATCTTATCAAAGTAAGTGTTATCCCCGCATCCAAGATCTCTCTTTCCCTGAAAAGACATCGTGAGGCTGGAGAGAGAATTACTACCTTAATGTTAAAAATCATGTGATGTTTGAGGTCATAGTGAACCCAGAATTCTTTTTAGATTCTAAAGAAGAATGAAACTTTATTGTGGATCCTTTTTTCCAATCATCTATACTAGGGTTAGTGGATGGAAGTAGGCATGTTAGCTTCATTATCATAGAAATAGAGATGCACCAGATTCAGGGGTCCCTCTGTTTGTATATGATGTATGTGGTTGATTTGGTTCCCTTACAAGGTATTTTTGTGATTTCTTCTTTCCCATCAAGGAAGTCATTATATACCTCAACACGATATCATATTCCATTTTTCTTGGGGTTGGAAGATGATGAACATGATCCTGACCCACCAATGATGATCACAACGTATGTATTAGAAACAACGAATGATATCCTATCCTACATAGATGTGGTAATATAGTTAGTACCATCTCCTTGTGACAAACCAATATATAGTGTCTTGTCAAACTATGAACCATTATATCCACCGGTAAGTCCATAATCACAATGTTCTATATCAGCTCCATTTCTGGTCTTGCAGCCACTACCAATTGAGGAATGGGTAAAACAGATGATTGATCACAGTTCACAGCTGGGAAGCATCTAGGATCTCCTTGAGATCGACTAGTTCCTTGAGATTCTCTAGATGACTTCCACACCAGACATCATCACTTCGAAGTCACATACCTAGGATGATGTTACTTGTTTTTTCCAGAATCAATGAAAGATATATTTTGGTCTTCTTCATCATCAATTGGTTAATAAATCCAAACCAGAGCATTATGATGACATCATCCAGTAATGTCCAATGGTTGACCTAACTGCGCTTTCTACTATTCAACACCCTACATTGTTTGAATATTATCGGATCCTCTATCAATGTTGCCTCCAGAGAATCAAATCTATCTGGATAATTATTTTTGAGGCATCATCACACATTCAGGCCTATATAATGGGGTAGTACATAGATCTCCACTTCAGCACGATATAGCGTCAACATGACGTGTCAGGTGATATAGAGGATAAACCTTCATGTATAGCCACAGTAAATTTGTATGATCTTATAGAGAAGGATTCCTAGATAGTTTATATTGATGAAAAACCATCACCTAGGGTAGTAACACATTTACTGGATCCCCTGGGCATTGTCACTCACTATAAGAGACACTTTCCTGGACTCACTCAAAATATTATTCATTTCCGTTGTGTGAGGATTCCATTAAGGGTAACACCCCCAGAGGACCATTAATCACTATTGACAATATTGTTTAGTAAAGAAATAGAGGATGATATTGAGATGACTGATATTCTATAATAGCTCGCAAAACATAAGAAAGTCATTGATGAGATCCTTGTTGATCATGTTGCAGAGCGATGTACAGGTTATGGTTATCCTTAATATGATATCATGCATCCTCCACCGGTGTAGTAGGGGAAGCAACAGGTTCCTCATTACATGCTAAATATTGTTGATCCAACTAACCCCACTCATGAAGACTTTTTATAGGCTGAATACAAAGGAAAGTAGTTAAGATATGCATCACTGATCCTTCCTGTATTTTGAGAAAAACGTCCTCAATACACTCATTATATTATTCATTCAAATTCTCAGCAGGTTAACCCTACAATTGTTCTTCAAGATATTCCACCGGTCGCACAATGATTTTCTAAGCTCGCTTAACATGCCAAAGAAACTTCTTATACCATGGTTGTTAGGAATCATTATCCAAGAAAAAACCCCCCATATGGGTGATCAGATGTAATTTCTTATTTCATTCCTTGGGGACCTCGTGACACAAAAGGTGGTGATCCTGGCTGAGAGGATGATGTATCCGACATGGGTAGACGAAATAAAATCACCACCTGATTTCACCAATCCTACCATCTTACCCTTCAATGTTATGGGCAATCTGTTGCAGCTCTCATCTCACTTCATCTCTAGGTGTGCACCCATGCATGGAAATCCATCACAATTGGAATCTACCATGATATTATGCTTTATATAGATAATGGATTGTCATGAATTCATCTGGTAAAATCATCTACCATTTGGGTCCACATATGGTTTGGATGATATCCACAAGATAATATTATACAAATTTAGCTACACCACTCACAATTCCAGTATTGCCGACCACTTCAAGAGAAATTGAAAGCAATATGAGCGATTAGTGGACCTCGTTGACCGGTGGAAGGGCCTCACATATTCAATAGTCACGTCATTGAATCATGAGATGTTTTTGATGATCTGTGTTGAGAATTTAAAGACCTAATTTGTCTTCTAACTTATCCCATAGAATTTCCCGGTTGGATTCTGGAACTTCTCTTATAAGTCTCAGCACCTGTAGGAAGGTGGAAATAAAGAATATAAGGAAAGTTCGAGGCCGCCCACTACACATTCAAGAAGAGAATACAATGCTAATATATCTATCATTTTGCAGATTGTGGCCCCTAGGCCACCATGGTTATTAACGGTAGAGCCTCCCCCAAAGCACAACTAAGGACAACAACCCCTCACTCAGCTTTAAGGTCAGCACCAACTACGTCAGATTCAGCTAGAACTAGCCTTTCAACCACCTCCTCCTATAAAAAATAATCAATTTCCACCTCCTTTTTAGAGTATACCCACTCTTTAGGGCCAAGATCCCATTGGTCCTCTCTCGGATTAATGAAACTGGACATACTCCTTTGAAGTGGTTCACATCCCCTGTTACATCTAGAGTGGGTTAGATCAGGGAATCATGACACTGTCGGCATGAAGAATGCCTGAGGAGGATAAACTCATTGATCGCCCCAACTATTTTCATTATCTTCGGTTCCTCAGATATACAATCAAGATGTGCCATGTTTTCAAGGGTTGGCTCTAGGCCCAGGTTGACCATCATATAGTCGACCTAGGTCCACCCCCGTTATAGGTGTAATGTTTTTATGTAGAGATATATCATGACAATGATGGTTAATGATCACAGGGAATATGCCATTGGTCTTAAAATAATGCGGTCTTGATGGATCACATGGTAGTAACTCAGGATCCCATAATAATATGTTTCCGTATAAATGAGACTGAGCCTTCTGAAGCCATTGTACCTCCTCCCCCTACTCCATCTACATCATATTCTATGTCTTCCACTACTAATTAGATAAATCACCGACAATGCAAGGGAAATTCAATCTGTCCACTGGTGTTGAATCCACCTCATACTCTTTGTGACTCAATTTCCAGAGAGATGGGGATTACCCCCATAGTTCACCAAGTAATGGAATGTTCTTCAGGTGCTGAAGAATAGTTTGTCTCCATGAATACTATTGAGCTGGTGTACACTTAAATGGTTCTAGGACATGAGGAATTCTAGGATGAACCTCTTAATTTCCTTAGTATTTGCAATTTTGATGAAATCATTGGTATGTGATCCACTAAAATGCACTAGAAACATCTTTCAGCCAAGCCATGAACGCCACTGAGAGCATAGAACTGACTCATCACTATGATCAGTAGGGTCCTCTCATCCTTTATCTTTAGATTCACACCCACCATCATTTGTGCTATGTGATCAGTCATAGCTGCTGAAACCACAAAATGGTCTGCTGCGTTCAGATATGGGCACATCTCATTCATCAGGCCCTCAGAAAATTTTCATATTTCAGGGTTTGGGTAGTGAGACACATGATATCTTAGGCACCGACCTTAATTTTCCGATTCAACCATTAGTACCTGTAATTTCTCTGACCATAAGGCATCATCATATTAGAAGAAATGTGTTTCGGGTATATAAGTATAATGTACTTAAGAACCTCACTAGTATTACTATGATTCTCCCAATCCTTGACTTTGTCTTCCTATTAGAATATATGTGTGTGGCCCAAGTAGAGGATTTGAGAAGCCACTATAGATTAAAATATAAATAGAAACTATAGATTCTATTCAGGATGATGAATTTTTGCACATAGAGTGATACACAATTATCTCATTCAAAGGAGAAGATGATGTTTCTAATGTACAGTGTCACATCTACCAATTTTATATTTATAGGAAATTTACTGGAGGGGAGGTTGGTCATTGTCATTTTCACATAGGTTTATGGATCAATATCACCCTGACCTGAACACTCCACAATGTAAAACTGGATAAAGAAAATTTGAGTTCCTCTAACCTAATGATTCAAGGTTATAAAAGGACAAAATAGATATCGGTCAGCAATATTTGTGTAAAGACCGAATTCAGTGGCTTAATTTCATGATCTATGTTCATTGTCATCTTGTAGGACCTCGTGTACAATGAATTTATTGGTAGAACCTAGCTCTATCTTAATGAATTGGTCCCCTACTGATATCACCATTACTTCAAGTACACCCTTAACGGTTTTGTGGTTGTACTCAATGGTGACTTGTTGAAATTTTCCACCTTTAAATTATTCTACAAAGATTCCAAATATCAATGAGAAAAAAAACATTTTCAGGTTAATGATGTTGGGCCTACCACCATTGTGGATGATCCATGGATAGACATGGATGAAACTTTTATCCTCCGGATTCCCTGGAGGCCACAACCCCTAATATAGTACAATTATTTGTTGTCTATAAAATGGGATAGAATAGCATTCCCAAGAACAAGGTGTTTTGGAAGATCACTTCATATTCCTACACAAATCAGGCTCGAGTAATAACATATCCCCATAACCATATAAGGTACTGAGAAATTCTATCCATGTAAATAGAAATACATTATAATTTCATGTTTCTCCTGGTTGGGGTGAACCAATTCATGACAACACACCACTACTTCATTGATAATATCATGTGAAGGACCATCAGTAGATGGTTTGATGGAATCAGGTCGACAGAATATGTCTTTGTGGTTTCAGCAGCACGAGATTTTTCTAATGAAAATACCCCTGTCATTTGGACTGAAAAAAATTCATTAGGGTTATCCTATTTAGAATAGATTTCTATTGCCGATGATCATCTCACCATAGATAATAAATTGTATTTGGAGGATGCAGCTCCTAAATTTGAGGAGGGTGCCTTAACCATTGTTTATGAGTTGGTACAAGTGAATCTCGACACCGATGAAGACTGGAGACCAATACTGATTAGCAAAGACATGGTTTTGAAAGAGTAGAAGAAATATATGGATTTCTAGAAGCAAAAACATGATATATTTTTCGGATGCTATGATGAGATCTAGGAGTGGACCCAAATGAAACCTTCCTCCAACTTGGTCTCTTGGTCAACCATCATGGGTTCAAAAATAATCCCAAAAGATGAACCCTACTCATGATTCAATAGGCAAGCCTAATGTTGATATGTATGTCAATGTATATTTCATAAAATAATTTTAGTACCCCATTTTGTTGGACAATGTCAATCCTATTAGGAAGAAGAACAGAAACATCAGATTCTGAAACAATTTTTGTGATCACAACCATCACTGTATAAAGGATGAATTTCCTCTTCAAATAACAGATTTATTTATTGACACCAATTTTGGGTTCTTGTCTCTCTACATCATTGATGGGTATTCTAGATACAATCAGATCTGAATGGCCCCTGAGGATGAAGATTCCAGTACATTCAGTGCACCACATGGTAAATTTTTTTATGGGGTAATACCGTTCGACTAGAAGAATGAAATACCAACCTATCTGTGTGTTAGGCACCTCAAATTCAAACCGATCCTCCTGAGACTACTGAAATGCTACATGAACAATTGTGTGGTCAAATCCCATCCACGTCGGGACCATATCGTTGATTATATGATGGTTTTAGGAATCATTCTATCCCACCATCAGATGATGAACCCCTTGATGTGCGACATATGGGTTACCTCAAATTATATTCACATATATTACATTAGATATATTGGAATCAAGATCGATCCATAGAAGATCAAGTTCGTCCTTAAAATTCCACCACTATGAAACATTCGTGAGTTAAATGGATATCAAGTCCATATAGCCTACGTATATTGATTGAAATTGAATTTGGAATGAAAGTGTAAGAAATTTTCTTGAGCTATGATGACATGTTTTGTCTATAGATGGGATGAAGAATTCCAGAACACTTTTGAGACGATTAGCAATATTTAGTCCATCCTATGGTTATAATGCCACCATTTTCCATGAAACAGCTGGTCTTTTTTTGACTGTACCAGAACGATCCCTTGGAGCCCTTCTGGATCAAATGAATAATGAAGGGATAGATAATATTCTTTAATATCTCAGTCGCATGCTCCATGATATAGTTATAATATATCCCTATATTGAGAATATATTACTCATGTCGGCATTTATAGTGAAGAAATTGTAGCATTATCTTCAACACCAGAAGATACACCTCATGTCATGTGTAGATCATCTATTGCATATACGGAATTGAAATATGTTATCAGGCCCTCAAGATCAGTGATTATTGATACTTCAATACTTCGACATCTGTTTCATTATATAGAAATCTGTCAAGGGTCAGGTATTAACATATTTTCTAGCTGCACATCCAACCCCTACAAATTAGTATTTTGATCTTGGATTCCAAGATGAGTCCATCCTATATGTGGATCAAAGTATTCAGTGTTTTCAAATTCACATTGATGAATCTTCCCATAGTACAATAGGTAAAAGTATCAATGAAACCGGATTTAATAGATTTGTCCTATGTATGATCTTCATTATGCCAACAGAAGTTGACTTAATATATTCATTCCTATTGTTTTAAGGCCACAATAATAAGGTGGAAATGTATCATGCCATCATCACTGGTCTCGAGAGGGATCTCAAGATTGATTTTCCCCACTTACACATGAATGAAGACTCAGAGCAATTTATCATAATGATCAATGGTAACTATGTCATCAAGAATATGGTGCATAGGCCTGACATAGATTATACAAATGAGCTAACGGCTCAGTTCCCTTCACAACTGGAGGTCAATATTATCCTTTAGTAACAATTGGTCTTCCCAAATCCTTTTCCAGAATGTACACTTCTCTAGTAGAGCCTGATCAGGAAGACCAAATTATCCATGTCACACATCGAAAATTCATCATTGTCAACACTCTAGAAGATGATTCCAGAAAAAAATTATGTCATTTTATCACCGATTCCCCCCACAAAAAGACCTAAAAATTCACCTAAAATAGAAGAAGAGACGTTTGTTTAGACGAATTTGTTTTTTGAGTACCCCCCAATATGGTCATCTCTTGAATGGAAAGGCTAAAGGTGAGAGAATTCATTGGCATAATGTATATTTCAGATAATAATGTTGTCCCAGAATTGAGAAGATCCCTTAAAAACAAGGATTTAAGGTTTTTATACTCCATTTCATTCAAGGAGAAGTGAATCTCATGGTTATGAAGTCTATTCAAGCCAATTTCTTATAGATCTCATCTTGCATTGCAAAACTCTTTCATCAGATCTGAAGGCTAGTCTACATATGTCCCACCATGGTCTATGATAGTATTGAGTTTTTCAATAGCGTTGGCGCTTGATAGATAAATTATAACCTTTCCCATCAACCTCTAGAGCACCTCTAAACTACCAAGAACAGCTAGCCTTTTGCAGTCTTGGGACTCATTGTCATGGAACCATACCCACTTGAAACTAGTCGCCACAACAGGTTTAGCTTGACTTCCATGTATTTGTTATACTATTGGGTGAATGATATTCCACTCAAGGAAGTCGAGGCCTATTATATCATTGTGTTTGTGAGAACCAATATCATTCACCAATTTGTAGGCCCTTACCTCATTCTCACCTATCACAACACCATCATTTCAGCCACTGGGCTGATGAAACTATATGATAAATACAACATCCATTATAAACACACTTTTCACTATCATGTGAAAAAAATGGTAGATTATGGATTTCAACAAGACTCTCTCTAATATTTTTCATAAGATTGTTGGAAAGAATAAGAATGGTTGTCTGGATAAACACCTCAGTCATCGATAGGAATACCAGATTACAAATTGATATTCTATCTATGTGACTCCATATTACAAGTTGTATGGAGTAGAGGTAGTATATCCCCTCAATATCTATATTTCTTCACTTTGCATAGATGTTTATGAGAATCAAACAACTAAAAACGTTGTTGAAATCCATCTGTCTGAGTTGTAATCCCTTTACACGAATATGCTTTGGGATTTTCACAATCTAGAGACTCACCAAAACATGATGGTCAGATCATTCACAATATAGTGTCACTATGATTCCTTAACCAAGATTAGATGGTAGTGTCCCTAAAGACATTGATGATAACCAGAATGAAGACACCAACGGTGGGGCCCAAATGGAAGGGACCATAAAATATTAATATAGTTTTTCCCAGTTGTGCATACTCTTTGTTGACCATTGTTGGTGAGGATATCACTCCTCCCACCAATTCTAAAATCCTCATGTAGTACTTCGCATGAGAATCGCATCTCTTCCTGCACGGTATTTCATGTATCATTTCAGAATTAACGATATAAAAATACTATGAATCATTGTCCGATCAGATGATAAACTACATTTGATATACTAAATGACATTAAACAACTAACCCCATTTTACTTCAGCCTATATCACACAACATTTAATTTATAAAACGTTCCCTAACACATGATATTAGACTACAATACATGTTTAGAAATTTTTGTGGATGGATTCCCATTTTATGAGATTTTTTGGAACACCTATACATTTTTATTTTGGGTCTAACCACAGTTATTACAAATGATTTCAACATTTGTTCCCCATAGCCTGATTTTCCCAGGATTACGTGGTGTGTAATGATCCCCCCTTCACTCACGTCGGGTTTACAATATACTCACCATGTATTTCCCCAATTAGGACTTCCATTTTTTGTGGTCCTGGATTAATGTTATAAAACTACCTAGTCTGACTATCCTACATTATGTTAAACTATTCCTATATCCTTAATGCATGTTTTTAATCTACATGACATTCTAGAACTATGTGTGGCCTGATTCATTCCCTCATAGGATACATATGAACACCCAGAAATTTTTACTTCGGGTCAGGCCCCAAGTTCCCTATTTTTTGTTCTTATAAAATAAAGTTCCATTTGGGAGGATTTGGGGGAATGTGACATCATTTTATTCCTTAAAATGGGTTCACAATAGCCACACCATGTGTATCCCTTAGTAATACCTCCCTTATTTTCTTGATCTCTCTCTGAAATTGTGAATGATCTGGTGTGAGGAAATATTTCATCCTCATTCATGTCTGGATATTTGTTTCCCCACACAATCCTCTTTTGAAATACATGAACATTTCTTTTACCGTATTGTGTTAATAAAAATTAAATCTCACAAATATGTGTGGCTTGATTCTATACTCTTGTAAGATATGTATGATCACCCTATAATTTTTTCCTCGGGTGCTTCCTCATGCACCACAAATCTTTCCATCTCCCTTCAGATTCCTTGTCATGTTATCCCCCATATATACGGGGTATTGTGTTGACTTCTTCTATCCTCATTCACATTTGGTTGGAAATATATGAACCATGGACCCATTGTATATCACTTTCCCAACTCTCAACCATTGGGCATGATGTTAAAATGGAAATAATTTTCAAAACAACATGCGACTTGATTCCTACCATCGCATGATACATTGAAATGCCTAGAAATTTCATATTTGGGCCCAACCACACGTCCCTGAACCATCTTTTCCATCTGGACTGACATAATGGTACAGTTTATATGAACATAAACACAGATCTTATCCATCCTCCATGACATTAAACTGTAATTTACTACTTATAAGATAAAAAAATGACTTTGTACACAATCGTAGTCCTTTTCTTACGGCCCTCTGTCCAAATCCTTCTCTTGGGTTTGTGCGGTGTTTTCTAGACTTCATATTCCCTCTTCTAGGAAGGGTTTGGTTTACCACAACCTATGAATCCCCATTGACATAATATTTTCCCAAATATTGATTAGATGTATGACAATAAAAGGCATCACAATTTCCTTCCATTCTGCATAACACTAAACAGAATGGCTTATACAAAACTGTGTATGTCTGGATTCCTTCTATTGAATGATATGTAGTAATACCATGAAATTCATTTTTGGGTCCATCCCTATGTATATCTACCAATTTTTAATCTTTCTTATACTCATCCTCTTTATTCAGCTACTTCTAATTCAATCCAACTATATGATTATCCTCAATAGTGTGGTTAGATATGCCAGGGTATGAAACTTATAGTGTTGGATTCATTGTGGAAGGTCTATCATTTCACAACCATGCTTTTCAGTCCTGTTGTCTAGGTCATAACCATATTTCATATCCAAAAGGATCCCCAATGGTATGGATGTTCCACCTTAAGGCTCACCTACCATTCTAGGCCAATGTCTTGGAGGATCTTTAATAACATCTTAAGACAGGTTCAGCTTCCATTTCATATATAGTTAATGACCACTGTTAGTTGTCTGTTCCCATTCTAGGATACATGACATCGATGTGTATTTCGAATATATTCAACAATTATCCTCCATTTTCATGCCAATCCCCAATGCATCTTATGTATTGGTCTCATAATTCCCATCCATTCTCACATACTTATATCTAGATGCATCTTAAATACTCTCAGTGACATCCCTCTGTGCACATATATACATTGATTGGGTGAACCAGTGCCATATGTTAAACTCTGACTCTATCCCTTTGTTCCCCTATTGTGTTCTTATGTGTGTAGTAATGATTTTCCACCACTTATTTTCCACACCAAGAATTGATTATGTTGTCCTTGGGTTTCCTTGATATGGTTGATACTTTCATGGGAGATTCACACACCTTATAGTCAAAAATCATTGACTGTAAACTATGAGTTCAGGTCCTCAAGTCCAAGAATCATAACATTAGACTATGCACATGTTCTCACATGAATCTGTGATTTGATGTGGACTTCAATCCTCATTCACATTGAGTTGCCTCCTTGAAAAATGATCATTGTTTTCAATTTTGGGAGCTTCTTCTCACAGTCCTTACTCAATAACCTTAAAATAAGAACATTATTTTCTATGTTTTTAGGATATTAAATAGCATAACAACCATTGAGAACTCTACTATCTAGTCACATCCCCCACTCTCATACAGAATGTTTAGGTTGTTATTCAAACATTGAGGGTTTGATGATTTTATCATGCACTCATTACAAAATAAAGTAATCATATGGTCCTAGTTTATTCTCACACAATGCAAGACCCATGTGATCTTACAGACTAATTATTATTTGATTCACTATTGTTTGAGTGAAATAATCTAGAAAAACATAATATTTCCATGCATAAAGTCTGAATGAGAAAAAAAGAATTTAAATATGTGGATGAGTTCAAAAAAATGTTGCACTTATGATTTTACCCTTTCGATGGAGCATTTCAATTCCACCACCCATTGGTTTGCAGAATCTAGGGGTTTATGTATCATTCTAAGCTCCCTTCCTTCCCTATTAGACATTAGGAGATGTCATTTAGCCTAGATTCACATTCTATCTTGTTCATCAAAATTCCATCCCCCAAGTGGGAAGCACACCTCAACTAATCCTCGGCTTCTACCTTCTATACCTCTAACCATGGTATGAGTTCTAATTTGGAAGTGGTGAATGATGAGTTCTCCTTTATCCATTTTTCCAACCATTGGATTTTTGTACTGCATCTTGATTTTTATGAGTGTTGAAAGACATCCTTCCCTAATAGAAAACGCTGTGGAAACATGCATACTCCCTTTTACTCCCCGCGAGATAATCCTATATGTATATTTCATACTTCTACCACTCCAACACATTGGTCATACAACCGAGGGAGAAGTTTTCCCATCCCATTATCAACTTTTATTACGAAGGGTCATCCGTGAAACACATTTTCAGATTCCTTGACTAGCGATCCATAGCCTAGATATCCTCATCATCATAAGGGGTCTTGTCCAACTCCTATGGGTTTGGAGATTCATATTGCTGGAATTCCTTAAAATGATCAGCAAAAACACCCTCGACTAGAGTCCTATCATGTAATTTTGGTTCCACATTATGTAGTTGATCAGTAGCACTGTATCCCATCTCGATATGTTCTTGTATATAATTTATAGTGGATCTATCAATATCTCTAATATCCATGTTTTAGTAATCATGGGAATCCAATTCCACATAAATTAGTGTTACCATTATAAAAAGATCCTCATGTACCTTGACCATCTTTATAATCGTTGCACAGATTTCATAATGAAATGTTCAAAAAATACGATGAAATTGGAAATGGTCATATGGAAAATAGTTATGAGTCTAAGAGGACTAAAACATACCATTTTTGAATATATGATCATGTCCTTGAGTCATTTATATTGGAATTCGAGAATCTGAACCCCAAATTATGGTTGAATGTTTTGAGGATTCTCGAATGGTCACCCTGGTCATCACAACCTCGCTAGACACAATACTCACCAACTTTTCAGGGAAAAATATCAAATATACCTCTATTTCAATAGGGGAAGGGGTCTTCCATATGAGTCTCTCTTACATAGTATGGATTTTTATTGAGAAACCTGAATGACATGGATAATATCATGGTATAATTAAATAGTTTAGAGACTACCTAAAGACAATTTCATTTAGCTCCTATGCCACACCCTCAACTTCTTCTAGAGGGACCCCCTTGTCAACATCTTCTATGTAAGACCCCTATAATTCATCAGGTATAGGGAATTACTCCATCATCTCAACAAAAGACTCTTTTGGTTCGAATGATCGACTAAGAAGTATATTCACTCGATCCATAATTGGACATGGAGTGCCTCCAGATTTCACTAAGTTTTCTATCTCAGCTACGTATCGCTCCCCCATAATAGGATATATTAGAAAGTCAACAATGGACTAGAAAATCTCTAAAATATACATCCAAATATAATTATAGTAGTCCCATATATAGGAAGGCTTAAGGAACTAAAAATTAACATCCCAAGTTTCCCAAGACTTTGGATAAACAACATCCTACAGCATGCCTATAGAGTGAAACCAATTACTAGGATCATGAGTAGGTGTCTGGAAGAACACTCATTGTGGCATTACATCCTCCATGATCATCCTAATTGACATATTCATGTCATAAATCATTCCTCTGTGACATCTTCCCGGATAAGGCCTTGGAAATACTAGACTTTCTGCATATGATTCTCCACTATCATGATGTGCACTTGCTCTTCCGCCATGACATGTCCATGCAATTGGCTGAACATAACCTCAGGGTTGAGGGTGCACTCCATCATCAATACAGATGGTCCTTTAGTTTCTAATCTCCCCTGGGTAGGCTATCTCCCTTCTCATGGGTAATACATGACTAGTCCTTACATAGTGGTGGGTGGAGGCAGCTCATTCTACATTTTCCCATATTCTTGTGTAAAAATATGCCACATCTTCCTCAATACAAATGGCTGGTACAGATGAAGTATTCCAAGGTAATGTCAGGGGGTCAACCTCTACATTCACCATAATTTCCTCACATATTGATGCATGGTGTATGGCTCCTAGATTGGCTCATGATCTACCCACGCCACTAGGATTATACATCAGAAGGCTAGGAGATATGATCGATGCTCCTCAGTTCCAATAACTTCATCAATAAATACTCACATAGGTTGTGGGAATGGATAGAAGATGATTTCTTCTCCCATATTGACTTGGATAAGTGCCACTGGTGAAGTCATGTTAGTATGGAAACTACCTACTATGTTTAGAATGGATGGCAGAATGTCTATCCTAAATTGTGAAATGGTATTCGGATATTCGTAAACACTCATGTGCGCTACCATCCATCCATACAAGAAGTGGAACAGTCTATATACCCATTGTAACTTCTTCTCCACATTGATATGCCACAACACCTTATAAAAATCTTCCAATACTGGGATACTAAAGTTGACGTGTTCCCCCATATCTAAAATAGAATCTATGATAAATGAGGTTGGATGAACACAAATTTTTGCATCTCTAACTAGATGAATCTACCCATAAGTGATTGAAGATATGAAAACATCCAACCTAACCACTAGTTGATTTGGTTTTCACACTAATCCCCTATGTCTTGCATTTTCTATCCTCTAGGATCCACCAGTAAAAATCCTCTTTACTATATTGTAAACGAATTAGATAGGTGGGGGCCTCATGGTTGTTTCCTTGTTTCTTCCTCTACATAAATTGGATGCTTCATGGAGAAATTCAGGATACGTTAGAACCACTGTTTGAAGTGGACATCCCTCACTGACTTCTTTTCTTTACCCAACACAAGTTCCATCAACCATTTTTTCCCGTCATGGAATCCACTCCATATCCTCCCATGTATTCTCCGTCGAGAAGAATATGTCATAAATTTCCCCCAAAATGGGAATCTCTGATATTTGGTGAAGATCCCGAAGGCTGATACTGACCTCCCCATGATAAAAATATAAAATATTGGTCCTCCAAACCCAGCTACTCACCAGCTCTGACATCATGTGTTTCAGTTGGTAGGTATATAATTAAGAATCCCTGGAATCCTCATAAAATCCTACCCCCTCATCTCTACCCAAGATTCATCATAAGATGCATAGACTTAGTATCCCCAAACCCATTCATCTATTATGTAGGTCAAAGTGGTTGATACACCCTTTATTTTGGTTCCCTAAGCCTACATTCTAAGTGTTTTTGTATTAAGGTGGAGATACCTAGGGGTGCAATTCATTACCATAAAAAAAATTTCAATGGATTTAGAGTCAATCATCAGTGAAATGAGTATAATCCTACCAAGGATGAGGGTGTCATCACACATAATAAATTCATATAGTGGGAACCTCTTGTAGAGGGGGTATTCCTTCTATACTTCAGAAAATTTATTCTACAAGGTAATTGTGATTTTAATGACTCTATATATATTCCTCAAGATCTGGATTGTTTTCCTTCTTTTCCCATCGAGTGGCTTCTATAAAGACTTCTCGAGTATCTTCTTGTTTGTAAATTTCATCGGCAAAGCTCATTCACAATGAATACCTCGTAGAGCACAAGTTCTCAGGCCTCAAAATACTCAGCATGCTTCGGAGTGTAGTAAGGGATAACGATGCACCGGTTCATTATGTTGTGTTTGTAGGGAACCGATTCCTGGATCTCGGTTTGAAAATTGATTTAAGGGGGAATAGAGCTTCTAGATTAAATATATTGGGCACAAGTTTATTGAGATTAAATGTGGAAAAATTCGGGGATCTCCCCCCATATTTATTTTCGACAGCCTAGAAAGCTTTATAGTGGGCCCATGGCTACCCCATAATTCAAGACAATCTCACCATGGTGTTATGCGCACTCCCAATGTGAATCATATTTCCAATAAACATATTTTCAATGAAATAATGTATGAATCCGAACACTTTTATTCCCTTATCTCCCATTATAATGGTTTTCCTTTTATGGTGCCAACATGTTTTCCATGGAACATATCATAAAATGGAAGAAAATGACCAATGGGGCCTACTTCATGGAGAAACTCCACATATCAATCCATCTCAATGAATGGTGATAATCATGTGCATATACATCTTTACAACCATTTTTGAGAAAATAAAGAAGCCACTATAAATTATGATGACCATGGAGACTACCAAAGTGAAATTATAGAATCCTTTAAGATGACTAATGAGAATAGTAATTTCCCTAGAGAAATGAAAAAATATTATGCAAGTCTGACAAAGCTGTCTCAAATCCTTAAGTGTCATCATCTTAATGGCATGCCATCAGAGCATTGTGATACATCAATACCATAAATATGAATCTCACCCTATCTTTTAAAGGATTGTTACCCTAAAATCTCACATTTCAATCGATCGTTTTGTGAAGCCCCATTTACTCCGTGAGCCATCCAGGAAAGGCATCACCCAAGGAACTAGAGCATTGAAAACAATCTTTCATTTTTCTCCCTGTTCTCATCCAATTCAATTTGGGATTCCCTTCAAGAATACCTATAGTAGTTGCAAAGGTAGGATTCCTTTTTTGGGTAGTCGAGACATCATAAGGAATTCATACATGGAAAATCACCCTCCATTCTCATGTAAACCCCATGCTTCACCTAGGTCATCTTGCATCGTGATGTTACTCCCTTTGTAGAGGCCCCTTTTATAATGCTTCCAGAAAAATACATCTTTGCAATGAATCTTCTGATCACAAAGTAGATGATCTTCATTAATACCTTATTTATGAGGCTTTCTACATCGTGAACCCCATTCTTGTGTGTCCCTACAGTATTGTAAGAATTGATTTCATGTTCCCCTGACTGGGGTTCACATTATGATTTCCTGCCTTCTACTTCTTCGAATAGGAATGAAAATGGCTATGTCTTCATCACATAGATGAAACAACCCAAACATGACATACAAGGAAATTACTTTTCATTTGGGTAATGCTAAATACATTACACATACATACTCCCAAATACTATATTATTTAATTATATATGGAAATATAGAACATAATATTATATCTTGATGAAATATCTATAATATCTACCATTAAGATATTCCACTTTTTTAAAACTAAAAACCTTTATTATATCACCAGGAAAAGAAATCAAAAAATGGGTTTTCTAAAAATTTCAATAAGGTTATACATTGTTAAAAAAACAAACCATAAACATAATAATGTAAAAACGTGATCATAGAGTTTAAAAATGAAAACAGTGAGTCATAAAATATATTATGGAAATACATAGGGTATAGATCATAAATGAATGTTAATCATTATAATATAACATTGAGATAAAACAATGAATTGTGGAAAACTAATAATCACATAAAATAATTTCTATAGAAACTGAGGAATTTCATCCAAGACGATCATATAAGATAATGTCTATTATTTAATAGGATTTACTTGTAGTTCCATCTATGTATTACTAAACTAAATTAACTTTTCATTTTATCCTTGTTTACAAAACATTATTTACATTAATTTTCATTCAGATTTCTCTCATTAGATATAATTCATTTGCAAATGAATTGGAGGGTTATATAGGTCCCACCCATATCGTAATTAAATCGCTCTTACATGTTCCACAAAAATAGAAATCATTCTTCATAGCATAACATAATATATAAATTGGGATTCTTAAACCTTATTCCATCATAACATAATCCAAAAAAAATAACATTCCATCAATAAAAAAATAAATCATAGTAATAATTGGGATATAAACATAACCATATTTGAGGAGTGACATATTAGATAGAAAATAATTTTTATAATACACTTGATCATAATTCATGGGGAAAATATCATTTATTCTTTAAAAACAATTTATTTTCTAGAAATTCCACACAATATTTAAAGAAAATAATTTAGTAAGAAATAAAAATGAAATTTTGTAAATAAATCATAATGGAAATAAAGAATTATGAAGATGTAAAAATTTGTTCATTCAATATATGTGAAAAAAATTATTATCTTACTCATTCCAAAAAATTCCAAAAATATCACATATGAATAATGAAGGAAAGATTCCATTAATAATATTTAATAAAATATCTCTAATGTGTTAAAATAAATTTAAACAATAGTAGAAGAAAATAAATAATATTATATAATTAGAAACCATGGTAATGAATGATAAATATACCCATGTAAATACATATGAATAAATAATCTCTGATAATAATGAGATTGCAAAACATTTCCCTCACCATTGGTCTGATTTGGTTTTTAGGTGTCCAAAACCCTTTTATATTGGGTTTGAACATATTAATAACTTTTAATAGTACCAATATATTATCTATGGTATAATATATAATTCGCTTATGTCTTTATATAACCAATTTTCTTATCAATTCCTTGTTAAATAAACGGTTTAGGTTATAGTCGTTTTATTTAACATACATGTTTTGATATGTTTTTTTATCATTTTACATAGATTTTGAGTTACTGTATTACATAATGTAAAACATGATTTATATATCAAAAATATTTATTATAATAGAAAGATACATGAAATAGAATACATCATTCATAGAGACGGTAGGTCGTACCTAGGGTTGATTGTTGGTTCTATTTCATAATTAAATTGAATCATGTAAAGGATATATATATATATATAAATAGATATAATAGATTATTATATAATGTATTTCATTCTTATTTTTTATATATAGATTATAATAATTCACGAATGGTTAATGTGGAGAATGAATCTCATCATGTCGTGGAGATGGTAAGCCATACGTACACTTCAGTGACTATATCATTCACATAATGGTTAAATTGAATGAAATTAGATTGTATGTTAATTATAATGATTAATTATCATGTTATATTAATTTTTTTAAATCCATTATTTTAATTATTAAACCTAACCAAATTATTTATTGATGAAAAAATGATACCACAGTGTAGAGACTGTAAGACATGAGTACACACACATAGTGATATTGTTTTTCATATGATGGATTAAATGAGGTATAAGGTTGTCCCATAATTATAATAACACTTAATAATGTGTAATATAATGTATTTATTAATTTACTGGGTAAAAAATATGATGAGTAAGTAGAAGAATAAAATCATTTTGAAAGAGGTCATAAAACAATTATCTATGTTGGGAGCTTCTCCTTTTGATTTTCACAAACAGTCTCCCTGGGATAGAATTATGCCCAATGTGTGGCCTCTAAGATGAAATTTGGTAATTTTATTGGATATTTGGTCATGTTTTGGATGAGCCAATGGGCTTGGGTGGTGTTAATAAAATAAATGGAGAAGTGACCTTTTTTAGTAGAGGTGAGGGGCACTTTTGGAGTTTTAGGAAATAATAATGTATTATAATTTTTTTACTTTATAATGGTCCTTAACTCATTTATTTGGAAACTAATATGATTATTGGTAGAAATAATCTCAGAAAAAAAATTATTGACTTTTTTTATTGTATTTTAAACATTATCATTCGTATTTTTTTACATAATCTATTTAATTTATTTGTGGTAAAAATAATAAAATATTAAATGCTTATTAATATTTAATTATGTGTTGTAAATTGTCCATAATTGGATAATATATGACCTTTTAGACATTATAATTTTAAAATTTAAATTTTTAAATATTTATGTGATTTTTAAATAATTTAATAATATGTTATTTTTATAAAATATCAATAGTGTCATTTTTGACACTATAAATATATTTTAGTTTAAAAAATCAAAAAAAGATAAATTTAAAAAATATTTAATACTATTATATCATTACCTAGTCACTATTTTTTTGCATCACAATAATTTCTTAATATTTTATTTCATTTAATATTTTTAAAACCATTTATTTGGTATTTCTATTAAAAACATAATTTCATCATCACTATTGTGTCATCATTAATATTAACTATTTAATCCCCAAAAATTATAAATAAATTCAACTGATGTAGATAATTCAATTATCATTATTGTGTTCTTTTTAAGTTCAATGTTTTATCATTTTTATCACTAAATGAACATTATTGTACTTAAAATATTTATGTGAGTGACACATTGTCACTTTCATTTGTTTTAATTATAATTACATCACATTCATAGAAATAATCCAATTAAATGTATCAATTATGTACCATTGTTTTTATTGGTCAAATTAAATTCATTAAATAGTATTTTTATGGTTTTAGTGTAATTTTATTATATTTAACATATTATTTTTTTACCCTAATTTAACATATATACCTTTAATCATGGTAATTAAAATTTACTATAGTTATTATTCATAACACCCAAAAAAATAAAACTTACCTATTAAAATAATTTTGACCCACTGATTTAAAATATTGTATCATATTTTCAAAATTCAAAACAAAAATGTTATAGTAATTGATTTAAAATTAATTCCCCATGTAAAAACTAGAATGCATGTTTTTTAGAAGTAAAAACTATCAAAATATTGACATGTGTCTGTGTCCAATTTAAATGTGAAATTAATTAAAATGAAATATATTAGAATAAATAATTAATAAATAATCCAACAATGTGGAGACCTAGAGCTTGACATACATGGATATTACATTACTTTAGCGGAATACTTAATACATAAAAAAACAGACACACAAGGACCGTAATAGTTTAGTGTCTTTGGAAACATGGAACGTAATATTCTAATCATGGTGAATGATCTTCAACATCTACCATAAAGATCTTCACCTTTTTTCTTACCTAAAACCATTCTTTATATCCCGGGGATAAGAAAACATAACAAGGGTGAGCTCAAATGCTCAGTAAGGGTACGAATGGATAAAATAAAACATACCATATACATTTGAACTTAAAAACTTGAACTTAATGTTTAAACATCAAAATCTTGAGCAACGACATAAAACATGGAAGTAAATAAGGCATAGATCATAATGGAACATAAATCATGATAAAATAGCATGGGAATAAAACATGTAATTGTGGCAACCGTTAAGCACATGATATGATTTCCATAGTAGCCAAGGCATTTCTGCCAAGACCATCTTAGTGGACAATGTCCCTTTCTGAATCGAGTTCACTCTTCATTCCAGTCCTGTATTACTGAATCGGTTTAACTTACCATTCCATCCATGTCTATCTCATGAGATATAAATATTTACCCAATGCATTGGAGGGAGATATAGGTCCCACCCATTTCATAATGAAATCATTCTTACTTGTGCCACAAAATAAACATACACCATTCATAAAAACCTAATAAATAAAATGGGTTTCATTAACATCATACCATCATCACAAAATCCATATAAAAAATGGATAACATTTCATAATATGAGAAGTGAGACCATGTAAATAATAAGGACATTATACTTGAAACATACACATATGAAATAACGTCATCTTAGATGAAAAATGGTTTTGATAAAACACATGAAATGATTTCATAAGGAAAATATCATTTTTTATTCAAAATCATCTTATTTTCACAAAATGTCATGCAATTTTAAAAGAAAAGGATTTTTTTGAAAATAGTCATGAATTATTTTGGAGGAAGCTTCATGAAAACAAGGCTGTATAAAACCGTAAAAATCCGTTCACACCGTATAAGTTAAAAATAACATTCTCCTCGTACTTTTGTCAAAAAAGTCAAAAAAGTACCTCGTAACGTAAATAAGAGAAAGATTCCATACATACCATGTAGTAAAAGACAAAAATGGGTAAAAAGACAATAAACATACATAAAAACACTTTTATAAAACATGGACATGGATGATCGAAATAGCCCCAGTAAATACTTAGAATGAGCAATCTCGGATAAAAATGAGATTTGCAAAATTATCCCTTACCTTAGGTCCGATTTGCTTCGTAAGTGTCTGAACCTCATGTATAATGATTTAAATAATGATATTTACTTATTAAATAATCATATTAATTGTTATGTTATCATATATGGTTCACTTATGACTTTATATTACCCGTTCATTTGTAAATTCCATGTTAAAGAGTGTTTTGGTTAAAATCGTTTCATTTGTCATCCGTGTTTTGACTTGTAATTATTCATATGATTACTTAGATCATGATTACATAATTCCAGAATATAAAACATGATTTAAATATAATATATATTAAGAATATACATATATATAATAGATCGATAAATGGAATGAAATACACCGTTCATTGAGATGGTAGGCCGTACGTACGCATGAACGCTATTTTTGTTTCCTTATTGAGTTGAATGAAATTAAATAAATGACATACATATATATATACATAAATCCAGTAGCATTATTATTCCATATATTTCATTATTATTCATTATATATAATTTATAATCATTCTTGAATGGTTAATCATGGAAAAAGAATCTTATCGCGTTCGTGGAGACGGTAGTTCGTACGTATGCACGAGCGATGATATCGTTCCCATGATAGTGGAATTGTATTGGAGTGTATTTATACTATTTCAGAATCAATATCACTTTACAATAATAATATATAGTCATTATTTACACCATTATACCCATCCATGTAATGTGATGGTGGAAAATAGATTACACCACGATGTGGAGACAGTATTCCGTACGTACGCACGCGTGGTGATTTCATTTCCGTAGGATGGATAGATGGTGAAATAGGTTTGTTTCATACTTATAATTACATATCAGTATATGAGTTATACTTATGTTATTACTTCATAATGAAACAACTAAAGAAGAAGAAGTAGAAGAAGAAATAAAGGTGAAAGAATCGGTAACGAACATTACCTCTTCTTTAAAGAGCCTCTTTGAGACCTCCTCTTAGGGCACTAAAATTGGTCGTTAAAGAAGACCAGGACCTCTTGGATGTTTCTAGGGAATTGGAGAAGATAATTGGACAAGGGTTGGCCGAGATTGAAGGATCAATGTTGTGTGAGGAAGAGAGGGAGGTGGTGCCCTTTTATAAGGGAGGAGAGGGGAACCTTTGGAATTCTTAAAAATATTAATTTATAATAAATCTAACCCCACTTAAAAACCACCAAAAATGACTCATATTCTAATATTAGATGAGATAGTGTTGTAATCTCATCAACCAAGCAAATTTATACATGTTTGGATATTATTTTAAACCTTATCATTTTGATTTATACTTATTTAATCTATTTAAGTTTATTTGTGGTAATAAAATTCAAAATTTTAAATTATAATAAATAATTTCTTATTTGTAGTTAATTTTCCATAATAGGTTACTTTATAACATTATAGACCATATAAATTTAAATTTATAATTTTTAAATATTTTTGTGATTTTCAAACAATTTTATAATATGTTATTTTTATAAAATAACAATAGTGTCAATTTTGACACTATTCATTTATTTGAATTTAAATAAAATATATACAGAAGATATGTTCAAACTAAAAGGTTTAATAGATTCATAAAAGGTAATATGTATCTATAAAATTAGTGAATCACATTAAATATTTCATATAATATTTATTTTATTATTTTTGAAACCATTTGTTTGGTTTATCTCTTAATAAAATAATTACTACAACATTTTTGTATAATTATTTACTATACTGATTTGTTGCATAAAAATTAAAAATAAAATACTATGATGAAGATAAATCTATTATATTTTACAATAATACATTTATTAGAATTTATCATCTTAAAATCTCAATATTTAAATTGTTATATTTATTAAATTATGAAGGTGATAATGTTGGCATCATTTAAAATAAAATAATATAAGTGTCATAATTGCCTTAATAAGGATCCAAATGGTCAAAACTTCGGCCAGTGGATTTTTAGGGTTTATATATACACTAATAATAATTTTTGTGCAGATTTTTGGGCCTTTTGATATGTATTACTATTTCAATAAAAACTATATTATTGATTTTTCACTAAATAAATAATTTCTGCATCATTAAAGTATCACTATTAATGACAATTATTTAATCCCAAAAAATTATAAATAAATTATCATGATGTAGATAATTTTATTATATTTCTTGAGACTATTCATGTTCGAAGTTTTATGATTTTTATCACTAAATTAAAATTATTATACTTATAAGATTTAAGAAATTGACATGTTGTCACTTTCTTTGGTTTTAATAATAATTAAATTATTTTCATTGTCAAAAGTCCATAAAATGAATCTAATCCGACTCTTAGGTGATATGGGTATACTTTTATCCATCCAATAGTATTTTGACATGTGTTAGGGTAATTTTATAATTTTATATTTACCCTTAATTACCCGATTTACCTTTAGCTATGGTAAATAAAATTTACCGTAGTTACAATTCATAATTTCCAAAAATAAAAAGTAGCCTATTAACATAATTTGGACCCACTGATTCCAAATATGGAATCCTTTTTTTGAAAATTCAATACACAAAAGTTGCAGAAATTAAATTAAAATTAATCTCGTTGTCGAAAGAAAACATGTTTTTCTTTAAAACATTGCAAAAGATTGAATTGATTTAACCTAAGAATTTAATGTAAAATCAATGATAATGACATTAATTATATTAAATGGTAAAAATATATTCTATTTATATTTTAAAACCATTAAATATTATAATTTAACCATATAAATTATTGCGATGAAAAAATTTGTTTTTAATTAAAATATAGCGTGTTTTTACTATTCATCAAAATATGAAAGTTACCAGAATAATATGAAAAAATTATCCAAAGTAAATTTTTATTTATTTATTCCAAAGAAGAATTTTATTTTGTTAAATTGAACTTATAAAAATGTCAAAAACTAGATTTAAAGTGGGTGCGCCATCAAAAGGCGCCAAAACTGCATTTTTTGAAAAATACTTATTTTACCCGAAAAATTTATTTTGTTCTTATACCATGTTCTAGAAAATGTGTAAGACGAATAATAATGTTATAAAATTAAAAATTTAGTTAATATTGTTCATAACAACTAGTTTATAATAGTACTATAATAATATATCGTTGTTTAGTAAAACCCGGTATTGCGTACAACACACGCTATCGAGGAAGGTCGCGATTGCATGTAATGCAAGCCAAGTCAGGGTTGCGTGTTATGAAAGAATCCTTAGTTGTTTTGTATAACAGAATCTGACCATATTTCATTTATACATTGAATATATATATATATATATATACTCAATGTTGTGTAGAATAACTATTATCAAAATTGGGTGTAACACGATCCAAAAATAGTGTTGCATATACTGCAAACTAATACGGTGTTGCGTATAGCGCAAGGTAATATTGGTGTAGCATACAACACAAGATATTAATGAAATTAAAAGAATATTTTTCATAAAATCTCGGGGTGTTACATTCTACCCCCCTTAAAATGAATTTCTCCCTCGAAATTCGTCGGGGTTATAAATGGTTTACTACTCTAAAGCTTGTTTAATAGAAACCCACATCGTAAAAAAGAATACCAAAACATGTCTTTAAAAACTAAAGTATGAAATGTAACGGTTACCCAAATTAACTCATCACTGGGTTTCCACATAGGAGAACATTGGTGAAAATATTGATATGGAAGAAAAATCTAACCATCAAGTTCTGATGGATAGTGGTAGAGAACATGGCTATGAAAAAGACATCAATCACAAAGCTATAGAATTGTGATGATTTAAGGTACCATCTAATTCATCCGATATAAGGGAACTAAGACAACATTTTTGGTTTTCAAGATTATTTCCCTAAAGTTGATGAATTAAAATAAATACTTGCATGTTTTTGGTACAATCTCACTGTTGTTCGTGAATTGAACAATTTCCACTTCATCCCTTAAAGAAATGATGTTGAATTTTTTATTCGTGATGTGTTAGCAGATCATGTGATAGAATGACGGGTCATTCCATCTGTCTCAAAAAAAAGGTTAGCAAAAGTTATTAAATATACATATGTCAATCTATAGTGAGATTAATCATATATGGTTCCTAAAATGGACTTATACTTCATATATCATACTGCTTAATATAATAAAACCAGTTTCTACTAAACAGGAACTTCCTGTAGGCCAGTGGTAGGCAATAATGGCCAGTCACACTTCGGTAGTGGGTTCGATTCCCGTAGCCTTGTCCGACGTGATGGGTTGTCGCCCATCCTGCAGGTTGTCCTTTTTCTAAAACTACATTACTATAACATCCCATAAATAATATAAAAAAAACTTCTATACTTAAACAATACTAACTTATGTCCAACATAATCCATTCCAATCTTTAGGCTTATCCATAATACTACAGTCCACTCTCATATTATAGTTAAAACGATTACCAGAGATTTCATATAATAAGCATATTAATTCAATCGTTGATCCCCATATATCATAAGATATGTCTTTTTGGTCACATTCCAAACATTCAAAGGCCTTAATCATGTATTCTCTTGAAAAATGAATACCCATTAAACCGTAGTGAAAACATAAATGCTGTCAAAAGTTAACTATTTCCACATACCAAAATCCAAAAATTCTATATACTCAAACCATGATATAACCTTCTCCTTATATCAGTTATGAGCTCATGAATACTATCAAACATTTAATTTTCTCCTTATCCCTTCATTATTCGCATATCATCTACTTTCCAAAAATATCTGAATAACCTTCAATGGTTACCGGTACCATTAATCATACACTTTCAAAAATAAGGAGAGACAACAGTGTAACAATCCTTAGTTGTCTCTTTATTCCATAGTACCATGAGATTACTTATACAACATTACACTTGATAAACATGTAATCATTCCACTACCTTCTTAAAACATTGACTAAACTTCAACAATTCTTTCATATATCATTTGTAGTCTCTCATCATCATAAACATAAATACTACCCATACGACCGTACTGATTCTCTTCATGAGACTTCCCCCTATGGAATTGGTTTGCATAATTCCCATACATTCCACATTTAAAACATTTAACCACTGTTGATGTTGTAGCAATACCATTATCCTCATCCATGGTGTTAACTGAACCTTTTCCTTTCCACTTACTGGCTTTATGCCCGTCTTTTCCACACCCAAAGCATCTTCCAGTTCCCCTGAAACATTCTCCTTGATGCCTCTTCCCACATGATTTACATCGGGGAAATTGAACTTTCTTTCCTCTATGATCATCATGAAACTCCATCTTTCTCTTATTAGCCGAGTCAGAAAACTTACCAAATTTGAGTTTATTGATCATATTATGAGATTGCTGATTCGGAATAATAATGATGTTTGGACTTCCAAATCCCATTTCATTTGGTTTCTCATGAAGAATATCATTCTATTTTCCATCATATCCTCTATTATCGTGAATCATCATGTTTCCAGTCATTTTCTAAAACCCAAAAAGAATAGTGTGAGAGGGAAAAATCATGATAGGGAAAATAACATAGTAAAGGGGAAGCACCCTAAATATCTAACATCTTAGGTTAAATTCTAAGATCATTACCATAGTTCTAGGACTATATCCTATACATATACATATCCTTAGGGACATCCCTATACATACCGTAGAAATATCTCTAGGGATCTCACTAATGTTTTTGCATCCTAGTTTCAAAAGGTAGGCTAAACCTTTCCTCTAATACCAACTGTAGAGACCCAAAGCATGACGCACATGGACATTACATTACTTTAGTGGAATACATAATACATAACAAAAACATACACACAACGACCATAATAGTTTATTGTCTTTGGAAACTTGGAACGTAATCTTCTAATCGTGGTGAAAGTTCTTCAACATATCCCATAATGATATTCCCCTTTTTCTTACCTAAAACCATTCTTTATATCCTGGGGAAAATAAAACAAAACAAGGGTGATCTCAAATTCTTAGTAAGGGTAAGAATGGATAAAATAAAACATACCATATACATTTGAAATTAAAAACATTAACATAATGTTTAAACGTCAAAATCTTGAGCAACGACATAAAACATGGAAGTAAATAAGGAATAGATCATAATGAACATAAATCATGATTATATAGAATGGGAATAAAACATGTAATTGTGCCAACAATTAAACACATGATATTATTTCCATAGTAGCCAAGACATTTCTGCCAAGTCCATCTTAGTGGACAAAGTCCCTTTCTGAATCGAGTTCACTCCTCGTTCCAGTCCTATATTACTGAACCGATTTAACTTACCCTTCCATCCATGTCTATATCATGAGATATAAATCTTTACCCAATGAATTGGAGGGATATATAGCTCCCACCCATACCATAATTATATCATTCTTACTTGTGCCACAAAATAAACATACATCATTCATAAAAACCTAATAAATAAAATGGGTTTCATAAACATCATACCATCATCACATAATCCATATAAACGAAATGGATATCATTACATAATATGAGAAGTTAAACCATGTAAATCATAGAGACATTATAATTTAAACATACACATATGAAATAATTTCATCTTAGATGAAAAATTGTTTTGATAAAACACATGAAATGATTTCTTGAGGAAAATATCTTTTTTTCTTCAAAATCATTGTCTTTTCACAAAATGTCATGAAATTTTAAAAGAAAATGATTTTGTTGAAAATAGTCATGAAATCTTTTGGAGGAATCTTCATTAAAACAACGCTTTATAAAATCGTAAAAATCCATTCACGCCTTATAAGTTAAAATAACATTCTCCTCGTACTTTTGTCAGAAAAGTCAAAAAAGTACCTCGTAACGTAAATAAGATAATGATTCCATAAATACCATGTATTAAAAGTAAAAAATGGGTAAAAAGACATTAAACATACATAAAAACACTTTTATAAAACTTGTACATGGATGATCAAAATAACCCCAGTAAATACTTACGAATAAGCAATCTCGGATAAAAATGAGATTTGCAAAATTATCCCTTACCCAGGTCCGATTTTCTTCATAAGTGTCCTAACCTCCTATATAATGATTTAAATAATGTTATTTACTTATTAAATAATCATATTAATTGTTATGATATCATATATGGTTCACTTATGACTTTATATTACCCGTTCTTTTGTAAATTCCATGTTAAATAGTGTTTTGGTTAAAATCGTTTCATTTGTCGTACGTGTTTTGACTTGTTATTATTCATATGATTACTTAGATCATGATTACTTAATTCCAGAATATAAAACAAGATTTAAATATAATATATATTCAGAATATACATATATATAATAGATCAATAAATGGAAAGAAATACATCGTTCATGGAGATGGTAGGCCGTACGTACGCATGAACGATGTTTTCGTTTCCTTATTGAGTTGAATGAAATTAAATAGATGACATAAATATATATATACATAAATCCAGTAGAATTATTATTCCATATATTTCATTATTATTCATTATATATACATTATAATCATTCTTTAATGGTTAATCATGGAAAATGAATCTCATTGCGTTCGTGGAGACGGTAGTCCATACGTACGCACGAGCGATGATATCATTACCGTGATCGTGGAACTGTATTGGAGTGTATGTATACTATTTTAGAATCAATATTACTTTAAAATAATAATATATAGTCATTATTTACACCATTATACCCATCCAAGTAAGGTGATGGTGGAAAATAGATTACACCACGGCGTGGAGACGGTATTCTGTACGTACGCACACGCGGTGATATCGTTTTCCGTAGGATGGATAGATTTTGAAATAGGGTTGTTTCATACTTATAATGACATATCATTATATGAGTGATACTGATGTTATTAATTCATAATGAAACAACTAAAGAAGAAGAAGTAGAAGAAGAAATAATGTTGAAAGAATCGTTAACTAACATTACCTCTTCATTAAAGAGCCTCTTTGAGACCTCCTCTTAGGGCACTAAAATTAGGTCTTTGAAGAAGACCATGACCTCTAGGATGTTTATAGGGGAGTGGAGAAGAGAATTGGGCATGGGTTGGCATAGCTTGAAGTTCAAAGTGGTGTGAGGAAGAGAGGGAGGAGGTTCCCTTTTATAAGGGAGGAGAGGGGTACCTATGGAATTCTTAAAAATATTAATTTATAATAAATCTAACCCAAATTAAAAACCTACAAAAATGACTCATATTCGAAGATTAAATGATATAGGGTTGTAATCTCATCAAACAATCAAATTTATACATGTTTGGATCTTATTTTAAACCTTATCATTTTGATTTATCCTTATTTAATCTATTTAAGTTTATTTGTGGTAATAAAATTCTAAAATTTAAATTATAACAATTAATTACTTATTTGTTGTGAATTTTCTATAATCAGTTACTTTATAACATTATGGACCATATAAATTTAAATTTATAATTTTTAAATATTTTTGTGATTTTTAAACAATTTTATAATATGCTATTTTTATAAAATAACAATAGTGTCAATTTGACACTATTCATTTATTTGAATTTAATTAAAAAATATACAGAAGATATGTTCGAACTAAAAGCTTTAATATATTCATAAAAGGTCATATGTATCTATAAAATTAGTTGATCACATTAAATAGTTCATATAAAATTTATTTTATTATTTTTAATACCATTTATTTGGTTTATCTCTTAATAAAATAATTACTACAACATTTTTGTATAATTATTTAATATACTGCTTTGTTGCATAAAAATTAAAAAATAAAATCCTACGATGAAGATAAATTTATTATCTTTTACAATTATAATTTTACACGAATTTGTCATCTTAAAATTTCAATATTTAAATTGTTATATTTATTAAATTATGAAGGTGACAACTTTGGCATCATTTAAAATAAAATAATATTAGTGTCATAATTGCCTTAATAAGGATCCAAATGGTCAACAATTCGGCCATTGGATGTTTAGGGTTTATATATACACTAATAATAAGTTTTGTGAAGATTTTTGGGCCTTTGGATATGTATTACTATTTCAATAAAAACTATATTATTGAGTTTTCACTAAATAAATAATTTCTGCATCATTAATGTATCACTATTAATGACAATTATTTAATCCCAAGAAATTATAAATAATTTATAATGATGTAGATAATTTTATTATCTTTCTGTATAATATTCATTATCGTTGTTTTATGATGTTTATCACTAAATTAAAATTATTATACTTATAATATTTAAGAGAGTGACATATTGTCACTTTCTTTGGTTTTAATAATAATTAAATTATTTTCATGGTAAAAATTCCATAAAATGAATCTAATCCGACCCTTAGGTGATATGGGTATAATTTTAGACATCCAATAGAATTTTTACATGTGTTAGGGTAATTTTATAATATTATATTTACCCTTAATTACCCGATTTACCTTTAACTATAGTAAATAAAATTTACCGTAGTTAATATTCATAATTTACAAAAATAAAAAGCAGCCTATTAAAATAATTTGGACCCACTGATTCCAAATATGGAAACCATTTTTCCAAATTCACTACACAAAAGTTGCAGAAATTAAATTAAAATTAAGGCCTTTTTAGAAAGAAAACGGGTTTTTCTTTAAAACATTGTAAAAGATTGAATTGATTTAACCTATTAATTTAATGTAATATAAATGCTAATTACATAAATTATATTAAATGATAAAAATAAATTATATTTATATTTTAAAAACTTTTAATATTATAATTATCCATATAAATTATTGAGATGAAAAATGTTGTTTTTAAATAAAATATAGCGTGTTTTTACTATTCATCAAAATATGAAAGTTACAGAATAATATGAAAACTTTTCCAAAGTAAACTTTTATTTCATGATTGCAAAGAAGAATTTTATTTTGTCAAATTGAACTTATAAACATTTCAAAAACTAGATTTAAAGTGGGTGCGCCATCAAAAGGCTGCAAAACTGCATTTTTTAAAAAATACTTATTTTACCTGAAAAAATTATTTTGTTCTTATACCATGTTCTAGAAAATGTGTAAGATGAATAATAATGTTATAAAATTCAAAATTTAGTTAATACTATTCATAACGGCTAGTTCATAAAAGTATTATAATAATATATCGTTGTTTAGTGAAACCCGGTATTGCGTACAACACACGCTATCGAGGAAGGTCGTGATTGCGTGTAATGCAAGCTAAGTCAGGGTTGCGTGTTGTGCCAGAATATTTCATTGTTTCGTATAACATAATCCAACCATATTTCATTTATACATTTAATATATATATATATATACTCAATGTTGCATAGAATAACTATTATCAAAATTGTGTATAACACGATCCAAGAATAGTGTTGCGTATACTGCATGCTAATACGGTGTTGCGTATAGCGCAAGGTAATCTTGGTGTAGCATAAAACACAAGACATTAATGAAATTAAAAGAATATTTTTCATAAAATCTAGGGGTGTTACAAACAAATATTTGAAAACAATTAAAAATTCATTATATCAATATAAATAAATTAGATGAAAAGACAGTTTTTAATTAAAATGATGTATATTCACTATTCATTAAAATATGAATTTTAGAAGAAAAATAACAAAATATAACCCAAGGAAAATTTTTGATGACCTTATTCCAAAATAGATGTTTATTTTGACAAATATAATATATAAAATTATTAATAAATTAGATTTATAATTAGATCACTATCAAAATGCTACAAAACAATATTTTTTTGAAAAATATATCTTTTATCTGAAAAAATGAATTTATTCTTATATCATGTTCTATAAAATACATGAGATAAATTTTAATGTTATATAAAATTAAAAATGTGGTTAATAATATTCATAATTTCTAATTTATATCCCAGGACGATATTTTAACTATATATAATTTTTAGTGAAACTCAGTATTACGTACAACGTAGGCTATCCTGAAAGGCCGCTCTTGTAATTAATGCAAGACATGTTAGTGTTTTATATAGTGAAATATTATTCATTGTTGTATATAACATAATCCAAACAGAGTTCATTTCAATACTCAGTGTTTTGTGAAATTAATTCTATCAAAATAACATGAAATTCTGTGTAACAGAAGTGTAGTAGAGTGTTGCATATACTACAATATAATACGGTGTTGTGTATAGCACATGATAATATTGGTGAAGCATACCACCCAAGGAGTCAAAGAAATTAAAATGAATCAAACTCATAAAATATCAGTCTATTATATTATACCCCCCTTAAAATGAATTTCTCCCTCAAAATTCAATATGGTTATAACATGATTAAAAAATTAAAGTTTCATTCATGGAAACCCACATCGTTAAAAATAATAATAATATATAATTTTATAAAAGAATGTAATAATCATAATAGTTTCCCAAAGTAACTCATAACTTGGTTTCCACATAAGAGAACATGGGTGGGAAGTGAACACCTTGATATGAAAGAAAAAATCTGACCATAATTTTTGGATAGATTGTGATAGAGTACATGGTTTGGGGAAATTTAACAACTATAAAGCCATAAATATGTGGTGATTTGAGTGGACATTTGTTCAGTCATATAATAAGGTTCTAAATTATTTTATAATTATCCATTTATTAATGTTGAAATTTTTTTCATAAGAATAAATAGTAACTTGATTTTGGTACAATATCATTATTTTTCGTTCCATAAACTAATTTCACTCAAACTCTTATTTAAAAAATGAATTAGAATTTTTCACACATAAATGGTTAGAAGATCATTCCATAGAATGATAGGTATTTATAATTTTACCAATAGAAATGTTACCACATGTAATCAAATATGCATAAGTCACCAATAGTGAGATAATATATTAATCTAACAAACATCAACCAAAGTATAACTTATACTATCCATAAAAGGATAAAATTTAATTCCTCCCAATAAAAAAATCTAAAACATTATAAATAGTTGAACTAAACTGCCCTAAAATTTATCTCACATATCACAAAAGGTATCTCATCGTTTTCACAGTCCAAACATGTGAATACCTTAATCAGGTATTCTCTTGAAACATGGTAATAACATGAATTACCATCTGACCTTAGTGAAAACATGCATGATGTAGAAATTAAATCATTCCACATACCAAAAATACCAAAAATTATGCATAAACATTCCATGATATCACTTTGTTCTTATGTCAATCATGGGGTCATTTATACTATCAAACATCACGTTATCTCTTATCCACTAATTATGTCCACATACTGTGCATATTAATAATATTTCAATCACTTTTCATGGATACCATTACCATATACTTATGGAAAACCAAAATGAAAAAATACCTTGATAATATAATACTTTAAATTGATTCTACAACACAATTTTTGAACACC
Source organism: Viscum album (assembly GCA_963277665.1). Classification (NCBI taxonomy): domain Eukaryota; kingdom Viridiplantae; phylum Streptophyta; class Magnoliopsida; order Santalales; family Viscaceae; genus Viscum; species Viscum album. The sequence continues at coordinate 605,739,596 of OY728123.1, read as the reverse complement.
ATTACATAAAAAATAATCATTAAACTGCTTCTTCTCCATACTCAACATCACTAATAGTGACCGTATGTGTTTTGACTTTTCTTTTGTCCTTAATAGGTTGTTGACTTTTATAGTCATCCAAAAACCTTAGATTATGGAATTGGTTAGAATAACACCCCATTTCTGTGCACATGTCACTTTGATTTGTGGGAGGTTCTCTCTTGGAGGTTTCCTATTTATTCCAATTACTTTTTGAGAAAAATGCTTGATGAAATTCTTTCCCAGACATAAATCATTTCTCAGTCCACTTAATAAAATTTCCACCATGTTCCCTTCCACACATTGCGTATACAAAAATTTAATCTTATTTTCTCTCTAATTTTTATAGTTTCCTCACATTATATCTTTATTATTTATCATATCCATGACATTGATGAGAAAATGAAATCTATATTTTATTATGTACAATACGAGGAAGGTACATACTAAAAAATGAGATCTTGAACTCAACCCAATAAATGCTGTAAATATTATCTTATTGCCATGTATTATTGATAATGTTGAACTATAGATTTTCTTTACCTTCTAAAAAAATAATACACCTACTTAAAAATTTCATTTTCTAAATAATAATGAATGAAAAATAACCTTTCAACATTACAAAACCATTTCTCTAAAATTATTTGATCAATCAATCTACAAAATTAAGGTGGATGTTGCCTTAAGAAAGATGCCATAGAACATTGTTCCCACCTATGGCCATTTGGAAGCCTAGTAGGATTTGTGGTTATAGAAAAAAGATTCATTATTTCAGCTCCCATAAAATATAGTTGTTTCTGGAATAAAATAATTTCATTTTCCATCACATCCAACATTAACATGGTTCATTTGGGTTATAGACATTGTCTAAATCCCAAAAAGATCTTTGTGAGAGGTAAAAATCAAACATGGAAAAAAATATAATCAAGGGGAGATACATTAAATCTATTAAATAATATGTTTAATCCATAATTATTCATGATTATTTACAAAATTATAGGGTTGAAACCTCTTGTTATACATACCCTTAAGGATATCCCTAGAAATTCCTCATATATACCTATAGGGATCTCACTAATGTTTTTGCGTCCTAGTTTCAAAAGGATAACTAAACCATCACTCTGATACCAACTGAAACAGCCCAATCATGATCTACATAGTAATTATATTTATTTTTTCATAATAAATAATACATTACATATATATAGTCCCAAATAATGTATTAGATTAGTGTCTTTGTAAAATTTGAACAAAATCTTCTATCAAGGGGAAAGATCGTCAACATCTCCTATAAAGATATTCCCATTTTGTTTTTCAACATAAACCATTATTTATAACATGGGTAAAAGAAAACCAAAAAGGGGTGAAATAAAATCCACTATAAAGGTAATAATTGAGAACATTAAACAAAATATAAACATAATATTGTAAAAACATGAACATAGAGTTTAAATCTCCAAATTTTGAGTCATGAAATAAATCCTGACAGTACGTAAGGGATTGATCATAAATGAAAATTATCTGGGATAAACTAGAATTGTAATGAAACATGGAATTGTAGAAAACTAATAAGAACATAATATGATTTCCATTGTATCTAAGAAATTTCATTCACTGCCATTATAGTGTACAATGTCTATAATTGAACCATATTTACTAATCATTCCATAGATGTATTATTGAACCAGATTTACTTGCCCTTGAAAATAAATTTTAAAAAAAATATAAATGTCGTTACATTAATTTATATCCCATGAGATATAAATCATTACCCAATTCATTCAAGGGATGTATATGTCCCAAAAATATCATAATTAAATCATTCTTACATGTGCCACACAAAAAAAATATTCATCATTGCACAAACCAAGAAATAAAATGGGCCTCTAATAAATCATTCAATCATAACTTTATTCATATAAAACATCATTCCATAGTTAACATAATCATATCCTATTAATAATTGGGATAGAAACACATCCCTATCTAAAAATATTCATCCAATATAAAAAAATTTATAAAACACTTGAACATAATTCTGAGGAAAATATCCTTTCTTTTTCAAAAACGTTTTATTTTCTCAAAATGACATTAATTTATAAAAGAAATCTATTTGTTTGAAAATAAAATTGAAATATTTTAGAGGATTATTCATCGAAATAAGTCAACATGAAGATGTAAAAATCCATTCATGCTATATATGTTAATAAGAATTCTTCTTGTACTCTTTCCATAAAAGTCAAAAATTACATCACATGGAAAACAAAAGAATGATTCCTTCCATAATGTATAATAAAATATCACCAATGGGTAGAATTGAAATGAAATTATAGCATAAGAATATTAATAATAATAAATATTTCAGAAACATTTACATGAATGAAAAATATACCATAGTAAATACGTACAAATAAACAATCTCATGAAATAATAAGATTGAAAAATTATCCCTTACCTTAGGTCTGATTTCATCGGTACGTGTCCAAAAATAAATTTTAATATTTTTAAAAATATTATTAATATCAATGAGAACCATAATAATATATTTTATATCATAAACAATTCACTTATGACTTTATATTACCTTTTTATTTATCAATTCCATGTTAAAGCATCATTTTGGGTAACAATCTGTTTATTTATCGTACATGTTTTTCACTTTTAATTCATGGTGTTTTTACGTATATTGTGATTTAAATATGTCATGAATGTAAAAATTATTTAAATATAATAAATATTCAGTATAATAGAATGATAAATTAAATGGAATACACCATTAATGGACACGACATGCCGTATGTATGCATGAACGTTGCATCTATTTCCTTATTGAATAGACACAACTTAATTACATATACATATATACATAAATTTAGTAAAAAATTAATATCATATATTTAGTTCAAATTTATTATATATAATTTATCATCATTCTTTAATGGTTAACGTGGTGAGTGAATCTCATCACACCTTGGAGATGGTAAGTCGTACGTACTCCTGAGGGGAGATATCATTCACTTAATTATTAAAAGGTGGTATAATGTTGTACCATAATTATAATAACATAAAATATTGTATTATTTACTAGATTTATTACCTTATATGGAAACATCCAAATAAGATGAAGTATATGAAAAAAAATATTTTTAAATAGGTGACAAAACAATTAACTCTTTTTCATGTATCTCTTTTTGAATTTCAGAAAAAGTCTCCCTAAGATGGCTTTCAGCCCAATGTTCAGCCTCTAAGATAAAGTTCGGTAAGTGGGGTGGAGATTGGGGTATGGGTTGGGTGACCCAATGTTCTTTGGAAGTGTGAATAAAAGAGAAGGATAAGACTTATTTTATTTGTGAGGTGATGGGAACAATAGGAAAATATATTGAAATACTAATTTATTATAAATTTATTTTTTATTTACCAAGGAATTGAGGAAGTAGGTGAAAATTATCATTTGAAATTTATTAAAAAATGGAAAAAAGTACAAACACAGTCAGAAAACCATTTTACAAAGATGCGTGTAAACATCACCATGATAATCAGCTTGAACAAAGCTATTACAAAAATCAGGTGCAACAAAGGACCAACTGGAACTTACCTCCATAATCGCCCACATAGAGAGAAAATCTGCAACTTGATTCGGCTTGTGATAAACATGAAGCACCTCAACAGCAATTGAGGCCTCTAGCCGAAGGCACTCCACTCACTCTGACAACATCCTCTAAGGCACATTTCTTGACCAATCTCGAAGAATTTGGACACTAGTGGATGAGTCAGATTGAAGCCATATGTCATGTCATCCAGGAGAAAAACGTACCTAATAGATTTAATCATTTCCCATAACTCTGCCTCCAGAGTGAACACATTACAAATTTAATGAAAAAAAATCCTTTTAAAAATACCCTATGAGTGTTGAAAACACCTCCTCAACAAGCCAGACCTGGTGCTCCAGATGTTGCGCCATCAACATTGACCTTAATACAACGATAAATTGGGGGAATCCATCTGACATGATTCATCATTAAAGGTTTATTTTCCCTTCCATTGACACCAAGAGACCTTAACAAAATTAAATCAGAAACATCATTTTTCATGGTTCTGGTTTGATTACAGGAGGCCTCCCTCACTATTGAGTGAATTTCCAAGACACCACCATGAAAAGAGGGTACACGATTATTGAAAATAATGTCATTTCTGGACTTCGGCTGTTCACCACAGAGTACAACAGTGTATGCACCGACTCACTACATTCTACACCACGTAGTGAGTAGAGCATATTTTCAATGGAGTTCAATGGTAGACAGCTATGGAAAATACCCTACTGATAGTTCCTAACTTTAAAAGAAAATTTTCATAAAAGAAAGATATGTTCATTATATTCAACAGCATATAGACAGAACAAGCAGACCAAGGCTAGGCTAAATCCATCCTGCTGCAAAGTGGATTGAATAGGCAACCTCTTCTTCAATAAACTCCATATAAGTTATATAGATTCTAGAAGAATAAAAGGCTTATAAAAATCAATAATACATGAAGGGGGTTCTGAATAACAACCACAAAAGATTCTATAACAATCTCTAGTGGTGAATTTCCCATTAATAATTGACATCGAGATAAGAAGATCAACACTATGAAAATAATATCTTTCAATTACATAGTCAATATGACTCAGCAGATTGCAGATTATAGAAGGATAAATCTGATAATAAATACTGGTCAAATCCGTTAAAAAAGTGGGGATACAGGTATAATCATAAATGGGTCAAGATAACCAGTGAGTGGTCCAAAAATTGAGGGAGGAGCTTTTGGACACAATCCATTTTGTGGATGTAATCAAATCATATTAAGCCTTCTTGATTGCAGGCCAAATGGATGAGCACGGATAGATTGAATACCATTTATGAAGTTCTTCAATAAATCTATTTTGAAGAAAATCCATGGAGTTATCAGAAAAAGAAATTAAGTTTCAGGTGAACTTATTTATCAATGTGTCATTAAAAAGACGGATGTCCTTAACACCCGTTCCACCCATCTGAATAGGATTAATGCAATCTTTCCGAGCCACTTTGACCATCATTCATTCATGAATGGAACCGGTCCAAATAATGTTTCTGATTCTATTAGAAATCTCTTTGATCAAAGATATGGGCCAATGATAAACTGAGAAAGAGTAAACAAACATCGATGTGATCACTAAATTAACTAAACAGATTCTTCCAGCTTGAGACAAATTTTTACCCTTCGAGTTGGATAGTTGATTCCTAATTTTCAGAGAAATATTCTCCAAAAAACCTCTCTTGATCATACCCCATAAAATAGTTACAACAAGATAGATAAAAGGAAGCAGCCCATTTTTGACACCAAGATGTCGAGCCCCTCTAATCTGCTTCGAAATGGAGATACATTATTTAATCTATTTAATTTAGATTATGGTAATAATAAAATATATGTTAAATGATTTTAAATATTTACTAATGTGTTGTAAATTTTTTTATATTTGGAAACATAATTCCATTTTAGACCTTATAAATAGAACTTCTTAGTTTTTAAATATTTTTGTTATTTTTAATTAATTTAATAATATTTTTTTTGTAAAATATCAATATTTTTAAATTTTCACTATTAATTTATTTTTCATTAAATAAAATACACATAGAAGATAAATTCTAAAAAATATGTAATACACTCCTATAATGTACTAATCACCTGTAAAATTTGTGGAGCACATTAATTAGTTCTTATTATATTTTGTTTAATATTGTTAAAACCATTCATTTGATATTTCTATAAATAAATAATTTCTACATCCTTATTGTGTTATATTTATGGTAAATATTTATTTCATAAAAATTATAAATAGATTAACATTATATAGAAAATTTCATTATATTTTTGGATACTTTTTATTTTTGATGTTTTTTCACGTTTATCACTGAATTAAAATTACTATCCTAATAATATATATGAGAGTGAATTGTTGTCACATTATGTTGTTTTAATTATAATTAACTCACTTTTATAGAAAAAAGTAAATTAAATGAATACATTCTTACCCATAGGAAATATTGGTCTAATTTCATTCATCCAATAGGTTTTTGGTAGGTGTTAAGTTAATTTTATTATCGTTAACATATTGTTAGTTTATATAATTTACCTGATTTACCAATACCCATGGTACATAAAAATTATCATAATTACGATTTATAATATAAAAAAATAAATGTAACATATTAACATTTTTTTTACCCAAAAATTCAAAATATGGAAACCATTTTTCAAAATTTAAACCGAAAAAATTATAGCAATTAATTTAAAATAAATTCCCTTTTGTCAAAACTAAAAAGAAGGTTATTAAAATGTAAAAACTATCAAATGATTGACATGTGTTTATTTCCATATATAATGTGAAATTAAATCCAATGAACAAACTGAAATAAACAATAAAATAAAAACACTTTTACACTTTAGACCCATCAATAAGATAATCTGACTATATAAATAAATTAGACAAAAATGCAGTTTTGAATTAAAATGCAGTATTTATAACTATTCATTAAAATATGTATTTCAACAGAAAAATACCAAAATTTCATCCTAGGTAAAATGTAATCCCCATTTCCATGTAAGACATTTATTTTGTCAAATATAATATATAAATGTGTTAAAAACTAGATTTATAATTGTTCACTATCAAAAGGAGACAAAATCACATTTTTTTAAAATAATTATTTTATTGAAAAAATATAATTTTATCTAATATCATGTACTAAAAAATACATATTATGAATGTTAATGTTATATAAAATTGAAAAATTGGTTAATAATATTCATAACATCTTGTTTATAACCCATAATAATATTTTATCAATATGTCATTGTTTAGTGAAACTTTGTATTGTGTACTACGAATGCAATTAAAGAAGGTCTCTCTTGCGTCTAATTAAAGAAATTTCAGTGTTTCATTTAGTAAAAAATTCCTTTTGTGTTGCATATGACATAATCCCAAAAATAGTTCTTTTTTCCACTTAGTGATGTGGGAAATTAATTCTATCAAAAGAACATGAAACTTTGTGTCACACCAGCTAAGTATAGTGTTGCGTATACTCAAATATAATACAATGTTACGTATATCACAAGCTAATTTTATTTTAGTGAAAAACACATGACATCAACAAAATTAAAAATAATCTATATCATTAAATATCATGGTGTTACAATATCCATGCTAATATGGACCCTTCGATTGACCACACCACAACTTGTTAGTATCTAGAATTTCATGTGTCTTCCCCTCACCTCGTGTAGGTATGTAAAAGTTCTTTATGTTCAAGGGTTGAAAAGTGAGTCCCCCACATCTGAGATGAAGTATGTTAAACTAAATTGCACCACATCCTTAGCACATGATGATAAATTGTCATCACCAAATTTTTCATTAGCCTGGGAGGATTTGAAGGAGAATGAATATCAAAGCTCACCCACATTCTCTATGTCATTGCTCTTTGTCTCCGTGTGCATCATATTCAACGACCACATGTGCCCCGACACACCCTGATAGGGTGTTCACCATATTATGGTCATATTCTCCTCAGACATTGGTTAACCCTCCTTGCACTTCCCACCTATTGTAGGACCAATTTTCACCCTCCTCTGTGGGAGATCCATTCACGAAACAATCATCACATCTGATGTTTCCTCTTGTTTATCACACTGATCATGAGTCACATGAGATTAGATTAAAGAGAGACCATAATAACATTTGGTCCACTAAACAATGGTAAGCCCCATTCCCCTCATTTCGTATGGCATTAATCTTTATTCCCCTACCAAACTACATGGACTTTAATCCATATCCTCTAATAAGGGTATATAGGAAGCCTTTTTGAGTTTTATAACCATCCCATCCGAACATCCATCTATCCTAACCACTTCCTATTGGTTCACATTTGTTCCATATGAAATTAAACTACAACCTCTAAAATTTGCGTGTTTTGACCACTTTTGGGTACATATCAAAACTCTTTGATGAACAATCCAAATCAAAGGTAACTCAAGTGATCCCACGTAGGGATTTACCCTCTTGATGTAGTGTATTCCCATTTTGGGAAAAATTATCTAGAACTACCTTCTTTCATGTGTTTTGATCCATCCATCCTAGCCGCTAACCGTACATAAGGCCAAACATGTCGAAAGACTATTAACCTTATTGTACACCCTAACCATATGTCTCATATTTCCTAAGATGCTAACAATGCATATTCATAACACTTCACCATAATCATCTAGCCAAGAGTGTCCCACTTGAGGTGGGATATTAACCACATGTATTCCCTAATCTATCTCTAGGTTGATATCCTTTGTGTGAACTATGGTTCTATTCACCATATTGAACTACATGGACTTTGATTCCCCTCTCCATGTATACATAGGGTGCCTCCATATGGTCCATGCCAATCTTAAATTTCCCATCATAGTCTTTCCATTGAGCCTCTGTGTTTCAGTAAGATCATTCCCTATCTCCGAAGTTCTAGTTTCCATTGTATCCCCATCTATGCACTTAATTACCACATTCCTCCTCCTCATGTGTTCCATTGGACCACCGAACCTCTTAGATGTTGATTACCATCACTAGGGATACATATGGATCCTTCCTAATGTTCATGACCATCACTACTATCATCTTCATAACAGATCCATCTCATTTACCGTCCACGTTATTCAATCACATATTATTAATCCTTATTCTTACCAAGGATGTCATATCCTAGAATGATCTTTCCATTCATCTGGATATGTGACCATGTGTTAGCCTGAAATCTCCACCTTTCAAACTACATCGGTTATGATCATTATCTTCTACATAGGGTGCGTAAAAATACTCCATAAGATTCAATCATATCCAATGATAATCATTAGATTTCCATCCTAGGGGTGAAACCTCTCTGTTCCACCCTCAGTGGTTTCCAGATCATCCTCCATAGTGTGAAACCTTACCTCTTTGGGACACACCATATATGATCCGTCATTATTGGTCATTTTGATCCATAAATCAGTTAAAAAATTTATGTGATACCTACTGGGGATATACCCTCGTGATCAATTATCAGTAGTGTTCTGAACAGTCTAATCCATCTCCTCTTGATGTTAAACTCACATCATGCCCCATGACAAACTTTTTATGTAGATTATATCCTATAAGACATGCCTCCAGAATAAGATTCACACCGATTTCGATGATAAGGCTCATGTTTCTATTCCCTTGGAAAGGCCTATGATGGGGAAGAATGCAGTTTTGTCAGTGTCCCTATGTTAACACATATAATAGATGCCACAACATGACTACTCTAATTATTGAAGTTTGCATCCATGACTTGAACCCTTTGAATGTCCTAATAGAAGGATCATAATTAACCAGTATCCACAATGGGATGGAAATGGGATTGAGTCTCATGAACAATTTCATAATCTATGAGGGATACATTTACTAGGAAATGAGTTCCAAAGTATAATACATGAAAAGATGAACTGAAATCCAATCATCCCATTTCTATCTTGGAGAAAACATCTCTAAAAAGGTAGTGGATTCCCCCTCCCCCATAATTTGAATGAATTAATGCACAACACAATACGATCATTGATGAATTTTAACTCTCTCACATAGTGCACCCCGATAGAAGGCATCAGATATAACATACTCCAATCATTTAGTGTCATATGTGGTCGTTAATATTACTGAATAAAATAATTCTATATATTTTATGAATTATGGTTGTAGGTTAGATGGTGTTAGTGACATGAATGGGATATTTGACTGGTTTCTCCATTATAAAGGTATTCAATGGATTTCTATGATACATATTGATTTACAGAATAATTTTTTATTGAATAAAAATCCATAAATGGAAATGTTTATTATGGTTTAATCTTAACTACTTTGATACATAAATCCTTATGGGTGGCCCAAGTGGGTTTGTGGCTTGATTAACATTTGGAACTCTCATTTTATATGTGAAATTAAAACCTCACGTGACAGATGTGGTTCAATAGATATATTGTTTTAGTATAATATGTATATGATGTAAGGAAATGTTAGTGATAGATAATTACCATCTAGAAGCTATGGTAGAAACCAATTTTCATAATTGAATATGTTGTTCTTTCTAGATAATGAAAGGTCCTACAAACCATTCATAATGGGCCAGAGAGTAATAATGGGATCCTTTCCCTTAGGATACCATGAGATACTTGGGGAATTGAACTCTAAGGGGGGAATTGTATATAATCTATATTATAATCATTATATAGATTTTTTTAGTTTCCCTTAGAGATGGAAAATAAACTGTAAATAATGATTTATAGTGATCTAGTATTTTAAATGAAATTAGAATGATAAGTTCCCTTAATATAATGGCTATTTTTTACAGGTTTTTCTTATAAAATCATGTGAACTTTAGTGGCAGGCTCTAGAATAATATCATGGGTTTATATGAAATAAATGATGGGCATCAGAATCTGAGTGAGAAAATTAACAAGCGGGACTGATTTTGAGGTCTAAAACCATTCAAAATTTCTTTGATATGTGATTGTCTTCTTTGTGGTTCCTTATCCTAGTCATTAACATATTTTTATGATTTGTGGTGATGAATAAAAATCCTTATACATAGTATTGATGGTTTATCAATAATATTATATAATATATTGATGTTAGATTGTCCAAAAAAGTTAGTAACATAGGGGTTATTTCTTAGGAATACATCATTTGCTTTGTGATTCATCTTTTACCAATTTTTATTCGGATTAAGAAATTTTTCATTCAAATTTGGAGGTTATGGGTATGTGATACATCATTATCCAAAATATGGATCATTTGTTGAGTTTTTATAGAAGTTGTATATCATATTCTTTTGGATTTTTATGTGGTGTTATATAATTCTACATGGGTTGTTTTCAAAATAGTGACACATTCTTTTACTTGGAGATAAATAATTATCTCTATGGTACTGTGTTTATGTGTGATGTTCAACTATGGATTTAGTAATATTGATTCACTTTTTAGACTGTTGATATATATTAGTGATGTATTATTCCCTCTGGGAATATTATATTGTGATATAACCATTCCCTAAGGTATTATTTTATTACCATATCATCCAATAGGGTTCTGTGATATAGTGATATATAATTTGATATGGGTATCACTATGGTTAACAATCATCCACCTGTAGATTGTGTTTCATTGATGAATAATTCTCCTTGAGGGATTATATATTGTGGTATATGATCCACTAAAGTATCATATTTTCCTATTACATCACTAAAAAAGTAAAACATTGGTCACCATTCATATTTTATAGATAGTGAGGCATAATACACCGATCATGCGTCATTAAACATATTTTAGGATTTGGTGGGAAGAATCAGTCTCCTAGGAAATTTTTTTCGAACGATACATAATTCTTCTAGGGGATAACATTGGTGATGGTATGGTCACCCTGATTATAAGGATTAGTTTCAAAACACCAGTCACACTCATTTTTTGATATTGAGATCACCATCCAATTTCAGTAGTATATGATATAGTTATGATTTAACCATAGTAGTTCCTCTATGAGTACCAAATAATTTGATTATTATACGCTTGGGATGTTTATGTCTTACTGTTATAATGTACATTCAAGAATATATATATATAGATAAATTAAGGATAATATATATAATAAACCAACATGGTCCATCAATATGACGAATGCGGAAACTGGTCTTCTACTAGCATGAAGGGCATTCCTCCCCCCCCCCCACGGGCTGTTAGATACTATTTTTGTATCCCAAGAACACACATTTGAATGTTTTCATCCAAAAAAAAAGCGTAATTTCAACTTACAATAATATAGAAAACATATGTTATAAACTATCCGTACATTATAATTATATTCTAAATAAATAAGTAAATAAATAGAATATTAAAGATGTAAAAAAATGAGTTTCAAACCCCCTCGCACCCTGGTCTCCCTTTGATGCATCAAAAAAATTTCCACCAAATGATTTTTCGATTTCCACTAGTAGTTATATATACACTCCATCTGTATAAATAAATAAATTAAATGTTTCAAACCATAAATAATTTAATGTGGAACATTCATATATTATTGGCAAAACAAAATAGTTCACACCTAAATCATGTAATAGGAACATCTGGTTGAATGTAACAAAATAAAAATTACCTTAAAAATAAATTTCCTAAATAGAATATAGGAATATAAACCAATAACATATAACTAAGATAATGTATGCATTAGATAATAATCACCATGTTGGATAACAAAACATACTAAAGCTATGGAAAAACCATAGTTAGACATCATAAAAATGATTGTTTATATATATGAAATAAAATTGGTCTTCCACATTAATTATGAGACCAAACCCAATAATAATTTTCACTCATTAAACTTTTTATATAATACAAAATATAATAGAATAAAATTTTAAATGAAACTATAAAATAGTGGAATTAGGGATATAAACCATGTAAATAAATCAATTTCATTTTTTCCTAGTATACAAAAAATAATGTAATATAATAGTCAAACAAATACGGGAAACCCAATTTATCAAAAATTAACAATTAAATACCCATTATAGTTTACATTCTAAATAATACATTCAAACCATTATAAAAATAATTCATTCAAATTAAGGAAAAATAAACACTATGTGATGTAAAAAACGTATGATGGAACCTGATCTCAATGAATTTATTAAAAAATAGTCATAATAAAGTAAAAACTATTGTAATACAATATAATCATTAAATAAAATCCCCTAAAATGTCTGAAATAATCTATTTTCATAAGAATCATCCCTTTTATCCTATAATAATAGTCCTGAAATGTTGAAAAGAAAACTAGGATGGGAATAATAAACATTTTTTCATCACTAGGTGTCCCATCGAACTACTTATGATAATGAACTTGGGATGGTTCCACCCATTTGATTATGGGTGTTGTTTTATATTGAATGTACTCAACCGTGGGATGAATAATGGGGTTTCCATGGGCCATCATTCCTATAGGAACATATACATTAAAATCCATAGCATTGGGGCCTCCCACTCCTTCTGACATAACCATCTCATTGTGGGAAGGTTACACATCCATATGTAACCCAATATCAAAATAGTGTTTTCCATAACATTGTTCATATACCATTTCATATGATTCAAATGAAAAAAATTAGAAGGTATCAAATAAATAATCACTTGCATAAATTTTAAACCATTGATAAATAAATTAAAGGGTATCATGTCCATTTGAAATTTTAATTACCGTCGATACATAGAAATTCTAGAAAGACTAATTTGAAAAGTAAATAATTTACAGGGTATCATGTCATGAATTCCAAGAAAAAAAGATCCTAATAAAATCAAATAATATATATAGATTACCAAATGAAAAAAAACTGAACCAAAATCAATCAATGCTCTTTTGAGTATCCAGGAAACTAATCTAATAAACTAAAACTATGATAAAAATTGTTTTCGAAACATGCACTCTCAATAGGCCAGTACAACCCTAAAAATTAAGGTAAACCCCCGCATAAGAAATCGAATAAATTATACTCCAATCATAAGGCATAAGAAATAGTTTTTTCACATGATATATAAAATGAAAAGATATAAATCTTTTCAAACATTACCCTTTTCAAAAATTTATTAAAAGAAAAGTAAATTGTTTTAAATTTACCCATTTAATAGGGGATGGGGTCTTTTAACCATGAAAGGCAAACAAAAAAACATGTTTTTCAATGATCACATCTATTGAAACTCTACTTTTTCACTTGGATGAATAAATAATAAAAGGGAAATACCCTAAGAATAATAGAGGAATTGAAAAGACGAAGGCCCAAAATCACTTAATTCTTTTGAAGGACATTTCATCTATGTACGACAAGCACGTAAATCATGAAATTTACCTAGGTAGAACCCTACACAGCTGACCTACATAATCCCCTATGGGAGATACCAGTGCAAGATGAGACCACCAACATGGGTCCTATATTTTCCTATAAATAGGACCATTGGGTCTTCATTTACATAGATGGAAATTTTTGAATGCCAACTGACGATCAGTTCACCCAAATTCGTCACTCAGTCCATCCATTAACATCTAGGTAGCTTAATAAAACTTAATTAATAGGGAATTAAAGAGCGATAGTAAAAAAAATTTCTCCTAATATTTTATATAAATAACAACTACACGTGGAACTTGGTCACTCTACAATTAAGGAAGACTAGCATGAGGTACCATTCCCAAAATAGGGACCTATGTTAGTCACCTATATGAAAACCTATAGAGAAACATCAATGCATGAAAGAAGTTATCACTAATTTTTATTTTCTATGGTGATTTATCACCCAAGGTGTAAACAATTCTCCCAGAACTATCCCTGAGGATCACCCCCTACATGAGAAACTTTATTTCAACCAAACATCTAACCTACAGAGGACATGATTTAGGATTTCCTCAAAGTCATCGTTGATGGTGAATCTTCTTCTTTGGCTCCCCTTTCATAGTGGTATCCTCACCAATCCACAAATAATTCCATTTTTCTAGTGAATCCATGGGAAAATTCAATCCTTAATCCCCCCTATTTTTATTTTTTTTCATTGTTAAGAGGATTTCCAAATTTTTCTACGAGATAGATAGGATGATCACGAGATTAGGGATTTAAATTTCCATGGTCTTGAGGTCCCTTATACCAAGAACATTGATGGGGGTTCCCAATTTCATATTAGTAGTTCAGGAACAAGTCCTCCTCTCCCCGTATCTGAGACCCAAATAATCTAGTTCCAAGAAGGGAGGGTGAGGATTATGCTTTCGTTTCAATTAAAAACAAAATTACATTATCCTCCCTCACTGCAGAACCTATTTCATGGAATTCCTCTTGGAGTAGGCCCTTATCCTTTCTTGCATGATGTTTCACTCGAACTCCTCTCTACCTACCTACAATTTGGCCAGAGAGGTGATGGGAAATAAAGGACTCTCCCCTCTCTCCTATTGACTTACCACCTCGGTCTCTATACCATTGAACTATTATAGGGTAAATTGAAAAGAGGTATGTTTTGTAACCCCATCCAATTCCACCATCATCCAGGATAAAGGATATAGGAACACTCAACATCTCATCCTTCTCCCTTTGGGATTTTTATCCTTTACCACCTTCGGGAATGAGTAGATTGTGTTGACCATCTGACAGTCCACTTCCTGTTGTTTCTCAAACTGAATAGGACCAATGTGTGATTAGTGGAAAATAATTATCATTACATCTTCATGATAAATCCCATACTAAACTATGATATATGTAATTACTAATTAAATAAAGATACCTAATATAATCACTTGTCTCTTGAGTTCAGTGGGAATCATCATCAAGAGTAATCCCCAAATGTAATTCCCTTGTTCAGGGAATCCTCCTCAAGATTAATACTAGAATTAATTCTCTAAACCACAATGAGTAATGAAAATGATCATGGTCCCTTTTTACAAGGGAATCTCCTTCATAAGTAATCCCCAACATAATCTTCTCAAAGGTCTATAACCACCTATGAGACAAACTTACATAAGGAATCTATAACCATCAGTCATCATAACAAAACTACATGGGATTTGATTTACATTTAAATGGGAAATGTAGGAATCCTATATGAGGTCCTAACATGAAACCCCTATTAAACCATGTTCTCTCTAGTCCAGATTCCCAGTATGGTTTAATTCAACATGGGGATCCATAATTCTCCATGTTTCCATGGGATGCTTTGGTATAATTCTTGCACTAGACATTGACTAAGAACCTTCATTCTATATTGCCTTTTTAGATAATGTAACATGGTATGGTTGAGTATTTATCACATGGATTTAATGTTGGGGTGTTCCCCATTAAGAAAAACAGAAATACATTGGTTTTTATTCATTTTACTAGGATTCATAGGAATCCCATTAATAATTTCTATTCTAATACCAAAAAACTCCCATCACCCAAGATGATGATATACATCAAAGTGCCCAACTGAGTCTTTATGAAACTAACGTCATCATAATTATGACTAAGGTATATAAAAATAGTTTATAAGAAGATACCATCATCAGTGAACATCTGATACATACTAATATATCTATTTATGAAGATCCTCGGATATATACCGATTACATTTAATTCCATACATACTAATAATTGCTTGATAATTCAAGGGTATCACACATAATACGTGGAAATTAATAAATGATTCATAATTACATCATTAATCTATACTATAGTCCCATAAAAGTGAATATTTCACCCAAAAGGTTGTGATGAGCATGAACACCGATACCCTTTAACAGTGTGAGTTCAAAACCATAATCAACCAAACCTCACAACCAGATCCTACCCTCTGAATGTTAGTCATCATAGATACAAAACCATTGTGGGTTTCTAGTTCCACGAATAAACCAATTGGAAAACATTTGAAAATATTTATTCCAAACACAACCGAATTTATATGGGGAATAATAAAGTTGAACATGATGTGAATCCATAACCAATATGATAGTATCACCCATCTGTTAGGGCCATGTCTCTAAAAAAGAATCCTAGACAAGACAACCAATCATGAATGTGTTCTGTAGAACGAGATGATTCTTTGACGGAGTTTCTTGTTTGAGATTTTTATATATTTGGAAAATTATCTTTATAACTCCCTTCAATTCAAAGGTATCATTCTAGATTTATTCGATGAATTCCATATCTTTTTCCTAGTCTGGGTATTTATCCATAAAAAGGACACCATCACCACCCCAACATCTTCAGGGTTCGGTATTAAACATAGTGGTCTAGGAATACCATAAAAATTGTACAATCCTGATATAAGAGGCTTTATTAAAGGCCCTCTAATTCATTAATCCCCAATGATCATCTGATCCACAATGACCGGTGGTCTGGACACAAACAGTGTTGACCACCATCCTCAACATTTTCGGGAGCCTATCCTCGGAACGCAATAACCAGTCACTCCTGTATCTCTTGTAGGTGGATAGAGAGGCCACAAAGGTCCTCATATAAGAGACACATGGGACCTTCTCAATGATTCCTTCCAGCAATACCCACCACCAATGTGACGTGATAGTGAACCCTCAACATGATTAGGCAGTTTTTCATGGATTTTATGCCTAGGTCCTACAATCCCAGGAACACAAGACGGTTTGATGGGGATGATAAACATCCAACAAAGAAAAGGGCCACATCCCTACCACCTCTGGATATTACCACATAACGAATTTGTGTAAAATTGTGAATTATCAGACAAAGAAATCCTCTTTCATTCAATTAGATAGCAGACTCACCTTGTGGAATTCATACAATCCCACTAACCCAATTAGGTTGAAAATTTCTAATGATCACAAAAACTCATAATCCCTTCATCATGCGAAAAAAATCACCTGAAAGAATACAATGAAGCCTTCTAATCATATCTGGTGGCATACAATGAGCTGTAACAAACTCCTACAAGAACCAATCATCCTTGTTCGAAGCCTCATTTGGAGGAACCTAGAGATGTCAGTTGGAATGTCCCAACAACAATTCATGGGTGAATGAATTTTATGCCCCCACATATGATTACATTCAGTATCCACATATTGGAAAGGGAGGACTGAAGTAGACATAAAAACCTAAAATAGATGTTGAATGGGAAAATATCCCCATTCTAATCACCCAGGAAACCTAGAATATCTTGTAAATGGTAAACGGTAGGACACCGATCCCTTCCCATATATTACAAACAAACAAATACATCACAATAATGGTGAGAGAATATCCTAATAGAATTACACACAAATCTCTCCCAACTAATGGGTTGGTTTATCATTATGTCAAACAATATAGGAAAAACATCTATGCTTCTGTATAGGAGGTTTATGGTGATAATATACCCATATTATATGGAAACCAGGTGAGAAACATACACATGTTCTAAAAAGGGAAACTTTACCCATCCAAATGGCCACTACAGGGAAATAAAAAATGCATTCCCATCACAACCACATCTCTAATCTTGTGTCCTGAATCACTCGTAAGAATGAATCTGATATGAAGCCTCATAAAACATGATTGGGAAATATTATTCCTATCTACAATCCTCCTCTTATTAATGTTGGAGTTCATGTATCCCTTATATGATTATATAGGGAAGCTCAATATACTACTCTCCCCTTAGTGAATTATAAGAGTATTTGTAAAAATTTAGAAGATACACATTAGATACTTCATCATGAAGGATTGACTCATTTATAAAATCAGATCTATCTTGATATATCATATACTAGAGAGGTCCACAATATCCCTCCATGTGGCCAGAAGATCTAGGAGAAAAAGGTTCAATGAGTTGATCAAATCTACCATTATGGTCCTCCCTATGATGGGATTCACTATGATTATTCTCTCAATAGTACTACTTATCATTTTCAATAGAATTATCCAATTTTAAATTCATTTATAATAATGTCATCTTATCACGAGGCTCTTGTGAACAAATGTATTGTCATGTCTACTTCCTTATCACTGGGAGGTAAAATCCTTTCTCAATAGGAAGGCAACCCAAGGAAAAATTCATTTTACAAACCACCCTTGGATAAAATAATAACTATTAAATGTGGGATCCACTACTGATCTTGTTTCCTATGAAAAAGTGATAAGAATGATTCCTCCATGGTTGGAGCCAGTAGAGGAACCTCTGGTGAAATAGGGAGAAGATTTCCTAACCATGAGAAATAGATGAAAAAACATGACATACCAGTAATGTAATATACTTAATCCACATATCAATACAACATTACAGAGGAATTTTTATAAGATTGTATTCACAACATCCAAATCTATATATGGAAAAAAAATTAATTCAAAAGAAATGATATTAACTTATGAAGAGTATTAAACTCATGTCAAGGTAATATAAGGGTTGAAATTCTAGGTTGACGTGGTTTCTTTCCATGATTCACAACATCTAATGATCAATAAATAGTATGGTTCTCTATAATGTTCATTCCTTGATTCATTATTGAGGACGCAAAATTTGATCACATACACACCTTATGGAGTTCATATCAGAGGATATGGTGTACATGGAGCATTTAATTTCATTGAACTCCCTATCATGTAAATCCCACTAAAGGTGGTATCATGCGATGTCACATCCTGTGTTTAGATCCCAAAAATTAAATCAATTCATGACTGGTGATATACTCAATAAGAACATGCACCGGTGAAATCTCAACAACATTGGGATAAAAGAGTGATGCATGTTGAAAGACTTTTTCATTAAGAATTTTATAATATCATGTAAGCCAACAACTCGAGGATATTATCCATAAAATGTTGGAAAGGTTAGAAATATTACATTGGAAATCAAAAATACGAAATTCATGTGCATGCATAATGATTCACCCAGCCCACATTTTAACAAAACTCCACAAAATCAGATGGGAAGCCATAGTAATATCAGCAACCTCAGTTTGAGATAAAATCCAACCCAATGGATTTTGTGACTTTTTAACCCTACTCTTGAGTTCAGATAATTGGTTTTAAAGGGATGTAAAAGAATAACAGGAATATCCCCATCCCTCATGAAAGGGGTGTTTTTCATCCCAACAATCGTCTCCACAATGGGACCCAATTTTCTGTCAGTTAAGTGAAGATAAAGTTGATTGAATCATCCTAGTTAATCTTATCTTTTGATACTGTATTTTCCATTATTACACACATGACTAAAATATATGGACGATCCCATTAGGTTAATATGTTCTAAACAGTTCCCCGATACTCAACAAAGTGATGAAATGGACAAATGGATGGTTTTGAAATAGTATGTCTCACAAATATGTTCATAGAATTCATACAATGCATTTTAAATTACATAATGTTTTCAATGCTACAATCATGGATTCTTTGTAACTTGTGTCCAAAACTAATGAGACAGAAGAGGAAGTTTAGGTCAATGATTTGGTCCCCACCAAAATAATTAAAGGATGTGTGTGAACCAAAAACCATGGGTTCACCCTGAATTTGGGAACTCCCTCAAGAAATTGACCTTTACCCCCTTGAAAGATGGAAAATATTTTTGGTCAAATCATAAATCACATCCCTCACTGAGAGAATAAGTACCATTCCCATAAGTAAATATTTTTTTAGAAATATAATGAGATGAATTAATTGAGGAGACTCAATGAATAGTTATTCTGAGGCATCTTTCCTTCTATGTATGATCTAAAAGCGGATCCTAAAATAGCACTCCAACTTGATGAAACTAAAAAGAGAGAGAACATAAAAGAAAATGAAGTAGAAATGGGTGCTCTAGTCAATTTAGGGTACCATTCTCTAATATGTTTGGATCCTGCTACATCCAATGATGGATTACCTCAATTTCATGTGCAGCTAGAGTAGAGTCAGGAACATCCTTAGATGCCTTTTCTTATTTGTTACCCAGATAAGGTTCCTACAGTGTCTCCACAAATAGTCATCCAAGATTCTACACCCGTTAAGGAACCAACATCCACACCTATCCGAGTTCTTGCTCTTATAGTCATTCATTAAATTCTTATCAACACTGTTGAGGCATTAACAAATTTATTGGAGTCTATGAGATAATTAGGTGCACCAAAATAGCTAGAGAAAATGCTTTATCATGAATGGTTATTTCTAACCCTCCCCCACCAATATTTTCAAATCCTACATTTCCAATACTTATGGTATCAGCACATGACACATTTCTTCTATTTCTACAATCCAGTAATTGGTACACTTAAACAACCGGACATAGTGAGAATTAGGTGCTTTATGAAATCACTAAAAGAAATATCTATTGTCTGGTAAACAATTTTTTAGTCTAATTAAATTATTGGGTGGAATGTCCTCCCCCCAAAATTTATCTTCTTTTTTTCTCAACTATGAAGAATAAGATAGTCTTCTATTTTAGGAACTAACCAAAATGATATAATAAACTAGAATAAAATTTAACTTCTCCTTAGAATGGATTGATATAATCTTTAATCATACCACTACCTCAAGAAGTGTTTTTTCCCATCAATGTAGAAAATTTTACTGATTTTTTGGTACAACAGTAATAAATTATAAATAAAAAAGACTATTTTGGGTTCTTGTCTCGATTTTTAAACTAGTGAAAATCTCTATCACATAGAGGAAATAAAACTCCAATGTAATTCCAATAACATAGGTAAGGAGACTAATAATATGTCTCTATAGTTAGAGATATTTAAACCTTTATACCTTATCCTACTTTATAACTTGCACCCTATAATAAGGATCAACCTCTCAGGAAACAATAGTAATGAATACAACATTAGAATGATCATTGTGTCCATGGGAGGAAACAATATTGGAGATTAAAAAATGATTATTCTTTTTTAAATGACCATGTCCCCAGCTAATTAATCTCATCATTAGAAAATAACTTGTTCAATTTTCCAAATCCTAATGAATACGAACAAATATAGTGATAATAATCTTTAAAACTATATCCCTTTCTAACAAGTTCTAGGACACTATATCATGGAATATTTAGATTTCAAAGTCCTCCTATAAATGATGGTTGAATTCTAGAACGTGATTACGAATATTATCCTTATCATGTTTCGTGACATTATTCTACTAATATGAAAAATGATAATAATTGGAATGAAGATCAAATCAACAGCAACTAGACATTACATTATTGGATTCATAGAAAAAGGATCAACTAAACTCACACTATTCTAATTTCATAGTCGAATCAACTAAATATTCCCTTGAATTCATCCAATATATCAAAACTAGGTCTATAATAATATTAGTACTTTTAATAATAATATTCCGAAAATATAAATGGCAAAAGGGGTAATAATAAAATGGAATATGATGAGATCATTTAATGTCCAATGTTTTCCTTTACTTTAGAGGAAATCATGCCATCTTCCCAAAATGCATGTGCATCTCCCCACAAAATGGCATAATAAGAATCAACATGTTTAAAGGAATCTCCATCAGAAAAATAGGTTATCTTTAGTTAAATTAATGTTATTCACTTAACAAATCCCTTTTCACATGATTCTTTAGATTATGAACCAAAATTCCCAACACATGATTTGGGAACTAAGGTATGAGGCTATCAATACTATGGGTATAGAGGTGATCATGGTTGTTACAAAATTGAAAAAAAAACCATGACCTTTCTTGAGTTGTCTATATTACCAACTATCATGAATGATCTCTCTAGTGATATTAGTAGGAAAAATGGAATTCCTCCATGATTGATAGGAAATTCCCTGATACAGTCATCCAAAAAGACCAGTTAATACATGTGAAA
The DNA here is from genome assembly GCA_963277665.1 of Viscum album. Taxonomy (NCBI): domain Eukaryota; kingdom Viridiplantae; phylum Streptophyta; class Magnoliopsida; order Santalales; family Viscaceae; genus Viscum; species Viscum album. The sequence continues at coordinate 605,717,194 of OY728123.1, read as the reverse complement.
TCACCTTCTCAACCTCGACATATATCTCGAACTAATCATCCAAATCCACAAGTTCATGAGAACTTCTAGATCTTGCCCAAATAGATGGTCCACCAACCTCCAGAACATGAGTTCCCAATAAAAATTGGAACGAACACCCCCATACTTGGATGAATAGATATTTTTTACTAGGAATATGATGTCTTGAAGAAATTATACAATGTGTTATCTCTATTATCAAACCCAGATTCTCTATATCTGTAAAAGGTACTCTATAAAGAACTTATTCTATAATTATCCCACCCTTTGTTCTCTGATGTCAAGTTTTCTACAACAGAATAATATCATGTAGAGAATGATGTAACAAAATTCCATGTAGTATACCCTTTCATAGAGCAGGATGAAGATCATTTTCTATACGGGAATGTTAAGACCTTGTACATATCTGGAATGATAAATGACAATTATATCCTATGTGTAATTATTGAAAATGGCTCATGAGTCAACCTCATTACTATTTTAACATAACACCAATTGTGTGTTAATTAATACCACTTGACTCTATCCACTCAGATGAAATATGGTTATAAAAATAACGACAAGAACCTCATAGAGTGTTCACTCTTAGAAATCAGTTTAGGGATCTCGTGTATGACTCATTGTTCTTGGTTGTTTGGTAGGATTCATCAATCAATGAAATTTTAGGTTTACCTTATTGGAATGAGTAAGGAGTTATTCTTTCATCATATCATCAATTACACAATTATAGTATCAATGGTCAAATTGGAACATTTCATGATATGAAAACCCAATAAAAATATTTTGATTCATAATACATCAATATTGGATTCTACCACAAGGGAGGAAATTAATAGATGGTTAATTATGTTTCCCAGATTGATGCACCAAATGGAATGGAGATGGTCTCATGTAACCCTATTTCTCATCACTTGAAACATGTGTTCTGGTTACGAATCACTACTTTCAGGAGGTTTTGATTGGATTTATTTATGGAGATAGAAAAATCCAATAGTTCATTATCTTAAGGGACATACTTTCCAAAGGAACGTGTTTATTAGTCTAATACCTATAATAGTTGAGAAAATATAATCATCAAAATAATGGGAGGTCAAACTCATCACACCATTTGGGGGGGGGGGAATTATTTCCTACTATGGGACTCACTTATTGATTTAAAATATTTCTTATTAATCCTTATTAATTTACCATATATAACATAGGTTTCCATTGAAATTTTCAATCAATTATTAGAATGTGTGAAATTTATAATCACCTATGTGTATTCAATGTTTTTTGTTAATGTAAACATCCATATGTATTTGTTTTTCTCCATCAATGTTATCCTCTCATATATTATTTAGAGATTTTGTTAACCATTGTTATTATAATACTAGTTTTAAAGACACTCATTGTGGAACTCAGCAATTTATTATCATCGAGGGAGATGAATGTTTTTTTTGATATCAGGATCATATATGTAAATTGGATATGAACATATACTTGTGAAAGGAATTAGAACCCTAATAGTTTGGTGTCTCTTAATGGGACACATCATACCATTTAAGGTTATGTTATTAATGGACAAGCTATAAAATTTAATATCATGTAGAAAAGAAATCTAAGTAGAAGGTTCTTAGTCAATGGTTTTTGTGATAATTATACCAAATAATCACAATAAAGATGCAAATTATTTGACATTACATGTTTGATTCGACCATATTGGGAATATGACCTAGGAAGAACATGGGTGGTTTGAAGTGTTGGGTTTGAACCTCAGGAAGGCCTCCTACGTATCCTACATGGATGGGAATAAAATCCCGCATATTTTGATGAGACTCATAGGATACTGTTGTCATTTGAGAGAAATTGGTTAGAAAGTACACATAAAAGGAATTCCTGAATTATAGGAATTACAGTCGGTTTCCTGAAGAGGTTACCCGAGGACTATGACCCTTGGTGAAGGCTTCCTATGTATCCCAATTTGGATGGTAATCAGATTTTTCAAAATTCAAGAGTAGTGGATTGTGTTGATTTTTTATCATCACACTTCTCTAATCCCTCATGATCCATGCTCAGTGTGACAAAAAAGAGGGTGTGAAAGATTCAATAATCCACTTACACTATATTCCACTGATGGGAGAGGGCGGTCCTACGATGAAAGAAGCCGAAGAACTCCACAATATTTTTCCTAGGAGAATGGTCTATGTGACTGGGGATATATAAACCCACAAAAATTCAATGAATTTTAACCACATTGCAATGAATTGTGGGAAACCTATGACTATGGATATACAATCCAAAACAGGATACTCAATTACATACCCTTCTCAATGGTTTGATAAGTCAGTAGGTTATAGTGGACTTTTCAACAGAATCTCTTTCATACAAGGGACCTAATGAAAATTAATCCTTTCCATGAGTGAATTTGAAGAAATATTGATGAATGTATTGTTTAGGATGAATGGATTTGATGAATCAAAGAAGGGTACCCACGAAGGTATCTACTACATAGGTACATGTGCACAAGTAGGATTAGGTGACCTGCTATTCACTTATGTGACAAATAACTAGGAGGTTAATACATGGGAGTGACATGACACAAGAAATTAAGTGTATTCATAGGTATTCCCATGTGTGTGGCAGTCATGTTCTTTTGAGAAGAATAGGTGGTGCACAAGTGTTTCTGGTTTAGGGATGTGGGGATTTAAACGCATGCAAGTGTCATGGATTTCAAACACTACATGGACATAATTCAAATGATCATCCTTTAATTATTATGCTCTAGGTGTTAATGAAGTACATAGATGGTTTTAAAAGGCTTGGGAGTTGTAAGAGGGAGACAATAGTAGAAATTAGGCATCAACAAAATTTTTCAGTTCAAATGAATGCCCCAAGTGTCTATTTATAGCCAAATAATTGACAATGGGCGAATAGTGATCAGGTGGACAAGTGGAATGCATTCTTGAAATGCGGTGCATGTGTATCCTACTCCCCGACAGAGCCTCAAATTGTCTAGGGAATCCAACTTTCATGCCATGGGGAATCATGATTCTTTTCATGCATATTCTATTGTATAATTCTAAGGCATTTCCTTTTGTAACTTTTTATTATTTTGATGGAATGGTGTGTCAAAAAAATCCCTTCCACCCCTTTTGAATTGGATCCTAAATGAAAAGAGGATCCAACACTAAGGTAAAATTATAAAAGGGGTAAAATAGGTTGATATGGTTGCCAATGTTATTGGAAGATAGGTATGAGCTCGCAAACTGATGGTGCACTATGTATTGTTATCCTAGTTGAAGGCATGTAGGGAAATAATCATTAATTATATATAGTGGATTCACAACATCAAAAATTAAAAAGGACAACATAAATACATCTCTCGGCACATAACTTATTTTTCCCATATTATTTTATCGTTCAGAATTCATCTATAATTATTTTACTTTCATGCCATAAATGGGGCTCCATACATGAGCCCCATATTTATAAATGCATAGAAAATCCATACATGTGCACCCTAATGACTTTGTCAAATATTCATTGTTCAATTTTCAAAAACATCCAAAATGTGCTTACATTAAATATATATTATGATCTATTTTGTATGTTCAATGACTCCCAATATAATCAGAACTACTGATGAATTGGATAACAAGATAATTGACAATATGATGATGATTGTAAGGCATGATTAATTCGAAATATGTGACACTACTTTCCATTATATGTAAATTTATCTAATAAAATATCACATTAAAATTCCATGGAGTATATATTTTCCTCTGTGTGGTTATGGAAATCTGCATGATGTCAACATACCAAACAAAAAGAATTTTGTTCTACTTTATTTTTTTCAAGACCATACCAATTTCTTGTCTTCCAATATTTATATTGTGGGAACATATATCAATGTTGGGGTAGCATATAAATTCTATTATATACATCACAACCTATGTTCTCCAGATATGAAATCATTTACACATGAGCTACATCCACACTTCTCTTCATCTAATTTTCCAGATTCTCACACAGATAAATCCATGGTCTAGAAGAAAAGATGGGATTTTTCTTGAGGAGGGGGTGATAAACCCACACGGATGTGTGTGTATTGATTGAACAAGGCATGTTTGGAGTTAATGGATGACTGAAAAGGTGTTGGGATTTATGAGGTTTTATGGGTAGGGAAAACCTATGTATATTGGAATGACGCTTTCATTCCAGACTTTCTAAGCCGATAGAGTCTAGAGACTAATTCATTCCATTTGAAAAATGGATAAATATGAATTTTTTGTGTGATAACTACAGTATCTCTAGAGCTCCATTCCATGGAGATATATATGATGAGTTTATTCCTACCAAGGTGACATGAAATGTCTCCGAAAAGACACTATCCTTAGTTTGTGGGTTAATGAAGTTATTTTATTAACTCAATAATACTAATTGACCAAAGTACCAAAAAATGAATGGATATTTAACCAGAGTAGTAGACGAATATATTCTCATTGAAGAATAAGGATAATGACCCAACTTGCACCTTCCCATCAAGTATTCCAAATTCAAAAAAAGAGCTAGACCTGACACTTTCTATCCAAAATTAGTGAAATTATAGTTTGAAAAGTTGGTGTATGAAGCCAAATCCAAAATTTCTAAAAAGTCATGTCTTGTAGATTTTCCGGACATGTGGATGAATGTAAATCTATTTCCTATCTAAGATTCCAACTGCGACGTTAGGATATAAAAATTTGTTATTACAGACAAATTCGCCAAGAAGAGGATGGTTGGATTGGATATACCTATTTTTGAAATGATTAAAAGGATCTTATTGCATATCTACAGAGGGAAGTCTCCTTTTAGAATATTATGACCATTACATGTGTTAAATGGGTGGAACCCACCTGATTTTAGAACTTATGTAGTGAAATGTTGGGTATATGTCCATGGAAGTTCGTTCTGACCGTCATTACAAGCTTTTCTGGGTATTTCACCTATGTATTTCAATTATTATGTCAATTTGGATAGGTTATGTAAGTATATATAGTTTCATCATTACCCATACGGTAATTCTCTTATGGGGAAAATTATTGTTGTATAAATGGAAACATTTAAGCTGAGGGCGTATAAGTTAGCTTGAAGGGATGGAATATTTGCCACTGTGATTGGTAGGGAAATCATATATTTATCCTATTATCATTATAGATTCACAAGTCAATTCAAATGTTTATAAGAAATTAACTTATCTCCACCAGTTCATGTCAGATTAGAGAAACATCTAATTGTTGCCCGAAAAAAATGGTTAATGATGACTGTAGAGAAAACATGGGAAATATTCAACGAACCTGGCGCCGATGAAATATGAAGATTGACTATTTGGTATGCAGAGAACTGGGTTTTATCATACTCTGAAGGGGTGTCAAACCATTTTTCCCTCGATTAGGGGTAAAGAGAGGTAGTAGGAAGTAAAACTATCATTTTGAAAGTAATTCCACATAACAAGGGGACGAATCATTGGAGTTAGAGGGTGGGGGTGAGGAGTCTCCAAGATCACCTAAGAGACCTCATGAAAGATAAAATCCACTTGTTAGTGTCAATAGAGCTACACCATCAATCCTAAATAAATTTGTATTGAGGTGGTCTAGTCACCATCCTTATGAAGAGCAACAGTTCCCATTTTCCCATCCACTATTTGTGACTATAAGAATTGGGATGAAATTCAAATATAAACCTAACAGATTATCTTCAAAACCCTGTTGAATTTACTATAAATATGTACAACAATATTTGGTTCAAAAATTGGAAATCATTCATTGTGATGATAAAACCACATGGATAGATTTACATAAAGGGTTGTGTATTCTAGTAATAGGGGATCTATGAGACTCTTCTGACAATATTTTTAAGAGCCACCCTGATGATGGGATAAATGATATTTTAGAACTGGCGATGCATATAAAAACAACTAATGAATCAAGTCCCAACACGAAACAAGTTAAAGAGATGATATATTGTGGTGCCACTGTTCAGATTTTTCATTCAATAGATGAAGAATATACTGATTATTCAATCTTTAAGATCTATGTTTTCTTTTAATCACATCTTTTTCTTCATTGAAATTTGAATTTAGTCCTAACAATATTACGTAGTGGAAGTATCATTTCAACAAGTTGATGGCTAAAGGAAAATCGACTGAAGACCCATCACAAAAATATATCAATAGTGGAACTACATTTGGAGACATTGGATCACCATGTGATTCAGGAGAGATATCTCTAGGACAATATGCCATGGAGTATAAGATAACATGGGGGTTGTAGTCTCCAATACATGTTTCTAGGGTTGATAATGCAAGTATTCCCATGAATGAAAAGAAACTGAAACATCGAATTAAAAAAATCAGCGGTTATATATTTTTTTAGAGGTGATAATCATTACTAAAAACATTAATTTTCTCATTATTCATAGAAATAATTTATACTACCTAGAATTACAAGAACTAATTCTATTTCTTCTCTTAGATAATTCACGGATGAGCCTAAAGGAACAATGGTGGGTGGTTCTGAACTAGCACAAATTCCCACTAACCTAATGGTTCCTTTGACTAAAGAGACATCATGGCCAAAGGAGTCAGCATTTGTTCCCGGCATTGCTCTTGTTCCTACTACTAGGAGAGAGGATACCCCAGGTAAATGAAAAGATATTTACGAGAATATAATTGTAACAACAAATTAATGCCACTTTATGAAACTTTAGGTTCGTCGTATACACTATAAAATCCTACGACAACTTATGTGGACTCCACTACTGTTACTGAGGGAGCTGGTTGTGGTCAAAATTTGTCCAAGGAAGGTGGTGAAACAACCACTCCAAAATGATCCCATTTTTGAGACTAACATGGGACATGGGAAAATCATTCGATTCTATGATGAATAATGGAATGTCCTTTAAATAAGTATTAGAGGAAATTAATTATGAAATTACATTTTATGATTTTGACGTTCCTTATAAAGAACCAAAAGGATGTGAGTTTTTGTTTTTGATCTTATCAACCTTCTAATGCTTAATTTTTTAACTATGATCGGTTGACATATTCCATTCCATCTAAATAGACTACAATGGTCTAAATTCTTAAAGGAAGCATCTATGCCACTATCAATCCAACCATTGTAGAGATGTTGGATCAGTTTAACTTTGAAATAGAAAATATTCTTTAGATTAATTTGGAGAATCACGAGGAAGATAAATAACGAATTACCCACTAGAAGACATTAACCAAAACTACTGATGATGATAATATTGGGGAGGATTCTTCTCAAGATATCGACCTATTATTAGGAACGTTTACCAATATTATGACTATTATCAACCCTTATATTTTTTTAAAATAACCATAAACATAATTTTAATTTACCATATAGGATTTTCAGCATCAATTTCATGGTCCGACGGTGAAGATTCTACATCTGCTCAACCAACATTAGGATGTGATGAAACCACTATCGATGAAGGAGTATAACATGAAACTATTTATGTTCATTATTCCTAGAATACATTCCTTCTAGAGATTGTGATTTTGAATCAGATATAGAGTTTTAAAAGGCTCTTTTTCATGCATGTCGCAAGGCATGGAAGAACATATGGAAGATAATATCTAAAATCCCCCTTAGATAACTTCTGTCATGAATTCAATGACATTAATATCTATTAATTTTACTGGGATTTGGCTATTTTGAATACCATGAAATCAATACTGTAGTGAAAAAGAGATAATCTGAAAAAAGGAGAAAGAGAAGAATCATCGACAAAATCTGATAAAAGAAAGACTGTTGACCAATACTGATGATTTCCAAGTAAAATTCTATGACGATGTGACCAATCATATTAAAGAATTGAAATAACATAAGTAGAAAATTAAATAGAGGATTGTTAAAAAACTACATATTCAACATGATCAATATATTGGTAATGGGTAGCTTGACCATCTTCATGATTCAATTGGAGATGTCTATAAGGATGATGAAAAATCTGTTACAGATTCTAAGGATTCACTTCATAATGCTTAAGTAAATGATGCTGATCAGAGAACTAAACATCAATAGGTATCTAATAGGGCTCAAAAATCCGTTAATTAAATGTGAAGTTATGTAGAAATCCACTTGTGATTTTTGACAAAGAGACTCGAGTTTGTGGATTCTCCTCTATAGAGTTTTTATTCATAAATGAATAGAAATTATTTATTAATTGGTCATCACTCTTTCTAATTTTTTTACATATTCCAATGTGATTATTGTGCGTAGATTTATTATTTCTAGGGTTATATAGAGAAACGCCACAAACAATAAATATTTTGTATTTTATTTCTCATTATTTCATAAATCATACAAAATGTAAGACTAGTGAGCTGAGACTCTGACTTTTGTACATAGTACCCTTTCCATGATTCCAATATATTGAGTACCTTGTCCTTCATTATCAGTACTTTAGATCCATGCATGTCAGATTAAAAAGGCTACAGTTTATGGTTGAATAGCAATGACCATAAATTTTAAAATTAGATCATAGACAAGGCATATAGGATATGAGATGCTCTAATATTTTTTATATACTTCCAAGTGGAATCTTCCGTAATGATTTTTATTGTCACAAAATATAAGACTTGTATAAACATGGGGGATGTCTTTTTAAAGAAATAAGTGACCATAATTTGATAAAATTGTTATAGGTGTTATATTATGCAAGGCCAACTAGGGAATATGTTGCATAGAAAAATAGTGGCATCTTTTGACTGATAGGCTAGTTATGTAGGAAATATTTATACAAGGCCACTAGGGGAGAATACTGTATATTCAGTAAAAAGAGATCTAAAAATTGTACATTCTGTTGTAGATTGACAAGGGAAAATAATATTTTGATGAATCAAGACCACAATGGGTGGTTTATACAAGTTATTATATTTTAATAATAAAGGTTTATCTATGTTAACATAGTTAATGAATGGGGAACCCACTTATTCAAAAATATGTTGGGTGAGGAATTGTTAAATTTTTTCTGAAAGGGAGATTTATGATATCATTATTTTCAGTTTTATAGTCATGTAATGAGAACAATATATTGTGTAGTTTAAAGTCATGTAGGGGGACATTGAGTGGATTTAATTTAAGGTCTTGATCTTTGACCAATGGATTATGAGTCTCACATTTCTTGGTAATTACTATGGAAACATACAACCATTTTTAGGTATGTAAGAAAGAACCATAAACTGTGATTTGGAAATTTATGGATCTTGAAAATGATATGGGAAAACGGATAAAGGCATTAGAGGAAGTCTTTTCCATGAACGATGTTACCAATATTTTATGAACTGGTTATGGGGGATGTATTATGAAGGGGAAACTGGGGAATTTGATGTATAGCCAAATAGAAGATTCTTATGAATAACTGGACTGTTATGTAGGAAATATTATGCAAGGCCACCTGTGGGCACGTATAGAAAAGTCAAGAAAAAGATTTCTCGGGTAACAAGAATTCTATTGTTAAAAACCATTGAAAATTTATGTATATTCAGATTTTCTGAAGTAAACAATTCTATTTATGGATAAAGGTACCTGAATACAGAAATATTATTTCCAATCGTGATTTCCAAATAATCAATTGAATTGGTTCTTTTACGAAGGAATGATCAAACTATATGTAGTATGGTGTCATTATTTTTAGGTCATATGTCTAAAACACAAATATAATGGAAATAGGAGATGATATGTGGTCATATGATCCATGTTTATTTCAATATGACTTGAACACATTGAGAGGTAAATACGGAATTACAATCTTGAATACTTTCAAATCTAGAGATTGGTAATGTGAAAAATATACAAGGATGACTTCTTTAAGAAAATGATTCGTGTATGTTGTCATAAATGTTTTATCGGGACAAAAGACATTTTAACCAAGAATGATGTTACCATTATTTGACCAACCTGTTTCGGGGGTTGTATTATGCAGGTCAAACTAGGGAATTTTCTTCATATCCAAACAGTGGCATATTTATACTGACATGCCCATTATGATTACATCTTATGCATGGAATCCTAGGGGCATTTACTGCCTAGTCAGGTAAAATATTTCTTAGATATCAGAAAATCAACCACCAAACTGCATGAAAGGTGATGATTAAATGTAATTATTCAATATTAAGTGTGTAAAATATAAAAGGGGTAATTCTCAATACACAAGAGAAATATTTGAATCGTCATTTTCCATGATTTTATAGTACCTTACATAGATCTGACTCATATGTAAAATGTGGAAATTCTTGGTTCCCCTAGTGGCTCTCTAAGGAGAGGACTGAAAATGAAGACTTAAACATAGATTTTTTATTATATGTGAAAGAGAGATAAAAATTTATCCTATAAATGGTACTACGAACTAAGGCCTTGTTTTCACAACTTATCAAAATGGGATGAGAATTATCCCATATATAGATCTTTGGGTACAATGCAGTTTAATATCAAGCAGTAAGAACATAAAGTTATTATGACGTGAAAAAAAATATTGTTTCTAGACCAGGGCATTAAAAATATGTTTCCCTACATATCTCATATAAAAGATAATAATGCCACATTTAACTCTTGAAATAATTATATCCCATACCAATTGAGTTATATATGAGAGACAGGGGATTTTACCACATTCCAGAAGAATGGATAATCATAAGACACAAAACTTTATTAATATCAAAACAATTATCTTGAAAGAGTACTATATATATATGGTTCATATACAGGAGGAGAAATAGGAAATAATTTTTTTATTGTGGATGGGCCCATGATTAAAGATCTAGGATTCTCTACATATCCCATTACAATGAGAATCAATCCACACGTAGTCCTTGAAATTATGTCTCTATGCCTATCTGATTCAAACAAAGGGAGAAATGGAACTCATGTTCCATGAATGATTGGAAATGATTTATGTGATTATTTCACATGGAAGATACTCATTTTTTAAAGAATCATAAGAAATACTAATTGGTAGTATCTTATGGGATTTATTAATGTCAAAGGATAATATGTTAGTCGTACAATTTAATTCAATGTTGCATGAACAGATGATGTTGTGTTGGTTAACATCATCTAATATGGAAAAATATGCTACAAATTTTAATGTCGTGCATTATGGATGTAGATAGTTGTTATGCAGTTTAATGTTTTTCATCATTGACTTTGTGATGTGTAGTTTAGAGTCATATAGTGAGGAAAAAATGATGTCGTGCAGTTTGACATCATGTAACAAAGACCAAGATGGTCTAACTTTTAACATCATGCAGCATGGTTGCAAATGGTTGTTAAGAAGTTTAATGTATTTAAACTAGGATGTTTTGTTGTTCAATTTACAGTAATGCTGCAGGGACACATGATGTGTAATTATAAAAGGTACTTCTTCAAAAATCTTTCATTGGTTGGAGTTGTAATAAGATTTCTATCCATTGATATTTGGGAATAAGCTCCATTAGAATAATCTATATATATGAAATATGGTCCTTCCCACATTATCACATGCTTTAGATTATTCATTACATGTATAATCAGAGTCAGGATGACTAATACCAATTCACCTTGAAGAAAGGAGCATAGATAATCATTTTTGTTAATTGATCGGGACATTTCGTTCGTATGTACATACAAATGATGAAATGTATGCAACCTATTAACACCTAGTTGTTCCAACTCATCAAATAGATTATGAGACTATTAATCCATAGTTAATTGATCAGATATTGCAACTCGGTGTGAAGGAAATTGAATTTCAATTGGAAAAAATGGTTTTATTTCATACACCTATAAATATGGAGTCTCCAGATTGACAGTACAGGTAGAAGTTTGATAATACCATAAAGCATGAAATTATTTGTTAAGACAATATTTCTTATCAATATCAACAATTTTCTATATTATAATTGATAGGGTCTCCATGAAAGTCTTTATTTGTCTATTTTCTAACGAATGATATCAAGATGAATGGTTGGATTTGATATTGTGATCCTAATATTACTTCATTACCTCAACATAACAATACTTTTTATCGTTATCCATCAATATAGTACGAGGGAGACCAAATCATGTAATGATATTATATTTTAAAAATAAAACAATACTTTTGGTCCATACTTCATTATGAGGTATTGCGTTATTCCATTGGGAGAAAATATTTTTAGTAGAAAGAATTCCCATGAAATTATTATCCTTAGATAGTGAATAATTACATACTACATCAATTCCCTATGTAGAAAATGTATTGGATAACATAGAAGTATATAGAAAATATGGTGGTTGATGAATTATGTGTGCATGAACATTTAAGAGTTGACTTTTCATTGTTAAATATATGTTATCATGGGATATTTTATGCCAGAAGAATCCAAAAATTTAGATTTTATGAGAAATCTTATGCCCAAACTGGTGAGCACCACAATCTCCTACATGTTCTTATTTGATGACTGCGACACTTTCATCTCCAACAATACACTCAAAGAGAAATCCATCAAAGCCTCATTTTTAGAGGATCTTATGGTGATCTGGGCTATCTAAATGAGTGAAATTGTCCACTCGTCAATAATCTGTTCTCTTTTAGCTATATCTTGGGAAATTACAGCATTTTTTAATTATTATATGATAGGTTTCATCTATCCCATATTATGACCATTCTCCTGGAAAATATGGATGATTTTATTTAGTTTCATCTATTCTAGTTTGAATGGAAGGTGAAATGACACAAAAATGGACAATACTGATGATAGTCGCATCCTGATTTGGATCTTTCTAGGATTTGTTAGCATTAGATAGTGCATCATCTTGAGAATTTTGTGATCATGAGACAAATGAAAATGTTGAATTTGAGGTCAATTTTTCCATCACACCTCTAAAATAATCACAATAATTGATTAACTCTTCTTTTTCAGATAGCATAATCCCCATTGATCTTTTCTATTAAAAATTCTTAATCATCATTCACTTTCAGTAGGTTCAAATGTACATGTAATGACAATTCTATGCTTACAATGACAAATTTATATTCATCCTCCTTATTGGTATAACCTTTTTAGAACAGAAAGTAATGTGGAAATGAGACCTTTTCTGGGGTGATAAGAACAATTCCTAACCCAATTTTTTTGAGTTTAGAATTTTCCATCCACATCCACTTTAGATTATTGGAAATTCCATCAAAGTACTTTACCCTTGTCTAAGGATTATCTTAAATATATAAGATTTATTCATCAGGAATATTAGTATTCAATGACGTATCTTATGCAGATTGGTGTTCAAAAGGGAAGTCCACCAGGGCTTGTAATTTTATTTCATTCTAAGGAACAAACTACATATTGAACTATTAAAAACTAACTTCCCATAATGATAGAAAAAACCTCTAAGAATAGGATGAATAAGGATAAATTTGAGTTTTTTATTTTGACATACCATGTCAACCTCATGAGGTTGCTGGTTGTGCATCAATTTAAATAATGCAATAATTAATGCAAGAAAAAACTTCTGGATACTTGAACATTGAGTCTTTTTGTGAATCATAGTTCGAATAAAATAGTAATGTATATTTACATCCCCATCACCATTATTTTGTGCAAGGAAGGCCCCTAGTTTTCGCTCTAAAGAAATAAAATATATAATAAGTGAATTTCCTTGAAAAGGCAGCCTTAATACCAGTGGACTCAAGAGATAAATCATGAGGGTATCAAATGCCTCTTGGCAGTTTTCAGTCCATTAAAATGTAACTCCCTTCTTCATTTATCTTGTGATGGGTAAACACTCTCCTACCAAATGAGAGATAAAGCACAAAATATATGCCATGTCTCCTTGAAGTCCTCATAATGCATTCAAATTTCGAGGAGGTGGCATTCTAATGATTTCATATGTTTTCATAGAATCAACATAAATTCCATGATGGTGTAAAATAAATACATGTATTTTTCCTGAGGGTACCCCAAAAGAACATTTAAAAGGATTCATCTTCAAATTATGTTACTGAAGTGTAATAAATATGGTCTCCATATTTTCCAAGTGACCAAAATGTTTTTGGTATTTAACCACTATATCAAACACATGACATTGGAAAAAAATATCCCATGGAGGGTTTGAAGATATGGTGTATGGAACGTTGATATGTCACACCATTATTATTTAATCCAAAGAGAATTACCTAATAGAAAGACACACTTTGATGGGCTCATAAGGCTTTAGACTCCTCTAGCATTAGGTCTATCTATATTTGATTGTACCCAGAGTATCCATACATGAGGTAGAAAGCATCATAACATGATATTGCATTAGTAAAATGTTTTATGATCGGAACTGGAATGTAATATTTTGGAAAATTTCGGTTATGATCATTAAAAACAATGAAAACTCTAATTTGAACATTATTATTTTTTACTATGAAAATGTTGTTAAACAATTTGGGATATTTCACCACCCTAAAAATATTTATTTGATAATCTTTTTGACTACAACATCAATTTTATAGGTGTGGGTTTGGTTTTTTCTTCTTACTACATGATTAAACCCTCGATGATCTTTTGGAAAACCCAAATGATGAGTGGAGAAATTGGGATTAAAGCATGGAATTTCTATATATATTCATGAATATATTTCTAAATTTTTCTTTTGATATGAAGTATATATGTCTTTCTCATTGTATGTCTAAGCATCACTAATTAACATGATGTGTGGGTCTTTTCGTACACAATATTTATTTATCTATGATCATACAGAGTGGTGGAGACACCTTCCAAAAATTCTTGTGGGGTGTTCTTGAGTTATTCATATTCTTCTTCCTCATGTGGCACTTATTTTTTTTTCTTCTTGCGAAATAGATGATCGAGAAAAAAATTTAGAGCAAAGGGAGTTGTCAGTATTTGATCATCCTGAAGAAGTGGCAGTAATTTCTAAACCTACTGGTAATGTTGTTTCTTCCTAGTGAATTGAAGAGAATATTATGGGTTCTAAATCATTATCATTTTATTCCTTTTTCATTACGAAATATTCTTGTATTCTAATTGTTGAAGTAAAGACTTGCAGATGTTCAGTGGATAAAATAAAAACATATCCATTTAGGCTTTCACCACTGATCGGTAGATCATCAATTTCTCTCAGGGAATCAAGATCAATTTTCAAAATTGATTGTATGTAAGTCACTAGAAAAAGGATAAGATTGGGGACTATCCTTTCAAATTGATTGTTTGGAAACATGTAATCTGAACTCAAATGTTTGAACAGGTTTGCAGGGATTTTTTCAAGGCCATTCAGAGCATTGATTCTTATTACATATTTTTCTATAGACCACAGTCCCTTTGATTGATAATATTATACATCAATATGCTGAGATTTACACATTTTGAATGAATCCTTGATTCTATAAAATGACCAAATATTACCTTTAAATAAATACATGAGACATTGGTGATGTGAAAATGTAATGGCCACATGTTGATGTAGAAATGTCTTCAAATAAGAATGTGGAAGGCCGTGTCCTGTCAGACAACCATATAACATAAATTAGTTAGAAGGTCCCATAACCGAGTTTTAAGTGTAATCTCTCCTAGAGGTTCTTTTTCATTCAGTTTGTAACATAGAAATTTCATATTGGAAGTAGATAATTCAGATTTAGTGAGACCCAATAAACAATGTGTAAAAATGGAAATGAGGATTACTCCTATGAAATTATCATTAAGGGCTCATCTGATGCTTGTATCATTAACCATACCTCATATATACATGGTCATTATGTGTCCACATAAAACATCATCCTCATCTTCATCTATAATAGATATAACTGTATAAAATTCTATAGGATCATTCAATATATGATAATCCTCACCATCAATAACCTCATTTTATAACAATTGAGGTAGTGAAAAAGCTTAAAAAAGTGATTCCCGAATCTCTTTTAAAAGAATCAAGGAATCCATGACTGATAACTCGACCGGTACATGGGCTAGTTATTTCAAAACATCATGCTTTTGGTTCGGAGGTCTTCATTTTCTAGTATAGATATGTGGTTAGCAGGTGTATTAGGTGTTGATGCTTCTGATATAGATGTACAATGAGTCAGGGATGAAGCTAGAAATAATGCTACTTCTGGTATATTAGATTTAGTAATTCTATATACCTGCTGAGAGAGTGATAGTGTAACCTCTAATCGGTCTTCCAAGATAATCCTGTCAGGACCAATCATGTCAGGTGTAAGAGAATTTCGTTGTTCTTACTGAACCCACTAAGGGGATATCCGAGGAGTTTCTACCATATAAATGGTTCAAGAAAGGGGTTTAGTTAAAATAATGGTTTCTAGAATATCCAGGTCTTCCCTAATATGCTCATCCTTGGATTTCTCATCTAGTTCCCTAGTCATGTATAGGGGATTGAGGCTTATCATAATCAAAATAATAATTTTCATATATATCCGTTATGTGGATAATGATGAAGGAACCGAATATCAAATCATTATTTGATGAAGAATCTCCTTGACTGGTCGGTTATGGTTGTTCAATTTGGTGGAGTGGTGCCTGTGATTTTGATACAAAATGCTGAAAATATACTAATATCAATGAAAACATTTTCCATGACATGAGCTAGTCTTCTTCTTACTGCTCTCAATCTTTTTGATCATGTCTCTAATTTGAGTATTAATATTCAAAGGAAGGGTATATTGATAAATATGGGTTTTCAGTAGAATAAATGAGAGAGGACACATTCAATTGTTTTAATTGTGTTTGTGGAATCACATGAGATTGGTTGGTCATTTTCTTAACCATCCTGTCATCATTATTCTGCGTATTTTTTGTATTTTACTTCCTTACATTCTCCATTTATTCCTCTAGATTGGTAGATGTAACACATGATACAATGGATGATGAACTTTGCAACTTCACTTGTCCAATTTCTACAATTATTTCAAGGAAATAATTGAAAAGGCACACTTCGTAATTTGAATCCCCAACATATGATGAATGGGGAAATAATTTGGGAGAACTTTCTCTCATTATTTATTCATTTTCATCGGCCTAGGAAATTGAAAAAAATTATCTTCCACAGAAGATATGAAGAAACTGTGAACTTATTAAATCAAAACAGAATAATAGTTGTTATTTAACTTCTCAAACTGTCTCCTCCTCTGACCTTTTTATCATTTTGGCAATATAGTCATTTTTTTAATGCTTGGTAGGTGGATCCCTTCATTTTGAAGAAGGTTTTGATTTAGAAGCAGGTAGAGGTTCTTGATTGAGTGTTTTATTTGTAGTCTCTGCTTTCCATATTCTTTTTCTCAGAGCTCAGGAAATTACATGAGATTTATCTTTAGTTTCAAAAAAGGAATCCTCCATATGATTGGGGATAGAAGCACGGTCTTGAAACCCTCATGTGAAATTAATTGGGATTAGTGGTGTGAGTAACTAATCAAGAATATTTTCCACAAAAATTGGAAACAACTCATCTTAAGGGGGTGCTATATTTATGGAAGATGTTAATCCTTTCCATTTAGAAATGAAATATGAAACCCTTTAATTCTCCATTTGATTAAAATTTGTTAGATATAAAACATTTCTCTTCAGTAGTATTGAGCAGAATTGGAGAAGGAATGTCTGATGTAGGACTTTCCATCTAGTAATTGATCGATACTAAAAACCTATATACCTAACAAATTCTGGCCCATGTATTTATTGGAAAAGACATATGAACATTACTAATTATTTTTATTGAGGGTCCCCCTAATGGGATCACAAAAATAAACAAAAAGTGTTATCTGGTTCATCGGATCCCTCGAACAATTAATGATTGGAAATGTGGTATTCACAGTGTCTAGTGGGAAAGGGATCAGATCTACCAATTTATAGTATGATTTATTTTTTGTTTGTATTGGTGCACTATGTTCTTCCATCGATTTCTATCATGTTTTTAAAGCCTCAATTTTATTCCAAAGAATTTGGGGAATATCTGGATGAGCTGAGACATGTACAGGTACATTAGTTGGAACATGAACTAGCATGATGATTTGAAAATACACTTGTGGTGGTACCTCAAGTATTTTTCATTTATAACCCATGTAGACATGCTTATAACGATATTTCTGATGATTTACTGGCTTTGTACCCAATCAAGGGAATTCCATAATAGTATCAATAGTTTCAACAAACCCACATTGATGAGGAGTTCCTACAAGATTTGCAATTTGACGATCTTCTTACGGGGCATATCTGTAAGAAATGATGCTTCAAAATAAATTTTTATTGCGTCTTTTAAATATTGCATCTCCACCCCTTGCTAGTGAAATAGTTATTCAAAAAATATATTGAACTTATCTATTGGAAAAGAGAGATATGATCTCACTTTTTCCCTTCCACTTATTAGAATACTTTAAAAGGTGCGGGAGTTGGTTAATTAAATGAATACCCAGATTATGGGAATGCCTCTAATTTGGGGTATGCACACCTCATTAATTTCCATCAGCACGTACCATATTATGAATAAGAACTTAATCCTTCGACTCCCTTGATGAGGAATAATTCCATGGAGGATCATACAAAATGGTATTAAAGGAATTTACTAATGCATAACACATTGGTGGAAATCTATCAGTATATTTATAAGATCATCTTCTTCTGTATGCTCCCTGCATATTTGTTCTCCTATATTCTCATTTCCTAGGAACTATTTGACCAAAACTAACCTCAATGGAATTCATGGATTGTTCACTTGTGCAATCACATTATGGTTACATCCATAATCAGGAGAAAACTTAATTCCTTTGAGGAGAATATTGTAGTAGTGGAAAATCCTCCATCCCTACACGTTGGGGTTGTTCATATTCATAAAACCTTTGAAAATTGTTTATTGATTTCGAAGATTGAGTTAATAGGACCCCATCCGTCCTGGATGGGTTATATCATGAACATCAATATCTGATTTTCAAATAAATGCTCTTTGGATTTTGTGATTTTTTGTCATAACATTAGTTGGGTGAGTTATCCGACAACCACTTAAATCGAATATTTTGGAAGACTGTTGTGATATCTCAACCATTTTCACTATCTGATGGCTGAAATCCTATATGATAGAGGCCAAAATATTGTTCTCATATTCATGATTCAAATGTATCTCAACATATTTCTCTCTTTAGGTATGACATTGATGAGAGCTATTCGAGACCTATTGTTGAGTGTATCATTCATTAGACACAAAATATATTGATTATAGGTGGAAATCATCTACATCATTGTCTGATACCACTTTTGGAAGGATTTTCAGATTTTGGAGCACATTGAATGGAAATTATCCATGTGCACCCCATCCAATGATACCTATACTATATTGTGTATCAATAATTAACTAGTGTAAATTCTTTAGTGTATCAGGGAATGTATGATGAAGGGTTCCCTTTTACTTCTCAACATTTTGATGTCGGGAAACTGAGAGAGATGCCAAAACATTTTGGAATTGAAAACGTTATATTACCTTTACAAGACATTGATATTCATCATATGGTAATACTTTGTATATCTGATGACGATGATTTTTTCATATGTTGAGGGGGATATCATGAATGCAATATTCTTCCATCAATTATGGAATGTTGTATTGAGAGGATTCCAAAGACCAGAACATGACTGGTATTTGACCCTTATCTAGTTCTTTTTTCATATTAATCATATATTTATCATATTTTGATTGTGGTTTCTCATCATTGTCTGAGTAGAGTGGATGATTCTCACATTTTATTAAAAAAATAAGATCGGTCTATTTTTTCATGGCTATATTCAAAGGAATATGACCCAAGGGAGGTTTTGAGAATGAATATCACCTTTAGAATTCCTATATTATATAAAGTATTTCACCTGTTAGTAAAAATAAATCACATATTGGTGTCCTTATGTAGGAATGTTCCTTGAGATAAGATGGATTTCTCATTACTACATTGTCATTTAGAGAATTATCTTGACAATGATAATCAATACTATAGATATAACATTCACATTGAATGCCACAATGAGGAGGACCACCATGGTGGATTACCGAAAGGGATAAATCCACTTTCTCCATAGTATTACGGACACTCTGATAGTTTCTATGGATCTCATCTAGAGATAGACTCTCTAGGTTGGCCGAATTTTCCTGAAGCAATCATTCATGCAAAAGTGTCTAATGCGGAACTTTAGAATTTCAATTACTAAACCCATAATATGGTAATGGGATAGTAGGATCATGAGTTGTAACAAATAATTGTATGAGGGATATATGAACTCCAGCATTAAGAGGAGAAAGATAACAGATTGGATCTTGGTACTCTAATTTTGTTTAGAGGTACTATTACTTAGATGATATTTTACACATCGTTGGGGACACTTGCTAAGAGAATTTGTTACCGTGGGCAGGTTTGTGTGCCTTCCTTGGAGGGATCATCATAATAGTCCAATTATAAAAAATATGAATGAGTATATGTTCCTGATATAGTAGTCCATAGGATATGGGGGTTTATGCCCCACAACCTAGCTGGATAGGAATAGAGGTGTGTATCTGCATGGGAATGGAAAGCAGATGGGTCATCCCCGGTGTGGGGTTATAATTTTTTGTTTGTTCCCCTGTCACAACTGATGTTGCTATTATGTTATTCTAGAATGCTTCCAAAATATGTGTAGGAATCTATGTATCCACATTCACCATTTTTAAAATGTGTTTTGTGTCTTCAAAAAGCCGAAATGTAAATATACTTCAATATAGATTCTAGAGTAGGAGTATGATCCTGCTTCTATCCTCCCTTTACTATCAATGGAAAAATGGAAGTACACTTGTATGGGGGCATAGAGTTGAGTCTCAACCAGGTTTGACGTCAGAGCTTTCCAAATGAATTTATTGGGGGCTTCTAAATGAGACTAATGACCAGATTGATGAATTATTGATGGTGCTTGTGTAATATAGCTATTTCCTACCATGTATGGTTGATGGATTCCTTTCAATTCTAACAGAAAAGCATGCTGTTAGGATTGGTGACAGTAGGCAGGTGTATGTTCATGATTCCCAGTATCCACCATATTTGATTATTGAGAATACATAAATTCAGTTAGGTGAGTCTAGTGATAGGATGATAGTTTCTATGAAGATGTATATGTCCTCTCATAGTACTCCACTGAATTCAATTGGTTCGATTGGTTAGGCACCGTCATGCGATTTTGATTTCTGGTGGAATTGGGACAGACAAGTTTATTTGCTCATTCATTGTTTTCCATGTAGTTTGGTTGATTGACATATCTATTGGGAAAATGGTACGAACCTTTTCCCTATTTTATAGATTTTTTCTTGAATAGTTCACCATTCATTCCCAGTTCTGAGGGTCTCGGGCTGAATAACCAATGGAAATACCCCATCACATGTTGGGGGCTCACTACCGCATGATTCTGCCGACATCGATATTTGGTGGGAGCCCACAGGAAGGACCCCTACATCATTGAGTTGATCCCATGATTGCCCTTTGGATCCAGTTTTCTATAGTAAGGGAGGGACTGAGTAATGTGTTCTGGGGATTATGACTTGATATGGTTGAAGATGGTGGTTGATGCCATTTTCTTCTTAACCACCGGTCATAGCTGACCACATAATCAAGGGTTGTTTTTAACATGGATATCCTATCTGGAAAACTCCAAGGATGGTTTAGAATCGTGTGGATATTGTTACCATACCAGTACATTTGAGACCTAGTGTTGGAGATGCTGGGAAGGTGATGAATTCCTTCTAGTGAATGAGGATCTTTCCAAAGTAGGGGACGAGGCATTCACAGGTGCGATCTAAAAGGAATCCATTTGTAGTGATGGTAGTTATGAGAAAACCCATAAAAAGAAATACATTAATGAAATATCTTTTATATGGAGACATGGGTGATTTATTCATTTGTTTGGCATTCCTTTATCAATCGATATGGTCCTAACTAATGTGTAACCATATCATATTGGTCATGTATTCACATCAAGTTCACCGTTTCTATTTCAAGTCCCATGGAACATGTGTACTGATTAGGAATCACTACTTCTGTAAGGTTTCTATTGGATTTATTTATAAAACAATAGACATGCATTGGTTCTTCATCCAAAGGGACTAGAATTCAAATTGAAGTAATTCATTAGGCTTGGGCCTATGATACTTGAGAATATATATTGGTCCAGAATATTGGAGGAAGGACTCATAAAACCCTTTTGGGGGAAATTATTTCCTAACCTTGGACTCTCTTATAGATTTGAAATATTTATTCTGAATAATTATTAATTTACCATGTATAAAATAGGGTTCCCGTGAAATTTTAAATCAATTATTAGAATATGTAAAATTTAAAATCATCTTTATGTATTCTATGTAATTCGTTAATGGATACATCAATATGTATTCATTGTTCTTCACAATTGTTTACCACTCATATACTATTTAGTTGTTCTTTTAAACATTATTATGATCATTCTGGTTTTTAATCCACTCAGTGGGGATCTCTATAATATACGATTTCCATGGGAGATGAAATATTGTTTTGAGGTCAGGATAATACCTATAAATTGTATAGATACCCATCATGGTAAGAGGAATCTGAACCCTTGAAGTTTGGTGCTACCTAATGGGACACATCATACCTTTTATAGTAATATTATAAAGAGCTAGCCACATTGTTTAATGTCACGTAGTAAATACATATAAGTGGAAAGTGCTTAGTCAAATATTGATGTAGTACTTATCCCTAAGAATCCTGAAGAACATTGAAAAGATAATAGTTTCCATGTTATATTGGACTTTATTGGGAATATGGACCAGCAGAACATGGGTGATTTAAAGTGTTGGGTTCGAACCTATGGGAGGCATCCTACATATCCCAATTGGTTGGGAATCAAATCCCACATAGTTTGATGAGTATAATAGGAGAGTGTAGTAATTTAACAGAAATAGGTCGGGGCTTACTCATAAAGAGATTTCCCAAATTAGGGTAATTAGGGTTGGATTCCTGTAGAGGATACCCAATGACCTCAGGCCTTGGTGAATGATTCTTATATATCCAAATTAGGATCAAAATCAGAGTTATCATAGATCACAATTCTCTAAGACCAGGTTACTCATGCTCTATGTGAGAAACCAGAGGATGTGAATGATTCAACCAACCACATGGACTCTCTTCCACTAATGCAAGGGGGAAAGGCTACGGATAAAGAAGTTGAGATCAATGTAAAAGATGGAATAG
Organism: Viscum album; assembly: GCA_963277665.1. Lineage (NCBI taxonomy): Eukaryota > Viridiplantae > Streptophyta > Magnoliopsida > Santalales > Viscaceae > Viscum > Viscum album. The sequence continues at coordinate 605,693,929 of OY728123.1, read as the reverse complement.
AGAAATGAACCTTCCCTCTATTCCCATTACATTAGAAAAGGTTCCAATGTTAGGAATGAATAATGCAGAATGAATTTTAGAGTAGAATGTTTGTAACATCCTACATGAAAGGCTAGGGGCTTACACCATGACGGTTTCCCTGAAATTTTTCCTCGTAGGGGATAGAGGCTTTTCATTTGATCAAAAGGAAAAGTAGGTGTGAACCACACCTCTATTATCAATGACAGGATGTTCTAGGTTTTAGAGATGAGAAGGGGGTCCAGACCCAAGCCCGAATCCTCCAAACTGGGAACTCCCTAACACTATTCCTAGAAAAATGGTCTATGTGAATATTAATTCTCAAACACACATACACTCCATGAATCATAACCCCTTTCCAGAAAAATATGGGGAACCTCTTACTATATACCTTAAAATTCAAATATGAAACACAATGATGTTCCCTTACAAATGTTTTGATAAGTCAGGAGGTTGTGGTGGAGGTTTTAAAAATATAACATTAAAAAATTTAATAAAAAAAAGATTAATAATATCCATGAATTACTTTGAAGAGGGCTTTAAGAAAAGAATTTTTTGGCCGATGGGATATGGATAATCAAATAAGGGAACCCTTGTAGGTATCTGGTGCACAAGTATTGGTGTGTAAGTAGTCTTGGGTGACCTATTGATCACATAATTGACAAAGAATCTAGATGTTAATAATTTTTTGATACATGACTCAAGCATTAAAGAGTATTAATAGGTATTCCTAGAGGTGGGGCACTCAAGTTCCTTTGAAAGGAATTAGTGGAGTTCAAGTGTTTCTGATTTAGGGAGGTTTGGAGATTTATGCATGTAAGTTTTACGAATTTCAAACACTAAAAAAACTTATGTATATTGAGATTCCTTTAATTCATCTTCTCTTTGTGTTTTAAAACTACCTCAATTGTTTTGGAAGACTTGGGAGAAGTAGTAGCGAGACCATACCAACAATTAGGCTTTAGGGAAATTTTTCCATACAAATGAATAACTGAAGGCTCTATTTCTAGTCAAATAAGTAACCCTGGGCGAATAGTGATCATGCACACAAGTGGATTGCATTTCAATGATTCCTCGTCTTGACTAGGAAGATCCAAATTTCATTCCATTGAAAATATTCATTTTCATCATGTATTTTCTCCTCTTTTTTTATAAGGAATTTCATTTTGTATCTTTTTATTGATATGGTGGAACATAGTTTCAACAAACCCTTTAATGAAACTCAGTGTATATTATGTGCTTCCTAGTAATCAAATTTAAGGGGTTGGCCAAAATTGAAGCACTTTTTCAATGACTTCTATAATTTTATTCCTGAAAAATGAATTTAGAAATGCAGTAGAGGCTGTAAAATCTCAAAATAGTGATGAAATATTGAATGAAAATATCATTATTCCATCCCAACAACACCAAAGAATTACATTTTATTTAGTTTGTCTAGATAAAGTTATCACAAAAACAAAAAGTTCTCGAAAAAGACTTATCACCATTGATTGAGGAAGAAATGATTTTTTCATATTATGGATTCTCAAATAGTGACTCCCATTTCCCCTTCATGGAACTTGATTCACCACCTACTCCCCAAGTAGAGGAGAATTATGTAATTCGTATGAAAGAAGATGAAGAGGAAGTCCTCAGGGACACTCCTAGAACATTTTATAAAGGTGCCTCATTGATCCACTGTGATTAGTTCATCCATGACTTTTGAGGAAAATGAGGTGTATAAATCCTTCATGTACAAGCACTAGGATGTGTTCACCTAGACACAACCATATATTCCAATCGATGACCCCGAGCTGTCCAACGATCACTTGGGTTTAACATAAGATCATAAGAGAAAAAACATGAGACTAGAATGACCCATCCTACTCATACATTGAAAATTGAGGTTGAAGTAAAAAAGAACATGATATATGACATCATCTGAGAGGTAAAATATCCAAATGGCTAGCCAACATTTCCCCAATAAATAATAAGAACCATAAAATCTAAATTTTTATCGATTCAAGATATCTCAAAATGAATTTTCCCAATTATCATTTTCCAGTTCCAATCATAAAACACAAAATTGATTAAACGGTTGGTTATAAAGACTCGTCCTTCATGGATGGATATTTAGGGTATAACATAATCAAAATGTCCCTAGAATATTTAAAAAATACATATTTCAGAACCCCCATGGAGTATTCTGGTATTGGGAAATTCTCTTTGGCTTAATGAATAAAAATGTTACATACCTAAATGGAATTCATCTCATATTTAAAAAATTCATAGGGATGATTTTTGAATGATATGTTGATGATGTAGTGGTCATGTCCCAACAATTTTCTAACCACTATTATGACTTGTAAAACATATTCAATATGATTTTGAAGCATAACACAATGATAATAACCATGGAAGTTTTTTAAGGGCAACCTCATGAAATTTTAACAACTTCGTAGAATTCCAACATGACATAAAAGTTTATATTAGGTAATGTAAATTTATATGTATCATGTCACCACCTTGAAACCTAAAAGAGAAGAGAGGACAACCAGTACACATTTCCAACATCTGATGCTTTATAGATAACCTTATAATAATTTTATTGACCCCTCACACCAATTAATTATGAAGGGAGTCACATATAAGTGGATAAATGGCTGTTAGGAATAATTTGATACCATCAAGAAATACCTTTTTAGACCACTGGCAGTGATGAAGCATGTTGAAGGAAATCTTTATATAATATATTAAAAACCTTGTTGTAATCACTGGCCCCATCCATGAATATAATAATGATGATGTGTAATAAAATAACAATTATTTTCTTAGTAAAAAAATTCTTGAAACAGAGACTTATTATTCAGATATTGATAATAGATTACTTGAAATAGTCTTCACAGTTTAAAATTTAAATAACAACCTATAGAACCATGACATCCATTTGGTTTCTCAAAATAACCTACAAAAAATTTTCTTCAGTCATCTTATGCTGATAGGACATCGGGCATGGTCGGTAGTTATTCTGATGTAGTTCGACATACTATTTATGCCTTAGAATGTAGTTAATGATTAGGACATAGAGGAGATCATCCCTGAACACCCATTATTAGAAGAGAAGTCCATAAAAACTGAATTTCCTAATGAGGAGACATTCCCCAACCAAGGAAATCCCCAATAGTTGGAAATTTATTTTTATGGTGCATCCAAGATTCCAATTAGAATAAGAATAGATAACCCTACATTCAAAAAAGGTGTGTTAGAGATTGTGTTTATCTCTCCAGAGATGGGGGTGTCATCTAACTCTTTCCTATAATTAGATGGTTCTACCAAAATTTTGTGTAATATCAGGGTCTCAATGAATATGTGTAAATGGAACTTAAAACACTAAGGATCCCTCTATAGGAAAAAGGTGACTCGTAGTTAGTAATAAAACAAATAAATGAGTATTAAACACTCAATATATAAGATATAATTACCATATTTGATTCTATATGAGTGTTAATGGTGGAATTATCCTCATATGAAAATTTTAATTATATCTCTTGATTTCAGAACACCTAGGTCGAAGCATTTGAAAAATATTTCCACAACCCTGGCAGATCCAAATCGGGATGAAATAGTAATTAGCATTTCTCATCACTACATGGTCTGACCTTTTCATGTCATAATAGAGTATATTAATGAAATCATACCCATCCTGAATCCATATGGTCTTACCACATGATAGATGAAACTCATCTTGTAATACCTCTATGAAAGTGTACTCCCATTAGATAGTGCGTGAAGATAGAAGATTTGATGGTGAACATTCATCTTCACTTCTAGTAGGGTCCAAATTACTAGAAAGTACTCTGTAATAGAAATTTTTGTATATTCATTTATAAATTATTCATTATGTTAGATACATAGTTTGTTATGGATGAAGTACATGAAGGATCATGTGGTTCTCATCATTTAGGGTACTTGCTTCCAGACCTGATCAGAAGTGTCCAAATCATTGAGGCATTAAGGATACAACATTATACAAAATTCACCATGAAATTTCATTCCTGTTAGGTACATTACAACTTCATCCATCAAAAAAAATATTCAATACATATATCTAAATAATCCTGGTCATTATTCACATGTTTAATTGATATAGTGGGATCCTACACACTATCCATGGCCAAATTGTTCAAATACATATTGACTACTACTGAGTACTTCTCAAAATTGGCTGAGGCAATACCCATTAATGTAGTTGGGGTCGAAATATTTATTATCTTCATAAAAAAATTATTACCATATTTTGTGTCCCTCATAAAATATTTATAGAAAATGGAATTTTTGAGTCAATAAGGTTTTACTTATGACTTTTCTATTCCTTCTTGATTCGAAAATCACAAACAACTTATCTTTAAGAAAAATAGCTTTTATAAGGAAAATCACTTTTATAAGCAAAATCACTTTTATAAGGAAAATTATTCTTATCATATTTTCATTATCTATATACATATTTTTAATAAGTATAAGAATCAGATTCATTTCTATATTCTCGGAATCGTTTGAAACTTTGATATGAAGAATTCTGTTTTAGGCTCCGAATTCTGGATGAGAACTGTAATGAAGTTTCATTCCCAATTATGTATACACACTCTGATAATGTTCTACTCCGAATTCTGGATATGAACTTTGATAAAGTTATACTCCTAAATCTGGATACGAATTCTCATGATGTTCGACATCGAAATCTAATGACGAATCCTGATTACGATTTCTCATTCTGTATTCTCATTCCGAATTCTCATTCCGAATTCACATGTGAAACAAAATCTGATCATCTTTGCTTTATACACTCCAAATTTATTTAGTCTCCAAATATTATTTTTTTTAGACTCCGAACATTCATTTTGCCTATAATTTTATAATTTGTCTACTCTTTGACATTTGTTTTACACTCCAAACCTTCACTCCGAACATTTGAGTTAGACTTAAAACGTTGTTGTACTGTCTGTTACACTTATTTTGTTATAAAAAGATGTCTTCTATTCTGTTATAAACTAACCATTTGTTAAGTTACACGTGTACAGGTCCCTCCGATTTTTAAGGAAAATATGACTGTTGGAAAGGAGGCATACCTTGCCTATAAATAGGAGCTCATTTGAAAGAGCTCAGAATGATATAGAAGTTGATCGATCTAGAGACCACACACTGCTAAGGTGATTTCTAGAGAGTGAAATATTTTTATTCCTTGTGCGTACTGAACCTCTCATTCAGTTTTTTCATTTTATGACTCCGAATGTTGGTGATTACATTCGAGGACTTCCGGGGATAGGAATACAAAGGTGCCGACTACCTTGAAGTTTGAGGGATTCCTTGCTGAGGAAGACATAGGATTCCAACATCCTTGAAGTTGAGGGCTTGCGGGGATAACAAAACAGAGATTACGATCTTCGTATCGAGGGCTTACCCTAGTGTGGGTAAGACAGACTTGCTTGAAAGTATAAATCAAGGGACCTTTATCCAAGGATGTTGGATACCCTTATCTTTGGGTTAAAAGACTTATATCTTGTTACTTGAAGTTTTACTACTTGTTTGTTTCCACTGCATATTGTATTATAAGGAAAGTATAACTTTCTTATATTTCCTAACTTGTACACTATTTCATTTAGATTCTATACTCTTTTAGGTAGAATTTCATATTGTAATCTTTGATTAAGTTTCAATTTCCAGATCCATATTTCTGGAACCTGCTTTCAGAATCTCTTTCCAGTTTTAAGAAAGTACATAGGACTTGAAGTTTATAACTTCATTCCTTATCCCTTTTTCATTTGGTGTTATAGGTGTTGTGAATTTTCATGTATTTACTTTGTTAAACTTAGCTCCGTTCATTTGTTAAAAGAAATTTTAAAGTGTACAATTCACCCCCCCCCTCTTGTATAGTGAGCATCTACATCATTATTTTGATCCTGCAATTGGTATCAGAGGAGGTCTCTGAAATACTTGTACTCATGTATAAGTTTTTCTTTCTCCCTTTATCATTCCGAACTTTCTCATTCCGAACTTTTTTATTCCGAATTTTGTGGTTACGAACTTTTTCTACTAACATGTTTGTGTGCCAATGGTTGTTTTAAGTATGACATGAGTCAATGTTGGTACCATTGATAATCTAAATCCTACAAGACCACCAGTCTTTGATGGTAATGACTATGAGTACTGGAGAGATCGAATGAAGACCTTTGTTATCAATACTGGAGTGGACAACTTTTTTATGCTTACTGTTGATTATAAAATTCCTGATAAGGAAGTTAGAACTTTCACTAACCAGGAAAAGCAAGAGTATCAACTCAATTATAAGGTATGCAATACCATACTTTGTTCAATGACTATAAATATATATATCCAAATTTCTTCTTGTGAAGCAGCTTTTTGTATCTAGAAGAAGTTAGAGGTTACACACTTTGGAACTTCTAAAGTAATTGAGACTATGAGAGATATGCTTAGAGCTGAATACCATGGATTCAATTTTCCTTATGGTGAACCAATTTGTAAAGTTCAACAGAGTTTTATGACTATCGTCAGTAGTTTACAGTCAATTGGAGAAAAAGGGTTATATTATGGAGCACTTTTGGATAAGATAATTGATATTATGCCAAATGAGTGGGAATCCAAAATAACTACCATAGACGAGAACAGGAAGGTCACTCAAATTTCTCTTGATGAGTTATTTAGAACTCTTCTTCAACATGAAACTAGAATGAAGAGAGATGCTGACAACATCAAGAAGAATAATGGTAATGGTACTGTTTCTTTTACAACAAGATCAAATCATATGAAATCTAATACTCCTAAGAGAGTAACCAGATCCAATTCTATGAAAATGGTTGTTCAATCAGATTCGAGTGAAAGTGAAGTATCAGAAAGTGAGTTAGAAAATCTTGCTCGAAGGATGAAAAAGATTGCTGGCCAGAGAAATTTCCAATATAAGTATAAGAAAAAGGAAAGGAAAGATAGGAAAGATAGAGAAGTTACTTGATACGAATTCAAGAGAGCTGGACATATTAGACCAGATTTCCCTTTGCTCAAAAACAATTAAAGGAAAGAAAGGAATTCAGACAGGAATAGAAATAAGTATTATAAAGCCAAATCTAAGAAAGTGCTGAAAGCTAGTGATACCTGGAGTGCCAGTGGTGGTGACTCTTCAGATGAATCTTCTGATTATGATTCTTCAGGACAGACGAATCATGGTCTTATAGCCAGACTACCTATTGACAATCATTGTTTTATGGCTAAGGTACAAAATTCTTAATCATTGACCAATGTTTCTTTAAATTATAATGATAGTAAGTATTATAACTCCTCAGATTAAGAATCCTCTTCTGATGAAGAAAATACTCTACCTACCTATGCAGATGTTTCTAGGTTTGCTGAAATTTTTGAGATTGAGAATTCCAAAATAAAGAAGAATCTTGATAAGGAAAACTCAAGGAATGATAATCTTACGAAACAAATATCAGTTCATTCTAATGATCTTAATAGAAAAAATGCTGATTTTTTAAGTATTTCAAAAAATCTTGAGGAAGTAAGTTCTGAGAAGAACAATCTTTCTAAAGAATTAGAAAAATTAATTTCTAAGAAAAGTGTTTTCGAGCCTAACTCTAGTTCTAAATTTAATGTTTTTGAAGATAAAAACTTGGTTATAAAACTCAAGTCCAAAATCTTTTCCTTAAACAAGTGTTTATCAAACTTTAACCATGGTAAAGAAAATTTTGATAAAATGTATTCCCAAATACGACCTTTAAGAAAGAAATCTGGATTTGGTTATACCCATGCAAAACCGATTTTCAGTAACAATTATTGCATTCCACAAAGTGACCCATTTTGTACTAAGGGTCAATGTGGTGGTCACTGGGAAAAGAATTGTTCCTTAAACAAAACCAAATCTCTAGGATTTCATAAAGCTTATTTTTCTAAGAAGATGTGGGTAACTAAAATTTTGTTATCTGGAAATCTCCTATCCAAACAAGTTTGGATTCTAAAAGTCTAATTATCTTCTTAATTTCTGGAGAATAAATAGAGTACCAACAATAACACTTGGTACATGGATAGTGGATGTTCCTGGCACAAGACTGGTAACAAAAGCTATTTCAAAAAGATTATCAAAACAAAATGAGGAAAGGTAACTTTCGGAGACAATGCTATGGGGGAGATTTTTGGTATTGGTAATATTGTTTTTCTAGGTAAGACCATGATTTCAAATGTTATTTTTGTTAAGGGTCTTAAGAACAACCTCATTAGCATAAGTCAGTTATGTGATGAAGGATATCTTGTGAATTTTAGGAATGATAAGTTCTTAGTTGACAATTCCAAGGAAGAATATATTCTCTCAGCCAATAGGCAGGAGAATGTTTACACCTTAAATTTAAAAGATCTTAGGAGCCAAGATTTACCTTGCATAAGTTCAATGGAAGATAATTCCTTGTTATGGCATAGAAGACTAGGTCACTGTAACCTTAGGAACTTATGCAAACTCTCTAAGAAGAAACTAGTTAAGGATCTACCGGAGCTTAGATTTGATTCTTCTAAAATTTGTGATCCTTGTCAATATGGCAAGAAACATAAATCTTTTTTTAAATCAAACTGTGAAGTCTCAAAAACTGATGCATTACAGTTAGTGCACATGGATCTTTTTGGTCCAACACAAACTGGAAGTATTGTATGAAAATACTATGTGTTTGTTCTATTTGATGACTACACAAGATTTACTTGGGTCTATTTTCTGGAAAAGAAGTCTGAAGCTTTTTCTTATTTCAAAAATTTTAGAGCTCAATTTAAAAATGAGAAAAACCTTCCATTTAAAACTATTCATAGTGATCATGGAGGATAATTTCAAAATTCTGATTTTGAAACTTTTTTTAGTAGAAAAGGTATTACTCACAATTTTTCAGCACCTAGAACTCCTCAACAAAATGGTGTAGTTGAGAGAAGAAATATAATTCTTTGAGAGATAACTAGAACAATGTTGAGTGAATATTCTATAGCTAGACATTTCTGGACTGAAGCTGTATATACTGCTTGTTATACTATAAATCGAGTTTTGATTAGGACTTTTCATAATAAAACACATTATGAGTTATGGAATGGTAGAAAACCGAGACTATCCTACTTCAAGGTTTTGGTTGCAAATTATTCATTTTGAATACTAAAGATAACCTACATAAATTTGTACCAAAATCTGATGAAGTAATTTTCTTAGGTTATTCCACCACTTATAAGGCTTATAGGGTTTTTAATAAAAATACTTGTACTGTTGAAGAAACAGTTCATGGAAAATTTGATGAGTCAGATCCTTTTGTTTTAAAACCATCCCAATCCTCATCCTCGGATGTGTTTTCAAAAACTGATTGTCAACCTTTGATATAAGAACCTTCTGATAAGGATAATCTTCAAGAATGTACTTCTGAAATATTTACCCCAGAAGACTTTCTACCCTATGTTGATGAACAGGCTTTTTAAAACCCAAATCAGATGTTTCTTAAGAATCATCCCAGTGATAGTATCATTAGTGATGTAAATAAACCAGTAAGAACTAGAATTTCCTTAAGGAATGAAGTAGAACATCTAGCATTGCTTTCCCAGTTAGAACCAAAAATCACTGATGAAGCTTTAAGTGATGATGATTGGATCAAATCTATGCAAGATGAACTAAATGAATTTGAAAGGAACAAAGTCTGGGTCTTGGTTGAAAGACCTAAGGAAACTTATGTTATTGGAGTAAAGTGGGTCTTCAGAAACAAATGTGATGAAAATGGAGTCATAGTAAGAAATAAAGCTAGACTTGTTGCTAAAGTCTATAATCAGCAAGATGGAATAGACTATGAATAAACCTATGCTCCAGTAGCTAGACTTGAATCTATCCGTATTCTACTTGTCTTTTTAGCATTCTTTAATTTTAAACTTTTTCAAATGGATGTGAAATGTGCATTTCTTAATGGTTATGTCCAAGAGGAATTTTTTGTTGAAAAACCTCCTGGCATTGAAGATAAAAAATATCCTGATCATGTTTTTAGGCTTACCAAAGCTCTGTATGGTCTTAAACAAGCCCCACGAGCATGGTATGATAGACTCACTAGATTTTTGCTTCAAAATAACTATGTTAAAGGAAATGAAGATCCAACCTTTTTATAAATAAAGATAAGAAAAATGTATTGATTGTTCAAATTTATGTTGATGACATCATATTTGGTTCAACTTAGCAATCCTTAATCGACTCTTTTGCAAGGCTAATGAAATCTGAGTTTGAAATGAGTATGATGGGTGTGTTAACTTTTTTCCTTGGTTTTCAAATTTCTCAAAAACCAGAAGGAACTTACATATCTCAACAAAAGTCTATTAAATATATTCTCCAATAGTATGGTTATGAAAACACTAAGAGTATACATACTCCCATTGGTACCTCAAACTCATTAGATCTTATTGAAGCTGGGAATTCAGTAGATCAAACATCTTTTAGATGTATGATAGGAAGTTAACTTTACTTAACAGCTAGTCGACCAGACTTAATGTTCTCAGTATGCTTATATGAAAGATATCAATCCAATAAAAGGAATACCACTTAAAGGAAGTAAAAAAAAATTCCCTACCTTAAGGGAACCATGGATCTAGGATTATTTTATACTTCTGGAAATGATTTTGTTCTAAAAAGATTTTCTAATGCAGACTTTGGTGGATGTAGAATGGATAGAAAAATTACATCTGGAACTTGTCATTTCTTAGGAGATTCACTAGTTTTTGGTCTTGCAAGAAGCAACATTCTATAGCACTTTCCACTACTGAAGCCGAATATGTAGTAGCCGGAAGATGTTGTGCTCATGTATTGTGGATGTAACGCACACTAACAAACTATGGCTTGAGTTTTACTAAAACTCAAATTTTGTGTGATAACACAAGTGCCATTGCCTTAAGTAAGAACCATGCACATCACTCTCGTGTAAAGCACATATATATTAGGCATCAATTTCTTAAGGATCACACACTAAAAGGAGATATCATTCTTCAGTTTATCGGAACACAACATCAACTTGCTGATATTTTCAAAAAATCTTTGCCTTTTGATAGATTTTAATTTATAAAACAAAAGTTACGAATGATAACCATTAGCTAATAATTCTTCATTAATTTCTTGTAGAACAATTCTCCTAACTGTAATAAACTCCTTTTCATAGGGGGAGTACATTTGATTGTTATAGTAACTAAATATTTCAAAGTTATTTTTTCAAATGTTTCAGAACTAAATTTCCGGAATGAGAATTTCCAGAACTGAAATTTTCCAGAATCCATATGTTCGTATAGAAGACTTCTGGAATGGAAAATTTCATATTGAACACTTCCGGAATAGAAAATTTCATACTGGTAGTTCTATAATGAGATTTTCATACCGAGTCTTTCTTAATGATCTTTTCGTTTCCAAAATTTTGTAATGAATTTCTCATACGGAAATTCTAGTAATGAAATTTTCATACTGAAATCATTATAAGGTTTTTTTGTTTTTTTATTATTCTTTTTGTATTGACATTTCCGTACTGAATTTATTTTTTTTAGTGAGTTTTGCGAAATATGTTTTTTTTCGTAGTACTGATTTTTTCGTAGTCAGTTTTTTTAAAAAAATGTGTTAACTATTACGAATAATCCCCCTAAGCCAATCTGAAAGGTATGATTTCCTTACTCATGTTTTTGTAATCATATTTTTACTAGCTGGTATTTTCTTATATTTTGTTTTCGGATTATAGTTTTCTTAAATCATTGTTTTAATAAAAACCCTCAAAAGATCAGATTCATGTTTTCTTGCGGGTTTGTTCTCAACCGTCAGATCAGATCAATGTTTTTTCAACCGTTATATGGCTTTTGGAAGAACAACGTTCAAATATGTTGCCTATATAAAGGGGAACCCAAATGCTCGTCCCACATCGGTTTTTCACACTCCAGCATCCCTAAGCACTGCCTTTCTGTTTTAAGGTCGTTCCGATCTTCAGCAATCTCCGTTCCGAACTTCTCAGAAGACTTCAGATCTGAATGTCTGTGGAAGTAGCCTCTCAAGACATGTCTTCATCTAAGCTGGTTTCCAATTGGTTAGTATATAGAGAAAGGTTGGTTCATCCTGATTTCTTCAACAAGTATGAGTCTCTTATATCCAAGAACATTAAACTTAATGAATGGGAAGATGTTGCTGTGTGTAAGCCCAGAAATCAAGATGAAGTATATCCGAATTTGCATAAAGAGTTCTATGAGACAGTTTCCTTCTTTAATGAAGATGGTAGGGAGAAATTGTCATTTAAGTCTTATGGCAAGACTTATAAGCTTTCTTATGCCAAGGAATCCAGCTTGGTAGGGCTGAACAATGAAGGAGAAGCCGAGTTCATCTCTCATGTTTTGCCGGATTCAAAGGGAATATTCGACAAAGAAAAATCTTTGGAGACCCTCAGACTGTCAGGTCACAAGGCTCCGAATATTGCTACTCTGTCTACAAATTTTCGGATTCTATAATTATGGCTTCAAGGCCTTATCGTACCGAGAAAAGGTGATAAAGACAGTTTGAAGAAAAGTGAGATCTATATTCTAGATTTTCTGGTAAATCTGAGGAAGTTTAATCTGATGAAACACATTTTTATTACCATTTAGAATGTTAAGAAAGGTAATTTGGGAGCTCAGATCATAATGTATCCAGAAATCATCTCGAAGTTAATAGTTCGGTGCCTTGAGTTTTTCAAGGAGGCGTGTAAGTCTAAGCCAAGAGTTTGCAAAATTATGTTGGTGAGTGATGGTACCCTCAAAAGGATGGATGTTGTCTTCGACAAAAAGACTGGTCAGTTTGTTGATTTACCAGCTCATGAAGAAGTGGTTCCAAAAGATGGTGAACCTGAATCCTATAATCCATTGAAGAAGAGAAAGTTGAAAGAAGTTGAAGTTGAAGCAAATAATCCCAAATCTAAGGAAGTTCATTCCGCACCTCCAAAATCGAAGAAGAAAAAATCTTACACTGATGAGGTATTTTTTAAGTGGAAGGAAATCAAAGAGAAAAGAGTGCAAGGGGAGCCACAGTTAGGCTTGGATCCTGTGGAGGTTAAGGCCTTGAAGGAAAGGACAGCAGATGATCTAGAAAAACAAGTGAAAGAAAAGAAGCTTAAGAAGAAGATGTCTGAAGCTGAGGTAGCTCAGACATTGTTGAAGTTTAATGAGATGGTTTCCGTAAACATTCCCGTTCCGGGATCTTTTTCTCTGGAATATCTACCTGAGACTCCAAGAAGAAACAATGTCACTCCGGAAGAGGCAGTTGCTAAGCCTATTAAGGAAGTTGAGTAAATTGAGAAAGTGGAAGAGGAAGAAGCAGATTATGAAGGTAGTGGTGAGACCAGAGATATTTTGAAGCATGTAGATGATTATAAAGGGACACCTTCGAAACATTTGCCACTCCGAACTTCAGAAGCTGAATCATCTAAGATAGTCACTCCAGGGAAGGATGAGAAGGAGGGGGAACAAAAAATATCTTATCATACAGAGGAAGAACAACTTCTACATGATGTTTCTCAATAGAAGAATGTAGAGGATGGTGCTCAAAAAGTTGCTAATGATGAAGACGTTGTTGTTCAAATTTCTGATAGTGAACAGAAAACCCCGGAACAGGAATCCATTCAGAAAAAGGACAAGGGAAAGTAACTTGTTGATGATACCCCAAGCTCAGTGGTTGTAGAGAGAAGGGATGTTGGTGATTCTTCTAAGAAGAAGGATGAGAAATGTGAAGAATAAAATTTTCCAAGGAAAGTCTCGGATTCAGAGTCATCTTCGTTGGGGCATGAATTTTTTGTTCAGTCATTAAAGATGTTGGTGGTTACTATTCCGACTTTCTCAAGTATTTATTCAAGATGCCAGATGCTCCCACATGCTTCGAATCAGAAAATAGACTTTTTATCCATGGTTATGGACAAATGTGTTGAGATAGATGCTCAGTTCAAAACTTTTTTTGTCGGCAATGAATCCCACAAAAGGTCTTGCAATATAATGACTAGTTGGTCGAAGAAAACTATAGAAGAGATGAGGATATTTGATGAATTCCAGTATAATGTTAAGGATGCTTTTGAGACAGAAGACATGAAGATAAATGAACTTACTTCTTCCTTTGAAGAAAATTTGATAGCTGAGAAGAATTCCTAGATGCAAGAAGATAGAGATCTGTATGGGAAGCTGAATTTTGTTGCTCAAAACTGGAGGAATGAAAGGTATTATCGGATTGAGATTGAAGAGAAGTTTTTAAAACAAGAACATGTTTTAAAAGCTCAAGGAGAAAAGCTTCATGCCCAGGAAGAAAAAATTGATGCTCAAAATGCATGAATAGTTGTGTTGGAGAAGCAAGCTGAGGAAGATCATAAAGACTTGATGAAGATAAAGACTATTCTCAAGGGTCTCATGGCGAAGGAAAAAGATCCAAAATAGAAAAATTCTATCTTTTGTTGTATCTTAAATTCCTTCTTTTTGAACTTTGCAAACTTAATGAAAATTGTGCTTTCTCGCCACTTTTATTGTGGATACTAATTTTTCAGGTACATTGTTATATTTTCCATTCCCTCGAATTCTTTTTGAAAATCACAAAGGGGTAGAAGGAAAAATAATCCTAATAAAGAATGGATAAAGAACCCTAACAATGGGGGAGAAAGAAATAGAACTCTAATAGAGTTTATCTAAGGTGGAGTTTTTCATTAAAGATGACTTTCTTATTCTTAATGAAATACCATTTCGGAAATCTAGAATACGATCCTTAGAGTTTAAAAGCCTAAGGGGGAGTTAGTCGTATTCATCAACATCCATAAACAAAGGGAAATAAGCCTTAATGTTTTCTTTCTTCTTAGTCTATCTTTTTCGAATGAATTTTTGTGCTTTCCAAAAAGGAGGAGATTTTTAAGTCAATAAGGTTTTCCTTATGACTTTTCAATTCCTTCTTGTTTCGAAAATCAAAAACACCTTATCTTTAAGATAAATCACTTTTATAAGGAAAATCACTTTTATAAGGAAAATGGCTTTTGTAAGGAAAATTATTCTTATCATATTTTCATGATCTATATCCATATTTTTCTTATGTATAAGAATAGGATTCATTTCTATATTCTTGTAATTGTTTGAAACATTGATATCAAGCATTCTGTTTTAGGCTCCGAATTCTAGATGAGAACTGTAATGACGTTTCATTCCGAATTCTGGATACGAACTTTGATAATGTTATACTCCGAATTCTTGATATGAACTCTGATAATGTTCTACTCCGAATTCTGGATACGAATTCTCATGAAGTTCGACATCGAAATCTAATGACGAATACTGATTAGGATTTCTCATTCTGAATTCTCATTCCGAATTCTCATTCCGAATTCACCTATTTAACAGAATCTGATCATCTTTGATTTATACACTCCGAATTTATTTAGACTCCGAATATTATTTTTGGTTAGACTCCGAACTTTCATTTTTCCTACACTTTCATAATTTTTCAACTCTTTGACATTTTGTTTACACTCCGAACCTTCACTCCGATATTTTGTGTTAGACAAAAAACATTGTCGTACATTCTGTTACACTTGTTTTGTTATAAAATGATGTCGTCTGTTCTGTTATAAACTAACCGTTGGTTAAGTTACAAGTGTACAGGTTCCTCCAATTTTTAAGAAAAATATAACCGTTGGAAAGGAAGCTGACCTTGCCTATAATTATGAGCTCATTTTAAAGAGCTCAGAATGACATAGAAGTTGATCGATCTAGAGACCACATGATGATAAGGTGATTTCTAGATAGAGAAAGCTTTTTATTCCTTGTGCGTACTGAACCACTCGTTCATTTTTTGCTTCGTGCGACTTTGAATGTTGGTGATTACATTCAAGGACTTCCGGGGATAGGAAGACAGAGGTGCTGACTACCTTGAAGTTTGAGGCCTTCCTTGCTGAGGAAGAAAGAAGTTTCCAACTACCATTAAGTTGAGGGCTTGCGGGGATAGCAAGATAGTGATTCTAATCTTCGAATCGAGGGCTTACCCTGGTGTGGGTAAGACTGACTTGCTTGAAAGTATAAATCAAGGGACCTTTATCCATGGATGTTGGATACCCTTCTCTTTGGGTTAAACGACTTATATCTTGTTACTTGTAGTTTTACGACTTTTTTGTTTCCACTTCATATTGTATTATAAGGAAAGTATAACATTCTTATATTTCCTTACTTGTACTCTGTTTCATTTAGATTCTATACACTTTTAGGTAGAATCTCATATTGTAATATTTGGTTAAGTTTCAATTTCTGGATCCATATTTCTGGAACCTACTTTCAGAATCTCTTTCCAGTTTTAAGAAAGTACATAGGACATGAAGTTTATAACTTTATTCCTTATCCCTTTTTCATTTGGTGTTGGAGGTGTTTTGAATTTTTTGGTTTAACTTTGTTAAACATAGCTCCTTCCTTTGTTAAAAGAAATTTTTATAGTGTACAATTCACCCCCCCTCTTGTATCTTGATCATCTACATCATTATTTCGATCCTACATGAATCAATTTCTGTTTTACAGAGGTTATAAATCTATATAAGGATTATAATATATAATTCAATAATTCTTCCCACAATAATGTATTGGATAATCAATAAATAAAGGATTTCAACAAGACCTTGTCAAAAATACCATTAAAAATGGTGCATAAAGAGAATAATTTTGAGTTTTACATGATCTTGCATAGCTTATGATATTACTAGATAACAACACATAATACAACATTGGTGACCCAATACTCATTGGATTACGGAACATAACCAGTCAAAACCATTGAGGTTATATTAGAATTTCATATATATTACCATCTATAATGATCTATATATGAATGTAAAATCATAGAAATGTGTAGATTAATTGGAGATACTAGATGAAAAGAGGTTTCATATCTTGAATCACCTGGAAATCTTTCAGATTTTGATATCCTAAAGCTTTAACATGTCGGACCGTATCTATCAATCCCTCCAAGGATAATTGATAGTATTCCCTAGGTATCCAATGATATCTAAAAAAGCCTAAAAATCGTGATATGAGTTTGGATGTACCTTACTCTAAAAATGTTAACTCTAAAAATTCTTATTCCTTGATCATGACTCCATATAATGAATGATTCAAGAAGAAATATTTAGTGAAATAACATGATGTCCCACTAGCCACATGGCATTAAACATCCTAGCAATAGATATTTACCTGATGCAAGATGATAAACAGCATTTTTGTCTCACTATGTACAACCCAAAACATCAAGATATCATCAACCCTTACCGTATGACATTACTATTATAGATTAAAATAATTTTTATTTGACCTTAAAAAACCTCATAATATAATGATTTGACTCTCTCTCTTATCCCTTAAATATGAGTGAGAATGGATTTTCAGTTCCCATGAATATTTCCCACTCACATCACAGCCACACAATAGTGTAACATGAGATAATTTATAGGTATAATCCCTTATGTTATCCCATCCTTCTCAAATGACGTAAAACTACATGATTATACTAAGAACTATGTGAGCTGTGATTATCATTCCAATGAAATATTTAGTGACACCAAAATATCTAATCTTTGGTCCATCTGTGAGTACAACATATGTGAAATCCCCTTCACTCCTGTGTTTATGGATCATATCTATACAAGGAACATTTTCTTGAACTATGTGTTCCTTGACTGTCATTATTCATGTTTTATGTATTGATTCCTATATCGCATATCCTCGATCCATCCATGAATAATGAAACCAAACAAATCAATCCTATTAATTTTTTAAAAATAAATCTGCATATGTAAGCTTTATAGGACATTTGTCTTGAATCTCCATACAATGAGATAAACAATGATGACTAAAACTAATCTTTCATTCTTAAACATGATCTTGAAAATTTTTAAATCTACCTCCCCATGTCAAAACTCATTTAGTGTAGAGAACCATCTTCGAGAAAAACTTGTGGATTGATTCCTTCTTTCACAAGATATGTTGTGATTCCTAGATATCCAATTCTATGTCCATCATGATTTAAACCACAAATTCCCATTTATACCTTATGCATGAATTCATACATGCATTGTGAATCTCATTTTAGAAAAAAACTATGGAATTATTATTTCCCCAACATGATACATGGTGAATATTGGGTCCTATAACCTAGTATAGTAACAACATATTCCCATTCAGGTTAGTTCATACTCATTCTTACTATATGACAATAAACTGCATATGATTTCATGAAATACATATGGCTTTAATCTCATCTTGATGACCATCATAGTAATTCTTGGATCCAATCATTGGGCCTAGCCACCACATAATTGAAATGACCAATTCCTTCACCTATGTCAAATTAGTGTATTAGAAGAAATCATCAACAATCCTTGTATGTAACATCAAGCACTATTTAGGTTTTCGTAAGATTTTGGTAATAGATTAATCCACAAAAATTTGTGTATTAGTTCCTATTTGGGATATCTTATTCATAGTGTTAAGACCCTAAAAGGAACACTAGGTGTCCTCATTTCATGATAACAAACTGCATGATCTATTTAAGAATTTTATGTGTCTTTTTTCATTCCCGATAATTTTATGTAGTGACACTTGGGTATTACACCATGGTCAACCTGAGGTACTCACTATCATATATGAATAATCATTGTAAATTATGCATGATAATAAATATCACTATTCATCCTGAAATACTTGTGGCATAATTCTCACCCCTATAAGATTTGCGATGAATTAAAAATATTCAATCCTAGTTCTAGACACATCAGAAAAAAGGAAATGACTCTACTCCCCCATGAAAGAATCAAACATAAATTATGATATCGAATAGAAATTCTTAACCTAGGCATGAACCCCTTATCAAACCACCTTGTCCTCCACCCATGAATTCAATTAGTATGAGGTTTTATTGTTTAAACTATGTGTGCCTAGATTCTAATCCTATTGAGATACATATTGACACCAATGACATAATACAAGTCCCAACCATGAGGTACAGAAAAAATGTCTCATCTTCCTTATAAAAACAAATTCCCATTTATGATATTTTTTGGGTCCCCTCATTATTGTCCATCTAAATAAATAGTGACGTCCTCATTCTATGTATGAGATAGATATATACAAGGGACTTCTAACCCATTGAAAATATTAGATCAAACACTTCCTTTGTGATCAAACATATCCCTTCCATAGACTGTACTCCTAATACTGAACACTTTCACATCTTCATATTCTTTCTCCAGCTTCTAATAATAGAGTGGTTGATACCTGAGAGGTATTTTCCTAGACTATACAATATGTTACATAGTTTTCCTTTCATAAAATACACCAAAAATGGGGTTTTTATGCAATGGATACCACTATTTTACTAAAAATGACACTCTCTAGTTATCCTTATATAGATCATCCCAAAAGATGGGATTTTCAAAGAGTTTTAATTTCAACCACTGGAGAAGCCTCTTCTATCATTATATGATTGATGACAATATGATGGTGATAGTTAATCAGTCATACTGGTCATACCCCCAATATGTTTTATATTTTCTCCCTCTTAATTTGAAATCCTCAATGACAATGGCCACCTCACCTTCTGATGTAGGTTTAGTTGGTATAGATGCTCTGCCACCGGACCTGGGTCTAGATGATGATAAACCAAATTAATGATTTAGAATTATTATTTTCGTAAAATTTAAATAATTTTTTATGATCACATTTTTGGCAAGCAATACATAATAATGGTTCAACATCTATAAAGGATTCATCCCTAGTATCACTAACATTATCATTCTTAGCTATAACATCATGATGAAGGGAACTCTCCTTGGTTTGCTCATGGATTTCAAAATAAGGATCAGAACGATATCTTATTTCAAGGTCCACCTGAACATATCTCTCTTTAACATTCGAATTAAGATGAAATTACCTTCCTTGTTCATTCACTATCAATACATTAGTCTCTATGGATAGAGATACATTTTCCAATATATAATGATATGGGAATTAGGCATAAAAATATCAGTTCCCCAAATAACAAAGACTCACATCCTTTTAACCCCCTATTAATTCCAAATGTTCTTATTAAGTGTTAGGAATGATTATATGTTAATTTATTTTTTAAAGAACATACCAAGAGTTTATGTGGAATCTATTGTTGTCCCTAGCCCCATGGAATTATCACCCATTGATACACTTGAAATATTTGGCTCATGACCCAACACATCACCAACCGACAATGACATGATACCATGAACAGCTTCACTATTGATAGTCATAGTGTAATCATCATTCATCATATGGTCCTCTAATCGAAGATGTGAACCAGAAATTTTGTATTAGTTGAAGTCAGTTATAATCATATGACATCATATTATGTACCTTTGACATAACTAGATTCCTCCTCCATTTTTCCTATGGTTATATGAATATTTCCTTAAGTAGTCGATGTATCCATAGCCCTTGATGACTCTTCTATCGAGGGATATGACTCCCTGGTAGTGATATGTTATTGTTCCATAGAACCCTCACTAGTCCATGGTGTTTCATATAATATACCCTTTAGAGAGTAATGTGAAGGGGTGACTACAAGATAGTTGGTTTCAAACACATTTTTTGGGTAAATAATAGATTAATTATATCATATAAACATACCACTACTATAGAGTAATTTGGACAAATATTTCCCACTTCAGTATTAAATATTATTCATCTATTTCAATGGAGGTGGACTACCATTATCCTTTTCAATGTCAGGTATTAGAAGCAGAAATGAGAGTTCTCCTATCAATTCATCCTCCATTATTCACTACCCTAGGGATAGTGATCCCAATTAAAGTAGTGGTTCATTAGCCTCAAGCACGGACCCATTTGGTCCATATCGTTTTAGGGTAACCGTAGCTATTTTAAAATTTTTCTTCTAAAATTTAAAAATAACGTCCATTAATATACAATTATTGGATCTAGATAAATTATGAAAATGAAAAAATTAAAGGATTATAAATGAAAAACATATCTATTCGAGATTGAAATTTTCATGAAATTATTCAGAAGATGGATGGTATACCCCTACATTAGCACCACATTTAATCAGTTCTTTAACACGTCTTGTGGAAAGAATGTGGTTATCAGTTGCACATATGATTATATAAGAATCAAGAATATAAATCCTCACCTAATCATGATTTCCCAATACCTAAATAACTAGTGGGGATTGGGGATATCCTATCTCAATAATCCATAGTCCAATGTGAAGAAGAAACCATATGATTTGATTTTTGGGGGAAATGTCCTGCCAAAGTTGAGCTTCCTCTAGTTGTAATATTTTGAATACATCCTGATCTATTGTGAAGATGATTCCAAAGATTTGGATTACATGGAATTACCAACTCTATCTATCACAGATGGTAGATGGGAAAATTGAACAATATGATAATATTGGTGAATAAGAATAGGCCGCCTGGGTACAATCTCATTTTGTATAACCCATTTAATTCTTGCCGGTGGATTATACCTTTCATGAAGTCATTAAATTCCCCTGAGACCTCGTCAGCTGCATCCTCTGAGGATTTTGAAATAATATACCTATTAAATGAATCACCTTCCAAAATATTTGAAACCATCATACTCTAGTGCCTCTTCCTAAACAGAGGAACAACTTTTTCTAGCACCCCTTTGGGGAATGATACAATCTAGGAATCATCACGCTATGGTATTAACCCACATTTTGAATCCACTAGAGGTTGGTTGACCACCACCTCCGTCAACTCTATGGAATTTATAATCCATTGTTTTAGAGATAACATCAGATTATTTTTCAAATTTTATGTGCACTGGGTGAGATACAATTATCTACCGCAGACCTAGAAATTGGTGTGCAAACCTGTAAGAAGAATACGCACCACATATAATCTCATCATTGCTCCTGGTCACTAGAACAACATCCCTAAATAGCCATTATGTATGAACTTATCTCACCACTAACCATACCTCCTTTAGTAAATCTCTCTCTGTAAATATTAACATATGGTAGGATTTTGATCTTAATAAATAAACTATTCGTTGTTTGGATTTCATTGGGTTTCAAAGACAATGAAGGAATAATGGATACATCCTTAAGATGTGATCAAAACTCACTCTTGAGAAACTTGATCCCTATTTGTACAGTGTATGTTTGGATGTTTCTTGAGATATATCCCCACAAACAAGGAAAATTCATGAAATTTGTAAATGATCCTTCCAAAGATGAACATGTAGAGGGACTATATTTATTTTTCCATAAATAGGGATGGAAAACCCAAAAAAATATTATCTCCTCTAGATTTTCATATACAATGAATGTTCATTCCCTTATGCCCCCATTGGAATCACAAACATACGAAAATAGACTCTAACAAACATGTCCAGAAATCCCATAACATGTATTTTTGATGGAATGATGGTCATGATATTATATCCCCAAATTCCATACGTCTACTTTTCCAAATTCTTCCTGAAGGTTCCGAGTGTACCTATCTTCACTGCCAGAGGACAACATGTTGGATTCATGCAAGTGGGGGATTCACCCTTTTTCCTCCAGAATGTTCTCAAAAACACCTCTGGATTAATATCCGACCATGAGAGGGGGTATTCCTACATAATATCAATAGATATTTTATAAGCTCATATGTACTGTTTTTATCATTTCAATATCATTCTACTTCACCCTCTAAAATATAAATTCAACATACATATCTTTGAGGATCAGAGCCCCATAGATCCTGTGAACATCCAACAAACTGATGCCAACATATCCATACATCAGATGGAATAAAAACGATTATGGGATATAGTTTCTTAGTGGATCTAGAATGAACTCGATATTAATATATACATATGTTTCTTCCACCCTAACAACATTATATATTTTCATGTCCTTCAATTCACCTATGATTTTTCAATAGGAATGGATCACCCAATACACCCACATCCATATAGGCTTAACACCCCCTCATGGGAAGATGTCCCAATCCTTACCCCAAACCTTCATCAAATATATCTTTGTATACCGAATGATCGATGAATAATAATGTAGATTTAATTCAACTATGTGTGGTTTCCAATCTACAATACATGGTTTGTGATGCATGAAACATGCTATTGATGATGTCCCAAAATTTATATATGTACCCATGATGGAAATGTTGGATGTTTGGAAATTTTTGTGAACTTGAATCCATAAAAGAGGTATATAATTAATTGAAGATAATTTGAGGACATCCCATAGAGTTCTGTGACTTTAATGTGGCGGATATGCACTCTTCATAAATTCACAATGTTATTTCATCAAGGATCCGGCAGAAATGAGAAGACTGGTTTTGTAATAATCATGCCCTTTGACTTTCATCATCTCCTTAATGCATTTAATTTCCATTTCATCATAAACTGAAATATTCAGGGCTTCTAATGTACCTACAAATAAGTATGAGATTTGTCTTTAGGAAAATTAAATTTTAAATAATTCTTAAAAATTTAATTTTTTTAACAGAATGAGATAGATCAAGTTCCCCACTAATATGACTTGTGAAAAATCCTAATTCATGGACATCTCTCAAGTTACCTTCATATGTTACTCACCTTGTTTTATTCATCATCATGCAGAAACATACCGTGCCTATGTGAATGAGGCCTTTATTGAAAATGATTTGGTGGAGGGTCTTTGAGAGATACTAGCATGAAAAAACTTGAAAACATTGAGTCACGAGATCCATTCATCAAAATGAGAAACCTATTTATAGGAAAGGACATACCCTACATAGCCTGTGTCTGCATCCCACAAAAGAAACTAGATTAAGTGGATGATAACTTTAGAAGTCCTCTATGGATGAATTTCTTTGGTTACATTATTGCTCCATCCATCCTTTTTATCCCTTACCATAGAGAAAAACCATCGCTCTATGATTATAACCAATCCTATAGGAGGAATTTGATTGAAAATCAATTTTTTCTTGTGAATGAAAGGGTAGAAACTATAAATACCCATATAAGGGGAGAAAGGAAGAAAGATGAGGATCACATAATCCTCTCAAAGCCTGTTTCTTCCATGTACCCCATGTATTGCTGGTGTCAAAGGTACCTACACAAAACCTTGAGTGAACATCCTTTGTGAGAACATGTACAATACACCTCCACGAGATGACACCATCACACAAGATTCAGTATTTTACAATAAATATTTCTCTTAGGTTATTATTTAGACATATATAAATTCCGTAAGGTGGTCCAATTCTATTTCCATCCATGTTCTTCACTCATCCTCTCCATATCATTCAAGTTATATTTATAGAAATTGGTGAAGATGGAATTAAAGGGGTATAGTCGAACTAATGTCCTCCAATTTTTTAAAATAACCAACACCAATACAAGGTACTTGATCACCCCATAATTTATTATGAGTTTTCTGATAAACCCTTCCTCAAAACGTACATATGTGTGTTACTTTTCGGAACTCCTATGAAGACCCTTGATGGACTGATAAAGGTATCGCCAAAGTTTAGTCTCCTATGTGTTCTATTACCCAAGGTGACACCAATTCACCAAAGCATACCTTCATGGAACACCCCATACATGAGCCACTTTGGATACTACTAACATAAAAACTGTGTGATCCATTTTTAGGCCTTCTTTTAAGCCATACAGGAAGGCCCTCTAATCCATTGGAACTCTTTTATGAAAGGGGTCAATTCAAATCCCCCATAAAAGAATCCTGACTCGAAAACCCATTGGAAAAGGAGTACCATCATGTCCCCATATTTTATTTGTATATCTATAGTTAGATTTTTCCTCAACCTTATCCACCCAAATGATTAGGATCCCTAGAGAATTGGTGGTTTTTTATTTCCATGTTCATGAGAGAACAAACAGTAGAGATAGTAGGGACTTCCTGATATTAGATGCTGGTAATTTGACCATGTGCTCCGCTTGGCATCTCTAAGACCTGGATCATCTTGTTCTATATAGGGTGGGTGATGATTAAAATGGAATTTTTATTCAACAATCTATAAAAATCATCTCCTTTTATGCATAACCAATTTAGGAAATCCCTTAGGTGTAATCCACTATTCTTTCTTGCAGGAGGTTTCATTCTCTTTCAATCTACCTCCCATCCACTAGGACAGAGATGGGAAGGGAACTCATGCCCTGTCCACTCTCTCTGGTTGACTTCCCTCCTCAATATCCATATCGGAGACCCATTCTATGGTTGTTGGTGCCAAAATACTGGACACAAAGGGAAGAAGGAAAAGAAGCTCGTGTGCTGCCTCGCGAAGCCCCAACGCAGAGATCCCCCGAGCAACGTGGCCGCCACGAAGAAAAGGAGGAGGTAACTCTCCACAAACGGCCAGATGTTCGCAGCCCGTTGTAGAGCAGAGGAGGCGGTAATCCTCTGCAAACCCAGTTGACGTTCATGACCCGCCACGAAGCAAGAACATCCCCTTCGCATTGCGTGAGCGCTGCTTCACTACACCCCTTGACTATAAATATCAGGCTCCCCCTGAGCCCACAGGATGGACGATCTGAACTTTCAGCTTCTCAGCTCCCAAATCGCAAAGAACCCTACGCTCTGGGAATCATGAGCTCCGTGAGGTATTTTTGCTTTGCGAGAGGCCTTCGACTTGTCTCCTTTTGAGCCCCTATTTTGAGAGGGATTCCATTCGTGAAGCCTCAGGTCCTACATAAAGGTAGGGCATTCCCAAGGGAACCCGGGCAGCCGTAGAGCATTTATGCTTCACAAAACTCCCATCATGTACAAGTGATCCACATGCCAAGGCAGGGTCACTTTACTTCGTGAAGCAACAGCTTCACAACACCTTGCTTCGTGAGGCACCTCCGCTTCGCGAGGTTGTGCTCCACGAACACCCTCCCATTTCCCGAAGCGCCTCCCATTTGTACTTCTGCCCCATGCTAAGGCCAGTGCACTCAACTTCGCGAAGAACACCCCTTTTCTTGGAAATTCCTCTTCCCGTGCGACCATCTAGGTTTGCACGATGTGATTTCAAAGTCCCATGGACGACACCACTCATAGAGTTGCTTCACCTAATGATTATTCACATAGTCATGCTAACGACTATTGTTTCTTCACATAACCACACTGACGTGGACCCCTCGATGATTCTCTCTGCGACCCCCTTTACCACAGCATTGCTAGTACCTTCCCTCCCACAAGGGGTAGAGGGGACCGGTCATGTATGTCCTAGGGGTGTGGAGTAAACGCACCTCATCCGAGCTGCAGGACGTTAAACTACCAAGCACCTTGTCCTCAACACATGACGTTAAACTGCGACCTGACCCCATGCCCCACATGCAGGGCCCCCCAGCTCGGACATTCTTTACGCCACACGTCTCCATGGGAATGGAATCACCCAAACAGGGGATGATATCCTCTTTATCGGAGTGGCGTATATCAGCGGGAGAAGGGAAACCATCTTGGTGTAAGCCCCCTAAACCCTCTTGTGGAAGGTAGCACCCGTGAACCTCCGTACATCCCCACTGCCAAGGCCAGTGGAGGGCACGATAAGGAATGATGAACCTTCTATCATTAGTCCTAAATACCTCTCCCGCTGCGCTTTGCCACACATTAGGCCCCCATCCTAGAGTAAGTCCTAGAACCGTGGGCCACCTAACGCATAATCCCCTCTTCGTTTCTCACAGACACACCCTTCACGACGTGATCGTCAGGTCTCTGCTACCTCTTGTTTATCACACCGAGAATGACTCACATGGTCTTAGAGTAAACATCGACCATGGAAATGCCCTCATCCAGCATAATGTTAAACTGTATGCCCTCGTCCAACATGACATTAAACTGTATGCCCTCATTCAGCATGACCTTAAACTTTATGCCCTCGTCCAGAATGACGTTAAACTATATGCCCTTGTCCAGCAGGACGTTAAACTGTATGCCTCCGTCCCGCACGACGTTAAACTGCACACCAGAACTATGGAGACATTGATCCTAACTAAGGTATGGTACGTAGGAAGCATCCACGAGGTTCAAGCCCACCACCCGATCGTTCCAACCTCATTCATGTCATTTCACCGACCACCTTGGGCAGCCTAGAGTGTAAGCCCCACACCATTTGAACGACGCGGTCTTTGATCCTTGCTAAGGCATGGTACGTAGGAAGCCTCCATGAGGTTCAAGCCCACCACCCAGTCATTCCGACCTCATTCATGTTGGTTCTCCCACCACCTTGGGTATCCTAGAGTGTAAGCCCCACACCATTTGAACTACGAGAGCTTTGATCCTTGCTACGACATGGTACGTAGGAAGCCTCCACGAGGTTCAATCCCACCACCCGGTCGTTCCGACGTCATTCATATCGGTTCTCCCACCACCTTGGGAAACCTGGAGTGTAAGCCCCACATCATTTTAACTACGAGGTCATTGATCCATGTCAAGTCATGGTACATAGGAAGCCTCCACGAGGTTCAAGACCACCACCCATTGTTTATTCACGTCAGGGTTTGCCCCTGTCTCGCATGACGTTAAACTGAATTACAGTCCTACAGTAAGCTGTTGTGACCATCCTGAACTATGAGGTCTTTGATCCATGTCATGTCATGGTACATAGGAAGCATCACAAGTTTCAAGCCCTCCACCAGTGGACCGATGGGTTCACCTTCACGTCGGTCCTTCAGCGGACCAACCCGAACTATGGGGACTTTGATCCATGTCAAGGAATGGTACGTAGGAAACCTCATGAGGTTCAAGACCAACACTATCGGGCCAAGGTCCACCTTCATGTCGGTTCACCAGCAACATCCCGAACTATGCAGACTTTGATTCCCTTCCACGAGGATACGTAAGAGGTCACTTCGAGGCTCAAGCCCAACATCACTGTTTCCCTTGCGATGATACCATTTCATTCCCCCTCCACTTCATTCATCCATCCATCATCCATCCTAATTATCACCTGGGATACTACATCCCGGTGAGATCATGCCACTCCAATCCCCACCACAACGTCTGGGAAGACTCCCATGGGCCGACCTCGATATCGGCATCCCCTCGATGGGGAATTCCTCAATCTGATCCACTCCAGCTAGAGTTCTGATCAGGCCGATCCATCTCCACTTGACATTAAACCAGTGGCATACCCTGTGTTAAACTTAGGAAACTAAGGAAAACCTTATATACATGCCTATGGCATATGATTCCCCGAGCTCTATGTGGGATGCCTCAGGCTTCCACGCCCACGAGAAGCAATATAATAAGGTAAAAAGGATAGACATGCCAATTCTGCACCATTCAGACACGTTACTGATGCCTCGACATGACTACTCCGCCGACTGAAGGTTGCTGCCCGGACTGGAACCTTTGGAATGTCCTGACAGATGCAGTGTAATTAACCGGCATCCATGAAGAAATGGCACTGGGAAGAGTTTCATGAACAACATATTAAATCTATGAGGGAGACCTGGACTAGGTGATGAGTTCCGAAGAGGAATCCATGGAAGGAAGAACTGACATCCCATCATCCCGGTTTCTATCGAGGAGAAGATGTCCCTGTATAAGAATCGGATACCGCCCGCCTTTGGAAAGCAGGAATGCGGGGAAACACAAGAACCGTTCATGTCGCTCACAAGTGGACTGAAACACGCTAACCGGCGAAAGCGTCGGAAATAGAAATGGTGAACCTGACGTGAAGGTCTTCTCCTCAATGTAAATATTAGTAGCACCTGAGACACCAGTAGATTGACGTGTCACCAGATATAGATATCCGGTGCTGGGTCCCTCCAAGAAAATAGAGGGTCTGGCGTGAAACTCACCAGAAGTTGGGTCAATAGAACGTGGGGAATTCCGTTCTACAACATTGTCGGTGTGGATCCCTCTTACTGGCCATGGAAGACGGAATGACGATGGGGAACTAGTTTTCAATTCTTTTCCTCGCAGTACTGACGAGTTGTTCTCCCTACTTCCCAGGAACCAGGTTGCTGCTATGGAGACACGGTCACTGCCCGCTCTCCTACGCACAGGTGGGGGAAACACCAGAAAACCCGCTCCACGTGGCTCCACTGCCATCACGACGACCTCTACATCCATGAATACGGGACGCCCACATCCCCTCTTTCCATCATAGATCATCCAACGAAGGGTGATAAAAACCCTCGTACGTAGGTACAAGGATGAAGGGGTCATCCCAACTTGGGATATGGCCTCACTGGACCTGGAGGCATCCATACCCCACCGTCAACTCCGCCCTCAAAGGGCTCATAGGGAGCCCCATCTCCCCACCCCAATGTTCAATCGTTTCGGGAGCCTGTCCTCAGAATTCCTCGACGACTCCTCGCCTTATGCTAATGAGGCGGGTGATGTCCGGCTCAGCCTGGTTAGAGTCCCAATCCAAGGACTCTAAGAAATGGCCCCCATCGGGTCGCATCAGTGCCACCGTTCGGCTTTCCCAATGGAATAGATAGGTTATGCCCATGCACCACCTGCACCGGCTTGTCTGACCAGACGCCAGCGTTGGGCCCGAGCTGAGGGCAGCCGTCAAGGGGCATCGACGTCAATAGCTACTGTGGCCCGAGCCACTGCCAAAATTCATCATGGAGTCCCTGCATATACTGAGAAGGGTCACTCCTTCACCTAACCAGGATTGAGGCCCCAGCTTCCCCAAGGGAAGGCTAGGTTGACTCTCTGGGACGCAGGCCCGAGCGGTGATCACCGCAAACTAGTCTGCAGTGACATCACTCCTTACGAAGGTCCTCCCGTACCACCATTCCATAGTGCGTGGGACTTCCCCGTTATGAAGCTCTTCATGGAGGTATGACTCTTGCTACCCCCATCCCGAATGATGACCTGCCCCGTGATAGTGATACTCGACGTGGAAGCCTCTCCCGCACCCACCACACCGGGTATGGAGTTCCTCGTCCTGCCCCCAACCGTCGATGTGAGAGTATTGCCCATCCGGTCCCTCTCCAATGCAGGGATCCTCCCTAAGTCCTCTTTTCAACTGGTGAAGGTCCCCCTCACCCTGGAAACACAAGGGATAAATGTCAGCATTGCTCCACCCGCATCAAGAATGGAGGTTCTATCCATGCTCCTGCTGGTTCCAAAAGAGGTTCCACCCACACGGGTGTTGTCCATGGAGGTACTCCCCATGTACCCTTCGACATCTACCCCAGTGCCCCTTGCACCATGGCCGTCTCAAATGGAATTCCTCTCTGCCCCGATATAAGCGCGACCCCGAGAATAGATGTCGAGAATCAGCCTTGTCCCGAAGAGCCATCTAGGGGAAGGAGAGCGGGTCATCGCCGCCACAAGAAGAATCCTGGGAAATCCCGGGTGGAGATCAAACCAGCCCACTTCTCAGATTCTGAAGCGGAATGCGACTTACAGATGGAACTGTCTCCCCACTTTTCTGTGTCAAGGATCAGGGTAGGAACAAGGCATGTCAACCTCATTCTCCCAAAATGCGAAGTCCATCGAATTCCCACCTCTCATTGTAGGTATATCCAGGAGGTGGAAATTCTGGAAATCCCGCAGGTTTCAACCATGAAATAACCACTGTCGTCACGGGAAGCACCCTATACATCTACCAGGGGTCACAAAGAGCTATTTTGGGAACCAACGGTGTGACCCATCTCCATTGACCACAATCCCTGCACCAGAAGCTTTGACGGCCAGCCCCTCTTATCGCGACATTGGGGTTTGGTCACCACACTCCTCGGAGGATGGCCCGGAATTCAGTGGCCAGTCGGCTCATTCATCATATTCTCCGCTGCCTAGCATACTGTCCCAGCGGTCCGCCTCGGTTCTACTACCGGTTCCTCAGCCGCCTCTGGTTGATGAGTGGGGCAATACGGGTCCAGCACTTGAGTCTGACGCTAGGGGCTTTTAGAACATTCTCGGGGCAGATCACTTCCCGGAGAAGTGCTGGCTGATGACAGCACCGAACTTTTGTGCGCCAGAGTCCCTTACCCTAGAGGAAGTAGGGTTCTTCCACCAAACCCTATGGGAGATGCACTTATGACATCATTATGAGCGTGTAGTGTACCCTAGGAGAAGAGAGAACATTGAGGAAATCGGTGAGAAATGCCGCCTGGTTGATTTGGCCGTACTTCCTATGGCCCAACGCCCTAAGTCACCAGGCCGCCAGAGCACCCTTCTATGGAAATGCATTAAGATTCTCAAAGTAATCCGCCGAATCATAAGGGAAACTACCCCCCCCCCCCATGTGAAATTCCGTGGCTGGAGATAGTATGCCGCCCTCCTCTTTACTCTTATCTGATGGCAACCCGATTCGTTATGCGACATTGAGGACATGCCCGCAAGAGGGGTCGAAGTCCACATGGATGACATAGTGGAAAAAGAGGACAAGCTTGAATTTCCCAATGGAGACTAACCCCATGAGAGTGTACCACCACTGCTAGACCCATCAGGGAGGATTACCCATCAACAGAGGAACTTTCTAGGCCTCCATGTACCCACCGAGTCGTTGGTACTCATTCGGATGACCGGTAAGGGTAAGGAGCATGTCAGAACTGTCAAGAACTCTGACCCGTCCGACTCAGTGCGAAAGATGGATGAAGACCCTGAAAAGGCCACATTGCTCCAACTACTCAATGAGAAGAAGAGGCAGGTCGATGAACTCTTGGCCGAGCGCGCTGCTGAACGGCGACCCAACTATGGTAATCCCATGCTGGGGAAGTTGGGGCGGGAACAATTTACCCCCAGAGAGATGCCTTCGGGAAACCCTGTTCATGCTACTTCCACAGATAGGGTAGAAGCAGGAACTCACAACCAGAGGGCGCAATACGTCTTGCCAAACCCTCCTAAACGGCGAGGCAATATGAGGAATCCATCTCGGGTTCCCCCAGCCGCCACGCAGGCCGTTCCACCAGTCGATGCACGAGCTGATGAAGATATATATAGTGTCTAAGAACCCAGCAACACCCCTATGATTATGTATCCCCGTCATGACAGGGACCCCCTCCCGAATGACCTTATAGCGGCACTCATCGCCCGCCTCGAAGCATTGGAAACGCGGCAGGTGGTAGTCCCACCAGATGGAAAGCCATATCCCGCATGGTTGGATGATATGCCTGCACCTCCAGGTTTTGGGAACCCCACTTTCTCACCCTTCAATGGGATAGGGGACCCACCACTTCACTTGGTTAATTATTCTTCCAGGTGTGGTCTCATGTTGGGGACCCCGGCCCAGCAAGAAACAACCAAGCTCCGATATTTCGTGCAGACATTGGAGGGCCCTGCATTCATCTCGTATAGCTAGCTCCCTATTGGATCAGTGACCGGCTGGGAGGATCTCCGCCGGAAGTTCCTATACAATTTCATCTTTACCACGTGATAGACCAGCATCACAGAACTCTTCAGGTGCAAACAAAGGAATGATGAGCGAGTCACAGAATTCATCGCCCGGTGGAAAGGGCTTACATACTCCCTCGACATGCCACTGACTCAGGATAAATTAATGACTATGTGTGTAGGGAATGCTAAAATAGTGCTCGTCCCTTCCCTGATCACCCAGAACTATCCTGGAGGGTTCTGAGACTTCTCAGATAAAGCCCAGCGCCTCGACGAAGCTTTACAATAGGCTAGTCAGGCGCGTCTGCCTCCCCCTGTGATCCCAACAAGGAGGGCCAGAGCTGATCCCACTATAGTGGCCCAAGTAGAAGCCCCCAGGAAGATAGAGTAGCTACCATTAGCGCCGGCTTCAAAACCTCATAGAGGCCCTCCTCCACAAGTATAGACTCCTACCCAGCAGTGACCCCCTCAGAATTGACAGGTTCCCCCACGCAATTTTCCACCACCACCTAGGCGGGACAATCAGACACATCCTCCTCTACAGGCCCCTCCGACCCCTCATCAGGGCTAGGCTCCCAGAGCTCCCATTCCGGAAAGAGGGAACCATACTTACTCATTCAACGAGGATCAGGTCCCCGGTTACTTCCAATGTTCCCTAGAGCAAGGGATCGTGCGCTTACGCGAGTGTAGAAGGCTAGCAGAGGGGAATCTCACTGATCGCCCAAACTACTGACCCTATCACTGGATCCTGGGGAATACCCTCAAGAAGTGGTTTGTGTTTAAAGACTGTATCCATGACCAGGTCAACAACAATGTAGTCTGGCTAGGCCCAGCCCCGACACAGGTAGCAGGTGTCTTTGTCAGATCAAAAAGCGGTAGTGATGATGAAGGAGAGTGGCAGCAGGTTCCCAGCCGCGGGTCCCAGAGGTACGATGACTGGATGGATCGTACAACAGTCTCCCGTGCCCATGGTATCATTCAGGCATGCCTGAATTAGCTGGAGCATACGGAGGAAGCATCTAGTACCTCTGCGTCGTCATCCCAGCCGGCCTCTTCTCAAAAGAGTAAGCAACAACGACATAAGAAGATGAATCGTGCTCCCCCACTACCGTCGTTATCTCTCACTATTGGCGGCTAAATGCCCCATGAAGTGGGGATTCCTCCCAGAATCTTCCTAGTGGTGGATGATTCGTCAAGCGACAACTAGGGGAACTCTTTGGTTAATACCGTGGAGCTGGTAAATCCCTACAAGAATCCTGACGAGGGGGAATGTCGGGCGAGACTCCCCAATGTCCCCAGTCGACGTCAACGTTAGTGGAACTACGAGCACATGGGTCATCGAGGCACATCAGTGGTCACATTCAGTCAGGCCGTGCATGCTACAGAAACCAGATAGCAGGCTCAACATAGAGCTTAGCACACACCACCTCATATAGTTCCCTCATATCGACCTCCACCACCGTTTGTGCTACTAGATCAAGAAGAGTTTCCCCATTCGTATAACGGTCAGTATTTCCCAGCTCCAGGAAAATCTCCATTTTCCATTCCTAATCCGGTGGCAACTCTCCAGGCCTCAACTAGTAGGCAGCGGGATGTACCCAGTCCCAGCCAGCCGTCGGTTCAACCGGCACGACCCACTATGCCTCCAACTGCGGAACGACGTCCAGTAAGTAGAGGCTCACGTTTGGCATGAAAGTATGATGTCTTGAACCACATTGTTGGCATTCCATCAAGTATTTCTATCCTCGAGGCTCTTCTCCTGTCGTCTGAAATTCATGGGGCACTTGTCGATGCCCAAAGGAGCCCCCTCCAGTTTGAGAGGGAGGTAGCAGCTGCATAAGCCTCCCACACTAAGGTAACTGAGAATGTTGAAAGCCATGAAGTTATCACATTATCCAGTGAAGACGAAGACCCTCCCATACAGGGGAACATTCACCCACTGTACATCACTAGTCAGTTCAACGGCGTGGAAGTCCGCCACTGCCTTGTTGACACAGGTTCTGGGATCAACCTAATCCCGAATCAGACATTATGGAAGCTGGGTTTATCAGAGGATGATCTAACTCTCTCCAACCTCAGAATTCAGGGATATGAAAGGACTGAGAACACTTTAGATGGCAAGATCCACTTGAAGACCCAGTTCAGTGGCCTAATTTCCAGTACCGAATTCATGGTTGTCTCCTAGGATGCTGCATACAACGCATTGATGGAATGGCCATGGCTCCATCTTCATGAAGTGGTCCCTTCATCATACCCCCAATTCCTCAAATACTCCCTCAATGGTCGAGTAGGCATGCTCCTAGGAGATGCATCTCCTTTTTCCTCTTGTGAAGCACGTTATCTGGATGCTGACTATTATAAGAGCAATGACAAGAAAATCCTGGCAAGCGAGGTTGAACCCGCCCCAACCACAAGTGATCCCTGGGGGGGTATGGATGATGCCTAAATTTTCCCAATCCATAGGTTGGAGGCCACGACCCCTGACATGGGGCAGTGTTTTGTTGTTTCGGGTACAAGAGGAAGGCATGTTCCCATGTCCAAGCAACGACAGAAAATCACATCTTACTCCTACACAAACCAGGCTTAGGTGATCCCAGATCCTCCTACCCCTGTGCGGTATCAGTGTGTCTAGCCTATGGCAACGGCGGTACATCATACGTGTCTCTTCTGTCGGGCTGGAGTCAACCGGTTCAGGATGACGCGCCACTACTGCTTTGATGTCATCAAACGTGGCCTATTGGGCCATAGGCCATATGGGATATGATCGAATGCCTTCATCACTATGGTATTAGTAGTGCATGGGTCTCTAGATATGATGACCACTGTCGCCCAGGCTAGAACCAGCTTCCCATCAGGGTTTGATAACTCAAAAGTATCTCCCCCTATGGGAAATCCCTCCATGGGTGGATAGGAAGACCTGGAGTATGCACCCCCCCTCCTTTGAAGAAGTTGTATCTACCACGGTTGATGAACTGGTACAGGTGAACCATGGTAGTGAGGAATATCTGAGACCCACATTGATCAGTGCAACCATGTCCCCTGAGGAGCAGCAGCGGTACATAGACATTCTCAAACAGCACCGTGATGTGTTTTCCTAGAGTTACGGTGAGATTTCAGGACTAGATCCTCGGGTGGTCGTTCACCGCCTTGGTCTCCCGATAAACCATCATGTGTTTAATCAGCCTCCCAGAAAGATTCACCCTACTCACAGTGCCATGGTTGAGGCCGATGTTGACAAGCTTATCAAAGCCAGCTTCGTCAAGGAAGTCCAGTACCCCATGTGGCTTGCCAACATTGTGCTAGTCAGGAAGAAGAACGGGAAGATCAGAGTCTGTATCGACTACCTCGATCTCAATAACCACTGCCCAAAGGATGATTTTCCCTTCCTCGTGACCGAGTTATTGATTTATTCCATCGTCGGGTTCCAAGCCCTCTCTTTCATTGATGGGTTTTCCGGGTACAACCAAATCTGGATAGCCCCTGAGGACGAGGATTCCACTGCCTTTAGGGCTCCCCAAGGTACTTTTTGTTAACAGGTTATGCCCTTCAGCCTGAAAAATACAGGTTCCACCTATCAGCAGTCCATGCATCGCATATTAAAGCCGATTCTCGGGACACTAGTGGAATGCTACGTGGATGATCTGGTGGACAAATCTCGCCATCGTCAGGACCATCTCTAAGACCTTGATAAATTGTTCAGTTTCCTCCGTTCCCGCCACATAAAGATGAATCTGTTAAAGTGTTCCTTCGGGGTCACCTCCATGAAGTTTCTTGGCTTTCTTGTTAGATATCAGGGCATTGAGATCGACCCAGAGAAGATCAATGCCATCAACCAGATGCCTCCCCAAAGAAATATTCAGGAGCTTCGAGGTCTCCAAGTCCACTTAGCCTATATACTCTGATTCATTGTGAATCTGGCTGGAAAGTGTATTCCATTTTCCCAGCTCATGAAGAAATCCGCCGCCTATGAGTGGGAAGAAGAGTGTCGGGCCGCGTTTGAGGAATTCAAACATTATCTACTCTATCCTCCGGTATTGATGCCACTCGTCCCCAGAAAGTCGTTGGTTCTTTACGTAACCACCCTAGAACGGTTCCTCGATGGACTTCTCTCCCGGAAGTACAATGAGGGGACAAAGAACAGCCTCTACTATCTCAGCCACCTGCTCCTCTATACAGAGATCAGATATTACCCTATCGAAAAGAGCTGCCTTGTGCTCGTGTTTGTCATAGAGAAGTTGTGGCATTACCTACAACACCATGAGGTACAATTGGTCTCTCGGGTAGATCCAATGATGTACATCATGAACTTCCCCATGTTGTCTGGCCGACTAGCACGGTGGGCGGTGATCCTCCAGCAGTTTGACATCAGGTTCATGCCTCAGAAGGCCTTCAAGGGACAGACATTGGCAGACTTCTAAGCTTCTCATCCATCCTCCGTGGATCAATCCATGGATCTGGATTTTCCTGATGAGGCAATCCTCTCAGTCGATCCTGGCGTCTCATGTTGTAAAATGCACTTCGACGGTGCCTCCCAGAGCCCCACCGGTAGGAGGCTCAATGATCCTAAGCTCAACAAAGTGGGTCTGGGTATCGTATTCATCACCCCGGGGCAAGCCATCCTGCCATACTCATTGTTGTTGTCAGAAGGCTGGACCAACAACGAGGAAGAGTACCAGGCTCTCATCACCGGCGATGAGTTGGCCCTTGAGATCGATGTGACCCATCTACTTGTGAAATGGGATTCTGAGCTGGTCCTCAAGCAGGTCAATGGAGACTATGTCTTCAGGAAGCCTGAGCTTGTGCCATTACTGGAGTGCACCCTCCATCTAATGGCCAAGTTCTCTTCTCGACCAGAGGTTACCCATGTCCCTCGAAAATAGAAAGGTCAAGAAGACGCTTTGGCTGGCTTAGCTGTATCGCTCGAAAAACCCGAGCAAGATTATTTGATCACACCCGTGGCACACCGTAGATTCATTTCCACTGTCACCCCAGTGGACAACGACAACCTAGGGGTAGGTCATCTTACCACCGGACCTTCTACGTCAGGGGTCCCAGGTTCTTCAGACACTGTGGGTGAGGCCACTCCCGACTAGAGAGAAACTTTTGTCAAGTATCTCCAAAATGGTTGCCTCTCGGAAAACCAGGCCAAGTGCGAGTGAATCCAATGCCGCACACAGCAATTTACCCTCCAGAGTGGTCACAGACATGAGAATATCCTCTATAAGCGGAGATCCGAAAGTGTTATCCTCTGTTGCATTCAAGGAGTTGATATTTCTTAGGTTATGCAAGAGGTTCACGCCGGTTCCTGTGATGCCAACCAAGCTGAGCCAATGCTATCCCATCAGATCTGGAGGTTAGGGTACTTCTGGCCCTCTACGATCCATGATTACATAGAGTTCTCCAAGATATTCCACATGTTCCATGGTCACGCTAACTTCCTACATCGTCCACTAGAGCCTCTCCACTCCACCAAGTACTCTTGGCTATTTGCGGTGTGGGAACTCGATGTCATGGGACCATATCCCCCGGCGATAGCTCTCCAGTGTAGGTTCATCCTAACTACTACAGATTTCTGCTCCAAGTGGGAAAAAGTAGTTCCACTCAAAGTGGTCAAGGCCCGTTACATCGTTGACTTCGTGAGCTCCAATATCATCTACCGGTATGAATTCCCTCATGTTTTTCTCAACGATAACGACACTATCTTTCGAGATGCCGAGATGAAGAAATTGTAGGCCATGTTCAATATCGGTTCGAACCATACCTCTCATTATCATGCATAGGAAAATGGACAGATTGACGCATTCAACAAATCCCTCTCTATAATATGTAGAAAATGTTTGGTCAGACCAAGAAAAGATGGACGGACAAGCTCCCCAATGACCTCTAGGCTTATCGAACGACGACATTCAATTCCACCCAGGTGACCCCCTATTCCCTAGTGTATGGGGCAGAGGCCGTCCAGCCCATTGAGATCCAGCTGCCATCGTTACGCACTACAGTCTACGACCAGCAGGCACCAGCTAAGGTGGCCGAAATCCGTCTAGATAAATTCGGAGCACTGGACGAGAACAGGCTTCGTGCCCTGCACAATCTGGAAAGGCATCAGAATAAGATACCCAGAGCCTTCAACAAGAAGGCTCACCTTTTCTCTTTTCTGCATGGTGACCTAGTGTTGGCCCTCTAGCGCCAATGATACCCAGTAGGTAACCGCCCAAGATAGAGCCCAAATGGGAAGGACCTTACATCATCCATAATGTTTACCCCAACAGAGCATACTCCTTGGTGACCACGGATGGTGAGCTCATAACTCCTCCCACCAACGCAAATTTCCTCAAGCAATACATTGCCTAGGCCTCTTGGTCCGGTACGACCTTAAAATATACAGTCCCTCATGACCCTAAACTGTGCGTTATAGTCCCGCATGACCCTAAACAGCACCAATGTCCTACATGACATTGAAACAGTGATATCGTTCTTCAAGATGATAAACTGAAACATGGTTTGAGCTCTATGACCTTAAACTAATATCTCCCCCGTCCTCACTGCAAGAAATTAAACTGCAAGCCAGTCAGGCCTTCCTGAACGAGGTTCAGCATCATGCCATTTGGCTTCATTGGGCACATGGCCCCTGTCCTTACTGTAAGACGTTAAACGGCAAGCCGGCCAGGCCTCCATGATCGAGGATCAGCCTCAGGCCCCTTGGCCTTCGTCGACTCAGGCTCTCTTATGGGATTATACGATGTGGTGTGGGATACGTCCTCATTCACGTCGGGTTACCCTCCGTACCGTACATATACACAAATGAGATGCATATTTCGTCCAGCATGACAATAAACTGTGCCTCAAGAACTACGTATGGTTTGATTCCCATCCTAATGGGATACATAGGAATGCTTAGACATCTCGTCTTGAGCCCATCCCTGAGCTCCTCTCTCTAACTATCCCTCTTGGGTATAGTTTTTTTTTGAGGATCCTTTCACGATGAGGTGTAGGCTTCCTGATCCCCACTCATACGGGGATTATAATGGTCGCACCATGTTACCACTCCCATTCTTCTATCCTCCTATGTCTTTAGCGCACGACGTTAAACTGAATGGATTTCAAGTACTATGTATGGCTAGATTCCCAACCTCATGGGATATGTAGGAATGCCTGAAAATTTCACCTATTGGCCCATCCCAAAAGCCAAAATCTTCCCCTCTGGTCATGATATATGGCAGGGTGCACACCATTGCCCCAATTTACGTCGAGTGAGTCTCGGCCCGGCTATACGTCCCCCCAGAGAAGTTTTCCTCTTTCGTGGATAGGTACAGCTATTCTTCACCCTCTCCTTGACTGGGATTCCATCACCTTCCTCACCTGGAGAGACCCCCAAGAATGGCCTGGATACCACGCCCAAGGGCTCTCCTACCGATATGGGCCAACGCCCCTGAGGGTTTCCTAGCAACAAGCTGATACAAGTCCCTCATTGCGAATTTGGTAAACGGTTGATGCTCATTTGTTGCTCCCATATCATGTTACCATAAGGAAACTATGTTTAGAACATGGTCAATAGTGCCTTGGATCTTTGGTTCCACCCCAAGATTTCCCAAACATCGAGTGCATTGATTCGTTCTACCCCATACCGAAGCGAGAAACTTCCCTCCGGGTGGTGCCAACGTACGGGCCCACAGTCTCGATTCTCCTATAAAGAATGTGAGGTGTGGTATGATATTATGTTATCATTCACATCGGGTTTCTTGCCATGACGTACACACTCCCTCACCGAGGCCCAGCCTCAGGCCCCTTGGCCTTTCCCATCCCACGGCCCCCGTCCTTGTTGTAAGACGTTAAACTGCAAATTAGTAATGCCGTCCTGATCAATACCTAGACTCAGGCCCCTTGGGCTTCTCTGCCCCTAGAATGAGTTCTTAACCAGAGTGTATGGTGTGATGAGGGATTATGTCCACATTCACATCATTTTTTTCGCCGTACCATACACCTCCTCAGTCCATGGACTTCTATTCCCCAACCATCGTCCTCACTACAAGATGTAAAACTACGGGTAGGCCAGGCCTTACTAAACAAAACCCAACTATCAGGCCCCTTGGGCCAGGTTCTCTCCTACGGGACTGTGTGGAGTGGTGCTGGATTATTTCCTTATTACTCGTCATGTCTCACACGCCCTCATTAGGATATCCATTCCCCTGGGTATTTTCTAGAACTACGTATGGCTTGATTCCCATCCTTACAAGATATGTAGGACCACCCGAATGTCTAAGATTCGGGTCCAGCCCCATCTCGTAAAAATCTCCATCCCACCTTGGCCCTTTGTCCTACCTCTCATGAGTCACTTTGTCAACACTTTTCGGCGGTTCACTGATATGCCTAAGGGTACTCTGGTTTAAGTTACCTGGAATGTCAGATTCTACTTGGACACGTCCGCACCCACTTTTCAGGCTTCGTGTCTCCCTTAATCATGGCCTTCATCACCTTTCACACCTGTAGGGAACCCCAAGAACGTCCTGGATACAACGCCCAAGGGCTCTCCTACCATTATGAGCCAACGCCCCTGAGGGTTTTGGACAACAAATTGATAAAAATCCTATGTTGCGAATATGGTCAGTGGTCGATGCTCGTTTGTTGTTCCCACCTCAGGCTAACGTTATATGGAGACTATTTTTTTTCCAATGTTAATAGTTATCCTCCATCTCCATGCCACCCCCATTAATCCCAAAATTTTGGTTACACGATTCACATACTTCTCCATTCTTATCATGTCCAAGTACAGTTTCAAAATACTTGGTACAATTCCTTTGTGCACATCTGTGCATTAGGGGAACAAAGCCGTGTCAGAGGCATCCTTCAGGGATCTTAACCGACTTCCCCTCGATGGATGATTCGGGTATTGCGATAAGGATCTTACCACCTTGTTTCCCACACCGTGTTTAACTCATGTGGGATTAGGGATCGTATCGAGATCTGCACTTACATGGAAAGTTTTCATCCACCCCTTGTCCGAGATCTAAGACCATAAACTAAGATCTCCTAAGAACTACGAATGGCTTGATTTCCGTCCTCCTGGGAAATGTAGGAAGGCCCAGAACTCCAGTATTTGGGTCTATATTGAGTTCAAAATCCTTCCTTTGGGACCCTGACAACGGGATTGCATGTTGTGAGGTGGGATCAGGTCCTCATTCATGTTGGGTTTACAATAGCCGCACCACGCGCACCCAGTTCTTAGAGTTAGCCTTCATATTTATTGCCCCGCACGACATTAAAAGGAACCCTCCAGAACTACATGTGGCTTGATTCCCATACTCATGGGATACGTAGGACCACCCTAATGTCCAAGCTTCGGGTCCAACCCCATCTGCCGAAAATATCGTGGTCACCTAGGCCCCTTGGTCTATCACTATCTAAGGGGGGATATATAGGAATGATAAAGAATTTTTGTTACTATGCCCTCTTTCCCAGGAATCCACCATATCTCGATTGACCTCAAGTTTAATCCCTTGACTCCTTGGAGTGATTCACCCATGTGTTAATAATACTCTGGTATAGAACCAAAAGTTTCAGATTCGACTTGGTCAAGTTCCATCCACTTGTCAAGCTTAGTGTTCCCCTTTATTCAGGATTTCATCACCTTTCACACCTAGAGGGACCCCAAAAACGGATTGGATACAATGAAAAAGGGCTCTCCTACC
The DNA here is from genome assembly GCA_963277665.1 of Viscum album. NCBI lineage: Eukaryota > Viridiplantae > Streptophyta > Magnoliopsida > Santalales > Viscaceae > Viscum > Viscum album. Next base: position 605,651,884 of record OY728123.1, on the reverse strand, counting down.
GTTACGGGCCAACACCCCAAAGGGTTCCAGAAAAAATTTTGTATACAAATCCCATGTTGCAAACATGGTCAGCGGTCGATGCTCATTTGTTTGTCCCCATTTAAGGCTAACGCGACAAGATGTTGTGTTGCGAACATGGTCATCAATAATCCTTTGTCGTCAAGCCAACCCTTCCTAGCCTCAAATGTTGGTTACATGATTCACATTATGTTTGAACCCACTGTGTCCAGGTGTATTCTTGACACTCTTAGCGCTACCCCTTAGTGCACCTTTGCATATAAGGGGGAAAAAGCTGCAAAACGGAATCCTTCGGGGCACCCACGTTCTGAGCCCTAAGACCATAATCTAATATCTCTTTAGAACTACATTAATCTTGAGTCCCATCCTAATTGGATACATAGGACCACCCGAACGTCTTTGGGTCCAGGTCAGTTGGTAGCTAGTTTCTCCTGCCCATTTCACTCTCACCGCTTTTTGGGCCCCTTGGCTCGAGGTTCCTATCTCAGGACTGTGTACGTGCGATGTGGGATCATGTCCCCATCCATGTTGGTTATGTCGCACGACACCATACACATTCCCCAACTAGCATCGTCTCTACTACGTTTGCGCTGCATGACGTTAAAATGTATGCTTGGTCCTATCACACGACCCTAAACTGTGAGATTATCGTCCTAGCCACACGACGAAAAAGAGAAATGCATTGTGATGACCTCATTGTAGAGGATATCATGTTGGGTATTGGTCACGTGCCATGCCATTTTTCAATGCCTATCACAGCTTGATTCTTGTGGCGACACCTGGGATTGCTACCCTAGGCCTGTCGCTTCACAAAAAAACCACTCACCTTAATGGACAAACAATATTTATCAAATTATTCTTCTTTTGGTACAAGGGCCATGCCTGCGCTTCCCTTATTCCCTAGCACTGGTACCTTACCATGCCACCCTTCAGAACTATGAATGGCTTGATTCCCATCCTCATGGGATACGTAGGAGTGCTTGGGAACTTCCCCACAGGCCCATCCTAACTTTCATGTTCGGTCCCTTGACTCGAGCACTCCCTAGAGAACGCATGGTAAGTAGGGATTATGTCCTCATTCACATCGGGTTTTGTAACCGCCTTACAGTGTGTCCCCTGCTCTCCTTACCCTCACATGGTCCGAGATTTTAGACCTTAAACTAAGACCCTTTCAAGAACTATGTGCATCTTGATCCCCATCCCCATGGGGTACGTAGGAATGCCTTTTCACTTTTTTTCTGGGCCAACTCAACTTCATCTTTCAGTCCCTTGACCTAAAACCTCTCTCAAGGGAGGTTGTGCGGTGTGGTATGGGATTATTTTCTTGTTCATGTCGGGTTGCTCACCGCACCGTACACACCCCCGGTTCCCATCCACGTCGGTTTTTTGTAAATACCCGTCACGTGCCTCCTGTTCTTCCTCCCACCCATGGTCTGAATTCTACGACCCTAAACTAAGATCTCCCTACGGAAATTCACACTGATCCCTCAATCGCATATGCCTCATTTCCGTATTCATATGAATTTTGACAAAGATCCCGAAATGTGGGATTTTCATGGGGTCATTCCCCTCGTCCCATGACCATGATTTGTGCACTCGCTGTTTGGATCCTAATCCTCTTACACATCCGAAAGCACCCTCAGAAGACATGGATGGTCGGCCTAAGGGCTATCCATGAATGCTTGACCTAAGGGCCCTCCGATCGTTTCAGGCCAACAACCATACAGATCTCTAACAAAATTTGTGACGTGACCATGTGTTTCGAACATGGTCAATGGTAGACCATCATTTTTCATTCCCCATTCTAGTCTAACGTGATATGGATGCTATGTTTCCTCCACGGTTAACAGTTATCCTCTATCGTCACGCCACTGTCATCGTGATCCAAATATCGAGCATCATGATTCACACATTTCCACTTCCTCATGTTCAAGTGGAATTCCAACATACTCGTCTCTATCTCTTCATGCTTATAGGTGGGCCACATGGTCATGTTAGTATAAGGGGGCGGCTATTCACCGAGCATCCCCTCACCCTAACCTGCCCCTTTCTGTGTCAACAAAGTCCCACAACTACTTCTTGTTTCCCACATCGATCATGACTCATGTGGGCTTAGTATTTTTGGAAGGATGTGAACCAATGCGACCAGGCTTCTCATCGTCCCACATGATGTTAAAATATGACCTCAGAACTACATATGGCTTGATTACCATCTTCATGGGGAACGTAAGAATGTCTGACCACTCTGCTTCAGGTCCTGCCTAATTCTCACTCTTGGTCCCTCGACCTAAAGAGTTTTCTCCAGGGGTACGTTGTGTGATTTGGACTTCAAGTCCTCATACACGTCGGTTTCATAACTACCGCACCATATTCTCCCTGGGCTCCTCCCATTTACTCCACGTCCTATCATATGACATTAAACTACAGGAGTCTATATGTCCTCAATGCATGACAATAAATTGCGGTTCTACCATGAACAAATTTAGGATGCCCCTTGATAATCATGGGATGCACCAGAGCCTCTGCTAGAGAGAATTTCACCTGTCAGTGTTGGTCTATGACTGCCCTATGCTTCCAGAACTACATGTGGCTTGATTCCCATCCTCCTGGGATACATAGGGACACCTTGATATTTTGCTTAGTGTCTAGCCGGCAGGAATCAATAATCCTGTAATTCCCCTTTTCGGCACCCTGGTCAGACCCCTCGTAGAGGACCATGTAACTATGACTCTGCCCTGAACATGTTCAAGATGCCCCAAGATCCCATTGTAAAGAGACATACCCCCCCTCTTCATAGAGGCCCTGTCCCAAAGAAGGAATGATCCATGATCAAACGGATGTGCCCATCTGGCGTACTCCCACCGCGGTGGTGTAATTACACGAGTGTTGGATATTATTCTGACAAACCATCACTCTATATTACACTCTTTTTGTTCCCCTTATTCGGACCCTTGTCCCCTTTCATGTCTAAAGGGACCCCTCTAACAGCCTGGTCCCATGCCGTATCGGCTCACCTACCGTCCTAGGCCAATGTTCAGGAAAACTGGTCATGATGGGAAGGACCCCTTAAAAGTATAGATGCTCGACCTAGGGTCCGCCAACTATCCTGAGACAACATCCCAAAGGATTGATCAACAAAATTTGTGACATGGTCTTGTGTTTTGAACATGGTCAACGGTCGGCCCTCATTTGTTCCCCCCATTTCGGGCTAACGCATTAAGGATACCGTTTCTCTACCATGGTTAACCGTTTTCCTTTATTGTCATGCTATCCCTACAGTGTTCCGAATCTTGGGAATCATGATTCACACTCCTAATTTCCATTTTTTTGGACCAATTTCAGCGCCCATGGCGTTGCACCATTCGTGCATAAGAGCACGCTGAAGAAACAGTAATTTGGATGTTCTGGGAACTTCTTTCTCCTGTCAGGTCTCCCCTACTTCCCGGAAATCTGGACCGGTTATCCAAACCCCAAATGCCCAATGTCTGATTTACACTCCAATTTTTGGGTTGGACAGTGAGGTGACTATCTCTCGTTTCTCACATAGGGCCCGACCCACGTGAGCTGAGGGAACTGCCGCTAGAAGTTCCGCGAACATTGTAAGGATGCCATGAACCGGTGCAATAAGTGGAAATTGTGCGTGCTACGACATTAAAAAGAATAAAAAATTGAAGAATGAAAGTACCATTAAAGGGTTTTTAATTATTACAGCACCTGGGGATCGAATCCCCCCATGGAAGGATTGACATAAACAAAAGAGCATTGTAGCTCCACCACCCTTCGACTGGTGGCATCCAGAAATTGCTGTCATCGACTGAGCTCCCACTCCTTTTCAGGATCCTCTTGATCCACTTCATAATGTGGACATCTATCAATTCCTCCTTGTCCTCTCCGGGGAACAGTGACTTCAGCGCTGACGCTAGTCACGACATCTGCTCTGGATCCTCCGACGCGCTCATGATGTGGAGGAACTCATCATACATGGCCCCCAAGATCAGGACCCCAGAAATCTGATGGAAATCCCACAGATTGATGCCCAGCCCCCATGGTGCAGGTGAAAAGTGTTTGTCCTAGACGATCATCTGCTCAGCAACTCCAGCACTAGTTGTTTCGATTGATAAATGTGGAATTGGGAGGCCCATGCTGCCTCGTACAGGCCCACTCTCCTTAGATCGGCCCCAAACTCCTCCCACGAGGCACCTCCCCAGTAGGCCCATGCCCATTCACTGGTGAAGATACTGCCTTGGCGTAGGTCCCACTCATCGGACCACCCCTTCTCCGAATCCTGCAAAGCCTCCTCCATCATGGTGTGGTACAGAGTAGGGGACGTCTCTGGATCCAGTGGCTTCCTGTCAATATTGTTCACATGGTTGTACAGACAGTCGGCGGTGACATGTGTGAATTCCTACTACGCATGAACACTAGCTGCTATGAACCATTGGCGCTGGCATGGAGTCCTCCTGAACCAACAAGCCAGTTCGTCCCTACCCGCCTCAGTAATGAAGACATCATCCCTCAGCCCGAAGCCATACAAGGGTAGTTCTTGCACAGCGGATAGTTCTTTTGGATTTCTGATAGGAGGTCTGTCAAAGCATTATGGTCTGAGTGACTATGGACCATCTCTCCAAGGCCCAGATGGTTGGCCATATCATCCCTCCGGACGGCGTCTGCAAGCACCCCCAGCACAGCTTCTTGATGGGCCGTTACGATTTCATAACACAGAAAAAATTTCGTGTCGGGGCGCGGAGGTTGTTCGCGAAGGTCGCTCGCGAAGCTCGGGTTAAAAGAAAAGACACGGAGCCAGGCGATGGATGGAAAATAGAAGTTCTCTTGGCATAGTCGCGGATTCAGAGACTCGCGGTTTGCCGTGAAGCTCGAGTCACGGTGCACAGACGTGGAGTACGTGAAGCTTCGCGAAGTCGAGAGCGCAAAAGGACAAAAGTCGCAAGTGGACAAAAGAGAGGTCATCCCCCTATTTATAGGTGGTGATCCTAGAGCTTCGTGGAACGTCCCGACCGCGCGGAGCATCATGGCGCATCCAGACCACGCAGCTGCTGTCTGCCCCGCGCACCCTCTTCGCGAGTCTGCATCGCGAAATGCCGATAATTTGGGATATTTTCCCTTAGACTTCATCCCTTGATCCCTCTGTGGCTCCATGTCTGAGGGGGGGGGGGGCATTTGTTGTTGCCAAATTATTCGATGCAAAGGGAAGAAGGAAAATATGCGCGCGCGCTGCCTCATGAAGGCCCGACGTGGAGCTCCCCTGAGCAACGCGGCCACCATGAAGCAAAGAAGACAGAAACGCTCCGCGAAAGGCATGACGTTCGGGACCCACCGCGGAGCAGAGGAGGCGGTAGCCCTCTGCGAACCCAGTTGATGTTCGCGACCCACCACGAAGAAAACGTAACCTCTTCATGTCGTGTGAGTGCTGCTTCATGGCGCCCCTTTCCTATAAATACTGAGCTCCCCCCTGAGCCGACGACACAGACGATCCGACCTTCCGGCTTCTCATCTCTCAAATCGTGGTGCACCCTTCGCTCTAGGAATAATGAGCTACGCAAGGTATTTTTTCTTCGCGAGAGGCCATTACCTTGTCTCGTTTTGAGCCCCTCATCCGAGAGGGATGCCCTTTGTGAAGCCTTAGGGCCTACGCGAAGGAAGAAGATTCCCAAGGGAGCCCATGCAACCGTGGAGCGTTTATGCTTTGCGAAACACCCATCATGTACAAGTGATCCACATTCCAGGGCAGGGTCACTATACTTTGTTAAGTACACTATTTCACAGCACCTTGCTTCGTGAGGCACCTCCGCTTCACGAGGTTGTTCTCCACGAACACCCTTCCACTTCGCGAAGGACCTCCCACTTGTACTTCTGCCCCATGCTAAGGAAAAGGAACTCCACTTCGCTAAGAACACCACTTTTCTTGGAAATTATTCTTCACGTGCGACCCTCCAAGTTTGCACGAAGTGATTTCAAAGTCCCATGGACGACACCACTCGTAGCATTGCTTCGCCTAATGATTATTCAAATAGGCATGCTAACGGCTATTGCTTCTTTGTATATCCATGCTAACATGGAACCCTTGATGATTCACTCTGTGACCAACCATTACCATGGCTTTTCTAATACCATCCCTCCGACAAGGGGCTGGGGGTACCAGTCATGTAAGTCCTAGGGGTGTGGAGAAAACCCACCTCATCGGAGCTGCATGACGTTAAACTTCCAAGAACCTCATCCTCAACACATGACATTAAACTGTGTCCTGACACCGTTCCCCACACGTAGGGTCCCCCCCGGCTCAGACAGTCATTACGCCGCTCGTCTCCTCGAGAATGGAATCACCCACACAGGGGATGATATCCTTCTCATCGGAGTGGTGTATGTCCACAGGAGAAGGGAAACCATATTGGTGTAAGCCCCCTATCCCCTCTTGCAGAAGGTAACAACGATGAAGCTTCGTACTTCCCCACTACCAAGGCCAGTGGAGGGCGCGATAGGGGACGAGGGAACTTCTATCTTGGGTCCCAAATCCCTCTCCCGCCACACTTTTCTGTACTTTGAGCCTCCATTCTAGAGTTTTTCCCAACACTGTGGGCCACATAACGTATGACAACCCTTCTTTTTATTACAACTTAAACATGCTTTATTACATAAAACATCACTTGATACAACAAAGAAGATCCAGAGGTTTAGTGTATTTGGGGATTAGGATCATTACATAAAAACTTAAAACATGAAATACCTCATCTTTATTGAAAAATTCCTTTACAAGACCACTACATTCCCTCGTACTTAGCATTGCATGGGATAACCTGAGGACATTCATAAGAAAAGGCTGATCTATAAATCCCAATAAGGGAGTACACATGGAATAACATGAGGAGTACAATATATGTTTGGCAATTGGCATGTTAATAGAGCATAAGATAAACTTGAATATGAAGGCATGATAAAGCATGATAATGATAACATGGAAATGTGGCAACAACACTTAACATTGAATTAACCTGAGCCAAGGCTTATTGCACATGGAGCATGAGTAAACCCTCATTTCACATGAAGCACATGTAAACCCTCGTTGCACTTGAATTATCCCGAGTCAACATTCATTGCAAATGACGTATCATGATACTACACTTTACCCAATGCATTGGAGTGATATAAGGGCGCACCCTTCTTAAACATTTCATTTCATGCATAAGTGTGCCACATGGATCATTAAACATGGATTCATAAAACATAATCATTTATTCAACGATGAAGGAATGTGGAATTCATACATGAAACTATATAATCAATAAGTAAATGTGCATAAAGGTGAATAACCTTGATGGAGAAATGGGCATGGTATCCACTACACAATGGCATTGGCATAGAAAATCGGTGCGATTTCGGCAGCGTAACGGCGGGGCATAGGAATTCATAAAAATGGTCGATGAGAGAGAAAGGTGTTCCTCATAATACTTACATGTAATGGAAAGTAAGGAGGTCATATAGATCCATGTCCCAACAATTGTAATGGAAATTAGATTCCTGATACAAAAATATTGCTTGAATGTAAAAGAGGAGAGAGAAGTTCCTTTTGGAATTTCGGCATAGTAACGTGTGTACATGGGAGGCATTTAATGAGGGAAAAAGGGGTCTCCAATCATTCAAACATAAAGAGGAATGTATGAGGGAGGTGTGAAAACATAACCCAACATTCATAATTGAAATTAAAAGGGCAAAGAAACTTAAAGAAAATTGGACAAAAATGAGAAAGGAAGAAAAACCCTTACTCGGAAGTGTGCTTCCAGAGGATAAAGAGAGGCTTGTGAGAGGCTTCTTGGGAGCTTGGGGAACTTTGGGAGGATTATAGATAGAGTAGGGAAGTGGTTGGACGAAGTCCAAGTGATTTTAGTGAGGAGGAAGTGGGATCTTGGGTGGGTTTATATAGGAAAGGTGAGGGAATTATTTATTATTTAGGTTTGGGTCCCCTTACATTAAATTAATCCAAACCACAAACCATCCAATGGTTTTTGCCCACGGTTTTTTGAAAAGGGAAGAGGAAACAATATTTTATAAGGCCCAAGTCCTAACTTCTTAATATAATAAGGTTGCTTATGTGGAGGTGAGTCACACTCCCATGGAAATTAATTTAAAAATGAAAAGTGTTGAATATGTCTTGTGGGGTCCATTAATGCTTTGAAAAGTAAGTCAAACAAACCCAAAATCACATTATTTTAATGAAAAAACATATATTGGCCGAAAATAAGGATTATGGTGTTTTGTTATATCACCATTGGGTTATTATGATGTCATAAAACACATTATATATTAAAACAATATTTAATTTTTACCCAAAAATTTGACTGTCTCAGAAAATTATGAAAAATTCACCATTGGATAATTTCGACGTCCTGATTCCAGAAATGAAATTTATTTTATCTAAAAAATTTCTGAATATGTTATTTTTCACTTTTAAAATAAAAACCAACATTTATCGAAAATTCACGGGTTTTGACAGAAATAGTTTTCAAACCTTAATAAAATTTTTAATTTCATTCATAAAATTATAAGATCATTTATATGTAATAAAAATTAATTTAATAATAATAATATTATTTTATTAAATTATTATTTAATTAAAAAATCCCTTAATTTAATAAAATATATTTCTTAATTAAATAATAACTAAAAACACCATTTGTACTTTAAATACTATTTACAATTTATAAAAAATGACTAGAAATTATATTCATTATCATATAAAAAAATAGTGTACATGAACATAGTACTAATTATTTGTTACATAACCCCTTAAAATAGTCGCCTAAGACCTAAGGGTAATGTGTGCGATGGTGACAAACTCTTGGGGAGGCTCAGATAACATCGCTCGAGTGGTAATCTCTATCAACTTCAACTTTTCCTGTAGACGGTCACGTTCAAGCTTGACATAATGAAGCTCAGCTTGGGCTTGGTCAAGGGCGAAGCCCAAGGATGCCACCTCTTTTCCGAGCTCCGAAAAATGGGCTTCGTATGGGGAAATTCTATTTGATGAGGCCATCACTTCTTTTTTTCTATGTAAATTGGATTTGTTAAGGTCCTATATTTATACTAATCATGTGGTCACTATTCAACGGCTATGTTAACAACGGTCAAAATTCATAGCATAAAACAAATGAAGTTGACATTTATAAAAACATTTTTCATAAAGAGAAATTTAACTGGATCAAGAGGGATTTTCAATTAATGGAACATTGGGTCATTACAATAATCCACCCTTAAGAAATTTCGCCCTTGAAATTTTCCTTTTCCCACACTAAAACAAATGTGGGTTACTCAGCTTCATCATATCCTCTGACTCCCATGTTGCTTCTTCAAACTTTTGGTTTCTCTACAACACCTTGACGAGGGGCATTTTCTTATTTCATAGAACATTTTCTCTATGATCTAAGATCTTCACTGGTTGCTCCTCATAAGAAAGATCATCTTCCAATTGTACCACCTCGGAAGAGAGTACATGTGTAGGGTCCGGTATGTACTTCCTTAAGAGGGATACATGAAATACATCATGCACCTTGTCCATAGTAGGTGAAAGTGCTAGTCGATAGGCCACAACCCCAACACGATCAAGAATCTCGAAGGGGCCTATGTACCTTGGACTTAACTTCCCTTTCTTTCCAAACCTAATGACCTTCTTCCACGAAGATATGCGTAAAAACACCATGTCTCAAACTTTAAACTCAAGGTCTCGTCGATGATTATCTGCATAACTCTTATGTCGACTGTGGGCTACGTTGATATGTTATTGAATGGTTTTCACCATCTCCACCATTTCTTCGACCATTTCTGGTCCAAACAGCTTACGTTCACCTACCTCATCCTAACATGCCGGTGTTCTGCACCTTTTCACATAAATTGCTTCATATGGTTCCATTTGGATGCTCGAGTGGAAACTGTTGTTATATGAGAACTCAACCAAAGGAAGATGTTGATCCCATACTCTTTTAATGTCCCTTGAGCACACTCTCAACATATCATCAATTGTTTGGATAGTCCTCTCGGATTGGCCATCAGTTTGAGGATGATAGGCCATACTGAAGTTCAGTTCAGTATTTAGAGGATGTTGAAGACTCTTCCAAAACATAGAGGTGAGTCTTGGATCTCGGTCAGACACAATAGATAGTGGTACTACATGAAACCTTACCACTTCCCTGATATATATCTGTGCTAGTTGATCCAATGAGAAATCCTCATGAATAGAAATTAAGTGTGCAGTCTTTGTAAGAAGATCCACAACAACCCAAATTGCATTGTTTCCTTTGGATGTCCTTGGAAGTTCAGTGACAAAGTCCATGGTGATGTTTTCCAATTTCCATTCTGGTATGGGCAACGGTTTCATCATCCCCTTAGACTTCTACCTCTCTTCCTTCACTTGCTGACACACCAGGAACATTGATGTATATTCGGCGATCTCCTTCTTCATATTATCCCACCAAATGTTTTCACGGAGATCTCGATACATCGTTGTGCTCCCTAGGTGAATAGAGAAATTTGAACTATGTGCATCATCTAAGAGTTCCTTCTTCAGCTCTAGACATGATGGAACACATAGTCTTTTCCCAAACCTCACAGTTCCTTCTTTTTTATCATTAAAATCTGAGGATTTTCCCTTTTTGATAGCTTCCACTTTTTCTTGAATTCCCACATCATCCTTTTGAGAATCCTTTAACCTTACAAAAAGAGATGGTTGAGCAATCATTTGTGAAAGGATTGAGGATGTTCCCTTATTTATGATTCCCACGTCCATCTTCATCAAGTCTAAGAAGATTGGATCCTTCTCAATTATCATCATTGATAGAATCACTAGATCCTTTCTACTTAGGGCATCCGCCACCTTGTTCGCTTTTCCAGGGTGGTAATGTATTGAACAGTCATAATCATTGATGAGCTCTATCCATATTCTCTAAGTCATATTAAGCTCTTTCTGTGTGAATATATATTTAAGACTCTTGTGGTCAGTATATATCTCACATTTCTCTCCATAGAGATAATGCCGCCAGATTTTCAAGGCAAAGATCACCGCTGCTAACTCCAGATCATGCGTTGGATAGTTTCGCTCATGGATTTTCAACTACCATGAGGCATATGATATCACTTTATCATTCTGCATCAGCACACATCCTAATCCCTTCTTCAAAGCATCACTGAATACCACAAAAATCTCCCCACTTGTGGGTAAAGTGAGCACGGGTGCAGTGATAAGCCTCATTTTCAACACTTTGAAGATTTCTTCGCATTCATCACTCCAAGAAAACTTTACTTCCTTTCGAGTTAGCTTGGTAAGAGGGTTGGACAATCGTGAGAAATTCCTCACAAATCATCGATGATATCTAGCTAACCCCCAAGAAGCTACAGATATCGGTTACCGATGTTGGCCTCAGCCATCCCTCAATTCCATATGTTTTGGAGGGATCCACAGATATCCCATTGCTTGTGATGATATGGCCCAAGAATGAGACCTCATTCAACCAGAACATACACTTGTTGTACTTCGCATAGATCTTCTCCTGGCGCAAAGTCTCTAGTACAGTTCTTAAATGCTCCTCATGATCCTCCTTGGTTTTGGAGTATATTAGAATATCATCTATAAAGACTACCAAAAATTTGTCATGGTAATCTCTACAGACTCTATTTATCAATTCTATGAATATTGCTGGAGAATTGGTGAGTCTGAAAGGCATTACTATGAATTCATAGTTCCCGTAACTTGTACGAAAAGCAGTCTTGGGGATATCGTCCTTATTCACCCTTACTTGATAATATCCCGACCGCAAGTCCACCTTGGAGAAGTATTGTGCTCCACGAAATTGATCGAACAAGTCATCAATTTGTGGGAGAGCATACTTGTTCTTTATTGTGATTTTGTTAAGTTCACGATAATCGATACAAAGCCGCATTGAACCATCCTTCTTCTTGACGAAGTGGACTGATGCACCCCATGGTGAAGCACTTGGGCATATAAACCCTTTATCCAGATTCTCCTATAGTTGACTCTTCAGCTCTTCAAGCTCTACAACAGCCATTCTATATGGAGTCTTGGATATTGGTAGCTCGCCAGGTATAAGTTCAATTGAGAACTCAATATCTCTTCTTGGAGGAAGACCATGCAGTTCCTCGGGAAACACTTCAGCGAATTCCCTCACAATAGGTATTTCTTCAAGGATGGTTTTTCCATGGACTCAATCATCTGAGCTAGATATGCGTGCTAATAAGGCAGTAATATCCATGCTTGAGATGATGGAGCTAAAGGAGATTCTTCTTCCTCCTGGAACTTGTAAAGAATCAGGGGTCGATTCTCCCAATTGAGTGTGATTTCCCTCTCCCGACAATTTATGTTGGCTCTATATAAGGAAATCCAATCCATGCCAAGAATTTCATCAAATTACACCAAAGGGAGTATGACGAGGTTCGCCGGGAAATTCAATCCATAGATTATAACAGGGGAGGACCTATATTCATGGGATGCAATGATTGCCCCATTTTCCATACCCACCGACATCTTTACCTCCATGATTTGTGGTGGTGCTGGGATTGTTCTACTAAACTTTCGAGATATAAAAGAATGTGTAGAACCTGAATCAAAAAGTACAATAGCTATTCTTGAATGGATAACTAGCGTACCTATCACCACTTCGTTGTCGGGGTTCACTTCGGCAGAAGTGATGGAAAAAGATCATCCTTGCTGTCTTGGAGGTTGTTGGTTGCCTCCGAAAACCCTTGGATTAGGGCACTGATTTTCAAAATGACTCGGTTCTTTGAATTTATAGAATTGAACAATGCATTGAGGTTCGAACGGAGCGTTCCTCTCCTCTGTCGCAGCCGCAGGTCCTTCTTGCCGATAGTTAACAGGTAGGTTCCCTTCTCTTCCACACCTGAAGCATTTTCTCATCCCCTTAAGGCAATTTCCAGGGTGCTTCTTTCCGCACTTTTGGCATGTGGGGTGCTGGAACTTCTTAGTGCCGTTGGATTTATCAATCGGCCCACCAGAATTGAAGTCCACCTTACGCTTATTATCCCCATGATACCCCTGTGATTCTCTGATCTCCATTTCGACCTTGAGGGCACATCAGACAATTTCCTCATAGCTGTCGAAGTCACGGATCGCTAATGCTTTCTGCAAGCTAGGCTTCAGCCCACCAAAGAAGAGGTCAACCATGAATTCGGGGGTAACGACAAAGCCGGAAGCATATCGTGAAAGCCTTGGGATTTTTTTCTCGTACACTCCAACAGATTCCACATATTTTTGCATGAGGGAAAGGAAGTCCCTTTCCATCTTAAGCCGGAGGGTGCGCGAAAAATATTTATTGAAAAACATCTTCCGGAATTCCTTCCATTCCAAAGCCTCGATCTCCTACTCAGGTTTCGTATTTTTTATCAACGTCCACCATTGATCAGCTTCACCCTCCATACGATAAGCACCAAGGAGAACCTTCTCTTGTTTATAACATTGGAGGATGGAGAAGATATTTTCAATGGAGTCGATCCATTGTTCCGCGATCGTGGGATCAGATGATCCACTAAAGGTAGGTGGCCTTAGTCTCATGAAGCTCTCGATAGCGACTTGTTCTTTCTTGGGGGGGGGGGGGTTGAACGTTCCTCTTAACCCGTGTTTCTATTCAAAACTTGAGTTAGATGAGAGATAAGCATGAAAAAGTTAGCAATTCCCACTCCCATTGGATTTGGCATCTCATTAGTACAGTCATCACACTGAATTTCACAATGGTTGTTAGCCCGAGTCCCCCTATTACCGTCCATTAGATGGAATAAAAGGAAAGTTAGGGGTAACACATAAAGGGTAATCCAAAGACAAAAGTTGATGACTTAAAAATAAACATTTATTTCTTTAACTCATGAGTCTATAGGATTCAATCTAGGATTTTCAAGATCTACTTTCAAACATATATTCTTAGGGGAATTTTTCCCTTAATAAGGGTTCATACTATAATTGTGAATTTATCAAAACATATCCTCCGGGAGTGTCGTAACCAAGAGTGAAGCAAGGCCCGTTGTCGTGCACTAGTTCCCGTTCGAGTCTAGCTCAAAGTGGTGTTTTCGGGTTTTACCCCTAGGATACATCTGTGCCAGAGCCGCCTCTACCTACTCGTATCCTGACAGGGATGTATTTTTTTGATAAACCACTTACGTAGTATTTACCAAAACTTAGGGATGTTTTTATTATACATAGTCATGTATCTAAGGCATTAATAGGGTTTTCCAAATCCCAAAAATAACTAAACCTATCCTCTGATACCGACTATGACAACCCTATTTTTTATGACAACTTAAACATGCTTTATTATATAAAACATCACTTGATACAACAAAGAAGATCGAGAGGTGTAGTGTCTTTGGGGATTAGGATAATTACATAAAAACATAATACATGAAATACAACATCATTATTGAAAACTTCCTTTACATGACCACTACATTCCCTCGTACTTAGCATTGCATGGGATAACCTGAGGACATGCATAAGAAAATGGTGAGCTATAAAGCCCAGTAAGGGATTACACATGGAATAACATGAGGAGTACAGTACATGTTAGGCAATAGGCATGTCAATAGAGCATAAGATAAACATGAACATAAAGGCATGATAAATCATGATAATCATAACTTGGAAATGTGGCAAAAACACTTAACATTGAATTAGCATGAGCCAATTCTCATTGCACATGGAGCATGAGTAGACCCTCATTGCACATGAAGCACGAGTAAACCCTTGTTGAACTTGAATTATCATGAGTCAACACTCATTTAACATGACGTATCATGATACTATACTTTACCCAATGCATTGGAGCGCTATAAGGGCGCACCCTTCTTAAACAATTCATTTCATGAATAAGTGTTCCACATGGATCATAAAACATGAATTCATAAAACAAAATCATTTATTCCATGATGAAGGAATGTGGAATTAATAAATTAAACTTTATAATCAATAATTATATGTGCATAAAGGTGATTACCCATGATGGAGAAATGGGCATGGTATCCACTACACAATGGCATTGGCTTAGAAAATCGGTGCGATTTCGGCAGCATAACGGCGGGACATAAGAATTCATAAAAATGGATGATGAGAGAGAAAGGGGTTCCTCATCATATTTACATCTAATGTACATTAAGGAGGTCATATAGACACATGTCCCAACAATTTTAATGGAAATTAGATTCATGATACAAAAATATAGCTTGAATGTAAAAGAGGAGAGAGAAGTTCCTTTCAGAATTTCGGTATAGTAACGTGTGTACATGGGAGGAATTTAATGAGGGAGAAAGGGGTCTCCCATCATTAAAACATAAATAGGGAAGTATGAGGGAGGTGGGAAACCATAACCCAACATTCATAATTGAAATTAAAAGGGCAAAACAACTTAAAGAAAATTGGAAAAAAATGAGAAAGGAAGAAAAAACCCTTACTTGGAAGTGTGCTTCCAAAGGCTAGAGAGATGCTTCTGAGATGCTTCTTTGGAGCATGGGGCACCTTGGGGGGATTATAGATAGAGTTGGCCAGAGGATGGACGAACTCCAAGGGATTTTAGTGAGGAGGAAGTGGGATCTTGTGTGGGTTTATATAGGAAATGTGTGGGAATTCTTTATTATTTAGGTTTGGGTCCCCTTACATTAAATTAATCCAAACCACAAACCATCCCATGGTTTTTGCCCATGGTTTTTGGAAAAGGGAAGAGGAAAAGTATTTTAAAAGGCCCAAGTATGAACTTCTTAAAATAATAAGGTTTCTTATGTGGAGGTGAGTCACACTCCCATGGAAATTAATTTAAAAAGAAAAAGTGTTGAATATGTCTTGTGGGGTCCATTAAAGCTTTGAAAAGTAAGTCAAACAAACCCAAAATCACATTATTTTAATGAAAAGACATATATTGGCTGAAAATAAGGATTATAGTGTTTTATTACATCACCAATGTGTCATTATGATGTCATAAAACTCATTATATATTAAAACGGTATTTAATTTTTACCCAAAAATTTGACTGTCTCAGAAAATGATGAAAAATTCACCATTTGATAATTTCGACGCCCTGATTCCAGAAATGACATTTATTTTATCTAAAAAAATTTCTAAATATTTTAATTTTCTCTTTTAAAATAAAAACCATTAATTTTCGAAAATTCGTGGGTTTTGACAGAAATCGCTTTCAAACCATAAGAAAAATTTTAATTTCATTCATAAAATTATAAGATAATTTATATTTAATAAATATTAATTTAATAATAATAATAATATTTTATTAAAATATTATTTAATTCAAAATTCCCATAATTTAATAAAATTGATTTCTTAATTAAATAATAACTAAAAACACCATTTGTACATTAAAAACTATTTAAAATGTGTCAAAAATGACTACAAATTATATTCATTGTTATATACAAAAAAAATAATGTACATGAACATAGTACTGCTTATTTGATACATAACCCATTAAAATATCCGCATAAGACCTAAGGGTAAGGTGTGAGATGGTGAAAGACTTTTGGGGCGGCTCGGATAACATCGCTCGAGTGGTAATCTCTATCAACTTCCACTTTTACGTAGATGGTAACGTTCAAGCTTGGCATAATGAAGCTCATCTTGGGCTTCGTCAAGGGAGAATCTCAAGGATTCCACCTCTTTTCCAAGCTCTGACAAATGGGCTTCGTATGGGGCAATTCTACTGGATGAGGCCATCGCTTCTTTTATCTGAGTAAATTGGATTTGTTAAGGTCCTATATTTATTCAAATCATGTGGTCACTGTTCAACGGATATATTAACAACGGTCAACATTCTTAACATAAAACCAAATAATTTGACATCTTATAAAAACATTTTTCTGAAAGAGACATTTTACTGGATCAAGAGGGATTTTTCATTAATGAAACTTTGGTTTGTTACATAACGTGTAATCCCCTCTTCGTTTCTCACGGATGCACCCTTCACGACGTGATCGTCAGGTCTCTACTGCCTCTTGTTTCTCACACCGATCATGACTCACGTGGTCTTAGAGTAATCATCAACCATGGAAATTCCCTCATCCAACATTATGTTAAATTGTATTCCCTTTTCCAGCATGATGTTAAACTGTATTCCCTCATCTAGCATGATGTTAAACTGTATTCCCTCGTCCAACATGATTTTAAACATTATGCCCTCGTCTAGAATGACATTAAACTGTATGCCTCTATCCCGCATGACTTTAAACTACACACCGGAACTATGGGGACTTTGATCCTTGCTAAGGCATGGTACGTAGGAAGCCTCTATGAGGTTCAAGCCCACCACCCAGTCATTCCGACCTCATTCATGTCGGTTCTCCCACCACCATGGGCAACCTAGAGTGTAAACCCCACACCATTTTAACTATGAGGTCTTTGATCCTTTCTAAGGCATGGTACGTATGAATCCTCCACAATGATCAAGCCCACCACCCGGTCGTTCTGACATCATCCATGTCGGTTCTCCCAACACCGTGGGCAGCCTAGAGTGTAAGCCCCACACCATTTGAACTATGAGGTTTTTGATCCTTGCTAAGTAATGGTACCTAGGAAGCCTCCACAAGGTTCAATCCCACCACCCGGTCGTTCCGACCTCATTCATGTCGGTTCTCCCACCACCATGGGTAGCCTAGAGTGTAAGCCCCACACAATTTGAACTATGAGGTCTTTGATACATGTCAAGGAATGGTACGTAGGAATCCTCCACGAGGTTCAATCCCACCACCCGTCGTTTATTCCCGTCAGGGTTTTCCCTCATCCCACATGACGTTAAACTGCATTCCAGTCCAGCAGTAAGCCATTGTGACCATCCTGAACTACCAGGGATTTGATCCATGTCAAGGCATGGTATGTAGGAAGCCTCACGAGGTTTAATCCCACCACTAGTGGACCCACAGGTTCACCTTCATGTTAGTCCTATGGCGCACCAACCCGAACTATGAGGACTTTGATCCATGTCAAGGCATGGTACATAGGAAAATTCACTAGGTTCAAGCCCAACACTATCGGGACAAGGTCCACCTTCTCACCGGTTCACCAGAACAATCCCGAACTTTGCAGACTTTGATTCCCTGCCACAGAGATACGTAGGAGGTCTCTTCGAGGCTCAAGCATAACTTCACTGTCACCCTTGTGATGAACCCATTTCCTTCCCCCTCCAATTCATTCATCCATCCTTCATCCATCCTTCATCCATCCTAATTATCACCTGGGCCTCCACATCCTGGTGAGATCATGCCACTCCACTCTACTCCACAACATCCTGGAAGTTGCCCATGGGTCGGCCCCGATATCAGCATCCCATCAAGGGGGAATTCCTCAATCTGATCCACTCCAGCTAGTGGTTTGAATAGGCCAATCCATCTCCACTGGACCTTAAAACTACGGCATACCCTGTGTTTAACATAGGATGCTGAGGAATACCTCAGATACAAGCCTATGGAATATGATTGCCCGTGCTCGATGTGGGATGCTTTGGGCTTCCACGCCCTCAAGAATCCCTATAATAAGGGTCAAAAGACAGAAATGACAATTCCCAAGCGTTCAGACGTGTTACTGATGCCTCGACGCGACTACTCCCTCGACTGAAGGTTGTTTCCCTGATCGGACCCTTTGGAATGTCCTGACAGAAGCAGTGTAATTAACCGGCATCCATGAAGACATGGCACTGGGAAGAGTTTCACGAACAACGTATTAAATCTGTGATGGAGACCCGGACTAGGTGACGAGTTCCGAAGAGGAATCCACGGAAGGAAGAACCGACATCCCATCATCCTGGATTTGATCAAGGAGAAGATGTCCCTAAATAAGGAGCGGATGCCGCCCGCCTTCTGAAAGTGGTAATGCGGTGCCGCACAAGAACCGCGCCTGTCACGCCCAAGCGGACGGACGCACGCGCCCTGGAGAAAGCATCAGAAACAATGGTAATGTGAATAGAAGGAAGTTTCGTACCCTCGGTCTCTTCCACCATCATCCCAGGATAAATTAAATTTGAATGTTCATCACCCCATACCTCTCCCTTTGGTATTTATCAACATTCCCACCCTAGGATAAGAGAATATAATGTTGTCACCTAGATCATATATTTCCTTTTGTTTCTCACACCATGGATGACTCACAAGGACTTAGAGGATAATGGTGATCATCAAAACTACATTATACTTCATATATTTAATAATGAGGACTCTGATTCATGATATAAATATTATATTTAGGACGTCCACTTAGGGCATGGGAACAATGGGAATCCTCTTCAGGAGTAATCCCAAATCATTATTCCATTGTTCCATATATCCTCCTCAAGATTAATCCCTAAATTATGACTGCAAACAACCATTATTCAATAAATTAATCATGCACCCTTTTTATAAGGTAATCATCTTCAAGTGTAATTCCCAAAATATTCCCCTCGGAAAACTATATTTATTTATGAGACAAAATTACAGAGGGCCTCCAAAGGCATTTATCCTCATAACTAAACTAAGTATAATTTTATTACCATTCATGTGGGATACATAGGTATCCTCCATGATGTATGAAACCAACACCCTAATTCAACACCATTCTCTCTTGGCCACATTCCCAGTAGTGTTTAATTCAACCTTGGAAACCATAATCCTCAAAGGTTCCCTATGATTCTTTGGAATATGTCCCACACAAAACATTGACTTTATACCACATTCATAGATTTCCATGTCGAATGATGTTAAACTTTATGGTTGAATCCTAATCGGAATACTATAACTATTATAATGTTCCCCATTAAGTGGAAGCGAAAATTGTGGTTTCTGATTCCTTTAACAAGGATACATACGAATCCAATATACAGGTTCAATCCCAACACTAAAACAACTCCCATATCCCGATATGAAGATATACTCCATAGATACACAATTAATATAAAGGAAAACATTTTCCCCATAATAAAGAATTATTAACCTCTATGTAGTAAACAAGTGGATATAATAGATGGAGAACCCCATATAAATACTAATATCTATATTGATGAAGACACTAAGAAAAATACAGATGATACTAAATGCCATGCATTTTAATAATTGGTTGTTAATTCAAGGGTGACCCTCATCTTACATTGTAATAAATAAAGGAATAATTAATTTGTCATAAATCTATACGAAAGTCCCATAGTAGTCTATAATTCCAAAAATTGGGTGTGATGGGCCCGAACTACCATCCACATTACCGTTGTCAGTTCTAAGCATCCTCGGTAAAACATTCCGATGAGTGCCTTCTGTTGGCATGTATGTATTAATAAATATAGAAACATTGTGTGATTTGGATGACATGAAAAAACCCATTAGAATACGTTCTAAAATAATTATTCTTAAAATTGACAGGATTCCATGCGAGAACACCATCATCACATGAATATATAATTTTTATACACAATTTCATGGAATCCAATTTTAAAAAAAGTAAATAAATACAGAAATAATTCTCTATTATTAATCAAATAATCAAACCAGTATGAAATAATAAATTTGAGTGTTATCCAAACAGAGACAATTCAATTCATAATCCATAATTTGGAAAAAATTTCATAGAAATGTAATCAATAATAGTGAAAATATAGTCATTAAAACTAGTGTAATATAATAGTGTCACAAATTGAAATACCCATAAATGTCTAAAAAGATGAAGTTACAAGGGATTCATCTCTAAGATATATTAATAATAGACATTAAATAGTAAAAATGTACAAAGTACAGAACTATTAATCCTCTCATCATCACCAAGAGTCTCATCTAACAACCCATGAAATCATTTCTTGGATGTCTTGATCCACGTGAATGTGGTTTTTTTGTCGCTCAAATACACATTCCATTAGGAACAAAAATGGGATATCCCTGAGTTTCCTTGACCATGAGAACATATAAAAGGAGGTCATTAGAATTGGATTTTCCTAGTCCTTCCATATTAACTATCTAATTGTGTCTCGGTTGTACATCTCTCGAAAACACACTTTTAAAATAGGATTTAGACTCACACAGGTCATCTCCCATATATTTGGACCCTCATGACATATCCCCAGAGTACATGATAAATTCAAAATTACATGAATCAATTATACATCATTTATAAATAACCCTCACATCTCCTCCTTTAACTTTACGAGAAAAATCCCCAAAAAAACATCCAGAATAAGCATTACCACATGTTTGTCAATGAAAAAAAATAATTTACTGGGTCAGAATAATGATATAGGCTAGGTAATCTGATTTTGTTTAAAATTTTCTCAACCATTTATAAAACTACATAATATATCCAAATTTTCTTTTAAAACAATCCACCTGATAAGCTATTCCACAATCCCAATGAGTTAACATGTTGGAAATATCATTAAAATTGAACATTAAAACTAATAATTAAAAATACTATGAATGTATTCTTGAAATAATTTTCCCTTAATTTGAATTTGGAAACCATTTTGTATTCCAAATTCAAAAAACCCATTGAAATCAAACATAAAACCCCACAAATATAATTCCACTTAGAAATCCCACTCTTTCTATGAAATAAACTATCAAAAAATCATCCAATAAAAAAAGGGAACTCTCTTTAAACATGCATAAATAATATTTAAATATATTTTAAAAAATAAAAAAAATTATTTATTGAACACGAGTCCTGCAACTGAGGTCTATGCCATGTCATTGAACCATTTTAAATGTAACCAAAACCTAATAAATAATTAATGATACATGAATTCCACTAGAAACATTTTTAAATCACATGATTAATTTTAAAATATCCTAATAATAATTTTTTCCAGCTCTAAACATGCGGCGTAAGATGATGGTATGATAAAAAGGGAAACAAACATCACCTTGACATAATATAGAGTGAAAAATACTTATAAATTTTTAAAAACAAATTTAAAACTCACAAAGTAATTTATATCATGTAATACAAGGGGTTTCCATATAGAGAACATCCTAAAATTGGTGATGGTAGATCCAAATTTTCTAGAATGATTACCCATCATATGAGGATTCCAAAGCGCATAAGAAGTATAACAAAGTGACCATGTGCACAACTGAAAAAACATGAAATCCCAAAAATCGGTTCAAACACCATTTCATAGGCTTTTGTCGAAAATAGGGGTGACATGGTGATGGGGAAATTTCTCAAAATTGAAGGATGGTGGAAGGCGATATCTTACCTTGACATATTGAACATGAATGTTAATTGAATCAGGGTCACAGAGAAATTAGAGAGTAGGTCACACGGGGGGGTATCATGTTCCCTGGGAATTTAGAAAGATAGTTTCGTATGAGGGATGTGGATAAATAAGTAAAATATAATCCATAAACCCACATATGGGTAAAAGTGGTAGGAAATAAAAATTAATAGAATTTAAATAAAATGTTGTTTTTAATGGTTTGTTAGGATAATTTACCTAACCTTTCACATACTGTATATCTTCTATAGAAATAGATGTTGGAATGCACATGGTTACTCTTACACATGTTATAACAACCCATTAATTTTATGAAATAGATTTTTTTAAAAAGTATTTAATGTCTGGTGTTGTGTGCTAAACTATGAGAAACTTGCGCAATATGAAACATCGCCTTATCTTGTAGTATACTCAATGATATTCTTCGCTTGTGTTACACACATGTACATGTTCTTTTGATATAATTAATTTCATGCAAGACCAATTATAATTGAAATACAAAATATTATTATGTTACCTTATAACATGAGTATTAGAATAGTGGGAATGAACAGTTTTAATTGAATTTTGAAAATATTTTTTACATGTGAATTTAATTAATTTTGTTGTTTACAATAATTTTTTAATGAAAATAAAAACCTATTTCATTAAAATGAAATGTTTTTATGAAAAAATATTAAATGCATATAAGTGAGATCATAAAAAATAAAATCACCCTTTATGGATTTTATTAGTGAAATATACTTGTAATAAAGTCAATTTAATTTCTAAAATTCATCATATATGATTTCAACAAATTAAATAAGATCAAATTCAAAATTTTCATATAAAATATGTATTTTATAAAAAATCAGTTTTACCACATTTTGAATGTAGAACTGTTTTAAAATTATTCTCCTAACACATTAATAATTTCTATATGAAAACATAAAATTCTTATTTTTTAATGGTATATTAAAATTTACTTTTGGTGAAGTTCTGATTTTTTTCTGTTAACGTTCATGTTTTAACAAATAGTAAAAACACACTAAATTTTATGTGAAAAAATATTCTTTCATAAAAAATTGTTTATATGGTTAATTTATAATATTTAATGGTTTTTATTCATAAATATAATATATTTTTACCATTCAATATAATTTATTTCATTAGATGAAATTTTATAATTAAATTTGATGAAAAAACATTTCAATCTTTTGTAATGTTTTATCTTTTGAAACTTAATCTCTCCTTCTGACAAGGGTAATAATTTTAAATTAATTAATGAATCTTCTATGATTGGATTTTCATAAAATTGGTTTATTATTTTGAATCTATGGGAAAAAATTATGTAAGTAGATTTATATTATTTTTGGTCATTGTGAATATTTACCTCAGAAATTTTGATAAATATAGTAAAAGGATAAACCATGTAATTAAGAGTAATAATCCAATTATAAAATTACTCTAACAATTTTTCTAATATAATTGGATGCTGTTTTTCGACCTAAACATTCAATGGCCCAAATTGGTTTAAATTTTGAATCCAATTGTCTAAGATTAAGAAATTAAATTTATTTTATTTAAATAAATGATAAATATGTCCCACTAAAATTTTAGTAACTAAATATTTTTTTATTCAAGATTATAAAAATGATAAATTCAATTTAAATACACATATAAAATATAAAATATGTTTCTTTATCATGGTAATTGATTTTTAATTTTTAGGAAATAAATAAATAACTTATTTGCTTATACATTAATAATGAGGAAATTATTCAGTGGATAAAAATTAATTAATATAGTTTTTATTAAAATAATAATACCCAATAAAAGATCAAAACAATTCAAAAAATAATATTAATTGAGTATATATATATTGTAACGATCCAAGGGTCGATCTATGGAAAATTTTGAGCATTATATAAGGGATTGTGACACTTATATTATATTATTTATTGTTATTCTAATGTTTTCATCATCATAATTTAATAAGTACACCATTTATGATATTGGATATTCAAGTAGATAAATTCTATGAAAAATATTTTTATGAGATCTAACAGATTTATATTCATCATTGTATTTTATATTTAGTTTCTTACTAAAAAATTTAGTTTATAAAATAATTACAAAAAAATGAGGAGGTGACTATTTTATTAAGAGGGATAACAAATAAATGTTCAGAAAAATATTAATCTAAATATAATTTATTTTAATTAACATATTTAATGAAATTTTTAGAATCTAATTACCTTCTATTATTATAATAAATTAGTTTGATTTATTTTTTCTTTTTTATATTAATTTTTTTCAAATCAATGAATTGAAAAATGTCAAAATTTATAATACTGATTGTCTGTCAAAATATTATATTATTATTTTATTTAAAAGTCATTATACATTTTATTAAAATATATAATAATTATTTAATGGTATAAAATTATCTAATAAATTTATTTATGGTCTATTTTACATCAAATAAGTAAATATTGTACCCTTCTAATATTGAATTATCTATTACCCTAGTACAAAATTCAATAGAATAAATAAGTGTTAATTAAAATCATAAGTGTAAAATTAAGAGAAATATTTGTCAAGAAAATTTTTTTTCAGTATATTACAACCCTATCTCATCTCAACTTCAATGTTGGTTCACTTTGGATGTTTTTGTGATGATTTTTATTTTATTATAAATTATTTTTTATGTAGTTTCCAAAAGTGCCCCTCACCTCAATTATAAAATGGAACATGTCCCCTGCCTCACCACTTAAAATAAAGCCATCATGATATGAAATACCCTTCCCCTTTACCTTATCAACTTCCCTAGTTTCATTATAGTGGTTATGGTTTTCCCAAAAGGCCAACTCTAGTTCCATTAATAAAGGATTTTTAGGAATCACGTTGCGAAAGAGGTAATCTCTTCTATTGATTCTTTAAAAATTATATCTTCTTATACTTGTTCTTCATTATATGTTCCATTATAGAGTAATAAAATCATGACAACTAATATAATTATATGATTTTATAATTATGAAACAACTATATTCCACCTTCTGTCCATACTGTGAAAAACAAAATCACCATGCTTGTGTACGTATGACTTACCATTTCCACCACATGGTGCAATCTGTTTTTTCAGCACCACCTTACATGGATGAATATAATGATGAAAATAATAACTATATATGATTATTATAACATTATAATTATGAGGGAACAATATATATACCATCTACATTAATTCCATTACACAGTTACTAAAATGATATTGTTACTTGTGCATATGTATGACCTGTTATCAAAATAATGTGACGTTATTCATTATAAAATATTTCCATTAAAAAATTATTATAAAAATGTAATTAATGAATAAATATGACAAGAATTATGTTAATATAATTTTTAATGATATATATATATATAGCTTAAGGAGCAGAAATGGAACTTATTCGAAAAAACATATATCATAAAATGACACTATTTATACCATAATAGCGAGTAATAAGGAAATATTATTACAAATGGATGATAATATTATAATATGTGGTATAATATAAATAAAAATGATTCTATAATAATTCAAATACAATATTTAAAATATTATATAGGAGGTTCAGATGTTCTGAAAGGATATCAGACCAAAGCTAAGAGATTTTTTTGTCTCTCTTTAATTTTTGTGGGACATATGACATATAAACTCCATATATATTTTCTGTTTTGTCTATACATCCCAGAAATGTTCTATAATTCTTATACTAATGGTTATGATTTTTGAATGTGTATATAATTTTTTTATTATATGAAGAATCTGATTAGAGAGATTATAATTAGTAAGGGATTATTTGTTCTAGCATTTATTTCAATGGGAAATATTCCTTATAGACCACCTATTTATTTATTTTTGTGGTGTTTATGATTCCCATTACTGTTTTAGGATTATGATTAAGAAGGTTAAAATATTTACATATGTATATAATTTAATTTATTTCATGAATCATATGATTTGAGAAATTTTAAATGATAAGGGATAATTTTAGAATCTAATTATTTTCTCATATTGTTTATACGTAAGTACTTACTAGGAAATCTTTAACATTCACATCAATATTACATAATTAAGTAATATTAATTCAATCCTTCTAAAATATTTAAAATAAAATTTTACTTATTGGTGAATTTTTTTATATGGTATGAAAGGAATCTTTTCTCATTTTTTGGTACAATGTACATTATTGACATATCTCAAAATGTATAAGAGGAATTGTCTTTGAACATATATGGAATGAATAGATTTTTATGGCTTCGTGTCGCATTATATATATAAAGATTTCCTTAAAAATTTTAAAGTCTATTTTAAAAAAAAATTCCTTAATAATTGTTTGGAATTTTCAAAAAATGAAATGTTTTCTAATAAGAGAGGATATTTTCATCATGAATTAATTTCAAGTATTTTATCTAAATTATTTTCCATCTAAGAGGAGAATATTTAGAAATGGCTATTTTAATATTCCTATTATTATAATTAGTTTATTTTGTTATTTATGGAAAGTTATTTTAAATGGATTATGTTATGATGAAAATGATCATTAAAAAACCATTTAATTTTTAATCAAAATTATTTACAATCCAATATAACTCTCATTAAATAGGGTAATGTTTATATCCCTATTATTACAATTACTAGATTTTGATAATGATGTAATGATATTTTAAATGTATTATGTTATGATGAAGTGATGTTTAATAAATCGATTTTATTTCATGGGTTATGATATGATTATTTATTAATGTTCTTTTGGAATAAA
The DNA here is from genome assembly GCA_963277665.1 of Viscum album. Classification (NCBI taxonomy): domain Eukaryota; kingdom Viridiplantae; phylum Streptophyta; class Magnoliopsida; order Santalales; family Viscaceae; genus Viscum; species Viscum album. Next base: position 605,624,826 of record OY728123.1, on the reverse strand, counting down.
AAATAATGATTTCATTATGATAGTCTTGGAAATGGGCCATGGATAATATGGAAATTATTTTCTATGCTTATGTGTTTATTACATGTTCATGTTTTATACCACTTATATTCTATCATAGTTAATGTTGGATTATTATTTATCCCTTAAATATTAGGGTGATTTATTTTATGGCTATTTATATTGATATTCAAAATATATGTTTATGTTTTTACATTATTATTATTAGGTTTTCCTTGTTTACCCTTACTGTGAATTTGAGCTCACCCTGTATATGTTTTTTCCTTACGATATAATGATGTGTTTTTGGGTTGGAAAACTACAGGGTAATATTATTATGGGAGTTGTTGAATATCAGTTAGAAATATAGAATAATTTTTTCTGAGATACCAAGAACAGTAATGTCATATGGCCTTTGGGAATCTATTTGAGAAATGCATTAAGTATTCTACAAAAGATATGAAATTTCCATATATATCAAGCTTGTGTCATTAGATATTGTATGAGAGTGAATGTTTAGTCATCCTTTGGAAACTAGGATGCATAAATATTAGTAAGATGACTAGAGATATTTCTAATTATATGTTTAGGGATTTCCTAAAAATAATTATAGATATATATTACAATCCGTTGTTTTTTATGATAATAATGGCTAACCTAGGGATAAACTGAAGATATCATTGATTGAAATATTATATGTAATTTATCATAATTATTCCCTTCTAATAACTGCTATGAATTTCTCACAATTTTCATTCTATTATAAGATAAATTGCTAGAAACACATCGAACATAGTCAACCATTGAACGATTCAGATGTTGAAATTATGGGAATTATGAAGATTAGTTTCATAAGTGTAAATATAATGAAGAGAATCATGATTATAGTATGATTATTGGTCATAATATTAAGGAAAACATTATTGTAAATGACATGTGAAATATATATGATGTTCTTCCATGATTGTTTAAATTAAAAGTATGAATCTTGTCATTGAGAAAACACAATAAATAATTCATATTTTAGGATAGATGAAGTTTATTTGATCATTAGTAATGGATTGAGAATAAATTTTGATGATTTAGGTGTACATGATTCAGAATTCAAAGATTATGTGATATGAATCATGCAAAATATCTTCCTTTTTAGTATAAGTTTTTCATTAAGGATATGATAGGATTTGATGAATACTTTTAAGGATCCAAAAAAGTGATTTAAGGTTAAGGTAATATACATGGAGAACACGTGATTAATAGATATATAAACCTTAATGTTTCCTTTATGTTAATATAATGATGTTGGGATAAGGATATGTTTGATTTGAAAAAGAAAATTGGATGATTATAGTTTCTTGGGAACTAATTATTTTTTTACAAGAGGGTTATGATATCATGGATAATGTATAAAACTTTTTGGGACTTAAATATTATGTACAATATGTTTTTTAATAAGGGAAAATTCGTGTTTTCAATGAAGATATATGATAATTCAGGTTGTTATCTTGAATCTAGAGAATACATGATAAAGGTGTTCACATTTTTAGAATGGGACTAACCAGATGTATCTTATGATATATGGGGATAAATTTTAAACTAATTTTGTGAACCTTTTCCTATAGTTTCGGATTTTAATATTTCTTAAGGATTGAATGGTTATAAATTTTTTGAATGTTTATGTTTAACATTGGATTAATTTTGTTAGATTAATGTATTATCTCACCATATATTGACTTATACATTTTCGATAACTTATTATAACCTTTTTGTTATAATGTTAGATGAAACGAACCATCAATAAATTAAATAATCTAGTAATCTGATAAAACTTATGAAATTAAAAATTCATCATCATTTCTTTTAATAATATATGATGTGGAAAATGTTCAAGGAATGACCAATGATGAGATTGTACTGAAATCAAGTGAGCATTTGTTATCATATTTTTTATCAATATAAAAAGGATCTTGAAAACAAAAAATGATATCCCAGTAAATTAATATCATATGAATTAGATACTTTATTAAATCATTTTATAATTTTTTTTATCTAACTGTTAAATTTCTCTTAACCTTTTTCTCAATCACAATACATCATCACCTGATGTTAATATTTTTCCTTCTATATCAACAGTTTTGAATCCCACCAATGTTGTCCTTTGTAGAAACCCAGTGATGAGTTACATTGCTTAACTTCCATGTTTCTAAATTTCCTTTTAAAAATTATGTTTAGTATTAATTTTTAAGATTTTGGTTTCTATGAAAGAAACATTCATGTAGGAAACCTTTTTAAACTGTGAAGTATTTAGACGGTGAAATTCATATTATGGGGCATTGAATGTAACACACCATGATTTTTATGAGATAATTTTTTGTTAATTTCATTGATTTTATGTGTTTTATGCTACACCATGATAGAATAGCACAATATACAACATCGGCATAGCTTGTGGTATATACAATGCTATGCATGTCTTGTGTAATACATAATTTCAAGTTGTTTTGATATAATTCATTTCATTCAAGAACGAGTATACAGGAACCACTAATCATTTTTATGATACCTTATAAAATAGCTATTAAAATGGAGGGAATGGAAATTATTAATTGTTATATGAAAATATTTTTTACACAAGTATTTAATTAATTCATTGGTGAATAATTATTAATTAATTAAAATAAAACCATTAGTAATTAATAAGATTCTTTTTCTAAAAAACTATTTAAATGTAAGTAAGCGAGTTCATAAAATAATAAAATCACCCTTTATGGTTTTTATTATTTAAATATATATTTAATATATTCAATTTAATTATTAAATTTAATCATATATGTTTTCTACACATCATATAAGAAAAACATTATTTTTTGAGATAAAAGGAGTATTTTTTAAAAAAAATTATGGTTTTACCACATTTTGAATCAAGAAACCCATTAAAATTATGATTTTGAAAAACTAATAATTTTTATTTGTAAAAATGAACATTTAATTTAAAAAAAAACTATAAAAATTTACTTTGGATGGAGTTGTGATATTTTTCTAATAACATTCATGTTGGTCTAAATACTAATAACAAACTAAATTTTATGTGAAAATATAATTTTTTAAAGTAATTTATATAGTCAAATTATAATATTAGATAGTATTAATGTATAAGTAGAATATATTTTTATTATTCAATAAAATTTATGTCATTAAAATTAATTTTACAAGGAATTCATATGTAAAAACATGTTAATATTTTATAATGTTTTAACTTTTAAAAATGGTCCTCTCTTTCTGAAAATGGGAATAATTTTAAATTTATTAATGAAACTTCTTTGTTTTGAATTTTGAAAAATGAATTCAGTATTTTGAATCAGTGGGTACAAAATATGTAAATATATTTGTTTTATTTTTTTAATTAGTTTTTGTAACATCAGTAATATTTATTAATACAATAAAAGGGTAAACCAGTTAATTATGGTCAAGATTCTGGTTATAAAATTACCCTAAAACTAGTATTAATATTACTGGATGAGTTTTTTCTGACCTAAATAATCCATGGTACGAAATTGTATCCATTTGAATACACATGACAAGATAAGGATATTTAATTTTTTTTTAATGAAATGTCGAATATGTCTCACACAAATTTTATTAATTGAATAATTATTATATAAGTATATACAGAAGATAAATTTTGTAATAATTTCTCATTTAAAATATAATATAATTTTCTTTATCAATGTAAATTTTTTTTTATTTTTAGGAAATAAATAATTTCCTTAATATCTTATAGAATAATTATGCATAAATCATTTAATTGATGAAAAATCCATAATATAGATTTTATTAAAATATTAATATCCATTAAAAGATTCAAAATCATGTCCCAATATTAATTTTTGAGTATATCTCTACTGTAAACATCCAAGTGGCGTTTTATTGATCATTTGGAGTCCTATAGAAGTGATTATGACACATATATTATTTTATTGTGATTTTAATTTTTCCCCCGTCATAATTTAATAAGTATAGTATATTACATAATGGATTTTACAAAATAAGAATTATACTAAAGAAATATTTACAAAATCTATCATATTTATATTTTTCGTTGTATTTTATTTTTTATTTTACTCAAAAATAAGTATATTAAATAACTACAAAATATTGATTAGTGAATATTTTAATAATAAATATATCAAATAAATGATATTAAATATATTAAAGAAAATATAATTTTGGCTAAAAAACATATATAATGAATTTTATAGATAATAATGACCTCCTATTGTTGTAATTAAGTATTGGATAATTGTAATCTCATTATATTAATATTTTTTAAAATCAATGGATTAAATAGTGGAAAAATTGATACAACTGATTGTGTATCAAAATAAAGATTAATTAAATTTTTATAAATTATTATTTGTTAAACAAATATATAGTAATTATGATATGGTATAAAATGACTTGATTTATTTATTTATCATCGATTTTTCAAAAAAATAAGTAAATATTTCACCATTTATTACTAAATTATTTGTTAACATTGGAAAAAATTAAATATAACACCAATGTGTTAATTAGAAATATAAACATTAAATTGATAGAAAAAAATATGAAAAAATTATTGGATGATGATATTAGAACCTGATTTCATATTAGTTTCTAAATTGGGAAATTTTTGAGGATTTTTGGTAGGGTTTGATTTTATTATAAATTAATATTTAAGGAGTTTCAATAAATTCCCTTCTGCTAAATAATAAAAGGAATCATCATCTCTAACCTATTCACTTAAACATAGTCCTTCACACTCTACCATACCATAAAATGTTTCCCTCTAAACATCCTTATTCATATTATAGAGGTTCTGATCTTCTCAATATACTAACCGGGGTTCCTCTAAAAAGTCATTTTGAGTAAGCACGTCGAGGAAGAGGTGATCTTTTCTACTTATTATTAGAAAATTATTTTTTATTATACAAAATATAAATTAGTTGTTTCATTATAATGTAATAAAATTATTATCACTCGTATAATTATATTTGATTATATTTATGAAAAAAACATATTCATCATTCTATCCATCCTATGAAAAAAATCAACACACATGTATACGTACAACTTATGGTCTCCATGCTGTAGTGTAATATGTTTTTCACCACCCAATTACTTGGATGGATATAATTATGGAAATAATAAATATATATGATTATTATAATATTATATGGATTATGTAACTACATATATACCATCCACTACCATTCCATTTAACAATAATCAAAATGATATCATCGCTCATGTGTACGTACAACCTACCGTATCCATGATACGATGGAATTTATTCTACAAGATATTCATTAAAAATTAATTATATAGATGATAATAATGAATAAATATGATATTTTTTTGTTAATATAATTTTGTATTGATATAAATACGAACTATGAGGGAGAACCGAAACATATTTGGAAAAAAATAGATATAAGAAAATGAATTTGTTTATAGTCGAATAAAGAATAATAATGAAATATTATTACATAAATGATGATAATGTTTTAATATATGATATCATAAAAAATGAATATGATTATGTAATAAGTCATCTAATTAATTTAAATCATTACATAGGAGGTTCAAATGCACACAAATGATAAAATACCGAAGGTAACGAATTATTTTGTCTCACTTTTATTTATGTGAGAAATATTCACTATACACCACCAATTTCTTTTATGTGGTGTTTATGCTTCTCTAGATTATTTTATGATTATTATAATGAAGTTTATGATATATAAATAGGCATATAATTATCATTATTTTATTATTCAAATGATTTGACTCATTAAAATTGGTAATGGAAAATCTTTTCGAACATTAATTTTTATGGGACATATGCCTTATACAACACCAATTCTTTTTGTGATGTGTTTATTCTTCCCATAAATTTTTTTATTACTATTATAGAGCATATAAAATGTAAATATATAAATAATTTTCATTATTTTACGACTCATATGATTCAACTAATTATAAGTAGTAATGGATAATTTCATAATCTCATTACTATCCAAGATTATTTATATGTATGTATTTACTACGCTATATATATAATCGACACCCATATTTTCTAAATATTTAAAATTATATCATTCCCCAAAAAAAATTTAATGTGATTTTTAACCATTGGTGATTTTTTTAATGTTATGAATGAAACTTTTTCCTTTTTCGGGACGATATACTTATTTTACTTTTTCGACCAAATACAAATAATAATATGTTTTAACTTATTTTCCATGAATTTATTTTTACACTTTCATGATGCCTTATTTCCATGAAGCTACCCTTACATGTTTATATATTTATATTCAAATAAATTATTTTGTTTTAAAATTGTGTGTAATTTTGAGAAATGAAAATCTTTTTGAAATGAAATGATATTTTCTTCAAGAATTAATTTCATGTAGTTTATCAAAATTTTATTCAATATACGATTACACACATTAAATCAGGTAATGTTTGTATCACTATTATTACTATGATATTATTTTTTGGATGATGGAATGATATTTTTATACGGATTATGTTATGATGGAATAATTCTTATCAAATGATTGTTATTTATTGTGTTATTCTCTAACAGATGATTTTTGTGTGTCACATATAAGAATGATTTCATAATGAGATGGGTGAGTCCTATATGTCCCTCTAATTTATAGGGTAATGATTTATATCTCATGAGATTGATATAACTAGATTAAAATTTAAATATTGTATATTAATATAGTGTTGGAATGACATGTAATTCTAGTTTAGAAATACAGGGATGAAAAGTCATGTAAACCCAGTTCTGTAATGGAAATTATCCACTATGATGGTCTGGGAAATGATACTCGGTTAATATTGTAATGAATTTATATGCTTTTGTGTTATTCCAAATGTTCATGTTTTATTCTAATTCAATATTTTACTGTTTAATGGTACTTTTTTATTTAGTCCTTACGTACTATGATGATTTATTTTATGACACATGATTTTTTTATTCATAATATTTGTTCTTATTTTTAAGTTATAATATTTATGTTTTAGAAATTTACCATTATTGATAATTTCATATCACATTTTTTATTTTTTATTTTCCTCAAGATTTCAAGAAGGGTTTGAGGTAGGAAAAATAAAGCCGGAGATTATTACAGTAGTTTTTGAAGATCACATACCAATATAGAAGAATGTGATCTGAGTTTCTAGAGACACTAATATAATATGGTCTTTGGGCATCTATTTGTGTAATGTATTAAGTATTCTATGAAATAAATTTAATGTCTATGTACATCATTCATGAGTCACTATAAATGTCCCAAAATTGAGCTCAGAATTCTGAAACCATATTAATCAATAGTTTCATATGAAGACACTTACCACATATTTAGTACATAGTTTCTCATAAATATGCCTAAACTATGCAAAACATCACTTCCTTATTAATTTTCAAAATTCCATTACAAAATATCGGGAATCAGAACATTATTAAATTTAAATAATTAATTTATTATTTATATAGTGACAAATAAGGTGTTAGGCAATAATTTATGGACTATAATTTTATCTATTCACATTTTTCATTAGATATTTGGGGTGCATAAATATTGATGCTTGATATGATATTTTGGGTGATTGATTAAATATAGGGGGATGAGTTTTAGTATCTCAATTGGGTTATAGAAATAGGTATGAGGTAAATCAATGTAAATTGTTCAGGTCATTAGTTATTATATATTATTATTCAATATATATAAATTCCCTTTATGGTGGTCTTTTATGAGCATTCTGATTGTATGAATTATGTTTATATACTTTAAATCAATTTTTATTGTTATATTTTGTATATTTTAAAACTATAATTACATGTTCATCACACCATTTTTTATATGATATCTAAGTTTATATAATTCATTTTTTATTATTATGATGTTTTTAATGGGTATGGTCTCCACACATGTTTTATTTGACCATCACAACCAACTAACCTCTTATTGCATATATGAAAGGGTTCTTAAGCATCTATATTGACCAAAACCATGGAAAAAATTTATAAATCAGATTCAATAACCATAATATTAAATATATTTGGTTCAATAAAAATTAGTTTTATTGAAAATAATATAATAATGAAATTTTTCATGTTGCATACAGGGGTGTTGTTTTGAGAAACTACATAATTGTTTTTATCATATTTTTCAAATCAATCACAATGTTCATCCTATTATCCATATATTTATTTTAGAATTACATATTATTATACAATAATAGTAACAAATGGTATCAAAAAATTTATAGATGATCTAATTTATCAATTTATAATCAGAGTTGATGATTTGCTAACTCGAAGAGGCAAGACCATAGAATCAAGATATATATATTAACAACAAAATAAATATTTTTATATTGACCACCTATAAAATTATATGATAATAAACATAAAGGGATGATCATAGAAAATTGATTATCAATCTTAATCAATAAAAAATATCATCAATTTTAGGTGTGGTAAAATTATTCATTACAATTACTATGGTCAAAATTTGGTAGTAAATGCATTTTTACCAACAAATAGAATGTGTCATAGAAAATAGAATATTTTTTCCCAAGGATAAAAAATTTATCATGTTAAACCCCTATATATATTCTCATCTTGTTTTAATATTGGTTAACTTAACTCCATAGTTCAAAATGAAAATATGTTAATAAATATGACTACATCATGGTACTGGTTTATCTTTCAATTTTTTTATTCATGATTAAAAAGTCAATTTTAGAAATAATTTTTATTTTTTTATGATTAAAATTTTTCATTTGTATTTATTAAAATAATATATTTTTTGGAATAAATTTGATAATTTTTATAATTTTAATTTTATAAATATTTTTTAAATTTTTTTTTAAATAAGTTTTTTAAATAATAATTTTTTTCTATGATTTGAATCATTTTTGGTGGAATAAATATTTTGAATGGTTTTATATTAATATAGATATATTATGTTTTAATATGAAATATTAAATTTTAAAAGGTATTTGTGATTAAATATTTTAAATATATTTCGAATCTAGTTTTGAATGTGAGATTTTAGATTTTTATTTTTTGAAATAAATTGTTCATTTACAATTGCTGTATTATATTCTAGTTTATAAATTTTTATTTTATAGGTGGGAAATTAATACACAATATAAAAATTACATATTATAAACTATGTCTAATATTAATAGTCATGGAAATGGTGAAACATAATAGTAAAATTTCAAATAGTACAATAGTTGAGTAAATAGAAAATATAATGGATTTTTATTATTAAATCTAGGCTTGTATTATGTTATGAACCATTAATTTGGAAGAATATTATATTAAAAATCATGTATATTATAGTAACTCCAATAAGTTTCTAAAATATTAACATTAAAAAAATCGATCTAAAATTGAGGGATTTTATTAATGTGGAGTCTTATCTAAAATCAAAATAGACATTGGGATGCTCATGAAAGGTAGATGGTTCTAAAACCAGCTAAAGGGATGGTCAAATAAATGATTCAAATAAAAAAAATTCAAGTAAAATACAAACATTAATAATCTATGATATTGATCAAAGGACCAAGATATTATTGAATCAAAGATGCACTATAGTAAAAACATCAATTCTTGTCTGTGGGGGTTGAATGATTATGGTAGAAATTTTATGTATTAAATAATGTATGAAAAGAGGATACACTACTAATAAATGTAAATTTTGGCTTATTTTAGTGTATATATTCCTATCAACCCAATTTACTATGGTCAGTTATATTATTAATGAAATTAGAATTTGATTCAAAATACTATAGATATATTTTTTGTGTTTTAAAGTGGATGAGAAAAACAATCATTGTGAAAATATATTATTTTATGATTAAATTGGTGTTGTGTGTACTTAATAGAGGGAAGGTCTTCCAATTACAGATCCAAACAAATTTATTACCTATAGGAATATCAATTAGGATACGGTCCAAGGTAGTACATATGATCTATGTTAACTATTAAAAAATTCAGGGATGATCATCCAAATATATGAGTGTGGATAAGGAATTTATTATTCACCACTCTAAATTTACTTTCAGTTTTAGATATGGTTTTCAGATGGGATTCCATTTACCAAGTTTTTTGTATTATAAACGATACTGATTGTAGAAAGTTTTATAAAATTATAACTCAATTAGGGTTAGATAATATCATCTAATGGGATTTTTCTTATAACCATATTAAGTTTAATTGTAGAGCACAAATGATCCTCCCCTTTTATGCAAGAATATTCTAGTGAAAAAATATCAGGGATGATGGTATAAAATAGTTTTTTTAGAGAATGGATAATCTATTTTTAAGGATTACTGAGATTTTATAAGAGTGGATTTAGGAATGGTTTGTATAATGATCCAAGGAAATATTATGATATAATTAAAAAATTTTCTTAACATTATTACATTCATGTCTGGGTCATGGGGTGAGACTGTGATAATTTTAAATAATAATGGAACAAGGAATTCTAAATTTTATACTACTATTAATAATAACAATCACATTATAATGTATTTAATTAAAAAAATAAAAATAAAAAATAAAAAATAAAATCAATTTTAATATAGTCACATATTTGAATATTGTACGATGCATATGTGGAGTTATTTTGTAATTATAACATTTATTTACAATGAATACAACGTAGTGGAAATTTTTTTTTGATGGATTTGCGAATTTGAAAAGGAAACAAAATTTAATTTTCAATGCACATAAATACATCTATAGATTAATAGTTTTTTCATAGTATATTCTTAGTAGGTATGAGCAATATATTATAGGAGAGAGATAATCATTGGAAGAATTTGAAAAAGATATATTCTCACTTTATAAAAATAAAATCATTAAGATATATTAATATATTTTTCCCTTCAACATTTTCATTAATAATTTACTCTATCTCAATCACTCAAAGAGTTTTTTTTGTGTTGATAGATAAATGATATTTTTTTAATTCACTTTCCTTCTCTCATAAAAATATTGTTTCACACTATTTCCATCACAAGATTTATGGTTACACCTATTTGATTAAACTTTGTGAATATTTTATATTTCCAATGAGTCATTACCTGTGGGATATGCCCTAATCTATTTTTATTATCTTAGTATATGTTAAAATAAAAATTTATATATTAAATAATAATATTTTTTTGGAACATTTTCAAGGAAGTTTAGAAAAAATTATATCTACTTTAAGATTAAATTCTTCCGAATAGAAATATAATTAGGATGTTTAATAGTGAATTATAATTTGTATAAAAATGTGTGTCATTTTATACTATATAATTTAACATATTGTCCTTGTTAACTTATATTTTTAAATATATACATGAATATACATAGTAAGAGGTATCCCAATACAATCATGCACGTATAATTCTAAATATTACATAAATAATAATTTTATGTTATAAATAGTCAAATAATATCATGATCTAATTACATAGTATCTTATGATATTTTATGGGTAAATAGTTTTTTTATGACACATGTGAACATTTCTCTATAATGATACAAATATAAACATCTTTATAAACATCTCACTTGAAATACTCATTTTATAAACTAGTGAATTGAAAAATTATAATAATGCAGTATTCTCAAATTCTATTTAAGGGAAAAAATCTAGTATGAAATTTTGAGAACATAGGTGAGAATAATATGACAATAATGGGAATGGTAAGATAATAATAATAATACATCATCAAGTATAAGAGAATCATATTCATAAAATCATAGATCATAAATGAATCTTGGAATACCACATTGAAAAAGGTTTTTGAAACATAAATAATAATAAGGGGTCCTAAAAAAGATAAAAAGGTAATGTGGAGTAGAATAATATTGTATTATGAAATCACACATATAATAGAATCAAATAATACTAGAGATTTGTAGATTAAAAATATATAGAGGGAAACATCATCTTCATTTGTCACTATCTTTCACCCCCACATTCAATAAACTAATTTGTTCATCAGAATACATGCATCATGAGATATAATTGTTTAACCAATGCATTGGATGGTGATATAGATCCCCATAAATCTCTAATACATTCATATATGTGACAATTTGAAATCATTAATTTCTCTCATCATAATGAAGACATGGAAATAAAATGGGTTTTATAAAATTTAAAAATAATATAAAGTAATAACATGAATTAAATAATTTGTCCTAGAAATATTGATCACCAAAATATATCACTTCATTAGAGGAAGATATATTATATAAAAATGAACATTAATCCATTTTATAGAGTCGGGAAAATTTAATAAATCATTAATAGTTTTTTATTGGAAAAAATTATCGATGATCAATTCAATGTTACAATTCACATTTCAATATGTATTTTATAGATGATGAATGTAGAATGTTAATTAATAATAGATTCAAAATATATTCCTAGAATATATAAAAAACAAATATATATTTTATTAAATAAATAAATTATTGTAAATTAAAAAATATAGCTTAAAAAGTAGTTATTTATTAATATTTTACAAATACAATTCATGAAACCAATAATTGAGAAAAAGATGATAAAATTCACACTTAAAAGTGTATAAGAGAAATATGATGATAAAAAACAAAAATATTTATCTTTATAAATAATAATATAAATAATTGGTAGATATTAATTTCATGGTTTCAGAACGAAAAATCGTAAAAAAGAGAGAAATCATGTTTAATGAAATTATGTTTTTCATAATAGGGGATTTATCAAGGGAAATAAATTTATGTGAATCATGAATTTTCTATAAGAAATTTATGGAATATAAAATAACACCATTTTATGATTGAATATATCACTATTTTAAGATCATAGTTAATGTGTAATGTTAATTATCCAAGAAAAATATCTGCATCAATGAAACCCCTTAAATTTAGTCCTTATTAATCGAATAAACTCTATTCTCCTATCCCATTTCATGTTATTGCATTGGTAATACATTAAATTGGTATTTTTGGAACGGCCATGGATTCTCATATGAAGAGATATTTTTTTGGTGATACTATGTTTGAATTATGGTATATGTAAGTCATTGAAAAGGTTGGAGAAAAGCCTTAGAAATAACCCCATTTATAAGTGAAAAATAATATTTTTTAAATACCATTATCATTTTGGTGATGGAATGGCACTATTCTAGAGCTAGTGGATTCAATGGTGGTTAATGTTGAATTATCGAGTTATAGAAGGTCAATAAATTATCCCATATTCATTTGAACACATTTTAAATATTTTTCATGAGTTTTACTCATAGGTCATTTAATTTTATCATATCGGATTTTACCTTAGTAACTATTTTTTTCCAAAAATAATTTAAATTTTATATAAAAATTATATAACCCTTAGTAATGAAAAATTTTAAACTAAATTTAATCTTCAAATAATTGAATTCAATTTATAACTATGGGATAATTACGATTTAGATTAAAATATTAAAATAATTAAAAATTATTTCATAAAACATATTTCATTTCAATATAAAGCGTTTTAAATAATATTTATTATATATTACATTTTACTCAGTTTTAATTTTTCTAGAGGTTTATAAATTACATTAGTGATTTTTTTGGAGTGTGAATTATGTTATTTAATTTTATAATATTCAAAATTTAAATTGATAATTTTATTGAAAATAATAATTTTACCAATATCAGTATAATTAAAAATAATAATAAAATTTTTTTTATACATAAAAATTAAATGGATCTTATTATATAATTAGGGACATATTATTATACTCATAAAATCTATTCTACATGATACAACTTATAATGGATAAAAAATTAATTTTCATATGAGAACTGTTAATGTTTTTTTTTAAATTGTGTATCTTCATTAAAAAAAATTGCATTTATTTTATTATACATTTAGACATTGTTTTCACAAGGTGGCCACTTATATAGATTCCTTCCAATTTAATGTATATACTATATAATTTATATTTAATAATTTTATTTTATTAATGTATTATAGTTTTAGTTTTAGTTTAGTGTTTTTTTGTAAGAAATACTAAATTACCTAATTTAGGGAAAATTATTTACTAAAATTTTGGATCGTTAAATTATTTTCCGATTAAAAAGAATTTAGTTCATAAATGTTTATTATTGGGATGAAAATAAGTGAGGGAAATTTTTTCCCATTACATTCTCTTGATCCCACATAACTTTTTGAAATATATGATTCCTTAATATAATATTGACTAGATGACCATTCATGATCTTTAGTACCATATATCATTAATTTTGTATCTCCATTATTTGTTCCTTATAGGATATATCACATTCCAATTATATTTATTTCTGTCTAGTTCATGTGAATGTTCTCCAATTTAATTTTCTAAGGATGATACATGGTACACATAATGTATTTTATGGAATTCAAGATGGACTCTTAAGTGATAAAAAACATCCTCGACATGAAAAAGAACCTATAAGGGACCAATATATATGTATCATAGATATAACATATTAAAAAATCGAATAACACAATTCCATGAATATATATAAAAGAAAAATGTATCACTAATTTCAAATTATAGATAGCACCAATAATTTTTTACATAAATATCTGCTTACTTGTGGCCACATTAATATACCACTCAATGGTTTGAACATTTACCTCATGTTATATGAAAATGTTACAACATATAATAATCCACTTCCCAACATCCTTCTAAAATGTGGTGGGATTACATATCTTCCCATAAAGTTCCTCATGTGGATAAATTTTAATGTACGAAGGGAAAAAATATATAAGAAAACTACATCTTTGGGGTGTTCATTGCAATATCCTTATAATCTGATTAAACAAGATATTATTATAAAATATTGAGTTTCAATAGTCTCGCTAGATTGGTCGTATATTTAAGTAGTATAATAAATGACGAAACTCAGCTCTTTCTCCAATAATAATGGAAGGAATTCTAATAACCTTGATTTCATCCTAGAATCTCGATCGGGTACAACGACTATGGAACTGTATGATACCTCACAACTTATCATATATATATATATATTTATTTATTTTTCCATTACATTATTATTTTTTTATTTTTATAAAATGTTATAATTTTATAATCATGTTGACTATAACCCAAATGGAATCATGGTTTTCATGATACTTGGGAGGTCTCAAAAAAAATCATAGTAATGTTTTGTAATTTTTGAATAGGTATGTCTAGTGATTATGAGATACCCTTGTACATTTTTTATACAAATTTAACATGCAATATATCCATGAATCGTGATATGTAGTTTGTAATATCTCACTATGTGTTATCCCATTGTATGTTTATCATTATATCAATAAACATGATCATGATTCCTTTATAATTTGAGAGGGATGAATGATTTCCATTATAAAAAATTTACCCTCTTGTGTTATGGTTATTATGGGACTAATATAGAGGTTCCAAACCCTATAACTCCATATATATCAAGGATAAAATATAGATTACTCACAACATTTTTCTTTATTTCTACATCATCCTTCGGGTCATATTTGATCCTCGAGGGAGTGGATAGGTAAACGTTCCCTTCAAAAATATTTTATTTTCCCCATCTTATATGAATTTCTGATTAATATTTTGAAAACAAATGAGTATTAGTTTTCTTTAAATCTTCATCATGGATAATGTAGCACGATATTTTCTTATCAAAGCATCATCCACCTTTTTTTTCCTAATGTGAAATTTTTTTCAGCAGTCAAAATATTTTATCAATTCTTGTCATAAAATTTAGAACATATTTAACTAATATCGTGTTAATATATATTTCAATGTATTTTGATTCTAATATATATCAAACTTTTCACCATAGAGATAATGTCTCCAAATATTAAATATAAAGGTCACTCCATCCAACTCCAATTAATGGTTTGGTACTTTTTCTCCTGATTCATTGATTTTATTGTGCTATAACAAATTAACTTATCATTCAACATGAGGATAAAATATGACACCTTTTTCAACTAATTACATTCTATTAAAAACATTACGCACTATATGGTAATGTATGTACATGAGAAGTGACCAACCACGTTTTTTGTTCCTTGGTAAATTATTTTCATTCCTTATTCCAAAGGAACGTCACTCCCTTCTATGTTAGCATGGTTTGTGTGTTTTTATAACTGTTTAAATTTTTCCACAAAACAATGGTAATATCTAACTAATCTAATTTAACTAAGTATATCAATTTCAATGGTAATAATAGGGAATGTTTCAATAATATTTATATTTTCAATTACTTTATATATGACCTATTATTTTTATACCTTACCCAAAACTAATAAATTATAAAAAAAATAATTCACACTTTATAAACGTAAAATATTGTTTCTTTTTTCTTGAAGTCTTCACCACAATAAGAAAATTGTGATCATTTTGAAACTTCCTATATGATTGTATACAAAGATAATCTATATGGATAAAAAAATTACAATATTAGATTTTACCAAATATATCCATTAGATAAATTGATATATATATATTTATATATATATTTAATAATTTCAATTGGAATCACTATCAATACATATTATCCATTACTAATAAATAATTAATTGTTTTAAATATCTGCCATTTTGACACTAATCTAATGGCCTCTAGATAAATATTTAATATTCAGAAGTATTCATATCCCCAATGTTTTTAAAAAAATTATAAATATGTGTTAGAGGATATATTATCATTATATAGATTTTATTATGCCCATGATGATCAATTTAATGATTCATTGATCAATCATTAGTTTTTACAAATATGATTGATGAACCCATTGATGATGTACTTGTGGGGCGTACATACATATCCTAATTCTTCTATGGAAACTTCTCTAATTATTCCAACTCAATTTATGATATTATAAATAGATGTTTTGTGAAAAATATGGATACAAGTGTGTGATAGATTGATAATATTATCCTCACGATGTAAGGGAAGAATAAGAAAACCATATAGATACTCATAATAAATCACAAAAAATTAAAATTTGGTAATATAGACTTCATCGATTATTTAGGCTAAAAAATCCATCATTTCTAGGTATCATGACACATATAATTGAATTTTATTCCAATGGTATCTCATGATCAACATATAAAAATATTTAATCACAGTATGATTCTAGATATGCAATTATATCTCTTTACCTTGATTATTGAAACATTTTCTAGGAAAGGAAATCCAATCAATAACCATTATTAAATTAAATGCAACCAATTTTTGGTGGGATATGTTTATAGTAAAGTCAATCCTATAAATTTGGATTAGGTAATAGTTAAATATCTTATAAGAAATAAGAAGGCCTCTAGAGGTATTCCTTAATATTTAAAAATCCAGAGATTGGAGGGGTAAATCAATATTTTTCTAATCTTATGTGGTAAAAATGACTATGAATAACCAAAGTCAAATAAGTAATTTCTTCCTATATATGTTGATGATTGTACTTATTACTACGTCATTACAATGAAAAAAATTTGATGCATTGTTGGCATATTATCTCTTTTTATATCTCTATTTAGGTGGATATTGGTTTCAATCTTTTATATTATAACTAGGGAGAGGGTATTTATTTTCATAATTTAAAATAGTAATCATTTGAAGAATTAAATTGAAGGAGATGAATTGGGTTGAGACTTATTTTCATTCCCTATGGATTATTACACTCCCGAGTTTCTATTTCTTCCTTCAGAGTTAATCGAAAAAAATCGTTATATATTCTAATGTTTCCTATGTCTGATTCCATCCTAATTTCATGATAAGACATAAAATAATTTTTCATTATTTCATTCAATATTATATATATATATATAATCAGATTTTTTCCTCATATGTTTCATTATAAACTTTTCATAGTGGCTAATAAATTCCTCTCTTTTTTTATTCAACTATAGAAATTTTCCTTTCAATGTTTATGTAAATAATTCAAAGATAATTATTGATGGAGAATATTTCCTGAATATATAATCTTATACTATATTAATAAAATGTGTTAACCATTAGTTATACTCTCATTAAAACTGATATATTTCCAAATTAATTCTAATTATTTGAGAACTATACAAGGAAAATATATTTTCCATTTAATTTATCCACTAATCAAAAAAAATTGGATTATATGATCCAATAATTGATGGTGGATGTTATCAAATTAAAAAAATACAAATAATGTTTATCATTCCTTTGAAAATTCGGTATCTCAAAACGTTTTTCATTATTATAGATATCTTTTTACTATTGGGTGATTATTTCTAAGAGATTATTTACAGTATCTCTCGTCATTTTTTTCGACTTAGTTTGGTAAATCACTATAATTTACATCACATCAACTATGAACAAAGTTATTCCTTTCTCTAAAAATTAGTTTAAATAAAATAATTCTCAAGTTTGTTAATACAAATATTAATAAATATACTGATTGTAAACTATGAGCATATTTTATATAATTCACAAATTTTTTACATAACCATACTTACGAATATCTATGATTTCATCAAGGTTTACCAGTGGAGTTTTTCTAATAGGTTATCTGACATGAAGATAATAAAATCCCACAAAATAGTTCATAAATGAAATTTTAATTAACCTAATAATATTCCCCTAATAGAGAAAATCTAGGTGTGCAGTTAATCCGTTTTTCCTACACCATGTGATGATTTAGTAAATATACAACACAACATATTTTTTATTATTACATATTTTAAAAAAATTTCAATTAGATGCAACCACATATATTATCTAGATAGAGATTTAAATTCATAGAAAATAGAACCACATTATTTCAAAAATAGTTAATGATGTTATACTAAACATTGGATTATCCTCAATGTTTTTAGTAATGTTTTCAATTTTTATAAAATTAACTAAAATAATATCCAAGAATATCTAAAATTTTATCATATAACATCCTAGGTGATCCAGTATATATATACACCTAATTCGTAGTTTTACATGAATATTAAATTTTTCATAACAAAATATTAATACATTATCATATATAATGTAATCATACGTAAAAATAACATATTATAGATGGGTCCTTGAATAAATATCTAACATAATGAAAAGAATAATAAAATGGAGTAAAAACATAATAAAAAATCAAGGATCTTAAAAAAGAATAACGTAGGAATATAAATTTTCATATGAATTCATCATAGAAAAACCATAGATCACATAATATTTTAATAAAATAATGTGGTTTAATAAACATACTTATATGGAAGTAGGACCTTCATTAGCCTCGCAGACATACCAATGATATTATGATATAAATTGTGCCCATGTATACATGTTTCATGAGATTTAAAATTTTAACTTATACATTTATGGGTAATATAGGACCCAACCCCTAATTCATCCATACTTATACACCCAACCTTAAAATCAGTCAATTATCACATTGTAAATATCTTATGGAAATGAAATGGGTTTCATAAAATTTCAAAATGATATAAAATAAAATTCTAAATTAAATCGATTGACAGTATAATCTTGATATCCAAAAATAGATCACAAAAAATTGAAAAATATAGGTTCAAACAATAATCATTACACCAATGGAGATAAATAAGAAAATTAAAATAAAATCATTAAAATATAATTATTGATAATAAAATTAATCATTGTTTTAAACTCATACTTCTGAGTCTATTTTCAAGAAGAGATTTGATGGAAGTTTAAATGAATTATTAAAAATAAAATTTTAATATATATCATTAGAATCGAAACTAAATAAAATTGATACTTATTAAATAAATATAGAATTTAATATTAAAAAACAATTTTCAAAAGATATGATTTCATTTTATTTTTGAAAACATATTTTTTTCAAAATAGAAATTGTTAAAAAGATAATAAAAGATTAACTTGAATTTGTTTTGGAGAAATATAATGACTATAGTTGAAAATAATGTTTTTAATTAATAATACTAGTAATAAAATGTTAGTAAATTAAAAAAATTAACATGGAATGAAAATAAATATAAAAAGGATAGAAAAATTTCTTAATGTTTGTTCAATTTTATGTAGGAAGGGATTTTTCAAATGAAAATTTTTCATGTGGAACATGAATTCCATTGAATAAATGGTAAGACTACAACATATAGTAATCATATGTTATAATATATAAATATTTAATGATCATAGTGAAATATGAACTGTAATAACTTGATAAAAATATTTGAGACCTAATAATCCCATTCAATTATTCCCTCTTTGTCAAATGTGATCCATCCTCCTCTGTCATTGGATATTATATATTAGGTAATAACTTAAAGATCCTTATCTCACCCATTTGTAAATTCCATGTCTTTTAGTATGTTTTTAATTATTTTATTGCATAATATAGAAGGGTTTTTGTGTAGCTAAATCTTCAGAAAGGATTCAGAAAAGTGGTGGTAGTGATCCCCTATTATATGTGATAAAAGATAAAAATTTTTAAATACCCTTTAAGAATATGAATTAATGGAATAATAATATTAGGTATAAAAATTACAAAATAGTTACAAATATTGGTGTGTGGGTGATACATTATCGATCATGCTTCAACTAATAAAATGGACTCATATTTCAGGTTTTTACCCTTATATTTGTATTTCATTTTACAATAATTGTTTTCCCTATGGTAACATGCTTTTACCAAAATAATTTATATAATATAAAGAATATTAGTAAAACATTATTAAAAAATAACACTGTTATGGAGAGAAAATTCATCAAAAAATTATCTAATTAAATTTCCGAATAAGGTAAAATCTTCCTTTAAATTAAAACATTTAATGCATAAAAAACATTTTAGTAAAAAACAAATTTTCATTAAATGTTCTTAATTATAATTATTACAGATCACCTACTTATTGAGTGGTATTTTATATATAGGATTAAGAATTAAATGAAATTCATTTTTAGGGTAAATCACTTTATCTTATCATATAATATTACATAATGTCAATAAAACAATTCTTGGGAAATAATATTTTTACCTTAATCATGGAAATTAATTCTATCCCTCATAATCATATTGATATGTCTAAAAAAAATGTAAAATATTTTAAAAATCAGTAAAAATTATTCCAAATATAAAATCAAATTTTACAAAATAAAATGAATAAGTATGTGAAACATTATCATTCATATTAACGCACTTAATGTGTAAAACCTATTTTTTAGAGAAGGTGTATTTTTAAGAATAAAATTATCCTTTTATTGTTATAACATTTATATATTGCTCTTAAATTGGTAATTTTTATTGATACCTTCAAAATTATTTTTATAATATTCTGATTATATTTTTTAATTTTGTTTTACCAATGTATCTCAGTTTTCATTTTAGTTTTGTGATGTGTATCCGATATGGTATTCAAAATGAATTAAAGAAATGTATTTACACATGGGAGGTTACAATGATTTTAATTGAATAAATTAGTAGATATTTTTTATATGTTGATCATGTTCACCTGTTTTGGCACTGCGATGTTATACATGTTGGATAAGTAATTATTTATTGAAATTAATTTTTTGTGTTGTTGAGTTTGATTATTTTCATTGAGTTTCATGTAATCTATATTTTTTTGTTGATTATTATTGAAACAAAACATTATAACTAATAAAAATATAAATTAACACTGGGAAACATATCAATAAATATGTTTGGTTAATCTATAGTTTCACACATAAAAATAACGAAATATTTTGTGAGTCCTATGAATGGTATAGTCAGTGGTTAAAAACGTTTACATATGAAAAAAACCCATTACTATAAGATTAACATTATTTTTATTATGCATTGAGATAATGATATCATCTTCTGTTGGACAAGAAAACCGATGGATTTATTACTTTTTGTAATTGTTATGATCTTAGAGAAATATTAGAAAATTCCATTAGAAATGAAGGGAAATTGAAATATTTTATAGTGAAATGGATGTTTTAAGAAAAAAAATATAAAATTTATGAAAATTTAAAATGGTCTAATAATGTGGAGAAAAAGATTAGTGTAAATTAATAATTTTGATATTATTGTTTGTGTTTAATACATATATTATTTAAACAAACTAAAGAATAAATTTAATGTTTTCGAAGTCAGAGGGGTAAAATTTTAATTAAATTGAACAAGAATATAATGAGTTTGGCTTCCATATTCATTATTTGAAACTAAAACTAATAAATTTTTAAAAAGAAAAATTTAATCCATACATGGTTGAATTATTCGTGATGTTTGTAAAAATGGAAATCCATAATAAATATTTGTGAATAAAAATCCCCAGGTTGAGGTAATAGAAAAAATATTTTCAATAAATGTTTATCAATATAAGAGTATAGAAAATATTACCAGGATATTAACAAGTTTTTATTGGTATAATTAAAATATAAATTTTAAAATCCATTACAAAATGTTGGTTTTTTAATACATTGTTAATTTCACCATTGCTTCTTTTGATATTGAGAGGTAATTTGTTGATGAATTCTTTCAGAGTTATTAAAAAAAATTATTACAACATTTTTTATTTAAACATAATATGAAATTCCAATAACTCTTATATAGACTCAATTTAATTGTGGATAAAAATAATGTTTTCAATATGTGTATTAAAAAACACCAATTAATCATTGTCATAGGGTCTTTCTGGGGATGTGTGGAAGCTTCTAGAGAACTAAATTTTTAAACAAGTGGGTTTAGAGCCGCTTTTACTAATTAATCAATTTAAATATGAAAGGAAAACTCACATGTGGTACATCATATCTTCGTAACCACACACCTTATGAGAATTTTTTAATTGTTTTAGTGATACCTAGATTAGGATAATAAATTTAGAAATGTATGTGATAAAATCTGTTGATTATATGTATTTGAAAATTATTTATTGTTATATATTATGAATTTTTTATTTCATTAAAATATATAGAATTCATCAATAATTTTAATTTTCTGATCTTCTATATAGGACTATTGAGTTGTCTAAAATATTGTATCCCCATTCTATTTCATATAGATTAAAGCCTTTCAAAATTATATAAACACAGTCAAATTATTATATTTAGTTCCTTTAGAAGGAATGTGGTAATTGAATAATTTGGTATTATATTAAGAAAATTTGGTTATTTCCAAACTATACCATTTATTATCCGAAAATTTCCATATGCAATTGACGTTTAATTTGGGATCCACCTAGAATCACCCCTGTCTTGGAGTATACTGCAACACCTTCTACTCTAAAAATAATTTCATTAATTTTTATCTTAATTGTTGAAATATTATGATAATTATATTTTATATTTATGATATTAATGAGAATAATAGAGTATTTTAATCTAAATTAAAATAAGGGAGTGAATTTTTGTTCATCCACATGAAACATCCATAGTCAATTAATTTTGATTTGAAAATTTTTAATTGAGAAGATGAATTGTTATTTTGAGATATCCAGGGCTAGATAATTTCAATATATATTTTTCTATGATAACAAATTTATTTTTTAGATGAATTCCAATACTAGTATTGAATAAAAAATAATTTTTTATTCTGAAGTGTTTGTAGGAAATGGGATAATTTCCCATGATGTAATAGAAGGAATCTTAGAGTTGTCAACATTTTATATAGAATCATTATTGAATATAGTAATTTTTAGTAATAGTTTAATTATAATTGAATTATTACTATTATGTTCTAATATTTTTATGTTGTCCTTTTTTTGTTTCTTATGGGAGATATAACTATTATTTTCCAAAAAAATTGAATTATTTAGATATTTTTTTTTGGAAATAAATATTAAATTTTTATGGACAAATTTTAATATTTTATAAATATTTTCATCAATCACATACATAAAATATATTCATATGAATTAAATGAATGGAAAATATAATAATGATTTTTATTTTTTACATTAAAAGTTTATAGTGAATTTTTTTCTAATTCCAAATTTTGTTAACTTACCTTTTAATCTTTAATATTTCCATTTCATTCTTGTTCTTTTTAATAACTAAAAAAAATTGAACCAAAATATCGAGCATGAAAATTTATTAATAAATTTACTTTCAAAGACAAATACACATAGGAAAATTATTTAAATGATTTTATTATTCATTATGTGCGCGAAGTGTGGGCATATGTTTTATTGGATCCTTATTTTGGCCCATATAGAGGTTTTTAACTATAAATATTGAAAAATCATTATGGATATAAAGTGGTTGATGTATCTTCCACTATATATTCATTATAAATAACTACACTAGGTATTTAGTTTAGGGTAAGGGTTTTTATATGTATTAATCATAAATTAATGTAGTGTTTATCTTATATACTTAAAATAATTTTGAAATTAATTTCTTTATGAAATAAGTTTTCATAAATAGTCAATACGAATGTTCCAAAAAATAATGTATTTTTTTTATAATTTTGGTGCTAATTATTTTTATATCACTATAATGTTAATCTAGAAATATATTTTATATTTAAATCTTAATAACATGATACTAGTCAATTATTGGGGGTATTTGTTTCATTTTAAAATGATCATTCTATTATGGATCAAAACTAAATGTATAAATTATGCATTTTCACTATCTTGAAATATATTCATAATATATGGTTTAGTTTGTGGTTTTTATTTCAATAAATGAGTTTTTATTATTTATAGTGAGTTTATATTTATTATTTTAACATAATTATCATTCATGATTACATTGTGATATTAAACTCGTAATTTCTCTGTTTTATTATTGTTTAATTACTAAGCACATCTGTGTTTTTCGTTGGAAAAGATTTTAACATTAATTGGAAAAATAAATGTATGATTTAATATGGTTCAACTGCATTAAATTTTGTTGAATTTTAAAATCCTTTATAAAACATTAAACCATTATTTTCATAATATTATCATTTTACACATGTTATAAACAATTTTATTTAGTGATATTTCATGCAAAAAATTCACATATAAAAAAAATTTAGTATTTAAAAAGAAAATTTATTAATGAGATTGAACATCATTTACTGAGTTTTTTGAATATATTTCTTAATGATAATAAATGTACTATGGGTGGTGGAATTTTATGTGACTTTATATATATACTTGTTTTACACATCTTTTTTGAACACTTTTTATTGTTTTGATTTGTCAAATATTTTTTATTTGAAAGAATTATATTAGATCATCTTCATTGAAAAATTTTAAATTTTATGAATAATTCAACGAAATTTGATGTTAAATAGTGAATTTTTAAAATTATTTTATTTTTATTTTTATAATATTTTTTTTAAAAAATATGTATAATATTTGTGGTACAAAATTATTTTTTTAATGAAATGAATGGAAGTAAATTTTGAAATTAAATTGTTATTGGTATAATATTTGGGTATATATTTAATGAGTTTCTATTGATATCATAATTTGAAAATATATTTTTAATAATAAAAATGTATAATAACACAAAATATATTATTTATTTTGAGTTTTTTAATTTTAATTACTAAAGTGTTTTTTAATTTATTTTCTCAGTTTAATGTAAATCAAATATGTTATTATAATTTCATATTTTTATACGCAAAATTTAATATCAAATATACATATCAAGAACTATACATAATCTTTATTGTTGTTGAAATTTTTTATCATAAGATTAAATTTTCAATTAGAAATGTGTCATGAAAACAAACAGGGGAATGTATTCGTAACAACAAAATAAGGCTATCATTATCATGAAAAATATTAATTTGGCTGAACATATGAATCAAAATCCAATACATATTAATAACCCCCATAAATAACTACAACCATATAAGTAATAAATAATTTGATCTATTACATTCTTTAATTATTTACATATATCAAATATCCCACATATAGTCATTTTTTCTCATTATTTACTATGTCTCACTATTGATACCATGGATTATATTTAGATCATTATCTATGATGATGTTATTCGTTTCCCATCTCCCATAGATTCTTGGTTTTTCACTATTTTCATCATCAGTTTCACACATTCAACTATTTACATAGAATCTGATAATATATTTTAAATTCTATAATATCATATTTGATGGATATGCTATTCTCTCCCACACTATTAGTTTAGTGAATGTAAAATAAATTTATTTTTAGTAACTACAAAACATGACAGTAATGAAAAATTATGAAACTGTTTTATATAATGGCATATATATCCTATTTATGAAAAAATACATTTTGATACACCACTAATACAGTTTATGTTAATTTAATTTCATCTATTATTCCAAAATACTAATCCAAAAATATTGGAATATATAGTTCCATAATATCATTTCACTATTCCTTTTTTGTTATTGATATAATGATACTCCAATTAGAATGTGTGTATAAACCCACCATGAATTAGAAAAAAAATAGTTTTGAATAAATTATATTCTTTTATCCGTGAATAAAATTATTTATTAGATTAAAATATTCACCCCAGTGATTTCCATCAAAAGTAAAAAAATAATTACCATGATCTTCCCTTATTCCCTACCATTATCTATATAGAATTAAATTTAAACACTAATCCAGTTCTTTCACCCAATTTGTCAATAAATCATGTAGAGATTAATAAATTTAAATCACATAAAGAAAAAACTATTGATGTAATTATAAACGTGTTAAGAATGGAACCATACGTCATTGAAGGATTCACATTATTCTCTATATCCTAATATTTTTTTCTAATTGTAAAGATATTTTCATTATAATTATTTACCAATGGATTTATTTTAGATGATTTCTCCCCACAATAATATGATTCATCTACTCAATCATCATTAGTTTATCATAAATAATCCACAATACATAGAATATTTTAGATGAATTATTGATACTTTTCCATAATAAGGTTGGACAATAATTCATTATGTTATCCAACTTTGTAGATTGGAAACATGAATTAGTTGATGTTGGACACTTTTAATATAAATATCCCACTTAGCACACTAGAAAAAATTAGTAAACAATTACGCAAAGAGATGTGAGATGACATTTGGTTGGTATTCCATTAAAAGTAATTATCCCTTTTCAGGTGGTTTCTGAAGACATTATTTACACAATCTACATAAGAATGAAATCATTGGGTTTTCCTCTATATAGTATTTTCACCTATATTGTTTTTTTCATACCAATGGCCTCTAAGCAAGTAGGTAGTTTCAGAAATTAAATCCTATACTATATCAAAATTCAATTTTGAATATGATCCCATATATCCTTAAGGTTTTAATTATTCCCCAACTCTAGTGAATACTTCCTAATGTTAGATAAAATAAATTCATAATCGATCACTGATATATTTCCTTGATAAAATATAGAAAACTCTCAATACCTTTAATTATTTAACAATTATAGAAAATAAAATACAAAGAAGATCTAATTTAATCACTTATTATCAAGATCCTTACTATGTTTTGTTTTTACAGACATATACTACAATTTCTAAGATGTTCATACAAAAAATAGAATATAAAATTTACCATCATTATGTGTAACAAAAATTTAAAATTATAATACCTATTTTATATTTTCTAACCATTGAGTTTCCAGCTTTTGTGTAACATGTCTTCGAAATGGTGGTAAAATATACCTAAAAATATATCATTCCAAAACTATCTCTCTCTACCTATCGAGGATAGCATTATTTTTTCATACATAAATAGTATGCATAATTATGGTCACAATCCATGTATAAAGATGGGTAACACCCATCACCATCATACAAATTTAGTATGAAAACATCTAGGTATAATATTTATATAACATAAAGGTTAATCCCAATAAAATAACCAAATAATAAAATATATCATCACCATAAATGTTTTATTTTATAATAAAATATATTGGTATTATATTCCATTATTTTATTGATAATCTGTTCCAACTTCCCCTTATAATCCATTAAAATTTGATAAATTTAAGCTTTAAGGGTAGTAGGAAACCCCTTTTAAATTTTATATATGTTACATTACCATTTAATTATAATAAAAAAATCCATCATGTTATTTATAAATGTAATTACAAAATAATAATTAAAAAAATGAAATAATTGATTTAGTGAAAATATTGTTATTATAGAAGTAAATTACTTTCTTTTAAATATTTGTGCGTGTGATTAATTATTCTTTTCATTTTATAATAATATAATAATAAATTTTATTCCAAATAAATCATGAGATAATATATTAAAAATTATAACATAATACAAGTTCATTTAAGAACACATAATTTCCATCCAACTTCTAGGTTAATTAATATTGTTTATAACTAGTTTATTTATGTATTATATGGGTATGTTTTATGTTTATAGTATCTTATTATCCCTAGATATCACACATCCCATGACTTATCTTTAAAACCATAAGGATAAATTATTATAATAACATCACTTATGGGATCAAATCCATAGAACAGAATTTGAGTGCTACATAGCCACCATTGATTTACCCAAATTAGAAATGACTAAAAAGAATTGTTTAGGGATAAGATAACGCATTGGAGGAATAATTTTACTATAGAAAATTATCTATAGATATCTAAAAAATTTATGTTTCTTAAAAAATATATAAAACCCCATTAAAATGAATAGTATAAATGAATCCTATTTTATTGTCCCACAAAATGGAAAATAATTCAGTCTCAAAACTGATAATGAATAACAATGAATTTAAGAAACTTAGTAAAATCCACTTAAAAACCCTATAATATAGATCTATTGTACTCTAGTAATAAAGTTCAATTACATTCAATTCCTTTCATAATCAATAATATTGTATATATATCCATTTAATTATACATGTTATGTTTTTTAAAAACATATTAATATGTCACTAATTACTAATAAATATCCACACATACAAAAAATGAAAAAATTAAAATATAAACAATAATGATAAAACAAATTAAAATAAATTTATTATAAAAAGACAAGGTATCAAATCCAAGATATCAAACCCATTTATATTAAAAAATACGTCTTCCAATAAACACTATATTAGTTTTATCAAAAAAGAAACAATTTATTTTCCTTATATTACCTCTAATAGGTATTTTTCTTAGAAAAAACATTATTTTGACAAAATAAAATTATAAAAACACTTTATTTCGAAAAATAAATAAAAACTCAATGTTTCACAATATATAAATAAAAATATGTTATTTTCAAAATTATATAACCATGGAACGTCATTTAGTAGAATATTAAAGGAATGTTACTTGATTTATAGTTTGATTTATCATTTTTAAATAATTTCATCAACTATTAATACATTCAACTTTAAATTCATTTTATTAAAAAAATATAAAGTGAGGTGTCTCCATTAATCCATTTTTTCCAATCATATATTACATTTTCATACAAGAAAAAAATATCTAATATATCCCGATTGTATATTAAATTATTTTAAAATATTATTTAGTAAAACCCCATTATCGTGGATGGAGACACACTATCTATAATGTCCCGAAATTTCTGTATAATGTTTTTAATTATATAGAATTATTTCGAGACCTTGAAATCTGAAAGTGCATTATTCTGAGGCACGGAGTGCCTGGAATGATCTTTCGTTGTTTTTTAATCATTAATTAGCGTGCGTATGTATTTTTCTTGAAATATTGGAGTAACTCTTAAACAGTTACTCAAATCAGAAATCTA
Source organism: Viscum album (assembly GCA_963277665.1). NCBI lineage: Eukaryota > Viridiplantae > Streptophyta > Magnoliopsida > Santalales > Viscaceae > Viscum > Viscum album. The sequence continues at coordinate 605,595,078 of OY728123.1, read as the reverse complement.
AGGGCACTATTGTGCTTAGGATGGCAGGTTCACCCTAGGTGAAACTTAATTTTAGTCAATGAAAGCCTACGGTGAGAAAACCCAAAAATGGCCTAACCATAGATAAAATAAATAAATAAATTTATTTTATTTTTCAAGTACCAATAAATCAAAAACGGTAACTCCAATTAAAAATATGGGACCATTGTTGAACACATAAGGGTATGATACCATTACAATGATACTAACATTGGTCGGCACAAGCCACCATTGAATGTTAGTTTTTGGCCATAAAGAATAATTGAGTGAACATTTTTTTATTATAAAATACATAACTTTTAAATGGTAACTCGGATTGTAAATGTAATATTACCATTGTGTTCTTTGGCGTGTGTTTCACTTAGGCAGAGTCTAACCTCGACTGGCACAAGTCGAGGGGGACTGTTAATAATTTTGTGAATTTTATTTGGGTACATTCAGAAAACGCGCAAGCAGCGTTTTGTAACTTTTGAACCGATGCTCAGAAATGAAATCTGAGGACACCGTTGAACACGCATCGTCAATATTCGTTTAAGGAGACCTTCACATTGATCGTAGTAGGTCCAGAGATGAAGATAGTTTTTGGAACATTTCAATGGAATAAATAAAATAACATTATTATTTTATTTTTATTCTATTCCTCCAATGGACGAGAGGTAAGGTGGGACCAGTGATGTGTCAAGACAATAAAGGGATTAACATTTCAATTCTATGTAACCACACCATTATGGAAGTAGGAAGGCTCCAAATTAATGGGCCTCCATTAATCCCACAAATTTTTCACACCCTTACCGTCTCCTATTTATATAGAGCTTGGGGAGGGGATTCAGCACAACTACACCAATCAAGGAGTTGCTGACAAAGTGCAGTGATGCCAAAACCATGGAGGATGGATTTGGTACAAGTGGGGGGTGATGAGAAACACCGAACTGCTAAACTATAGATCGACGAATGTGTGAAGTCGTTCGAGGATAGTTGTGGGGGATGACGAACACCGACACGCTTCCACAAACTTGAACTCACCATCATTCTTGAGGAATGGGTTTTATTTATGTTTGAGTTTATTTTATTTATTCTTCATATCCTAAATTCATGATGAGGATGGCCAAACAAACATGGTCATCATCCCGCACATAAACCTTCTTCTCTTTCTTTTTCATCCTCACGCGTTCTACGCACATTCTTCAATGCCCAATATTTATTGACATTGGAAACATGGAATTTCTCTATGCGCGATATATAGACATGGATCCCCCAACACATGGATTGAGAATATGCACTAATTTAATTTTTCGGGAATGCAACGAAGCCCCAATATCTCACGAAAGAATGATGTGGCCGACACCCGGACAACTGTGAGGGAGGAAGGGTTATGCGCGTCCATGCCACCTGTTTTAAAGGAGGCCACGGCCCATCGGCCACGATAGAGCATTGTGGAGGACGACATCTCGCACGCCTCATGGCGAAGCGGTGGCGCGCTTCCGCACCGCCGGTGGAGTGGGAGGCCGTGGCGGAGGCTGGAGGGCGGCCGGGACCCTGCGGGCCGCAGGTGGACAACAGCTCCTTCAGTCCACTGGATGAAGAACCGTCCGGCCGAGGCACACCGTGTGGGACCGCTAAGCGGTCGTGCATGCCAATAGGGGTACCGAATGGCCATTAGGTCATTCAGGTTACCATGGGGAGCCTCCCCCTCTATTGTTGCTAGGGTGGACTACATGCACACCGTGTGCCGCCTAACGGGCCTCACCTCCAATGGCCCAGATGGCGGCGCCTTTCCCGAGTCCGTCCAGGAATCCCCCTTCGTGGGTCGGGCTATACAACGGCCAAGCGGGCTACGCCCACCGCGGCCCAGGCTATCTGGGCCGATCCTCGATGGGGTCGGGTCAAACCGAACCGGGTCAGGTGAGTCCAGGCTGGGTCGGGTAAGATCGGTCTGACCGGGTCAGACCGGACCTAGGCCCATTTGGACCTAGTTTTACCTATTTGGCCAAAACATGAAAACTGGGGATCTATTTGAAGAACCATATATGGCACTGGGATCATTGGATCAAGACTGTCATTTTGGTATACTCCAGTGGAGGTTTGAATATGGTTTTCGTACGGCCGGGTTGGATCGGACCCCGAATCCAATCGGGCCGTCTGAGTTGAAATGCAAACAACTTACAGAACGAGTGTCCGATTTATGTTTAGTCTATTGTGTTGGTTACCTTTTTACATGAAAGACCTTTAGGATACCTATTCATGGGATTTTGGGGTTGATGAGATGTGAAATATGGCTTATGGTGTGGTTCTTCCCCTCATGCTATGTGTGGAACCCTACGATTGGTTGAGACTTGATGACTACTAACCATTATGACTCTGAGTGACTAGACATGCCCAATGGGGAGCACCTCTATGTGAAATGGTAGACCCACAGTGGTGATCACCTCTATGTGACACGACATTCCCATGGTACTCGACAAGAGGAGTACCTAAGCAGGCCATGAGGGGGAGCACCTCTATGCGATGAGGTATAACCATGGTGGGGAGCGCCTCTGAGTGATGCGACAGACCCATTTTACTCAATAGGAGGAGTACCACAACATTCCAAGGTTAGTTGGAAGTGCCTCAATGTGATGCGTCATGCCCACTGTACTCAATATTGGAGGAGTTTTCCAACAGCTGAGGCATTCAACGTTGTGACTGGGGATGTTACATGTTACTACATGTAGAATAAATCCTAGTGTGATACGTCTTTAGCAAGTGCTTTTGATTGAGGTTATGCTATATGGTACATTACTTGTGTGGTAATCTACCTTCGTCGTGTTACCTTGTTGTATTCTTACATCATGTATAAAGTGGTGTATATCGTAATAACATAGGTGTATGTATGGGAATATATAAAATTATAATTGATTTCATTCTTTTTGGATTTCTATGTGAAACATTAAGAGACCTAAGGTGTATCGGGGTCCCTACTAAGTTTCATTATACTCACCCATGCACCGACATTGCCTACACCTTGTTGTGTCTTGTGCAGACATCGTACAACATTGATCGAGGATGAGGGATCAAGGATTGGTCGTTACACGAGGGTGGACCATTTAGGCACGATGAGATGCAGAGGAGACGGATAGACATGGAATGTTGAGGATGTTATCTATACATACCCTTCAGGTAGGAACCTCAAAAGATGACCCATTATCTATTTCCCTATTTATTTCAGTTGTATTGTATTTTCATTTGTACTTGTACCTTTATAGTTGGTCATGTATTCATACCCCCTTTCACTTTCATCACACTTTTACTACATCAGTTTACTTCACAGTTTATTATTGTCATGTTCTTGGACCATGTGTTTTTATAGGATTAAAGGCCATGCCATCTCGTTTTAGAGAGTATGCCTTTTGGTGGTAGTCACCAGCCCCTGGCCTATGGAGGGCGAGCATGGGGTAGTCAAGGCATGGGCCTCGGGGAACGGATTGTGAAAAAGTGGTATCAGAGGAGTTTGATTCTAATGAAGAACTAGTACTCTGATATTTTTTGTGTGGAGTAATGGTGTTATGTGTTTTGAGTGTGGTTTTCAGTTTGTGGAGTCTAGTGTGTGTTTGGCGGATGGCGTATCCATACACCAAGACCCCAAATTATGATTTCTAACTCCGCACAAGAAAACACTTATTGCATGTGTTTTTGAAAAGTTTTTTTAATTCATTGGAGTCAGATCACTAGGTATAAAATAATGGCCATGGTGCACCTGTTCCATATCAATATTCCTCCTCAAATATAGCTACATAGGTTTCCTAAGAGAGTACGTGATAATGGAAGAATGAGCGATGAGGCCTCGGTGTAGTGCCCTCTTGTGGCAATTTTAACTTTGGGTGGTGTACCAGTAGAACCAATACCCTTTGAATGAGTGATTCCACCTCCCCACCACTAGAGGATGCACGCTGACTGAGTGTGTTGTGCGAGTTCCAGCGACAGAGGCCTTCATGGTTTTTATTCGAGACAGATTCCCAAAGAGTTGAAGATTGTCTTGAGGCTGTGGTCATAGTTTTTCACCTAGTAGTGACACCATTAGAGAAGATGGAGATTCTAGCTACTTTTATTTTCCTTTAATTGACCATGAAAATGGTCCACATAGTGATGAAGCTTAGGTACGCGTATCATTGCCCGATATAGTACATTTGGGTCGTGTTTCAGCTATATCATTTCTTGTTGGTCAGCAGTTAAAACCAGCAGTATTGCTAGAGCACACTTTCAGGATTTGTGGCATACATGAGTTTCTGCATCAGATACCTCTTAGTTTCCATAGTGAGCCCGAATAACAGGTGGATGAGGACTGGCTTGAATAGGTGGATGTGAGTTCTCTAGATCTTCTACAGTTTTAACAAGATGACATGTTGGTAGCTGAGTATTCATCGAGGCATACATACCATTCCTGCTACTCAATGAATAAAGTATATTCAATTCTTCAGCGCTCGGACCATGGAGCGGGCTGTGTTTAAGGACGTCCGAGCCAAAACTATTCCTCAAGGAATTTATACATTGGTTAGGGTGGTAGAGAGAACCATTGTGGTAGAATTTTCTTTGGCTGAGTGGATACAACCAGTGAATGATAGTAGTGGGAAAGTAGGTAAGTAATGCTAGTCTCAGAGACATGGGCATGTAAAACTGGTTCAGGAAGATAATGTGTTAGAGATAGTTGAATCTGTAGGGCTGAACATATTGATACAGAGCTATGAGTTCCGCATAAGTTGGTGTAAATTTTAACATGTTACAAGCAACACCCTTTGTAGTCCCCACTAGGCTCATGGAGCTGGAGGACATGGTAACGGAGTAGCTACACATGGTCATGGAGTGCCACCCAAGGGATCTAGAAATGATTTAATGAACGTTCTGTGTCTACTACTAGAATCTGTATTAATAGACATAGGTACCAATCATTCATTCCTATCACGAATTTTGTCTAAATACTAGTGTGTTCGGTTAAGCCATTGATTTGACAATCACATATAGAGATAACTTTGGGAGGAGACTTGAAAGTCACACTTACACCGAAAGTGTGATATGACCCTTGAGGGTAGAGTTTTGGTTGAATCCTCTTGGTGGCAGTGTCGAGGCCTTACGACGTATGTATGGGTATGGATAGAACATCCATAGTTCATACTCAGATTGAATGTGTTTGGAAAAATGGTTTTTGGTTTACCTAAAATGTTGGAATGAGATTTTCCTTGTTCGGTGAAAAAGGAAACCCAAGAAGGATTGGATAAAATCATTCATAGTATGGCGCAGCCAATCAATCGTGAATCATCCAGAGATACCCTCATGGTAGCAAGTGATTTGAGTTTTCAATTCTCAACAATAGTGGCAGAGCATGGGTACGTCTTTTCAAAAGTTGTTTCTAGGATTACCTCCCCAATGGGAGAGGGATGTCTGCTTTGGCTTGGTACTACCAGGGATTTGTAACTGACATCTCCAAGGTAGGGGAACCCTTGTTATATTTGACCAAAAAGGGGACGCATGTCCTGTTGATGGAGAAGTGTCAGTAGAGCTTTCAGAAGATGAGAGAGAGACTGAAAAGTAGAACTAAGGTACCCATGACAAAGAGATAGCAGCAGTGGTCTTTGCGCTAAAGATGAGGCAGCACTACTTGTGGGAGAACATTTTACAGTCTACTGAGATAACAAGAGTCTTAGGTATATCTACTCTCAAAAGGACTTCAACCTGAGATAGTGGTGATGGCTAGAGTTCCTCATGGACAATGACTTTAAGATTGTCTAATCTCTTGGGAAGTGGAACCTTGTAGAAGATGCACTCAGTAAGAGGTCTGGTCAACAGATTCTAAGAGTGGCGACAGAGTAGCTAACCATGTTGCAGAAATCCTTTTCGGATGGAGATGGAGTAGAATACCTCTGGTCTATGATAGTCACTCCCCCACTCCATCAACAAGTCAGGGAGGCACAACCTGGGGACACTGGCTGTGAGACGCGACATGCTCAGATATCCATAGGACAGCACCTGAGGGATTTTTCAAAGGTGATGAGCACGTCATCCTCTTCAGAGGACGTACTATGGTACCTATGGTGCTATGGGTGTAACTGTTGAGGGTGTTCTATACACACCATCTGGCAGTATGTCCTGGAGTGGTGAAGATGTACATGGATCTCCCTTGTCAGCAATTGAAGACTGCATAGAGTTGGTAGATGTCTTATGCTGAAAGGTTACACAGACCCTTGGAGTTCCAGGATGGGGACAACATATTCTTGTGAGGCTCTCCTCGATGGGGACTATAGAGATTTGGCCGAGCCGTCAAGTTATCACTGATGTTTATCATTCGTTTTCAGATACTCCAGAGGATATGTGAGGTAGAACACCACTTGTATCTTCCACCATAGTTTGAGAGGGTGCACAACGTCGTCCACGTATCTCAGCTACGGAGATACGTGCATGATGCATCTCACATCATCGACCATGGTGAGATGGATGTCGATGACAGGTGGACTTTTACATAGGTTCCATTGGAGACTGAGGAGCATCAGGATCTGGTCCTTCATGGTCGGTTGATACCTCTAGTGCTTGTACACAAGAAGCACGAGAACCTCCAATAGAGCACATGGGAGAAAGAGGCTCTTATTTATGCTTAGTATCCTCTTTGGGTTTTTTCCTTTGTTTTGTATTTCGGGCATGTAAAGCCTTAAGGTGGGGAGAATGTAATGTATTAGAAATTCTGTATAATTTTTCTAATTATATGGAATTATTTCAAGACTGAAAAATGTAACGGCACACATTTTTGAGGTTTGGAGTGCCGAGAATGATCCGTCGAGGTTCTGTTCACAATTAATTAGAAAGTGTAAGCAGTTTTATAGAAAAAGTGGAATATCTCTTAAATGGTTAATCGGATCATAAATCGGAGGGCTCTGTTGCGCTCTGGATAGCATGTTTACCCTAGGTGTGACTTAATCTTAGTCGGCGCAAGCCTATGGTGAGGAAAACCGAAAATGGGATAACCGTAAATAAAATAATAAAATAGAGTTATTTTATTTTTTAAATGATTATAACTCCAAAATGAAAACTCAGATTAATAATCAAAGACCACCATGGAACTCGTGAGGGTATTCTTTGTTTAGGCAGACACTAACATTGGCTAGCACAAGCCGACAGTGAATGTTAGTTTTTTCCCTTAATAAAATAATTATGAGAAAATAAATTTATTATAAATCTATTACTATTAAACGGTAACTCCAGATTGGAAATAAGATATTACTGTTTGGTTATTTGGGGTCTGTTTCACTTAGGTAGAGCCTAACCTCGACCGGTGCAGGTCGAGGGTGACAGTTAATAATTTTCCAAACTTTTTTCAGGTACGTTTAGTAAACGCGCAAGCTGCATTCTATAACTTTTGTATCGGTGCTCAGAATATAAATCTGAGGACAGTGTTGAACATGCAGCAAAAATATTATTTTAAGGAGACCTTCACATTGGCCATAGTAGGTCATAAAAGATGCATGTTTTTTGGATCATTTTAATAAATAAATAAAAAAACATTATTAATTTATTTTTAGTCTATTCCCCCAAGAGACAAGCGGTATGGTGGGACAGGCGACCTATTGTGCCAGTAAATGGCTTGGCCTTTTAATTCTATATAACTGCACAATTTAGGAATTTGAAAGGTTGATAATTTACGGGCCTCTATTAATCCCATGAATGTTTCACACCATTCCCCTATCCTATTTATATTTGTCTTGGGGAGAGGTGTCGACACTACTTCATAAAGAAATGAAGTGCTGACAAAGTACAATGAATCCAAAACCTTATAGGACGGAGCTGATACTAGCAGGAGGTGGCGAGTAACAATGAAACACCAAACTGTAGATCAACGAACGAGTGAAATCGTTTGAGGCTAGTTTAAGGGGACAACAAACACAGACCTACATCAACAAACACACACTCACCATCAATCGTGAGGTAGCTGTTATATTTATGTTTGATTTTTTTATTGATTCTTCGTATCCCAAATTCATGATGAGTATGGCCAAATTAATATGGCTATCTTCCCGCACATAACCCTTTCTTCTCTTTCTTTTTTATTTTTCAAGCGTTCTTTGTGTGTTATTTAACACCCAATATTTATTGACACTAGAAACATGGAGTTTCGCTGAGTGCATTATATGGACACAGAGCCCTCGACGCAAGGATCACGAATATGTGATCCTTTAAATTTTTGGGCTTGTAATGATGATGCATCGGCTCACGGAAGAAGGTGGTGGCCGACACCTGGCCGGCCACATGTGAGGAAGGGAAGCGCGCGTCCGCGCCACCAGTTGTGAAGGAGGCGGCAACTTGTTGACTGCGGCGGAGTAGGGTGGCGGCTGGCATCCAGTTGGCGACTTGGAAGAGCGGAAAAGCGTGTCCATGCCACCGGTGAAGTAGAAGATCATGACTGCTAGGCCACGATGGAGGCCGAGGGGTGGCCGATAATTGGCTGAACACAGGTGGACAACAATGACGTCAAACTGCTGGAAGAAGAACCGGTCGACCATTCTAGCCGGGTGAAGTGCACCATGCGGGACCGCCGCAGGGTCCCGCGTGCTAGAAGGGTGGCCAAAAAAACATTGGGACGTTTAGATTACCAGGGGTGCCTCATCCTAGGTTTACGTCTAGAGCGGTCAGCCTGCCCACCACGGGACGCACAATTGGCTGCCCAGCGAGCTGCACCATCGGCCGCCCTTCTTGCCACGCCAACAGGCTGCGCCCTTCACGGGCAGAGCCGGGCCGCCCCTTTTTCATGACGGGCTAGACTACGACCCAGTAGGTTGGACCCTTCGAGGCCCAGGCCATCCGGGCTGGACCTGAAATGGGTCAGGTCGACCCAAATCGGGTCGGGACGGTCCCGACTTGGTCGGACTACACCCAGGGACCATCTGGACAATGTTTTACCTTTTTAGGAATAAACTGAAAACCATAAGTCCATTTGAAGAACTGTCTACAGCGCCGAGATACTTGGATTGAGATGGTGATTTGGGATACTCCACTTGAGTATTGGATATGTTTGGTGTACAGCGGGGATGGATCAGGCTCCAAATCTGATTGGGCCCTCAGAGCGAAAACACAAATAACATACAGACCGGGTGTCCGATTGACACATTGTCTTTTTTGTTGGGTAACTATTGATGTGAAGGAATATTGGAATACTTATTCGAGGGTCTTATTGGTGTTTTATGTATGAACGGTGGCTTGGGGAGTGGTTCTCCTAAGCGCGCTACGTGCGGAACCCTACGACTGGCTGAGACATGACGACTATAGCCCATTACGAATTAAAGTGACTCGACACGACTAGTGGGGAGAACCTCTGTGTGACGTGGAATACCTTTGGTGGAGAGTGCCTTTGTGTGACATGGAAGACCTACATTAATCAACAGGAGGAGGACCTCAGAAGGCCGTGAGGGGGAGCGCCTCTCAATGATGTTGCAAACCCATGGTGGGGAGTTCCTCTGTGTGATGTGGAAGACCCACAATACTTGACCGGAGGAGTACCTCAGCAGTCCAAGGTTAGTGGGAAGCACCTTTATGTGACATGGGAGGCCCACTGTACTCAATAGAGGAGGAGTTCTCTAGCAGCTGAGGTATTAGACATTGTGATTGGGGATGTTACTTGTTTCTACCCCTAGAATAAATCCTGTTGTGAGCTTCCATTAACTTGTTCTTATGATTGAGGTTGTGCTATGTGGTACATTACATGTGTGGTAGTATACCTTCTTTGGGTTACATTGTGGTATACATACTTCATGCATGAGATGTGTATATCTTAAAAACATAGATGTATGTATGTGCATAGAGCAATATAGACTTGAGGTATTACTTTTTGGTTTTCCTTTGTGGAACATTATGAGACCTATAGGGTCTCTGTGTCCCTACTAAGTATCGTTATACTCACCCCTGCATGGGCTTTTCCCGCATCTTCTTATGTCTTGTGAAGAAGACGTTCAACATTGATAGAGGATGAGGGAGCCCAGACTGGTCGGTCCATAGAGGTGGACCATTTTGGTGTTACGAGATGCGGAGGAGAATGATGAACATGGAGTGCTGAGGAGGTGATTTATACCTACCCTTCATGTAAGAAACTCGAAGGATGACCCAGTAGCTGTTTCCCATTGAATTTTAGTTGTATTTTATTTTTAGTTGTAATTTTATTTTTTTAGTTGGGCTTGTATTCCAACACCCTTTTTCTTTCACTACTCTTTTTATACAGCAGTTTACTTCATGGTTGCTTCTTGTCGTGTTCTTGGACCATGTGTTTGTACAGGTTTAAAGAAAATTCCTTCTCTTTTTAGGGATTATGTCTTTCATTACTAGTCATCAGCTTGAGCATATGAAAGGTGGCTTGGGGTAGTCACGACATGGGCCCTGGGGTACTGGTCGTGTTAATATCTAAAAATATCAAATAATAATTTATAAGAAATTAAAAAATCTAAACATTTCATGTGGTGAATAAAAAACAATTTTTCATATTCAATTTTTTTTAAAAATCATGGTTCCCTAGAAATTAATTTATAAAAACCATTTATATTTTAATAAATCTAATTTTCATAAAGTTATTAGTAAAATATTAGGTAATGTGTCAAAATTATTTACATTGATAATAAATCATAAATTCTCAATAAATTCTCTTATTGAATATAAATTCATTTAAAACTAAATATTCTCGTGATTAATATTCTCAATAAGCCAAAAATCATGGGGAAAATGTCATAACTAATATTTTTAATAACATTGGTATGGTCTACTTACATTTAATAAAAAATTTTCTGTTTTACAGTGAACCCAAGCAATGATCTGTATAAGATTGAATCAACTACTCTGTATTGCGTTACCCTTACTAAATAATCCATGATCCCATGTAATGTTTTGGTCATGATGTTTTAAAATATTATTACACATTATAAATTGATCCTTATAGTGAAAAAACGCATTTTAGTTTGACTAGACCTCTATTAGATGTCATAAATATCACTTACAATACCTGATTCGAGAGTGCATCAACAATAAGAGTTTTATAGAATAATTAAATATTAAAAAGAATAAAAATATCAAATAAAATATATAAAAACATTTCCTATATAAAATAATTTTCAAACTCATTTAGTGACCTTCAATCATTATCCATCTTTCCTATAATCAAAAATTACAACAATAAAACCATGCAAGAAGTCTCTTAAAATTTTTGAATTAACTTCTTATACTAATTATTTAAATATAATTTTATAAAATCATTCTATGATTATATATGAATATTAATTCAAAAGATTTAATATAATTTTATTAAATCTCTTCTTTTACTTAACATTACTTTTATAAATTTATGTAAATAATATCTACAAATTAATTAAATTTTTATCCACCTCCATCACATCTTATAGAAGTTATCTATTTAATCCACAATAAATACAATATTGGACCATTTAATCTCATGTACAAAAAATTTTACTTAATCAATTTTCTCAAATTATTTAAATTTATAGAGATAAATTCTAAAAAATAGAAATAAATATCCCTTATTAAATAAAATACTATGATAATATATTTTTGACAATTTATTGAAATAAATTGTTCTACATTTATAATCAGTATAAAATAATAATATTTATGTAAAATTTTTAAATTCTAATAAAACAATAACGTCCTTCATTTAATTCCCCATGTCACATTAATAAAAAACCCTAAATAAATATTATTACAATGAAATGAGAAATATGATAATTAAATATTACATTTTTCACATTATTATATGTCACACAACTCATATAATAAATGGATGTAATGCTATAAATTATTATAGGTATTCATAAATTGGTGTTCTAATCCATTTTCATTTCATCGATCATAGATAAGTGACAATCATAGATTACAATACCATTGAATCCTCCTCATTATAAGAAAAAAAGTCTTATATATTCCCTCATTTTTTGATTCATTATCCATATTTACCAGATATTTACCAAAAAAATAATTGAAAATGAAATTTCTATTTACTATAGAATATATCATCATAAAATCGTATTACTATTGGTACACAACCCATATTATCTATTTAATTTCATAATCCTAATTATAAAATATATACTATGATATCTTATATTTTGTATAAACAATAAAATCAACCTGAAAGGATTATTCCACAAGCACATATATGCATGATCTACTACAACAAACGTTGTATCAAGAATATGGTTTTTTATTGTGAAACCAAATATATTGAGAACTTTTTCCAAAATCCATTCATATTATATCATGTAATTATCTAATGTCACACCTAATTCATATTAATAAACTTCAATGAATGTTTCATTCTCTTATAAAATAAAAATCGGTTCTAAAGTACAAATTCTAATCAACTCTTAATATATATCCTCACATAAATCATTTAAAAGATTCATTACCTCATTTCTATCCAAAATCATAAATGGAATTACTAAAATATAGAATTATGGATTTTATAAAAATTAATAACTAGGAATCCCAAAGAAAGATTATATTTTAAAAATATACATGGGTACCTCCCAAGACACCATTTGATCAATAAAAAATTCAGATTAGTAAACAAAATATCCAATGACTTTCACATCCAAAATATAAAAAATAATATTTTGACATCTTATAATATAATTTTTATCTCTAAATATGTAAAATAAAATGAACCAAATTTACATGTTCTTCATATGATTTTGAATATAAGAATATATCATTCATAAAAAAGATCATGAATGAATCCAAATAAAGAATAAATTTTTTTTCATCAATGCCAAAAAAATTCGGATGTATTTGTTAAGATAAATGGATCATTAAAAGTTCAAAATAACCATATCTAGTTTAAATAAATTGTATGGAATATATTCTAATATAAATCTATTATTGTGATATACTAATCAATGGTTAATCATTTCAAATTATTACATTCAACTTAAGTTTTAATAAATCATTAAAAACAATAATGGATAATGATTTTACTGGTAACATAATTATATTTATATTAGTCAAAAAATTAGAACTACCACTCATCTCCCATATTGGATACAATATTTGAGATCTCCAAGGAGACACAATTTTATAAATGAGTATATTATATACATGATATTCCAAATATATTTTCAATTACATGAGCTATGACAGATCCATATTCTATGGTGGAATATAGCTATGTTCTATAACTAGACCATAGTCAATAAAAACTGAACCAAACATTCATGTATATGTACTATAATTACCATTTTTAATAATTTATGATTTCAATGAACCATATAAATAAAATAAACACATTAAATAAACATAGTGGATCCAAAAATATCCCAACTACTTGATATGTTTTCATGTTAATCAACCATAATTTTATGAAATCTTGACTCTAATGATAATCCCACTCTCTCAATATTTTTTATATTCACCACAATATGGACAAAATGAAATTCCTCTTCAATAAAATTCAAATTGAGGATAAGAATTCTCCTACTAATCCATCTTCATAATAACATAAAACACTTCATCTCAAAAATAATGAGATATAATACATTCAAAACCCTATAATAAAAATGGAACATGTCAGAAAATAGCTAATGGAATCTTCTCTCCTTCACAATAGAGATTTCACAACCAATGATATATATATAATCCTAACATATATATACTCATATTAGACAATAAAAAAGATAAAATAATTTTATAAGAAACAACGATATTAATTGGATCACTTGATGGATTAATCGGTTGTCAGAATATAATAAATAAATGTAATAAAATAAATGTTTTTCACAATATATTAAATAAATTTTATACAATAAACAGTTGTCACAATAGATTAAATAAATTATATAAAAGGTTGGATCACTCGATGAATGATAGGATGAAATAAATTTAATAAAATAAAAGAATGTCACAATATATTAAATATAATATTTTAAATGCTAGAAAAAATAAATAGTATTTGAGGAATCATTATTTCTCCATGTGATAAAAATAGATAATATTCTGTAATCATTAAGGTATAAAAAATATCAATCATATTTTATTAGTTATCAATCCATTTCTCTAACAACATAATTATCTATTATTTTTATTCTATTAAAGGTCATTCTTCATATTATTGTAGTATACATAGATGCTACACAAGTCCAATATATCTGAATCGGGATACACCCAAAGGAATGGTTCATGGACATGTGTCTATTTCAACTTCCCAGGATTTTTCTTGATGGTGGTTGTGAATCTCTATAATGGGTTTATCCGAAAAACTGTAAAATATGTTTACAGTGTTCCATCTCATATGTTTGAGGATTTGATATCTTAGTTTTCCTTGATTCTTATGAATATTAACATGATGTTAGGGAAAACATTGAGTCTTCCCGAAAGTTCTTCTAGAATTAAATGATGAATCTCTGAAGACCACTCATTCTTCCCATATTATGTTTATTCAATTATCAAGAATGGTAGTGTTGATCTATAAATCTCATTCTCTATGTGTTTCCTATCCCATTATTCTAAAAATATGATTATTTCAGTCATATCATTAAATGGAAATGATGTGGGTTATCAAGAAAATGTTATATAAAATATGGTTTGTATTCACAAAAAATAGAGAAACAATATTATATTCTCTAATTATATTCCCCTCACCAGATAAAATTTTATAAATAATATTCAATAATGATCATTCGTATACCCATGTCACTATTCATATTTATAATTTTTTCGAAACAAATAGAACAATCATTATTTACTAAATTTGCTTACAAGTTAATTAGTAAAGTAGAAGAAATCAACTTATATTTTAAAATTCTTCTCATATATCTGATTAATAAGAAAAATTATTAACAAAATAATAACGGAAAATCAAATATTTCTATAATAATGTATTCATTTAACAAAAATAAAACTAATCAAAAACAGCCACATATATATGCACATATAAAATGTCAAATCTTGAAATGATAATGTATTATCAACATCCACCCCAAATGAATTATTGTGATATTTTTAACCTAAACATTTATTTATAAATAACATTTTAAAATAAAATACTCCCCAAGAAACATGGAAATATTATTATTTTTTTGTTTTATAGGAACATTCACATATAATCCATACTAAATATTGTAATCTTGATTCATTCCAATCATTTTTCAAATATTTATGTCCTCACAAATGAATCCACAATGATTGAATGTTTAAATGATTACATCTTTCATGACTGTTTGGTGAATAAAAAATTTCACATAGCCTCATTTTCTAAAACATGTCAAAAAAGGCTTGAAACTAACATCAATGACATAATAGTACTTCATAATGATAAATTTACTCTCCAATGATCCATCGTGACAAAATATCAAAATGAAAAACAAAATAATCAAATGTAAATGAAATAAATGATATCATTCACAAAAAAATCCAAAAAATATCCTATAATTTTCCAAACTATGAATATGTAAAAATTATATATAAATTGTATCCACATAGTAACATTAATGGGATATACAACTAAAATGGAAAGAAGCTATTGATTACCCGATCATGATACTCATAAAATTTATGAATGTAGATCAACAATTTCACATGAAATTAAATCTAAACTATTGATTTTGTTTTATTTTACCTATATCACCACATATATAATCCAATTATATATGAAATTTCCACACACAGGTTGTGATAAATAATTATCATCATATGACACAATGACCTCAAAAATCAACTTGCATTTTATGTTGTCATATATAAATGATATCCCTTAGTTAATGTAATTCAAAAAATCTATTAAAATATATACAATTCGATGTTATGTTAAAACCAAGATACACAAGAGTTTAATACACCTATTTTATCTTATAATAGTAATATATATAATATTACCATGATGATTGGCTGTTAAAATCCATTCAAATATTATATTATTCAAAACATATTTCATATTTTGTATTTGAATAGAAAAGTATTCGTATAAAATAATAAATTTCATATGAAAATATTTATCCAAACACATGAATCCCATATCCAAATGTTATTTCATAAAAAACATAAGGCTTACTCAAATTTATAAAAACATATGTAATTATTTTTATTATAGTGTTTTGTTACAAATGACAGAAATATCAGTTTCAAATTTAGAACAAAATTCCAATATGTATTCACTTATAATCCCACGCAAATAGTCCTCATATTTTAGAATCTCTCATATAATTACAATAACATCATTCATTTTTTTTGGAAATTTCATTTTGAATTTTTCTAATAAAATTTTTTTATCAACAATTCTTTCAAATATTTTCTATTTAATAAAAAACATCCGAGTATCCCAATTATATTTTTCATTTAAAATTTATAAATATATTATATTCTACAACTAGTGGGGATGGCAGAGTGTGATGGTAATCTGGGTGAGAAACCTAGTTCGAATTATTTGGATTCTTATGAGGGTGCAGGGAGGATATTTTCTAAGGTGGTAGATGATTGATTTGGGCCTAAATAAATCTTTAGTCTTTGTGAGAAGAATAAATCTAATGGTCAAAGGGAGGAAAATGGTAATAAAAAGAGTTTCGTATATTCTGTCAAAGGTATGAAAAAACCACCATTTCTTGAATGTGATGTTATCTATTAAGGAAAGAACATATGAAAATGGTGGATTTACCATGTTTCCACTAACCAGAATGTAGTGGAAAAAAGAATTAAGCTATGTAGGTACTCGATCAATGCTCGAGTTTTTATTCATTATTGATTGAAGGCATGGAAATTCAAGGACATCACTGAGAATATGGTTGAAATTTGGGGTTTCACTGACTAGAAGATGACAGTGATGGGTTGTGGGTTTTACCAAGTTGTATTTACTTCATATGTGATGAAGCGGCATTCTTGGAGCTATGGATTAGTTTCACTAAATACAGGATTCCTCATGAATTCCTGAATGTGATCAAAATTTTGATCCCAATTCTGTTAAGAATAATTTTTCACATCTTTGGATACATGTATGAAACCTAAATTGGTTATACATGAATCCTAAAGTCCTAAGGGATATAGCATATTCTGTTGGTAATCCCAAAATGTTGGATAGATAGACATAGAACCATACCATTAGGAATTATGTGAGAATTCTTGTTGAGGATGACATGTCGAAAACACTAGTAAAGGATGTGGTACTAAGCACTCTGGATGATTGTCTCACCCTAGGCATTTATTATGAAAGAAAACCCATGTTTTTCCTAAATTTTCATTTCATTAGTCATGTTACCTATGATTGCAAAAAAAATAAGATGTGAAACTTATGTAAATCAGGAGGACATGACGAGGATGGTTTCAATAGAAATAAGGGGAAGACAATGGCCATGGATGGTTCTAATCGTAATGTAGTGGATAAATTCTCTAATGATGGGTGAAAATTTTTATGGAAAACTCTAAGAAATTTGTTGTAGGTGGTGATTTAAATCAATGCTACAACCCAAAAAATCAAGAAATAAGGGGATGAGTAGGTAGTATCTAGTCTTACATGTGCACGTGATTCTGATTCTCTAGGGTTTACTTATCTAGTACCTCATACTAGAGTGAACCTGAGGTAATTTGATGATCAGCCTGCAAATCAGGTTCATAAATATATAATTTTGAATGATGTTACCATAGAGAACCCTACCAACATCCCTGATAAAACTCTAGTAGCTCCTATAGATGCTCCAGCTCAGTTGAATACAAAGGATAGTAGAATTTGGAATGAGGAACAAGCTGAATCACCTCCAAAACTAAGCAATGGCCACTCCATTACATGTGTATTCTTAAATGTGTAGGTTGCAAAGGCTTGTAAATAGACGTTACCTGCTTGCCTGATTTCTTATCCAGTTGACACTACTAACTGATTTTCCATGCTAAATGTTGAGGAATCTATTGGGGAGGAGGCTGACACTACATCAATTGATCAAATGACTGGCGCTTCTGGTAATATTGATGTTGTCTCATTGGATAAGGATGTGCCCAAAATTAATGATGGGACTAGAACTAATCTGTAATTTTAAAAATGAAAATCCTATGGTGAAATTGTCAAGGGATTGGGAATCCCTCCATGGTCAAGTACCTTATGCATTTTATTATGACCATAGATCCATGTTTGTTAGTATTGTTGAACCGAAAATTAAATTTGAAAATTGGATTTCATTTAAGTGGGGCTCTTTGGGTTACTCTTTTGTTGAATGTTATCATTTTGCTGGAAATTTTTTATCCTTATGGGATCACAAGAATGAGAGCATCATTATCAAAACTGTTCTGGATGACTTCCAATCTGTAACAATATCATGTTCTACTAATACTATCTCTCTTCCTATTACCTTCAATTTTGCCTTTATCTATTATACAAGAGGAAGGTCCTTGTGGAAAAATTTGGTTAGTATAACTGAGATCTTGAACACCAGTTGGGTTCTCCTGGGTGATTTTAATACTGTTTTGAGGCCTGATGAAAAAAATGGTGATTTTTTTTGTGTTTCAGCTTATGACCTAATATCATGCATTGATAATTGTGGTATCTATGAGGTCTCAAATTTTGGTGATGACTATACATGGGCCATGTAAAATGTTAATGGGTAACAGAAAAGTAAAATAGACAAGTGATTTGTGCAAGCTGATGGTTGGAATGAGGGACCTGATGTGTTTGGGGGGACTCTTCCAAGACTGCATTCTCATCATAATCATATTCTTGATGATGTAAATTTCAACAGAATAAGTTCAAATCCTTGGCCCTTTATGTTTAAAAATTCTTGTATTGTTATCCCTTTCTATAGAGAGATCATCATGGATGTGTGGAAAACTATTCATTTCGGGAGTTCATCACACAACATATGCTATAAACTTATGACAATTAAGGCAAGGTAGAAACATAAGAGTAAGGATTCATTTTCCTCATTGTATTGAGATTACAGGGATGGTGAAAATTTCATGGCAGGGTACCAAGACTACAATATGTATCATGAATTTCCCTCTTAAGAAGAAATCTGGGATGATAAAAATTTAGATAAACTGCTGATCTTGAAGGAGATATTAATTCAGAATCAATTTAACACAAAATTGCTCAATGAAGAGGAAAAAAAATATTTTTCTAACACATTAATAAATAAAAGAATTCAATGTGGAGCCACAAAAATCTGAGTATTGATGGTATTGTTTTTTCTTCTGAAATTGTTAATACAGAAGTATGGTATCATATTTTGAGAGGCACTATTCAGATTCTGGTATTGACTTTTCTATGAAAATTATCTAGTTATTTGGGGAATCCATTGAATAGGGTCAAAAAAGATATTTTTTGATATCCCCAATTAAAAATAGTTACATGATTCACTATTTTCATAAAATGATAATACTTTTGTAGGTCTATATGTCTTCAATAGTATGTTCTTCATGTTCTAATGGGACATTGTTCGAATTGATGATATAAATGTTGTGGGGGAATTTTTTAAATCTATATAAATTCATTTTGAGATGAACTCCAACTTCATTCCATTAATCCCCAAGAAGGAAAATTACCTTGACATTGAGTACTATAGTCCCTTTGTTATTGGGAACACTATACCAAAGGTAATCAGAAAAATCATGAATCCATGACAGGGTGAGGATGCCAAAGGGCTCATGTCATGTAACCAGTTTGGATTTTCCCAGGACGAAATATAAAATCATACCTTTTCAATGTCTGTGAATGTGTGAATTCAATAAAGGGAAAGGTGAAATATGAAAATATGTCCTTGAAAATTTACATTTCTAAATCTTTTTACACCATCATATAGAGTTTTCTTTTCACCATTCTTAAAATACATGGCTTCTCGCTAAATTCATTGATATGGTTGGGACCATTCTCATCAGTGATGGGATGTCCATTCTTATGAATGGATCCCCTAGATGGGTTTTTCATTGTTTAATAGGGGTCTTACATAGTGAACCTATCTCAAGTATACTATTTTCTATTGTAGAATACTATCTCAGTTGTTTTCTGAATAATGTGGTCAAATTTGGGTGGTATCAAATGTTGAGACCTAGAAGAGATTTGTGTGCATGGTCACATTTATTTTATGTTGATGACATCTGGCTCTTTGGAAGAGCAGACAAAGGTAATATATCCTATATAAAAATAATTTTCCCATATTATTAACAGGTTTAAGGGAAGTTATATGGTAGGTAAAATCATGCATGTTATTTGGTGAAGGGATTTTAATATCTAGGAAATACAGAATTTTTAGGAGGCTTGGAGTTCAAAGATGGTATCTCCCTTTCAATTAAATTGGTGTAACTCTTTTCTGGGTCAGAGTCAAAACATTTCATCTAGAATGAATTGCATTAAAAATCACTAATCAGTTGGTAGGATGGAAGGAGAAAAATATGTCCCTAGCAGGGAGAATATGTATAGTGAATTCAGTCATCAGTTTAATGTTTGTTTACTAAATTTCATTATACAGATGGTCCATAAATTTTATTAATGAGTGAAGTGTCTATATCAGAAATTTTGATTCAAATGGTTCTATTCATGACCAAATGCTGGTTATTGTTTCCTAGAAGAAAATTATTAAATCAGTACATATGGGTGGGCTGGGTATTAAAGATATCAGATTATTCAATGACACATTGATCATAAAATTCACTTGGAAACTAAAATCAAAACCAGAATCATCCATGAACTTCCTGGATAGTATATTTGTTGATAAATTGTAGAACAAATAAAAAAGTTAACTCATATCCTTTATTTTCCCTACTTTGAAGATAACCTTTTCTGATATCATGATTTGTTATAAATGGGTGGTGTCAAAATGTCAAATCCAAACTTTTGGACCACATCTTAACTCTCGCAACCAATCTGTGTTGACATTATCATTCCATCTTATGTAATGATTGATACAATTGGAGAATTTGATGAAAATATTGGGCTTCAAGAAATTCTGCCCAGCCACCAACACTTCGAGACCTTTCTATATTTCTTAAATGATCCTGATTTGTTAGTCTGGATGCCTAATGTGAATGGCCATTTCACCAAAAATTAATTCTACAAAAAACATTGTCTTGGTAATTCGTTGTTCCTCCCTAGTTGGGTTAAATAATTTAGAAAACCATTCATACATCCATCTCAATCACTGTTGGTCGGGAGGATCTAGAAAGCAGAATCCCCTTGTATCACATGATGTTGTGTTGTGGGTTTCAGCTGGTTGTGGCATGCAATTTCTGTTTGGTAGCCAATGAATCCAGGCTACATATTTTTATCTCATGTACCCTTGCTTGCCGGTTTTGTTCATACATGCAGGGAATTTTAAATTACCATATTCCCCTCTGGTCTATGGAGGATATACTACAATCTATTTTCAGTACAGAATGCAGCGATAAAGTCCATGAGATTCTATTGACAGTAGTGTTCGCATCTATACATTTCATCTGGATGGCTAGGAATGCCTTGATATTCAGTAGCACAAATCCCTCTTACCATGCAGTTGTTATTTCTATTCATAGTGCCATCATAATTTCCTCTAAAATTCAATGTTTTCTATGAGAAATGATGTCTCTAACCTTATTCTATTGTGGTCTCTTGGTATTAATAGTAGGATGAAGAATCCATTGTTGCTGAATTATATTCGATGGAAACCACCCTTCCCAATATGGATCAATGACAATGTTTATGGAGCTACAACGAGTTATCCCAGTCCCTCTGGTTGTGGAGGATTATTTCATACATATTGGTGATTTTGGAAGGGGTTAATTCATCACTTAATTGGGAATGTATTTTCCATTGAATCAGAGCTCTCGGCTATGATAAAATTGATAAGGTATGTTGTCTATTTCTTTTGGCATGCCTTATGGATAGAATTGGACTCATCTTTTGCAGTCCAAATTTTCAAAGACCACTCAAAAAGTGTTCTATTGAAGATGTTACCAGTCTATAATGAATAACCTTGACTCACTGATTCACTCTCCATTAAAGTCACACATACTTATGATGAAGACAACCAAGTTGCGGATCCTCTCTCCAAGGGTGCAATCTATGTGGTCTGTTCTAATTGGTCATGTGTCTTACCTGAGTATTGTGAAATTATTTCTCATGTTGATTATTGTTGTGAGGTTTAAACTCTTCTTTATAGAGAAACTCTATAATGTCTTGTATCATCATTTTTATCATTTTAATTTATTCCCCTCAGAGAAGGTTTTCTTGCCTCCAAATCTTCTTGGTACAACTGTATATCATTCCCTACATAAAAAATTAGTCTTAAAATCACTCTAAAAAATAGTATTTATTCTATCCCATTTTCATGTGTTATAACTCGAATTAGATAAAATTTTATATATGAAATCAAATATTATAGAACATAATTTTCAATTGAACAATGTAATTCAAGAAATTTAATTCTCAATAAATCTCCATTTTTCACAAAATAATAAAATAAAATCATATTACATTACAAAACTAATCCTCGTAAATATAAAATAAATAAAAAATTATTTTTGGATGTCAATATTCATTATTAATTTCATTATAAATTTAATCATGTTATTCATGAATTTTTTGACACAATATATCAATTATTTATTATTTTTCAAGAATCAACTAACACAATAATCATTGAGAAATGTGAAATATAAATTTCCAAAACACAAGAATTCGTCTAATATAATTCAAATTACATTGAAATTAACTTTAATAACACTATTATCACACACATTTTTAAAATTTAATAGATGTTTATAATATATAGACACACACAGACACCCAGATATATATATATATATATATAATTAAATTTTGATAATATAGAGCGAGATCTCTGACCACATGTTTAGATAGAAGGAAACAAAAATTGAAAATATCTAATTCCATTTCAAAAACAATAAATCCATTATAAAAACAAGTCTGATAAAACAATTATAACATAATAGCACCCAAACCACCATGCCTTCAGAAAAATTATTGGCCTTTCAATTCTATTTTTGTTGTGAATCCATCATCACAAATGTATAAATGATTCAAAATAAATTCTCACTGGATGTTATAGAGAGAAATTGATTGTTTAAATGAAAAGAGATGCATTAAAATATTATGGCATGAGGAAATATATATATATTCCGAAATTCAAAAGAAATACATTAATTAAATAAACCTTTTGAATAAGACACTAACACCCCTTAGGTGTACATTGATAATCCATCTTACACTTTTTGGATACTAAATAACCTATGAAATCCTAAAATGTGATACATTTATATCCCATGAAAATCTATCCCCTTTGTATCTCTTACTGAGTGCTTAATACATCACCATTAGGCACCTGATGGAATCGAGAATAGTATT
Organism: Viscum album; assembly: GCA_963277665.1. Taxonomy (NCBI): domain Eukaryota; kingdom Viridiplantae; phylum Streptophyta; class Magnoliopsida; order Santalales; family Viscaceae; genus Viscum; species Viscum album. The sequence continues at coordinate 605,571,749 of OY728123.1, read as the reverse complement.
TTAGAAAGAAAACCTTAAATTCCACCACCCATAATCTTATATAACATAAATATCCTAAAATAATTTCTAATTAAAAACATAAATAGAAATTTAGTAAGAATAAAATATAAATAATGCAATCAAAAACCAAGACATTAGACAGTAGGTTTTTATTTTTATTCTCTGTCTATATTATAAATACCTTGTTTTTTGGTGAAATATGTTTGTAGAAAATTATGAATTGGCCATCAGAATTTCGAATTATGGACATTACATTCCATGATATTTTTATTCCTCTTAATAGAGGCATGAACATATTCCATATGTGTCAATTTATTTTTATTATAAATTATTAATAAAGAATTAAATTAGGTGTTGGTAAGTGTAGTTAATAAAATGATAAATAATGATTTTAAATTTATTATTTCCATTTTAGTTATTTTAAATGGGTAATATTTATTTATGAACCCATTATAAAAGTAAACTTAATTTGAATTAAATAATATATCATGAGATAATTAAAAATTGAATGAGTGAATTTTTATGTATTGGGATTACATTTCATAATACATTGGGTGTGCGTCCAAGGGGTAAATAAATTTTTTAGTATGAAAGTAGTGGTATTTATATTTAAAAAAAATTCTATGAAATAAAAAATATTCCTGTGGTGGAATTTTTATATTTAATTTAAAAAGGTTGTGAAGTATTGTAAAGATGGAAAAAATAACCGTCAAAATTTTATATTTAATAAAATAAATTTATACATATGGCTATGATATTCTCGCCCACTAACATAAGAACCGGATATCTAAAATATGGGAATTTAATTAAAATATATTTTATAAATAAATTATATAAGACCCAACAAAATAAGGAAACATGAATAACTATTATGGATCTTATATTTTTATAAGTAGAGGCATGACCAATCGATGTAAAACCTTTTATGAGGAGGCATAAGGGAATATAATTAGTAAGACTTCTTTAATAAATTAAATAAATTTCATAAATTTTTATTAAAAAAATTAGAATTATAATATAATTTTTAGGAAAAATGATATCAAATTTATATAGATCATATATAAAATAAGTATTCCATTGATAATTTGGATTCTTAGTGTTCAAATAATGATTTGGTTTCTCTTATTTAATGTGAAACAATTCATTTTCAATATTTCAATGGATTTATTACTTAATTTGTGATGGAGGGGATTCATAGCAGAAGTTATAATCTACAACACAGGGAATGAATTAATAACTTTGTTTTCAACATTAAACCATTATTATGTGATGTCATTCGTATACTAATAACTAATTAGTCTATATTTTGTTATTAAAATATTATCCTCCTAACACATCATCTGGTTATTTACTTATGATAATGAAATCATTAATAATGTTAAATGATCACATTTGAAATGGAGGTGTTGTGCTGTAATAGTTAAAATTCATGTAAATAATAAAGGTTAGTTAAACATGAATATTGTTCGGACATAAAACATTTAATATACTAACAAAATTTAATGGAGTGTTTATTACCTTATTTTGAAGCCAAGTCTTTTTATATCCCAAAATATTTATTTTACATTTAAATCATATACTTATGAGTGATGATAGAACATCATTATAGTTAATGTATTCCTTTTCAAAGCATTGGGTGACTTTGTATTTTGGTGGATACCTTAGGAGGAAGATGTTGGTTCATTAAAATTGATTGATCTCAGTGAAACAAAAATTTCATAAATATAATTCTTTTAATATGAACTATATATTTATTATAATTCATTTCTATCAATACATAATTTTAAATTAATAGGTCTCTGATTATTTATATTTATTTTATTTTTTGGTTATTAAAATACCATAAAAAATGGTATTAGTTTAATCATGGTGAACAAAAATTGTAAACCATATGATGGATGTTATATATATATTTAAAGTACAAATATTGTTTAATAAATAACATCCCTATTGATTACTCGTTCGATATAGTTTTATTTTGTAAAAATTGTTATATTATTCATACAAGTTAACTATGTTTTTTACGTGATGTTGTCCATGTTATGAAAAACTATAGTGTTGATGGGTATTGTATCTCTACAACTCACTAGAGGATCATTGGGATATAAATATGAGCCTTCATGTCCATTTAATGAAACATAATTCCCATTAGGATTATATTCCATGTGATGGATGTCCTCTACCAATAAAAGAGGTCATTTGTTTCAAAAGGAATGAGCCCTCGACACTACCTTTAAAAAAACATAGGGATGTATGATGATGCAACATACATTGTAAAATAAAAAATTATATAGTTTTATATGAAATAGTTTTTTATAATGAAAACACTATTTCTCATATTTGACATTCATTTTTGTTGGAATCCATTAATATATTTTACTACTCTTAATGAGGATGTTATCTTGATTATTTTGTATAATTTTTCTATAATGAAAATAAACTCAATGTGGGAAATATTTATAGGGAATTATAAATTAATAAATTTAATTGGATTAAAAATCATTAGAAATGAGTGCCTATGTATAATCCACATGAATTTATATTGTATCAGAATATATTCAAAAAATTATTATTTTTCTATTGTTTAATACTTAATGATAAATATTTGAAATATTAATTTATTATATTAATATCCTATTTTATTATTTAAAAAATTATTTCTATTATTATTATAGAATTGGGTTAAATTTTAGACTTTATACTATTTCATATAATTGGAATACAACACATATAAACATATTGTATAGGCTATGACATATGATTTACAGTACTTCAAATATGATGATGATTATTTATTTAAATATAAAATTAATTATGAAATATTTTATATTTTTATATATATATGGTTTTGATTTTTTCTATAATTAAGGAATCGTTCGGTTATTGATGCATGGATACTATAATAATAGGTCCAAAACCCCATTGGTCTGGTAGAATGTGTTTTATTCTAGAATTGTAGAGGTTTTATGCCATTTCAACCATACTTTCTCTAAAGTATACATAGGTTTTTATATAATTAAAAATGATAAAATTAAAAGGTTTCAAGTATCTTATAGGTGGTATATGGTTGAATATATAAAAATATATTCATTTTTAATTTTATTTAATGTTACAAAAATTAATAGTTATATAAAGGGATATACATTAAACTTTTTTAACATATTATTTTGGATAATTATAAATGATAAAAAATAAATCATAAAAAAATTAATACCTAAAAAATAACAGTATATGCAATAATATACTAGTGATTTATATGAAAATAGATAGGTGAATAAATTATCCAACAAAATCTTGATTTCTTCCAACATGAATAATATCCAGGACCATGTCATGAAAATGGTTTGGTCATAACAATGTTGGGTACCCATTGTCTAAATTGTAATAGAAACATTGGGTACTAGTGTACGTAAGGATATGAGGTTCTCATATTAAATTATGTGATTATAGTTACACATATATGGGTGATAGAAATATGACTTGGTTCCTAATGGACTAACATTTGGGATGTTCAAATGATAAATTTTTCATAGAATTTCCCACATTACGATTTTAGTTCCATAGATGATATGATAGAAAAAAGGATATAAATTGTATATAAATCAATTTTCCAAATTCTGAAACATGGGAATTCGATACATAATGTGAATTACAATATTTTAAGAATACTTAATGACAATATATTAACAAGGAATTGATTAAAGGATAATTAATTATATAGATATTTGTAATATCATTGTGTTTATTCATTATATGTAGAAACATATGATCTAAAACATCCTAGTGGATTAATTTTATACCCCTTTTTCTGATTCCATTCATGATTATGAACAAGAGTGGTTATCAATACATAAATAAAAAAATTATGGAATTGTTAATATATTAAATAGTTTATATATAATGGGTACATGTAATCTAATTTAGAGAATTAAATATAAAAATAAAAGGTAAATAATTTTAATAAAAAAATACTATTTTTCATCTATACGTTTAGAATTTTAATGAAAATGAAATTCTTATGAACCGCTCAGATTGGTTGATTAAATAATTTAGTTTAAATTATTTACTATATTTAATAGTTGTTTATTAAAAAAATTGACTAATCTAACATTTAGTGTAATGTTGATAGGGGTAATTGATTAATATAAATAGAACATAAAGATGACCATGGACCAATAATACATAATAATATAGTTTATATAAATATATTGGGGGTCTCTAATGATGAATTATATAAAAAATAAATTATTTATGTGGCCATATTTTAAAACATTTTTATTGTTTAATAATTTCAAAAAAATATGTGCAGAATTAGATATGAAAAAGTAATATGATGCTTCAAAAAATATATTTAGTGAATCCATGAGGTAAGAAATTGGTATGAATTTGATAGAACATGGAATAGTTATTTAGTTCACTCAACATAGAACACCATAATGGAATCATGTTTCTGATAAGGAAAATCATACATTGTTTGATGAAGTTCGATCAATTATGAGCTATTATAACCCAAATATATAAATTATGGGACATTATCTTGAAAAAATTATATTTTTTTGTTAATAAAATTAAATCCTATTATATTAGAAATATAATATATGATATATTGGTTTGGATTCCCCATATTTTTAATTTTAGTAAAATTTGGGGGTTTCAAACATGTGTACAATGTTTGTTTTCAAATAAAAAACATCTTAAATTAAAATAATTATTATTCATTTATAATTACATGGAAACTATGTGATTTTATTTATATATTAAAAAAGAATAAAATTTATCTATAGAAAAATATTCATATTTTTATTTTGAATGAATATATTATTTGAGGACTTAGTTAATGTAACATAGAGGTTCGAAAATTTAATTACCATCATATAGGAATAATTAATGACGATATAAATTTAGTAAATTACATTGGATGTTTTGGAATGTAAATAGTCTTAGGGAGTCTTGTATTACCTTGAGGCCTTGACAACTAATCATTACCCAATAAAATTTTCCTCCCCTAATATATATACGTTTTTTAATTGAATATAAATGGAAAAATAAATAAATGAAGGAATTTTACAAGACCGTTCCAAAGTAATGATTTCATAAAATTGATATATTTACAAAAAAATTAATCGAAAACTTTTCATTCATAATACAATAAATTTACAATATATTCAAATATAAATGACCTTATTTTAATATTAGATCTGCATAAGAACACAATTTATTAAATTCTAGAATATAGGTAATATGATATGGTTGATTTTCTAGGAAACCTCTACAATCATAAGACGATTACAGAATCTATAAAAGTAAAAATATTGAGAAAAAGTTTCATCATTCCATTAAAACAGCCAAATATTTTCCAATATCTATATATCATAATTCAAAATGAATACATCAGTAAAAATGTTAGTAATTATTTATCTAAACTAATTAGGTGTGAATTTCATGAATTCGAATAGGATTTTACAATTTTATTTTTAGCAAGTATAAATTTTGCTTACAAATTATTATACATAAAACATTTTAATGATTTTCAAACAATATAAAGTACAAAAGAATATAAATATTTTTCACTAAGAGATACGTAGTAATGGGAAAAAAGAAATAATATATTTTAAGACTCATATAAAAGATACCACATCTATATATCTCTTACCATATCAACTTATAATATCTCAATGAGATTATTTATTGGTGAACTATATAATATTTCATCTATTTGGTTACTAACATATTTAAATAATTTATTATGCATCTTAAAATAAAAAATATCATATTAAGAATGGAAAATAATTGTGTGTGAAGAAGGTTATAGATCGTTATATCTAATACACACTAAACTAATATCATTATGTTAAAAAAATTATATAGATGTTCAAAAATGAAAAAAATATAATTATTTGTCAACAATAAAACTGAAGCTAATTAATATATAATATTATCAATCATTTAAGATATACTCTCACGAAGGATATATCACATGTTTCTTACTAATATATTATAATAGTATACAGTCAAAACATATCTCAGTCGAAACAATTGAAATACATTTTCTACTTAACCATATTTTAAATAAAGTATTTAAGTGAAAATAAAGGATTTTATAAAAGTGTTCATATGAAGAGTAAATGTCTATATTATATCCATTTTAGAAAAATGTATAGTTTTTATTATTTTTAAATATGATATTTCAATGGAATGATGAATATTATCTCAAAACATTTTTATTTTGAGGAAAATATGATGAAAGGTCATCACAAAAAGGATATATTGTAAAAGTAGTAAATTACATAATGTAAAGTAAGAAAATAAGTATTATATTTTAAAATATTTTATAGAATACCTTTTTGATCTCATTTTAAATAAATATTACTATAATTAAATGATTTAATAAAATAGATAATTCTTTATTTAATCATTACACTTCCTTTTGTTTTTACTTTTCCTATAATGTTTATGAGAAAAACTGTTGTTGATTCATTTAAGATATAGTTTTCACTTAGAACTATCATATTCCATGTATGAAAACTATCATTTCCCCTTTATTATTTATAAAACAAGAGTTTCTATGAAACTGGAAGTATATATCTTTTTATTGGAATGTGTGAATGGTATGTACTCAATGTTTTTTATGGTTAAATGGTTATGAAACTCACATCATTAGATTAATGGAAAAAATATTTTATATGGATAGGATCATAAATATATATATATATATCTATCCCCCAAAGATCTGTGCTCAAATATTTATTTATGATGCAATCCTACAATAACATGTTTGTGAGTGACTAGTAAAATCTAGTGAAATGTTGGATCCTTTGGTAGTAAAGTGTTTACGTGGAATTATTATCTCATATTTTGTCCAGTTTCTTAATATGAGAAGCTCTTATATATAAATGATATATTATCAAAATACATATAATTATTAATATATATTTCCACTGTTGTAATAGTGATCGATCGTTACCATATCTTGATGATATCATCTCTCTTTATTAGAGGTTCTCCATTATCCCCATTAATTATAGATTAATCAATGTTTTAAAAAAACATAATTGGGAACACTACAATATGACACTATATAAGTTGGTTTATGGTATTAGGTAGTTGGGATTAGGACCTTGATATAATATTCTAATATATCTCTAGGAAGGGTATTAGAACCCATATATCTTAGAGCCACCTAATGAGATATGTCATAACTTTTATGATCATGTGATATATAACATTATGGAGACTTTTATGGTTATTAAACCATAAAAAATTATGTATATTTTATGGTGGTGAGACATGGAACATATATTCACCACCTAAGATCAATAAACAAGGACCATGATGTCTTATATTTTAATTCCATTGATAAAAGACCTATTCTGGGAAATTTAATGTTTTGTAGATTATACTTAATGACATATATATTAAATTCATAATTCCGGTACAATGATGTGAATCGAAACATGAATTGGATTGAGCGGTTCATACACATGATCATCCCTTTATTTTTAAACAATTAAGATAACTTAGTAAAATGTTATATATGGGATTACACTATGTTAAATGACCATGTATTATGTATATCCATCTGTCATTTTTTTGTAACTCTATGAGGAGGAATGCTTATACTCATTGTTAATGTTATCTAATGAGTTAGGGTTGGGACATAAACTGATTGAAGTCCCACATATATAACTTTATCAATAATTGGATAAATATATGTTTAATAAATTCTTCAATAAAAGGGAGACTGCATATAGGTATCCAGGATAAGTATCTTAATTTAAGAGGGTTTTTACTAGTTCATTAATAATGGGAAAATGATTATCAATGTCATATAAGACTTTTAGAAACTATAAGGTCTTATAGTATTGGGAGAAACCCCCCAAGAAGTTCCCCCATAGGATGAAAGACCACAATTATTAAAGAAGTTGTTACACCCATTACAATATTACAATCATGAAACCTACACTACATGAAATCATACACCCACCCCTTTATAAAATAGGTCATAGAATAGTGATATGTTCATATTACATGCATAAGGGAGAACATTCCCTAACTATCCGGTAACCATAAAGTTTAAAAATAGTAAAAGTCTTAGTAAATAATTAACATAATCAATCATAGTGGATAGCGAAATAATGTCATTAATCATATATAAAATATACAATATGGTCAAAAGTAGATCATATCAAAATGGAACCCCAAATTTAGAAGGCCAAATTTTATATAAACAAAACAATTAAATATTTTATATGGAATACGAGGAGAAGATGTTGAAGAATGTATCTACATAACCTCAATCATTTATTATCTTCAGACTCCCAGAATCTTATCATAGATTCCTCACCCTTGGTTATATCCTCAAAAATAAAATCTATAAATTCAATGGGGTTTCAATATTGTGTGTGAGTATGAATCCTATTAGTCACTAATAATTAATCCATAACAAACATTGATCTGGTATATATACATTTTTTTATAAATTTTAATAAAACAATTACAATTAAATATGACCGATAAAGACACAAAAATCCCCATAAATAAATAATTTAGGTCTATAATGGAAGTAGCGATCAAGTTGAGCAACACCCATAATCTAAAACAACATAATTAACATTACAATTATCATACATACCCACAAAATGTAATCTGTCATACACATATCAAACACTCAACAACACACCAATTATTAATGGGTGGTCACCCAACAAAACACATACCAGGTACCTGATGACACCATATCGCACATTGTTGGTCATAAATCATTATCTCAACCATAACATGTCACTAAAAGTCAATTATACGTAATCATATCAAATACAAATAAAATTCACTCAAGGTTTTTCAATATCATTAATAATCATATCCATTCATAAAACAAGACACCATATTTTCACTCAGGGTGTCGTCAACCATATTCATTTCCTTTAAATTAGTCATAATCAACAACATCCTCATGTCATATGGCACATAGTGAGGACATTAAAGAAAAATATCACAAATAAATTTGACCAGAACCCCATTCAAAATACAAACATCTCAAAGATAGTACATTAGTTTTTTACTAACACTTAATGTTTTATCATGTCTCATATATCTAAGGATGACCATACGAATACACCAAGGACTTACCTGAGCCCAAAAATCTCACTCTAGTACTAAATCACAATGGTTAACTACAATATCCCTAACCGTTAATCTTGGTAATATTTTACCATTTATAATATATCATACTATAAAACCGTTTCTAATGGTTCAATAACATCTATAGAAACACACATGACTACAATTAAACCAAAAGAATATCATTATTATGAAACCACATGAACGTACATGAAACATAAACTATAAAAAATGAATCAAAATCATTAACCAAGAAGGGACATCCTACCCCAATGTTAGTGGAGTGTATTCACCAAGGCATATAGTTCTATTAATTCTCAGTTGACATAAATCCTATAATTATCTAAAAACACTGATAGTTTTTATTTTGGGAGAGAAACCAAAGAAATATATGATGCAGATTATGTATATGGTAAAATAGAATTAGATATGATGATAGAGAACCTATGTTATAGTAAACCCTTTGAAAATTCATGATAAGAGTGTTAAGGTTATCATTATTCCTCTTACGAGATCTTAAATATTCCACGAATGCATGTATATCAATGTTGGAAGAGGATATGGGTTATAGGGGCCCCATGATGAATTTAAAAATATTACCCTTTAAAAAATGCTTTATTCTTTATCACATCATGATATATTGAACTAGGGATTTTGCCATGGTGTGGCCTATATGGGTCAAAATGTGATGGCTCTTAGGAATAGGGTCTAACCCTATAGAAAAATTCCATAATGATGTGACTTGGAAGTTCACACCATGACTACTCATCCTCTATATTTCTAGGATGTTTCTCCCAAACATCACCCTTACCTTCAGATCAACCACAATTCCATGATAGAACCCACCACAATGCGTCATTAGGTAATGATAAATCGTTATATATGGGGGTATCAAAATATAATGGTAATAAATTAGGTTATAAGAAAATTTCAATTTTACCACTTCTAAGGGTCACACCATGAACCCATCATTCCATTGTGACACACTATCGTGGAATGGAAACCTCCTTGTCATAAGCTTCATTCCATGTAACATCAATAGAAATGGTGTGATCATAGAATTTCTCATCACTCACACCATGATATTTCCAAATCACTCCATGATAACAATGTTTTCATTTGATTATATCACCAAAAACCCTTTAAATCAATGAATTCTAATTTTAGTCAAACACTAACACCTTGACCAATATTAACTTTTCTTCATGTATAAAATCAAATAAAAAATTAATAAATAATGAAAATTTAAATTCAAATAGAGTATAAAAAACCCCCTCTATTGAATTTTCATCCCTAAGAATCATCCCAAGGAGTCCTTATTAAACAACATATTACACTAAGTCCACATATCTAATGTTGTCTCAAAGGTCTTCTCATATATATGGTAATTCTTATATAACAATTAGAAAACTCGATCTAGGTTCCCACATAGTAAATTGTCAGATTATTCCACAAATCATAAAAAATCTCCTTGAACTATACATCCACATATAATTGAACCTCATATTTATTAATCACATAAATATGATCTAGATCATACTTTTAAATATAAAATATATGTTACAGATCTAGAATCTCATGATAGAATAGTGGAATATCTTATATATATTCCACAACTCAAATAATCTCTTTAATCTAAAATTGATAAAAAAAAATGAAATATATTTCCTTTCCTCATTATACATTGATTCCCCAACCGATTTGATACCCCAAAATGTACCCAACCACCCAAAGGGAACACCGAGGTTCACCACCTATAGTTGTAATATGATCACTAATAGTATTGATTGGTATTAAAATCCTTGTAGATTATCATCACCACATTGGTGGTATATTACACTATGTTCATCCGAATAACTATTGTATTTTTCACCACCAACTATCAGAATGGTTTTTTCAATACTAAACCATATATTTTCTCGATGGGATCTATAAATATGAAATCATAAAATCTTCTGATGTATGGAAACTCTTATAATTTTAGGTGGCCACTTGTACTTTTTCGACATTAATTATTCACAACCTAAATATATCCATGAGTACCTATATAATCATATCAATGTGAAATTATCATATCAATTTGATTATATTCTCATAGTTACCCCATGATTCTACACTACCTCATATACATATAGACTATACAACCCATCCAAAAATTTTGTCTCTTGAGTTGGAAATAATTTTGAAACAGAAACGAAATGTTAAAATACCAACCATGAAATAATAGGACCCCTTTTGTTCCTAGGTAATATCATAATGAATTCTATGGTCACCTCATTCCACTTCAATTCTATGATTGGAAATTGCTGATGTTACCCTCCATGTCATTGATTTTCAACATTTATCCTCTAACAAGTAATTACATAACTAAAAAATATCACAATATCATTCCACAAACATACAAACTATAAATAATGAGTTATATATTAATAAATATAGGTTAATACATGATTTTATATAAATATTAATGAATAGAAGTCCCTCATTAGCTTAACTTTGAAAGAGATGGGGACCAAAACTCTAATATGGAAGTAAGGTACATCATCCACATACTACAACATTATGTATATTGTATCATATTATATAATCCATTTCGTTATCATAAGATGATCTAAATATTTCATCTTTTTATCTTTCATTTGATGAACTAATAAAGATGTAATATAAAAATATGGATAATTCATAACATCTTGGTCCTCAAACATATCAATCTATAATCCAACATTAAACTTATTTTTTCACAGTAATTAACTAATATATAGACTCCCAAATCCAAAATATTGTGATGGATAGAAATCATATTAAAATTTCCCAACACTAAGGATTGTTACACCTCAAATATTTTGGTCTAGAGGTTATCGACCAAACACATCTATTTTAGGGTCACATAATTTGTTGAGAACAAATAGAATAATAACATTTTTACCTAAAAAATATAAAATCACACTGAAAAAAGATTTTGATTCCAAAAAATAAATTCATAAATAACAACATATTAATCCATGCTAAGGGTAGGGTTGTTATTCTCATGGATTCAAAAATCAATAGACCCAAATGTGGCCACATAATCTCGAAACAACCTAAAAGTTTCTATTCTGACACCTTAGGTGTAATAAGAAATGATATATCTAATCATTGAGTAACATATAATCAAAATTAGGGAGATATTAATATATTATTCAACTATTTTAATGCACCTTTACAATAAATGATCTACTAAAACATTACTCTATTTCTTGTCAAACTTTTCTCAGGTCCTTCTACTAATATGAGTTCTGAATAAAACAAATGATATATGAAAATTACCTATGAAAAATCTATTACATTAACACATTCATTATTAATACCTAATAAAAAATACCTCCAAATTTTAATTAATATTGGGATACTAGTCTCTTTGATCACATTCCCATGAAAAAAACCCGAATAAATTCAAATTTGATACGTCATGTACATTTAATAATGCTGGTGTTCTATCAGTATCCTCAGTAAAATATTTATGTTCCTAACATGTAACATAAAATAATATTATTATAGAAATATTCCATGGATCATTACCATGATGAAGTGTTCTAGGTAGTGATGGAATATATTTTCCACGGGATCCATGAGCAATTTTGGTGTGTTTTTCAAAATTAATGGAATCATGAGGTATTCATTTAATCCATAACCACATAGAAACATCATTCTCCTTATATCCTCTACCTTGACCCACAACATATAGTAACCTAACCATATGTGAATAAATGAGAACCATTTGCATGCCGTTAACTATTAAAATATGTCATTTAGCCTCCACACTGGGTTCTTTTTATACATTATAAACAAGGTTATCATCCATATATCGAGAGACAACCAAACGCTAGTATCCACATTCATGGAAAATAAAATGTGATCACCCCATGTTTAGTTACTCAGTAAAATAAAACTCTTTTTATATATATTATCATACTAAACCTTAAAATTAATTATCTATCTACGTTACATATGGTAAAGGGGAATTGTTATGGGATTTTCAAATTAAATATGATAAATAAAAAACTCGATCTCCATCTCGTTATGGAGTCCTATGAAATCATCCGGAAAAAAAAATTTAAATGGTTTACTACTAGATAAAATAAAGTTGGAACATTCAATGAATCTACTATATAAATTATACAAACCATATATGTTTTGATATATCTTATTTGAATGATAATAGGTCATACTCTACCTACCTCCACAGGGCATTATCCCATAATAACATACTAATCTCCCCTATACATGGTAAATTCACCAACCTCCAATAGAAGTCAATTGAAGCACATATTGAAATCAATAAATCCCTCACAAAGTTTAGGAAACATATAGAAATATCCAAAAGTACGAAATACCATATATTCGCATAATAGAACAACTATGGTACATATAGGGAACCATAAAACATGATCCAAAATCATAATTACAGGTGTTCTATGTGCCAAAATAGGACTGTAAAAAAGTACATCCAACCCTTAACATGTCACCACATCGATAGAAATAAAATAATGAGATTCAAGAATATTTAATAATTAATAGAGTGTACCAAAATAAAAAAAATTATTTTTTAATGGTTGAAGGACCCTGTTCTTTATCCATTGAATCCATGTAAAATGTATATATCCGGCATACAATATATAAATTGACCTTTCCATGTGATCCATGAATCTATTTTGGGCCATTACCCTAATATATCTTCAACTATTTATTTTATTGTGACCCTCATATATCTCTTTTGATAAACTTGTAAATATAACTATATTTTTATCCGATGTCCACTTATCATGCTCTTAATTCCTCTATCATCCATAGATCTCTACCTGACCCTATATGATACATACTATTTTATTACCCTTATATATGGCTTATCATATAATATGTATTCCACCCCTTTAGTAGACTCATAAATGATGTTCATAATTTCCATCCACACAACATTGATAACATATAATTGGAAATAATATTATAAATGGGAATAAATAGCCCCAACCATAACCAGGGTGTATCGTGATAAATTGGCACATATTATCAAATATATTCTTCATACAATTGGAAAAGGAACTAATCACTCCATTTTTAAAGAACCCAAATAGACCAAACAAAAAAGATAGGAAACCTCCAATGTTGTTCTTTTAAAATCTAATCAATATTGTGAGGTAATTAGAGAATACAACATGATAATATTATTGGTTAAAACCCTAAACCATGAAATGTATCAATTCCGGGATAGAAATATCTAATATTTAGGAATTTTTTACCTCATTTAAATCTAAAAATGGGTCAAGTCATATAAACGTCAACAATTGAGTCACATATTATGTCACAGACATCATCCCACTATATGATCCTTGAACTCATATAATTATTCTAGATAATGTGAAATGGTTGAAATCCTCACAAATAAGGGGTCCTTGAATACCACCCTTGATTGGAATTCATTATTTATATCCTTTATAATCACACTCAACAATTATTTAGAACATAACTAAAGCCTACAGGCTTCCATGTTCATCTACCTATCATAATGTATCTTTAAAAGCTCAATGATACTGTCTAGGATCTCAATAAAATTCTCAGTATCTTAAGGACCCCAATTACCATGGAATCATACGGGATCTTTAAAATGAAATATCATTTCAAATATACCATTATAAGTCATCCTAACGGGAACCAGAACCTCCCACAGATTATAATTTGAATCCCATAGATTATGATAATCCGATAACTAAACCACAAGGATATCATCATATATATTAGAATAATCAAACTTTTGAACATCTTGGAGTATAAAAAGTGTAATACATACCTCAACAACTTCCATTACATAATCCTTGGTTAGAACCATTAGACATCATCATGGTGGAATTTTCTAGAATACCACAATAGTGGCATTAAGACACCTTTAAAAACATTAATATTAACTAAATTTAATACATTAATATGAGAAAATTATTGAACCCCCCCACCAAATATGAAATATGAACTAGGGGTCTACAAACTACTAAACCAAGTCTATGATTATGTAATTGGAACCTTAATGTACGGAAGAGTGATAAAAAATATTACGATTAAATTTTTTTTGGAAAAACAAATCAAATAACAAAAATAATTTATTTAGGAAAACATTAAATATATTACGATTAGATTTCAGTTAATTTAATCCTATATAAACTATTGTTAATTAGTAAGATGAAATATAATCCAGTTTCTGAATACCTGACGAATGAACACACCCACTCCCACCACATGGGGAAAGAGGAAGTATCATACATAACAATAGTATAATAAAAATTGAATGACATGATGAAACTATAAAATAATTACTCATAAAAACATTACAACAACCTTGGTGGCTAGATGGTCCACTTTGTGGGTGTTGTCTAGGAACAAGCATAACCTACCACTATAGATTAGATTATCCTATCTCTATTCTATTTGGCGTAAAATAACAAATTAAATAACATATCACCTCATACCTTTTTAGAGATACCCAATATTAGATCATTTTGACCAAGATGATGCACTAAATGATCTAATGCATGGATTCACTTATACAAGTTGCTAATGAATATCATTAATGGATTGAGACATGATTTCAGGGGATCATGCCTTTAATATCAGTTGACCATTCAAAAAATACTCAATTGGTGAAATAATATATATTTAGTATTAGATAAAATAATGGATTAAGATCACAATAAATAGACTCATTTGGAATGAAAAATTAGAATTTAGTCAAAATAAATCCAAAATTATCCCCACGTGTGGTGAATCAATATATATAATAAAAAAATAATATCAAAATTTATGAGGCTAAGTTGTTGAATTTATTTTTGTATATACCCATGCCACCTAAATCTCCCAATATATCAACATGAATAGGAGATAATTATTATACCCATTCATATGGTCATATCCTTGATAAAAAATTCTACACAAGTATGGGGGTGGTCATGTAGAGCGAGAGTATATACCTTCCATGAATGCACTTATCCGACCATAGTAAATGTTCAGTAGATATATGAGTTTTATACATAGATTTAAATTAATATATATGTAATTTCATAATTCACTAACCAAGACCCATTGATCACTATGAATACATGAATTTCATCCATCCCTAATTTATGTGTCATGTTGATCCAAACAACACAACCCATATCATGGACAAATACATTCTCACTCATGCTAGAGGACCACATTGAGTAGAATGTCATTAAAAAATCATTAAAATGACCACTCCCTTCAAATTCAAGGAATTTCTCCCACAAAAACACATTGAATGTTCATAAACACAAAATAACAGTAATGTTTAATCACACTACATCATTATGAACCAACCATCTCTTTCAAATTTTTTCACACATAAACATCACATAACAAATGATTTTTTTTAGGGTTAATAAAAACATCCAAAATCACATCCAATAACATAAAAGACCACCATCCACTAACTTAGTATGTGGTAGACTATATCTTCTGACTTGGGTTTGGTCATACCCATGGGATTGATATATCACATATCTCATTGTGGGAATGTTGACACATAATAAAACTACTAGCTATCCCAAAACCTCATTCCAAATAAACAAACCACAAGGATATACTTATCATATATTCTTTAGAAAACCCTTAAGTATTAATTAATCACACATTAGAAAAATCCAATTTACTATGAATCCTTATACTACCCCCATCACAAATGACTCACTATAAGATAAAACCACAATGTAATATTTTCATATATCTAGTCACAGAACTCGTATAGCTATTATTATTTGTTAGTTATATTATAATAAATCCTTCTATATGTTTTAATCTCCATCAATATATAATTTCCAGTTAACTTCCACACTATTTATATAGAAACTAATGTATAATAATCTCATATGAAGGAAATTAAATCCATATAACATTATACAATATCAGTAATAGTGTGTGGATTTCCTATGTTTATGTTGATGTTTTATAATTGTTAATACATTCTCCCCCAATTCAATACTAATCTATAAGGACTCTAAAATAATCAAAAATGTTTACAATTTGGGTTTTTAAAAGAAAATCAAAGAAATCAGATAAGGGGAAGGTTTTTAGGGAACAAAAACTCATAGAGTAACAATGATATAACATTACTAATGTATTGATACAATGATATGGGAGGAAATAATGATTTTCATGAAGGGATCCAACATCAACCAATAATGAGGGGATCTTTAGGGATGTGGAATAGAATGGTAAACTAGGTGCTATGATGTATTTCTAAAACCATGCCTTAAAACAATCCATATCTCATAGTAAGGGAATGACCATCATGGTAAAAATATAATTCCTTCTAGTGAGGAATGTGTTAGATCATGGACCTTCCAACTTATATATGGGCCACCACTTGGTAGTGGTCATGATAATTTAGAAAAATGTATTGAAAATTTGACCATTGTGGTAATTTCTTAGTATCACATCCCATGAAAGCCCTATGCATTGGTTCTCTATCTCTACGCCACAATACCCAACCTTTAGCCCCAGCTTCCTTACAACAATAACATCATGAAACCACCAACCATTCTATAACAGTATCGATAGATAAATAAATAAATAAATAGGTTATAATATCTAATAATAAGGAAAATACCATATATTGGAAGCATTAGTCCATTTTAACACTTCTATGAGACACATTGTTTTATACATCAATGATGTCGTGACTTCCTCCCTCACATGAACTACCATTATAGGATTCCACAAGACCATGTTGGCATTTACTACCTCTTCGATCCTTCTTGTGTTGAGGCCCAAATGGCCATTTAATGATCTTGATGTCAACCAAAAATTATTCCAGGACTCCACTAAGTCACCCTATGATGACCAAACTATAGAAGAATTATAGATCCCAAAAAACATCCAAATATGTGAATTTCCATACTGGGATACCCCCACCATAATGAAAACATGAATTCATAATTATTAATAATACTAAATAAGTAAGGGAAACATAACACCAATTTAAATTAAATGGGTATAATATGTCTAAAAGATAAAATGATATCAATAAATAATTCATAAACATGAAATCTATTTCAAGATGTAATTGAGGATTATGGAGTATAAGAATTATTAACTGGGTTACGTGGGAAAATGCGGGGCAGGTAGGTGACACTGTAAAATGGGCACAGATAGTAAATATCATCATCAAAATGGGTGTTTGGTTATATGATCATGGGAAAATCCATTAATATGTGCTATGAAACATATCTATATCCTGATAACCGGGTGAAACAACATTAGGTATGGAAAAGGAACCATGAAAAAAATATTTATAGTTTGAACGCCAATTTATATATCAGGCTTGAGAAATTTTATAATTAATTTGGTTTCCTATAAAAAATGGTGAAATTTATTTAACGACACATTAGGCACACAAATGATTTGTTATAATCAATAATGAATTTCATTTTTGAATTATTGAAAATCATAGTATCATGTAATATGGTTATATAAATGAAAAAAAATTATATCTGTAGTGATATAATGATTTGGGGATTTCATAGTAGATTGGGAGAATTATATTGAATTATATAAAGGATAATGAGCGGGAGAGAAGATTTGAACATTTGATTTAGATTAAGGAAGTGAAAATAAAATTATCTATGGGATAAATATAGAATTATAATGATTTATCTAATAATAATTTCAAAAGAAACATAATGATTCATGTGTTGAACCACTCTCACCTAGAAAATTAATAGCTTCTCGATGTAGTGATAAAAAAGTGTCTAAATTTTTATGTAGTAAAGACAGATGAATACTTCCATTAGAATTGTAAAAATAATACAATAGGAATTGAATAAGTAATACGAATTTAAAAATGTTTGATTTGACATAATCCATTATGGGGTACATTATCATATGAGTTATTTAGATAAAAGAGACTGTATAGTTCATTATGGGTCAACTACTATTGGATTATTTGATTAAGGAACAAAATGTATGTATAAATCGATAATGAGATAGAAGAGGATTTTGAAATAGTCACATGATTGAGGTTACATTCATTGATAGAGGGAGTCAGCTAATGTTACCACCTAAATCAGTTGTTCAGTAAGATGATTATGAAGTAATTGGTATATGGAGAATAGAATATTGATTAACGAATCATGTGAACTATATAAGATCATTAGATAAGCAATTATAGTATATCAAATGATGGCAATTTTAAGAAACCGTGATATTTTAATATGGATGAGTCACATGAAAAAAATTTCCTGATTTAGGTTAGGTAATTGAATTATATAACTATAGTTGGAATGGATTGGTGAAATTGTTTTCAATAAAAGTCATGTGATCATATGTAATATGAAATACATGATCTAAAACTGGTGGATAAATTTGATCTGAATATTTAAGAGATTCATAAAATTACATTTATTTTCCGTGGAGAGGCGAATATTTTTTAGCTAAATAGAGCATATAGATAAAACATATTTTCAAAACTAATGTTATTTTATTTTTCCTATTTATATCTCACCATTAATGTTATTTTAAGGGAATACTCATTCTTAATAAATATAATTCATAAGCTCACCACTATGATAAGTAAGATATGAAATGTTATATGAGTTGAACAAAGGGTTATATGAATAGAGTCACAAATATATAGCATGTAAGGATTCTCTCAAATTATTAGTAGGTAAGAATATCACTATCACCAGTTAAGATCTATAATATATGAAACACCTATCGTAAATAGGTATTTCATGATCAATTTTCTACACATCCAAGTTACATATAGAGGGTTCCTATTCATGGAGTAATGCACATGAGATCAAAATTACATGCATTTCCTCAAGTGTTTTGATATAGTAGTCTAATGGGAGGAGGTTTTTTTTGTATAGTAATAATTTAATATGGTTATGCAACAACGGGTTATGACCACATATGATTTCTAGAGAATTATGATTTATAAAAAGATGATCATATTCTATGGTGTTTAGAAAATCTATTAATAATATCAACTAAAGAGTATTGTTTTCATATTAGGATTATGAATAAGAAAAATAAGGAAGATAATTTCAAAACAACATTTGGGTTTCAATATATTATATGAAAATGATAATTACATCACACAAATATCTTTTTATAGAGACGATGCTTGTTTCTACAGATATTTATATGAGAAGATGTAGTGTTATTCTCTCCCAAGAGGATTCACTCATATAGAATTTAATGATAAAGTAAAAAAGACTTGATGCTCTATAAGTAGTCAGCCTCATATAGACATGATGAAAAATTAAAGTAGAAAATAGGATCATAAAATAGAATAAATATGGATATACATATGTATGAAAACATCCATGCTAAAATTGACAACCAATCATTTTCCATATCATTTGACTATACCAAAAAGTCAGTTAAAAAGGTATGATCTATCATGGTAGTAATGTGTGGAAGTGAAAAATAGATAGTGTTCCATTGGTGGGGTTCAATCGGGCCAAGAATGTTTTTTAATGCAGGGATACTGGTACAATGTGACCATCAGAAAAAAAATTATCCATATATCTGGTGATGATTTTTTGGTTCATATCACATCAACATATCATTGGTGTTTTCTTGAAGATATATCCTTTTATGATATACAAATTAAATGTTATACATTATTTAATTTCTAGAATATTTGTGATTTTTATAGTTGTAAAATCATGTAATACATGAAGAAAAAAATTCCTTCAAACCTGAGAATAACAACATAAAATAAAGACAAATTATGTAATAAAATGTTTAATTAAAACACTACCCTAATACAAAATACCCCAATGTGGATCTCTTGTGGGAACACTTTTTGACTGAAAGAGTTCCAAGATGGGGGTCCCTAGTCTCTTGGGTTATCTACTTAAGGATGTTCTATCACCTTGACCTTGGTGAGGATACATGAGAAGTGGTTTTTGAATTTCCAAATTTAGTAAAAATACAAATACTTACCCTTACCATCAATTTACCTGTATTTTTATAAAATAACTCACTTAAATGGGAATGATAGTGTAACTAGGTGTGTATTTCATTCAGTGGGATTCTCGAAGATATTCTTCTTTGCATGAAATTCACAATTTTTTTTATATTCTGGAAATATTTCGGTATATTGGTTTTTATAATAGCAATGTTCACTATTAACCCATAATACTTATGTTAACAACATAGGGATCTCTACTCTTTTGAGTAGGGTGAATTATGTGGGTTGATGAAGTGTATAAAAAAGGGAAATTTTGTTCTAGATAATGTGGGACACATAAATTTCATGAAGTTATCGCAAATGGAAAAATTATAATGTGTGGATTGATATGTGCTTGTTCATAATTATTTCCCATTATTATTTTTTTACATTATTAGTATGTTTGTGTGGTTTATCTTTTACTATAATTCAGGTGCTAAAAATGTCCCCCACCCACAAAGAATCATATTTTATTGGTTTTATGTGTATAAAATTAAAATTTATGTGTCATTTTAGTGGATTTTGGGCTCGTCGTACACTTAAGTAGATGGAGAATGAGAACACTCAAATGGTGATAGAATTATTTGGTATGTGGGATTTCATTTTGTTTAGAATGAAATTTTATATGTGAGATCAAACCATCATTATATATAATATGTGGTCAAGTCTATAATGCAGACATGTGAAAATGAAAAAACATAAAAAAAATGAAGTATCTATTATGAATATAGATTCACAAATTCCTCAATAAGACTTTTTCACAATTTTATTTTCAACATTGGGTGAAATAAACATATCATGGGAGATGGTGGTATGTTCAAATATGAAATTGGAAGTGTGTTTGTCACCTTTTTGGGAAAAATATGCACAACTTAATAGTAAATAAATCTTAGTGGAAACCTTTTAGGCACCCTAAATTGTTTTCCATGACTTGTGTGTGGAGAGTTATGAGAAATTTCAATCATAAAGAAATTTTCACATGCACATTTTTTTGTTACATTTCATACATGTTTCATCCCCACATTTACATATATAATTTCATAAATTTTAAAAATAATCTATTTTAATTATATATGAATAATGTAATGGATATTCAAAAAGACCTTCTTCTTGGGTAACAAACAAATGTATCAATAATATGGTTGAATGTATTAAATAATGAAAAATTATACTATATCAATAATACGTGTAACCTCTCAGATAGGATCTACAAAATCATCATAAAACCATTCATGAATTGGATTTCCTTCCCTATTATAGCTATTATTTGATAAATAATGTAAAAATCACATATAAGACTGAAACATAAAATATATGGGTTTAACCAATACATAATATTGAATTGGGTGAATGTTTTGATGAATAATGTATTTATCTAGGTGTATCATGTGGTACCAATTAACATCCATTAGTAAAATATTGTAACCCCTAAAATTTCAAGAATAAATAAATCCTATGACACACTATTAACCTTTGTATGAGGAAAGTGACCCTACCTAGAGAGGTGGGTTTAAGCCTAATTGGATTAGGTATTACAGGATGTGGACAACAATTTTAGATTTTAAAAACCATCATTGATACACAACAATATAGAATCATTTTTGGGTGTCACAAACATATGACGGTAATAAAGAATATGTTATTCAATATATTTTCATCCTGTGGAAACATTAGACCAGTGAATTATATAAGCACATGAAGATGTATGGATTACTCAAGGGGATAAATAAAATATTTAAACGGTATAAATGCTCTTATAATTGTATGAAAAGTACATCCCACTAATTACCCCTATAAGGATTTCAAGGGAACATCGTCATTGAAAAAGGATATATTAAATTATGTTGTAAATGATTATACAGGGGATCCTCAACCAGATACAAACATCAAATTTGAGAAGTGAATGAATTAAATTTTTATTAGGTATCAGGATGAAAAATCATTTCACATAACAGTTTTGTCTCTTAAAATGTGGAAGAGTTGAAATATGGAATGGAATTCTGCTAATAAAGTAATTCTAGTAATGATGAAGGGAATATAGGGTTAATGTTGACTTGTAACCCTAATTTTATCTTTAAATCTTATTTTCCATGTGGTTTAGTAAGTATATGATTCTATTCAACACATTCCATATGATTCTAATACCATTAACATTCATAATGGTGATGAGGATGGATGGTGATAAACCTGGGCCATTAAATTTCGAGGTTCCAATGATTGAATATATAAATATCAGTAACATTTCTAGTAGTGGATAAAATTTTTTCACAGTTATAGACAATTTGAATTTTTTATATATGGATAAATTAATATTTTATGATTTTTAAATATTATGGCACACATAATATTTATTGTTCAACATTTAATTCCTTCATCAATACCATCCATAGTGTCTATGTATTACCAATGGAATTGATGACAATTTATCAATCTCGAGATAGAGTCATAATTCAATATCATACAATATGGAAAGATCCATATAGTAATATTAATAAATTATAGAATTTAAAATATGAAAAAAAAATATAATAGTTGTTATCGAAATTGTCTTATTATAAAAGATGAAATATATAATCACTTGTGAGAATTACACACCCTAATTGGTTTGATATCATGTTGGATGAATGAAGTGATAGGTTCTATAACTATTTTAATATTTCTATAATGGAGAACCATACTATGGTGTCATAGAAACACTTTTCATTACTAATTGGACAGGAAAGCCTTATCAGGATCAAATTTCATTATTCATATTATTATATTATGATAGTGACCAACTATTTCAATGCATTGATCAAATATTATCCTAAAAATAATTTATATAAGAATGTTTCCTTGAATATTGAGTTGGATACCACTGAAAATGGGAAGAATGAGAAGATGAATCCTTGAATATGGAAGGCCAAGGTTGAAGGGTATGATAAATTGAACAGAAAATGTACTTGGTACCCCCTAACTATTCATTATTATGCAGTTTTCACATCCTGATTTTTTAAAACATTGATCAAGATAGAAGGGGAAATACGTTGATTAGTTAACATTTCACCGGTTATGAAAAAATATTATGATAAAGAGACTTCATACCGCTAATAAACTTTATATAATTAATCAATCTTCCTCCTAAATGCTTTATACATAGATTGATTTCATTTCAGTCATTTGATCCAATAACTGATAAGGATTAGGAACTATATGATACAATCTAGAAAAGATTATAGATCCCAAAAATAAGTAATATGAAATATCCTTTAAGAATTAATCTATATAATAACAGATAAGTATAAATTAATTAAATAATTGATTTAAATATTATAGATCAATATATTAATGACAATGTCCCTCTATCCAAACATTGGTAGGATATACTAGACAACATTAATGTTGAATGGGTAGTGAAATAATATTTTGATGAAGAGTGGAATTATTCCCTTCACAGTGAATACCTCTGATGAAGATATTATATTAATATAATTGAAAATTTTCAAATAAATTTTAGAAATGTTTATCATTTTTATTTTTCTAGTGGGAGGAAGATGTGTATTAATATTTATTGTCTCCTCAATATATAAATGGTGGAATTCTAACAAGTAAAGTTGTCCCAATAGCCATGTATGGGAAGAATAAATTTTGTAGTGTTTTAGTATGATGATGGAGGAAAAGGAGAAGCACCAAACATATACCCTCTTGGTTTTGGGATCATCTTCATATTTGAAGAAATAAATAGTCCTCCTTCATTTAACAAGAACCATTAAAATAATAAAATGTTTTACAAACACATTCACACTGAAAATAGATGTTGTTACTAAATCATATTATATTATTTCTCATTGGAATATTGATATTCTATTACATTACACTATTTTTTACAAATTCACATATATTTTTCCATATAAGTCAATTATAAGTTGTACGTTATAAGAACATGTCCCATTGAAGAATGAAACCATCCTCATTAAATTGGATCACCATCCCTAATAAGGTGTACAATTTTATTATTTTTTATGATACTAATATTGATGTATTCTTTTTCTATTTCATTGTATATAATTAATTATAGATAATAGTTCCTAGTGTTTCAAGACTCCAAAAGACAATATGATTATGTGAAGGTCTCAACATTATTGATTTAATTCCTAGTGACCTGAGCCAAATCTTTAATTATAAACGGTAATTATATGATTTATGAAGATAATTTATGATTAATTGTAATATATAAATTTTTATAGAATCCCTCAGGAATCATTTAGGGAATTGGTTGGTGTGGATAAAACATTAAAGTACTATTCTCTTATTATCTATCATTGTTGCTATCCAAGCTATATCATTATGCCACTCTATTTTATTGATTTTTCATTTTGTGGAAAATTAATATCTATATATACTATGTATTATAAACCATGTTTTACCCATAGAAATTGAATAAGGTGTATGGGAGTTCATGGATATGGATATCATAGATCATTTTGAATCATTATTTGTTGATCAATCTACCACTGAGGTCTCGTTCCCATTGGTGGTTGTGTTATGCTCATAGGGGGAATTAAACAAGGGTAATGTAATTATAAAATCAACATATATGACAATAAAAAACCTATCAAATGAATTCTAGGTATCAAAATCATTTATTTCATTATTAAAAACTAATGATTGAGTAATGTTTGATGTTATTTTTTTATAATCCTAGTTGAGAAGCAACAATAGTCGATACTATGTATCTTAGTAGTGGAGGTAAACATTAACATTATTATTATCATTATTTCATGTATCTATGGAAATTTACTCATATTTCAAGTGATTTAATTTAATAATATTACTTTTATACATGGAGCATGAAGAAAGCAAAGATTATACCACATTACTGTATGCATCAATTCTGTCTACGATAATGGTAAATATAGAGATAAAGTTTTAATTAAGTGACAATATGCTACCATACATTCTAGTCTCAACAATATGCAAATGTGGTTTTATCATTACGTAGTGTTATATTTGTCAGTTGGTGTGTAACGTCTTCTAGATTATGATCCATGAGACTCCAATATGAGAATTAATCAACCAATTATCGAATCACGATTTCATGTTCGTCACTCTAGGTTATGATGAAGGTAATTATAAATATATTCATGCTACTATTATCATGACCCGTCCTAGTGAGACCCGTTCCATGACTCCCCAATCCCATATCCAATAGGCCAAGGGATGGTGACATGCACTGAGTAGACATAACACTAACATGGGAGGAATTTCCTATGTACCTATACACACACACACATCTCCAAGCCCACAATGGAGAAATGTAAAAACCACTAAGGAATAAAATGCATGCATACAACTAAACCCAACCAACATAGTACGATGGGATGTAATGTGCTTAATTTAAACTGGGGAAAAAAATTATCCACCAAAATAAGAGTCTGAAATCTAAATGTCCAATCTATCAACACAAAGAGGTACGAGGTCTCCTGCTCGTATCCGTAGGAACACCTTGGACTATAGGGAACTTAGAAATCTTGGTCCTGACGTAGTCCGACCAAGAATCTGTGAAAAGGATGCTCGTCTGCACAAGACATGACATGTGTAGGTAAAGACCATGCAGGTGTGAGTATACAATAGTCAATATAGGGCCCCAAAAACCAAAAACCAATACACAATGTAAAGGTACAACCATCACTACACATTATATGTCTACCGAACAAATAGAAAGGGAAACACAATAACCATTTATACTCAAAACATAGACCCACAGTCTACAGACAAGTCACACAACTACATACCCCTTCTGAGGATTCAGTTTATTGATTCCAAGCATCACTCATTCAAGAGAACTGACTCCATGATTCTGATAGCACTGATGACGTCCATCTGAGAAGTATTGTTCATTGGGAAAATCCACGAGAGATAGATAAACTCATCATGGGAGAACACATTCGTGAGTGGGAAAGATCGCGATACATAGATTAGGATCACTGCCAGGGCCATGGAGGGTACTGAAACTCATCCGGATTCACCTACATGGTAGATGATCGACTCCTGGTGGTGTTGGTTACATCAATGACTGACACTACCTAGTGTTAAGAATGGATAGAGGATCTCACTACAAGCCTCTTGGAGGGATGCCTTACTATATCTCAGAATGTCCTGCTAATGGGATCTAACTTTTATAGTAGGAAACAATACCTGACCTACATGGGAACGAGAAAAGGGGCACTAACCCAAACGAAACATGTCCAAGATACGGTGGAAAAGAAGATCATTCCATGTAATGAAAAGTACACAATGTGTAGAAAGGTCACACGCCATATCCTCTGACACTGAGTACTGCCCGTGTACAATGGCCTCTATCGCAAGGCTGGTCAAGTAAAACAAAACTATACGTTGTGTAAAAAGATAACATGTTGTGTCATAGTATTTGGGGTCTGCACTGTGTACGCAGGTCATGTGCATGTACACGGTCTCAACCCAGGTACACCAACTCATGTAATCGACATAAAGGTTGACCTGGACAATTGTCCTTACATGGATGTGTGTGGAGTACATAGTTGTGTAATCCACCTCATTTCTATGAATCCCATGGATACATGTCGAGTCCAATATAGCCGCCTCTTCCATGCTATGTAGAGAGTACACGTTGTGTCACAAAGCCGTGATGTTCTTCTCGTGTCTGTGTATCACCCGAGATACACTCTGAGCTTTAGGGAAAGTCCAACATGCTGTGTGACCAAGGTCACACTCTGTGTGATACCTATTTGAGCCCTCAAAACCTTGCTACAACCACCAGTACTACACGACATGATCTTTCGAATTAAATTCCATGTATTTCTGAAATTTCCAAAAACGACACATCTCTATGATGCGCCTCCTATGATGATTCGATATTCTTCCCGATGATCTGATCGCCAAGAAACTCGAGATTGATGGCCTCCCCAACATCCTGAAGTTTCCTCTGTTGTTTTGGTCCTCTGATCGGCCCTGGAAACATGCATCGGTCATCCCGCGAGAAGAACGCTCGAAGATCGGTATATTATGATCTGAGCCGATTTATCGTCTTACATTGCAGTCACACCTCCATAAAGACTTCAATGTCGGGTCTCTAGTTTTTTATCATTTCATCACAAGACGAGTTCAAAAAGATCTGTTGTTCATATCCCCGTGCATAACATGAAGAATGTGTGAGAAAGGGAAGGGGGATAAAATCGAATTGAAAATTGAAGAGCAAACATCCGCCATCATTCGTCACGACATTGATCTTCTCCCTCTAGTAGGATTAAATGGATAAGAATCAAACAATGATTTAACATGGATTACTTCCCTGAGATTAACCAGATAATACCCACCCTCTAGAACGCACGAATCTACAGATCAACCTGTTTGTGGGTTGGTCTGCATTTTTCATTTAATTAAAAAATGGGGAAGAAGTATTGAAATAAAAACCCCTAACTCAAGAAGGGATTAGTTGCTGACGAAGGGGTCATGCTTTAGTCATTGCCGATATCCTTCAACTTCTTTGGCGTACCAATTCAGAGCTTTGATCCATTGTCGTTCATCTCCGAGTGTTTTCTCCAAAGCTCCATGGATTTTCCAAATATTCTATCGACCTTATCCAATGAGCAACATTCAATTAACCCATTAAAAATGGAGGGAACATGATGAGAATTATGTCACGCTGAGTTTCTATCATTACATTGAGGATTTAATTAGTCCGAGTTTTTATTCCAGAGTGATTATGGAAGGTTATTAATTATCTAAACAAATGCCTTGTCTATGTGCTGTATTAGATATATCCAAATAAAATTAATTAAAACTTCGCGATTTTATTTTATTTTATTTTACTAAAAACATCAAAAAAATTAATTTTTCCCTTGACCCGTACGGGTCAAGGTTATACACGTTTTTTTGGTAATGTCGTTGTCTTGGATGCAAAGGTGCCCTCAGATTATTAATTCGTACATCTTTTTGGAAGCTACCACAATCGTGAACATATTCTGACTCACATAAAATAAAATGTGCAAACCACCATTCAGGGCTTACTATGCCTCGGAAAGATGTGTCATCTCAGAACCAGTTCTTCAAATAATTCCATATAATATTTATAAATAATACATATAAAATATGGGACATTACATTTTACCCACCTTGGGGATTTGCGTCCCCGAAAAGCCAATACAAGGCTGCTCAAAAAACGATGTGGTTATTGGGCACCGATCTGAGCCTCTCTCTCCCATGTGCTCTCTTGATCATTCACTTTCTACCACTAGACATGCACTAAGGGAATCGATCGACCATAGAGGATCCTCTCCTATTGATCCATGATCTCCGCTTGGTACTGAGAAATGGTCTCTCCATCATGGATGTCATTCTCGCCTCAGTCAATGAATTGCAATGGGTCATGAACGTACCTCCTCAGCTACGACATGTTGAAGAAAACAGGTACCTGGTGGAAAGGTGGTGGCACGCCACCTCTCTGACTCTGCACGGTATATGAAAAGGTCTGATAAACCTCGGAGATAGATTGCTACCTTGGCCAAGTATCTGTATCTCTCGTCGAGGTGAGAGCTGAAGAAAGATGTGGTTTCCCTTCTTGAACTCTAGGGGTCTCTGTCGTCTGTTAGAATAAGACTACTACCTGATTTGTGTAGTCTTCATCCTCTCCAGGATGATCTGCACCTTCTCAGTGGTAGCTAGCACCAACCCTGGACACATGAGTTCTTACTCTCTGAGGTCGGTCCAGTAAAGTGGTGACCGGTAGGGTCTCCCATACAAGGCCTCGAATGGAGCCTTACCAATGGTGGATTTTTATCTGTTGTTGTATGAAAACTCCACCAGTGGTAGGTGGTCCTCCAAACTATGAGAAAAGTCCAAGATACATACCCACAACATATCCTCTATAAATTGAATGGTCATCCACGTATGACCTTCAGTCTAGGGATGGAACGTTGTGCTCAAGTGTAGCAGAGTCCCAGAATCCTCATACAATCCCTTCCAAATCTGGGATGTGAAACAGGCATCTCGATCGGAGACTATTGTCAAAGTGATGCCATGTTGCTGATCTATCTTCTTGCTTGTAGAGGATTCCCAAGATCACTATGGAACTCCGCTCCCATATAGCTAGAAATTTGTCAGACATGGTGAATCGGTCAACGATACCCCATATGGACTCATGCCACTTGGAGGACTATGTTAATCCCACCATGAAGTCCACAGATATTCTATCCCACTTCCACTCTAGAACATCCAGGGTTGAGCTATTCCTGCTGGAACCTGGGGCTCAGTCTTCACTTGGAGGCATGTAAGGCATCCAGAAACAAACTCTACTACTCCCTTCATCATGCCTGACCACCATAACTATCTCCAGAGATCCTGGTACATCTTTCCACTCCAGGATGTACCTCTAGGGTGGATGTATGGAACTCCCTTAGTAAATCTTCTCTAAATTCCACTAGTACAACAGTGCATCCTCTAAATAGAAGTACATGCTCCCCACCTTCCGAATACCAATAAGGAGCATGTCTTTTGGATAACTGAGCTTGTAAAGCTTCAAAATTGACATCCCTATGATTTTCCTCCTTAACTCGCTGTAAGAGTGGAGGGGTGACAACCATATTCTATAGGTAAGCTGCATCCTCTCTATCCACAAAGGATAACTGCAATATGGATAACAGATATGTCGCCTCACTCAACAGCTACGTGTTCAAACTTATGCTAAGAGCATATAACACCTTGTTCCCCTTTATAAGAGTATAAATAATCTTTAAATCATAGTCCTAGAGGAGATTTATCCATCACCTCAACCTCAAATTAAGATCCTTCTATGAGAAGATGTACTTGAGGATCTTATGGTTAGAGTAGACGATAAATTGTTTTCCTATATGGTTGTGTCACCACATCTTTAATGGTGAGACAACTACTACCAACTCAAGATCATGGGTCAAATTGTTCTGATCATGCGAGCTAAGCTGGCGCGAACCATAAACAATCACAACCTCTTTCAACATCAGGACACAACTAATCCAGGTCCCCAATGCATTATAGAAAACTATGCACTCGACACCCTCCTCCGGTAATCTTACGATTGGGGCACTCGTTAAACTATTCCTCAACTGCTCGAAATCATGCGTGCACTTCTCCATACACATGAAGGGTTTCCCCTTACAGGTCAAGGCTATCATCATTGTTGATATTCTAGAGAAATCTGGGATGAATCTCTAGTAATATATTTCCAACCCAAGGAAGCTCCCCACCACCGTCATGATCCTAGGTGGTTACCATGCTAACACTGCATCCACCATGGCCGGGTCCACAGCTACACTATCTGCTGAGATGAAATTTCTCAAGAAGTGGACCCCCTGAATCCCGAACTGGCACTTTGAGACTTTCCCATAAAGCTGGTGCTCCCAGAGTATGTCTAGAACCATCAGCTTGTGTCTCGCAGGCTCCCCCCCTGACATCGAGTACACATGGATGTCACCGATGAAGTCCACTATGAATCGGTCCAAGTATGGATGGAGGATTTGGTTCATAAGTCCCATGAACACTATGGTGGCGTTCGTCATGCAGAATGGAATATCAAAGTACTCTTAGTGACTGTAGAATCATTAAAAAGTTGTCTTGGGTATATCCTCATCCTGTACCCATAACTGGTGATAACCAGATCGAAGGTCATCCTTAGAGAACCACTATTCCCCTCATATCTTATCGAAGAGGTCATTGATTCTTGGTAGGGGATACATGTTCTTCACCGTAACAAGATTAAGCTGCCAGAAATATATACACAACTTGAAACTTCCATCTATCTTCTTGATAAAATACCAGGGTTGTCCAGGGTGATACACTAGGTCTCACGAAACCCTTTCTCTACAAGTCCTCCAACTACACCCTCATCCCGCGAAGCTCTGCGGGATCCATCTGATATGGTGATGAGGAAATCAGTTTCGTCCTGAGGTATAGGTCGATGCCGATGTCCAACTCTTGGTGGGGTGGTTGTCCTGGAACATCTTTAGTGAAGACATCCTCGTATTTCACCACCACTGCTAGGAACTGGAAACTCATATCATATACTACACCGAGGGTAAGGCAATCCATCTAATGAGTGATCGGATCCACCCCCTAGTTCATGAGCCCATTATGTACTGCCTTGGTCTTTATTTCTCAGACAAAGGAAAACCACTTACCATCAATGCCAACACACTGCACACTTTTCCTACAACATTCAATCTTGTCATGGACCGAAGATAACCAATCCATACCGAGAATGACATCGTAATTCCACGACACTTCCACCAAGAGCTTTTAACTAAATATCTCACCTCCAAGGATAAGATCACACTATTTTAAAAGGTTCATGATCATCGAGTATCCTCTTGTAGGTGTCTCCATGCGCAAAGATAAATTCAACAGCTCTACCAGAATCTCAAGGATTCTCAGAAGACATGTTGTGATGATGTAATGACTAGAACATATGTCTATAAGTATGAAAGCTAAGGTAGATAATACATAGATCATACATAGGATTATCCATAGAGTCCCTGGGTTGTACGCCTCGACCACATGCAGTTGTCCCCACCCATGTCCCCGAGCTTCTTGAGCCTAGTACTGACCTCCTCGGGGTGGTGGTGGATGTAAATGCATGCGTCTGGAACCACCTACAGCTCCACCTGCTCCTCTTCCACGACTTCCACCTAGTAGGTCGGTCTGCTCCATTCACTACCTCTTCCACAGTGGTCCATTCATCGCTTCCCTGCCAGCAGCTCGACAGGTCAGACAAGCCCTAGAGAGATGTCCCCTTCCATCGCACGAGTATCAAAACCTCTCCCTAGGATGACTAGATCCATCATGGGATCCCCAGACCATCAAATCCCTTTAATGGGTCCTACTTTGATATATCCCACATCCTGATCCACGTGTCTGACGTCAGCTCCCCACTGTCGAGGTCTCCATACAAGTATGCCTGCTGCTGACTGTCATCGGTTGTCTCTGCTTCACCAAGAAGCTCCTAATCCCCAAAGCATGATCGAGCACTACAGCATATGTCGAAATTCATAGAGTCCTGACACTAGTTCAGTTATCCCATCGCATTCCTTGCACGATGGTCTATGCTCTAATGTACTAATCCCAGACCATATCAATCGAGTACCTGGCGTGGTTGGTAAACCTTGATGAATAGTCAGCTACCGTCAAACTGCCCTGCTGGAGCTGAAGAAGCTCTTGGATTCTCACTACTCTCAGCATAACCAGAGTGAACTAATCCATGAAGATTCACT
This sequence comes from Viscum album, assembly GCA_963277665.1. Classification (NCBI taxonomy): domain Eukaryota; kingdom Viridiplantae; phylum Streptophyta; class Magnoliopsida; order Santalales; family Viscaceae; genus Viscum; species Viscum album. The sequence continues at coordinate 605,538,374 of OY728123.1, read as the reverse complement.
GAAAATCTATCCACGAAAGAGTATCCTCATCATGAGTATGTGTGGTTAGAACCCACATGGCCCTACTGAACCTAGAAAAAGGCTCCCTACTAGGATCATCATCTGGTCTACTAGTTTCCTCACTAGATGGAAAAATCTGTCCACATCCTCAAGCTAGTCCTCAGCTTCCTGAGGGTCGGTCTCGCCTCGGAACCTGAGGGGTCTCCTCCTTTAGAACACATGGAGCATGATCAGCATGCACTCCTCATCGGTCGGTACTGCAGCTACCACACGCTGCTCGACTTGTGGTTGTATAGTAGGTGCACCACCTAGAGGAAACGTCTAGGGAACTGGTCCCTGTATCGAGGCCTCATCACTATGGGGTCCTCCTTGTTATCGCGCTACTAAATCATAGCAGGTATGAGTGGAAGAGACATCCTGTAAGGAAACAACATGTACCTTTTTCAATGAGTATATTTGGATATATAACACAAAGGATATGAAAAAATCAACAGATTCCTATAGGATGCAGGTACCGTTATTTTACTTCACCGCAACAAGTGTTTCCATGTACTGAGTAGAAATGAACGTTATCGGAGTCATGGTGTATGGATACATTGACCGCCCGCACCGACACTGGAGTCATTGCCCTCAAATCCGAGCTCGAAACACTGAATACTATTGCCCCAAACCAATCTCACATACTCTTGGTCCAATAGTTGAACTGACCACCTCTGATACCTCTCTATCACAACCCATTCTAGTGGGGCTCTTGCCGCAACTCCCCAAACATGTATCCAATAGGCCAGGTGATGGTGACGAGAACCAAGTAGACATAACACTATCATGGGAGAAATTTCCTAAGTACCTATACACACACACACATCTCCAAGCCTAGAAGAGAAGGAAAAAAAATACATGCATACAAATAAAACAAACCAACAGAGTACGATTGAATGTAAAGTGATGAAAGTAAAATGGGCCAAAATACAAGCCCACTAAAACAAGAGTCTGAAATCTAAAAGTGCAACCTGTCAACACAAACAGGTACTAGGATTGCTGCCTATAGTTATAGGAACACATTGTCTTATTGGAAACTCAGAATGCTCGGTCTTGTCCAGGTCTGTCCTGGACTGTATCAAAAGGTTGTTTGTCTGCACAAGACACTAGACGTGCAAGCAAAGCCAGTACAGGGGTGAGTATGAAAAAACTCAGTAGATGAACCCAAAAACCATAAAGAAATACAAAAATTAAATGTACAGTCATCACTAAATAGTATATGTCTACTAAACATAAGGAAGGCAAACACGATTACCAGATATACTCAAAACTCTTACCCATAGTCTAGACACTTGTCACTCAACCACATACCCCCTCATGGGATTCAGCTAGAAGATTCCACGAATCACTCATCCAAGAGAACTCACTCCATGACTCTGATATCTCTAATAACATCCGTCTGATAATTACTATTCATTGGGAAGGTTCACGAGAGATAGAAACACTCATTAGGGGAGAACACACTCTTGAGTCAGAAAATATCATGATACACAGATGAGGATCATTTCTAGGTCATTGGAGGATACGGTGACTCATCCACATTCACCTAATAGGTAGAGGATTGATGTCCAGCGGAGTTGGTCACATTAATTCCTGACTCTACCTAGTGTCAAGAATGTGTAGAAGATCTCACTCTAGGATTCTCAGAGGGATGACTAACTCAATCTTAGAAATTCTTGCTGATGAGATCATGCTCCTGTAAAAGGAAATGATACCCGACCATCAGGGGAATGATAAAAAGGAGAACTAACTCAAACGAAACATTTCCAAGATACAATGGACAAGAAAATAAATCCATATACACAAAAGTACACGACGTGTATAAAGGACACATGCCATGTCCTCTAACCCCATGTACTCCATATGTATAATGGACCATGTCACAAGGCTGGTCGAGTAAAACGAAACTACACCTCATGTAAAAATATAAGAGGCTGGATCAATGTCTTTGGGGTCTATTCTCTCTACGTTGGCCATGTTCCCATACACGGTCTCAACCATTGTATGTCGACCCATGTAATCCACAGATGGGGTGACCCGTGCTACCAGCCTCACCTGGCCTTGTGGTGGAGTATATGGTCGTGTACTCCACCTTGTGTCTGTGTATCCCCTGGATACATGCTGAGTCCCATGTAGCTGACTTTTCCATGCTGTGTATAGAGTAAACGTCATGTCGCGATGCCATGTTGTTGTTCTCATGTTCATGTATCTCCTGGGATACAGGATGAGCTTCGGGGAAGGTCCAACATGTTGTGTGACTGGGGTTAAACGTCGTGTGATACCTATCTCACCCAAGAATCCCTAGCCTCCGCCACTTGTACTACACGACATGTTATTCCGAATTACATGACCCAAATTCTAGAAACTTCCAGAATCGACGCTTCTCGCCAGCGCGCTTCACGGGATGCTGCGATCTTCATTCTGACAATCCAATCGACATGAAACTCCAGATTCTAGGTCAATCCAGAGTCCCAAAGTTAGAACCAATATTTTTGTGACTCCGATAGGCCGCGAAAACATGCTTCGATCCTCCCACATGACGAAATCTTGAAGAATAGTCTCGTCTGATACGATCTGATTTGTCATCTGCCATTATCGTCGCACCTCGATAGAGTTATTGTGATGTCAGGACTCCAGTTTGGAATCATTGTGTCATAGGATGGATGTGCAATGATCTGTTGTTCCTTACCCCATGAAAATCATGAAGAACACGTGAGAAAAGGAAGGGGAAAGAAATCCAATAGAAAATCATGGAACGATCCTCCGCCATCATTCGTCGTGGTGTTGAACTGATCCCATTAGGAGGATCAAATGGAGTAGAATAAAATAATAATTTAACATGAATGAATTCCACGAGAACAACCAAGGAAAAACCTCCTTCCATAACGCATGAATTAGTGGATCAACAAGTTCGTGGGTTTGTCTGCATTCATCGTTTAATTAAAAAACGTGGAAGATGAATTGAATTAACAACCCCTAGCTCAAGAAGGGATATATCGCAGATGATTGGGTCATGCTGTCGTCTTCGCTAAGATCATTCAAATACATTGGCATAGAGTTTCACAACATTTATATTTCATCGTTCGTTAGTGAGATTTTTCTGCAATGCTTCATGGATTTTCTAGAGCTTATCTCCACCTTTTCCAACAAGAAACATTCTATTAACCCATTAAAAAAGGAGGTAACATGTTTCATCATTTTTTTACGCTATGTCGCTATCATTATGTTGTGGCATTACTGATTCCGCAATGATGTCCCAGATTGATTTTGGTAGGGCATTAATTATCAAAATTGTTTACACATCATTACGCTGAAGTGGATGTTTCCAAATAAAAATTAATTAAACATCATGAATTTATTTTATTTTATTTTACTAAAATCGTCTGAAAATTAACTTTTTCCCTCGACCCGTGCCGGTTAAGGTTAGACCCATTCGTAGGTAACATTGATGTCCCGGTCGCCACGGTGCCCTCAATTTTTTAATCTGGGTATCCGTTGGGAACTACCACAACCACGCACATATGCTAACTCAATTAACATTAAATGTTAAAACCACCATTCTGTGATCACTGGGCCTCAGAACGATGTGCAATCTCTCAACCTGGTCTTGAAATAATTCCATATATTATTTAAATATAATACACTGAAAATATGAGACATTACAACTATATAAAGAATCTATAATTACTGTGATTTGGAATTGATGTCCAATCTAGAGATTATGAGTTCAAAATTTACTAATTCTCCCTAGAGATATAATATCTATAATACTCAAAGTGCTACCTTAGAATAAATATTGAAGGGATGAGCTAGGAAAACTCAAAATTAAATGGAAATCTATGGTAATACAGCTCCATTGGTAAAATCATAAATTTAAAGATATTATAAAATTTCATGAGAGGCTCACTGATAAAGACAACAACTTTCGAGTGGATTTTTTCATCCTGAACTTTCAATTAATTTTATAATAGTCAGTTGATGATTCAAAACCAGCATGAGATAAAAGACACTTTTTTTATTGATCCATTTCATCTGATAAAGTAGGATACTCAAATATTTATATTTTTTCAGGATAAAGGATGATATGAATACCTACTATAAGTGATATATAAAGATTAGTGAAAATATAATTATTTTATCTTGAAATTCCATTTAAAAAGTCATTATCCCAGTTCTTAGTGGATAAATTCATCATTAATTTCATAAAGATAACAATATTATTGATGATATTTGATATTTTTGGCCTAATAAAGGTGTTATATCACAATAATTCTGATAAATAATTGTTCTTTTAATGAGGATCCATATCATGTATTTTTTGGCCACTTCACAGTCAACTTCAATGTGCTGAGGGCATACCATAGAATTGAAGATATTCCTTAATGATGACACAAATGTTAATTTTAGTTCACTCATTTTCATTTTTTTAACAATTATTTTCATATTATATCAAGATAAGTAATAATATTATAAAACTATTTATATTTTACTAAAAAAAATTCATTTATCGTTATATATAATTCCTTATAATGTAAATGAAAATATGATGCACAACATGTCAACATATAAAAAAATGTTTTTAATACAAATGGAATTACAATGTTTATGTAAACCTATTGAGGTTTATTAATGATAGTATCCTCATCGTATTCAAGGGGAATTCATATTTTTTATAGCTATATTACATATTCATGAAGGCATGATCCTAAAATCAATTTTTTTCATTGATCAATATGTTGATGATCAAGGATATTAAATAATAGTTTTTTTGTGGATGTTTAGAAGAAAAATCATTGTATTCCCTTATTTTCCCATTATTATTCAGTATAGAGATGATGTTTCTAATTTATATTGTATTATAAAACTATTGAATTAATTATAAATTAACAAACATAAAAAATTTATCTTCCACATTAGAAAATAGGGTGGGATTTATTCTCCTTGATCCATATTTATTGTAACCCCATGATATTTTAGAAAATATTTCTCTTTAATTAATAAATATGATCCATATATTGGGAAGTTTGAAACCCTGAACTTATGTGAATAATTATTATACATTTATAATTATGTATGTTATATATTACATTAATTAAATGTACTTAATTAAAATAATTTCTAATTCACATAGAAAATATTATTTACCCTAAATATCTTTTTAAATTTTTTTGTTTATAATAACTATTTATGTTCTATATGTTTTACTTGAAAATTTATTCATATTTATAATCAAATGAAAAATACCTTTCATATATTGTGAATACCAATTAATTGGTTATAAATAGGTTCAAAATGAAAATAAAAAAATGGAAACTAGGATGTTTTTATCAAACCCTTATTTAATGAATGTAATGTGTTTTTAAAATAATAATTAAATTAATTGTTATTGATGAATGATTTTAATTAAATACATAGATAATTTGTTGATGAAAATAATTTTACATTCATCTATTGGTTTTTAATGGGTATGTAATAAGATTTTATTAATTTTTTTGGTTAAGAAATATTTCATTTGAAATATGAATTCATTATATTTGAAATTATTATTTTAAAACTATTTTTAGAAAAGACTTTTTAATTGAATTTTAAAAAAGAGATCCATATTTTAAATCAATGTGGTCAGATTTTTTATTTTTTCAACATTCATTTTTTTCATAATGAATATTAATTATTGGAAAAAATCACATTGGTTATGATTAAAAATGTATAATGAGGGGGTTAAACTAGAAGATATGGTCTATAAAATCAAAAATATATGTGAAAATATGATTAGAAGAGTTGATTTAATATTTTATTTTATGTAGATTTCAATAGGGGTTAATTTGGATAAAATTTCTCTTGAATATTAAATTAAATTATTTTAATGTTTTATTCCTTTAAAATAGTATCACCCACATTACATAAAAATGGGTGACCCTAACCAAACATAATTAATAAAACATACCCAAATAGTTTACTTGTGCCCTTCCAAAATACCTTACCAAATTACATCACTATTTCATTTATGTATAATAATTATATGTTTTTTTTGGAATTTTAATAGAATGTATAAAATTTAGGACCATAGTTAATTGTTTATGTTACAATATATTTATAATTTAGGATTATATATGTTAAATTTACTCAATGGATATTATATGATACATATCCTTTAAAACCAATCTATTTTTTCTGTTATAGTTTTTTTATGTTTTCCCTTAATTGTCTTCAAATTATTATAAAAAATCAATCAGAAATTATTTATGAAAATCCTACTTTATTAAATCTTTAGTTGGTTATCATTTTTATCAATGTTTATGTTAATTATAATTTTCTCATGAATTTAATTTTCAATGATATAATGATTATTTGAAGTTAGTTTCAACCATTAATTAATTTACTTATAATTTACTAAAAGATAAATTTTATAATCATTTTCTAATAAGGATATTTATTACTTTTTTCAAAAGTTGTAAAAAGAATCATTTTTAAAATATACCATAAAAATGAATTTTCAAACTATCATGAACATTTTCAACACTTTATCACATATTATATTTTTTATTTTTTATTCAAAAACAAAACAATTTTTATCAATATTCTGATAAACATCTGTCAAACTTTTATCAAAATATAATGTATTTATTCACATGTTTTCAAAAATTATTTTGATTAATATTTTGAAATTAATTATCTTATATAGAAATATCCATTAATTTTTTATGATTCATCCAGGATATAAAATAATGTTATCATCCCAATTTTTTGACACAATAAGTTCAAGTATAGTAATTACACATTTTATTTTAATAAAAATATAATAAAATACAAATTTTAATATTTAATGACACATAATATTTTAATTTTATTTTATCAATATCTCTTTTTAACTAACATGGTCAAAATAATCAAAATAATTATCTTTCAAAATTTTCTCTTTGAAAAAAAATTATAAATTATTTAAATATAGTATTTAACTATTAAAAATTTTATTTACAATAATATGTTGTATTTTTTTGTAAATAACTTTTAATTAATTATTATTCTCATATAAATAATTAATAAATAGTTTTAGTAAATGGGATATTTTTTAGAATGGTGTTTGTACATGCATAATGCCTTCCTATTTCAATTTATTAAAATAATGTGTCATAATGAATGAATTATATTAAATTTTTATATAATATATGTGACTAACAGAATTTAAATCTATATAATGATTATTATAATTCAAATATATTTTTTTTATATCATCTTATTCTTTAGAAATTTATTTCGTAAAAAATTAATTTTCATCACAATTTATGTGATTTTTTAGAATAAAATATTACAATTATGTGTATTGTTTTCAAAAAAATATATTCTATTTTTTTAATCATCATAATAAAAATTATTTATTATTTTTAACATAATTTTATGTCCTTACGAATAGTAAAAAATAGAAAAAAATTGGATCCAACAGTTAAGGTCTAAAAGGGTTTCCAATGGGTATATCCAAAAAGATAAGGGTAAAATGATAATTAAACATTATAAAATACCATTTGTTGGATACATGTTGATCATAACCATAAATAATTTTAATATAAGTCATTTTTATGAAATTTTAAAGAAATAGAGTTAATACTATTTTAAACTGTTGAAAATTTACAACTATGCCACTAAACATAGTAATACAATGGAACCTCCTACCTTCACTTACTCATACCACTTGCTCGATTTACCTCTAAAACACCTACTATAATCATTTCCGAACTACATTATACACATTTTATTGGATTTTTAATTTCCAATAGCTGAACCTGATCATACATATGAAGTGTTCTAAATGAGGTTCTTCTAAGAGAAGGTCATCATCTTAAAAAGAAACTACTTTTTACTTCTTAGTTTACAACCATTATTTATATTCAAAAAATTATAATATAATAAAAACCATACATAATTAATTATGAAATTTTATTAAGTTATTTTCTTAACATTTATCATTCTCCTTATCCATCAAATGGAAAAAAACTATCCCTAATGTGTAAGATGATCTACGGCCATGCTAATCAATGTAATTTGTTTTACATAACTGACTAACCTGGTTAGTCATAATAATGGAACCAATAAATATATATGATATTAATTATATGAAATAGATTCTATAAATTGAATATATAGACTACTTATTTACATGTTCACCAATTTAAATATTATATCATTTCTTGAGAAAATGTACGTCGTACTATATCCAAGAATTTATGTGATTCTTTTTACCTGTACATATATTATGAGTGATCATAATTATGAAAAAAACAAGAATAATTTAACATATATTTGTGGAGATGATTTTACTATATCCTATTTATAATAACTATATCATCTGTGATAAAACATTCATGAAAAAATGAAGCATTTAACACCTAAAACAATGGAAAAATTGATGATTATTTAGGGAACAAGTAATAAGATAATATAAAAAGATAATATATGATATTAAAAATGTGAAAATTGTAATGGAAAAACTTATTAACATGTTTAAATACATTTCATCAGAATTTGAAAAATGGTTAATTAAATAGAAACATGTGGTAAGGGTTTAATCTTATATTACAATCAATTGAGACATATTTGGTATTATGCACCTAATTACTTTTATGAGATGTAATTACATCCCCATTCATTTTTTTAATATGACTATTTTTGTTAATGATGATTTTATTTTCAATATATCATTTCTCATTCATGGTGTTACAATTTAAATGTTAACCAATAGGTAGAAACACATTTTACAATCACATGTTATTTGCAATGCTCTTACATTCATTGAATGAATCTTATAATTTTTCTTTCATGAAATAAAAATATATTCATATATTATATATAATTAATATGATTCCAAATTTTATTCCAACTCATATCATATTAGTAAAATTAATCCAAAAGAATAAATTTTTTAACGAAAATATTTAATTATTTATCTATTCATTTGATATATTTTTCTTTAATGTCCATATTTTTTAAAAAAATTAATGTCATATTTTTTCAATAAAAATATGTATTAATGATATTTTAAATATCCATCAATATTTTTAAAATAATTTAATGGAATAATTATAATATTTTACAAAAGGATTATTTTCTACATTCTATACATAAAGATAAAGGGAATTTCTATTTTTACATAATTGATGTTAATGGAATTTTACATTCTTAAAGCCGCATTAAAATATTTTCATTAATATTCATGTTTAAATGGGTTAAAAATAAATATGTTTAAAAAAAATGAAATTGTTACCATATTTTTTTTATTCTTCCAAATACTTTAATTTAATAAAATCAATATTTTTTATGAAATGATGGTCTACTTTTATCGCAAATTAATTTTTTTTAATTAACTGTTTCTTGAAACATTTAATTCATATGATAAATTTTAATGGGAGATTAAAATGATATTTCATGAAATGACGAATTCATTAGGCATATAGTGCATTGTGGGGACATAAAACATATTGCCTCTTTATACGGCAGTGTGTCTTCTAAGACAAAATAATTAGTTATTGTTATTAAATGGGTTTCCAATTTATACCTAACAATATATTATACACTATTAAAACAATGTTTTGATGATAAATATTTCATGATGTTAGAGATCATGATTTCAAATATTATGAATTAAAATTATTTAACATTCATTTATTATTATCTATAAAATTACATCACTAATATTATTAATGGTTATATTTTATGCACATGATATTAATTAAATACAATTATTTTAATGATATCTACGTTTCTATTTTTATTATGCTATACTTTATCATGATATGTTCTCCATTACATATCCCATACTGATCACTTTGGATCCACATTATTTTTTCGTTTACCATGAATATGGAATAAAACCATTTAATAATTCAAAGGATGATTTTTTTTATTATATCATTTTTTATATTTTATTTCCTATATAATAAGGGAATACTGTTTATTTCAATTTGTATAATAACAAACTAATTGATCCTTAGTGATGTGATAAATATTATATTATTCGAAAGTAATAAATTAGACACAAATTATAGGTTACTAGAGTTTGGGTTTGTGACATTTGGTACCCGATAAGGTTTAGTTGAATGTTTGGTGAAAAATTAGTAAAACATATATTAGGTAATGTAACCATATGATAGATCTTGTGAATATCTCTAATTGAATGATATTTTTAGATTTTATTATTGAATGAGATTACATTAATTTCTTTCAAATACATGAATTTTTGGACACTATAATTGTACATGGTTTTGTAATATATGCATCTTGTTGTAATAATAATAAAATAATTCTCTCGAGTGTATTTAGGAAAATATTCTGGTGCATCGAGAATTGTCCCTTTCTATAGGTCACACAAGTTATGAATAAAAACTATTTAAATTTCGATAAATATGATGTTTCATAGAATTAAATTCCTATATTGGTTTGTTTAATATGAGAAAAGGCTGAATATTTTTTTGGAACCATTAATTTAGTGGTATTTTAGTAAGGGATTACATCCATTGAAAAGACATTTCTAGCTATAGGAAGTGATTAATGTTAAAAGGTTATACTGGAAGTATATTTACTTACAAATATAATGTTCAACCATAGTGTAATTTAATTTAAAATACAATAGTTTAATAAACAATAGAACATATGGAATAGAGAGATTTTATCATATCATTCTTTAATAAATAATTCCATCATGAGAAAATTAATAAAATGAAAATCAATTGCATTAGATTAATGAAAATTAAAGAATAAAATATAAATGGTTGTAAATATACCATTATAATACAATCATGGAATTAAATATATTACATACATATTTAAGAAATTAATATTGATAATTTAGTTTAAGGTATTTATCAATGGTCCTTGAAGGTAACTGGTTTCTCAAACTTTTTCATTATTTTAAGAAATCGTTTTATGAGCTCTCAAAAAAGAGATGTAATTTTCAATATCCCATATATTAAAAGTAGAATCAAGAATTGATGAATCCACATTGACACCAAGATAGAAGTATCACGTAAAATATGTAGAAGACAACTATAAAATTGTCATAGTTTGATAATTATGCAATGAATCATCCTAGAAAATTATTGAATGGTTTTGGGGTTTTACATAATTGTGGGGATGAGGGTAATATGGATAATACAATCCTGAGAAATAATGAAACCACTTCTTTTTGGTGATTTAACTATATATATATGGTGTTATTCTAAACCATGTCCCAAGAATCAAGGTAACTTGTGACTAAAGAGGATAAGGGGAGTAGGTTAATCCTATGAAATCACTACAGTTGATGTCAATGTTCAAAAATATGTGTTTGAATGTATATTAAATATATCCTAAAACATATATAATGATTTATTTTATTATATATAATTTCATATTTTCTATAACCTATGTTTTCTATGAAAAAGATATATTCCCCTATAAGATTAATAATATATAATTCAATCAATATTAATAGTGTAATCTCACTACAATAAGTGTGTGTCAATCAATTCCCATATGGAATATAAATTTCCCTATTAAAAAACGTTACTATCATTGATAACTCTAATTTTGAAATTACCCTTTTTAATTATTGGATATCAAAAAACATGAATAAATTTTTTGGAATTTGAATAAAATTATGATTCATAATGAAAATGTGAATTTCATGACTTTAAAGGGGATACATCATAATTTGTGTTAAGTATATATCCACCAAAAATATATATATTTAATGTGATTCTTGGGGAACAAGAGTAAACCAAATCTATTAACAACAAAATTAATCTTAAAATATAGGGTGTTCATATTGTATTTTAATAAATTTATTCATTTCCTCACCAATTATCTAGAAATCCATCATAAAGTAATGTTGTGTTTTCTATTTATTTTTACTCTTAATAAAAAAATTCAATGAATTCATATTGAATATACACTCTTTAATTAATAGATTTAATGAATTATCAATTTTATTTTTCTAATAATGTATTTATAAAATCTAGTGTTTCAGCATGGAGATTCCTCATTAATTTCAATAATATGAAATATGGATCTATGTTTCATTACATTGATTATATAGAAATTAAAGTTATTATGATAAACAAAAAGTATCATATGCCTCACACTGATTACTTGATCAATCAACTCCAAATAGATATGTATTTTACAAATATTTATCATTGTTCTATGTATCATTAATTAGAACGAAAGAAGGAATATATTTTAAAACAAAATTTCAAATGAGATATAGATATTTTAAGTTTAAAGAGATGCCTTTGGGATTGATTAACGAACCCTCTATTATTAGGGTCCAATAAATAGATTATTAAAATAATGTCTTGATAATTTTTCAAGGTTTTTATTGATGACATCACAGTGTACTAAAAAAATATGTGGACCATGAGAAATACTTGATGATCAGTATTGAACATTTATAGAAAATATATATATATATATATATATATATAATGTTTTAATCCTTACATAAAAATGATTGTTTCCTTGACCATATTTTTTCTAACTATGGAAGCTATGTTGATAGTTTGAAGACAAATATAGTCAATAAATGGCATAATCCAATCAACATAACTATGGTAGATTGTTTCATTTTTTGTAGTGGTGTTATCGACAATTTATTCAATGTATGTCACTTTTTTTTAAAACCATTAACGAATATTACATATAATGGGTTCATGCTAATATGGACAAAATAATTTGAAGAAATTTTTTATGAACTGAAGATAATAGTTGTCAAAGCTCTAATTTTGACTCTAAAATAAGAGAATTGTGGATTTTTGAATCATAGTGATTCATCTCAAAAGGTAAATGGTGGTTTAATCATACATAATGATAAAATTATTTCATATTAATCAACATAGTTAATGATTCTTGAATAGAAAATTCCAAACAACGATCTTCAGTTGGTTGCCATCGTCTTTTAATTTGAAGATATAGTGACATTTTCTCTATGGCGAAATATTTGAGACATACATAGATCCTAAGTGTCTCTTATATATATCCTTGAAATAACATAACATGTGGAAAAGGTGAGGTATTAAACTCGGAATGGATTATGATTTCTATATGATATACTAAATAGGAATAAAAAATATTTTATTGGATGCATTGGTTTGGAATTATCATTGTCTTTTCTCCAAAATTTCTTTTGAAATAGATAGTATGTTCCTAGAAATATCGATGTTGGATTAGGGAATTAGTAAGGAAGGCGAAACATCAAGCACTAGTATAATTATTTCTAAATAATTTTTTTGAAAAGATCACATGTTTTCCTTCAAATGATGAGAATGGTCAGAAGTAAATTAATGCCATGAATGTTTGGAAATTTGAATAATTCATATAATAATATAAAATTTTAAAATTTGGGAAGATAATATGTGTTCCATTGAAAATTTAATTACAAATTGATTTATTAGATGATACTAATATTGAAAATTTCATAATAAACATTGTAGTGTCATGATGTATATAGATTGGAAGGAATAGTTTATAATTGATAATATAATGTTGGAAAATTAGGATTTTTATAAAGATGCTTCATTTTTAATAGGTAAATTAATGTTGGAAATATCCTGGAGTAGCCATGAAACCACTACCAAGCCCTATTTGGAAATTAGGTGACATTACATTGGACTTTGTAACTATATTAAAAAACAAACCTTTAAATAATGATTCAATATATGTCATTATTGATTTTTATAACAATTATTAACCATTACATTCAATAAGAGATTATTTATCACTTGTTCTCCTTGTAAAAATCTATATTAATGTGGTTTGAAAAATTAAAAGTAAAAAAAATTCAAATTGTTTGATTCTGTTCCATGATTTACATTGATTTTATTGAAAAGTATTAAGTGACCCCAGGATATTGAGTTTTATTTGTGAAGTTTTTTCATCCTCAAACTGATTGATAGTCTACAGGAAAATTTATAAATTAGAATTCATGATGATAATTTGGAGACTCGAATTTTGTGCCTTATGGGATTAATATTTAACTTAGGTATAGTTTTCATATAACCATAACTTCAATTTATGTAGTAAAATGTTAATTTATGATGAATTATGTATAAACTGAAGTTTTAGTCCAACATGATGAGATGGAGTTGGGGAATGGAATCCTGTAAGACAAAAATATATTGAGGAAAAAATAAAAAAGTTAAAATGAATCGAGATACATATTATCGAATCTATAAGTAGGATAAATAATTAAGCTCATAACCAAAGTAAATATTCTTATATCTTATGTTTCAGATTATATTTTCATGAACTTATCTCTTTATAAGGATTCAATATGGTTTAATAGGAAACTGAAACTGAGACCCCAGTACAACAGACCCATTAAAATTATGGAAGGAAATGGATCTATATATTTCCACTTTGTAATGCCACTAATCCTATATAAATCACAATTTGTGGTTAATACCACACTTTTAAAGAATTATATTCTTTAAACAATGCTTGTGATAACCTCACAAGAAATTTTATTTAAACATTTTATATCATACTATAATGAGCCTATACGTATTCATCACATTATACAATATGTATTATAAAATCAAAAAGGTCAACTAGAAAATGTATATCGGAGAAGTAATAAAATGGAGGAGTAAATGTGAGAAATTAAATATGTTAATAATAATAATAAACCTCATTTTATTATATGGTAATATCCATAAAACTTTTGAGGATGTAACATTAAATGGATAGAATAATGTCATATATGAACATAATTTAATCTAATAAAACATTTCATCTTAATAAAACTATAATAAAATGTTCATTTTATTATTTCATAGCAGAAAAATTATAATTTTATAGGACGAATATTGATTTCCATCTTAGTAGCACAAAATTATCCTTTAATGGGGTTTTGAAATTTTATATTCGTATTAATATTTTATAATAAATTGGAAATATAGTTGTAAAATATTCTGATTTTAATTTATAAATTTTTTTTGTAATATTTTTAATTAAACTTGGGTATAATATATATTTTATATAAGTAATGTTAAATTCATTTATATGTAGAAATATATAATTTATAGAAAATAGTTTTTATATGCATAATATTATTACAATTTTATTAATTAAAACACACATTAATAATAAATGGTTTAAATGAATATTTTATATTATGTATCTAACTATATGTATTTGAATATATATAATTATTAATAGTAATATAGTGAATTCAAGATAACCTTGTTCTTGAAAAATTCCTCTATTGAAATATTGTTTTCCATCATGTTTTATGGTATTATTTTAGATTAACTCCATTATGTTATATAAATTCAATTGATAAAATGGATTAAAATTTATAATTATAATAAATAATATTATTTTATATATTCATCTTAATTATTCCTCATAATTAATAATAAATTCGTATTAATTTCATATCGCGGTTATGGTTAAATTGGTTCTTCCTAGGGGGGATCAAAAGGGATAAGGGATGCAAATATCAAAAAACATATATAAAAATAACTTTTATCTATATTTATACCATAACATCATAAACATTTAGTATGATTCATTTTTGATCGATTTAACCCTAAATGTGACTTAATAAAATTTTAAAACATCGAAAAATTTCAAGTGTGACAGTAACCTCAATAATAATAGGGCACCACCTCCCCTCACTTCCCCATATCAGGTTATCCATTTAGCTTGAGGTAACACCCAAATATCTCCCATACATCCTTAAACATATTATATTCCTGTTTTTTTCATAAAATACCATTCCAATGTTCATTAATATGTAAAAAATGAAATTTATCTAAGAGAATGTAATTTTCTAAAATAAGTACTTTATTTTTAATTATGTTTTTACCATAATAAATTATTTCAAAAAAATTTGAATATAATAAATTTAGTATCTACCTTATTATTAGATTATATTTTGTTAATTTAACAATATTAATATATCTATTTATTTATAAAATTTAAAACAAAACAATCACCCATGTATACATTGGACTAACGCCTCACGAACTGATTTAATTTTTATTTCAACACCAACTCACATGGATTACCAAACAGACGACAAAAATCGTATATTTAATTTATATGACATAATATTAATTATATCAATTTTATATAACATATATTTATTTTCCAATTTAATTATTTAAATATTATATCGTCGCTTGTTGTTAAAAATGGATTAATATCTCCATTAAGAAATGTAATTCATTTTCCCTGTATATGATGTAACAATATCCTATATAGTATAAGTAGAATAATTTTTACAAAACATGAATGAGAATATAATGTAGAAAATAACCAAAACAAGGATTATAATGTAATATTTTTACTGAATTGGTGATCACATATTGTAACCGGATCATGAATGATATTTTAAATTTTAATTATGTTGTATTTAAAAATAATAACATGTTTATAACATTGATACTAGAGTATAAATAATGTTCAAATTAGGTGACATGTGAGGTATGTAGTTTCATCTCAATTTACCCTCCATTTAGATATATTTGGTAATATGCACCTAATTACATTTTTATGTGGTATATAATTCCTCATTTATATATTTTAGTTAAATATAATATTGTTAATGATTATAATAATTAAAACACATGTTATCTCATTAAAGTAGTTGAAATTTAAATGTCAATAAATACGTAAAATCATATTTTACATTATTATTTTAAGGGATTTATTTTGTTTTCCCTGAATGAATATTATACTATTTTCTTCATAAATATCGTATATTTTATTATACTCTATTTATTTAAATAGTTTATTTATTTTATTAGAAAATTCATTTTTTCAACCATTCTCTTGAAAATAAATATTTATAAAAAAATTTGATTATATTTCTCTTTTGACTGGATATTTTTTTCTTCCATGCCCATATTTTACTATGTTATTTTAATTAATTACACTTTATTCACTGAAAATAGTTTTTAAGGACATTTTATGTCATCCATGAGAATTTATGAATCATTAAAAGGAATATTTATAGTGTTTTATATATGGGTAGTTTTTAAATTTCAATAATTATATTTAGAATAATGTTTTTAACATATATGGCCTTAAAAGAAATTCCTGCCTCCAAATTTGTTTTAAAATATTTAGATTATTATAAATTTTTTCAATGGATTTAATAAAAAAAACTAAATTTAAACTTATTTAAATATTTTTATTCCATTTTATTTATTTTCCAAAAGATTTTGTTTTATTATTAAACAAATATTTCTATCTTATTGATTTTTATTCTTTATCTCTAATTAATTTGGCATTAATTAACTATATCAAGAATTATTATATTTTATATGATCATTTTTCCTTATAGAATAAATTTATATTATATATAAATATTCTTTGAATCTTTAACGTTATTATTTCCAAACTTGTATTAAATTTATACATATGTAGTTTGAAAATAAATTTTATTTGATTGATAGGATAAATATTAATATTTATTAAACATCAACCAATACATATATTTGATAATATGGAATATTTTTTATGAATTGAACATGCCATTCAATATATGAGGCATGAATTGGACATGATTTGAAGGGGGTTGGTTATAGATAAGAAATCAATTCATTGATGGGTCTTAGGAAGAAAACTTATTTTCAATCCTTATTAAATTGGCTTCTTTGTTATAACAACTGATTTATTAATCCTTCTTACCATAAGGTCTTACTAATAAATATATCATGATTTATTAGAGCATGAAATCAAATATTAAAAAATTTAATCAATAATTATTTAGTTATAATTTTATATAAAATTACTATAATGAAATTATCCATGGATACATTTTATGAAAATGTTATTGATTAAATTATATTTTTCAATTCTCTATAATTCTATATTGATTATGCATTATTAGTGCATTGAATATTATACGATATTTCACACATACAAATAATTTAAACTAACTCGTATTTTTTCCATTCCCTTTGATATATATATATATAAGGAACCATTAAATAAGTAAAATTAAGTTTCATGTTTACATTCACTATGTTTTTATATTTTATTTACAATGCAATAAGGGTTCCATTTTTATATCTATTTAATCAATAAAACTAAACTGATTGATCTTGTGGATATGAACCCATGTATATTATTACAATGTTATAAATTATACAGTGAATCTGGGTAACAATTGATGGGGTTGTTACATGATCTTTGTCTCTGTTCCCTATGATTATGTGATGATAAAATGATCATGAAAGTTGTTTTTCATAGGTTATAATATAGTAGAATGATGACTATTTATTTAATATTATGTAAAAAAGATGTATTGTTTTCATAATGTTTTGGATGGTCAACTAATTTCATACTCCTCAAATTCATTAGGTGACTTTTGATTTCTCATGAGATAATATGAATGGGAATGAGAATTGAACCCATTACAAGGATGAAAATAGGTTTGGGAGTGATCCTCATCCATTATGGTACTTCTTCCACTATGTGGGGATAAAAATTTTAGTGATTATGGACTAATGAAAAGATTTTTAGTGCTATTTATTGTTAAATAAAATCATAGTAAAAGTTCATATTATTGTTATATTCTCTCGTAGATCATTATTGATTAATGATTATTACTCAAACATATGATTAATTTTTTCTCTAAATCTAATGATTTGTGACATGACTCATGATTTATTATCCAAGATTTATTAGTTGTGAACATCACATCATATGATCATTCTATATTTCCCTTTTGATTATATTATTCTTTTAAATGATCCTTGATTTATGTCATCATTATCTACCCTTATTCGGAATATTAGTTATCCCTTTCAATGATTCTATTTCTCTAGGTTATGTAGAGTTATTCAAATATGATATATTTAATAATGGTACCTTTGTAGGAGAAATTGGGTGAATATTTTGGAGATATAAGATGAATTGTGATAATTATGTATATAGTATATAATGAAACTAGACTTTTATATTTAGGGGGCATGTATTATTTTGAAATATATTTAATATTCATCTAATGTGATGGAATCTTTACATATGTTACTCTTGGTTTACATATTTTTTAATGTTGGTTTTTGATAGTAAAATTATAATGAAAATGTGGATAAATCATAATAAAAAATATAATTAATTAATATTGATGTATGGTGAACAATAAAGTGTCATAATATTTTAATAATGTGTCATAATTTTGGACATATCATGAAAACAATTCATGATTGTTTAATTTCACACATTGATTAATATATCTTGACGTATATACTATAAATTTTATTCAATGATTTAATCCAAGAGGATTTGTGGTTACTATAATTATATTGGAAAATTCTATGATTTTCCTCTTGAAAAATTGAATGACATGGGGGACTGAGAAAAAATAGTGTTGTTATGGATACAAAATACCCCAAACCATAGATCATGATTAGTTTCCAACTTATAAAACAATAAAACAATGAAAAAAACATTATTTAATGGAGAAATATATACCTTCATTCCCTGGTTCCTCTAATCCACTAGTGGATAATTAATGGATTTTTACCAATGGAAATATATTCAACATTCACTAGTTCTCAGTGAATGAATGTTTAAATAATGATATTTAATTTTGAAGGTGAATAATATCAAGTATGTAAAATTATTAAGAATATATATGAAGAGGAATAATTTTTCTGTATGGAGTGGGATCAGTTTAATAGGTTATTTTTTAGTAATTAAATTAAATTAAATCCTTTAATGAGAATGAAATTTTTATTACTTATGATTTTGTTGAAGGGTGAGGAATATATTGGTGAATATGTGGTAACTTTTACATGACTTGTGAGTATTATTATGTTATTTTTCATTATCCCCAATAAATTAATCAGACTTCATTATATCAAAACCATATCTATGAAAGGAATTTTCCATTAGGGACATTATTAGGTATGGTGAAATTATTAGATGTGATCTCCAGGTGTAAGGGAGGGGGAATATTTCCATGAAACACTTAGTTATCATGAGAATGGGAAGATGAAATTTCAACTAAATTATAATAAAACCCAACATAAATATAAAATAAATTGATCTTTACACTATAATTGTGGAAAAAATCTTTGGTGAAATTTTTTAATATATGACTATTAAATATTTTATGTGTGAAGAGTAGTTTCAATGAGAAATTAAAAGTGGAATATATTTAAAGAGGCATGATAATAAATGGAATGGGGTAAGAGTTCATCTGAATTTACCTCCCACACATCAATGAAACAACCACATAAATTATAAAAAACATTGCTAACAAATTCAAAAATCCCAAGGTTAATGATGATAATCATTTTATAAAAATCATAAAATAATAAATAAATGGAAATATCATGAGATCACCATCACTGAAGTGTGTTACAATAAATAGGTGATAAAATTTACACTCATCATCCAATATATGGATGAAAATTCCTTATTTTATTCTCATTATAACTCCTAATATATAAACAATAAGTTTTTAGGGTTATCATACCACCACCTTAATGATTAGGTGTTGAATTATCTATGAAAATGTATAATGATATGATGATCACATTCATGGACTATATCTCATATTTTTAAAGGTTTTTGTGATTTTTTATGTAATTCATTTGATTAATCCAATTGTTTAATTTAATTTGATTTTTGAAATTAATTATTTTGTTTATATAGATACTATACCAACTTCATAGGAATGTATGCCAGTTATCATCTTCCCAATAAACCAATTATTTTATTTCTATGTGAGGATGAATATGAAAATCCTATTGAAATTTCTTCCATTGTATGCACATAGTTATGTATTCATGAGGGGAATCTATCAGATATTGACGAGGATAAAAAAACATTTATTTAATTATTATGGTATAAAAATATATTAATGTTTTTCGTAAATATTTTATTAGTCCTCACCAAATTCTTATTATAGTATTTTTAATATAACTCATACATGGTTCTACATATATTAAAAAAACTCTATAATGAATGTCCATGATTGAGAATAATGAATTGATAAATCCACTCTTATAAAATATTTATAATGGTATAATTCATCTAATTTCATCACCATGGGATGAAATAATACTTTTTAAAAAGATGAAATATTCATCAATGAATTTTTTAGTTGATTATCTAGAACAAAACAAAATAAATATATTGAAAAATTATCAAGTACATTGTATTGGTGATTTGTTTGTTCACCTTAATCGAGTTCATATTTTTTCCTACATTTAACTCCAATATAGATATCATATGTTCAGTTCTAAAAATAAAGAAATAACCATTGAAGACTTCATGTCTGTAATAGCAATTATGAATTTATATTTATGACACTCAGATATGAAATTTTTTCTATTATCTTCATATATTTATTGAATACTGTAATTATTTATTTGAGTGATTAATTTTTTATAGTATTTATAGATTATATAATTATACATTCCAATAGAAATAATGATATCTGAGATAATTTGAGGGATTTTTTAAAGACATTAAAAAATGAGAATTTATATTTAATGTTTAGTTTATGTAAATTTTTTCTATATAAATTATCATTATTGGAGCATGAAATTATAAAAAAATTTATATCGGTGGATCCCAAAAAGAATATTGTTATTATAAAATGGTTCAGAAAACCCATTATGACTAAAATACAATGTTATCTTTTGATGGATGGATACTATTGAAACTTTTCAAAAATGTATCATGTATATTAAATACACAAACTATGATGATGTGGAAAGGAGAAAATTTTATATAGATATAGGGTTGTAAATTGAATTTGAAGGAATTGAAAATAAGGTTGGTTAGTGAACATGTTATCCCACAACCTTATAGTGGATAAGGGTTTCTGATCTATATTATTCATAAAATAAGGGGATAAATTGTTTTCTCTTGTATAATGTCATGTTGGTAGATTAAATCTCACTGAATTATTGGTTAAAGGTCAAAATCTCACATCTCTTGATTTGGAAATGGAAAAACATCGATTTGACGATATAGTAGAATTATCATTATGGTGAAAGGTGATATATATATATATTGATCATAATATCATGACGTATATATTCATAAATAAATATATTAATATGATCTAAAGTAGTCCATTATAACTGATTAATGATTATAAATTATGAATATATTCTCTACTTGGTATGCCAAAATATGTGGTTGTTATTTTAGTCTGAAGGACCATGAAATGTTTCCCTGATTAAGAATGAGATAGACCCAATACATATGAATTTATAATGGATTGATCATAAAATAATTAGGAGAAATATAATATATTTAATAGATGAATGGTCAACTATATATTCATGTGAATATTAAAGAGACAAGGATAGATTTTGATGGGCTAAAAATGAATGTATGAAATTTTCATGAGTTTGGTCATGATAGTGACAGAATTATAGGGTCCAAGAATGGAGTATGCCTCATGAAATTTCCTTGAATTACTGGTGGGGTTTAAAGATAAAACTAATATTTTTTCGTTATATATTCATCTAGGATGAATGTATAATTATAAATACCTTAATGAGTATTTTTTGTGAAACATAATAAAGGTGATAGATAGAATCCTGAGGGGATGTTATAACCATTAATCATAGATAAATTGAAATGAAAAAAATATAAATATGATTTTTATCATGGTACTCCCCATGACAAAAAAATGAAATAATGTTATTTGGGTCGTACTTGATCATCTTACAAAGTCATCACATTTAATTTTTATTAAAAAATAATTATCTCTTGATCATCATTCAATTGTATACATTAAGAGGTTCGTAATGCTTCCTAGTGTACAACTCTTAATCATATATTATTGAGATCTAAGGATTACTTCAACATTATAGATATTTATTCAATAATCATTGAACATGTATTTGGTATTTATCACTATCTATCATCCTTATTCATATATTCATTCAGAGAGAACATTTCTAACCCTAGATGATATGTTTCATGATTTTTTTTTTCATTAAAATGGATTTTGGGATCAAAAAATACCTTTAGTATAATTTTCATAAAATAATTTAATTCAAACAATAATTTATATGGATACTTATGGGTCTCTCTATAGAAAAAATTGATAGACTCCAACATACTTGGACAATGTTGCTGAATGAAATATATTGATACATACGATGTGTTAGTAAATGGAAGATATTTTAAAATCCATTGAGCAATCCATCAATAAATTTTATATTCAATAGATATGTTATTTTGATAATTTTTTGTTCTATTTAGGGTTCAATATTGATGATAATGTATTACATCTTGTTTCTCCATAAAAAAATGTTATTATATTTTGATTGAATGGATAGCATAATCCAAGGTATATTGATCACTATTGTATTCTAAATTTAATTGGGATGGTAGTGTATATCTTGGAGCGTCCACTGAACCTATCACTTGTCTATTATGTGTTCCATATATATCCTTTCTTAAGTTAAATTATATATTTATCAAATTTACTAAACTCAAAGGTTGTACTACTAAATCATGTATTTTCTTATTAGCAGTAACTGGTAGAAATATTGGTTCAAAGATGGGAATTAATATAGAAAAAGACTACTCACTTTGTTTAGGATCTATGAATGAATCATAAATATGAAAAATCTGTATCATAACTTTCGATGTGAATAGGCAGATTTATCCTCAAATATTTGTATAAATGTGAAATAATTTTGTATTTGAAATTATTTTAATGGGGGTAGAACGTAACACCCTATGATTTTATAATATATTATTCATTGATAAAATAATTTAATCAATATATTTTGAAAAGGGGAACCATGAAACTATCTAAACTATGAACATACACAATAAAACAAATAAAATTATATGGTATTTAAATGAAATATAAGTGTTTAAAATAATTGTAAATTATCATAGGAAATATATTTGATCCTAATTTGATATTTTGAAATTTATTATTTATACTCTTTATTTATTTGATATTGATCTTAATTATAAATTTATTCCAAGTATTATAAATATAATAATGTAGTATAATCAAATGCAAAAAATGAATTCATTTGTTATAAATTGAATAAAAATAAAAATAAAATCATTTAATAGTAAAAATATATTTTTTATTATTACATTAAATTAATGCATTCTATGTGGTTTTTCTTAAAAAATTAATTTAGTATCTATTGATGAATACTTTTAGTTAATTTTTATATATTATATTCTATAAAATAATGTATCATTTATATACTAGTTTTACATGTTATGTAATTGAAATAAATTTATTATTATTTAAAGTATGAATTTTATTATAAAAAATATTTTCATTGTGTTTTTGATGATTAGTTTAAAAAAAATTTGAATTCATTTGTTTTTAAAATAAATTCAATATTTTTAACCCGCATGATAAAAATATTAAATTATTAGAATTTTTATTCATAATAACGAAAAACAATGCTAAATATATTCCACCTCATTTTTTTAAATGATAAAGAGGTGGTTAAGATAAAAATATATTTTCAAAATTTCATATGAAATTTTAAAATTTTATTAGTTAAATATATTTCAATTTTATGTTCTCTTGTAATTTAAATTGGGTTATATTGGTAACATTTCACTATAATATTAAATTTTTATTTTTCTGTGTATTATATATTTACTAGAGTACCACCCACCTCACATATTAAAGGTAACACATCCCTTCTATTATTCACTAAAATTGAGACATAAAAATTACAAAATCACTACCATAATTACATACACATTTACCTCCCCATGTACTTGGATTTTGGTATTGCCAAACGATAATCAATAAAATACATTTTGTGTAACATAAAAGTTATTTCCCCAAGCAGAGGTAATTGTATTTACTGATCTATTTATAGTTTATTTTTCCTTTACCTCCTAAAAATATTATATAATTAACCTAAAATTATGAAATATGTATTATTAATATACATACATTTTTTTTAGTAATGGTATAACCATTTCATACCACATTTCCATCCTCTATGAAATAATATTGTCTTTAATGTGTATGTGTGGACTACCACCTCCAAGATATGATGTGATTAATTGTTCATGTCAACCATAAATAGCTTGTAATATTTATAGATTTAATTATATTATATTATATTTATGATATTTGTTTGATCTAGGAATAATATATTATCATTTGCCTCACATTTATTCAATTCATTGGAAAAAGGAAACGTTAAACCGAAATACGAATGATCAATCCTCTATAAGAATTAATGTGATTAATTTCTCATCAACAAAAAAATATGAATGGTTTTAAAAGTATATTTTGAAAATAAAATAGAAAATTATAACATGATAATGATTTTCTAAAGAATTATACCCTATACATAATTGAAGGACTAGAACTTTCAAACCAAAACATACACGAGAAATGGAACATTTATAACCTTATTTTTGATTTTAAAGAAGTATTTTTAATAAATGTGTAATTGTAAATTATGAGGTAATGTAATATTTTATGATAATAATGATTATTTTTTATAAAATTATAATATTTCTAAACATATTTTATAGGATCTTAAAAACCCATACAAAGATACATAATACCTATGATAAGGGATTATGTTAAAATCACTTGTCATTTTAGGATTTTTAATGTAAAATTTCCATTTATTGAAATTATATATTTCTTATCATTTAAACACAATATAATTTCTTACCCTTTGGATGATTCTATGGATTTAATCTTTTTCATTCATATTCTACTATTTGTTAGTTTAAACAATCTAGAAAATTTTTTTGTTAAAATTTGACCACATTTCAACTCTAATTTATAAACATTATCTTTCATGTCCATGTACATTAAAAAAATTTAGGTATTTTATTCTATGATAAAATGATATTTAAATTTATTTTTCAAATATATGTGAATATATTTTAAATTTAATAAAAAAATTATAGTTTTTTTTCTTCAAATTTCTAATTAATGACTTTTTAGAAAAAATTAATCTGATATTTATTTTTCTCTTTACCATTATAACTAGTTTTCCAATACCTATGAATCATAATTTCAATAAATATTCATTAAAAATAGTCTTTTTTTCATTTTTCAATGAAAATAATTTTTTAAATATTCTATAAATTTTTAATTTAAATTATATCAAAATAAAATGATATTTTTCCCATGTTTCCAATTAATGGTTCAAATGTTGTTATAATGGTTTCTTAATTTTTGTAAACATCATTTTAGATTTTTTATTCATTAGGGGTATGATATAAGGATACTATCCATGTTTTTTATGGACAGATTATGTTTATGTGGTTTTTATATTTTTATAAACTCAACAACTTTTCTACCGTTTAAGATATGATTAAATTATGAATGTTTTTAAAATAGTTTGGAACACATATATATATTTTAAAAAAGATATTATGTTGGATAAGAATTCTATAGATTTTAAATTAATTGGATAATTATTTATATCCAATGAGATAATAAAAAAATTATATTGGTAGTGAATCCATTTATGTTTTGAAAAGTTGTTGATGTGAACACAATCCATTGAATGACATTATCCACTATGTGATGATGGTTTGGGAAGTAAGTCTTGGATAATGAAATGATTTTTTACAATTTTTATTCTTCCATTATTCATGGGAAAATTTCTTATTAATCTAAAATTTTCTAATAGATTATGTTTGGGTAATGATTATTTTTCTCTCTTAATAGTAGTTTTTAAATGATGTGACGTTATACTATAACTCATGATTTATGATTTAAGATAGATTAGTTATAAAATTACTTTGGTATAATCATGTAATCATACACAAAATCTTTTTTTATTAATAAATCGATTGAAATATTCCATGTTTACCCTTATTATGCATATGATATCACCATTTCTTATATATCTATTTCCCTAGTTTATGAATAATTTTTTTGACTAGTGTAGAAATAAGAAGGGTTATTAAATGGAAGAACATTATGGGGGGATGTTTAATATATTAAATGAATTTTGAATAATATGTACCTATTCTCTAAATACATATATCAATTATTGTTTTTGGTAATGCATTATTGTAAAATTTTATGTCTATTTATTTAAGATGACTGAATATTTATATAAGTAATGATTTGTTCATTTAATTTATAACCACTCTAATCATTAGAAAAAAATGATAGGATGCAACTTAGTGATCCAAACTTATAATATATAGGTATTTCAATTCAAATATATCACATTTTTCAATGAAATAGTTATATTTCTCTTAACCATAAGAAGTCACAATGACAATGATTACATATGCCTCAAATCTTCTTCAGTACCGATTTTAACATCAGTATGCACCTTAACAGTGGTTAAGAAACTGTTTTCATGACCATAATGTCTGTCCATGATATATTATTACTCATAATTTTCATTTCTAGGAGAAGAATATCGATTAACACACAATGATCTAGAATATATTGTCAATTAATAAATAATACCATCAAAATTATATCCTTCTTCAATATTACAAGTTTCTTCTAGTATAATTGATAAATTAATAATTGTAACAACCTTAGCTAAAACATAATTTATTAATCTTAGAAGAATGTCCAATAAATAAAATATAATGGTAATTATTTCCTAAAAATTAGTGAATGGTGTGTTCATGTAGAGGTGCTCATCCGAATGATTGATACATTGTGAATTTATGGGGATCTTCTCTTTCATCAGTTGAGTAATCACAATAAATACTTCTTCTGATCCATTATATTATATGAAAGTGACAATATGGTTCATGTATTATAAAATAATACCCATGGGTCTCCCATAATTTGATTTTTGACCTCAATTCAGTTAGTTGGAAGAATAAATACTTCTCTAAAATCACTCAATGGATTGATTTGGAAATTTAAATAACATTATGGTTAATAATTTCAATTTTATTATTTAGATTCTACTACTTTCCATCTATTTTATAGTTATTTTTGCCTATTTTTTAGATCCCCAACACTCAAATGGGTATTATCACATCACAACACCATACCTTCCTAATTAATTTATTATTTTAGGAATTGGTTTCATAATGATTGAAATACTAATATTATTAACATATCTCATTTTTATAAAAATATAATGAATTCCCTTTATTCGAGGATGAAAATTAATTCAGAATTATAAATGAGACCTCCAAATATGTACTTAATAATATTTTCATAAGGGGAATATATTTTCTCCTATCATGGCATGAAATTTTTATAATGGGGAAGATAATTCAACATAACTCATTATGATACAACAAATGGTTAAGGTAGTAATTTTTTGTCATCTAAAAATAATAATCAAATAGTAATTGATGGAAACTGATATCATCAATCTTCCTACATATGTATAGTGTCCTGTTGTTCACATGTATCATATCTTCCTGGTCTTGCATACAAAAATAAATGATCATGTGAAATTTTTTGGACTATGTCTTTGTGTGATATGTCTTAGATATAAAAAAATCTATCCAAAACAATTTATGACATAAAATATCCTATATTTTGGCTTCCATGATTTATTTTAATAGAAACATTGAATCCATGATTTATAACTTGTCCATGATGAGATCAAGATACATAAAAATATTGGAATTTTGAACCTAGGTATTATTCATTCTGGTATGAGGTTACTAATTTTCTTTACGACTAAGGTTTATAGAAAACTATGTCAAAAAATAACTTCATTGACTGGAACTCGTTGGAATCATCTTTATATATGGGATAGAATGATTTAGAATCCCCAAGTTTCAATTTTTAATGGGATATTTTTTATATTCAATTAAAATACAATATAATTCAGTTTAATTACACCAATTAATATTTAGGATAAAATCATTGTTCTAATTGAGGTTTTCAGAGTATATACCACCATATTTTAACTATATATAAAAACTTGGTTGACATATTATCTATCCATATGGGTCCACTATGGATTCGGCATCACCTCTATGTACATATCCTTAATTATTAATGGTGAACTATGTTTTATATTATTACTTAATTGATAAGTTTTTTGTTTGGTCATTGAATATAATAGAGTTATATTTTTACTCCTCGTAACATTGACGTTACAGTTGGTGGGGTGGTTCGCATCATTATAGTGATGTGTGTAAGAAATATAGAAGTGTAAATACCATCATTAATACATCTTGAGGATTCTTTGCCTATATTCTATTTGAATGATATATTTTTTTGGAAACTATTATAAAGTTATGATAATGATAACTCTTTTTGTAGTATCATATAAGTATATGGGTTCATTATCGATTAATTCATTAACACTATAATTATTTTATGGAGAGGACGAACAAAATTTAAGATTATCCTTCCATAAAATTATAGAATTAAACTATTCATAACTTATTTTCACCCTCTTAATCCATCCAGTTGAGTTATAAACTCGAAATAAACTGAATCTAGAGGGTTTCACATCTTTATGACCATAAATTCCATAATCTTAAAAATTATATAAATGAAGATGTACCAATCATGGATCATATTCCCCAATTTTTTCGGAAGGGAAAATTAATCATGGTAAAAATTTATATATACTTTATTAAGACCAATGTTCAATAAAAATTTCACTTTTCTTTATTTTCAATTAATATTAAAACTAAAAACTATATCCGTTCAAAATGAATAATGATTTTTCATCAAATCATTGAACCAAGAGATATTTGTCCTTATTTCTCTTATAGTGAAATATATTTTATTATTGCGGTTATTTTGGCAGATTCTCCTCATGAAATTTTGTGGTATTAGTGGTTGGAGATGGAATCATTATTTTTTTATTCTGATATTCATATATTATTGTATAATATTCGACATCATTTGGGATAATTCTTTCTATCTATCTTTATATCTAGAATGTATGTTGATATTTTTTTTTTGTATTATTCTACTTTTTCCATCTCATCTAACCCACCATGGTACATCAAGACAATATGTTGTGATTGGTGTAAAAGTGGATTCAATAGAACATACATAATGATTAATATTTTTCTACCATGTCATGAGATTAGTTATTTATACATGATGTAGCCCAACCATACTAGTGTTGGTGTTTTTACATCATCAATATACTTGGAAATGTCTATATATTATTTATCATTTTAAAATGCTATATCAATTCCCATCTTATAATGAGTAGCTTGCTATACTATGACAATAATCATAATAATATGTCATATGTTCTAGAAACTTCATAATGGTAGGGATATGATGATGTGTAACTATAAGTTTTGGGGGATCATAAGAATTGATACTTCTCATGAACTTCTAACATGGTGATCTTGAGTAAATGAGATCATGGGGACTCACCCACAAATAGGTACAACCCATGCTTCAAGTTTCATTTGAAGTTACAATATGAAAACCCATGTAATGGTATCTTAAAATGATATTATTAACACTTAATACTATTATATTATATAATCATGTTGAATGTTGAAAACAATGAAATTTATGCCATTGAAAGTTATCTTGTGTTGTGATCAACATTGGATGTATAAAATTGATTGAAAAATCAATAAAATATTTGTCTCCTCTAAAAGGATGTGAAATATCATGCCTAATTGATTATGATAGTACTAAAATAAATAAATTCATGTCCATGGTAGAAGAAGTTATATTTTTCCTATATGGTCAATGAATATTAATTGTAAAATTTATGATAAAATAATATATAAAAACTACATTTTTGGATACTATGAGACAAAGAGAACATATTATAGAATATATGAGTGTATGAAAGGATTTTGGTACTATAATATTACCCTTTCTCTTTAGTCGACATGATGGGGTTTTTGATGCCTCTTGTAGTCTTTTAATAGAAGTCACTACTATTAATATAATGGACAAGAGGGTCAAACAAAAAATTATTCAAAATTGTAAAAAACTTTTATGAATCTGATAATAGGAAAAGGTTGTCCTCAACATGATGTTTGTGAAATTTCTGACATTTATTGATCACCATGAAATATATGAATTCATATTATTCATATTTGAAGTATTTATTATAGAATTTATTAATTGAAACTATTCACAAGATATTTATTTCATACAAGAAAAATATTTAAATAACAAATATGATTTTATATTCTATTTTCATTTAATATTTTTCAGAATGATGAGTCATGTTTAAGGTGATTTTTAATAATGAAATATTTTTTAATATATTATTACTAATAAAAATATAAACTCTATTAATGAAATTTTTAATTATCCATAATATTTCAACTAATTATTATTTTGTGGGAAATGCATATCCAAGAGTCTGGGCCATTGTGGTTATTTATAACCTCAAAATATAAGGCGGAGGAGCCTCTAATAAAAACTATTATTCACAACACTATTTAGAGATTCTATCTCACCTCTTTAATTCTTCCAAGATATGGAAGACATCGATTCAAGAAATTGATCCATTTTCTCCTTAATGGATCAAAGGGTGGATGTAATTGTGATCTTTTAGATATAAATGTTTTATCTGATCAATATGATGGCACATGGATATCAATGATAAATGATTATGTAGAATTGAAAACCAAATTTGAATGGTCAATATGGATGTGAATTAATATCTTTCAATCAATGGTCTTTAGTGATACATCGTTTTTGGATATTACTTTTATTGGATCATTGTATTTTTTTGGTTTTTTCATTCTAAAAATATTTATATGATATCATCATCCTTAATTCTACGATACAAATCACTGATGATTATATAGTTTCATCGATTAGTAATGAAATATTTTAAATCTCTATCCTATCTAGTTCCACTTCGCACCTGGGATCCTTAAATTAAAAATGAATGGATTATGTGAATTTTTATTCCACAATAAAAAAATTTAACTTTTTGTTAAATTATTAAATACGGTGTCTTAGTAGTCACATTACCAATGATAGTGATACAATACAATATTAGGTGGCCCATATATGTCCATCCAAATATTGACTGATGGATTGAAACAGATATTTTTAGAGAAATTTGGATTAAAATTAGTAAATATATATAATAATTAGTTTACATGAAGGTGATTGAGTAGTGGTGGTTATCCTAGTCGGATCCTAGTGGATAAAACAATGATTCCTAGTAAAAGTTATTCCAAAAATTATTCAAATTAACATGAATTTTCAAAATCCTAGGTAGAAGGACTCAATATTAGAATTATATATATATGAATAATGTAGTCATTGGACACATATAAAGGAATAAAAATTTGAACTTATATGGGGCTATTGTCCACACATGAGATAAACATAAAATGGCAGTGGAAATAAAAAATTTATCCCTATGCACCCTAAAAAATGTATTATTAGAAGGGGTAATATTTTCACCACACCTTACATTAAAAATCATCGTGTCTTCAAAACCCATTGGTATCACCCCCAAAACTTGTTGAAATCATATGGACCCTCCCTTATCCTAATTATATAGTCTCCAACCTAGTTATCATCATGTCTTCCTCCCTCCACTTACCAAAATCCCTCATTAGATTCCCACAGAGCCTCCCAAATATTAAAAAATCTATAAAAACACCATATCAGCTACCATAACAATTTTCCTACCACTACCCATCAACCCATAGCATGAATCAATCGTAGCGATGCTTGGCCTATAGACGACCCCCATTTTCCTCGTGTTTCGAAGATCTACTTGTCGGCTGATCCACGACTAAGCCAGGATGGCGCGACTCAGTTATTGTCTTATAAATCCAATTTAAAACCCCATGCCTATTTCATGTCCATATTCCTCCCAAACCCCAATCTAATGGCTTCAATGTCTACCAGAGAATAGATAAAAATATTGAAATTTTCCAAAAATAAGCTACATTTTTTGAACAAAATTATAGATTATTTTGTAGAAATAAAAAATTATTACATGAATTAATATTTGATGGAATTAGGGTTATTCATTTAATTTAACCCAAAAATATATATCCAAATATTAATTTTTATTATTTATTTAATTGGTATCTCGACTGATCTAATGTGATGACAATCCAATGTATGTTAATGGTTCATTTAAAAATTAGTTAATTCATTCCTTCAATATTTATATTAATCATTTAATTAATTATATTATCTTAGCATTATATTTCATCCTCATTATCTAAATAAATTCATGTACATCCATGAGAGCTATATTTCATGTTTATTACAAATTCATGAGACCCCCTCACCTATTTGTGAGTAACTTTTTATTATGATGAAAATTAATGAAGAGGTGGACAACCATGAGGCAATGCATTATTCGAGATGAGTCAAGGACACATTAGACCAGGGTGCGAGCCCTGATACATGTTAAAAGCAACCGAGGTAATATACACCTAGGATCATGGTTGATCCATTTAGTGTAAATGGATCAACCTATAACAATTCTAATGATCATGTGTACTTTTTACATTATTTCATTTCCAGTTATCATTATTTTATGAATTTTCATGTTTACACTATCATGTAAAATAAAATCCTAAAATAATTGATTAATTGAACATAATATTTAGTTAATATCTTTTTATATACTACATGGTCAACATGTTCATATAATATAATAGTAAAATATTATCTCATTGAAAATTAATATTTTGATAAATTAATAATAAAACCCCCGTAAAGAATTTTTTTTATTCCTTAAATTTTGTGAATTCGAACAAAATCAGGTGTATGAAGTTCTCATTAACCCTATTATATAGTGTCTCATACCACGGGGGATTACTTATGCGAGTGGGGAATTAAATAACTGATGATATTAAAAAAGTTGTAGTTATTACTTTCTGCTAACATCATTTGAGGAAAGTTTTTGACTAAATCATGTTTACAATTTCTATAAGAATGGATATCATTTCATAGTTAAAGGATCCATTATTTAACATATTTTCCCAGTCAAATACAAACTATGAAACACTATTATTATTTTTTTGCATGAATATCTTAGATCATGGGTAGTTTATTCAAGAATCATTTCTATATGAAAAAATTAATAAAATTATATTACTTTTCTAATACTGACTGGTATTAGGGTTTCATAAAATATTGTGGAACATTTTATGATTTAATCGGTAATGTATAATTATTAATGAAAATAATATACATATATAATAATTTATTATTATTTATATTCATTATTATTCCTAGCCCAAATATGTTACGATAAATCTAGAAAAAGACGATGTATTATCAAGAACCAAATTACTAGTTTCTTATAGGTTCTTATGAAAATTACAATGAAATGAATGGAAATTATACGTTCTATAGTCCCAAATACCTATTAACACACCTCAAGAAGTGAGGGTTTGAAATATTCATATTTGAGTCTTGTGTATGACCCATTTTATTTCTGCATCATAATACTATAATAAATTTCCAATAAGTTATGGAAAAAATCAATAAATATATTATTTCAAAAGTAAAAATATCTCTTAAAATAATGTGAGGTGAATGTGAAGGGATATATAAATCAGATGATGATTACAAAAGATACGTGTATATTGAAATATGGATCATGATCATTCTATACATCCCTTTCGTATATCATTTCAACCAATTACATCAATTTACATTTGGATTAAAAACTGAATAGTTCTGGAATGTCACATTATTTCATTTAATTCAATTTTCTCTAAGTTGATAAGAACATAAATAAAAATTAATCTTTTCTTATTATAGAAAACATCTTAAAAGACAGTGTGAGAAGGACAATGAATTGGGGGTTACTAAAAGAACCTTCATGAAATCATTTAGAGAAATAAGGAAAATCATTATTTAAAAGGATACTTTTTTCTCTTGTGTAAAGATATTTCAATAATTTTCTAAATGATATGTATTTATTTAGAATAAATTTAATGCATTCATGTTGTGTATTTTAACCATTTTATGTGATGTTTTTATAATATTTCTTCTATATTAAACAATATAAACCTAGAAAAATTGGGTATTTAAATGTATTATCAATGTAACAAAAAAACATTATAAGAAGTATGGTAGACTCGATCATAGGCTGAGAAAGGGTAATTCATAATTTAGTGATGATAATTACAAAAATTAAAATTTTCATTATTAATACTTCTAGTTGAACTTTTTTTTGTATTAAAACTTATTACTCTCATATGTAGACACAAAGATAATTTATTATATTTTGGAATTACTATATTTTATTTCTAATAAAAATCTAATTTTTCCTTAATGTGTGAGTAATTATAAAACAATTATGATTAAAAATGTATGAGTTATTTACACACAATTGAGGAAAGATAATTTTTTATCTTAATAAACTAAAATGGTTTTCAATGATATACACTTTATGGTTTTAGAATCATCACATATATAAACATTATGTACTATTGACATATATAATTATTTATATTTGAAGAAAACCCATTATAAATAATTTTAACATGAAAAGTATTTGACATTTGTTTCGTTAGAGAGGGAAAACCATTTCATGGTTAAGCTAGTGTAAAATATACATTTTAATATTCCCTTAAATGTTTTTTATGGAATGTAAATATGATGTGTAGAATATCAATGGTTAGAAGATATGAGTATTTTGGGATCCTATGCATTAGAATATCTTAACCAGGCATTCTTCAATCCTGAAATGTATTGTTGATTTATTCTAAAATTCATATATTCTTATTCTCATAAAATATATGATGTTATTGAGGAAGATATATGAAATTTTTTACATTAAATTTTTTTTCAGCATAATCTTGGATAGAGTTATTTCTATATGAACATTTCCTTATCCATATCACTTATATGATGTAAGTAAAAGGAGAATCATGTTTAAAACTCATATAAATTTCAGAATCCACCATTATTTTCAAGAGATGATTTACAAATAGAGGATTTATCCAATATCAATATGTCAACTTGAGTGAAAACAGAGATAATATGAGTTATAGTTTTTTATTAATACATCATTTCATTAAGAATTGTGTTTATATGAAAAGTTATTATTATGGATATAAAAAACCTATATAAAAGTCCCAATGTTCATAAATGTAATATTCAAGATTTTTTAATAATATTACTGAAATTAAAAAGGTACAAATTTTATAGTAACGTAATAGACTACATTCAATTAAAATGGTTCATATCTCAATGTGAGATAGTTTGAGCATTATTGGCTTCAGTTTAATTAATGTTGAATATGAAAAAGTTATTTTCATTGGAAAAAGATCCACAAGACCTTGTGGATAAGAAATGATCCAGATACATTTATTGTGTATTAATAATGAAACCATATTTGTTAAATTATGATCAACATGGTTGGTGATACACTATTCCTCGAGAATAATACATCCATTACGGAATCATTAAATTGAAATAAACTACTATTGATAAATTTATATGAATGAATGAAATTTATTCCATATAAAAAAATATGTATTTTGGTAGTTTCATTACATAATTTAAAGTCATTTGTTTTTATTTAGGATTTACTACAAAAATTTGAAACAACTGGGGAAATAATAAGGATCTTTTAGTTATAAAATGTAATTTTTCATAAATCCATTTGAATTATTCTTGTCTTAAATACATTCTATGATCATGTGATTTGTAATTTTATGTTATGAAAACATTAATGGTAATGAGTCTACATGATACTACCACAATGATTTGGTGACGCCATATAATTATAATAAATGGGTTCATGTTATTAATGTCCAATTATTTATTAAATTAATAAATGGAATCTTATAATTTTCATTTAGAATGAATTGTTTTCATTATTTTTATAATGGTTAGAGGGAGAACAATAGTTTTCGAGGGAAATTATGTTTTATAACATATGGAACTTTTTTTGTATTATACTTTGTCAATATTAAAAAGTATGCAACTATCCAGATGTTGAATTAAAATAGAATACATTGTTATGTGTAAGGAGTACTAATTAGGTATATCTAAAGGGTTTATTAAACCAAGTCATAGTACATATGATGAAACTGTGTTTATTAATAAAAAAGGGAACCATTAAAGATATAATTTTTACCAAAAACACATGGAATAAATCTCTCAAAGCGATCATGTATGATTCGTTAGAGGATATTACTATGAGGATTTTATTTCCATAAGTTCCATAATCATATATATCTCTTATTATATAATTATTACTAGAAATTATTTTACCAACGTATAAATTATGGTAAGATAATATCAATAAAAATCAATATAAATTCATGAGATGCAGTTAGAACTAACTAATTCTTCTAGATTGAGTATATCATTCATGTTATCGGTAAATGTAGAGAAACTAACAGTGGTGTGAATGGTAAATATACAAATCATAATTCATCAATATAAATTAATTTTTTATTCAGGATAAGTTAATTAACAAGATAAGCACATTCAAGATCGTGGTATCCATATCTAAAAAGTTTTGTAGGTTTTTACATCTAATGTAGTCTAATAAGTAGTGTAAAATAGACAATTATTTATTCTATTTCATTGAATAACACCTACAAAGTAAATATTTAACATAATATATGTCATGCTAGGTCTTTTAATGGTTCTATCCATGATTCAATGTTTTTATATAGGAAAAAGGAATATAATCATTTGAATCATTTCTTAATGATTATTACTCAATGAGGTCAAGTCATGGATAAAAGAATAACTACATAATAAATACTTCACAACCCTATATACTAAATCCGTAGATAGTATAAAAATGATCATATATTATAAGATCTAAAAAATATATTTTAGCATGTTGAATCTTGTGAAATATGTACTGTCATAAAATTGGGTCCCTTTGGACCAATATAATTATTTATTTTTAATAGACATAACTTTTAACGAGTGAATTATACATGATGGAAACTAACCATAATAGTGATGATATTTCAACATCCACTATTTACACTATAATTTCCATATGTTAGATTTCATATAAAAAGGTTATAATAGTTCCTATGATATAAGGAAAATAATAGAATATGCTGATATTAATTATAAACTTCTATTATAAGGTCCACCAACATCTTAATGGAAGGATGGAGTAGATGTGTGACTATTAGGTTTTGGGTACTTATTATCGTTTTGAATTAATATTAATAATTTTTAACATGGTGATATTTTGTAGATGAGATCATGAGGACTAAAATTCTAATAAGAACACCCCATATTTTAGGTACCATCATATGTTCTTCTCTAAAAGAACGAGTAATGGAATCCCCATAGGATATTATAATCTATTTATACTATTTTATTTTGTAATTTGATACATGATGTAAAATATGGAATTGATATCATAGAAATGGAACTTTTTTGGAGCATTAATGGTGGTATGACATTGAAAAAATATTCAAGATATAGTTTTCCACATATGAAATGATTTTATTTGTCAAGTCTAGTCAATCATGATTGTATTAACTTTACTAAATCATTTAAAATGGTATAAAATTCTATGGTTTTAGAGATTGTAAGGTGAATTAGAATGAAATAAAGGATGTCGACATCATGTACGCATCCCAATTAATGAGATATCATGAGTCAAACATATTATATTACACATTGTGTGTTCACAAGAATGAATTTTTTTAGTATCACTATACATTATCACATTTGGATACTTAATGGTTTTTAGCATCTTATCCTAATCAATGAAAAATATTCCCTACTGTCTGGATAAGATTCTAGAAACTTAGGCTATAAGAGTAATCAAAATATTGTTTGATTATAATGTATAGGATTATATGACATAGTGGACCCTCCATAAGAGGACTGAAGGAAGTCTGGGTTTGAATGAGAATATTTAAATAAATAAATTCATGTTAAAATATTTTATAATAATAGGTATTGAAATTATTTATTTAATGTATTCTAAAAAAATAACTGAATACATAGAAAATATGAAACAAATTAATACTATTTAACAATCAAGGGTCATTTAATATTAATTGGAAATAAAGGATGAGTTACTGGATTATTTTTTTCATGTAATATATTTTATTACAATACATGTCTGTGATTAATATTTATAGTACATTTATAAAATGGTTAGTTAATTATAACATGTCGTTTATCTTGTATTAAGTGGGTAATGAATATATGGAGGTGGATGAGATATTTCTAGGTATTTAGAACCTGATTATATAAGGAGGAATAGTATCTCATAAAAGGTACTATTTAAAACATTATTTTGAGAGCCTTACTATCCTCTCAAATAATTCCAAGATAGATATATCATTAATCTGAAAAACTAATGAAATTATTCATTCATGAATCAACAGATTGACCTAGAGGTTATCATTGTGACATTTTATGTTTCATTAGATATCCACTCCAGCAACTGGATATTAATGATTGACATTACTGTAGTCTTCCAAATCATGTGTGGATGAGTTAGAGGGAACTAACTTCAGATAATTATATAAATGTTCATAGGAAATGAATAGTTTTCAAACATTCCTTCAAATCAATCATTGTATTTTTTCTAAAATATTGTTCTTGATTAAAAAATTTATGTCAGAAAACCATTATTAATTTGTTTCTATGAATCTCTGGTGATGACATAGTTGTGCTGATCATAGATTAAAATTCTTACATTTTTGGACTATCTACTTCAGATGCATTTTGTGGTTCCTTCTGTGATTGAAACATGTTGCAATGACATTCTAGGAATATAATTTTTATATTATATTGGGGGATTCTAAATAGTTATTAAATAGATTAAATCATTCCATTAGGATATTAATTATGAAAATTTCACATTATCATTTATTTACAATTTACATTTTTGAGGAATGATTTCCATCTCATGGTGGAGGTAAAAATAGAAACTTAATTTCCATTCAATGTATTCCTTGTTTGATGCAAAACAAGTTAGTTTATTACTATATTAGATGAATTCTAATCCCTCTAGGGTTTATATAAATCCCCACACTATAATAGTGTTCCCCTCATGTGGCCACATAATGAGATTAAGTGTGTTTGATGATATTCAAAATGTCACAAGACATTTAATATTAAGGAAGTAAAATTTACAATATTATGTGTATGAAGATTTAAAAACAACAACTCAACATATAGATTCCACTTTTGAAAACCTAATGCAGGTTACTCATTCATAGAATCTTTTCGAATGATAAGGGACTCAATAGAAACATGTAATTCATGGGGAACCATCATGTGGTTGGACTCCATAAATTAGGTAATAGGAGGAACCTAAATAGGTCATATCACTTATTTATTTTTTATTAAGAAGATTCGGTCATCCTAGTTTTTATAACTTGAACTACTAAAAAATATTATTTTAATAATGTTGCTCGGTATATTTAGATAAATTCGGAAGGAATTATTGTGGCTCAAATTGTAAACAATTTTAATCTGTCAGTTTAGGAAACACTGAGGATAGATCATGGTGCTGAGACTATGGAATAGTTTCCATATACATCAACTGTTGGTATCTCGATGTATTTCATATTATTTTAACCACATAATATTTCTTATTTACTGGGAGTTTTTATAAGGTACATGGATAACCCTATAAATCAATATTCTGAAGTAGTGAAGTGGATACTAATGTATTTGAATGGATGTAAATAGTGTCTTTGTTCTTTGGAAAAAAATTCCTTTTAGTGATATGTTGATGTTGACCTTGTAGGCGATATATATAGTCAGAGAAGTCCAAAGGGATATGTATTTACCTTTGTTGTAACTATAGTAATCTGGATATCTCAATTGTAGATGATGGTCTCCTTGTCAACCACAGACAAAGAACACATTATAATAATAGAATTTAGGATGGGGATGTTCTGGAAGATCAACTTCCTGAATGTTTTAGAAATAATGGCTTAAGAAAATGTATTGCACTATGAGACTCAAATTCAAATACATTACGAAATGACTCAATAATTTCACTCCCAAATGAAGCATATTCAAATGATTTTTCTTCTATAATATGAATGATATTTTATTTTTCATGTGAATGAATGAATCTATGTTTTTTTATTACCTATTTTTTATGTTTTTAAATACATCAAAAACAAATTTATTTTATGTGGAATTTTTTTTAAAACTATCTATTTTAAGAAAAAATTTATTTTTAATGAAACATATATTATAAATATTATTTAATTAGAAATATATTATTTTATATAAATTTTAATAAACTATGGAAGTTTCTACATCTATCTCAAGAATGAACACTTTTAATAAAAACATTGTTCATGTTTTTGGTCCCATGTAATGTTTTTCTAATAAAATTATTTAATTTTTTCTTTGGTTGAATAATTATTACATACACTATACTAATTGGATACACATGCTAAATGAAAGAAAATAGGTTTTCTTAATTTTGATTTGAAAAAAGTAATGAATGATAATGTTGTTTAAGGGGAGCTCTATATATATGAAGATCATGAAATAGATCAACAAATCCTAATTTTCTATAATATAAAATAGTTATTTTTTCTTTGATATATCATTTGTATATGTTCATAATTCCTCGGTCTTTATTCAGATATAAATGTTACAAATTTAACTTAATTTCATTAAACTATATGAAACTATAAAATTATTATTTACATACCTTAATAAGCATCTAATGTACTCCAATCCATTTTACATTAATAAATACACGTTCTCATTATTTTGTGATCATATCTTCTCCTATACATACCTGAATTAATATACTTTTTTTGATTGAATGATCAGTAAAATATTTTAAAATATGTACTTTGTAAAAAAATAAAATTATGTTTTTTATATAGATTAAAAATTCATTGATGTTTTTGGGTTAATGTATGAACATAAAATGATGAATAAATATTAATCATATCCCTCCTCATGCCTATTTTATCAATATATGACCCCGCAAGCTTTTTATTATTCATACATATCATCGATATTTGCCTTAATGAATTATCCAAGATTCACTAAAAATTACCATTATATCTATATTTAAACAAAATATCATCTCCACTATTTCATAGAATCTCTTATTGTAGAATTCATCTTCTTGTTGTTGACACCCTCCAATGGTAGTTCGTTTTCATACCGAAATGGTGGGTTGTATCCACATTTTAATGTTTGAATATTCTTTATCCTTCTAATAGTTGGTTCTTCAGTTCTGATGGTGGGTCATTCCCTTCTTTCATTTTCCATTATTGGATTCCCTTATTTTATAATAGTTTATTAATTTTGTTGTCAATGGTGGATATTCTATTTCTCCTTCTAATGTGTGGGAAATAAAACCAATGGTGGTTTGGTTACTCTATTCTAACAGTAGGTTCATTCTATCTTATCTAATTGTTGGTCTTGCTTGTGTCTCCACCAGTGCATCTTGTATGTATTTCCAAGGGTGGTTCATTCCTCTATTTCCAATGGTGGCTTATTCACCAAACCAATAATGTCTTCTTCAATTTTCTTTAATGATGGGTTCCCTATTTCTTCTTATGGTGATCAATATTCTTCAATAGAATGGGGAATTTGTTTTAATCCAATGATGTGTGATTTTTAAAATTCAATGGTGAATTTTTTAAAAATACGATGGTGAATCATTTCAAAATATAATATTAAATCATTTTTAACATCCAATGGTGGCTCATTTTAAAATCCAATGTCGAGCCAATTATTTTTTTTCATAATAGTGAATCATTTTATGATTGTCAAGGTGACACATATTTATTCTAATGAGGATTTATTTAAATTATTACATTGATTCTTTTACTAATTTATTTATTATTTTTTAATGAAGACATCAAAAAAATGTATTTTTTCTACCACTAATGGTGATTTCCGGATGCTTCATTTTTCATAACATTTTATATTTTGATAATATGCATGTATATAAAAATTCCCTAAATAGTTTTATCAATTTCAAAAAATCATAAATATTATATTTATGCCAATTAGAGTGATATTAAAACATTTTATTTAATTTTAAAATTTTAAATAATTTATTCATTATTTTGAAATGAATTTTCTAGCATGTATTTTGGATTACTTCTGTTATAATATTTTGAGTGAATTTATTTTAATATCACTTTTTAATTATTATTAAAATACCTAGAATATATTCAAATAGATTATATGGTATTTAAAGAAGTAAAATAATTTTTTAATTACACACAATATTAAATAAAAATATAATTAATATTTTATTCATACAGTCTAATAAATTTTATGGGATTGCATTTGACTTAATATTATCATGTTTTAGATAATTGATATCAATTTGAATCAGTCAATTGTTTTTTATTTCAAAAATTTATTAATTATAATTATTCGCAATAATATTTTTCTATCTCTTTCTATATCTCTCTACATGTCTATATCTCTCGAATAATTCAACCTTTTTTGAAAGATTATTTATTTACTCAGATATTTTCTTGTTTGTTCTTTTTTATAGATTCTATTTAATGTTTTCAAAATACAACAAGCATTACATCAGCTAACTTCTTCTCTA
Organism: Viscum album; assembly: GCA_963277665.1. Lineage (NCBI taxonomy): Eukaryota > Viridiplantae > Streptophyta > Magnoliopsida > Santalales > Viscaceae > Viscum > Viscum album. The sequence continues at coordinate 605,494,965 of OY728123.1, read as the reverse complement.
ATACTTTATTCTTTTTACTTTAGAAAAAATATGTGAACTTTGAACCTGCTCTAAAAATTTGTAATGTCATGAGAAACCTGGTTTCATCATTTTGGAAATTATCTCATGTGTCTAATTAATTGTTCATAGACTTATAAATCCTTGAAGAGACCTACCAAAAAAATTATCAACAACTGATACATATACATTCATTGTTTATCTTCTCCTTAATCCAGTTTCTGAGTCAATTACAAATTTTCAAATGTCACACAAACTTTCTAATTTTTAGTTAATGATTTTACAAAAAAAATCTTTATTTATTCTTCTCTTTCACTAGATTTTTCCTTATGGACTCTAATGTTATGATCTAAGGGTTATGTATCCATGTATCTAATGTCAGGGCCGTTCTGGATGTGACTCCAAGTGCCTAAATTCAGGATGTATGGGTTGCGACTCCCTGTTCAAATATTAGTGTCGTGGTTATCCATCAACTATAAAAATAAATTGTATATGGGTTATGATTTCCCCTCAATGATCTTATTCGTCTAAAACAAATCTCTCACTGATTATAGAGGTATAAGAGTATATTAGGAAGGATTTGGAAATAACTACTATAAAAAATCAGTGTGTTCTTGTTGACAACAAAATTAGGGGAAAACATAACATCCTGAAAGTATTAGGGACTTCCTCATGAAGATAGATCGCCAAGCCCCCGAAGCCCTGCAGCCGGTGCAAAACATCTCCTTCTCGACCTGCCACAAAGCAACGAGGTAGGACTGCTCCACAAATCCCCTTAACATTTGTGAATTACAACGAAGCAACAATGTGGGAAGGCTCCGCGAAGCCCATTTATGTTTACAACCCGCTGCGAAGCAACGAGGAGGGATGGATCCACGAATCCCTTGGACTATCGCGACCCATCGCAATGCAACGGGGAGTGACAGCTCCACGAACACCTTTGACGTTCGTGACCCCCCGCAAAGTAAGGATGTGGGATGGCTCCGTGAACCACATTAATGTTCGCGACCCCCACGAAGTAAGGAGGCGGGATGGCTCCGCGAACCAATTTGACGTTCATGACCCCCTGCAAAGTAAAGAGGCGGGACGGCTTCGTGAACCACTTTGACATTCATGACCCACAACGAGGAAAGTTTCATCTTCTTTTCGAATGAACCATGCTTCATAGTGCCTCTTTCCTATAAATAATAGGCTCCCCTCGAGCCCAAGGGATGGAATCTCCAACCATTCACCTTCCTAGCTCCCGAATCGTGAAGAATTTGTGCTTTGAGAATTATCAATTATTCAAGGTACTTCAACATCGCGAAGTTCCTTCTCATCACAAAAATTTTGCACCTCTGTAAAGAGGGATACCCTTCATGGATACTTTGGGCCTCCGGAGAAGACGGAGATCCCCAAGGGGACAAGGTCTTCTCGAAGCGCTTATGCTTCATCAAGAACCCTCGATGCGCATGTAACCCAACATCCAAGGTCGGATCACTGTTCATAGCGATGCATATTGCATCGCAATGCTATGATTTGAAAGGAACCCTTTCTTCGTCAGGAATTTCTTTGCAAATTCCTTTCCACTTCGTGAAACACCTACCATATGCACCTATTCCCTATCCCTATCCTAGGTGACTGCACTTCGGGAAGCACATCCCTTTGTAGAGTCCCTCCACATTATGGAGCACCGGAGCTTCACAAGGATTTTGCTGATGGCCCCTTCTGCTATACAACTCATTTTCCCATCCATCCCTTCTGGTTCACACAAAGAAACATCAAAGTCCCTTGGACGATACATCCATTGTGTTGCTTCACTTTATGCATCTTCTCATAGGCACACCAACGACTATTGATTGTTCGCATTTCCATGCTAACATGGACCCCCCAATGGTTCTCTCTATAACACCCCAGGTCATACGATTGTCTATGCCTTCCTTCCCCCAAGGGAGGGCAGGTATAGGTTTTGTAAGTCCTAGGGGTTCGGAGCACACCCACAATGTCTAAGCTTTAGGATGTTAAACTACCAAACTCTATCATCCATAGCACATGATGTTAAACAGTGACCACACCCCAGAGTCTGTCTGCGGGGGGAAAGGAAACCACCCTTGTTTAATCCCCTAGATTTAATTTCATGAGGTAGTACCCCTACTCCTCCACTCTTCCTAGGTTCCATGTCCCTCTCCCACTAGGAATTGTCACCGTTCAAGCCTCCATCCTGCAGTATGTCCCAATTTTCGTCACCTCGGGCAGCAGACCAGGCATAAGCCCTTGTTTCACTGTTGGGCCACTAACTATGAGTAAGCCCCACTCCAATTCCGACGGATGCAACTTACGCGATGTGATCTTCGGGTCTTTGTTGTCTCGTATTTCTCACACTAAGCATGACTCATGTTGGCATAGATAAAGCACTGAGCGTGAATTTATCTTTGGGAAGCCTAGAGTGTAATCACCACACCCACGTTCTAAACTATGAGGAATTTGATCCTTTCCATGAAAATGTATGTAGGAAGCCTTTCTGAGGTTCATGCCCACCACCCATTGGTCACTATGAACGCCTTTCTGTTGGTTCACCAACACCATGGGAAGCATAGAGTGTAATCCCCACACCCACATTCCGATCTACGAGGTCATTGATCCTTGCCAAGGCACGATATGTAGGAAACCCCCATGAGGTTCAAGCCCACCAGCAACTTTTCGCTCTGACCCCCTTCATGTCGGTTCACCAACACCATGGGAATCAAAGAGTGTAATCCAGGCACCCACATTATGAACTATGAAGAATTTTATCCTTGTCAAGGTAAGGTATGTAGGAAGCCTCCCTAAGGTTCAAGTACACCGCCTATTGGTCACTCCAACACCCTTCCTGTCAGTTCACCAACACCTTGGGTAACCTAGGGTGTATGCCCCGCACACCATTACGAACTATGTGAACATTGATACTTTTCAAGGCAAGGTACAAAGGAAACCTCCATGAGGTTCATGCCCAATTCCATGAGGTTCTGACCCCCACACCAACCCCTTCACGTTGGCTCACCGCAGTCCAGCAGGAATTTAAACTGTGGACCTCAATCAGCGGAAAACCATTGTTTCTCAAGTGAGCGGTAAGCCGTTACACCCACCTGAACTCTATGGACCTTGATCCTTGAAATGGAAAGGTACGTAGGATACAACCATGTGGTCTAGCCCACCACCAATTGGACCCTTCCATCTTTACGTCGGTTCCCACTCACTCCATTATTAACTACATGATAATTGATCCTTGTCTCCGAGACAAGGTACATAGGAAGCCTCTATGAGGTTCAACCCCATTAATCGGTAAGACATTATCAACCCCATCCACCAGTAAGCCATTGTGACCCTATTAAACTATAGTATATTGAAATCCCCATCCATCGGTAAGCATTTATGCCTCCATTTAGCAGTAATCCATTGAAACCCCCAATCCACGGTAATCTATCATAGGGTGAACTACGAGGATATTGATTCCCTACCATGGGGATACGTAGGAAGTCTATTTGAGACTCAAGCCTAAAGTCATCATCATCATCATGTCAGTTCCATACCATTCCCCCTCCACTTCAATCAACAATCCATCATCCATACTGATTCTTACTCAGGCTGCCACGTCCTGGTGGGATCATGCTAATTCATTCCCCATTCCCATTAATGACTATTGGGAAGCTAACCACATGTTGACCCCAACATAAACATTCCCTCCAGAAGTTTCACCCATATGATCCTCTCTAGTCAATATTCTGATCAGTCTCATCCATCTCGGCTAGATGTTAAACATGCAGATACCCAGTGTTAAACATGGGAAGCTAAGGAAAACCTCAGATACATGCTCATGGCACATGATTCCCCGCGTTCTATGTGGGATACCTCGGGCTTCTGTGCCCTCAATAAGACCTATAATAAAGGGAAGAAACCCAGAGGCACTAGTGTTCCAGTGTCATGACATGATAGTGATGGCCAACGTGACTACTCCCCTGATCGAAGGTTGCTTCCCTGAATAGACCCTTTGAAATGTCCCGACAGAAGTAGTGTAACTAACTGGTGTCCATGAGGATATGACACGAGGAAGAGTATCATGAACTGTGACTTAATTCTATAAGGGAGACCCAGACTAGGTGATGAGTTCCAAGGAGGAATCCATGGATGGAAGAACTGACATCACGTCATCCCATTTCGATCAAAGAGAAGACATCCCAAAATAAGGAATGGTTGTCACCCTCCTTTGGAATGTGGGAATGTGGGGAAACAGCTCTACGTCCTCCACAAACGGATGTGGGCACCCCGGCAAAAGTGTCAAAAACAGAAATGGTGAACACGAATTGAATTTCTTCTCCTAAATATAGATATTAGTAGTGTTAGTTGCATCAATGGATTAGCATGTCACTAGATCCAGTTATCTGGTGCCAGGTCCCGCCATGTAAATATCGGGCCTAGCATGAAACTCACTAGAATATGGGGTATTAGAATGTTGGATGTTCTTGTCTGCGATGTTGTCAGCATGGATCCATATTACCAAATATGGAAGATGAGATGGCCCTGGGACACTGGATGTCGATTTAATTTTTCTTTTACCACTAATGAGATAATATCCCTACTTATCGAAACCATTGGGTTGCACCTAGAACTCATTTTCCGCCTACCAACCGATGCAAGTGCTAGGGAAGTGACAACACGACAATCCCGTGCAGCTCCACCTTTTCCACAATAGCCTCTACAACCAGGACCATGGGGCACCACTTCCCATCTCCCTATCTGAGGTAATCCAACACTGAGTTATCAATGAACTTTTACACAGGTATAAGGAGGAGGGTATTATCATGACTCAGGATATAGCCCAAATGGATTTGTATGCATCTACTCCTCATCATCAATGCCACCCTTGAGGGCCGCACAGGGAGCCACTACTCCCCCTACTAAAATATAACTACTTTGGGAGCATGTCCCCTTAATTCTTCGATGACTCCCTGGCCTATGCTGATGAGGTAGGGTCTATCAAGGAAATCCTGATTAGAGTCTCATTTCAGGGGATCTTACCCAACTGCGTCAACGCTGCTGCCCAATCTTACTAGAATAGGAGTAGGTAAGCAATGCCCTTGCACCGTCGACTCTGGTCCATCTAACCTGATGTCAGCGTCGTGCGCCAGCCAAAGAGGATGCCCGCAAAGGGGCATCCACATCAGCAGCTACTTTGGCCCGAGCCACCGCTAAAGCATTCCACCAACTCCATGTGTATTATGAACATGGAAATTCATATTCCAGACCAGGATTGAGGACCCAACCTCCCCATGGGAAAGCTGGGTTGACTCTCTTGGTCTTCGTCACATGCAATGGCCGCCATGAACTAACAAATGGCAATGAGACCCAGTGCGGAGGTCTTCCCTCTACCACTACTATGGAGAACGTAGATCTTCCCCGCTTCCAAGCTCAGCATGGAGTTCTTCCCTAAGCCACTTTTAGTTCAAATGGGGGTCCTCTCTGTGGTATTGACTCTCAGCACGAAAGTCTCTCCCATGCCAACTACACCGGATATGGAGTCATTCCTCCCACCACAGACTGCAGGTATGGAGACATTGTGCATCTGTTCACTCTTTAGCCCGGGGGCCCTCCCCATGTGTCCCAAATGTCTTGAAAAGGTCCTCCCCTCCTCAGCGACTAGAGTAGCGAAAGACAACCTCGATTTATCAACCCACATAATAGAGGTCCTACCCATGTTCGGTTCGACCAGTACGAGGACCTTCCTCGCACTGATGTCACTAGGGGAAGTAAACATGGAGGTCCTCCGCATGATTCTACCAGTTCCTATGTAGGTCTTTCCCGCTCCAGTTCTACCCATGGAGGTCCTCCCATTGTCCCTTTTGATATCTTCATCGGTGCTCCTCACACCCCAGCTTTTTCTAGTGCAAGTCCTCCCTGCCCGAGAACCAGTATAGCCGAAGGACTTACTCGTGTTAGAAATCTTTTCTATATAGAAGCTCCATCGAGGGGTGGTAAGGCGGTTCGTTGCCGCCATAAAAAGGATTCATGGAAGGTCTGGACGGAGATCAAACTAGTCTTCTTCTCATATTCTGAAGTGGAATAAGATTTAGCACGGGAAACCTCCCCTCACTCATCTGAGTCAAGCGCTAAGGCAGGAATGTGGTGCATCGGCCTAATACTCCCATAATATGAGGTCCATCGGATTCCCGCCTTCCTCCATAAGTAAATCTAGGAGGATGAAAAAAATTAAACTCTAGATGTTATGGTCATGAAATCACCCCCATCATCACCGAAATTACTCTCTTCCGTGAATAGAGATCACATAAAGCTACTTGGGGGACCAATGGATGCCGAGCAGCATCACGACCTGTCACAAGTATCCCTTGCCCTTGAGCAACAAACTTTGGTCGTCAACCCATCCTATCGTGATGTGGTGGCTAGGTCACTACACTCAACGGAGGAAAACCCATGATTCAGAGGTCAATCAGCCCGATCACCATACACTCCACTAGCTAGCCTATCATCCCAGTGGTCTACCTCAGTACCACTGCCAGTTCCTCATCCACCCCCAGTTGTCAAATGGTGCAATCAAGGGCCAGAACTTGAATCTAAGAAAAGGATCTCATGGAATATCCACATAGTAGACCACTTCAATGAGATGTTTTGGTCTGTGGCAACAACGAATTTATGCACACCAGAATCCCTCATCCCAGAGGAAGTCGACTGTTTCTGCCCAAACCTCTGGGAGATGCAGATCTGCCTTTTTCATCAGTGAGTGGTTTATACAAGTAGACAACAACATTTTGAAGAAATTGGCGAGAAATTTCTTCAAGTTGATTTTGGAAAACTGCCCCTGGCCCAACGCCTCGAGTAACCAGGTCGCCATAAGGACCTCCAACAACAATGCATTCAAAGGTTCAAGGTACTCCACAAGATTATCAAGGAGGCTTCTCCCATGTACAAATATGTGGCTGAGGGTAATATGTTTCCATCTTCTTCAGTCCTATCCAACGACAGCCCGACTCGCTAGGCGATATCGAGGACATGCCCCCAGGAAGGATCACAGTTAACATGGATGACATAGTGGAAGAAGAGAACGATCATTAGCTTCATGATGGGGACATACCCCCATAGGGCATTCCACCACTATTGGACCCACCAAGATGAGTTACTCACCAATAAAGTAATTTACTGGGTCTCCCTTCACCCACCGAGGCATTAGTCCACAGCCGGAATCCCGGTAAGTGTAAAGAGAACCTCCAAGATGCCAAACACTCTGACCCGTATTCCAGAGTATAGAAGATGGAGGAGGAACATGAGAAGGATACGTTACACCAACAACTTGATGAGAAGAAGAAGTTGGTTGATGACCTCCTGGCTGAACGTGCTGCAGAGCGATGACCCGACTATGACAATCCTAGACCAGTATAGAAGTGGCAAGAAAACATTTTGTTAGTGAGATGCCTCTAGGTGACCCTGACTATCCTGACCCCACAGATAGGGTTGCTGCTATAACTAATGGAAAGTGGGTGTAGTAAGTCTCACTAAACATTCTGGGATAGTGCGGCAATCCAAGGATCCCAGCTCGGGTTCCCCCAGTTGCCATGCATGTCTCCCCACCAGCCACTTCATGAGTCACTAAGCCACCTTATCATGTTGAACAACCTACCAACGAACTCATGGATAAGGATCCCCATCAAGATAGGGACCCCCACCCAAATGATCTAATGGAGGCACTAATTTCCCACCTTGAGGCGTTTTATATGCGACAAGATGAAATCCCACCTAATGGCAACCCATATCCAGCATGGGTAGATGATATGTCGGCACATCAATGTTTCGGTAATCCCAAATTTCCCCCATTAAATGGGATAGGGGATCTCCACAACATCTATCCCACTTCAACTCTAGGGGTGTGGCCATGATAGGGACTCTAGTGTAGCAGGAGGCTGCCAAAAACCGATGTTTTGTGAATACATTGGAGGGTCCGGTATTTTTCAGGTACATCCATCTCCCTGTCGGATCAGTAACCAGCTGGGAGGACCTCCATAGGCAATTGTTTTACCAGTTCATCCTCACCATGTAGAATATTCATATCGCAGACCTCTTCACGTGCAAGATGATGCCTGATGAGCGCATCTCCAACTTTGTCACTGGGTGGAAAGGACTCATGTATGCCCTTTACTTGCCACAGACACAAGAGCAATTACTGAAGATGTGTGTAGGGAACATCAAGTCAGAACTAGTTACCTCTCTGATCGCCCATAAATACCATGGAGGATTCCGAGACTTCTCTAATAAGGCCCAATGCTAGGAAGAATCCCTGCAACAGGCTAGCCATGCAAGCTAGTTTCCCCTGTAATCCCCGTAAGGAGGGATACTAGTGCCGAGCCACCATGGCATACCAAATAGAGGCCCCCAGACAGCTGGAATTATTACTAGTACATCCACCTCCACAACCTCAAAGAGGCCCGCCACCACAGGCGCAACCACTATCCCAGAAGAAGCCCCCTCAGAACTGGCAGGTGCCCTCATGCAACATGAAGCCACCACCCATGTGGGAAAATCCGGATCTGCCTCCTCGACAGGCTCCTCCAGCTCCTCGTCAAGGCCAATATCCAAGCCCCCCATTTCTAGACAGATGAATCTGGCCTACTAGTTCAACGATAATCAGGTCCCCAGCTATTCTTAAAGTGTCATGGAGAAGGGGATTGTGAATTTTCCTAAGTGGACAAGGCCATAAGAAGAGAACAACACTGACGGCCCAAACTACTACCTCTATCACCGGGTCTTGGGGCACAATCTCAATAAAAGATATGAGTTTAAATACTAGCTTCAAGGTTAGTTCAATAACAACACAGCTAGGTTGGGCTTATCCACAACACAAGTGGAATGAGACATCATTTGGTAATAGAATAGCATCTATAGTGAGGGTGAGTGGATGCGGGTTTCGTACCATGGGTCCCAGATGTATGAAGACTCGATGGATTTAAAAATGGACTATCGTGACCATGGTATCATCCATGCATGCCTAAATCAGCCAGATCCCTCAGAAAAAGCTACAACCATCACTTCTACATCGTCTTATCAAACAGCCTCTTCACAGAAGAGAAAACACCAGCGGCACAAGGGAAAGCAACACGCCTCACCATTTCCATCATCATGCCATACTCTCAGATAATTCATCGCCCAGAGATGGGGTTTCCTCCAAAAATCCACCCAAAAGTGTATGGAGCATTGAGTGATAGTCAAGGGTATGCATTGGGTAACACCGTGAAGTTTGTAAACCCCCACATGACTACTGATGATGGGGAGCACCAGGTGGATATCCCCCACATCCCCAACTAACGGCAACGTCGGTGGAGCCATGGAAATATGGGTCGTCGAGGCACATCAGTTGGCAATTCCATCATTGTCATGAACGCCACTGAGACCTGACAATAGACTCAACAAAGAGCTCAGAATGGACATCCTTCTCATTTGGTGTCATCAGGCCCACCTCCCCCTCCGTTTGTGCTACTGGACCAGGAAGAGCCACTAAGACCTCACCATGATCAGGCACACCCTAGTGCAGACTGGTATCAGCCAGCTGGACCCCATTCAGTAGTCACTCTGCATGCTTCGACTAGTGATTAGCAGGGCATTCCCACCACCAGTCAGCCGCTGGTCTTGCTAGAAGGGCCTGTTATGCCTCCTATCTGGGAGCAACCTCTTGAAAGCAAATCATCATGTCTGGTACGGAAGTATTAATTTTTTAGGTGTCTTTCCAGTATTCTAGAAAGGCTCTCCATCCTCAAGTCTCGTTGCCTATTGGAAGATATGCGGGAGGCCCTCATTGAAAATTAAATAATCCCCCTCCAGTTTGATATGGAGTTAGAGGTTGTATACGCATTTCATGCAGAAGTGATATAGAATGTTGAATAAAATACCATTATCTCATTCTCATGAAAATATTAAGGTTATACCATACATGGGAACATTCTCCCACTGTACATCACTAGACAATTCAATGGCATGGATGTTCACCACTTTCATGTTGACACAGAATCTGGGATCAACCTTATCCCAACACAGACATTGCAGAATCTAGGGCTATATGAAGATGAATTGACACCCTCTGACCTGAAGATACTAGGATATGATAAGACTGACGAATCCCCGATCAGAAAGATTTGTTTGAAGACCCAATTCGGTGACCTCGTATCTAGTACCAAGTTTATGGTTGTCTCCCAAGACACCACATACAATGCATTGATTTGCAGACCATGGCTCCACCTACACGCGGAGATTACCTCATTTTATCACCAGTGCCTCAAGTACTCCCTCAATGGTCAAGTGGGCATGATCCAAGGTGACGCATCTCCTTTTCCCTCTTTTGAAGCCCACTACCTGGATGACGACTATTAAAAGAGAAAGGACAAGCATATTCAGACCAATGTGGTCAAGCATGCCACAATTGCAACAGACCCTTGGGTAAGCCAGGATGACACCTACATATTCCCGATCCATTGATTGGAGTCCACGATCCCCAATAGGGGGAAATATTAGGATGCCTCTATTATAGGATGGTGGAATATTCTCATGTCCAAGATACATTAAGAGATCACTTCATATTCTTATATGAATCAAGCCTCAGTGATCCCTGTTCCATCTACTCCTATAAGATATAGAGATGTCTGCCCCAGGGAAATGAAAGTACGTAATATTTTCTTATTTCTCCAAGAAATAATTAACAAGATTAATCCAAGGCACCAATATTTATTTGATAGTATCATGTGTGGACCCTTGGGCCGAAGACCGTATGGGGTCGGGTCGACAGCCTTCATTGCTAGGCTTTCAGCAATACTGAAATCTCCTGATGCTGTTACAACTATTTCTCATGCCGGTACTAGCCTCCTTTCCGAATCTCCCAACCTAGAAGAAGCTCCCCCACTGGATAACCCTCCTCTACAAGAATTGAAGAGGATTTGGAGGATTATCCCCTACCTTTGAAGAGGGAGTTTCTTCCATGGATTATGAACTAGTTCAGGTGAACCTTGGTAATGAGGTAGACCAAAGACCCACATTGACCAGTGCCTCCAGGTCCCTCGAGGAGAAGAAGTGGTACATAGACTTCCTGAAACAACATCGTGATGTATTCTCCTAGAGCTACAATGAAATGGCAGGACTAGATCCTCAGGAAGCCATCCACCGCCTCGGTCTCCCTGCAAATCATCACAGGTTCAAACAACCTCCCATGAAGATGCACCCTTCTCACGGTGTCGTGGTGGAGGTGGATGTTTATAAGATCATTATATCCAATTTCATCAAGGAGGTCCAGTAACATAAATTTCTGGAAAATATTGTGCTAGTCAGGAAGAAGAATGGACTGATCAGATTTTTCATCGATTTCTGGGTTCTCAAATATCACTATCTGAAGGATTATTTTCCCCTTCCTATGGCGAAATTGTTGATTGACTCTACATCTGGGATCCAATCCCTCTACGCAATGTATGGTTACTTCAGGTAAAACAATATTTGAATTTCCCCTAAGGATGAGGAGTCTACAACCTTCAGGGCACCACAATGTATGTTTTGTTACCAGGTCATGCCCTTCGACTTGAAGAATTCAGGTTCCACCAATCAACAAGCCATATTTCACACATTCAAGCCTATACTGGGTACATTGGTGGAACGCTATGTGGTTGACTTGGTGGTCAAATAACACCAGCGCCTGGACCATGTAAAGGACCTTGAGAAAGTGTTCAGATACCTACGTTCTCACCACCTGAAGATGAACACCTTGAAATACACCTATGGGGTCACCGCTGGGATGTTCCTCGGCTTTTTGGTCAGATAATGAGGCATCGTGATCAACCCAGAGAAGATAAAGGCCATCTTTCAGATGTCTCCCCCGAGAAATATTTGCGAGATTCATGGTTTTAAAGGTCCCTTAGCATACATATGCTGATTCATTGTGAATCTGGACGGCATGTGTAAGCCATTTTCTCAGTTCATGAATAATGGAACCACTTATGAATGGGACAGAGAGTGTCATTCCACATTCGAGTAAATTAGGCAATATCTACTCCATCCTCTAGTCCCGATGCCACCCATCTCTGGAAAAACACTAATCTTTTACGTGACTTCCCTAATACAATATCTTTGTTCCCTTCTCACCCAGAAAAATAATGAAGGGATGAAGAACACCCTTTATTTCCTTAGCCGCATGATCCTAAATACAGATACTAGATACTTCCCTATTGAGAAGAGATGCATTGTGTTGGTATTCGCAATGCATAAATTGCGGCATTAATTACAGCACCATGAGGTACAACTACTGTCTTGGGACGAACCACTGATGTACATTCAGAACAGCCCCATGTTGATAGGCCATCTAGCTCAGTGGGCAGTGATTCTTCAATAGTTCGATATCATGTTTTTACCTTATAAAGATATTAAGGGGCATGCATTGGCAGACTTCCTTGTTTCCTATTCATCTCTTATAGACCAGTCCTTGGATCTTGATTTTCCTGTTGAGGAAAACCTCTCAGTAGATCATGCCATCCCATGTTGGGAGATGCACTTTGATGGTGATTTCCGAAGCCCAACTAGTAGGACACTCAATGATCTCAGGCTCAATATTGTAGGATTGGGTATCACCTTTATTACACAAACACAAGCCATTCTACAACACCCATTCCTATTGTTATAATGTTGCACCTAAAATGAGGCGGAGTATCAGGCTTTTATCACTAGCCCCGAACTGGACCTTGATATTGATGTGCCCTATTTTCTTGTAAAATTGGATTCCGAACTTGTCATAAAGAATATCAATGGTGACTAAGTTGTCAGAAATCCATAACATGTATAATTGTTGGAACACACCCTCCATATAATGGCATAATTCCCATCTTAGAAAGAAGTTACTCACATCCCTCGATATCATAATGATCGAGCTGACACCCTGGCTAGCCTGGATGCATCACTTGCATAACCCGAGCAAGATCACCTAATTATCAATGTGTAACATCAATGATTCTTTGATTCCGTCATTCCAGATGGTGATGAAATCTTGTAGGTAAGTTGTTTTACCTCTATGGCCTCCACGTTAGGACCCACAGGTCCCATTAATGTGGTGATTGATGTGTCTCCCGATTAGAGGATAACATTGTTTGAATACATCCAAAACGGTAATCTCCCGGCATATTAGGCTTGGTGTGAGAGAATCTAATTCCACATACTACAGTTTACCCTCTATAGTGGTCCCAGTATTGAGATGATTAACTATAAGCACGGGTTCAATGGTGTTCTCCTCCATTGTATCCATGGAGTCTAGATTAATCTGGTCATGTAGGAGGATCATGTATGTTCCTACAGTGCCCACCAGACTAGGCTGAAGCTATTCCATCAGATCCAAAGGATGGGGAACTTTTGGCCCCCTATGATCCATGACTACATCGAGTTCGCCAAATGGTCTCATGCATTTCATGTTCATGCTAACTTCGTGCATCGGCCACCAGAGCCTCTCCACACTACCAAGTACTCTAGGCCCTACGTAGTATGGGGACTAGATGTCATGGGACCATATCCACTGATGATAACTCAGTAATTTTAGTTCATCCGGACTACTACGGATTTCTTTTCCATGTGTGAAGAGGCATTTCCACTCAAGGAAGGGAATACATGTTCTATCTTCGACTTTGTGAGATCCAATATCATCTACCGTTTTGGATTCCCTCATGTTTTCCTCACCGATAACGACACCATATTCCGTTCAGTTCAGTTGAAGATCTTGTATGCCATGTACAAAATCCACTCTAACCATACATCCTGCTATCATGCGCAAGAAAAATGGACAGATCAAGGGGTTCAACAAGACCCCCTATAACATTTTTGTAGAAAATTGTTGGTCAGAACAAGAAGAGTTGGCCAGACAAGCTCCACCACACCCTATGGGCTTTGGGGAAAACGACATGTAATTCTACACAGGTGACACCATATTCCCTTGTATATGTAACAAAAGCAGTCCTGCCTATTGATATTTAGATTCCTTTGTTACGCACAGTGGTCTATGATCAGTATGCTCCAGATAAGGTAGCTAAAATTATTTTGACTAAATTGGAATCACTTGATTAGAATAGGCTTCATTCCCTCCACATCCTGGAAAGAAACCAGAATAAGATGGCCAAATACTTAAACAAGAAGGTCCTCCTCTACTATTTCCTGCATGGTGATCTAGTATTGGCCCCTAGGACACCAATGATACATGGCTAGAAACCACCCAAGTTGGAGCCCAAATGGGAAGGACCATTCATTATTCACAAGGTTTACTCTAATGGTGTGTACTATTTGGTGGCCATAGATGGTGGGCATATAACACCTCCCTCTAATGCCATGTTTCTAAAGAAATATTTTACCAAATCCCACAAGTCTGTCATGACCCTAAACTACCCGGTCATGCATGACCCTAAACTGCCAGGTCCTGCATGACCCTAAACTACCAGGTTTAGCATGACCTTAAACTGTCGCGTCCTACATGACCCTAAACAGCCAGGTCCTACAGGACATTAAACTGCCAGGTCCTGCATGACCATAAACTGACAGGTCATGCATGACCCTAAACATCCCGGTCCTACATCAACCTAAACTGCCCGGTCGGGCATGACCCTAAACTAATCGGTGCTACATGACATTAAACTCTAAAATATCCCACCAGACATTAAACTATATGGAATCTTGCAGGACGTTAAACTAAACACGTAGAACTATGTGTGGCTTGATTCACATCCACATGAGACACGTAGGAATGCTTAGACAAACTGCCCTGAGTCCAGCCCCTAGACTCTTCTCTTCAACTATCCCCATGGGTATTGTTCTCTCAAAGAGTCCTTTCATGGTACAATGTATGCTTCTATATCCCCAATCATGTCAGGATTTCAACGGTCACACCATGTGCCCCTCCTCATTCTTTTATCTTCCCACATCCTTAACACATGATGTTAAACTGCATGACTATCAAGAGCTATGTATGGCTTGATTCCCATCCTCATGGGATGCGTAGGAATAGACAAGAAATATAGTCTGTTATCCCATCCTAAACTCCAGAATCTCCCCTCAGGTCAAGACAAGTGGTGTGGTGCGGATTGTGTCCTCACTCACATCGTGATATTTCACTATGCCTCACATATCCCCTTGAAATATTCCTTCATTCATTTATCATACATTCCATGAGCACAAGACCATCCATGCTCATCAAGGCCCATCATTTGGGTTTACATCACCGTCTACATCGAAAAGGACCCTCAACTGGTATGGATGCATGGCCTAAAGCTCGCCTACTATTACAGGAAAAAGTTCTCGAGGGTTTCAAACAACAAATTTATACAAATCACGTGATGTGAATATGTTCACAAGTCTAACCTCAATTGTTCTCCCCCTATGGGTCACATAAGGGTGGAAACTGTGTTACAAAACCAATCAATAGTTGTCCCCTATAATCGTTTCCACTTTGTGGTATTCCAATATCAGGATGATTCACCCTCTCTTCCCTAGGTATAAGACATTAAACAATGCATATAGGGTCCGAGATCTATGTAACTAAACTAACATCACCTTCATCCTCACTGCAAGACGTGAAAATGAAAACTGGATGGGACTTTCCGTCCAAGGCCCAGCCTCATGCACCTCGAACTCTTTGCACCTCTAGCCCATGTTCTGAATTAGGGTTGTATGGTGTGGTGCGGGATAATGTCCTCATTCACATCTGGTTTCTTATCGTGACATACACATCCAGAGATGAAATAAATTACCCTTACATTAATCCCCACCATATTATGTTAAACCGCAAACCGGATGAGACTTTCCATCCGAGGCCCAGCCTCAGGCCCCTTGGCATTCTCGAGCCCCGACCCATGTTCTCACATAGGGTTGTATAGTCTGATGTAGGATCATATATAATTACATGTGGCATGATCCCCATCCTCATGGGATACGTAGGACCGCCCGAACATCTAGACTTCGGGTCCAGCCCTATCTCTTGGAAATCTCTCTTTCACAATGGCCACTTGGCACACACATTCCCAAGGAGAGGGGTATATGGTGTGGTGTGGGATTATTTCCTCATTCACATCGGGTTGTAACAACCACCCCACGTACCTCTTTCTCCTACGGGTTCTCCATCCCCTTGTTCTATACTCATATTTTCAAATCGGCCACTCTCAAGATGATGCCCCCCCCAAGACCCTCTTTAGTGAATCACTAATGTGCTCAATAGTACTTTAGTTTAGCGTCTGGAGTGCCAGATTTTACCAAGAAAATCTTTCACCCATTTTTCTAGATTATTGTTCCCATTGATTTTGGCTTCCATAATATTTAACATCGGAATGGACCCCTAAATTGCATGGATGGTTGGTCCAAGGGCCCTCCTACCATTACGTGCCAATGTATTTTAGGGTTTCAAACAAAAAATTAATGCAGGTCATGCGTTGAAAATACAGTGAGTGGTCGATGCTCATTTTTTGTTCCCAATCCAGGATAATGCCATATGGATGTTGTGTTTCTAACATGGTCAACAGTTATACTCCATCATCACACCACCCCCTCAAGTATTGAATTTTTATTACATGATTAACAATATTTTCCACCCCATAATGTCCCAATTGAATTTTGACACACCCAACACTAACCCTCCATCCAAATTTTCACGTTATAAGGACAAAATTCATGTTAATGGCATCATTCGGAGCTCCACAAAAATTTCCCATTGGTGTGCATTTCTGGTATTGTAGTAAACCTCGTCCTCCGTTGTTTTCCACACTGAGTTTCACTCACATTGGCTTAGGGATAAGGATAAGGTCAAAACATACATTGAAGGATTTATATATTCTATGTTCTAAGATTTAATACCATAATCTAAGATATTTTTTAGAACTACATACAGCTTGATTCCATTCCCATGGGGTACGTAGGAACGCCTAGAATTTAGACACTGAGTCCATCTTGTGTTCCACAAATTTATCTCTTCTGTTCTATCTTTAGGGATTTAATTTATATGGGAATTCATGGTGTGGTGTGGACCTTGTCCTTATTCATGTCGGGCTTGCATCAGCCCCACAACGTACGCCCATTTCGAGGAGTTACCCCTACTTCCTGTCCCACATGACATTAAACTGTATGTTGTCCTGCACGACGTAAAAAGAAACCTTCAAGAACTATGAATGACTTAATTCACATTCCCATGGGATACATAGGAACACCTGGACATTTTGTCTTCGGGTCTAGCTAAATTGGAAGTCAGTTTCTCTTGGCCCTTATCCTCCAATCTTTCTTGCCCCCTCAGCCCGAGGTTTACCCCTCGGAATCGCGCATGGTATGGTGTAGACCTCATCCTCATTCACGTCAGGTAGGCTTTGACACACAATGTTCATCCCATGTGGAGCCTCATCTCAAATCTATATGTCCATTCCATATGATGTAAATCTATATCTCCTAGTCCCATCACATGACCCTAAATTGCGACATTATCGTCCTGGATGCATGACGAAAAATGGCACTGCCCCGTGATATCCTCACTCGAGGAGGCAGCATGTTTGGTATCGGTCCAGAACCATAAAATTCTTCAATGCCTGCACAGGGCTTGATTTTTGTGGCAATGCATGGACGTTCTATACTATTTCCATCGCTACATAAAAAACTGCCATTCATCATAAATGACAAACAAGATCTATTAAACACTGCTTCATTTTGTGTATGGGCCAGACCCACACAACCTTATTATAGCTAGCACAAGTACCCCACCATCCCATCTCAAGAACAACGTGCAGATTGATCATCATCCTCATGGGGTGCGTTGGAATTCCCATCTACTTTTCCCCGGGCCCAGCCACACTTTCATTTGTGGTCCCTCGACCTAAAACCTCCCCAAGGAACACATGGTGGTCGGAACCCCAGGTTCAAATTCACGTTGGGCTTTACATTTAACCCACCATGTGTCTCCCACGTTTCCTACCATCCAGGGTCTGATCTCAATGACCCTAAACTAAGATCACTCTGCATCTCTATCGCAGGACGTTAAACTGAAAGACACTTCCGAGAACTACGTATGGATTAATTCCCATATTTATGGGATACATTGGAATGCCTAGACATTTTTTTCACTAGGCCCTACCCCAAAAATCCACAAATCTTGTCCCTTAATTTTTGGCACCTTGGTCTGAACTCATTTGGGAACATGCGGTGTTATGAGTACCTCATGGGTTCTCATTTACGTCGGGGTTTTCAATAGCCGCACAATGTTCTTCCCACATACTTTCATAGCGAAGTCTGAGTTCTATGACACATAACTAATATCTCATTATGGGAACTACGTGTCACGTTTGGATATTGTTCCACCCTGCGCATAGTGCATTAAATCAAACCCCCTTAATGGTTCACCTTAGGAACTTACGATGAATGCA
The DNA here is from genome assembly GCA_963277665.1 of Viscum album. Lineage (NCBI taxonomy): Eukaryota > Viridiplantae > Streptophyta > Magnoliopsida > Santalales > Viscaceae > Viscum > Viscum album. The sequence continues at coordinate 605,476,555 of OY728123.1, read as the reverse complement.
CGTGACCCTAGAACCCTTGTCCATGGGAAGGGAATCACCTCTCCCTCTATCTGATACATATTATAGTCATATTCAGATGCATTTTGACAAAGAGGTCAAAATATGGAATTTTCATGGGGATATTCCCCTCCTTCTATGGCAATGATTCGTTAACCCATAATATGGATCCTTATCCACTTCCATGTATGAAGGGACCCCCTTTGCGTCCTGGTCTCATGCCACATTGGCTTACCTACCATCATAGGCCAACGTCCCTAAAAACCTCAGACGACATTTCCGACCGGTCTTGTGTTTCATAAATGGTCAATAGTTGACGCTCATTTTTCTATCCCCATTTTAGGCTAACGCGATATTAATACTATGATTCGAACATGTTAAATGAAAATCCCCTGTCGTCACACCACCATCATTGTGGTCCAGATCTCGAGCATCGTGATTCATGTATTTTCACATCCTTATGTCCAAGTGGAATCCCAACATTCTCAGTTTTACTCTTCAGCACATCTAGGTGACTTATTTAGGTAGCTCATCATTAGTGGGATTTCATTCACCTAACGCCTGATCATCCCTAATGTGTGCCTCCATATGCTTGGAATGTCCCATCACGACTTATTGTTTCCCACATTGAGAATGACTCACGTGGGCTTGGGAGTTCTTGTAGGACGTGTACTAGCACAACAAGGACACATGAACCTTTCACCATCGCGCATGACATTAAACTCCACTCTCTGAACTACATATGGGTTGATTCCTAACCTCATGGGGTATGTAGGAGTCCCTGACTACATTGCATCGGGTCCACCCTAATATTCACATGTGGTCTCGTGACCTGAAGATTTCCATCCAGGGATACGTGGTGTTATATGGACTTCAAGCCCTTATTCACCTCGGTTTTATAGCTACCACACCCCATACTCCCTTCCTAGGATATTGCCTTTTACATCATTTCCACTCATGTGATTTTAAACTACACGAGTCCATGTTTCCCCGACACATGAAACTAAATAGTGGTTATACACTGAACATGTTTCGGATGCCCTATGTTAATCATGGGATGTGTCAGTTTCATCCCTAGAGAGGAATCTACCTACTAGTGTTGGTCTCTAACCACACCGCGCTCTCAGAACTACATTTGGCTTGATTCCCATTCTCATGGGATACGTAGGAACCCCCATACATCATGTCTCTAGGTCTAGCCCCATGAATCTTAATTCCTGTTCCCCCCTCTTTTTTCGGTTCATTGACCTATGATTTAGTGGGGACCATGAAATTTATTCTTCACCCTGAACAAATTAGGGATTCCCCATGATAATGGTGGGATGCGATAGTTTCCTCATAAGAGGGGTCTAGTTTGGAAGTATGTTTGATCCCTGATTAGGCCAATGTATCCACTGAATGTTTTTCCACCACTATGGCATAATTTAAAGAGTGTTTGACTCTAATTGAACAACCCATCACTCCACTCCACACAGATTGAATTCCCTATATTTCAGACCCTCTTCCTCTTTAACATCTATAGTAACCCCCTAATAGAATTGATGAACAACCTATGACTTTCCAACTTTCTTGGGCTAACATTCCGGAAGACTAATGGATGACATTTCGAGTCAGACCCTGTGTTTCAGACATGGTCATTAGTTCTCCCTCATTTGTTATCCCTATTTCTGGCTAACGCAATAAGGATATTGTGTTTCTAACACGGTCAGTAGTCATTACTAATTTTCATGCCTTCACTACAGTATTCCAAATCATGGGTATTATGATTAACACCTTCCATTCCCCCCTGTTCATATTTCTTCCAGCTCCCCTGGAATTACCCCGATCATTCAGCAGAGCACACTTGGAAAATAGTAATTGTTGGAACCAGGTTCCTCAAAGCATGATTTGGTGTATGGTTTGTGTTTGTTGTCAATCCTCAGTGGAAGTTCAGAATGTGTTCCAGCAAAGTGATCATACAGTTCAAGCAGACAACAGTTTTGAAGGTGGCGCTGTTTCCCAGTGTTTGCCAAATTTTTGGGCCTCAAAATCGGAAAATGAAGACATGGATTGTCTGTAAAAGGAGCTTCGCCGAAAAAGGAAGTGGTGCGTGAAATATAAGAGGCTTGCGCGAAAAATTTAAGTTAGGTGCGGAAAACAGCAGGATGCGCGAAATAGTTTTTCGCGCAAACAGTGTTTCGAAATCAGAGAGGTGAAAAATGGCAAAGGCATGGGCTGCGCGGAAAATCAGAGATGTGCGCGAAATACTTAAGTTGGGCGCGGAAAACAGAGGGATGCGCGAAATAGTTTTTTCGCGCAAATGCTGTTTCAGAATCAGTTTGGTGAAAAATGGCAAAGGCATGGGCTGCGCGGAAAATAAGGGTTGTGCGCGAAATACATAAGCTGGGCGAAAGATTACACGCCAGATGAGAGGTTTTCCGCGCCGAAGGGGATTTTGCGCGGAGTGGTCTCAGTCGCCTATAAATATGAGGTTACCCCCTTCATTCGGTTGGTTGGAAGACTTAGAGAAGATCCGAGGTCTGATGCGCGAAAAAGGATCGCGTAAAGGAGTTTGCGCGAAATATTTGGAGTTGCGCGAAAAAGGGGATTTTTGCGCGAAATATTTTTCCGCGCCAAGAGAAAATGTTGCGCGCAATAGGATGATTTTGCGCGCAAATGGTTGATGTCTCGCATATTTCTCAGTAAGGCTTGTCTGCACGTTTTGGTTATCCAGTTCAGTGGTTCTGTGCGTTCTAGTGCATCTCTTCCGGACTTCGATGCAAGCAGAGTCTCGTGCTGAGCAGAGGCAAAGACATCAATGCAAATGTATTGAAGAGACCTTCACGTCTATAAACTGAGTGAGACTTCACCAACGGCAGTGAGCCAGGGGGAGTCAACGGGAGTGACCCGAGGGAAGCAGTGAGCTATCCCTAAACCTTATGTAAAGGCAGTGAGCCTGGGACAGAGTGTCTGTACCCGAACTTTTGTATCCGCAGCTAGTGAAGCATATTGGATTTAGGTACGACCGACAATCTGTCGGCGTATGCTCCTTGGACGTAGCCCTTAGTGGTGAACCAAGTAAAAATTGTTGTGTCATCTCTCTGGTTGTGAATGTTTAATTGCTGATCATATCCTTCATACAGGTTTAAGAAGTTCCTGCCAACGTGGGAACAAGATCCACAACTTTAAGAAGAAAAAGTTCCCACCCCGATTCACCCCTCCCCTCTCAGGGTGTCCCGAGGTCCTTCAAGTGGTATCAAAGGGAGGTTGCTGGTCTTGAATCTGTCCTTTGTCTCCATGGAGAATGCAGCCAATGTGATGGGAGACCCTCTCTTTGATGGAAATAATTTTCAGATCTGGAAGAATAGGATGCGATCTCATCTAAGATCTCTTGGAATGGAAGTTTTGTTTTCTATTGTGCAAGGAATACAAGTCACTGATCAAACAGGACTGGCTATGACTGACACAGATAGGAAAATTCTTGATGCAGATGCTAAATCTCAAAATGCACTCACCGCAGCTCTTTCTGATCAGATATATCTAAAGGTGATGAGTTGCACTTCAGCAAAGTCTATGTGGGATAAACTTGAAAACATTTATGAAGGAGATAGCAAGGTAAAGGAGGCAAAACTTCAGGTTTTACATTACAGGTTTGACGACCTAAAGATGCATCCCAATGAAAATGCAGATTCATTTTTTAATCGAATTACTGAAGTAGTGGGAGCAATTCGAGGTCTTGGAGAAGAAATCAAAGACATTGATATCGTTAAGAAAATATTGAGAAGACTTCCTCCCATGTACAATGCAAAGGTGTCATCCCTCGAAGAAAGAGATCTATCCAACCTTTCTCTGGATGATTTGTTAAGTAGTTTAGTGGCATATGAGATGAGAGTCAAACATGAAGATTCCACGACTCGCGTGAGCAAAGAAATGGCATTCAAAGCCATGGACAAACTGAAAATTTCAGAAGATAGTAGTGGTGATGATGACGAAGAAAAAGAAATTTTTTCCCTCATCGCGAAGAAGATGAAAAAGGGTAAAGGTAAATTTAGAGGTAAGTTACCTCTTGCATGTTTCCGTTGTGGAAGAGTTGGTCACATTGCCTCTCAGTGCCAAAGAAAGTTGGATAATGATGAGAGCGAAGCTGAAGACATTGAAAAGCCTCGGAAAAGGTTTTTCAAAAAGGGTGATTTCAAATCTGGAAAGAAAATGCAGAGGAAGAGCATTGTCTGTGAGGAAGAAGATGATGATATTGAATTCTGTGAGGAAGAAGAACCAGAATTTAAAACTGAAAAACATGCTTCCATGATGGCTACCACTGAAATATCAGATTCTTCAATCAATTAAGGCATAGATAATCAGAGTACTGCCCTTAATAATCCAAAGGTTCAAATTAAGGATTCTTTCTCCAAGATTGAGAGTAAATGTAAGAAATGTAATAAGTGGAAGGAAATGGTCAAAGAGTCATCAGAATATGTTGATGAACTTGAAGCTGAAATTGAACGTCTGGAAGAGTTTGTGAAAGTCCAGTCTAAAATCATTGAAAGCAATGATGATGTATTGGATCTTAAGATAAGAATTGAAGAGCAGGGAAATGTCATCAATGACCTCACCTCATGACTGGAAGAAAAGTCCAAGACTACTGAGGGTCTTGAGGAGGAAATTGTTACTCTTAGGAGTAAACTTGAGACCGAATATTTTTCAAAAGAATCAAGGAAGAAAATACAACCTAGAAGATTCTCAGATGCTGAATTCTTGGCAAGAGCCAAATGTGGTTCTGATGGAGTTGAAAAAATCTTGAGCGTTCAAAGACCCGCCTGCATGGGAAAGCGTGGAATTGGATGTGAAGTTGAGACATCAACTGCTGGAAATAAAGAAATTCATAAGAAAGACAAAACGAAGGTTGAACATGTTGAAACATTGTCTGAAGTGCTGAAAAAGGAACCCTCAATCGAAACTAGAAGGATAACTGAAAATTACCATCAAACATTTAGAAATGATAGGCAGTTCAACTACTCTCACAGGGATGAAGGTGTGAGGAGAAATTCAGGTGTGAAGGCATTCCCTCACATGAAGTGTCAATTCTGTGGCTATCTGGGCCATACTATGTCATATTGCGAAGAGGCAAGGAGTTACTTTAATGGAGAAGATCTGGGAAATCAACAAAGGAGACCGATTTCATATCCTCCATCTTATAGAAGAAATATCTTCTATGGTTACTGTTTTAATTGTTCTAACTTTGGCCATAAAGCTATGTTTTGCAGGCAGCGGTATGACAAGAGAAATTCATACAACACCCAAAGACGGGACATGGTTCATCCTCCTGATGATGTTGTTCTCACAAATAGTTTTTCTCTTCTGGAAGAAGATTATGGGTATGAAGAATCAGATTATGTGGAAGAAAGTTTTAAAAGGCCATCAGTGTCTTATGCTCAATCCAATATCTCATGGAAAGAAAAGAATAAAATCGAGAAATCCAATCTTGCGGAAGTAGCCCTCAAAGCTACAAAGAGTAGTAGCACATGGATTCTTGATAGTGGATGTTCTTCCCATATGACAGGAAATGCTGACCTTCTGAAGAACATTGAAAAGAAGGTTGATGGAACAGTACGGTTTGGTAACGATGGCGCTTTGAAGATTAAAGGCAGTGGGAATACTGCTCTCGCCAACGGAGAGCTGAAAAAGACTAAAGTTCTTTATGTGGACGGTCTACGCCATAATCTCCTCAGTGTAAGTCAACTCTGTGACTCAGGGCTCATAGTAACCTTCAATCAAAAAGGCTGCACTATAAAAGGAAAAACATGGAATTCTCTTATGAAAGGTTGTAGAACAGATGGAAACTTATATCAGGTTGACAGCAAAGTGAACTCTTGTTACTTTTCTGTTGACGAAGAAAACAATTTATGGCATCGAAGGCTGGGGCACATTAACCAACAAGACATGGAAAAGATATCTAAGCTGAAGATAGACATGGATATTCCCATTCTAAAACGCGAACGGGAAAAATCTTGTGATGCCTGTATTCGTGGGAAGCTGGTCTGTAATTCGTATCATCCAAAGAAGAAAAGGGCATCACATCTTCTTGATCTCATTCACACTGATGTATGTGGCCCAATAAATGTTGCTGGAACCTATGGGGAGAGGTACTTCGTCCTTTTCATTGATGATTATAGTAGAATGGCTTGTGTAATGGTGATTCACAGGAAGCGAAAAGTACTTGATTAAATGAAAACTTATCGCCGAATTGCCGAGAATGACACTGGACGGTCAATAAAAGTCTTAAGATCGGACAATGGAGGGGAATACACATCGATTGAGTTTGAAAACTATCTAGAGAAACATGGAATATAGCATGAGGTAGCTGTTGTGAGAACTCCACAACAAAATGGAGTTGTTGAGCGTCGAAATCGACAGGTCAACAATATGGCCAGGACTATGTTGATTGAGAGTGGTATCTCTCGCCATTACTGGAAGGAGGCTGTTGAAGCTGCAGTTCACATTCAGAATCGAACAGTGCTCTACATGGGAGAAACGAAGACACCGTATGAATTATGGCATGGAAGGAAGCCATCCTTGAAATACTTTCGGGTTTTTGGAAGCAAATGTTTCATCCGGAATAAAGAAGGAAACCAAGGAAAGTATGGTGACAATGCTGATGAAGGAATTTTTCTTGGGTATCCAATGAACAGTAAAGCTTACAAGTGTTTCAATAAACGCTTGGGGAAGATTGTGGTAAGCAGTGATGTTAAGATAATTGAAGAGAAAACCACAAATGCTTCAAGGACGCCATATGCGGATGTGATGAACAATCAGGAAGAAAGTGAACTTGAAGAAAACACAAACACAGAGATAGAGGACGTTGTTCAAAACTCTCAGCAGTCACATCATGATGTTGACTCAGAAGAAGAATCAGAAGAAGAACCTATAGCTGAAAAGAATGCTACTGAATCTCTCAGGAGAAACTGAAGAGCTGAGATTGATCCATCCAACATAATTGGGGACATGAATGCACCCACTCAAACAAGGAGGATGAGAAATAACACACCTTCTGCATTTCTATCAGTTGTAGAGGCAACCTCATTTGAAGAAGCTGCAATGGCTGAATCCTGGGTGAAAGCCATGAATGAAGAGTTAGATCAGATTGACAAAAATCAGACGTGGGATTTGGTCCAGAGACCCAAAGGTCACAATATGATTGGCACCAAATGGATTTTCAAGAACAAGTTTGATGAGCATGGCAATGTTATCAGAAACAAGGCTCGACTGGTTTGTAAAGGGTATTCTCAGATTGAAGGTGTTGATGTTGAAGAAACCTTTGCTCCAGTGGCTAGATTGGAGTCAATCAGGCTATTCCTTTCCATGGATCTCCAAAGAGGATATAAAGTATATCAAATGGATGTCAAGACAACATTCTTAAATGGTGTACTCAAAGAAGAAGTCTACATTGAACGACCAGTGGGTTTTCTTCTTGGTGCTGATGAATCAAAGGTCTGCAAGCTAAAGAAAGCACTTTATGGATTAAAACAGGCACCAAGGGCATGGTATTCTAGACTAGATTCGTATCTCAAAAAGCTGGAATTCAAAAGAGGAGGAGTTGATCACAATATCTATGTGAAGAATTCTCCAAAATATCAGTTCATGGTTCTTGTTTATGTCGATGACATTATATTTGGTGGCAGCAAACAGAAATCAATGGATGAATTTGCCAATCATATGAAATCAGAATTTGAAATGTCAATGATTTGGGAGCTCGCATATTTCTTGGGACTGCAAGTGACTCAGAGGAAAGACTACACTTTTATCTCTCAAGAAAAGTATGCAAGAGAGCTGCTGAAGAAGTTTAACATGCAAGACTCCAAACCAATGTGAACTCCGATTGCAGTTGGAACCAAACTTGGGAAGCATGAGGATGGAAAATCTGTAGATCCCACCCTGTACAGGAGAATTATTGGGAGCCTATTGTACCTAACAGCGACACGGCCAGATATTGTCTTTGCCACATGTCTTTCTGCCAGCTTTCAGAGTAATCCAAAAGAGGAACACATGACAGCAGTGAAAAGAATCATGAGGTATATTCAAGGTACTTACAAGTATGGATTATACTTTGCTGTAGGAAGGGATAGTGAATTATCTGCATTTTCTGATGCTGATTGGGCTGGCGATGTTGTGGACAGAAAGTCCACCAGTGGTGGAGCATTCTTTATCGGAAATAATTGTGTTGGCTGGTTGAGCAAGAAACAAGAAATTACTTCTCTTAGTACTGCTGAAGCTGAGTATATATCTGCCACAAAGCCATGCACTCAACTGCTATGGATGAAGCAACAATTAACAGATATTGGTGATGAGGTAAAGCAGCCAATGGTGATCTACTGTGACAACAGAAGCGCAATTGATCTCACGAAAAATCCGGTTCAGCATTCTCGTACAAAACATATTGAAATACGATATCATTTCATCAAAGAAAAGGTTGAACAAGGGTTGATTAGACTGGACCATGTGGGAACTGACAAGAAGGTAGCTGATATCCTGACAAAGCCACTGTCAGCAGCTGTGTTTGAAAAGCATCGGTTGAACCTAGGTGTTCAACCACCTCCTGCTGCATAAGGAGGTTTCGAAACTCCCCTCTCCCCGTTTGTTTTAACTGTTTTTATCTGCTTATGGCTGTGATGCAGGTTTATGGGGGAGGTACTATCCAGGGGGAGTATGGCTTGAGCTGAACGTTGAACAAACTTTTTGGTCTTTGGTTTTATTGTCAATGGGGGAGAAAGGAATAAATACGGCAAGAGAATTCAAGGCAAGAAATTTACGGCAAGAAATTCTTCTGTGATGGAAGTGAAAGATTGTGATGAGAAGTTTAATAAGGATAACATCGGGCGTCATGGAGAATTTCAAAACACTAAGACCCAATTCAAGCTTCCTCTCTTGTTTTCTACACCGAGCATTGCTCACGTAGACTTAGAGTGTTGGCTAAGTTGATTCTTGCATTTTGGATTTGCTCATGGTTGGAGATCTATTGAATTTATTCTGATTGCCAACAAACCCAAAGGGGGAGATTGTTGGAACCAGGTTCCTCAAAGCATGATTTAGTGTATGGTTTGTGTTTGTTGTCAATCCTCAGTGGAAGTTCAGAATGTGTTCCAGCAAAGTGATCATACAGTTCAAGCAGACAACAGTTTTGAAGGTGGCGCTGTTTCCCAGTGTTTGCCAAATTTTTGGGCCTCAAAATCGGAAAATGAAGACATGGATTGTCTGTAAAAGGAGCTTCGCCGAAAAAGGAAGTGGTGCGTGAAATATAAGAGGCTTGCGCGAAAAATTTAAGTTAGGTGCGGAAAACAGCAGGATGCGCGAAATAGTTTTTCGCGCAAACAGTGTTTCGAAATCAGAGAGGTGAAAAATGGCAAAGGCATGGGCTGCGCGGAAAATCAGAGATGTGCGCGAAATACTTAAGTTGGGCGCGGAAAACAGAGGGATGCGCGAAATAGTTTTTTCGCGCAAATGCTGTTTCAGAATCAGTTTGGTGAAAAATGGCAAAGGCATGGGCTGCGCGGAAAATAAGGGTTGTGCGCGAAATACATAAGCTGGGCGAAAGATTACACGCCAGATGAGAGGTTTTCCGCGCCGAAGGGGATTTTGCGCGGAGTGGTCTCAGTCGCCTATAAATATGAGGTGACCCCCTTCATTTGGTTGGTTGGAAGACTTAGAGAAGATCCGAGGTCTGATGCGCGAAAAAGGATCGCGTAAAGGAGTTTGCGCGAAATATTTGGAGTTGCGCGAAAAAGGGGATTTTTGCACGAAATATTTTTCCGCGCCAAGAGAAAATGTTGCGCGCAATAGGATGATTTTGCGCGCAAATGGTTGATGTCTCGCATATTTCTCAGTAAGGCTTGTCTTCACGTTTTGGTTATCCAGTTCAGTGGTTCTGTGCGTTCTAGTGCATCTCTTCCGGACTTCGATGCAAGCAGAGTCTCGTGCTGAGCAGAGGCAAAGACATCAATGCAAATTTATTGAAGAGACCTTCACGTCTATAAACTGAGTGAGACTTCACCAACGGCAGTGAGCCAGGGGGAGTCAACGGGAGTGACCCGAGGGAAGCAGTGAGCTATCCCTAAACCTTATGTAAAGGCAGTGAGCCTGGGACAGAGTGTCTGTACCCGAACTTTTGTATCCGCAGCTAGTGAAGCATATTGGATTTAGGTACGACCGACAATCTGTCGGCGTATGCTCCTTGGACGTAGCCCTTAGTGGTGAACCAAGTAAAAATTGTTGTGTCATCTCTCTGCTTGTGAATGTTTAATTGCTGATCATATCCTTCATACAGGTTTAAGAAGTTCCTGCCAACGTGGGAACAAGATCCACAACTTTAAGAAGAAAAAGTTCCCACCCCGATTCACCCCTCCCCTCTCAGGGTGTCCCGGGGACCTTCAGTAATTTGATAGTTCGAGAGCTTCATTATCCTATCAGGTATCCCCCTTCTCTTCCCAGGAATCTGAGTTAGTTGTTCAAACCCCGGATGCCTTAAACATGGTCACCACATTTGTATTCAGAAGGAATAACATAGCAATCATCCATCGTTTCTCACATTGGGCTTGACCTGTGTTAGCTTAGGGATTGATCATTGGGAATTTATAAAATACAACATATTTGTGTAAAACCAACACTAATAACTAGACTCATGTAGGCGATGACATCCAAATAATCTATGTAAGAATGTACATTATAGATTTTGTGATCTTTACATCACACAAGGGTCTACCACATTCATGGATTATTTAATCATGTCGAAATAATGTTGTAGGTCATCCACCCTTAGGGTTGTGGAATCAAGGATTTTCTTCCACCTATTTAGTTATCGCTCCTCCTTGGTAGTGATGGGGATCAATTCATCAGCTTTAATCTGAGATCGATCAACACAGGTCCAGATAACGGTCATCTCCTCAGAGGCTTGCTTCATGGCCTCTTTGGCATCTATCAGTTGGGCCTTCAGTCGCAATATCATCCCTGATTGCATGGTAAGGGTGGGTGATTGCTCATCCTTCCAACTCTATAGCTACTGGACCACATTTTCAGCATCCTGCATCTTCTTGATGTTCACTGCTTTCCTCCACTGCCATACCACATCAAGGCCACAGTTGTACTCCTAAATCTTCTCCGCCATAAGATTGTGGATGATCATGTGGTGACATTAGGCATCCACTCCCCCAATAGACAATTCACATATTCATGAGTGAAGTCTGTCCATCTCATTGATCCATAGTGCTTGGGGGTGTTATTAACAAAGAGCGTAATTAGGTACCATGATTGGCGATATAATATTTTGATTTCCTCCTCATCAGAGGTCAACTCATCCAAGTCAATGTAGTTGGTATGCTCATATGTGGGGGATTCCCTCATAAACTCGTCAACAGTGTCCACATCAGGCGTTTGATCAAGCATGATGGGACCCCGACTATTTGATCGATCCATATAATCGGATCCCACCTCAATAATCTCATGCACATCCCCTCTGGAAGTCCCACCAGCGATCGGGGGCACCATAGTTCGGTGTGTCTGGATATCCATCTCCATGATCAACAACATCCCTCTTGGAAGGACGATGCCAGAATCCCCAACCAACCTCACCAAGGCGGGCCATGCCATATGAAGAACTATGCACACCAAAGAGGGCTTGGACGTCGGTTGACATGGTCATTGGGTGACAATTAGGAATTTAGTAGAAGAGACATATAGAGATATAATTCTTGGTCTCGTTCAAGGATTGATGATCTAGGGACACCGAGGCGTGGCCCCCCATATATTAGCCGTAGATGTGAAGGCGCTGGAGGGGTCACCTTAGGGATCTTGGCCCCACCGAGTGTAATAATTGATGTTGCCACATATGTGGATCCTGAGGGCCCTGCATCCGCTTTCACTAAGGGACTAGAACATGTTCTGTAGATTAGGACTTCCTACACATTTTAAATGTTAACTAAGGGTCCAAAGAAGACCATAAATGGATATAGGGTATTTGTTTTGGTATTTTACCTCGAGTTCCTCGGAAGATTCATCATTATTTAAGCCTCGATCGCCAACTTCGACCTCATCTAATGGTCTCCCTCTACCAGCCACGTCCCCGTAGGAGGACACATCCGATTCTTCTAGAAGAGGGAAGTGTTCTCTCAGTTCAGCGGCAGACAACTGTGGAGGGACCGTACAATCTAGCAGTACCTTGGGGCGTTTTGTCATTGGACACAAACACCCCGTTAAGGCAAAAAGTCTTCCATATCTTCCATATATTGCTCCACCTCTTCTTGAGACACTGAAAAGCTGGCCCTGATCGGGCGTATCCCCAAAAATTCCATCCCAAGATGGTTCAGGTGTTGCCACATCTCATGAGGCCCGAGGAACTATCTTCTGACTTATTAGATATCCCAGGCTTCTGACAAGATAGAATCGTTCGGTATGTCTATGTGACACAGTCAATTCCCTGAATCCTGAGTGGATATCCTGCAGGATTCCCTTAGTGGCCTATCTTCTAGGTGACTATGCTCTTCTAGGGCCACCGGGTCCGCTGTCGCTGCCTCCTCCTAAACTGGTGATGAATTCTCTACCAAGACAACCCCACTACCGTGGGATGTACCCGCCAACATCTTTCCCCATTAATGAGGGTGGGGAGGTTCACCATTATCGACATGGATAGTCGGCTGCTTTAGCATTTCCCCTAGGTAGGCCGCCTCCAAACTTTTGGCATATTCTTTCATCAACCTGAAGAAGGTCGTGGGTGGAGTAAGTTCATTTTAAATATTCTCATCCTTACGAGTGAACATGAGCCACATCTTCCTCATCATGCATGGTTTATCTTCATTATGCACCCCTAGATAGACCCATGGGGCCAGTCATTGTAAACACAGAAATAGCGTGGGGAAATTGATGTAGAGTGTACGATTTACAGAGCGGCTCATGGTCCACCCTCGCCCACAGGACTCCACCTCGAAAGGCTAGGATATTGGACCAGTGCTCTTATGTCCCTTGGCCATCATCCATGAAGGACACTTTTTTTGTGGGAAAGGATAGAATTTGAACCCTTCTACCTTCTTGACTCTGTTTAATACTGATCGTATGGTCAGCTTGGCCGGAAAGCTCCCTACGACATTTAGGATAGATTGGTGAATGTCAGATCCCGGAGGGGAAATAGGGTTTGGGTATTCATAAACCCTCCTAATGTGAACCGTTATCCACCTGTATAAGAGGTGGAATGACCCACGTTTCCTATGAGGCCACTTCCCATCGCTGATGTTCCGGAGCATTTTGTAAATTTTGGCAAGCATCAAGATTCTGAGATTCACCCGCACTCTGGTCTATATCATAGAGGCCATGATAAATGTGCTGGGTCGCAAACCTGTGTTTGTGTCCCTCACTGGGAAGATCTATCCATAGTTGAGCGCCATGATTAATTCCACCATCTTGACTACCGACCGCTGCTCGATGCTGATGCTAAAGCCCTAGGTCTCCCACTGGCATTCCTCCACTAGCCGCCAGTATGAGTGCTCCTTTCCACGTTGAGCCCCCATTGGGAAAGTCTGTGGCCTCACTGTGAACCGTCTATCTTCTTGGAAGTTCAGAAATTTCTTGAACTACCATCTGATGTGGATATCTCTCACTTCTTCTTGTCCTCTCCCAGAACCTGTCTCATCAACGACATCACCAGTGGATACATCTATTCCGGATCCTCCCGCGCACCCATAGTTGGGAAGAATTCGTCATAAATCGCTCGTAGTATCCTGACCCCCCAAGATCTGATGCATGCCCCATAAGCTGATTCCCACCTCCCCGTGATGTAGGTAGAAGGTATTGGTCCCCGATGACCACCTTCTCAACAGCTCTGACATCAGCTTCTTTAACTAGTATATGTTAAATTTGGATGCCTAGGCTGCCTCATATAGACCAACAACCTTTATATCTGACCCAAACTCTTCACATGATGCACTAAACCACTAGTCCCATGCACATTCATCGGTGATGTTTCCACCTTGGTGCAGGTCCCACTATTCATACAATCCCTTCTTCATGTTCCTCAGTGCCGCCTAAAAGATTTTTGGTACAGATGAGGGGATTTCTTTGGCTAAAATTCTTTCCAGTCAATTTTTTTTCAGATTATTGTATAAACAATCTATGGTAACTGGTGTAATGTTCTCTCGAGCGTGGCTATTAGAAACCCTGAACAACTAGCGCTATAACGACATGCTCCTAAACCATTAGGATGCCTCTTCCCTACTTTCATTTAGGAAGAATATGTCATCCCATAGTCCAAATCCATACAAAGGAAGCCTCTTGCACAATGGGTAGACCCTTTGGCTTTTTTACAATCACAAAAGTAGCGAATCATGGTCGGAGTGTATAACGACCCATACTTTACATACATTGTTAATACTTCCAAATTGATTCATACTTATTACAACATATAACAAAACCACGAAAGGAACATATATGTATAGTGTCATTAGAAACTGGGAAACATAAACAACTGGTTCTTAAAGCATCTAATTTGCCTCTCATTTATTTCATCATATTTAGAGTCCCTTTTTGGAAAAATCTTATTTAATAACCTTCTTCCTGACCTGGGGAAATAAAACATACAAAAGGGTGAGCTAAAATGCTCAGTAAGGGTAAACAAAAGAAATATCAATCACATCATATACATAAAAACATATCTTTTGGAAATCTTAACCTGCAAAACAAATCATAATTTTATAACATGGGATAAATCATAGTAGTGAAATGTATTCCCAATAAACATAACATAAAACACGAAACTTTGTGTCATACACACATAATCATAGAGAATCATTTCTTATTATTCAAGACTCATGGCCAAAGACTATCTTAGTGGACAAAGTCCATTTCTGAACCGAGTTCACTCCTCATTTCAGTCCTGTTTCACTGAACTGGTTTAACCTGCCGTTCTTGCCATGTCTATCTCATGAGATATAAAATCTTTACCCAATGCATTGGAGGGATATATAGGTCCCACCCATCTCATAATTATACCATTATTATGTGTGCCACAAAATCAGAAGTCATACATCATTGCATAACCCATGTAATAAAAATGGGATTCTTAAACAACATGACCTCATAAAACAATTCATATAAGATAAAGGAATTCATAAAAATAATTCCATCACAACATAATCAAATCAATGTAATAATAGGGATATAAATATAACCCTATATTATCTTAGATGGAAAATAATTTGGATAAAACACTTGAACTCCATTCATGAGGAAAATATCCTTTCTACTTCAAAAATATTTTCCTTTCTTAACATGTCATACAATTTTAAACTAAAATAAGTTGATTAAAAATAAACTTTAAAACTTGTAAAGGAAGATTCTTGGAAAAAATGTTTTAAAAATCCATTCATTCTGTATAAGTTAAAAAAACATTCTTCTCGTACTTTTGTCGGAAAAGTCAAAAAGTACCTCGTACGAAAAACGACAAAAGATTCCTTTCATATCTTTTACTAAAAACTCACTGAAAGGTAAAATTGGATTTAAACAATTGTAGGTGGATGGAAATAATATTACATATTGAGGAAACATGGATGTGGATGGTAAAATACACCCCATTAAATTCCAAAGAATAAACAATATCAGATAAAAATGAGATTGTGATATTTTCCCTTACCTTAGGTCCAATTTGCTTCGTAAGTGTCTGAACCCCATGTATAATGATATAAATAATGTTATTGAATTATTCCAGAATCATACTTATTTTTATGATATCATATATCGTCATATTCTTATCTTTTTAATAGTAATATTTCATTGCAACTTGTTATTCTGGTGTTTATTGATTTTTGTTCTTATGCGTGTTTTGTCGAATATATTCTTATTATTCTTTTTAGTTTGTAGATACCTCATTTACAGAATGGTATTAGTGTAATATATATCTTATTCATTCATTAAATTCATTTATATAATCATTATTCAATGATGATCATGTAGAACGAGTCGCATCACATCGTGGAGACAGTATTCCGTACGTACGCACGGGCGATGATATCATTCCCATGATCGTGGAATTGTATTGGAGTGTATATATACTATTTCAGAATCAATATCAATTTATAATAATCATATATAGTCATTATTTACACCATTATACCCATCCAAGTAAGGTGGTGGAGGAAAATAGATTACACCACGGCGTGGAGACGGTATTCCGTACGTACGCATGCATGGCGATTTCATTTTCCGTAGGATGGATAGATGGTGAAATAGGGTTCTTTCATACTGATAATAACATATCAGTATATGAGTGATAATGATGTTATTACTTCATAATGAAACAACTACAAAAGAAGTGGAAGAAGAAATAAAGAAGAAAGAATCGGTAATGGACATTACCTCTTCTTTGAAGCGCTTCTTTGAGACCTCCTTTTAGGGCACTAAAATTGGTCTTTGAAGAAAACCAGGACCTCTAGGATGTCTCTAGGGAAGTGGAGCGGAGAAATTGGCAGGGGTTGGCCGAGATTGAAGGCTCAAAGTGGTGTGAGGAAGAGAGGGAGGAGGTTCCCTTTTATAAGGAATGAGAGGGGCACCATTGGAATAACTAAAAATATTATTTTATTATAAAGTAAAATTCGGTTTTTAATAGCTCCAAATTGATTTATTTCGAAGCTAGGGTGGGGATGGGTCTAAATACTCTAATAAAATCGAATTTAGACAAGTTTAGGTATCAATTTTAACCTTATCATTTAGATTTAACATTACGTTAAATAATTTTACTTTTACCGTGTCTTCTTGTGTTCTTACACTATTAGGTTAATAAACATACTATTTCAAGCCAAAAGAACCCCAAGTTGTTTATTATTAATATATATAACCGTATCTAAGTCATTTGGCCAAACCTTATATTTTTAGGAATAAAATAACAATTAATAATATAATATTTTTAAAAAAACTATTTTATGTCAATTTTGAGACTATTTAGTAATTGATTTTTGTGAAAATCATAACAGAATGATTAGTTAAAACCATGTTAATTAAATCAATAATAACATGTTATATTAACCTAGAAAATTAGTGTAATTCATAAAAAATCTCAAATTACATTTATTTGGGTTTTTATAAAATCAATTATGTCAATATTTCATTAATAAGATAATTACTGCATCATCATTGTATCATAAATAAATTAGATTATTTTAAGTGTAAAAATTACAAATAAAATACCATTATGTTGGAAGTCTTTTTACCTTTCTAATTAATATTTATAGTGTAATTTATCTTATGTATAACCCCATATTAAAAATGATTTACTTATTAAAATTTGATTTTAACTATTTTAACCATTCTTTAAATAAATTAATAATAAATGTCCAAATCTAATCCAAGTGGGCCTAAATGGTCATATTTTATTCCTAAGTTTTTTTTATCAAATTACACTTATCCAATAGAATTAGTACATATGTTAGGGTAATAATAATAACACTATTACCCTTAATTACCCTATTTACTTTTAATCGTGGTAAAAAAAGAAAAAATTTACTATTCAAAAAAATTATTTGCATCTCATTGAAACGCATTTTAGTCCTTGATATTAACCATGTCTCTCGGATTTTCAAAATTCCACTCACAGAAGTGGTAAAATTAAGTTTTATGAAAAATTCAGTTTTTTTAACTACCACTTAGTGGTTTCACTATTTATCAAAAATTGAATGTTTTCAGAAAAATACCAAAATTTCACCCTAGGCTAATTTCGATATT
Organism: Viscum album; assembly: GCA_963277665.1. Lineage (NCBI taxonomy): Eukaryota > Viridiplantae > Streptophyta > Magnoliopsida > Santalales > Viscaceae > Viscum > Viscum album. The sequence continues at coordinate 605,458,831 of OY728123.1, read as the reverse complement.
CCAAATCCAAAAATGGAGTCCATTTTGAAAAAAAATTTATAAAATTTCAAAAATTTGTTATTACTATTCATAACGGCTAGTTTTAATAATATTTTAATAGCATATCGTTGTTTAGTGAAACTCGGTGTTGCGTACGACGCAAGCTATTGGGGAAGGCCGTGATTGCGTGTAAAGCAATCCAATCTAGTGTTGTGTGTAGTGAAATATTCCTTTGATGATTTAAAAACAAAATATTTCTCATAAAAGTCTCGGGCGTTACATTCTACCCCCCTTAAAATGAATTTCGCCCTCGAAATTCGTCACTTTGTAACAAAAAAACGAGGATACCTTTCCCTCATTATATCCTCAAGCACCCATGTAGCTTCTTCTAACTAGTGGTTCCTCTATAAAACTTTCACCAATCGAGTGGTCTTGCTTCGTAAGACTTTTTCGCTACTATCTAGAATCTCTATCGGCTGTTCTTCATAAGAAAGATCTTGCTCCAGCAGTACAAATTCTGAGCAGAGTACATGTGAAGGATCAGGTATGTACTTTCTCAGGAGAGATACATGGAACACATCGTGAACTTGAGAGAGATTCGGTGGAAGAGCCAACCGGTAAGCTACCTTTCCAACACGATCAAGTATTTCAAAAGGACATATATATATAGGGCTCAACTTCCCCTTCTCTCCAAATCTCATGACCCCCTTCCAGGGATATATTCGTAAGAACAATTTATCACCAACATCAAACTCTAGGACTTTTCTTTGGTTGTCGGCATAACTTTTCTGTCGAATCTGAGCTTCTATTATGTATTGTTGAATAGATCGGACCTTTTCTGCCATCTCATCAACAAGATCAGGTCCTAATAGATTTCTTTCCCCAACTTCATCCCAACAAGTTAGAGTCCTGCATTTCTTTCCATAGAGATATTCATAAGGAGCCATCTGAATACTGGAGTTAAAGCTATTATTATAAGAAAATTCCACCAAAGGTTGGTGTTGATCCCAACCACCATTGAAATCTATAGAGCATGCTCTCAACATATCTTATAGAGTTTGAATTGTTCTCTTAGACTGACCATCTGTCTGAGGATGATTAGAAGTGATGAAACTCAACTCTTTATCCAGAGTATGCTGAAGACTTCACCAAAACTTCGAGGTAAATCTAGGATCCCAATCAGATATAATATAATGTGGTACTCCATGCAATCTTACCACTTCCTTTATATATATCCTGGCAAGCTGATCCAAAGAGAAATCCTCTATAATAGTAATGAAGTGTGTGGACTTTGTAGGATGATCAACTATGACCCAGATAGCATTATTGCCTTTGGATGTTTAGGAAGTCATGTGACAATGCCCATAGTGATGTTTTCCCATTTCCATTCGGGTATGAGTAATGGTTGTAACACCCCCAAAGACTTTTATCTCTCATCTTTAACTTGCTGGCAAACCAAGCATCGAGAGACATATTCAGTAACATCTCTTTTCATGCCATCCCCCCCAGATGTACTCTTTCAGGTCCCTATACATCTTCGTGCTTCCAGGATGAATAGGGAATGATGAACTATGAGCCTTATCCAGCAGCTCCTTCATTAATTTAGGGATGGGAGGAACACAAACCCGATTATTGAACTTTATTATCCCATCAAAAACAAGGTTGAATTCAGGAACATTTCTCACCTTCTTTTGTAACTCTACATCTTCCTTCTGCGCCTCTTTAATCTTCACATGTATAGATGGTTGAACATTCATTTTAGAAAGATACGATTTTCCATTTCCATTATAATTCCAAGATCTATCCTTTGTAAATCCATAAATATTGGATCTTTTGTGATCCTCATCATGGATAAACTGGCATGGTCTTGTAGACTTAATACATTTGCCACCTTGTTTTCTTTCCCAGGGTGGTAATGACTTGAGTAGTCGTAATACTTAATCAGCTCCAACCATCTTCTTTGGCGCACATTCAGTTCCTTTTTTGTGAAAATATACTTTAAACTTTTATGATCAGTATAAGTGTCACACCTTTGTTCATAAAGATAATGCCTCCAAATCTTTAATGCAATGATTACCACAGCTAACTCCAAATCATGAGTTGGGTAATTTTGCTCATGTATTTTCAAATGTCGTGAGGCATAAGCTATCACCATATCATTTTGCATAAGAAAACACCATAACCCCTTCTTGGATGCATCACTGTAGATCACAAACCTTTCTCCACTACAAGGCAGTGTGATCATAGGTGCACTGGATAACCTTCTTTTCAACTCCTTGAAATTCTCTTCACATTCCTCCGTCCAAACAAACTTAACTCCTTTCCGAGTCAACCTGATGAGTGGATTAGATAATCGTGAAAAATATTTCACAAAAAGTCGATAATATCCAGCAAAACCAAGAAAACTTCAGATCTCAGTTACTGTTGTTGGTCTCAACCATCTTTCGATAACCAATGTTTTTGCTGGATCCATAGATATCCCCTCTTTTGAGATTATGTGACCCAAAAATGAAACTTTTTGAAACCAAAATTCACACTTGGTAAATTTGGGAAAAAGCTTATCCTTTCTCAGGGTCTTCAATATAATTCTCAAGTGATCTTCATGTTCTTCCTTTCTCTTTGAATATACAAGAATATCTTCTATAAAGACTACGAAAAACTGATCAAGATAGTCTCTAAAGACTCTATTCATCAGATCCATGAAGATAGCAGGGGCATTAGTAAGACCAAACGGTGTCACTCTAAATTCATAGTGTCCATACCTTGTACGGAAATCCATCATTGGTATATCCTCCCTTTTGATCATTAATTGATGATACCCTGAATAAAGACCAATCTTGGAAAAGTATTGAGCTCCTCGTAGTTGGTCAAATAAGTCATCAATGCATGGGAGAGGATATTTTTTCTTGATAGTGATCTTGTTAAGTTCTTGATAATCAATGCAGAGTATCATTGATCCATCTTTCTTCTTAATAAACAGAACATGTGCTCCCCAAGGTGACGCACTAGGGCATATGAATCCCTTATCAAGATTCTCTTGGAGTTTCTTCTTCAATTCCTGCAACTCAATTGGGGCCATTCTATAAGGTGTCTTTGAAATAGGCAAAGCACCCGGTACGAGTTCAATTGAAAACTGAACTTCACGATTTGGGGGAAGACCCGGTAATTCCTCCGGAAAGACATCATCAAACTCCCGTAAAATGGGAATATTATTAATCGTGAGTTTCTCACCAACCATTTGAGATAAATAACCCTCATTTAGTGGAATCAAGACCCATAATATGGAAGAAATTTCCACTGGAAGGTTATGTTCATCCTTGCATCGATAGATGATCATAGATTGATCTGGAATATGAAATGTGACTTCTCTTATTTGGAAATTGATATGAGCTCCATATAAAGAAAGCCAATCCATGCCAAGAATCACATCAAATTCCACTATAGGAAGGATCACAAGATTTGCAGGAAGCACTTCCCCACAAAATTCAATCAAGGAAGAATTATAAACATTTGATGCGACTGTTGTGCCATTAGGTGTTGTCACAGCTAACTCAACATCTAATTGTTGAGGAAATACTGTGATACCCTTAGAAAAATCTTCATAAATAAAAGAGTGGGTGGATCCAGAATCAAATAAAAAAATTTCTACGTTAGAGTGGATGGTAAGTGTACCTTTCACCACATCATTATCATACTCCACATCACCGATAGAAATTACATGTGACTTTACTTTGTCTTTAGCCTTAAGATTTTGTTGATGTCGATCATCATCAATGACCCTTGGATTAGGGCATTTATTGGAATATTGCCCCATCTCCTTGCACTTGAAACATTGAAGTGTAGTAGGTTCATTCTGTGTGTCCCTTCTTTTGTTTCCATCATTAGACATCTCATTCCCATCATTGCGGCATTCAAATGCCTGTTGACCTTCCATTCCACATTTGAAACATTTACTTGTCCCTTTAAGACAACTCCCTCCATGTTTCTTTCCACACTTTGAGGATAAGGGAAATCTAATCTTCTTTTTAGTGTGCTCTTTATATTTTCCTTTGAATTCCATTTTCCTCTTCTTATCAAACCCATATGACTGATGGGTTACCCCAATCTCCATCTAAACTTTGAGAGCACATCGAACGATTTCTTCATAGCTATTGAAGTCCCTTATGGCTAAGGCCCTTCGAAGACTTGGTTTTAAGCCACTAAAGAATCGATCGATCTTACTCTCAGGTTGGATAATAATACCAGAAGCGTACCTTGAAAGTCTTGTAACATTTTCTTCATAGGTACCAATAGATTCTATCATCCTTTTTCTTCAGTTCAAGAAAATCTTTCTCCATCTTTGTTCGGAGAATATGAGGGAATTACTTATTGAAAAATAAGTTCTTGAACTCGTCCCATTCCATGGACTCAATTTCATTTATTTGCCTTGTATTCTTTATAAGATTCCACCATTGATCAGCATCTCCATCCAAACGATACACTGATAGGATGACTTTATCATGTTCAGAACATTGAAGAACTAAAAATATCTTTTCAGTAGTACTAATCCATTATTCAGCATCTAATGGATCAGTAGACCCGCTGAATGAAGGCGGACGCTGCCTCATGAAGGATTCAACATAATGTTGCTCCTTCCTTTGCTCGTTTGGAAGTACATCATGATTCCTAGCTTTAGAATGTTGTGTGAGCATGGCTACAAGAATTTGCATTCCAGCTCCCATAATGTTTGGTGGCTTAGGGGGACAATCATTGCATTGCCCGTCGCATTCCGCATTAACGCAGTTCCTTCGGGTTCAAGCCATTGACTAAAACCAAGAATAATAGTGTGAGCGACACTAATTATAATAGGAAAACCACATAATCAAGAATATAATTTCACACTTAAGGTTTTATCCTAGGTTATCCATGGCCATTTCTAAAACACTATGATTGTGTTCTTTTCTTAGACTTATCCTTAGGGTTCTTACTAAGGCTTTCACATCCTAGTTTCCAATGGTTGACTATACCTTTCCTCTGATACCAACTATAACGACCCATACTTTACACACATTGTTAATACTTCAAAATTGAAGCATACTTATTACAACATATAACAAAACCACGAAAGGACCGTATAGGTATAGTGTCTTTAGAAACTAGGAAACGTAAATAACTGGTTCATAAAGCATCTACTTTGCCTCCCATTTATTTCATCATATCTAGAGTCCCTTTTTGGAATATCCTAATTAATAACCTTCTTCCTAACCTGGGGAAATAAAACATCAAAAGGGTGAGCTCAAATGCTCAGTAAGGGTAAACAAAATAAATATCAATCACATCATATACATAAGAACATAACTTTTGGAAATCATAACCTGCAAAAGAAATCAAAATTTCATAACATGGGATAAATCATAGTAGTGAAATGTAATCCCAATAACCATAACTTAAAACATGAAACATTGTGGAATACACACATTATCATAGAGAATCATTTATTATTATTCAATTCACCTGGCCAAGACTATCTTAGTGGACAAGTCCATTTCTGAACCGAGTTCACTCCTCGTTTCAGTCCTGTTTCATTGAACCGGTTTAACCTGCCGTTCCAGCCATGTCTATCTCATGAGATATAAAATATTTACCCAATGCATTGGAGGGAGATATAGGTCCCACCCATCTCATAATGATACCATTATTATGTGTGCCACAAAATCATAAATCATACATCATTGCATAACCCATGTAATAAAAATGGAATTTTTAAACAACATGACCTCATAAAACAATTCATATAAGATAAAGGAATTAATAAAAATAATTCCATCACAACATAATCAAATAAATGTAATAATAGGGATGGAAATATAACCCTATATTATCTTATATGGAAAATAATTTTGATAAAACACTTGAACTCCATTCCTGAGGAAAATGTCCTTTCTACTTAAAAAACATTTTCCTTTCCTAACATGTCATAAAATTTTTAACTAAAAGAAGTTGATTAAAAATAAACTTGAAAACTTGTAAAGGATGCTTCTTGGAAATAATTTTTTAAAAATCCATTCATGCCGTATAAGTTAAAAAAACATTCTTCTCATACTTTTTTTGGAAAAGTCAAAAAGTACCTCGTACGAAAAACGACAAAAGATTCCTTTAATATCTTTTACTAAAAACTCACCGAAGGGTAAAATTGGATTTAAACAATTTTAGGTGGATGGAAATAACATTACACATTGAGGAAACATTTATTTGGATGATAAAATACGCCCCAATAAATTCCAAAGTTTAAACAATCTCGGATAAAAATGAGATTGTGATATTTTCCCTTACCTTAGGTCTGATTTCCTTCGTAAGTGTCTGAACCTCCTGTATAATGATTTAAATAATGTTATTGACTTATTCCAGAATCATAATTATTTTTATGATATCATATATGGTCATATTCTTAGCTTATTATTAGTAATATTTCATTGTTACTTGTTCTTTGGGTGTTTATTACTTTTTGTTCTTATGCATGTTTTGTCGAATAAATTCTTATTCTTATTTTTAGTTTATAGATACATCATTTTATGAATGGTATTAATGTAATATATATCATATTCATTCATTCAATTCATTTATATAATCATTATGCAATGAAGATCATGTAGAACGAGTCGCATCACATCGTGGAGATGGTATTCTGTACGTACGCACGCGCGATGATATCGTTCCCATGATCGTGGAATTGTATTTGAGTGTATATATACTATTTCAGAAACAATATCTCTTTACAAAAATCATATATAGTCATTATTTAAACCATTATACCCATCCATGTAATGTGGTGGTGGAAAATAGATTACACCACGGCGTGGAGATGGTATTCCGTTTGTACGCATGCGTGGTGATTTCATTTTCCCTAGGATGGATAGATGGTGAAATAGGATTGTTTCATACTTATAATAACATATCAGTATATGAGTGATACTGATGTTATTACTTCATAATGAAACAACTAAATAAGAAGATGTGGAAGAAGAAATAAAGATGAATGAATCGGTAATGGACATTACCTATTCTTTGAAGCGCTTCTTTGAGACCTCCTTTTAGGGCACTAAAATTGGTCTTTGAAGAAGACCAGGACCTATAGGATGTTTCTAGGGAAGTGGAGAGGAGAAATTGGCAGGGGTGGTCGAGCTTGAAAGCTCAAAGTGGTGTGAGGAAGAGAGGGAGGAGGTGACCTTTTATAAGGAAGAAGAGGGGCACCTTTGGAATAACTAAAAATATTATTTTATTATAAAGTCAAATTCGGTTTTTAATAGATTCAAATTGATTTATTTATAAGATAAGGTGGGTATGGGTCGAAATCCTCTCATCCAATAGAATTTATACAAGTTTAGGTATCAATTTTATCCTTATCATTTAGATTTAACATTAAGTTAAATAATTTTACTTTTATCGTGTATTCTTGTGATCTTACACTATAAGGTTAATAAACTTACTATATCAAGCAAAACGAAACCCAAATTTTTTATTATTAATATATATAACCTTATCTATGTCATTTGTCCTAGCCTTAGATTTTTAGGAATAAAATAACAATTAATAATATAATATTTGTTTTAAAAACTATTTTATGTCAATTTTGACACTATTTAGTAATCGATTTTTTTGAAAATCATAACAGAATTATTAGTTCGAAAGAAGTTAATTAAATCAATACTAACATGTCATATTAACCTAGAAAATTAGTTTAATTCATAAAAAATCTCAAATTACATTTATTTGGGTATTTATAACATCAATTATGTCAATATTTCATTAATAAGATAATTACTGCATCATCATTGTATCATAAATAAATTAAATTATATTAAGTCTAAAAATTTCAAATAAAATACCATTATGTTGGAAATCGTTTTATCTTTCTAATTAATATTTATAGTCGAATTTATCTTATGAATAACCCCACATTTCAAATTATTTACTTATTAAACATTGATTTTAACTATTTTAACCATTTTTTAAATAAATTAATAATAAATGTCCTAATCTAATCCAAGTGGGCCTAAATGGTAATATTTTATTCCTAAGGTTGTTTTCGGTCGAATTACACTTATCCAATAGAATTATGACATTTGTTAGGGTAATAATAATAACACTTTTACCCTTAATTACCCTATTTACTTTTAACCGTGGTAAAAAAAGTAAAAAAGTTACTATTCACCAAAAATTATTTTCATCTCATTGAACCGCATTTTAGTCCTTGATATTAACCGTGTCTCTCGGATTTTCGAAATTCCACTCACAGAAACGGTAAAATTAAGTTTTATGAAAAATTCAGTCTTTTTAACTACCACTTAGTGGTTTCACTATTCATAAAAAATTGAATGTTTTCAGAAAAATACCAAAATTTTACCCTAGGCTAATTTTGATATTCCGAATCAAAAAATGAAGTCCATTTTGAAAAATAAAATTTATAAAATTTAAAAAAGTGGTTATTACTATTCATAATGGCTAGCTTAAATAATATTACAATAGCATATCGTTGTTTAGTGAACCTCGGTATTGCGTACGACGCAAGCTATTGAGGAAGGCCATGATTGCATGTAATGCAAGCCAATCTAGTGTTGTGTGTAGTGAAAGATTCCTTTGATGATTTAAAAACAAAATATTTCTCATAAAAGTCTCGGGCGTTACAGAGTGGCTACGTACCAACTCCCCTAGACAGAATTTATTCACCATCTCTTCCATTTGTGCAGTGTCCACAAGGACCTCCCTGACAACCTCTTGGTGGGCAATCTTGTACTTAAAATTCAGCTAATTTTCAGTCTGGATTGCGAAGCTGGATCATGAATCTTGATCACAGTAACCATTCATAGTGCTCGATCGGGACATGGAATCACAGAGCCTTGTGTTGACCCTCTGATGCAAGTCACAAAGCACACTAACATGATGTTGATGATTCATTGTGCACCACGAAGCTAAAGGCTCGATTCACAGAGAGCGATCGCGGAGTACGTGTAGCATCACAAATCGAGAGAAACAATTGTTGAAATCATGGAGGGGGGAAAGGAAAAAATAGAAGTCAGTACCACTATTTATAGGGGAGGAAACTAGGTTCTTCACTACGCATCCAGCCACGGCGGAATTCATGGCACGCTCCACCCGTGCATAACTGCGCCGCTTCGTGTGCCTCCATCGTTAGGCCGCCTCACGGGTAACCAAGTAATTTTGGTGAAGGACCCTTAGAATTGGATTCTCATTTTCTCGTTGACTCCCAATCTGAGGGGGGACATTTATAGATTCCAAAATTGGGGAAAAAAAGAACATCCAGAAAGCATTAGGGTGTACCTCATGAAGATGGATCGCGAAACCCCCAATGCCCTTCGGCCGGCGCAAAAGATCTCCTTCGTGACCTGCTGTGAAGCAGCGGCATGGGACGGCGTCACGAACCCCTTTGATGTTCTCAACCCATCGCAAAACAACGATGCGGACAACTCCTTGAAACCCTTTGAAATTTGCGACCTACCGCGAAGCAATGAGGCGTGACGACTCTATGAACCCCTTTGAAATTCACGACCTGTCACGAAGCAAGGAGGCGGGGAAGCTCCGTGAAGAAGATTGAAGTTTGTGATGACCCTTGATGCATGGAGGTGTAATGGATCCATGAACCACTTTGACATTCGTGACCCACCACGAGGCATGTTTCATCTTCATGCCAAGCGAATCCTTATTCGCGGTGCATCTTTCCTATAAATACCAGGCTCCCGTCCAGCCCAAGGGATGGACTCTTCGACCTTTTGCTTCTTAGCTCCCAAATCGCGAAGCACCTGTGCACTGAAAAGGATGACCTCTTTGAGGTAAATTGACATCAGGAAGTTCAATCCCTTCGCATGAAATCCGCCCCTCTGTAAATAGGGATTCCCTTTGCAGATCCCACGGGCCTTCGTAGAGGAAGGATATTCCCAAGGGGACTCTGGTCTTCACGATGAACTTACACTTTGCGAAGCACCCTCCATGTGCATGTTACCCATGTTCCAAGGCTGGGTCACTGTGCATCGTGAAGCACATTGCTTCTCAATGAAATTCTTTTCAACTCACCCTTGCTTCACGAGACATTGCTTCGTGAATGTCTTTCCATTTTGTGAAGCTCCTCCCATATCTACATATGTCATACCTCTTACCTAGGATACCACACTTCACGATGCACAACCCTTTGCAGAGTCCTTCCACATCATAGAGCACCAGAGCATCACAAGGCTTTTTCTGATGGCCCCTTTTTCTCTACAACTCCTATTTCCATGCATCCCTTCATGTTCGCATGAAGGAACGTCAATGTCCCTTAGACGATACTGCCTGTTGTTTTGCTTCCCCTCATGCTACTTTGCATAGGCATGCTAACAGCTATTGATTCTCCATATAGCCATGATAATGTGGACCCCCCCCCCCTAATGGTTCGCCCCATTACACCCCCCCAGTCATGGCATTTCTGATTCCTTCCTTCTCCCATGGGTGGGAGGGTATCAGTTATGTTTTTCCTAGGGGTGCAGAGCGTACCCACATTGTTTTAGCCGCAAGATGTTAAACTTCCAAGCTCTATCATCCTCAGCACATAACGTAAAATTGTGACCAAACCCCAGTGTCTATCTATAGGGGAAAGGGAAACCACCCTGGTGTAAGCCCTTAGCTTTCTTTTCAGGAGGCATCATCCCTACTCTTCCTCTCTTCATATGTGCTAGGTCCCACTCTCGCTGGGAATTGTCACTGTTCGAGCCTCTATCCTGGAGTAAGTCCCAATCTCCATCACCTCGGGATGCTAACCAGGCATAAGCCCATGACTCCTTTTTGGGCCACTAAATATGTGTAATCCCCACTCCACATCCCACAGATGCACCTTTCAGAACGTGATAGTCAGTTCTTTTCTGTCTCTTGTTTCTCACACCGGGCATGACTCATGTGGGCTTAAAAAAGCACCGGACATGACATTTTATGTGGGAAGCCTAAAGTGTAATCCCCACACCCATATTCCGAACTACAAGTTAATTTATCATTGCCAAGGCCATGTACATAGGAAGCCTCACTGAGGTTCAAATCCCACCACCCATTGGTCACTCCGACCCCCTTCATGTTGGTTCACCAACATCTTGGGGAACCAAGAGTGTAAGCCATGCCCCCATATTCTGAACTATGAGGAATTTGTTCCTTACCATGGAAATGTACATAGGAATCCTCCCTAAGGATAAATCCAACCAACCATTGGTCGCTCCGACCCCCTTCATGTCAGTTCCCCATCACCTTGGGTAGCCTATAGTGTAACCCCCACACTCCATTCCGATCTACGTGGACTTTGGTACTTTCCAAGGTAAGGTACATATGAAGACTCTATGATGTTCAACCCCAACACCCAGTAGTTCCAACTACCCAACATGTTGGTTCACATTCGTCCTGCATGACATGAAACTATGGACCTCAAAAACTGGTAATATTTTGTTTCCCCAGTAAATGGCATGTCGTTAGACCCACCTTAACTACGTGGACCTTGATCCTTGCCAAGGAAAGGTATGTAGGACACCTCCCTGAGGTTTAAGACCAACACCCATTTGTCTCGGCCATCCTCATGTAATTTCCCACTAACTCAATCCTGAACTACATGAGATTTGATTCTTGTCTCATAGACATGGTACGTAGGAAGCCTTTATGAGGTTCAAACCCATCCTGAGGTAAGTTGTTGTTAACCCCATCCATTGGTAAGCCGTTGTGAACCCATTCAGTGGTAGGCTGTTGACATCCCTATCCAGAGGTATGCCGTTGTGCCTCCACTCAACGTAATGATGTTGAAACCTCCAATCGACAGTAAGCCATCGCCAGGTGAACTACAAGGAAATTGATTCTCTGCCACGAGGTTACATAGGAAGTCCCATCATGAATGAAGACAAAAATCATAATCATCTTCATTACAGTTCCTTCCCATTCCCCCTCTACTTAATTAAACACTACATCATCCCTCCTGATTCTTATCAGGGTCGCCATGTCCCGGTGGGATCATGTCACTTCATTCCCCATTCCCTTAACGGCAATCCGGATGATACCCACACGTTGACCCCAACATAATTGTTACCTCTAGAGGTTTCACCCAAATGACCCACTCTAGTCATCATTCTGATTAGTCTGATATGTCTTTTCTAGACGTTAAATTTGCAGAATACCCTGTGTTAAGCATGAGAAGCTGAGGAAAACCACAGATACATTCCCATGGAATATGATTCCCTATTTTCTATGTGGGATGCCTCGGGCTTCCGTGGCCTCAAGAAGCCCTATAATAAGTGGAAGAAATCCAGAGGTGGCAGTGTTCTAGCGTCAAGAAATTCTAGTGATGTCTAACATGACTACTCCCCTGACCAAGGATTGATGTCCTGACTGGACCTTTTGGAATATCCCGATAGAAGAAGTGTAATTAGCTGGTGTCCATGAGGATATAAAACCAGAAAAAGTTTCACAAACAACATCTTAAATCTATAAGGGAGACACATACTTTGTGACGAGATCTGAGGAGGAATCCCGAGAAGGAAGAACCGACATCCCATCTACCTGTTTCGATCAAAGAGAAAACATCATTGAATATAGAATGGATGCCACCCACCTTTGGAAAGTGGGAATGCGAGAAAATAGGTGTGCTTCCTCCACAGATGGATGCACATACCCCAACGAAAGCGTCAGAAATAGTTCTCTATGTTTTCTACTATTATTTTTCAATAATATTTATATTTGATGATTAATTTCCCTAATAAAATTTTTATTTTGTTTTTATATCAGGTTTATTTATCCCCATTTGGACCAACTTATAGAATCATACCCAACATAATAATTGGTATCGATTGATAACCTTCTTAATTATAGTTTATCAATATATTTCTCTTTACCCATACAAACACTTAGATTCAAAGGATATTACTTTTGGAATTAAAAAATACATTTATAGAGTCTTATTTTACATTATTTGTGCTAACTAAGTTAAAAAATGTTTCATAATTCAATATTGACCCCAAATGATGCTTTGATTCCTAAAAATCCATTCCCTACTTAGATGGTAATGGTTATGGCTACCAGAGATCTCAAAAAGTGGAATACCTAAAATAGTTGAGAATTGGCCATTGGTCAATCATGTCATACAATTACACTCTAATAGTCACATATCCAAATAAACTTATAGAAAACTATTCAACTACATATGTATTAAATTACAATGTTGTTTATATTTTATATTTTTCTTTTAGAAGATATTTTATAGTCATGTTTCTAGATGTAATATTGCTCATGAAAAATTGAAGATTATTTATGTTTCTCTCCCTAGCACTGATAAACTAATTATATCAAATATTATATTGTTATAGATATAGTAACGATACTTCATGATGGTTAATGATGAAACTATAAATAAAATGTACCACCAAATCAAAATAATTTTGACTTGATGAACTCAGTTGGTGAAGATCTAAAAAAATCATTACATTTTTAATTAGTCCTATGAGATTTTCAAAAATAATGGAATTCAATTAATTTATAAATTGAATAAATAAATACTGTCATGGATTAATCTCTCGATAAATTGATTTGTTCACTGCTTCTTAATGAACTGAAACTAAAGAAAAAAGATGATGAGAAGACAAAAGAAGATATGGTGTACCTGTTATGTTTTCAAATATTATTTATTATAACTCTTCTAATTCTGATATAAATGATAGTGAAAAATATTATATAGATAATATTTTTATTAGGGTTTAAAAAATAACTAAAATTAAAGGATACAAAAACAAGATAGGAAATAACTCTATAAAATTAGAACAAAAGGGAGATAATAAGGCCAGTGTAAATTACAATTCGTTAGACGTAAATTATTATGAGTGTTTGGAGAAAGGCCTTATTAAACATAAATATCCTAAACTAAATAATAAATAAAATAAAAAATGTTTTAAAATGAATTGAAAATCTGTTGGATTTCTACAAAGAATCTCATCCCATTGAACAATATGGAAATAAAATTGAAAATCTTAACATATTCTTCTTGTAATCAATATATAATGTTTCAGATTTAGATTTTTATTCTAGATGTTCTGATTCTGAATATGATTATAAAAATTTAAATATTTTTAAATCAATTAAAGATGTTGAACAACAATGAAATGATATATTTAATTTTGATTATTTATATAACATGCTTAGAGAAAATAATGAGAAACATGTTCCAAAAAATAAACTAATTTCACATAAAAATGATAAAAAATAAGACGTACTTATTCTTCGCATTCTCCATTTCACGAAAATTAAGACATTTTCTCACATTTTTAATTAAAAATTGTAAATTGAAATTGAGAGTCCTGAAAATTATTTAACGTCTTTTTATTTAAAGTCGTAAATAATTTCATTAGATGACATCAATTAAATAAAAATAATAAAAATAATGATGATTTTGGATATTAAAGATGGATTTTTCAAATTTTTAAAACACATTTGATTATAATTAAAAATAGATATAGTCGTACTGTAACTTGTTTTAAATGTGGCATGAAAGATCACTATGAAAATGATAATTCTCATTAATTCAGAAAATATTTGGAATTTTAAAAACACAATATTTCATATTCCTTGAAATCTTGGGTTCCATACAATATTCTATTAAATTATGTATGGGTACCTAAGAATTTTATTTTCAATCCAATAGGACTCAAAGTAGATTTGGTACCAAATTTTGCATGAAATTTATTTATATTAGAAAAATGTCTCTGATGTCTCATGAACGATATATATTACATGGAGAGTGGATTCACATGGAATATAAGAGGAAGTTAAATTGAAAAATGATAATGTTTTTTTGTTTTTAAATAAGATTATTTATCATTTTATCCTAATAGTGAATAAAATATTTATAGTGTTTATTTTTATGAACTAACTGTTTAACATGTTAAGTGATTGAATGAAGTGAAGACTGGCTATGTTCTATGGAATTGAAAATTAGGTATTCTTAAATTCAATATGTTATTTTAGATATCAAAAAATTATAATTTTTTAAAATTTCTTTACATGAAAAAATAGCTCCTTTTTTATGACCCTTGCATGAAAGGGAAGGAATGAAAAATTTCATTTTAACATATCAATCAGATATGTATAAATATAAATTTATAGTTAGTTAAGGATAATTTTTTTCAAACTCCACAAATTTCAAGCCCTGGTAGAAGGAAATATAATTTAGTTATTGTTTATAATTGTATTATATTTACTTGTGTATACTATCATTCCCATAAAAATAATATATTATCTCGATTTATGTCTTTTTTATAATTTTATTAAAAATTAAAAATTTTGAATTTTTATTTCTACTAATAGTGATAAAGAAGGTAAATTTCATAATTTATCTTTGGAAAAATAATTTTAAAATAATTTTTATTTTCTGAATTTTTATTCTCCAATAACACCAAAACAAAATTGTGTTGTAGAATGGAGAAATATAAAACTCATTAAGAATGTCCAAACATTGTTATGTGAATATAATTTAAATAGGTATTTTTGGGATTATTCTATTTTTACAACAAAATATATTTAAAAAAATTATTTTCAGACCATTGTTAAAGAATAATACTTTTAATTAATTAAAAATAAATTTTTTAATGTTGGTTCCTTATTATTGTTTAGATTTAATGTTCTTATTTTAAATTCAAAGAATAATTTAGATAAATTTAATTCTAAATATAATGATGGTATTTTTCTTAATTATTTAAATAATATTATAGATTTTATGGTTTTTAATAAGTGGACTATTGTTATTGTAGATTTTATTAATTTTATGTCTGTTAAAAATAATGTTAAATTAAATTATCATTTTAATGTATTTTAATGATTGTTGATATATTAATTTTTATAAATGAAAAAAATAAGAGAATTATGAATATTTTTATTGGGACATTTCACCTTATATAATTGATCCAACTAGAAGAAGTTCTCATAAATATCATAACATTGAAAATGTAATTTTGAATGTTGACTCTGGATTTATAACTAGAAATGGATTTTTAAATTTTTTCCCAATTCTACTTTTATTTTTTATTTTTTTCCTATTAATATTAATTCTACTTTAGGTGGTTCTTAGTATGTTTTTTTCTAAGAAATAAGATATTATCCAATGTTTTAGAACTACTAGATGATCTTTATTAGAACTCCATGATGATAAGAAAAAATTGGAAATAAGTGGATCTTTAGAAACAAGCTGAATGAATTTAGATAGATTATGAAAAACAATTCCAAATTTTTATAACAGGGATACTCTCAAGAAGAAGGCATATACATCAAAGACTCATTTTAACCTATCTTTGTGTTATATACTACTATCTTATTTGTGGGTTTTCTTGTTTTCATGGATTTAAATTGTATCAAATATATGTAAAAATTACTTTCATAATATGGCTTTATAACTAATGAAGATTATGATTATCAATCTCCTTGTATTGAAAATGAAATATTTCATAATCAATTTTTAAATTATCTATAGCATTTTGTAGTCTCAAAAAATATCCTAATGATTGTTATGAGAAACACTTTTTATTAAATAATTTTTTTCGGAATGTTTGTGTCGATCTTTAAAAAATGTATTGAAATTAATTATAATAATATTTTAATTGTAATAAACTATGTTGATGATATAATTTTTAGTTCATGTTGGGAAATTATTTGTAATGATTTATATAAATTTTTTCCTTATGATTTTTACATGAGATTAATTGGATAATTAATATTCTTTCATGGACATCAGATTTCTCAAAGGAAATATGGAATATTTCTTACACAGTGTAAACATGACAAGGAGTTTGTTAAATGATTTTTGACGTCAATAATATAATCTTGTAAAAACTCTTATTAGTAATAACCGTAAGTAAGGTGCTGATGAATTTGGTAAACATATTTATATAAACTTATATCATGTAATTAGATGTATCGTTCTATATTTTATTGCATCAAGACCAAATATCATGTTTTCTATTTATGTGAAATATTTCTATCTACTCATAATGAAATTCATATTAATTATATTAAAATAATACTTAGAAATTGTAATGGAACTATTTATTCCAGTTTATTATTACCTAACTATAACAGTTTTTATTTAATATATTATTTGATTTTGAATTTTGAGTATTTAATATTCATAGAAAAATCCCATGAGATATGAACCATTTTTATAGAAAATGTTTAATATATTGGTCATCTAGGAAGAAAATATCTGTTTATCTACCTACTGGAGAAGCTATGAATATCTATATAACTAGTATTTGAACTCAAATTTTATGGATCAAAAAAACCTTATTTGATTTTCAAATATTTCTTGATGAAAATTATATTTATTGTTATAACTCATCTGTAATTTATATTTCTAAAAACTATTTACTACATTCTAAAACAATTATATCTATAAAGATTTCTTTTTATTGGAGTTCATGTGACAAAATGTGATAAATTTTTACAATTTATTAATATTAATATCAAACTAAAATGAATCATTATTAGTCCTTTATACTCTACTCAATTTAGAAAAAATAAATTTGAACTTCAGATGTTTGATATTTATTTATTATATAATTAAATTTTATTATGGAGAGTTTTAGGTTTCTAATTTTGTTTATTTTAAAAAATAGAGAAAATTGATTTTAAATGTAATCATTTTGTAGAAATAAAATACATTTATTTTTTATCTGAATACATGACTTTATGTTTTTATTGGTAGAATGTTATTTTATGTTTTTAAATACTTCAATCCCATTAATTATTTTATGTGAAAAGTGATTTTTAAAATCAACCATTAATTTAAATATATCATGAGTTTTACTAGACATAAAATTATAATTATTATCTCAATTGAAATATAACATTCTAATATATCTTTTATTAAACTACGACGTTGCTTCAGTACATTTCTAGAATATTCAAATTTAATACTGAACTTGATTTAGTTTTTTGGGATTAACTTTTTTTATTATAAATTAATTTAACGTTTTCTTTCATTATATAATTACTAATTACAATATATTGATCGTATTTATAATAAACATGTTCAATTGGAAATAAAACTCATTTTTATTAATTTATTTATAATAAATTAATTAAAAAATATATTATATAATGGGTGTGTTTAATGTCCAAATATCATGTACCAGATACGCATTACGTAATTTATCAGAATTGGAAATATTTTTAAATTATATGATATCACATTTTTTTAAAAATCATAATACCTCTATTTTGGTTTAATTATAAAGATAACAATAATTTAATCAATTAGTGATACTATATAAAACCCTAAAATTTTCATTAACACGCCTAAAAATGGCCTCATTACTACAATCTATTCTATACTAATCAAATCAAGGTTTCAACATTTCTTTATCACACACTCGTATAAAATTATCAAAACAGTGAGATTATTTAATTATTAGACATATATTTTTTATTATCATAAAATAATAATTTAGGCCAACATTAAATTTTAATGTTCATACCGCCTAGAAATTCCTTGATGTTTTTTGTCAATGTGTGAACAAAAAATTATGAATCACTATTGGTAATCTTCCTCATCAAGACTATTTCCTCTAGGGTCGATCCCTCAAGATTCTTCTTCTTCAAACATGTATTACTTTATTTAATTAACCATATTCTCCATGTTTCACCAATATTTATCTTCATGTTTATAATTCAATAGCATCGTATCTCCATCATTTTTGAGAAACTCCTGTTGTTGTATCCTTCTTCCAGCATTGGACACCCAATAATGATAGTTCATTTTCACACAGAAACGGTGGGATCTTTCCACATTATAATAGTGTATTATTCTTTCACATTCTAATATTAGTTTCTTCATTTACAATGGTGGTTCATTCTATTATTTCATTTTCAAATGTTGGATTTTGATGTTTTCCAATGGTGGATTTATTTAGTTACCAATGGTTCTTATATGTTTTCCATCAATGATGGGTGAAATAAAAACATCTATTAGTTTTCATCTCCATTTCAATGGTGGGTTAGATACTCAATTCCATTGGTGAGTTCTTTCACTTAGTTCCAATAGATTTTATGTCACGTGTTTCCAAAATATTTCCTTGAATTAGTTTCTAATGGTGGATCTTTCCTCTTTTTCCAATAGTAGATTGTTCACAAACGCAATGGTGTATTCTTCACTTCACATCAATGCTAGATTCCCTATTTCCTCGAATAGTGATAAATATTTTAAAATCTAATAGTGAATTTTTTCAAAACTATAATAGTGAGTCCTTTTTAAAATCCAATGGACACTCATTTTAATATAAAATTGTCACTCATTTTGAAATCATGTGGTGAAATTTTTTTTAATTTAAATGATGAATCAATTTAAAATCCTTTGGTGACTCAATTATTTTTTCAACAATGGTGACCATTTTTTAGATTTTCATGGTTGAATAATATTTATTCTAATGGTGACCCATTTATTTTCAAATGATGACCCTTTTATTTATTATTTATTTATTTTAATATAAATTCCTCTTCTAGGTATTTTTTATATAGGTAGTGATGATTTTTTAATGATCTATTTTTACCAAAGTTTAAATTTTGATAGTCATCATGCGTATTATAATTATTTTAAATGTTTTTTTAATTTGTAAAACTCATTCATATTATATTTTGTCCAAAAGAGGTTTTATTATAATTATTTAATGAGAATTAAAATGTTATTAAATTTAATCATTATTATTATATGAGTGTTTTAGTATGTATTTTGGAATATAAACATTCTAATATTTTTGAGTTAATTTATCTGACTAACTATTTTAATAATTATTATCAAATGATAATAAAAATATTCCAAAATATATTATAGTTTTTAAAGCAGTATAACTATTTTTTAATTATAATGTAAATTAAATAAAAATTTATTTAATATTGTATAAATAGTAATATGATTTTCATGGGATTACATTAGAATTATTATTATCATTTATAAGGAAATTAAAACCATTTTGAATCGTTATTATTTTATTAATTTCGAATAATAATTTTCTTTAATTACTATATACAATAATTCATTCTCTCTCTCTCTCTCTTTCTCTCAAATAATTCAACAATTTTTTTGAATTAGAATTTATTTTCCTAGATATTATTTTGTGATTTTTTTAGAAATCCTCTTTACAGTTTCCAGGACCCATCAATGATTTAACCAGATTAAAACTACTTTGATATTATATTTTTCCTCAAGAAAATGTTTTGAACATAAAACCTAAAATAAAAATTTATATAATAATATGATACAATATTTCATCTTTGGGCCATTCTCTCAAGTGCTGGATTTCAACCCATATGACTTATACCACCTTCATGAGACATATCGATCGAATTATCAAGAAGCAATAACAATTAATTCATTATTTATCTTCTCCTTCAACTTCATTATATGTTTGGAAAACTACTTCATAACTCACACACCCTATGTTTTTAATTTTATGCTTTAATGAAAAAAACTTACTTCCTATTATCTTTTCATGAATTGTAACTCATTGATTCTAATGTTGGGATATAAGGTTTGTGATTTCCTATATATAAATTTAGGAAAATATTGGTTTTTACTCCTAAAGACTAAAGAAATGTTTTATGGTTTTTGACTCGACATACAAAGTTATGTGACCATGTTATACATCCCATAAAAAGGATTTCGTTTTTGGGTTATGGTTTCCCCTAAAAAACATATTAGTGGACTTGTATCTCTATCTGAGTAAAGTATTATAATATTGAGGCTCAAATACATTGGGGTGAACTAAAATAAAAATCATCATTATTTTATTAATATTTTATGATACTAGTTACCTTTAAAAGTTGTCATTGATATTTAATTTAGTTAATCAATTTAATTGACTAATTTTTTAATTTGGCCCATTAACCCCCATCTAATCCATCTTTCATTATCTTGTCCAACTGAAAAACATGATTTGTTTTTTTACATTACCAAATATTTTTGGATCCAATAATATTGTAGATTTCTTGATGATGATGGTGGTGATAGATAATTTGAGGAATGGTTGTTCCTATATTGGACTTCACAGATAATGAGATGATGAGGCCAATAATATGGTTGAACAATATTTGAACATATAAGAATAACAAAATGGTATTTTAGGAATCCTCAACATCAAATAAAATCTTTTAACACAAGAATGCATGGGTGAGTAAATAATTGGAGGTGCTCATAATATGTATGTTTTATAAGTTAGTATCATCGAAGTGGGTTAGAATAGTAGATTAGGTTTCAAGTTGGCTGTAACAGAATAATTAGGGACCACTAGACCAGTCACCGAATCCATCGTATTATGGGGTGGTTTAAAAAAGAAAAAAACAAGCCTTTAATATGAGAAAAAAATACATACAACCAATGTGCTACACAGAAACAAATGAAAGATACAATAGATACAAATTGGATCATCCAGAGAGAAAGAGAATACTAGGGACAACCAATATCCACATGAAAAAATTATCCCCTACAAATTATCATGAATCAAAACAGCAATGTAAATAATAATGTTACATCACTACCAAATGCTCTTTCTTCAACCTAAATCATTTAATACAGGGTTTAAATTCTCCCAATGTAAGAAGTAGGGTGTGAGAAATAGTTCCCAATAGGTTTCCACAAAAATAATCTTTAAAATAAAAATTAATTAGAATTTAAAAGATCATAGGATTAAACAATAGACTTTTATCATAATTTTTTATAAATAGGAAATTTGAAATACTTTTTAATCAATTATTGGGTTTTTGAAAAATTTTATTCGATATCTTCTAAATCCAGAAATAAAGTAGGTAATGATACCGAAATGTAAATATAAATTAGAGCTATCATCAATGATACAATAAATCATTTAACAAACAATTAGACACAATAATTCACCTATTAGTTAGGCTCTATCCAAAGGGACAATATGTAATAGACACTCATGATCATAATAATTCATTATGATTGATCCAACTATCATAATGATCACCCATATACCATCAACGTATAAAAGGATACATTCGAGTGGTGTCACACATAGTTAGGCTACATGTTTCACTTTCATGATTTACCCATGGTTCCTATTGTGAATTATTTTTCAATTTCTATTTTTAAAACCCAAGCCCATTATAAAAAACAATTTCAAATAAAATCCAATCTGATTTAGGATTTTAAAATAAAATTTCCATTTCAAATTAAGGAAATTAAATTTCAAGGGGAACCCCCTTGTAAAATGGGAATTCATGACATTTTCAATTTCAATACACCATATTACATTTAATATATCAGTAGATCAATATGAAAAATATGAATTTCAAAAATAAGGAAACATTCATAGGTCCATCTACCACAAGAGAGTAGATAACCTAAACACCATTGAAAATTAGAATTATAAAACACACGATCTACCTCTAAAATATCGGGTATGACAAAATACTAAAAATGATTAATAGAAATAATAATCCAATAATCAATTCCTACAAAGAATTTTGTGGTAACCGACCCATATAGTTAAAACAATAATATGGATTACCTAGAAAGTAAAATAGCCTACCCCTACAGATGAATCATTGAATGAATTGATCTGGAAAGAAGTAAGGCACTTGAAATCACCTAAGTTAAGAGGTATGGATAAGTGAATAAGGATTCCAAAAGAAATGGACCCTAAATCCATTTCATGACAACTTAAAAACTATAACTCAGGAAATGATATGGCATGTACTCTTTTAATCATCATGAAGCACATTTATTTTTTGTTACATGAAAAAATGTTTCACCATTTTAATTAAACCCCTTATTTTCATATTACACAATGTGTAAAAACTCATCGTATAAATCAAACTCATGGGTTGATTATTATCATAATTTATCATTGTGAAGTACCATTATGCATCATGTAACAACCCATAAAACAATAGAAAATCCTAGGGAAAGGATAAAAAGAAAACAAATCAGTGACAACAAAAATATAGTTATCCTTTCAATTGATGTAAAAAAAATACTCTCCCAAAATAAGGGAAACCAAAAATAGGGATCAGAACATACATAATATAATGGTAATTGGGCATTAAAATATCCCCATAGTAAAAAACAATTCCCCATAAAGAGCACATAATATTAAATCGAACATGGGGAAGGCCATTGCTGCCCCAATAATGAATCACACTTCCACTTCTCATGGTGACCATGTCTTTACTACTATAGATCCCAGTCTAATGGTATAATTTTACCACAGTGTACCATATCCTGAAAATCCAAAATGTGAATCGGCTTCTCAACGAAAGTGGTATCAAGAAATAAAATAACATCCTCTTATCAAATCACATATGAATGATTCGGTATATATCTCCTATACAAAGAAAAATGAAACACATCGTGTTTAGAAGTTAGTCCAGAATGTAATAACAAATGATAATAATCCATCCCCTGTAACTCAATAATCTAAAATGGTCCCACAAACATTGGTGCCAACAGACCCTTCTTACCCAGTCTATGATCTTCCATGTGTTTAAAAAATATGAGAAAGACTTTCTCACAAACCACAAACTCGAATGACATAGTCCAAAAGTCTACATATAGTTTATGAGGACTCAATTCCATGATCAAATTCTTATGGATCAACTTCACAACCATTTTCATCTCCTGAACAACACTCAACCCAACCATGTCCTACTCTCCCAACTACACCCAACATAAGGGATATTGACTTGGATACCCATATAAAGTCTCATCGGGTTCAATCTTGTTCATATGATGTTAACAATTATTATATTAAAACTATGCCATAGTAAAATTTAGGTCACAAAATCTATTAAAATGAAGAACGCATGCCTAGAGAATATCCCCATGAACATGGATATCCCTAAATGACTATCTGCCTATATTTGGATGATAATTCATGCTCAATTTCCTCAATGAACCCATTTCAGAATACAATCCTTTCAAGAATTTGTATGTTAACATTGAGTCCCAGTTAGAAAAACTATATTGGGAACCACATGATGCTTCACAATTAAAAGGAAATACAAGTACTAAATCTATTATACATTATTATTTTGCATTATTTGAATGAAATTCATTGATTTAGTGAGTATTTCAACAATCACCCAAATCATATCTTTCTCACAAAGAGTCTATGGTAAACCTATGGTGAAATCCATGGAAAAAACATACAACTTTCATAACTGAATGGGTAATGGTAGCATTGAAACTTCAAGAAATTGTTGTTTCAGGTTATCTCTATGAAAATTAAGACACCTTAATATAGAAAACATCAACTGCCCACCTCATCTATAGCCAATAATACTGATGTCTCAAATTATGTAATATTTTTGTTTCCCTATGGTATATGAACCAACAAGGTCTATTTCCATTGTCTAACAATTCTTATCTCAAGGAAAATATGACAAACTACCTACCCTGAAATCCTATGGATCCATTGGGAGACAGATACAAATTGCATGATGTCTCCCCGCCAATTATGATTTCTCTTATGTAGTAGATCTAATTTTATCTTCTCTATTATAGTAAAAATCAGTCATCAAAAGATGATTCGACCATTATCAAAACCCAAAAAACATCTTCAACAAACACCTCCACTGCCAATATATTATGTGAAAACATTGTTATAAAAGGCCTTTTATTAGATAATTTCTTGATAGGGGAATATATGATATCAAAATCAATGATCTAAATATACATTACCAAGTGTATGTGATATAATTTTGAGATCTATGTGAGTGAAAATATACATTTGGATATTCTTCTCATAGTACACCATAAACCACTCTCTAAATGGATAATGACTCCATGTATTGAGTTCATGCATAACATATTCCAACTCAGAATCATGGGTTTGGTATTCTAATTATGGACTAACTAGTAGGAAATATAAACCACATCATGTTTCCCCTAAATCAAGACACATACCAAACCCATACTAGAATCTTTACAGAAAACATCATAACAAAACCCTAGTTATAACAGAGTCAAAACAACTTCTAAATCCAACTTCATAATCATCTCCAAAAAATATATCTTACACTTTTCATTCAGTTAAAAAATACACACTTATGGGATAAATAGATCATTGAATACGTGATTTTGAAGAAGTCTAGGAAGAAATTTTATACAGTAACCAAAAATCCCAAGAATAATTGGATCTCAAACATGTATCCATGATGATCCCAGGATTTATATTCTTATACATTTTTAGAATCAGTTGAGACACCCCTCTTAGAAATAAATTTCCCTAGAGACAATACTTCCTAAATCAAAATCTCACACTCTAAAATATTACAATACATATGATGTTCCATCAATGTTTGATGAATGATATTCAAATGGTCTATATATTACACATCTATCTCAGAATACACCAAGATGACATATATGAACACAATAACAAATGATTCCAAGAACAAATAATTTATTTGGTTAACCAAATCTAGGAACACCAAATGAGAAATAGTGATTCTAAAAGGTATAATAAAAAACTCAAAATTCTAATATCGACATTTAAATGATGTATTTTTTATATACACTTCAGGTAATATCAACTTTTGGTATGCTGACTGAATTTCAATAATAGAAAACCTGCGATCCCCCTAAAACTGATCAATGAGATCATTATTTCTTGGTATAGGATATGCGTTCTTAACAGTCACCTGATTCAACATTTTATAGTAAAAAAAGTCTAAGTCTCATATATTCCTTCTTAGAGAATATTATAGGAAAATCCCACAATTTCATTCTAGAAAAAATACATCATTTCACCAATAAGTTCTCAAGATGGAATTTATGTTCCACCAACTCATCGTGTTCCATTTAATAGGATAGAATAGAAATGGAAATTTATCTATGTATTGGGTCAATATTAAACTGGACCTCTCTCTCTATAGTGTAAATCCAAAACAAATCATCCATAAATACATCAGGGTAGGCACACACAACATCTGGTAGTTTACCACCAATTCCATAGTCAACTGCATCAAGAAGCATTTAAGACAACTGGAATGAGATTAAACTGGTATTATGAACAATTGGCCATTATCTTCCCTATAATGAGTCCCACTCACTCTAGAAAACATGAGTCAAACCATAGGTAAGAGAAAAATATAACCAATATAGATAATATTATATATATGAATTTAATCTATCCCACTTTTCCATGCCAATGATCAACTAAAAAATGTCATGATCAGGCGCTAAGAAGTCACAAATGACATTAATGTTGCAGATCACCACCTGACCTGTTATATATTTGAAACCATCTTCAAAGCTATTATTCGAAGGAGTGAAAAGATCACACAATAATAAAATTTGATCCAAAATCAAAACAAACACATCAACTAACTTTTATGATATAAACAAATGAGTAACACATATATCAAAAAAATCCAGTACCATAGAAGATGAAAAAACAATGTACCTCTAATAGCAGATGTCTATGTCTCAGATTCCTCTGGTGCAAAATAAGCTTCATAAATCCATCTGTATGTAGCCTCCTAGATATCCCACTTTTCTTAATAATGATACCCTCCACCATTATAATAATTATCCTAAACCTATAAACCATTTTTAAATGTGGATATCACCTTTCTATCTTGAGACATATTATCACATAAATGAATGAGATGTCCAGATCCCCAATGAGGATTCAAATTTACAGGGGATTCCATACACCGACTCTTGGTATGAACACGCCTCCCATATTGGTATAACATTAACCTATTTCTTCACTTTCATATGACACTAAATATAATCATGCAGAAAAAGACCATTATTTTACTTTAATTTTGGACCAGGAGAAGCATCCTTGCTATCATTTTCACCCTTTCAATCTTCACCCAACTATGTCTTTGAATATATTTATTCATTATACAATTATACACTATCCACTACCTACATAATGGTGGTAATTCATACAAGGCCATGAATATATCAAATAGTAGATCATAGCCCCATCTCGAACCTATGAGCCTTTACATAATCATTTGGGACAAGATTCATTTCTAGATGTACCAAATAAAAAATGTGGCTGGAGTACTATAGAATAGTATAATCCCCTATCTTTAATATCATTCAATCATGGGTCTTTATAGAAGATACATTTTTAGTAATAATCATCTGATTTATTATCATCATGAAATAGACATTTGAAATTCATTCATGAGAATTAGCATTCACTATTGAGTCCCACTATCTTCTTCACGGTACATCAAAAAAATAAATGAGAAAACCCACATCAAAATCCTCAATATTAATCCAAAAGTTGAATATATACTCAATCCATTCGAGAAACACCTCTGACTCTTTTTTTGTCATCAAGGAATAGATGTTGTTGCATCTTGGTAAATTCTAAACCCTGATCCACATCCTGTCTCTAGTTTACTCTTCCCATTAACCCGAATTCTGAAATGGTATGGATCACTACTTCCACCAAAAAAGTGACTAATGATGAATCCACCTACAGAACCTACCATTCAGCTACCACTTTTTTATTTAGAATACCTCTACTCAGAGTCATTTTCTTTTAAGCATTTGAAAATAACAAATCACTTCTGAGAAAAATAAAAATCCATTGTTCCAAAAAATAGAATCCAAAAAAAAGATTAAAATTAATATTAATTTAAACCATTAATGAATTCTACCACCAAATTATAACATTATTTTTTGAAGAATACATCCATTTAAATAAACTCTACACATATTTTTTTCAAATGAACTTACACAAACCAAGTCCTTAAACATTCTAGATTGGTTAATTTATGTAAAAATCCCCAAATATGGATCCTAATGTACCTAAATACTATATATTGGACATATTAATGAGTTTCCAACCACCCATGGAATCAAAAACATAGTAATGGGAGAGAGATGCGAAGTCCATTTTTCCATACACATTGATTGAATTATTATGATCATGGTACAGTCTACCTAACACAATTATACAAATTTGGTAGTATTGAGAAACTTTAGGTTTAGTAACACCACTAATAAAAAATTGTAATATACCAACTTAGGTTGACCATATTATTGAGGGAAGACAGTCCATTATGGGGTGGGGAAACATAAGAAAAAAAAGAAGTCTAAAAAATAAGAAAAACGGGACATACAACCATAGTATAATGAGAGATAAAAAGAAAAGATACACCTGATCCAAATATGATAAAAATAACGAAATACATGTGTCGAAAAAAAAATCAGTCTCTGGGTGACCAAACATCACCTATTATCTATCCCTAAATGAAACAGTGATGTAATATGAAAACCGGCATCACTACTGAATTCACTTTTCAATACCTGAATCCTAAAAAACAAGTTACAAAACTAACGAAAAGAAAATGTAGGGTGTGAGAAAAATTTACCAATAGGAAACCAAAAATAATAATATATAAAAGTTATAATAATAAAAATAAAGATGTTCAATATTTAAAATAAAATAAATTTACATTGATTTTCTATAATTAATCAATTTTGAATTATTTTTAAAAGAACATTAGTTTTTCAAAAATTTCATTCAATATCTTCCAAATCCATAAAAAATATTGTTAACGATAACAAAATAAAAATATACATGTGAGAAAATATCCATGAAATGTAATATCATGTAATAAAAAATAAAAAATAAAAATACAACTACTAGTCATGGTCAAGACTATGGGAAAATGTATACTATACACTCAAGAGTATAACAAGGAATAAGGCTGGATCCAAAGAGAATCGAGGTCTACTATATACCATTTACATATAATTGTTTACCTCCTAGTGGTTTCACATAAACATATTTCAACCTGTGCCTCTTTCTCGACCCACCCATGGTCCCCACAATGTAATGATTTTTAATTTATGTTTTTCAAATCCAAGATCACATCATTTATGAAACTATTTCAAATAAAAATCTGTATTATTTAGAGTTTCATAATACATTTTCCATTTCCAATCAATGAACATCCATTTTCAATGAAAAGAACCTTTTCAAAATAAAACTCATGCCCTTTTCAATTTCAGCACATGAAATTCCATTTCAAATCCCAACGAGTCAATAAGAACTAAAATAAATATAAGAAATTAGAACAAATGAATATATCAGCGAACCTCAAGAGAATAGAATACCTAACGACATTTTACAATGGGTATTTGAATCCACAAGATCCCCCTTCATTATACAGGGCACAATAATGTATTGAATATTACTGATATAATACACAATCCAATTAACATTCCCCATAACAAATTTTGTCACATCCACCAATTATAGTCAAATCAATAATAAGGATTACCATGATTGGAAAATAATCAAATCGTGCTAATAATTGGCTAAATGAAATGATCAATATGGAAAGAAGACACCAAAAATATCCTACGATAAAAGATATAGCCATATGGATATGGCTTCCAAAAAAATGAACACTCAAACTCCCACAAATATATCTAAAAACTAAAGAATGGGTATGTACATGACATGTAATATTTAATAATTCATGAATCTATTTGAAATTTTTTTACACTAAAAAATGATTCATCATTCAAATAAAAATAACTATTTTTACATTTTAGTCTATTTAACTCTATCAAGATGTGTAAAAACACATGAAATAAGTTAAACACCCGGTTGATTCCAGCCAGAATTAAACATCTTTATGTCCCATAAAATGACATGTATATTCCCAAAAATCAACTGAAAGACCTTGGAAAAATATGAAAATATAAAAAATTGGTGAAATCACCATTATTGGTATATTTCTAATTTTAGGTAGAAATTATTCACCTAGTGAAAAAGGGAAACCAAAAATATTCATCAAAACATACTCGACAAAAAGGTGATGTTGAAATACATGGGTTATTATTGGGATGGTGTAGGATAATCTCTTTGGATGAATTTGGTCAAAATAATATAATCCTAAACTCTACAAAAAATGTTACTCTCGTGGTTTGACCTCTACAATTAGTTCACTAGGGGATACAGGGTAAGTTCACCTCTATATAGTCTTCTGGGGGTCAAATACCCCATGACTAATTTTTAACTATATCATCTATTAAAAACCTATTGTATAACTGAACATGAAAAATAAAAAAGTAATAGTATAAATGTGTACATTGAAATTATTACAGTAATATCCTATAAATTAAATATAGTGTTATTCTATAACTGTAGACTTCCATCCATCGATCACTATATCCATGTAGACTTAATAGGTAGTTGGTGGAATAGTGGCATCATTATCACTCTTTAGGATCATTTTGTACATGGTTTTTATGTGTGTTTCTAAAACTCTTAAATTTCCATTTAATTTATCCATTGATCATGGTGATATTCCATCTTCTCCATGTATATATGGATCTTTTCCAAAAACAGAACAAATAGTTGTGTCAACTGATCTTTGGACCATAATTTTTTTATGAATTATTCTTATTCAAACTGATATTAATTGTGACTCCTAGTAATTCCACAATATTTTATTCCTTATTAAAGGGAACTATGGAAAATTCATGGTTGATAAGAGAAAATAGATTAGATTCCTTGGACTAGGGTTTGATGAATGAATTGAATCTGTTCTTTTTGGTCAGGTTTATTCTTTTTATTGAGATGGACTTGATGGAATAGATATATTTATTTTTGGTCCTTGAATTTAAGTCAGTTGTTATAATACCTCTATGTACTGAAACATTGAGGTACGCTAACTTCTCCAACACAACATCATATTGGGGGAGATTTACCTTAGTATAAAATATATAAAAATCTTCTTGTTATTGGTTATCTATAAATATTACAAACCCACTACCTTTTTTCTTATCCCCTGATCACCATGTATGTGGTAGATGAATTTTAATTTGATCTAATAAATCATGAAAGTGTATATAATATATTATACGGTAATATTCACCATGTGTTTCAATGGAACAATATTTCAAACAAATGTCTGGTCATCAAGACTTTATTTGTTGGGGTTATGCTACAAGATATCTATAAGGTTCATATCAATAATATTAAATTTAATTAATAATGAGTCATGAATCACATATTCAGAAATTCGGGAGTAATATTATGTTCATCATCATCTTAATATAAATTATGGGTTAGTACATTATACTCCTTGATGTATTTTTTATTTTTTAATATTGTTCTGATTTGTATCCCATGAAACATTTAAATTCCACTTCAAAATAATCCATCGTGAGTGAATTTTTCAATGCATTCTTTAGGTATCCCACAAGAAATTGTTTCTTTATTTGACTATGATGAAGAAGAAAAATCATGTAGTGGAATATTATATAAAACTTCTTCTTATGATGCTTCTAGATCTTTAGAAAAAAAAACACTCTCAGATGATGGGGAGATAACAATTATACTACCCTATGGGTCAGTATGTATTTTTATATTATTCATTTGTGGAATTTACTCATTTCAAATTTAATGATTCTCGGAGTTACAGTTGTAGAATAAAACCACAACACAGGGGTTACAGATGCACCATTACTTTCACCAAAAATTATATAGCACCCTTTGTGTACACAAATACCTTTTTCATAGAATGAGTTGAATGATCCATGTTAGATGGATGAGAGTTACTCATTATTAAGGGGTTCCTGATAGTATTGTAATTTTTCCCTATAATGGGATACCTTCATGAAATTCATGGTATCTAGGTGATAGATCTTTTCAGTTGATCTCTCTTATCGAGTACATAAATTTATTTATTTATCAACAAATAGATTTAATTGGACATGCTTACTAGAATACGTAGAAATTATAAATGACACACTTCCATAACTAATGATGTTTCAAGATAGCATCTGAAATATTATTTCTTTCATGTGGTTGAATTAAAATTAAAATATCTTTAATAATTACGACCTCTAACTAAAAAGTCATGTGGGGTCTTAGAATCTATATAATGGATCAATTTAATGTTTCTGACATAATAATATTAGTTAACCATGATAAATATCAATAACTCATGGTTTCAAGACACTAAAATCATGGTTATATCAATATTGTGGGAGCTAACACTTATCATCAAAATAAAGCGAACATATTTTCTATAATAAATGTATCAACTCTTTTAATGATGGAGAGTAACTCAATAGTCATTTTGAATGTAGGGTACACATTCCTCTTTCAATGACATATTAAATTTACACTGTTGTGTTTACATTAACTAAGGCCTGATGGATTTTATTGTTGGATCCAAATATAAATCTATATGTATATTAAATTTCAAAATATAATAGGGTTGAATTGTATGTTTAAAAACAATATATTTAAACAATTAAGAAATTACATAGATTAAGAGGTCTTAAACTAATAAAATTCACAACTTATAAAATAGAACAAACAAGTCTTTGATTCGATAGAAATACTATGATTTATTACTAAAATTAATGTAAAACAATTTTATTATTAATGAATTAAATGATTAGAGTAATTAAAATTTAAATGATTCTACCATATAGCGTATAGAATCACGTAACAAAATATGAATCCTAATTGAAATAATTACAATAAAATTTTAATTGAAATGAAAGGAGAAAATTCAATTCCCTTTCTTATACAATAGCAGTGGAAATTTGAATGTATTACAATTATTTTTAACTCAAAGAGAAGGGTATCCCTTCACCTAAGACAAATGGTATGTCTTACCACAATGATGGTAATCCCATGATATGATGATCAGTACGGCTATCTTCCTATCCACGAAAGTCCCCAATTATGTAATTAATTGGAATATTTGTCCATCATGAAATTGAAGGCCCCTGATATGATGATCATCAACATGAATTCCTGTAATACCCCAAGCTTCCACGGTATGCTTCTCTTGGAATAGTACAATAATGTGTGTTGTACGCAACTTCAAGTTCTAACATACCACAACCAATAAAACTTTTCATTATGAATTGTAATGCGCACTTTTTTGAAATTTTATAAATTTTATTTTTCAAAATGGACTTGATTTTAGGTTTCGGAATATCGAAATTAGCTTAGGGTGAATTTTTGGTATTTGTCAAAAACATTCACTTTTTGATGAACAGTGAAAAACACTGAGTTATAATTTAAAACGAAATATTTATTTAAATAATTACTTATTTTTTTTAAATTTATTTTAGGTTAAAATAGATACAATATACCTATATATGTTCAAGGTAATTTATTGGATTCCGTTGTAATAATTTTAGATATATAAAAATTTCATTGAACTTTTTACCGTCTTTTACCCACCTCCTAGGAGCATTTACCAAATTTTGTAAAACATAATTTTACCGCATCTCTGAGTAGAATTTAAAAAATATGAGAGACACATTTGATATCATTAAGTAAAAATGTGGTTCAACAGGATGAAAATATTTTTTGGTGAATAGTGACTTTTCAATTTGATTTACCAGGGTTAAAATTAAATAGTGTAATTTAGGGTAAAAATGATATATTTATTACCCTAAAAAGTGGTTCTGTTTTATTTTATTAGTGTAATTCCACCAAAAAAATCATAGGAATAAAATATGATCCTTTAGTTCAACTTGGATTATATTAGGAAACTTATTATTATATAATTCAAAGAAGTGTTAAAAGTGTTAAATTCAACTTTTGATTACGAATCCATTTTTAATATAGTGTCATACATAAGATAAATTCGATTATAAATATTAATTAGAAAGATAAAAGGATTCCCTATATAATTTTATTTTATTAATAAATTTTAGACATCAAAAAATTTAATTTATTAATGACACAATGATGATGTACTAATTACCATATTAATGAAATATTAAAATAATTGATATTATAAATACCCAAATTAATGTAATTTGAGACATTTTATGAATGAAAATAATTTTATAAGTCTTTATGACATGTTAGGGTTGATTAAATGAATTTTTTTTCGAATTAAGAATGATGTTATGAATTTAGGAAAAAAATACAAAATATTGTAAAATTTGACATAAAAGTGTTTTTAAAACAAATATTACATTATTAGATTGTATTTTATTCATAAAAAACTATGGATCGGCCAAAGGAATCAAATACTATTATATATGTCATTAATGAACCACTTGTGGTCCGCTTGGATGTTTATAGTAAGTTTATTAACCATAAAATATAAAAATTCAATAAGACATGGTAAATGTCAAACTATTTATCTAAGAGTTAAATATAAAAGATAAGGTTATTATTTTGACCCAAACCTGTCTAAAACCTATTGGATGAGTGTTTTCCGACCCATACCAACCATATCCTCTAGATAAATCATTTTTGTGACATTATAAACCGAACATGGTTTTATTATAAAATAATATTTCAATCATTTCCATAGGTTCCCCTCACCCTGCCTTTAAAAAGGCACTTACCCTTCTCTCAAATTAACACCTTCAAAGCCATTTGGCTTATCCAAACCATAACAAAATATCCTCCCAATTGTCATTCCTTCATCATTGATCCCATAGTTTGATCTGAAATACCACCTATTGATCCCTTTTGATCAAATCAAAAGGAAGAACCCGAATAAGAGGTAAATATCTCACAACCTCTTTCAGGTTATTTTATTCTTCCACATCCTCTTTCTTTGTTGTTTACATTATAAAATAATAACTCCAGTATCTTCTATATACTACGATGTTATTATTAAAATGTTACAACCATATTCATTATGTTATCCATCCTATAAATAACATCTCACCATACATGTGTACGTATATCTTACCATCTCCACGTAGTGGTGTAGTTAGTATTCAATAAATTATTATTTGGATGGGTATAATTATGACGTATAATATATGTGAATAATAGATACAACATGTTAATGATTATATATATAAGATATACCATCCATTTACATATGATGTTAATTACAAAAGAATGATATTGTATCTCATGCGTATGTACAGATTACCGTATCCACGAACATGTTGTGATTCATTCCCCATAGTAATCATTCAAGAATAATTTTCATGTGATGATTAAAAATAATATTTGAAGAAATTAATACCATTCTGGATATAAATAAAATAAACTCTATCGATAAAAATCATTTCTTATCTAACTAATCATATAATGGAAAACGAATCAGTTAACAAACGAAATAATGATACTAATAAAATATCATTAACAAATTAATATTGGAAGATCATATATGATATCATATTAATGTATATGGTTCTTTTATAATTTAATAAAAATTATTCCACCTTTATACAGGAGGTAAACCTACCCTCAACGAATGAAATGTAGAAGTCAAGGGTTAATATCACAATCTCTTTAATATTAGAGGTTGTTTTTAAGTAAGTATCAATTGTGATCTCTTTATCATCCATATATGTGTTTTCCTAAAAATTAATTCCAATAAATTTTTACTACTTACTAGACTATGATTTAAATTCATTTATACACTTATTAGACCCTATATGTTTTTAAATGAATCTTTCTATCATTTTCCAAACAAGTTACTTTATGACCTTTTTGACAAAATTATGGTAAGAATGTCTGTTTAACTTTTGCGGCGGGTGCGGAAATATTCTGCTGTTATAACATCGTTGAAGCTTCCCATAAAAGTATAGAATAATTTTTTCAAAATAAATTTTTTCATTTATAATTATCTAATTTTAAATTATTTCAAAAAATAATGTGATATTTCTATCAAATAGTTTTTATTTCATCTATGTCAACATTCTTTAATGGATTTTAATCTTGTTTGAAATTGTTTTATTATGATTCAAATCATCCATTTTTTATTGATGGTTTTGTGATATGTTTGACTGTGGATGTATTATTTTTCTACCATTCATGGTTTATGTATTTTTTTTATCAATTTTTATGATATTTTTAAAATGAAAGTTTAGTTTATATTTAAAACTTTTCATATGAAGAACTAATTAAAAATAGTAAGTGACGGGTGGAGCCCGAAATAGCTCCTCGATACATCGGTAGGTCTCACGAGGCAAACTAGTGTCTTGGAACAGGGCCTTGAAAAAAATATTATTTTTAGTTTTTCACAAGGCCTTGACTATGTGGTTATGATGTTTGGAATTATGCATTCCATCATTATCAAAGTGGCTATTGATATTTCATGTAATTATTCGACTAGTAGAATATCCACGTGATTAAGTAAATGGATAATTTTGATTTATATTTTCTATATTCTGTTAATGTTTATTTTGAAAACGTTATTTTTTTAATTTTATACATTACCTTAAATGTTTATGCTTATTTATGAATGTTTCTGCAATATTGTTATCCTTAATGAGCATCTGAGCTCATCCCTTTATATGTTTTATTTTCCCCTGGATGCGAAGAAGTATAATATATCTGACCTATAGGGATAGTATATGGGATCTCAGTGTTGTCCATGGAAAAAATGTTGTTGTAGTTTTCCATTTTATGATTTAATGTAAACCTTATGAATTTATCTAGTACTTCTAAGGATTCTAAACTTACTAGTCTTTCGAGACTTGATCTTTTGTGATCATGCCAATGATACCTAATAATGAACCAACTATGGGAATCTGGGGTTCGGAAAAAAATTTGGTATCAGAGTAAGTTTAGTACAAACCGTGGAAGCTAGATTTATACAAACCCTATTTAGACCACATTATCATAAGATATAAATTGAGGATTACTATATAAGATCATCCAATAATGTTGGTGCTGTAGAGATTTTGTGAGTTTTATAAGAAATACATACCTGTCTGGATACAAGCAAGTATATGCGGCTCTGGCACAGATTAACATAGGAGTAAAATCTGAAAACCCCGCTTTAAGCATGACTTAAAAGGGAAGTAGTGCATGACAATGGGCCTTTCTAAACTCTCGGTTATGACACTCCCATGGGATATGCTTCGGATAATCCACATTTTATTTACAAAAAAATATGAATTATTTATGAGTATATACCTCCTCAAAGAAAACCGTTTTCTATGATTATGGAATATAGCTATAAATTTTTCAATTTATGTTAAGTATGTTATATGTTTGGAATTATTTATTGTGATTCATAAACTAATCTACTGTATTCCATTGTTTAGAAATGGCACCGAGTGGAATGAATGGAAATCATTTCAATGCATGCACACCATATAGGGATTTACCTCCTTCTCATGATAATTATAGTGGAGGTGGTGATAAAACTGGTGTTGATCATCATACCACCATACTGGGACAACTCACTCAGGTTATGAATAATAACCATACCCATATAGAGCACCCTGATCTACAGTACAGAGGATAAATTTTAGACCAATACAATAGGAAACAACCACAAACATTAAATAGGAGTAAAAATCCATCAGTAGCTGAGAAATGGATAAATTCCATAAAGAAAATATTTCATGCCCTGCGGAGTAGTGAAAGGGAAAAAGTTGCCATGGTAGTTTACCGCCTCATTAGTGATGATGATCAATGGGGGTAATTGACTAAAAACACAACGGATGATGATGATGTATCAAATATGCAATGGAGGGAGTTTAAATAAATTTTCTTAGAAAAATACTTTCCTCATGACCATTGAGCAGATATGGAAAGAAAATTTCAGAGTCAGAGGAAAAAGGAGGATGATAATGTCTCAAAGTATGAAGCTAAATTTAAAAGGATAGCAAGGCATGATGTAGATTATATACATAACCCAAGATGTAAGATTGATCATTTCATTGATGGGTTAAAACCATTTCTCCGTCGAGTATTAGTCTCAAAATACTTCTCATCGTATGAATATATTGTCCCTTATGAAATCAAGACAAAAAATAATTATCTATGTCTTACTACTTTAAAGAAAATAAATATAAGAAGCGATCTTTTGAACACACTTGAAATGGAAATAAAGGGATGAAGTGAAATTTTAAATATCCATCATACAGTAAATGTGGGAAGAAAAACCCTGGTATTTGTCAGAAGGGAATGAGAGTCTGTTACAGGTGTTGGGAAAAAGGCCACCAAGCATGTGATTACAAGGGGAAGAAAGTGTCTGTTAATGAATAATTATTCAATTGTAGTGAAAGGGGAAGTTATAAAAATGAATTTCCAAAGCATCAGGATAACATACCTCAGAAAAGGACAAGGGATCATGTCCAATCTTATGCTATCACAACTATTGAGGTTGATGCTCTGAAAGACGTAGTGGCAGGTAATTTAATTGTTTCATCATGTTTGGTCGATGCTTTATTTTGTTCTAGATCATCGCATTGTTTCATATCTTACAAACATTTTATGAAAATTATATATTTCCAATTTGATTTTACAAGGGATTTTTTAGTAAAAACTCATAAGGTAAGTATCATTGCAACAAATTTTTGTGAATTAGTCCTTGTTA
Source organism: Viscum album (assembly GCA_963277665.1). NCBI lineage: Eukaryota > Viridiplantae > Streptophyta > Magnoliopsida > Santalales > Viscaceae > Viscum > Viscum album. Next base: position 605,420,533 of record OY728123.1, on the reverse strand, counting down.
GAGAATATAAATGTTCTTTAACTGTTGATATCATCGTTAAACCCATGATTTAATTTGATATAATCGTTATTATAGATTGTATTTTGGACCATGATGTTTAAATTTATTGTAAGAAGAAGGAGGTTAAAATTCCCGATGATGATAAGGAGTACCTTATCATTTGAGAAAAAATGTCACCACCTCATTATTATCTAGATACAACCCCAGTACATCAACTAAATTCAATTATTGGGGAGGAAGATAATGAAATAACTATGGGTGAGGAAAAGAATGTTAAAATAGTTTATTTATCTATTGTGAAAGAATATGATTATTTGTTTCCAAATTATTTACGAAGACATACTTTAGAATGAGAAATTGAGTTTTCCATTGACTTAAATTATGGTTCAAGTCTCGTGTGAAAGACCCCCTATAGAATGTCCACTATGTAATTTTTGGAAATAAAGAATCCACTAGAGGAATTATATAATAAGAGATCAATTTTCCCTAGTGTTTCTCCATGGATAGAGATCAATGATATAACAATAAATAACAAATATACCCTACCTCGCATTGGTGATTTATTTAACCAACTACGTGGTGCTCAATACATTTCAAAGATTGACATTTGATATGGATATAATCAGTAGTGTGTGAAGAAGGATGACAATCCAAAAACAGAATTTCAAACTACGTACGAGCATTACGAGTTTACAGTAATGCTTTTTGGATTGACTATTTCACCCTAGTTATTCATGGATCTAATGAATAGATTTTTCATGGAATATCTTGATGAATTTGTAGTTGAATTTTTTGATGATATTATTGTATACTCCAAAAGCTATGAAGATCACGAAAATCACTTGCGCATTATTCTAAAGTCTCTTAGAACATATGAATTATATAGGAAGTCTAGAAAGTGTGAATTCTGGCATCAAGAGATTTCATTTCATGGACATATTGTCTCTAAGGATGGAATCTCTTTTGATCCTTATAAGACAAAGGCAATCCACGAATGTCCAAAACCAAAGAATATAACCGAGATACATAGTTTTATTGGTTTAAAAGGTTATTATCAGGGTTTCATCCAAAATTTTTCCTGATTGGCTAACCCATTAACATAGATCACATGTAAAGTGGTTAAATTTGTTTTTGACAAAAGAGTATGAAGAATGATTTGAATAATTGAATATAAGATTATTCATTTATCCTATCATTACTCTACCTCCGGGGAATGATGGGTTTGATATTTGTTGTGATGCATCAAATATATGACTTGGTTGTGTCCTTATGCGGAATGATAGGGATATTCCCTATGCATCACAACAGGTAAAAATTCATGAACAAAACAATGCTACTCATGATCTTGAGTTAGCAGCTGCAATATTTTCTTTGATGATATGGAGACATTATCTCTAGGGTAAAAAATGTGAGATGTATACTGATCACAAGAGTTTCATGTATATTTTCTCATAGAAATAACACAACATGAGGCAATGGAAATGGCTTTAACTACTCAAGGATTATGATTCAACCTTACACTACCACCCGAGGAAGGAAAATAAGGTCACAGATGCTTTGAGAAGAAAGAATCATGGATTTCTAGACAAGATGAGACTTCAAAATCATCTTGTATAAAATGATATATAAATGTTGGACATGGAGATAACCATGAATGGTGAAACATAAAAACTTTTTCAAATGGTTGAAAAAAAATCTTCATTTGAAAGGATAAAGAGTTCTCAGACCGTTGATGAAGCGTTTCAAAAGAAGATTAAAGCTATAAATGATGGAAGATTGAGTGAAATTGTGTATTAAAATGGAATTTTGAAATTTGGTAAGAGAAATTGTGTTCCGGATATACCTGATCTAAAAAGGTAACTCTTGGATGATTCTCATAGTTAAAAATTTTCTATACACCCTGGTATCACAAGTATTTTTACTTAATTGAAGGAAATTTTTTTGTGGGACAACTTGAAGTGGGGGATTGATGATTTTTTGTCAAGTTTTTTTAGTACAAGTGATGACATGAACAAGTTTCCCCGTTCATGTTATCAAGGGAATTTATTAAAATTAAAAAGTTGCAGTACAAGTACAAGGTGTAATGTGTTTACACCAACGGGGATTTAAAGAGAGAACATTAAAAATCATAAAAAATAAACAAAAACAAAGATACATATTTGTCGAGATGAAATCCTTCAAAGTGTAGTGGTATCCATCCTCCATAAGAGTGCATATATCTTCCCGATATAGCCATCCATGTTCATCACATCAAGCGCATAAATAGAAAGATCCATCCAGAAATAAAACATTAGAATCTTCATCAAAAACAAATAACCAAACATAATGAAGGATTCTCCAACAAAGAAACATCATGATGCGCTCTAAAAGAAATTTTTTCCAGAATCCATAGAGAAACTAAAACTCAGACTTCATAATAAGTTTATAGTAGATCAAACATGCCCCATGCTGCCACTAAAACATATAATCAAAGCCAAAAAGCAGGAGAATCAGAACCTAAATTACAGAGTGCAGGAAAAATGATGATGGTTTGTCAAAAAGTGAATTCTAGAAAGAAACATCCTAGACGAGTCATGAAACCTCAACCCATACGTGAGTGGAAATGTGAAAATATTATGATGGAATTTTTCATGGAACTACCAAATAATCCTAGAAGGAACGATGCATTATGGGTCATTGTTGATTGTCTTTCCAAGTTATCACATTTTTTTTTCTATAAGATAATATTTTACAAGTGAACATCAAGAAATACTAAATTTTAATAAAGTAGTGAGACTTCATGGAGTACCCCTATCGATTGATTCTGATCGTGATCTTCGTTTTACATCAAGATTCTTGAAATTTTGTTAAAAATCCATGGATACTGAACTTCGTTTGAGAACTTCCTACCACCGTAAAAATGATGGGAAATCATAACGGGAAATTCAATTATTAGAAGACATGTTTAGATATTTCTCACTTGACTTTTAAGGTGATTGGGATCAATATTTACCTATGGTAAAATTTTCCTATAACAATAGCTTCTGTTAAAAAATTTAGATGGCAACATATGAAGCATTATAAATGAAAAGATGTCACACAACAACCTGTTAGGATGATGTTGGTGAAATAAATCACATAGGCCCAGAACATGTGGAGGAAATGATGGAATATGTGAAGGTAATCCAAACCCACATCAAAGAAACTCAAAGTATAAAGAAGAGCTACGCCAATAACCTAAGGATGAAATCAGAATTTTAGGTAGGAGATTATGTTTTCGTGAATGTATCTCCTTGGAAGGGTGTTATAAGTTTTAGTAAGAAGGGAAGATTAATTACAAGGTATATCAGACATTCAAAATTATAGAATTAATTTGGGCTATAGCTTACAATTTGGAAATGCCACCAAGTCTCTCCAAAGTTCACTATGTGTTCCACGTATCACTGTTTGAGTAAATACAAGCCTGACCCAACACATGTACTCACCAATGAGAAATTAGAAATGGAACCCAATCTATCTTCTTGAGAAGAGCCTTCCAAGGTTCTTGATAGAAGAGATAAAGTGAGGAGAAAACGGATGACTCATCTTGTAAAAGTTCTATGGAGAAACCATAAGATGGAAGCGACAACGTGGAATCCCAAGGAAATTATGATGAATAACCACTAAAGTTTTTTATGCAGTAATATTCTAGAAATTATGTGGATGAAATAATTTTATGGAGGGGATAATAAAACACCCTAAGCTTCCATGGTACGCTTCTCTTTGATTAATACAATAGAGAGTATTGTACGCAACTTTGAGTTCTAACACACCACAACCAATGAAACTAGCCATTATGAATAGTTATACCAAATTTTGGAAATTTATTTTATTTTTAGAAATGGACATCAATTTTGGATTCAGAATATTGAAATTGGCTTAGGGTGAATTTTTGGTATTTTTCTGAAAACATTCAATTTTTGATGAATAGTGAAAAACACTGAGTTATAGTTTAATACCGTGTTTTTATTTAAAAAATATTTTATTTTATTTAAATTATGATTTATGTAAAAATAGATACATAATACCTATATAATTTCAATTTAATACATTAGAGTCAGTAATAATAACTTTAGATATATAAAACTTTCATTGAGCTTTTTATCGTCGTTTTCCCACCTCTTAAGAGCATTTTCCAATTTGTATAAAACATAATTTTACCACTTCTGTGAGTTGAATTTCAAAAATACGAGTGGTACTATTTATAAAAGTCAGTATAATGTGGTTCAAAAAGAAGAATATAATTTTTGGTGATTAGTAACTTTTTTAGTTTAGATTACCACAGTTAAAAGTAAATAATGTAATTAAGTGTAAAAAATGATATTTTTATTAACCTAACACATGTCCTAATTCTATTAGATAAGTTTTGTTAAACCAAAAAAACCTTAGGACTAAAATATGATCCTTTAGGTCCACTTGTATTAGATTAGGACACTTATTATTATTTAATTCAAAAAAGAGTTAAAATTGTTAAATTCAATGATTAATAACTAAAACTTTTTTAATATAGTGTTATCCATGAGATAAATTTGATTATAATTATTAATTTGAAAGATAACAATATTTCATACATAATGATATTTTATTTATAATTTTTATACATTAAATAATATTATATATTTTTGACACAATGATGATGCAATAATTACATTATTAATGAAATTTTAAAATAATAGATATTATAAATACCCAAATAAATGTAATTGGATGCTTTTTATGAATTAATCTAATTTTATAGGATACAATGAAATTTTAGGGTTGATTAAAGGAATTTTTTTGAAGTAATAATGCTGTTATGAATTTAGTAAAAACGAAATACCAAATAGTGTCAAAATTGACATAAAAGTGTTTTTTAAAAAAATATTACATTATTAATTGGTATTTTATTCCAAAAAATCTAAGGTTAGTCCCAAGGGATTAAAAACTATTATATATTACATTAATTAACAACTTGGGGTTCATATGTATGTTTATAGTAAGTTTATTAACCATATAATATAAAAAAACAATGATACATGGTAAATGTCAAACTATTTTACTAAGAGTTAAATCTAAAAGATAAGATTAATATAGTGACCCAAAACTATATAAAACCTACTGGTTGAGAGGTTTTAGACCCATCACCTCCTTATACTTTAAATAATTTTTTTGGAGACATTATATACCAAACATGATTTTATTATAAAATAATATTTCAATCTTTTCCCGAGGTGCCCCTCACCCCTCTTATAAAAGGACACATCCCCTTCTCTCAAAATAACACCTTCAAAGCCATTTTCTTGGCCAACCCCTTCCAAAATATCCTAAAAACTATCCTACATTTATTTTAGAGGCCTTGGTTTGATCGGAAAGCCATCCTATGGATACATTTTGATCAAATCAAAAGAATGAACCCGAAGAAGAGGTAAATGTCTCACCACATCTTTCAAGTTATACTCTTCTTCCACTTCCACTTTCTTTGTTGTTTCAATTATAAAATAATAACTCCAATATATTCTATATAATGTGATGTTATAATAAATATTTTCCAACCAAATTCATTATTTTATCCATCTTATGAATAACATGTCACCATACGTGCGTACGTACGGCTTACCGAATCCACATCATGGTGTAGTTGTTAATAAATACATTATTGTTTGGATGGTTAGAATAATGATGTATAATTGATGTAAATAATATATATAACATGTTAATGATTCTTTATATTTGACATAAAGAACCAAACCAATGATACTACGAAAATATAATTAACAAATCAATATTGGAAGATCATATATGATATTATATTAAGGTATATGATTCTTGTATAATTTAACAAGAAATATTAACCATTATACAGGAGTTTAACCTACCCTCTACCAACTAAAAGAACAAGGTAAGGGTTAATTTCACAATCTCTTTATTATATGAGGATGTTTTTACAAAAGTATCTATTGGGACTACTTTATCAACCACATCTGTGTTTTCCAAAAAATATATTCCAAAATATTTTTACTACTTACTAGACTATTGGATAAAGTAATTTATTCCCTTATTTGACCTTATAAATTTTGAATGGAATCTTTCCATTGTTTTCTAACCAAGTTACTTTATGACCATTTTGTCAAAATTCAGGTAAGAATTTTTTTCATCTTATACAGTGGGTGTGGCTACATTCCATCGTTATAATATCATAGAAACATAACTTACAATCCTATAATAATATTTTCAAAAGAAATGTTTGATTTTATAATTATTTGACTTTAAATGATTTCAAAAAAATAAGGAGAGATTTTTCTCAAGCAGTTTTGATTTCATCCATGTCAACATCCTTTAATGAATTTTAATCTTGTTTGATGATGATTTAGTATGAAAAAAATCATACATTTTGTATTTAAGGTTTTGTGATATGTTTGACTGTGGATGTGTTATTTTTCTACCATTCATTGTTTATAGATGAATTATTGACATTTGATATGCTAGTTTTAATACGAAAGTTTATTTTATGTTTAAAATATTTCATATGAGAAATGCATTGGACTTAGTAAGTAAAGGGTGGATCCTGTTATAGATCCTCGATGCATCGGTAGGTATCATTTGAAAAACTAGTGTCATGGTACAATGAATTGATAAAATCTTATATTTAGTCTTGGAACAAGGCCTTCACTATATTTTTATGATGTCTGGAATTATATATTCCATCATTATGAAAGTGGCTATTGATATTTCATGTGATTATTAGACTAGTAGAATATCTATGTGAGTATGTAAATGGAATTATTTTGATATATATTTTCCATATTATTATGAAGTTTATGTTGAAATTGCTTTTTTTAGTTTATACATTTCCTTAAATGTTTATTCTTATGTATGAAGTTTTACGCTATATTGTTATCCTTACAGAGCATCTGATCTCACCCATTTCTATGTTTTATTTTTCCCAAGATGTGAATATGTATATTATGACTACCCTGTATGGATAGTCTATGGGATCTCATTGTTTTCTATGGAAACTATGTGGTTTTAGTTTTCTATTTTATGATGTAATGTAAAACTTATGAATGCATCTATTACTTCCAAGGCGAATAAACTAATCAGTCTTTTGATACATGACCATTTGTGATCACTCAAATGACATGTAATAATGAACTGACTCTAGGATTCTGAGGTTAGGGTGTTACAATTCATATCCTTGGAAGACCACTATTGTAATCACAATGATCAGCCATAATGAGACGAAACAAGGAACTTATAGAAATACAAGAACAAGGAATTTTCTATTCAATTCTTGTATCTTCAATTCTTTGACACAATGCCATATTGAAGTCATAAAATCTATATCTAGAACATGAAATAAGAAAAAGTTTTGTATTTTGATTTGAATGGCCTCATATTTATATGATTTAGATTTCAAAAGAAAATATTTCTCCAACTGTCATTCTTCTCTAAAAAATCAGAGTGACCTAGACTCCTGGAAATACAACGATAAAAAATAGAATACATGATATTATTTATATTGGTAAATTACCATCTCCACAACATCGTTTTATTTAGAATGTAGTAAGAACAATATTATAAAAAATGATTTTGATATACATGGAATTGGCACTGAAGTTATGATAAGAGTTTAATTCATTTCATAAGTGCAATACGCAACCTGCCTATTATGCTTTTCATGATAACAATGCATATCGATTACAAATTATAACATGGTTAGGATTCTTAACCTGGTTAGGATGCACACTATTTATCTGGCTATGATGCTTGGGTAGAATACATATAAAGAGTATGAAACAAAACAATGTGATGATGCATAACATGTTAATGATATTAGGATTACGATACATGATTATGATTTAGTACATAACTTGGTTACGATGTATAAATATGATGTGGTACATAACTTGGTTATGATATATGATTAATGAGATAATGATACTATACTTATCTTTATTATGATACCTGATTATGATGTGGTACTTATCCTAGTTATGATTTTTGATTATATAAAAATACACAGATAGGTTATGATTCTTGACAACGTTCCAATGCATAATATGGTTATGATTCTAAAACAACATATAAAACAAGGTGTATGAACAACAAACACGACATTTATAAGGATAAATCAATCATGAAGAACAATGTTAATGATTTCTATTGTTAAAACAACATAAATTATAAATAATATATGTCATTATGGTATGTGTGATTTATAATTTCTAAAACAAATAATTGATGGAAAAATCGAATCATGTTTCGACTCAATAATATCCCACTTTTTGGAAAGCACAAAACAAAACAAAAACCAAATATAATAATAGGAAATTGAGATTTATCTCCCCCTGAGTTTAATAACACTAGGGAATACGATTAATTACAACCTTGGTTTATAAATTTCACATGGGATCATATTATCCTTAATCATTCTTATGACATCTCCCCCTTAAGTAGACATTTATAAAAAAAATCTTATTAAAGCCATTCTCCCCCTTTGTGATTTTAAACAATATTACGGGAATGAATTTATTTCTGGTAAATTTTTTGAGAAATGGAGTATGAAACAATAAATATTACTTGAAAGAAAATTTTATTAAAACAAGAGTTCAACCATAAATTTTTCAGTTTTATATTATAAATGATGAAACAATGCGAGTTTTAACTTCTTGAACAATTTACTGACCTCCATGAGCTTGTCAAGGTCTTCTCGCAGAGCCTTTAGCTTATTATCCTATTATGCAATGATATTTTCATGCTTTTGGTGCCAATATTCATTATTCATATTGGTATCTTCCTGAGCATTATGTCTTGCGTCCTGGTTATTAAAATCATCCACCTTTAGTTGACAGATTATTTCTATGATAGCTACAATATTTGAGAGTAAAACAAACTCATTACTCTAGTATTCAACCATTTCCTTTAAACTCTCAATCTATTTTGTGGCTACTTATTTTGAGGTACCAGGACTTTGATGTTCTTCAATATTTTCATTCAAATCATCAATAAACTTTAGATAGAGAGGGTGATGTTTCTTTACCCGATGTACCAATTCTTTGAATAATTTCGGATCTTAATTAGTTGAAATATTACACACACCCAAGAACTCTTTCAGAAACATACTAATAATAGTGGGAATCATGATCAGCAGAGATTTTATAGCACCAAATTTGAGTAACTTTATTGTTTGTAAAATAAACCACAGAAGGGTAAACATCCTCATGATAACCAAGTAGTCATGCACATACACATATGAAATATTCTAATTTTCCATATAACCATTTTCATCACAAAAAACCTAGAATCCAAAAGGTTAGAAGTATATTATATCCTGATAAATAACTCACTTAACTTTTGTCATCATGAATTTAAAAAATGGTTTCTTCAGATTTAGACCCATCAATGGATCCATCACCTTCTGGTATCTTATGAGGAGGACATAATGCATCTCCCTAAAATGGAATGTCTATAAATTTAGCTACCTATTTTAATGAAGTTGTATATGTATTGTCATATATCGTAAAAGTAATCTTATGATCCTTCTCTATAACTATTTATTCCTAAAATTGTAACACCTCATCATGATTGATGTGATCCTGATCAGAACCTATCCATTCCAAACAAATTGATTCCTAGCCATGAAAACATAAAATTATTTTCAAAGAAGAATAAAAAAACTCATAATAATCACATGAAACCAATAATTCACTAGGGAAATTCATGGAGGGGAAATTATTGGGTGGAATTTATTTCAGATATGAATTAGTATACTCAGATATGAAATACTAACTCTCACTCTGAAGAACCTATTGATTAATAAATGTGAGAAGATCTCGGGTTAGGAAAACTGGGGTGAGAACCGATAGAACTTTGTTGAATATTGTTAGAGAAACTTGTATTTGGAGAAAACACATATGAAATCAATGTGGGATATATATTTTTAAACGTAATTAATGGTCAATATTTTATCCAAGTAATCCAATAATAAAAAATGATTTTGGATTCTTGATGTTTTCATTGAAATAAAATCATATTCAGAGTGAAACAGATTTAGAAGTAAAATAATTAAATGGGAAACAACCATAAAAAACCAAATTAAGATTTTAGAAAATGTACATTTCATATTAATAGGATAGATAGTATGGATTCACTATATTGTTCATATTAAAACCAAAAATGAAAATACAAATAATGAATGTAAATCCAATAAAATCATATAGGCTGGTATCGATTATCTATAAAATAAAAAGTGAAACTGAAAAACTATAAAACAAAAAGTGAAACCAATAAACTATAAAACAAAAAGTGAAATAAAAACTATAAAAAAGTGAAATGATAACATTTAAACAAAAAATATAAACCAATAAATTATAAAATAAAAAATGAAACCGATTTATAGTAAAAAAAATGTGAAATCGATAAACTATAAATCAAAATGTGAAACTGATAACCTATAAACAAAGTGAAACACAATGAATAGACCCTTTGAAAAAGAGTAAATAAATGTAATTACATGGATTAAACAAGAAATAGATGGTAATAATTACATTACAGTGATCATTCCTAGTTTCTCTTTAATATATTCAATTCTATAAGAAGATAATTTTTTTCTGAAAATGTCATCAATTTGATATTGTGTTCTGATAAATTATAAAAATATATCTTTTTTTGTGTGTGATCCCTAATAATGTGATGCCTAATATCTATGTGATTTTCACGCGAGTGAGGTGCATGGTTTTTACTAGGAGGAATGACACTATTATTGTCTCATATTATTTGAGTTTGTATGAAACTCAAGACATAGTCCGTGAGTATGTGTTGCATCCACAACACATGAGCCCAAAAAATTCCATTTGCTACATATTCAGCTTCAATATTGGATCATTATACCAAGGGTTGTCTCTTGCATGACCATGAAACCAAAGAATCTCTTGAAAATGACATGTTATGGATGCACCCTTTCTATCCATTCTACATCCACAATATTCAATATAAAAAAACATTTCAAAACAATATCATTTCACAAAAAAAAAGAATCTTCCTAAATCTGTTGTCCATGTAAGTAAAAAAAAATTCATTTTGCTGATTTTAAATGAGATTCATTTAAATTAGATTGGTATCTAGTACATAAGAATACCAAAAACATTATATCTGGATGACTAGCCATTATGTATAATAGGCTTCCTATCATACCTCTAAAAGTTGTTTGATGTAATGGTTTCCCATATTAATCAAGATCAAGTTGGTTTGAGGTACTGATTAGAGTGATAATAATTTTAGTAGTTTCATATCAATACTTTTTGAGTATTTAATTGATATACTTAAGTTGGGATAAATTGGTTCCTTTTAGTTTCTGACATATTTGTAAACGTAAATAGAATGTTGACTCACACATAATACTCATTTCAAACTCACATTTCCTTAGATTTGAAAAATAATCAGTCAAGTATTGTTGAGTTGAGCAGAAAATAATGTAATTCATATAAATTTGAACAATCAAAACATTTTTGTTTTGAATTATTTTAAAAATATTTGTGTTAGATGTACCTTTTGCATAATTGATTTGTAAGAGGAATCATGTTTTTCTATTATACCATTCTCTTGGGGCTTGTTTAAGGCTATACAAATATTTGGTTAGTTTAAAAACATGAATATGATGTTTTGGATCTACAAAACAAGAGGGTTGATCAACATAATTTCTTCTTGAACAAAACCATTAAAAAAATATCATTTTACATCTATTTTAAAAATATAGAAATTTATGTTTGCAATAATGTTTAATAGAATTCAAATAGATTTATTTTTAGCTACTGGAGAATAGGTTTTTTCATTGCCTATTCCCTCTTTTTGATTATAGCCCTTAGTAAACATTCATTTTTTATTTCTTAATATGACTCCATTTTTATCACATTTGATTATGAAAACCCATTTCACACCAATTACAGATGATTCTTTATGTATTTCAACCAATTTCCAGACTTGATTCCTCTCAAATTCATTTAGTTCATCCTACATTTCATTACTCCAATATTTATCACCAAAATATTCATTTGAAGTTTTAGGTTCAAATTAAGAACTAAAAGAAAGATATTATGTTACATTTCCCATGGAATTTTTATGTCCTTATAGGTTCATATACATCTCTAATGATATTGTCAATGGGATGATTCTTAAAAAAAAATTAATTTCTGTTTTATAAAACTTGTTCGTCAACATATGATTGAAATTCATCTGGGGAAAATGTTTCAAAAAAATACTCTCTAGAATTTCCCTTTTCAAAATAGATTTCAATCAATGTTTGGTAATCGGTTCGTGAGAATACATTAGTTGATGTGGGTAAGGATTGTTTAAAAACAAAGCAGCCAGTCTCATCAAATTTTACATGCACTGTTTCGTCAATAGTATAATATTTTTTTTATTGAAAACACTATATTCCATAAAATTTGTGCAATAACATAGAAAGATTATATCATTGGATATGGGTGAAAACATATATAAATTTTATTTTGAATTCAATATGAGTAGTATACATCCAAACACTCTAATGTATGATCTAGTAGGTTTTTGGATAGTACAAAATTCATAAGGTGTTTTATTAAGAAAATGTATAGTTAAAACACAATTTATAGTAAAACATATAGTAATAACATCTTCATCCCAGAAATTCATAATAATTGAGTATTCACTCAACATAGTTCTTTTCATTTCCTAATGAATACAATTCTATTTCTAAACAACACCATTTCACTAAGGGGTTCATGGTGATAAAATGTTATGAGTAATACAATTCTGACAACAAAAAGTTTCAAAACCTAAATTTTGAAAATCTCCACCATGATCACTACATATAGTTATCAATGATAGGTTTTTCACATTTTTAACTTTGCATTTAAATGTTTTGAAATAGAAAATGGAATTTGATTTTTTTGCAAAAAATGGACCCAGGTAAATCAAGTATAGTCATAAAATAAAGAAAATAAATAGTATTTTCCTTCGATTTCTCGAGTTTGTATAGGACCGAAAAGATACATGTGATCTAACTATTATGAATTTTAATTTGAATCTTCATTTATTGATTTAAATCTAGTTTTATATTTATTTCCCTATTAACGCGGATAACAAACTTTTGAAGAATCAAACCTATGATCCGGTAATCCTTAACAAGTCTCTTCTTGGAAATATTTAAAAGGTTCCTTAGGTTACAATGTCTTAACATTCTATGCCATAACCAAGATTAGACATCCTTTATACATAAGCAAGGAAATTATTCTCTCCTATTGTAATCCATGTTGATTGTGTATACATTCTCATGCCTATGCGTAGAAAGAATGAATTCATCGTTGGAATTTTGAACTAAACATTAATCATTACTAAAATTAACATGGTAACCATCATCACATAATTGAGTTATGCTTATAAGGTTATTCTCAAGACCTTTTAAAAACAATAAATTTGAAAATAAAATATTTATTAAAAGAAAAATATTACCTATAATAATGGTGTTCCCCTAAGTATTCTCTTTTAAGGTCACACTTCCAAATTTCATTTCAATAATATTTTTAATGAAATCATTGTTTTTAGTCATTTTTCGAGTATAAAAACTGTTCTTAAACCAAATTTTCTTGTTGTTGGTACAATTCCTATATTCTTGAAAAAGAAAAAATTAGTTTTTCAGAACCCAAACTTGTTTGGATCCATAAAGTTTAGATAAAATAATTTTGGGAATACACATTTGTTTCTCCAAATGGAATTTTCTTAATACTAAAGATTGAGTTTTATTAAGAGAACAACATATTTCTTCATGTCCACCACATTGATATTTCATTCAAAATGGAACCCACTGAGGAACAAAATAGTTTTTATTATAAATTGGTTTTGAGTGTGTGTATCCAAATCCAAAAGTATTTTTTGATTGAATAATTTATTAATAAATCTTTTCAATGTTTTCCTTTCCAATGGTAAAGTTTGATAAAAATTTCTTGAGAGAAAAAATTAAAGATTCTAGTCTAATAACTATTCTATTATTCTCACAAGAAGTTGTTTTGGAATTATTTTTGATTTAAAAAATAGAACTCTTTAAAAAAATGTTGTTCTAGGTCATTAGAAAGTTCATCCTTCTCAAAAATGTACTTCCTTAAGATTCTTTGAAATATTTTCAAAATCATGAGTTTTATGATAGAAAACTTTTGATATATCTGATACTTATTTTTTAAGAATATATATTCTATAATTTTTGTTATCACACTTTTTCTTGAGTTAATAATTTTCATTCTCAACTAATTTATCAAATACAGAACCTTCTTAAAGGGAAGGTAAATTGTATTCTTTTGATGAAGATTCATTATCAGAAGAGTAATAATGTTTCTCATTAGGGTAATTTTCATTAAAGATACATTTTTAAGGGATTTATCATTGTTTAACTTAAACATGTAGCAATGATTTTCAATTGGTAGTCTGGATATGTGTCCTATATTTCTGTGACTATAAAATTCATAATCTGAAGATTCGTCTGAGGAATCACCACCAATTACACTCCAAGTATCACTACTGGAATTCTGGTTTTTACCAACGGATGTTTACCAACAGTTTTCTTAAACTGTTGGCGTTGAAGGATTAGGGAAGCCTTTCCCAAAGGTTCACTAAAACCGTTGGGAAAAGTCACCCTTTGCCAACGGTTTCTTCAAACCGTTGGTAAAGGGGTGTTTTAGGTTCCCTTTTTCCACAAGTTTAACAGAACCATTGGGAAAGTTACCCTTTTGCCAACGGTTCTATAGATCCATTGGGAAAGGGTACCCTGAACATCTCTTTCCCAACCATTTTTTAAAACCGTTGGGAAATCTTTCCCCCAAATACAGTCGAGGTGCTGCTCTCCCCCATTCGCGACAAAACCCTAAATTCATGCTGCTCCAGTGCTCTCCTCCTCTCGCGAACTCCCCCATTCGAAGAGGTGAAAAATCATCTGAAATCAGGTATTTTTTCCTTTATACACATATACTACCTTATTTTTATTATTATTGATCTAATATTTTATCTTTATGTTATCAATCCAGCTTTAGCTCTCTACTACTCTCGAACTCCCTCATCCGAATAGGTGAAAACGCATCGGAATCACCTCAAATCAGGTATTTTATTCTTTATACACATATGGTACCTTGTTTTTATTCTTGTTGATATAATATTTTAGTTTTATGTTTGGATTTTGATGTGATTTCACCTTGAAAAATAGGTACAAGAATGAATATTTTTTTTAATTAATTAGTTTCCCCTGGAATATTAGTTGTGTTATAATGTCTGTGATAAATAAAGGGGTAATGTAATAAAAGGCCTTGAATAAATAAATTGTGGAAGTTGGGGTATGTTGCCTCTATGAGAGTTGTTTTTTTTGTTTCATTGTTTTTTGTAGGGTGTTTTATGGGGATTGAGGTGACCAATTGGGCTTTGTGATTTTTGGGTTTGTAATGTGATGGTTAGTGGGCATGGATGTGACATGTGAAGTTGTATGATAGTGACGATGTGTGGTGGTGTTGTGTCGTGTGGAGGTGTTGTGTAATGAATTTGTGGTGTATTATGTGGTGAGGTGGTTTCGTTTGTGTGGTGGTTTGTGATGTCTAATATTTTTGTTGTCATATGTGGTTGTTTTGGTGAGATGGTTGGTCGATGTAACATGTCGTCGATGGTTATTGTGAGATGGTAAGTTATTGTGTGGTGGTTGTATTAGTTTCCTGGTTATCTATGGAGTAAATTATGTTGTTAAAACAAAAAAACAAGATATTAAATAAATGAGATGGAATATAAATGGATGTGGGTAAATGGATTTAATTAATTTAACATTAAATGAATGGACAATGTAAGTGTGAATGAAGAGTCTTAAAAATGAAAGTGAGAATTGCTAAGCGTCTTGTGTGGTGGAGGTGTGGTTTATGTGTTTTATGGTATTAGTAAAGTGTGTGATTATGTAGTTAATGTGAACCCATAGGTTGAGTATTTTGTGCTATCTATATATCATGTATTTTTATGTTATTTCTGCACATTCTCGACCAGAGTTGGATAAACTTACCAACGATCAGAGGTTTTGAGTTATGGGAATTTTTTCTAATATCTAGGATGGTGGTTATATGGTTGGATAGCTACAATGTCTTCCCTACTCTTCCCTCAAAAGTGATTGACCATGTGTTTTTAGGCAAGATGTGATGTGATTGTCCATGTTTCTTCAGGAGATATGTACTATGATTTCCCTAGTGTTTTCTGGTGAGGTGAGATGTGATAAGGCTATAATAAGATGTGGAATGTGGTTGGGGTCATGTAGGGTAAGAGTATGGAACAAGGTTAATGGTATTCATGTTCATCATACCCTACTAATATGGTTATGGGATGAGGCATGCTGTGATGTGATATAACACATTATGTTCTTGTTGGTTTTAAATTTTTTTAATAATACATTTTTATGTTTTTTTCACATGTGTAGTTGATACCTTGATTATTTTCTTCCTTTATCGTTTACTTAAATGTATTTTCTATTAAGGATCGATCCTATTGAATTGTTTATGAAAAAATGACTTATATAAATTCTTTTTACAGAATGGATAGAAGATGGATGTATGAAACTGATCGAATCTCAAGCGATTTTAAAAACAATTTGGAGAGCTTTATAGATTTTTCATTTCACAATGCTTCAGATAGTGGTCGCATACACTTCCCATGTTCCAATTGTGTTGGTAGACCTTGGTTGAGCCGTGAAGAAGTCATCTACCACATAACCAAAAATGGTATTCAAGCAAACTACTTTGTGTGGTATCACACTGGGGAGAAAATGAAATCTCAAATTGGTGATGATCGAAATGAAAGGACTGGAATAGAGAATTTGTTAGATAACCGGTTTCCGTTTATTTCGTCATCATGAAAAAGAATGGATTTCTAATCAAGAAGACTTCGATATGAGGACATATGATGCATCTAGTGAAAATGATGATATTGATAGGGTGAAAAAATTGAATGATGCTTCCACGACTCCAGTATATCGACAATGCGATAAAATGAAAAAGCTGGAAGTTTTAATCCCATTGTTTCATGGGAAAACTATGTATGGAATTTCTAATACAATAATCAATTACATTCTTACCATCTTGAAGGATTTACTTCTAGATGATGCAGATATTCCCTCAAACCACTATATGGCGTGGAAGTTATTTGAGGAACTTGGATTTTCAAGAAACAAAATTCATGCTTGCCCGAAAGATTGTAGTTTATTCATGGGATGAAACCACTAAAAGAAATGATTGTATAAAATGTGGAACATCGCGCTGGAAGTCAAAATCTGATGGAACACCATCCCGCGTTCCACAAAAAGTAATGTGGCACTTTCCATTGGTCCCCAGACATCATATTCTTTTTATGTCTGATGATAAGTCAATAAAAATGAGATGACATGATACTGAGAGAAAGAGGACTAATGATGAGTTGGTTCATCCTGTATATGGATTTGAATGGAAGAGATTTGATGCTCGACATCCTGATTTTGCAGCTGACGTGTGTAATGTGAGGCTGGGACTTTCATGTGACGGTTTTAATCTATTTGGGCAGATGCTTACTTCGCACAGCACATGGCCAGTTTTTATAAAAATTTATAATCATCCCCCATGTTTGTTTATGAAAAAACCTTTCTCTTTCATGAGTATACTCATATTTGGTCCTTCTGATCCCGGCATTGGTATTGATGTATACATGCAACCTTTAATAAAAGAGTTGAAACTTCTTTGGGATGTGGGTGTGCACACATACGATGCATGTTAGTAAGACATATTTCAGATGTGTGCTGTGCTTATGTAGATGATCAATGATTTTCCGGCTTATGCAATGATGTATGGATGGAGCACGAAGGGAAAATTGTCATGTCCAATTTATATGAAGAATACACAATCCAGAAGACTGAAACATCGATGTAGTTTCAGTTTTATGGGACATCGACGATTCTTGCCAAATGATCATCCATATAGAATGAATCGTCGAAGATTTGATAATACCATAGAGACCGATGATCCACCTCAGCCTATGTCTGGAATTGTCATGCTTAATGAATTGAAATATTTCAGTTTTTCGTTCGGGAAGGGTCAAATGAAACTTGGAAAGAGAAAGAATGTTTCCACTGAAACCTGTTACAATTGGAGGAAGAAGAGTATCTTTTTTGATTTGCCTTATTGGTCAACCAATTTATTACATAATTTCTTAGACCTAATTCATATTGAAAAGAATATATCAAAATGTTACATTCGGTTCTTCTAAATGTCAAGGGGAAGACAAAAGATGATTTATGATCTCGGCGTGACATGGTGGATTGGGGCATCATACCAGAATTGCATCCTGTGCGTATTCGTGAAAATAAATGGCAACTTCCATGTGCTTCTTATGTGATGACACCTGCAAAAAAAACAATTTCTGGAAGTATTATAGACTATTAGAGTTCCCGATGGCTATTCAGGAAACATATCTAAACGGGTCAATAGAAGAGAGTTGATGCTAAAATCATTAAAGACTCATGATTGTCACGTTCTACTGCATGAGTTGCTTCCAATAGTAATCTGTCATCTTTTTTCCAATAACGTAAGGGTGGTTGTTATTTAGTTGTGCCATTTTTTTAGAAATATTTGTGCTAAGAAGTTTTCCAAGTGTTTCTTGCAAAAAATGGGGACAGATGCCCCATTAATTTTGTGTGAGTTGGAGAAAATATTTCCTCCATCATTTTTCACATGCATGTTGCATCTGACTGTCCATATTCCCACTAAATACTTCTCAGAGGACCTGTTTCTTTTCGTTGGATGTATCTGACTAAAAGAAATATGTTTACATTAAAGTCTTATGTCCGAAACAGAAATCATCCCGAAGGTTCAATCATGAATGGTTACATGGCTCAAGAATGTATGGATTTATGCTCGATGTATTTGTCTGATATTACTACAAGATTGAATAGACCAACGAGAAATGAAGAAGAATAGTATGAGCAAATTGAACCCAGTTTTACATCACTTCCTCAAACAGGTGGAATTCCTGGATCATATACATTGAAGACATTAAGCCATGAAGAGCGGGAGATGGCACATCACACAGTTTTGTTCAACTGTGATTTGTTCGATGACTATATCAAGTAACTAAATTGATTATGTATATCTTACATATAAATATGTTAAACTATTAATATTTTTTAACTATAGGGAACATAAAACAATGATCAATAGGAAGCATCGTTCTTTATCTTTGATAAGGAGAGAGACTTTGCATAGAAAAGAGATTTTATCTTGGTTAAAATTGAAGGTATAAAAAAATTAATGTTTAAAATAATTATATCATTATTTAATAAACTTTTATAGTCATTTATATTGCAGGTATTGAATTTTTCTGCTGACTCTGTCTTTGAGGAAATAAGAGCTTTGGCTTTTGGTCCTAATACTTTGGTTCGTGACTGTAAATCAATTGTTATCAATGGGTATAAATTTATTGTCACTAAACGAGCAAAGAACATGAGAAAACAACATGATGGTGTTATGGTTACTTCCACAACAGATTGTTATGCCAGTGCATCAGATAGTAGACTGCGATTTGAATATTTGGGTTATTATGAAGTTGTTGAGGAAATTATAATATTGGATTATTACTCTTATGGATGAGTCACAATGATGAAATTCCATTGGTTTGATTCAATGACAAGAAATGGCACATTTATTGATGATTGTGGATTTCGAGTAAATAATATAACTCGCACTCTTGCTACCAAAGAACCATATGTGTTGGAATCAATGGCTAAACAAGTTTTTTATGTCAAAGACCAACTTCGACCTGAATTTGGTGTCATAGTTGAAGTAATTCCAAGACATATTTATGATGATGGTGATGATGGAATTGACACTGTCCCTAGTGCCATTAGAACCAATCCATTTATTTGTTTTGATGACTCAAATAGCACAATTGTCATAGTTGATTGTAAACTTGAAGTTTTGGTTGAAAATATTTAGAATCATTCATCTATGTTCTCAATTTGTTTGGTTTACCTCGAGTTGGGTTGTTAAGGTTGGTAATATTCAAATTGATTTAGTATTGATCACAAATATGTTTTAGCTGACTTGACCGTTATGTGAATTTTCAATGTTTATTGGTTGCAGTTTTATTTGAATCTCATTTTCTAATTTGGAATTAAACTGTATTCAAACATAGTCAAACAATATTTCTAACTTGGTGAACATTACAACTTTTTGGATTTATTAAATCCATTCAAGCTCTTCTAAAACAATTGATAGCTGACTTGACCATTATGTGAATTTTCAATGTTTATTGTTTGCAGTTTTTTTTGAATTGAATTTTCTAATTTGGAATTGAACTATGTTCAAACATAGTCAAACATTAATTCTCAATTGGTGAACATTACAACTTGTATGATTTATTAAATCCATTCAAGCTCTTCTATACCAATTGATAGCTTAATTGACCATTATATTAATTTTCAATGTTTATTGGTTGTAGTTTTATTTAAATTGCATTTTCTAATTTGGTATTGAACTGTCTTAAAACATAGTCAAACAATATTTCTAACTTGGTGAACATTAGAACTTTTATGATTTATTAAATCCATTCAAGATCTTCTAGAACAATTTGTAGCTAAATTACCTAAGAATCCACTATTCCCTCATATATTTAGTTTTTTGGGATACACATTAGTTTTCTTTTTCTAATTAATTACATATTTGTTTTCAAAAGCAGGAAATGAAACGAATTGAAGAGAGACGAAGGAAAAAATGATGTACAACAATCGTCGAATGACGGAGAGGGGCGTTCCACCATTAGTGCCTACAGTGTGTACTTTATTTCAAATTGATTTATTTAAACAATATATAATGTGATGTGATTAATTTTTTTGTATACATTTTTGTAGGATCCATCTATACGTCGACAGTTATTTGACGAGGATCCTAGTACTCGTCCGAGTACTCAGGCCGGTGGTATGAGGAGGGTTCGTACCAGAGGTGGATGAGCAGCTACACGTACCCGACTAGACCCTGCCCCTCCCACTGACATTTCATCGTTCCCACATTCTGATCTCGGTGTGTCGTTAGAGACACATGGGATATATAGGCCTCCCAAGTTTTTGCTACCTTTTGCAACTTCTGGCCTATCATTTTCATATCCCATGATGATTCCAACTCCTCAGTCAGCATCCGGTCAGATAGCTGTCCCATCTTCTTTTCCTTCTACTTCTGTCTCTCCGAGCTTCTATATTCCATCGTCTTCGACACCTGTTCCACCACAGGGTGTTCCATCAGTTTCTGTGGATCTAGCGGCACTTAGCAATCAGACCGGCACATGTATATTTATAGCACCCTATCAAATTTTTATAGAAATATTTATTTTCATTATAATATGTTTTGATAAAATATTTGTTTTTCTTTCAGGACAGATACATCTACTGACAGGAGGTGTGGTCGGGGGCGTACACCCATGCGTTCGGTGTGGAACCTCCGCACACAGGTTATGGTAAATTATAATGAAGACAACCAAATGGTTGAGAAAACAGGGCAGCAATGTCGAAGTTTTTTGGCGACGCTTGCCAAATACTCTGACATCATTCCCGTCATCTCGCTATCATGGAGACATTTGCCACATAAGGTCATGGATAGAGCTTGGGTAGAGATATGGGTAAAAAATATGTTCTTTTTAATTCCTTGAATTATTTTAGTATTTATATTAATTTATATTTTGATTTCAGCTTCGATTTAATTTTCCCGATGGTGAGGGTGCACGATCGGAACGTCCAAAGAATTTAGGCGAGCTTTGGAGAGCCTACAAGCATGAGTTGTATATTGGCTGGGTTTCTAGAGTTGGAACTGAGTTAGAGGCGGTACTAGTGGTGGATGATTGTCCTATAGAGTAGTATCGTCAGATGATTACTAATTGGACGAGTACCCAGTTTAAGGTATTAATAAAATTTGAGGTATTTAAATAATAACTTTCATGATTTTCATTAATACTATCTCTTGAATTTTCGAATTTTATTTAGGAATCATCTGGAAAAAACAAAAATTACATTGATTCAAAAAAATATCTCCACACACCGGGAGACACAACAATGCCTGATCATGAGAGGAAGAAGGTATAAAAATTGTTTATAAGTTTTCATTATGACATACACATTCTTTTGTTTCTTAAATTATTTTATAGTTTGATAAAGTTTTCATATAACATTAGTTTTCAATGTCATTGTAGAGGAAAATACAAAATATTGAAGGATGCGTGCCTCGAGAAAAATTGTTTTGCTCGAGTAGACGGAAAAATGATGGAAGTGCCATCAACGAACTGACTCAGCAGCAGATTGTAAGTTGTAATCTATTGAATTTATTTTTTAATATCTATTTTTTAACTTAATGATATATTTATATTTGTAACAGGCTTCTATAGAGGCCCTCGATGCCCAAGAACCAGACAATTTTGGGCCAACAGATCACTTACATCAGGTGTTGGGAGAGGAGCATTCTAGCAGAGTATGCTACCGACCTAGGATCGCCCCGACGAGCTATTGGCCCTCCTCAGGTATGAGCTATAGTGCCACCGAGCTGCAGAAAGTTTGGGCACTTGCAGAAAAGGCTGAGAAATGGGACACAGTGATGGCAGAACAGTCTGCTAGGGCAAACAATGCGTTTATGAAATTTATTGAAGTTCTACATCCTACACTTCCAGCAAAGGCCAGCCCAGCTTTTGATGAGTATATGTCGTCGAAATGTTCTATATACAGTGCAACATGTGGCAGTTCTAGTGGTGGTCAGGACGATGTACAACTTGACGATGATGATGGAGAGGAGTCTGATGCGGAAGAGGAGGGAGAGGAGGAGGGCGATGCGGGTGGCGAGGGCGAGGAGGAGGGAGAGGACAAGGAGGAGGGAGAGGACGAGGACGATGATGGGTACGAGGACGAGGGTGATGATGATGATGGTGATGATGGTTATGGTGATGTGGGAGAAGTTGATCCATTATATTTTTGACTGATATTACTGAGATTTGATATTTAATCTATTCTAGTTGTTGGTTTTATGTAGACTCATAGTATAGTATTGGAGTTGAGTAATTTTTATATATTACCTATTTTTATGGCTGTTTTTTTCATTTATTGGTTGTGTGTTAGGGAACCCACCTCCTTCCTGGACCCTAGACAACCCCCCACCCTCCTCCCTGGACCCCGGACAGCCCCGCCGGACAGCCCCCTAGACATCCCCCCCTCCTCCCTGGACCCCGGACAACCCCCCGGACAGCCCCCAGATAGCCCCCACCCCGCCCCCCGGAAAACCCCCCACCCTCTTCCTTGGACCCCGAACAACTCCGCGAACAGCCCCAGACATCCCCCCAAACAGTCCCCAGACAGCCCCCCCACCCTCCTCCCTGGACCCCAGACAGCCCCTCGAACAACCCCCAGACAGCCCCCCCACCGTCCTCCTTGGACCCCGGACAACCCACCGAACACCCCCCAGACAGCCCCCCAGACAGCCCCCCACCATCCTCCCTAGACCCTAGAGAACCCCCCAGAGAGCCCCCCGGACAGCCCCCCAGACAGCCCCCCGGACAGCCCCCCCACCCTCTTCCTTGGACCTCGAACAACCCCCCGCATAGAGGATTCTCATAATATGGACAACATTTTAAGTACATACGGAAAACTGACCAAACGCAATCAGATTGTGTCGATACATTAGCACAATGATCCATGGGTCATATGTGACGTGTACGAGTCAACCCCGCCTCAATCCGAGGCACGGTGTGGCCGCCACCAATCAAAGTGTATGTCTTTTTCTTGAAATGGAAAACAATTTAAGTACATAAGGAAAAATGAACAAATGCATTCGGTTTCCATTGACACTTTAGGAGAACGATACATGGGTCAAATGTGACGTCTACGAGTCAACGCCGCCTCAATCCAAGGCGCGGTGTGGCCTGCACCACACAAAGTGTCTGCCTTTTGTTTCAAAAGTACGTCATTTTAATTGAAAAACATAAACTGGCATACGGAAAACTGACCAAACACATTTGGATTATGTCGATACATTAGAAAAACGATCCATGGGTCATATTTGACGTGTATGAGTCAACCCCGCCTCAATCTGAGGCATGGTGTGGCCGCAACCACTCAAAGTGTCTGTCTTCTGTTTCAAAAGGACATAATTTGAAGTGAAATACATCAATTGGCATACAGAAAAACAACCAAACGCATTCGGATTGTGTTGATACAATAGTAAAACGATCCATGGGTCATATGTGACGTGTACGAGTCAACCCCGCCTCAATCCGAGGGGCGGTGTGGCGTCCAACACTCAAAGTGTTTGTCAGTTGCTTAAAATGGACAACAATTTAAGTACATACGGAAAACTGACCAGACGCATTCGTTTTCCCTTGAAACGTTAGTAGAACGATCCATGGGTCATATGTGACGTGTACGAGTCAACGCTTCCTCAATCCGAGGCGTGGTGTGGCCAGCACCACTCAAAGTGACTGCCTTTTTTTTCAAATGTACGTCATTTTAATTGAAAAACATCAACTCGCATACAGAAAACTGACCAAACGCATTAGGATTGGGTCGATAAATTATCACAATGATCCATGGGTCATATGTGACGTTTACGAGTCAACACCACCTCAATTCGAGGTCTGGTGTGGCCGCCACCACTTAAAGTGTCTGTCTTCTTTTTCAAAAGGACATAATTTGAAGTGAAATACATCAACTGGCATACGGAAAACCGACCAAACACATTCGGATTGTGTCGATACTTTAGCACAATGATCCATGGGACATATGTGACGTGTACTAGTCAACGCAGCCGCAATCTGAGGCACGGTGTGGCCGTCACCACTCAAGGTGTCTGCCTTTTGTTTCAAAAGTACGACATTTTAATTGAAAAAAATCAACTGGAATACAGAAAACTGACCAAACGCATTCAGATTGTGTCAATACATTAGCACAATGATACATGGGTCATATGTGAGGTGTACGAGTCAACCCCGCCTCAATCCGAGGTGTGTTGTGGCCTCCACCACTCAAAGTGTCTGTCTTCTGTTTCGAAAGGACATAATTTGAAGTGAAATACATCAACTAGGATACGGAAAACCTACCAAATGCATTCGGATTGTGTCGATACTTTAGCACAAAGATCCATGGGTCATATGTGACATGTAAGAGTCAACGCCGCCTCAATCCGAGGCACGGTGTGGCCGACACCACTCAAACTGTCTTCCTTTTGTTTCAAAAGTACGTCATTTTAATTGAAAAACATCAACTGGCATACATAAAACTGACCAAACGCATTCGGATTGTGTCGATACATTTTCACAATGATCCATGGGTCATATGTGACGTGTACGAGTCAACCCCTCCTCAATCCGAGGCGCGGTGTGGCCGCCACAACTCAAAGTGTCTGTCTTCTATTTTAAAAGGACATAATTTGAAGTGAAATACATCAAATGGAATACGGAAAACCGACCAAACGCAATCGGATTGTATCGATACATTAGAAAAACGATCCATAGGTCATATGTGACGTGTACGAGTCAACCCCGCCTCAATCTGAGGGGCGGTGTGGCTGCCACGACTCAAAGTGTCTGTCTTTTGCTTAAAATGGACTATAATTTTAGTATATATGGAAAACCAACCAAAAGCATTCGGTTTCCATTGAAACATTAGGAGAACGATCCATGGGTCATATGTGACATGTAAGAGTCAACGCCGCCTCAATCCGAGGCGCGGTGTGTCCGGAACCACTCAAAGTGTCTGCCTTTGGTTTTAAAAGTACGTCATTTTAATTCAAAAACATCAACTAGCATACAGAAAACCGACCAAACGTATTCGGATTGTGTCATTACATTATCACAATGATCCATGGGTCATATGTGATGTGTATGAGTCATCCCCGCCTCAATCTGAGGCATAGTGTGGCCTCCACAACTCAAAGTGTCTGTCTTCCGTTTCAAAAGGACATAATTTGAAGTGAAATAGTTCAACTGGCATATGGAAAATGGCCCAAACGCATTCGGATTGTGTCGATACATCAGGAAAAAGATCCATGGGTCATATGTGACTTGTACAAGTCAACCTCAGCTCAATCCAAGTCGCGGTGTGGCCGCCGCTACTCAAAGTGTCTATCTTTTTCTTAAAATGGACAACAATTTAAGTACATACGGAAAACCGACCAAACACATTTGGTTTCCATTGACACTTTAGGAGAACGATCCATTGGTCATATGTGACATGTACGAGTCAATGCCACCTCAATTAGAGGTGCAGTGTGGCCGGCACCGCTCAAAGTTTCTTCCGTTTGTTTCAAAAGTACGTCATTTTAATTCAAAAACATCAACTGGCATACGGAAAGCCGACCAAACACATTCAGATTGTGTCGATAGATTATCAAAACGATCCATGGGTCATATGAGACGTTTAAGAGTCAACCCCGCCTCAATCTGAGGCGTGGTGTGGCCACCACCACTCAAAGTGTCTGTCTTCTATTTCAAAAGGACATAATTTGAAGTGAAATAAATCAAATGGCATACGGAAAACCAACCAAACACATTCGGATTGTGTCGATACGTTATCACAACGATCCATGGGTCATATGAGACGTGTACGAGTCATCCCCGCCTCAATATGAGGTGCGGTGTGGCCGCCACCACTCAAAGTGTTTTTCTTTTGCTTAAAATGGACAACAATTTAAGTACATATGGAAAAATGACCAAACGCATTAGGTTTCCATTGAAACATTAGCAGAACGATCCATGTGTCATATGTGACGTGTACAAGTCAACGCAACCTCAATCTGAGGTGCGGTGTGGCCAGCATCACTCAAAGTGTCTGCCTTTGGTTTTAAAAGTACGTCATTTTAATTGAAAGTCATCAACTGGAATACGGAAATCTGACCAAACGCATTCAGATTGTGTCGATACATTAGCACAACGATCCATGGGACATATGTGACATGTACGAGTAAACCCCGCCTCAATCCGAGGCTCGGTGTGGCCGCTACCACTCAATGTGTCTGTCTTCTTTTTCAAAAGGACATAATTTGATGTGAAATACATCAACTGGCATACGGAAAACTGACCAAACGCATTCGGATTGTGTCAATATTCTAGCACAATGATCCATGGGTCATATGTGACATGTAAGAGTCAACGCTGCATCAATCCGAGGTACAGTGTGGCCTCCACCACTCAAAGTGTATGTCTTTTGCTTAAAATGGAAAACAATTTAAGTACATATGGAAAACCGACCAAACACATTCGGTTTCCATTGATACTTTAGGAGAAAAATCCGTGGGTCATATGTGACGTGTACGAGTCAACGACGCTCAATCCGAGGCGCGGTGTGGCCGATACCACTCAATGTGTCTGCCATTTGTTTCAAAAGTACGCCATTTTAATTAAAAAACATCAACTTGCATATGGAAAACCAACCAAACGCATTCGGATTATGTCGATACATTAGCACAATGATCCATGGGTCATATGTGACAAGTACGAGTTAACCACGCCTCAATCCGAGGCACGGTGTGGCCGCCAGCACTCAAAGTGTCTGTGTTCTGTTTCAAAAGGACATAATTTGAAGTGAAATACATCAAATGGCATACGGAAAACCGACCAAACGCATTCGGATGGTGTCGATAAATTATCACAATTATCCATGGGTCATATGGGACGTGTACGAGTCAACCCCGCCTCAATTAGAGGCGCGGTGTTGCCGCCACCACTCAAAGTGTCTGTTTTTTTCTTAAAATGGACCACAATTTAAGTACATACGGATAACCGACCAAACACATTCGGTTTCCAATGAAACATTAGGAGAACGATCCATGGGTCATATGTGACGTGTACGAGTCAACGCCGCCTCATTATGAGGTGCGATGTGGTCGGAACCACTCAATGTGTCTGCCTTTTGTTTCAAAAGTACATCTTTTTAATTCAAAAACATCAACTGGAATACGGAAAACCGACCAAACACATTCTAATTGTGTCAAAACATTAGCACATTGATCCATGGGTCATATGTTATGTGTACTAGTCAACCCCGCCTCAATCTGGGGTGTGGTGTGGCTGGTAGCTAACCAGCGGTATGTATTATGTTTAAAACGGACATTATTTCAAGTAAAAATATATGGTATACAAAAAACCGATCAAATTATGAATTGACTTCCGGATTCCACATATAATTGTCATCTAAATTTTAAATTGAATTCTAAATGAATTATTTATGTTTATAATTACATTATGAATTCTAATTTAATTATGGATGTGTATAGTTCCACCATTATATGTTAAATGTGTATGAATTTGTTCTCTATATGTAAGTGTTAGTTGGTTATTGCAGGTACAATAATTGGATTGAAAATGAGAGGGACCACACAAAATCAGACCTGGTCGGCAAATTGGAGAGCAGGTGGTCAAATTGGAGAGCTGCTGGGTAAATTGCAGAGCTGCTGTGCAATTTTCCCAGCAGAGGCTATGCCAACGGTTCAAACCCGTTGGCATAGAATGTGTAGGTCTTGTTTTACCAACGGATCATAGAACCGTTGCTAAAACACTTTTCCCAACGGTTCTAACCCGTTGGGAAAGAGGATATGTTGTGTTTTTTCAAACAGTTTTCAAAACCATTGGGAAAAACAAGATAATTTTGTTCTTGTATACCAACGGTTTTCCAGAACTGTTGGGATATGGTAATTTTTCAGCACCCTATCCCAACAGTTCACTGTAAACCATTGGGAAAAACATTTCCCAACAGCTTACTTCCCCACGGTTTGTAGAACCGTTGGTATAATATATACCAATTGTTCTGCAGCCTTTCCCAACGGTTTAGAACCATTTGGAAATCCTATGTTTCCAGTAGTGTATCATTTTCCTTCAAAATGTTCTTTTTCATTGAATTTTAATATTTTTTATTGTTTCATTCCGAATGTTTATCCTCTCTGTGTTATTTTTTAGTAAAGGAAAATCTTGTCTAATATAACCTAATCTTTTTCATTCGTAACAAGTGACCTTTGAATATTTCTTTTCTTTTCTATAATTCTTTTTGAATCTCTATTGAATTTCATTTTTTCCCAACAAACTTGTTCATCCTTCATGCAATATTGAATAACTCATTACCTGAGTGATCACTATCACATGATTTTGATATAACAACATATTTCTTAGATTTGGATATTGTTATCCTTTATGGGGTCTTATCATTAGTATTAGTAAAATATTCACTCCCATTACCATTTTTAATCTTATTGAAATCAGCATCTATATTCATTTTAGTCTCCATCTGAAGTAGAGTTCCATATAACTCATTAAGACAGATTTTAGTAATATTCCGGTATTTATCAATAGATGTTCTTTTTTATTCCAACTTTTTTGGAATAATATCATTTTTCTTGTCTACAAGTGCTTAATCATCAAGACCCTTTTCACCCATATATTGTAGACTATATACGATTATCATAATCCATTATTTCACCATGCATACTAGTTCTCTATAATGAAAAAATAAAACCATGATATTCTTCTCGTAGTATTTCCTTTCTTGTTTCCATGAATTTTGGATGCACCAAAATGTGTGAAATTAAATTTCATCTAGATACAATTGGATTCTTCACAAGATGATATCTAACTATATAAATTTCTCATCATGGAACACAAGAATGTATTGTGTACATGGTAGTTTAATTGATATTATTGTTTCTCTATATTAGTGAAGGTACTGAAATCCTTGTATGGAATTTTAGAACATCAGTTAGAATGATATTTTTGTCCACTATAGTATTAATAAAAAAAGGCCTTCATTCAATCTCTCCATTACTCATAATCATTACCATCAAATATAGGTGGTCTAGTTGGATTTATATTGTAAATTAATCAAATACTCATTCTTTCCATCTTTTAAAACACTACTTTTCCACTCATCTTGTTAGTGTAGTAAGTAGTTATAATGAAATATTTATAAAAGATATAAAATTGTATTTCCACAATAATTAAATCATGTAATACAAAATAGTGTAAAACTCATCTGATACAAATTGATGGATCATACTATTAATTTATATCTATATTATATGTCACAATAGAAGCGAGGGTGAATTGTATGTTAAAAAACTATATTTTTAAACACATAAGAATGAACTTATTTTATTTGATCATAAACTAATACAATTCACAACCAATAAAATTGACAATACATGCCATGGATATTATGGAAATACTAAGATGTAGTACTAAAATTAATGTTATGAAATTTTATCAAAAAATTAATACAATGATAAGTGTAATATGAATGTTAATAATTATACCATATAGAGTATAAAATATCTTAATACAATATGAATCATAATTCAAACAATTACAATTGAAATGAATATTAAAAGAAAGGGAAAATAATATAATTCCTTTTTTAATACATATATCAGCTGAAATGCAAAAGTATTAAAATTAATTAAATGAACAGAAAAGGGTATCCTTTCACCATGGATAGAATGTTTTTCTTACCACCACCTTGGTAATCCCTCAATAGGATGATCGATACAGCTGTCTTCTTATACTTGGAAGTCTTTGATTAAGAAGGTAATTGGCCCCTCTTTCCTTCCATAAATTTAAGGTCCTCAATAAGATGATCGACAACACGTCTTATTATCCCCAGAATCCCTTGATTGTTACCCCAATGATCAGTCACACAAAGAAGAAACAAAAAACATATAGAAATACAAGAACACAAAACATTTTGTTGACTTCTTGTATCATCAAGGCTTTCACAATAAGAAAGAGATAAGTCACAACATCTCTCTTTATAACTTGAAAGAAGAAAAAGAGTTGAATTGTAGTTTGAATGAACTTCTATTTATAGGATTTATTTTCCCATGGTCATATTTTCTCCAATAGTAAAATTTCTCTGAAAAACTCAGATGGACCTAGACCCCTAGCATTATAAAGTTCAAAAAAAAGAATACACGACATCATTTTTATTGGAAAATAACCATCACAAAAAAATCATATTAGTTAGAAATTAATAAGTAAAAAATTATAAAACAATGAGTATGAGATACCTTAAACTAGTATTAATGATATGATAAGGGTGTAATGCATTTCAGAAGTGAAATATGTAACTTTTTTTCTAGGCTTATAATGAGAAAAATGAATATTGATTACAAATTATGACCTAGTTAAGATACTTAACTTGGTTAGACTGCACGCTATTTAATCTGGTTACTATATTTGGATACAATATATAATAAGAGTATGAAACATATTCCAGTGATGATGAATAACTTGGTTACAATATCATGATTAAGATACACGATTAATATTATGTACTTAACCAGGTTATGATGTATAAATACGATGAGGTACATAACCTGGTTATGATACATGATACAAGGGATTGTGATACTCTAATTATATTGATTATGATACTTGATTACAATGAGGTACATATCCTGGTTATGATTTTTGATTATAGTAAATAGATAGGTTACGATTCTGGACTGTGATGCAATGCATAATATGGTTATGATTCAACAATTTCATATAAAACTAGGTGAATGAACAAAAAACACAACATTCATATGGATACACTGATCATGAAAAAAATTCAGTGATCACGATTGTTAATATATCATACATTATAAACAATATATTTAATTTTGATATGTGTGATAAGAGATTTACAAAACAAATTATTGATTGAAATGTCGGATCGTGTTTTGACTGAACAGTTTTTCCACATACAACTCATTAAATATGAACATGGATTTATATTAATCCTCCGTTAGGTGTTACCTAACAAACCCTATGCATAATAGCCACCTATTTAATTTTTTCTCAATTGGTGTATGACGATTTAGGATATACATGTTAACATCTAAGGGTGTGTGGTCTAGGGGAGTCACTGATGATGATTATTTTATAAAACATTATTTTAAAGGATGATATGTTTATTATAACAAATAAGACCCTTTAGGTTGTTTTACTCATTTTACAAAGATCCTCATATATTGTTGGAAACAATTGAGTGACTTGGAAATGTAGAAGATATTTTTTCCATGATGATATTTCATTGAGAGGAGATCAATTATAATGAGAACCATAGATAGGACATGCGTGGTAGAATTTTAATTATTGCCAATGGGGAGGACCTCTATTATAACTCCAAAAATTATCATAATTCGTACCTATGCAACACAAACACTCTGGGATGAACAGTAGGATTATATTATTATTTTCAATTACAGTAGAAGAAGAATTAATGTTTTAATTGATCATATCTTGATTTTAACGTATCATAAATCAAATATTGTGATATTATGTTTTATTTTTGTCACATTTTTTAGTTTATGGAATAATATGATGTTTTATTGATATAAGGATTAAATGTTTTTTTTAAATTAAATATTTTATATTTATGAATTACAAGAATAAAAATTACACATTATATTGGATATTTATCTCATTATACCATCTGATTTAGTTTATTTTGATGAAATAAATGGTGGTCAAGTTCCTAAATAATGGAATTTGTAAATTGTAGAGTTTTTATAAGTGAGATATCATGCCTAAAATGTGTCAATGTGTCAAAGTAAATACATTTTCAAAAGTTCAACACAATCAATTATAAATTGACTATAAAATGAATAGAATTCACCATGACATGAATTGTTGAATTTCTTCCAAATACGTCATAATTATCTAAACCTGTAACATAATCACTTGTTAAGAAACTACCAAAAGTTATTTCTTGATAACTTGTGTAATTCATCTAGCCACATAAATAGGAAACCATTCCTCAATATCATTTATTTCTTGAATCATACACCTGAATAACTACCATGATTTTGATAATTTATATTAGTTTTCATGTGAATATTGATTGTGTGAAGACATTTTATTAGTTGATTATTAATGTGACCAAATGTCTATATGAGTGATTATTCATAATCAGATGTAATTGGATGATAAAAAAAGAGACCACACACAACCACATATCATTGAAAAAGTTGAGTCATGTATTTTCAATAAGAAAATTATTAATACACATTCATACTTGATTGAACTAATCTATGCTAGTATTTAATTAATTATATCACCAATGAAAAGTTTCTCAATAAATTAAATCATGAATAATATTTTAATCCACACCAACAAATTAAATTTTGATGACGTGGTTATCACGGGACTTAACATCATGAAGAATAATGAAACTATAATAAAGAAAAAAATATGTAAAATAAATGTATGGAAGATATAAAAATATGAAATATTTATATATCTAAACTGTTAAAAAAGTATGGTATTACGACCAAGAGGTTAGGAGTTGGTGTTCGATTGGTGAAGAAACTGTTGAATGGAAAGTGGGTATTATTTTTATGTTCTGTTTGACTGTAAATACAAAAATAAGAAAATAATTTCTACAAGAGTTTTAATTTTAAATGATTTTTTTGGTTTATTTTGTCTAAAAAACATTCTAGTAGTGGATATTAGTCATTGATTACAACAATGATGAATCAATCATGGTTGCTGAAGAATTTTTTTTCTGATGTCATGGTCTATGAACCGACCCTATAAAAGAATATATTGTGAATTCATGATGAAATGTGAATTGGAAAAAATATAGAATATAAAATGACTACATAAAAGAATGTGAAATGAAAAGATGATAAAATTCAAACTGACTTCATGACAGAATGTGAACAGAACATGAAAAGGAATAAGAAGTGACCACATATTGAAATGTAGAATAACATCATTAATGAATTAAAACTAACCACATGAAGTAATGAAAACTAACTGTGTGATAAAAAAGTTGACCACATTTGTGAATAAAAAACTATATGAATATAACAAATTACCACATGAAGGAATAAAACCCAACCTTTTAAATGATTAATTATCTCTTGCATTACAGGTTGAGAGAATGTGGACGCACATAGTTGGATTACCCACTACTTGATAAACCACCTCAAAATGAGGTTAGGTTCTTATATATATATTCATTAATTAAACCATCATAATGGAATTTTAACATAAGAATGCAATGAAACTATATTCCATGTGAATAACTTAAAATACAAGATGATGTTGTGAAGAAGATTCAACTGTTGTTATATCTCAATAGTGGAATAAGTAATCCTAGGCCTAAGAATTTATGAGCCTAGTATATCATGATAGTAAGACATTATAAGAGTATGACTTCATTGGGGAAGAAAATTGAAAATGTCATGATCACATGACATCATAAAAATATGAATTCACTAGGGAGAAATTAATGTTAAATATTTGTCTATCATAATCATCTGATCCATTTTTACTGAATGATTAATGGAAAAAAAAGAAATAAAACCATAGCCTATAGAGTCCTGAAGTAGTGCAGGCCAAGGGCATCCCCTTGTATTAAAGTCACAAACTTGTAATTAAAGAATGAAATTTTTGGAGAACACGTGGCTTCAAGGACTTGTTCAAATTGGGAGGCAAGCTGATCCACTATATTATTTTTATCTCTCCACATGAGAGTGACCTTAAAGCCATTTTTCGACAAGAGTTATACATTTTCTGATAATATAAGTGATCAACCATGGGGTATGGCCTTTACCTTGTAAGGGGATGTGGATGATCATTGAGTCCATCTATACTTAGGATAAATGAATACTCTTATGAACTCTCATGTTGATCCAGAACATGAATTATGCATAATTCATCTATACTCAGGGATTTTTTTATGTCTGGAGGAAGGAAGAATCATGATTTGTGTTCCAAAATTCTATATATACACAATTATAACTAATAATATATATATATATATATGATGATATAGGTTGAATATGAATATTTTGGGGAGTGAATATTGCACAGTATTTCCAAATATCATTAATATAAAAAAATTAAACAAATAAATTAATCTTTAGGGAATGTTGTATTATATTATCAATAGTAAATAAATGATCGTTTAAAAGATTAAATGGTGTGTCATTATGAATATATTTCAGGAACATTGAAATATTTACAATCATATTAATTCAATTTTGTTTGATTCATATTGTATTATTAATATCAAAATATTTAGTAATATAAACATAACATAGGTTATATTGGATATTTTTTTAGTTTTCATAGATAATTAATATGTTTTTGAGAATAGAGTGTGATTAATGTAGAATAAATTTGTTCATTATCACCGTTGTGTTAGAAATAAAAGTCAAAGATGAACTGACATGCATAATCAAATGTGTAAAGTATCCAAGAAGCACAGTGATGATGTTTTGATTCCTGTTGGTGAAGGTATAAACTTTTTTTAATGATCTATTTTATCTTATCTAGTATTTTAGGGGAAAATGAATTTTCAATTGACTATAGTGTTACATGTGTGATGGATGATCCCGGATTCTTGTAAAATAATGGATTTTTTGTCGAGTATTTGATATCAAATTATTCCAATATAATTTTGATAAATATTTATATTAATTTATTACTAAAAAATGTAAATTAATGTGTTCCTGTAGGTGTTATGATTTATCTAAACATTTCTATATAAATAGAGGAAATTGATTTTTCTCTATAAACTAAAACATAGATTATATGTTTACCACTAATCCACCCACCACTAGTTTTCAAACATCTGGTAAATGGTTCTCACTATTTCTATCAGAGCACAAATTCCCTAAAATGAAATTATTATTTATAAAAATTGAGGAAATTTTATCCATGGATGTTCACATATATGTTAAATTTTATGATGATTGATATTTGTGATGAAATGAACTGTTATATATGGAAGGAAATAATGTTTTCAGATATATAATCCCCCTACTCTGGTTTTTTTGAAGCTATTACATATGGTTTCTTTAGTCATATTAATGGTGATCACATAACAACTATATATTGTAGTGACATAGATAATAGAGGATAAACCAAAAATGATATCAATTGCCCTCTCTCAGAATGTAATTCATAATGGTTTAATGAATTGGGAGGCATAATGGAATTCTTTATAAGATAAATAATACATATAATGGTACCATCAATGTATGTGTAGATAAGTTAAAATGTATTTATTAAAATAAAAATATAAAAAAAGGTAAAATATTAATCAATTTGTGAGTTCATCAATAGGGTTAATGATATAGTATGAACTCAAAAAATCATGTAGAAAAATTGGATGACTTAATAGATGATAAAAGTATCCCAAGAATTCATCATGATAGATTTGATTCCAAATTATTATCCCCAAAATATTGAAATCCCAAAATAATTTATCAATTTTTTTATTGTAGTCTATTTATATATGAATTGAGAAATCATAATTCCATTGAGTATAATGGAAAATATGATAAATAATTATATTTTAAAGTCACTAAGAATGAAATGTCAAATAATTTTATCTTTGAGAAGGAACCCAGTGATTCAAATATAAAAGATGGGGTGAAAATGATGTTCTATGAAATAAAATCTTTATTATCATGGATTTAAAAAATATGTATGAAGAAGCCTAATCTAAAGTTCTAATTGACGATATTTAAAAGTGGATTCATTTTAATTTCAATAGAAAAATTTCCAAGACTAAAGTAAGATAAATATAGATATAAATAATCTAAAATTCCAAAAACCACCTTTTAATAATTAAGAAAATAAATATATTTACTTTCAAAATTATTGAATAAGATGTTATTAAATTATTAAAAAATAAAATTGTATTCGAAATGTGTGGGAGATTATGAAATTGAAAAAGAACTGGGAGTTTAAAATTGCATTGATGAAGGTGGTGAAATGTTTATTTTCAAAAAATAATGATTTACTTATTATTAGTTATTATAGATGAAATTAATAAGAATAATAATAAGATGAAATTAAGAAAATTATATGTGAAATATAAATTTAAAGAATGTATCTTGAAGAATTTAATTCTAATGGAATGGAAGAATATGATTATGAAAAATATTCAACCGGTTGACAATAAAAAAATAATGCTTGATGAAAAAAATATAGATTATTGAATATAATATAAATCAGAATAATTTACTTTATGAAGATAAAAATATCAACAACAAAAATGATCAAAGTATGAGGGTTATGTATAAATAATTTGATCTTGTAAAACATAAATATATTAAGGGAGAACATGGATAGTATAAATTCTAAAATTCAATATTAGAATTTAGTGAAATATCAAATGAATAATAGATTATTATCCTCCAATGTTTATGAAAATATTGAAGATATTGGAAGGGGTTTGAGAAAAAGAATAAATTCATGAGGATCACGTATATATTTAGACAATGTAATTTATAAAAACTAAATATTTTTTATAAACTAGACATTGTAAAAAATCAAATTTTATAAAATATTTTGATAAGGAGAAATCGTAGACTAATATGAAAAAATATTTCAATAGTCTTCTCAAATTTTATTTCAAAAATGTATAAAATATTAATGGTTAGAATAATGTTGTGAAATATATATATTATTCTTGATATAATGTTTATTTAAAATTAAAATATTATTTTTATGGTTATTTTTTGTGTTTTATAGGATTTGAGCCTAAAAAAATATATTCATTAAATTATAAAAAAAATAGTAAATCCAGATTTTATTCGAGGTAGAGTTTGAGGGGGAGTCACCCCATTAAGTCATAATAGATGGAAATGAAATTAAACAGTCAACTTTAGTGATTATGAATAGATATAACTTAATAAAACATTATTTTGGAGGTTTGATCGGCTTAGAAACATTGAAAAGTGTATATTTTACTATTTTTCATTCACACATGGTTTTTATGGAAAATCTAAAAAGCATTATGGGAAGAAATATATATGAAAAGAAATGTCTCATGGTGATGAAACAATACTCAATTATGAAAAAGTAGAATGAACAAGGACTTTGAATAGTTGTTATTATTAAATTTGTAATTGAAACTATGAATTTGTAAATAATATGAGTGGCTACAATAATGATTCAATATCATTTTATTAAAATAAGTCCCTTATTGTTAATGTATTTGATCATTTATTATTAGAAATGAAAAATTAAAATCATCGATATGTTATTTGTAAAATGGCCTGAAACAAAATAAGATATGTTTTTCTCAACAATGTGATGAAGTAAATGATGTTATTTTTATAATATATGGTTTTATAGTTAAAGTGATCAATGATTCATATTTTATGAAAATATGATAATGTAGAATTGAAATCTTGTTTATAGTAGGATATACTCAAAATTCATGTAATCGAAGAAAGATGGAAGAGAATTGTTTATGACATATAATTTTAGGATATGTTTTATAGATAATTATGAACTAGTTAACACATGCATTTCATTTATTTGATTTATCTAATATGAATATAACTAGATACTCTTGTAATTTAATACGAAAAAAAGAAAAGAATTTTGATATATATATATATAATCCCAAAAAACATATTCCCTCTCTTGTATGTAGTCCTAGGAGAATGAAACTATCAATTGGTATAAGTATTTTATTTAATTAACTGATGATTTTCAGGTATTACTTGTATTATGGTTTTAAAACATAAATTACAGGATCTCAAGATGTTCAAATGATTCCTGAAAAGTGATTAAAATGAGTGTGGATACTCTATAAATAATATTATAAATATTAATGTTTTATGATAAAAACGAAACAAGTTTGATGTTTATGTTGATATGCCTGGTATTATTCATGAGTTTATTACACCATACCAAAAATACCAAAAATATATTGTAAAAATTAATAATAGAATCTTGCATGATATTTCATGAAACAAGTCAATTGAGCCTAATACATCACAGTTCTTTTGGAGACATTATATTGGTGCATAAGTCCAAAATAAAATTAGATACATCTAAAAAAAAAATTTTTACATGCCACCATATGATAATTATTATTGGAATACCATAGTTTTATGTAAAAAATGGGTTTTGTAAACCATTTTTTTATTAGTGTGAAATCTCTGAATCAAGAGAAGTTTGTTTAAACAGGTATGAATGGTATCATCCTTTGCTACATTTTAAATTGTGGGGAATACATATTTTCAAAAAAAGTATATTGGGTGAAAATTTTATTAAGGTAATTTTGTTGTGATTTAAATTCTATTCCAAAAGAAAATGAAAATTTCAATGATGTAGAATATCATTCTAGTCATGTCAATCTACTTGAAAAAAATCATTGAATGGAATAAAGGTACTAATGTTATAAATGGAGGATTAAAATATTATGATATTAATATTGATAAAGAGACACCTCATTTATCAATCACAAGGATAAGAAAATAATTATAGATCTATATTTTCATTGGAGAGCATGGAAAACAGGTATTGGTTAGAAGAAAAATGAAGACTACATAAAATACCTCAATATTTTCATAGGTTTATCCCTGTGATGTGGAAGTATCATTGGATAATTAATAGTGGATTTATTCAATTAATGGAGAAATAGATCATGTTGTAAAAAATATGGGAACCTATACTCAAACACGTATATAAAAATGTTATTGGGAAAAGTAGTTTTTCTTTAATATATTGAATGAAAACTGAATAATAGAAATAATGGGAGACTAGTTTATATAGGCTATAATCATGGTTAAGGATTTTGATTTGATGGGAATCATCCACATGTTTCAAGAATAAAAACCATTCTAATCATTCCTAATATTGTTATACAATAGTTATACATGATTTTCAAGATAGATGTCAAATTTTCTTATCTCAATGGATAAATGGAAGAATATGTATATACTGAGAAGTTAACTGTATTAATTCTTGTAAATTATGATATATAAATATATCCTGAATAAGGATATATATGGTTTCAATTAATCCCAACGATCTGGGATTTCATGATTTTATTTTTAATTAATTATTTTTAAAATCAAGATAATATGTGTAGAAAAAATGATACATTAAATAAAATCCATAGGTTTCTCACTTTGTTAATTAAAATGTTTATAAATTCATTTTTAATAAGAAAAATAATGAACTCTATGAAAATGTTTCCAAATTATTAATGATTGTTTTTGAAATATAAATTATGATATAAATGAGATACTTTATTGGCATAAAATATCATAAGGGACGGATCATATTTTTTTACCATAATAAAAATATGACAAGTTTATAATTAAAATAATTCACATGGATTGTTCATAACCTATTTTCATACCGATCCCAGTTGGAAAAAAAATTTAATTATGAATTTGGAAAGGATTTTCATTCTAAAAAAATATTGTAATTGATAGGAATACTAATATATTTAAAAAATCTAGACATAACATGATTTATTTTTTACCCTTTGGGAAATATATTAATGTTCACAAAAAATGTCAAATATTTTTGCATGAAAATGAATTTTCAGACATATATTGGGAAAATCATGTTATGGAATTAGTTTTCACAATAAGGGTATATTTAATATATTTTAGAATACATTTGTAGATTGGGAACATTGTGTCTATGATAGGGGATCCACATCTGATGGAGAATTTTTTCTCAGAGAAAGTTGTGTGAGTTGTAATTTATAGAAAAAAGTTAATTAACTCTTAGAAATATATAAGAAATTTATGTGCAAACTAATGATTCTATAACACAAATGATATGGATGAAGACATAGTATAATTGTATTATGTTGATATGAAACTGTACCTTCTCATGGGTTGTAATTTTCAATGATTCATTAATATTATAAAGAATCCCATACAATATTAATTGTCAAATATTATTGATATTAAATAACAATTTATGAATTAGCATGTGGAAATAAATTTAATAAACACTACTTTGTACATTAGTAGTATATGTATTTTAATATTGTCTCTAAACCATTTCCAAATAATAGTTTCCAAAAGTTATAGTTGATTATGGTTTTCCAACCACATTGTCTTCAATATTAATTTATGTGTTTTCATAACCTATCATATCTTGTATTTGGATATTATTATGGAAGGGGAATTAATATAATCTATATACCAATTTATACGTGAATTGCCTATTTCTGGAGATAATGTAGTTTGGTAGATAGTTATAAAATTGTAATGCTTAAATTTCAGTATGTGTGTTATGGGTTAAAAACATTAAGTATTGTAGAGGTCAGTGTGTGAGTTGTTTCTTATTGGTTACATTCAGTGTTGATTGTGATGATTTGATGATGATGGTTTTTCTAATGAAATTAATTAGGAAGTATATTTGGTCATTTTTTGTAGATAGAATGGTATAATTATTTTAAAATTTGTATTTCTTACATAGAACAACATCCATAAGATAAAATGATTTATATTTTCATCCATAGAATAATTTTTACATTTTCATTTATTTATGTTCCTTCATTGAAATCAAAATCTAATGTGGGATAATTTTTAGTCCTAGAGGACTTGAGTTATTATAATAGTAAAGAAGATGGTGAACATGTAGTGGGTCTGTTTAAGGAGTTGCATTTTTATTTTAATACATAAATTATTATGTTATGGTATGAGGAGTTATATTATTTGGTGATATTTTTGGATTATAATGTTACTAACATTTTCTATTATTGGAAAATTCACATTTATTACCACAATGAAGAAGCCATCATGGGCACTAAAGTGGCTACAGGAAGTTTGATGTCATGGTCTATGAATTAATCTCTTGAAGGAATAAGAAGTTTCTACAATATAAAATGTGAAATGAGTGAGTGATTGAATGTTAACCAACCAAATGAGGAAATGGGATGTGACTACTTGGTTAAATACGACTAGAATTCTTGACTTTGTGATAACTAAAAATTCAAATTAATAATAGGTGACCACATGGTGAAATGAATACTAACTAAATGAGGGAATGATAACTGAACACATGATGGAATAAAAACTGATTTAATGATGAAAATATAAACTATCACATGAATAAATGTGAACGTACATCATGAGGTAAAAAATAAACCAATTCTCGAAAGTAAAATGAACATAATGCATGATGGAATACTTATGTCTAGCTTAATAGGTTGTGTGGTCATAGATTTTCACAATTTCTTGATCGAAATCACGATCAAAAAAATAAAAATCATTCAATGAAATTATACTAAAATTTATTAATTAGAATTCCATAATGATAATGTTACCCAAGAATGTATTTTCATCAAAATCAATTTAAAGAAGAAAACATCAAATCAATGATGATGATGTGAAGAATATTATGTTGTTTTTGTAGCTAAGAATGAGCT
Organism: Viscum album; assembly: GCA_963277665.1. NCBI lineage: Eukaryota > Viridiplantae > Streptophyta > Magnoliopsida > Santalales > Viscaceae > Viscum > Viscum album. Next base: position 605,378,325 of record OY728123.1, on the reverse strand, counting down.
TAAGTAATCTTAAGAAAAAAAATCACGATTGAAAAACAACATATAGTGACCCCGTCATTTCATAAATAGATAATAAATATTTTTAGAAAAATATTAATCTCATTACACAAACACATTCCTGAGTATAGTAACGGTATAGTTATTTTTGAATCATTAAAACATAAAAAACTTGTTTTGAAGACTTCTACTACATATCCATATTTGCATCCTATAACTACTATATTTCTTAGACATAATAGAAATTATACCTATCATAACAACAGGAGAATAACATATTAATGGTTCTTCTTAGATTCTTAGTAATGGAAATCAAATGAAAGAAATAAACATCACACGATTATAATAGTATGATATAATGATAATAATATATGAAAACAATACCTTATGTATCAATGATCAAAATCACTAGTCATGTAATAAATATTCAATGTTCGTAAGGTAATATTCAAAATAAAATCAAACTACATATTCCATGATAGCCTAACATAAATATAATAAATGGATTTATAAAATATATAAAACTATAGAAAGGCATTAGTGTAGTTTCCATTCCCCTTTTCCAAATGTATCCTAATAAAATGGGTTCATTTCCCAAAAAATCATAGAGGCTATGTTTCACTCCCAAGACTATCATAGTGTAACAATTTTCTTACTAAACTCGGTTCACTCAGCATTCTAGTCATTTTTAGATCAAATGATATCATTATTTACCTATTTATTTAGAGGCATATATAGGTCCCAACCCTAACATAATGAATATATAACATATATGTTACACAAGATATGTTAATGTTCAATACATCATAACATATGAAAATAAATGGTGTTTATAAATGAATCATAATAGAATAACCATTTCAAGTAAAATATTTTTCAAAATCATTTCATTATTTCATCAAAACCCACTAAAAAATATGTGGGTTTCATAATCATTTTATCTTTGTATAATTAGTGGAAGAGAAAAGGGTTTCACAATCAACTAGTCATCATAATAATAATCCATTAAAATAAAAAATTATAATTTTACACATAGATCATATCCCAACTAAATTATATGTATGATAAATGGATTTCATTTTTGCCATATGTTGATTTTTAAAGATAAAATGGAACATGTCTTGGGGAAAATAACATTCCACATTTAAGGAGAACCTTTAATATATAAATATATAAAAAATATTCCTCGAAAATAAACATGAAAACACATAAAGATGCATTAAATTTTAATTAAAACATTTCTTTAGAAAGATATCCTTTTAAATATATTTTAGAAAACTTGATGTATTTTTTAAATAAATTTACATGAAAAAAACCTTTGTAAACATATAAATGAGTTTTTGAAAAAAAATAATTGTCATGAAGGTGAAAATATAATCCTTTGGATAAAATTAAAAATAAATAATCCTTTCATATTCTTCATAAAATAAAAAATGGACTTTTGGATTATTACATGAATATTCTTCTTAAAATACATCATGAAAAATCAAACCTGGGTAAAATTGACTTTAATAAATTCTTTAAAGAAATTTAAAAAATATTTTAATTTCTTTACAAAACTAGTATATGGATGAAAAACTATTTTTTAATGAAGAGATAAATATATAGTATTTTTCATAAAAAGATTCCTTTGGTCTTATTAATCAATTAATAGATTAAAATTAAATGAAAAAATGTATTCTATAAAAATATACCTAGGATAAGAAAACATATGAATTTCTTAAGAGATTAGTAGTAATAACTTGAGTTTTATGAATTTTATCTCTCACAAATTAAATTTCATTGATGTATTCTATTATGAAGAACAATATGTTTAGCTTGTGTCACACAAAACATCGAGTATAGCTCGTGTTATAGAAAATATTGACTTTTAATAAATTGTGATATATTATTAAAATTACTATTTAAACATGACTATTAATACATATCTATTAAAAATTAATTTTTGAGCCATAAAAATTAAAATATTAGGTCTAATGGTGTTATATAAAGAAAATATATTGATAAAAAATTCATAAATTTTATGAATATTTGTTATATGTTTTTAAAATAATTTTTTTTTAAAAAAACTCAGTACAATTTTTTAAACAATAATATATTAAATTTTTCTACATGTTTAGAAAAAATAATTTTATTTAATAAACATTATTCTTCAAATAATCATTTTAAACATTTATTAGTTTGATTTTTTGTGTTTTTTGGGAAAAGTTCAAACTTTCATTGAATTGTGGAAAATATTCGTTATCATTAAGAAAATATTTTTTCGTATAAATAATGAATATATTTTAATTTTTATATTAAAAGAGTTTTAAAAGTAAAATAAGTTTATTTATATTTAAATTTATATAGTTTATTTATTTAGAATTGTTTTCTTAATTATTTATTTATTAAATCCTCTTATACTTTTGAACATATTCTCTTTGGGAAACCACTTCTTCATCTCCTCTACAGGTTCAATTTTAAATTAAATTATTCAACTCCTTGAAATGCATTTTTAATTTTCTATTACAATGTTTAAATTATAAAATTTAATTATTTAAAAAAAATTCAATGTATTTTTTATAATAATGAAAACAAAAATAAGTAAAAATTATTTACCATGGTGACAATGAAAATGGGAATACAGATGGTTAAACTTAATTAAAAGGGAAAAATATGATCAAAAACCAATAAAAACCTATTATATGGACGTATTTTGACCATATCTATTCTACTGTTGATAATGGTTCATTTTGGATCCCTGTGCCATGTTAAATATGTCGTCACAAATTTTTCATTTCATAAAATTACCACTATGTCACTCACATCACATATAAATGGCCACCCATTCCACTCTCCTATTTACACATCCAAAACCCTTTAGATCATCCAATACATCACCCAATAAACCCCATAAATCCATCCTAAAATCATAGAGTTACTTTTGTAGATAGAAATCCAACAGATTAATCTTTTCATGAAGACCAAAATTATTTACCTCTAAAAGTCGTAAACCAAGAAACTGAATTTTTTTACTTATTCTAATAGCTCTAACAATTTTTATTAAACCATGAATATATTTTAACCTTATTATCATGTATATACTGATAATTGTTTTGTTAATGCGTATATCTTACAAGATCTCCTCTTATAGAAACATCTTCTTTTCAGGTATTTATATATATTACATCATTTGTTATGAATATTCGTTACAATACACAAATACATGTATGAGTAACATAATATTTTTGTTCTATTAAATTCAAGGAAAAAAACATACCCAATGTGAGATAAATAATATCCCACTATATTCTCCACTACATACAAACTTCTTAGATATATCATAAATAATACATATCTTCGTAGCATGGGGAACTGATAAATGGGAAAGGGTATGATGGGATACTCATTAAGGTTAATAAAAATAGATACATAACTATAAAAATTACATAATGGTGAGATAATGTGAAAATAAAAGTTTAAAATCACAATGCTCATATCAATTATTATAATCTTGAATCTTGTGATAATGATTGGTTGTTTGAAACTAATGAATAATATGTAAATATAATAACAAATATATGAGAGAACAAAAATTATAAGACATAAAAATTTATCTATGGACATTATTATAAAAACTATTTTCCATATTAGTCAATTCTCAATGAAAATACCATCATAGAGGTAAAATTTCATTACTAATGTATGTTCTCTACCCATTCAATCACAATCTTATGGAACTGGGATCACTCTCCATACCTTTCTTATATATCTCATGAGATATTTATCAATACCCAATTCATTGTAGTAATAAAAATTTCTCACCCATCACATAATTAAAACCATATTTATGGGTTCCATAAGATCATTCACATTCATCATATCATAACCCATGAAATTAAACGGTTATCATAGTCATATTATCATATCATAATCTTTGAAAAACAATACAGGTTTCTTAATCCATTTAACATATAATGACGCTTGAAATTAATAGGGTTTCAAAAGAAAATCCTCATGGTATAACACACGGGAGAATTTGTTTCATTAACAACATTCCATTAAAACATAAACCAGTTAGAGAGAGAATGTGAATGATACCATTATATCATATTCCCTATAAGGAATATGTAACACCAAAATATTTAATAATAGAGAGAAAATGAGTTTGATCGATCAATTAAAACATTTCATAAGTGAAATAACATTAATTTGAAAATAAATCATTAAAACATAAAATATTTTCAAAAAACATTCCTTTTTAAATATACTTTAAAACATACAGAGGACGATTTAAAATTGTTAAAAAAATTTATTGAAGAAAATTTCATTTATACATTGAAAAATATATTTATAAATATAAAATAACATGTAAATATTCTTCATTGAAAATAACCTTTATAACAGGAAAATATTTTTTTCAATGAAATGATCGTTCATTACATCTATAATTTCATTCAATGTCATATACATTAAAACAATTCATTAACATTTTTAGTAAAATAAATAAGATCTTTTTTTTAGTAAAATGAAAATAAGATTCCGTTCAAAAAAATAAAAATATTAGACATTTGTGAAGAATTATTATAAAAATAATAATATTATAATAAAATGGTTTTTTAAAGATTTTTAGAAAATATGATTTTTGAAGAAAAAATATTTCTGAACAAATAAAAAATTTATTTAAAATAATATTTAAAAAATTTATTAATAATTTTATGTGCCAAAGAGTGGAATAATGGTACCATTTCTTGAATATTTCCTTAATCAGAATAATATAAGAGAATTCATGATACTTATTGGGATTTATATCTTGATATTTCAATATTAGACACAAAATCAAAAACATTATCAATAAATTATGATATTGTAACATAACATATATACCACTTTTGAAAAATTAAATCATAAAACCCATGAAATAATAAAATAAACTAAAACATAAAATTTAATGAGTATGAATAAATTAAATATATTACATGTAAATTTTCTATATATACCTCATGATAGAATAAATGTGTTACAAATTACATACATCTGAATGAAAAATAATTTAGATCTAAATCCATTACCTTATGCCTTGAATTCCATCCTACTCATTAAAATTTCATTTATAATAAATCTATGTTTATTTCATATATATTAAATATAAATTATTATATATATCACACTATATATGATTTTATTAATCCATTTTAATACTTTATTATTGTCAATTCATTGTTATAGTCATGTTAACGACAATAACTACATTGATTTTCAGGTATGTTTTTACATGTTATTTTACAGTACATTTAAATTGATCATGGTTTCATAATATTCATCATGTAAAAAACTACATAAATATCATATATAGTCATAATAAATATATTTATCATTATACATAAAATTTATATATTGAAAATGAAATACACCATTAATGGAGAAAGTAGGCCATTTATACACATGAATGTAATTTCCATTTTTTTGGGTTTAAACATTAAATTTTTTGTGATATATATCATCATTTAAAACTAATTATTAGTATATATATATTTTAACTATTTTCATTAAAAATATACTTTATACCTTCAATATATTTCATGAATGAATCACAACCTATCATGAGGTGGTAGCTCTTCGCACAGAGGAACGACATTATCATATTCCAACAAAATAAAAGATTTCAAGGTTTCTAGTATATAATAATAAAATAAAAATAATAAAATCTAAAACATCATATATATCATATAAATCTGATATATCTATAATTATGCCCAACCTAGATATGTTGTAACAGAAAAACGAACAACATTAGTTCGTGAGTCAGTAGTATATCGTACACATGAATGATGATTTTGTGTCCCATTTTATTGATGTGTATATTTTTTTTAGGTGATTAACAGAATATATAGAAATATTATTATATTTAGGATACTTATTTTTTATATAATAATTTCATTACAATAATATGATTTGGTGGAGGAAGAAATAGAAAAACACTCATTCATAAACGTTACCACTTATTTGGGTATCCTCTATAGGATTGAACAAAATGTCAAACTAAGAAGTATTTAATCCATAAATGGTTATTTTATGAGTTAGGGGATGTTTTAGAATGATTTTGGTAGGTCTTGGATAAATCCTGTTAGTTTTATGGTTTGATTAATGGAGGAGATGGTGGTTATTTATAACCAAGAGAGAGGACACACTTGGTATTTTTGAACATAATTGAGTGCTCCCACTTTTTTCATATGTAAAAGTGTCCAAAATAGTCAATTAGAGAACCATATTGGATTCATGGTTGAAATATTTCAATCAAATAGTTTTTAGTTATGTGTATAGGTTATTTTTACCCATGCCTTTTTAGTTTCACCCCTTGTGAACACATTTTTCCATAACCACGGTAAATAATATTTGATGCATTCACTATTCATTTTGATTAAAATTTAGGTTGAAGATTTTATATGATATTAATTATTATGTTTCAAAATATGGAATCCATTTTTCAAAATTAAAAACATTCATGTGAAATTTTTTTTTAAAATTAATACGAGAGATATGACGGGAAATTTTTTTTTGAAGAGAAACATTTCCAAAGTTTATATTGTTTTTAAATCTAAATTAATTATTAAAAATGATTCCAATTACCTAAATTGGATTTATATATTTTTAGTGAAGTATTTTTACATTAAATAAAAATTAAAATATAATTTAACAATATAAGTAAATTAAATAAATGTATTTTTTCAATCAAAAATCATTATTTTCAGAGTTTATAAAAAAAGATTTTTTTTAGAAAAATCCTTAAATTCACCTTAGGCTAATTGTGTCATTATGAATTCAAAATTAAATTTATTTTTATTAAATTAATTATCAAATAGTGTCAAAAATTAAGTTAACTATTTTAAAAAAAGATGAAAAACTATTTTCAGAAAATATAATATTTGTTAAACATATAAATAATTAACAGAAATTGTGTATTTCATTATTGATATTCTCTATTTATATAAAAAACTATAACTTCAAAATTATATATTTTTATTCATATCACTATGAATAATGACTTGGTTATAATAGACACATGTGAATAACTAAATTGATAATATATCAGGGTTTTGTTAAAACTCATTGTTTCTTATAACGATAACAAATCCATTGTTGTATGTTTAATAGTCTTATATTAGTGTTTTTTGTAACACAATATCATCATAATATTCGGTGTAATGAAATCCTTCAAATAAATGTTTATTATTTTAATGAAAAATTAATAAATACGTAAAAACTCTGGGTGTTACATTATACCCCAATAAAAAGAACTTCTACCACTATATTCATCATTATGACACACAAAAACAGATGAAACATCTATATCATAATATCCTAAGGTGCCCACATAGATTCATAAAACTAGTTGTTTCACAAAAAAAACATTGACCAGGTGAGTGCTCATGTTTCATATAACATTCTATGTTTGATCTAGAATCTACACCATTGTTTCCACCTAATAAGGATCATAATTTAGTAGTAAGACATCTTATTTATGTACATATGAAGGTCCTGGAGTGTACATCCATGAGAGAGGTACATGTATCACATCATGGAAATACGAGAGGATCAGTGGAATCACCAAGTGATAGGCTATAATCCCAATACAATCAAGATTATAAAAGGACTTATATACCAAGGTCTTGGTTTCCTTTTCTTCTGGACTCTCGTGGGAATATTCCATAGAGAAAATATAACAAAAATTTTACCACTAACATGAAATACTTGTTCACATGGATTATTATCCACAAAACTTTTCATAAAAATCTAAAAATTCACAAATTGTTGCTAAATCACTTTTACCATCTAGGCCATTTCTCATGAAATATCATGTATCAATATTTTTAATTCTCTAACTTCATTTTAGTAGGTTGTAGTTCAAAATTTATTTCCATAGGGCGAATTGTAAGGAACCATATAAATGGTTAATTTAAGGGTATTATTGTACCAATGAAAACTAGTTAATGGAATTAGTCCCATCCCCCATTATGTTTTAGAGAACATTATATCACTAAATAACATTTGTTTTGGATTGTTCTTTTAGACTGTGCATTTATTTGAGGAATATATTTAGTGTCTAATCTCAACTCTATATAGTGATCCCACTAAATACTTCAATAGAAAATTCATGTATTCTTCAAATCCTTATCATTTAAAATGTAATGTGGTACTCCATGAACCCTTTCCACTAACATATTGTATATCCTCGATTGATGGTATAGAGAAAAGTCTTATATGATAGTGATGAAGTGTTTCAGTTTGTAAGGAGAAAGACTATAAATCTTATATCATTATTCCATCGGGATGTTTTTCATAGTACAATAATAAAATATATGGTTTTCTTCCTAGTGTTGTTCTGGTACGGGTAATGGATGCAAAAACACCTTAAACGTTTTTGTTTCAGACATAACTTATGGATTTATTAATCATCAAGATAAAAATTGTGTGATATACTCTTCATTAAATACCTCTATAACTATTATATTGGTGTATAAGTCCAAAATAAAATTAGATACTTCTAAAAAACAAATTTTTACATGCCACTATATGATAATTATTATTGGAATACCACAGTTTTATTTACAAAATGGGTTTTGTAAACCATTTTTTTTATTAGTGTGAAAGCTCTGAATCAAGAGAAGTTTGTTTAAACAGGTATTAATGGTATCATCCTTTGCTACATTGAAAATTGTGGGGAATACATATTTTCAAAAAAAGTAGATTGGGTGAAAATTTTATTAAGATAATTTTATTGTGATGTAAATTCCATTCCAAAAGAAAATGAAAATTTCAATGATGTTTGAATATCATTCTAGTCATGTCAATCTACTTGAAAAAATCATTGAATGAAATGAAGGTACTAATGTTATAAATGGAGGATTAAAATATTATGATATTAATATTGATAAATAGACACCTCATTTATCAATCAAAAGGATAATAAAATAATTATAGATCTATATTTTCATTGGAGATCATGGAAAATAGTTATTGGTTAGAAGAACAATGAAGACTACATAAAATACCTCATTATTTTCATAGGTTTATCCTTGAGATGTGGAAGTATCATTGGAGAATTAATAGTTGATTGATTCAAGGAATGGAGAAATAAATCATATTGTAAAAAATATGGGAACCTATACTCAAACACCTATATAAAAATGTTATTGGGAAAAGAAGTTTTTCTTTAATATATTGAATGAAAACTGAAAAATAGAAAGAATGGGAGACCAGTTTATATGAGCTATAATCATGGTTAAGGATTTTAATTGGATGGGAATCATCCACATGTTTCAAGAATAAAAACCATCATAATCATTCCTAATATTGTTATACAATAATTATAGACGATTTTCAAGATAGTTGTCAAATTTTCTTATCTCAATGGATAAATGTAAGAATATGTATATACTGAGAAGTTAACTATATTAATTCTTGTAAATTATGAAATATAAATATATCTTGAATAAGGATATATATGGTTTCAATTAATCCCAATGATATGGGATTTCATTATTTTATTTGTAATTAATTATTTTTAAAATCAAGATAATATGTGTAGAAAAAATGATACATTAAATAAATTCCATAGGTTTCTCACTTTGTTAATTAAAATGTTTATAAATTCATATTTAATACCAACAATAATTAACTCTATGATAATGTTTCCAAATTATTAATAATCGTTTTTGAAATATAAATTATGATATAAATGAGATACTTTATTGGCATAAAATATCACAAGGGAAGGACCATATTTTCTTACCATAATAAAAATTTGACAAGTATATAATTAAAATAATTCACATGGATAGTTCATAACCTATTTTCATACCGATCCCAGTGAAAAAAAAATTTAGTTATGAATTTGGAAATGATTTTCAATCTAAAAAAATATTGTAATTGATAGGAATAATAATATATTTAAAAAATCTAGACATAACCTGATTTATTTTTTACCCTTTGGGAAATATATTAATGTTCACAAAAAATGTCAATTTTTTTGCATGAAAATGAATTTTCAGACATATATTGGTAAAATCATGTTATGGAATCAGTTGTCACAATAAGGGTATATTTAATATTTTTTGGAATACATTTGTAGATTGGTAACATTGTGTCTATGATAGGGGATCCACATCTGATGGAGTCTTTTTTCTCAGAGAAAGTTGTGTGAGTTGTAATTTATAGAAAAAAGTTAATTAACTCTTAGAAATATAGAAGAAATTTATGTGCCTACTAATGATTCTGAAACACAAATGATATGGATGAAGACATAGTATAATGGTATTATGTTGATATGAAACTGTACCTTATCATGGGTTGTAATTGTCAATGATTCATTAATATTATAAATAATCCCATACAATATTAATTGTCAAATATTATTGATATTAAATAAAAATTTATGAATTAGCATGTGGAAATAAATTTAATAAACACTACTTTGTACATTAGTAGTATATAAATTTTAATATTGTCTCTAAACCATTTCCAAATACTAGTTTCCAAAAGTTATAGTTGATTATGGTTGTCCAACCACAATGTATTCAATATTAATTTATGTGTTTTCATAACCTATCATATCTTATATTTGGATATTATTATGGAAGGGGAATTAATATAATCTATATACCAATTTATACGTGAATTGCCTATTTCTAGAGATAATGTAGTTTGGTAGATAGTTATAAAATTGTAATGGTTAAATTTCAGCATGTGTGTTATGGGTTAAAAACATTAAGTATTGTAGAGGTCAGTGTGTGAGTTGTTTCTTATTGGCTATATTCAGTTTTGATTGTGATGATTTGACGATGATGTTTTTTGTAATGAAATTAATTAGGAAATATATTTGGTCATTTTTTTGTAGATAGAATGGTATAATTATTCTAAAATTTTGTATTTCGTGCACATAACAACATCCATAAGATAAGATTATGTATATTTTCATCCACAAAATAATTTTTACATTTTCATTGATTTATGTTCCTTCATTGATATCAAAATCTAATGTGGGATAATTTTTAGACCTACAGGATTTGAGTTATTATAATAGTAAAGAAGATGGTGAACATGTAGTGGGTCTGTTTAAGGCGTTGGATTTTTATTTTAATACATAAATCTTTATGTTATGGTATGAGGAGTTATATTATTTGGTGAAATTTTTGGATTATATTGTTACTAACATTTTCTATTATTGGAAAATTCACATTTATTACCACAATCAAGAACCCTTCATGGGCACTAATGTGGATACAGGAAGTTTGATGTCATGGTCTATGAATAAATCTCATGAAGGAATAATATGTTTCTACAATATAGAATGTTACGTGAGTGAATTAATGAATGTTAACCAACCAAATGATGAAATGGGAAGCGACTACTTGGTTAAATACAACCAGAATTCGTGAAGTTGTGATAACTAAAAATTCAAATTAATAATAAGTGACCACATGGTGAAATGAATACTAACTAAATGAGGGATTGATAACTGAACACATGATGGAATAAAAACTGATTTAATGATGAAAATATAAACTATCACATGAATGAATGTGAACGTACATCATGAGGTAAAAAATAAACCAATTCTCGAAAGTAAAATGAACATAATGCAAGATGTAATACTTATGTCTAGCTTAATAGGTTGTGTGGTCATAGATTTTCACAATTTCTTGATCGAAATCACGATCAAAAAAATAAAAATCATTCTAGGAAATTATACTAAAATTTATTAATTAGAATTCCATAAAGAAAATGTTACCCAAGAAAGTATTTTCATCAAAATCAATTCGAAGAAGACAACATCAAATCAATGATGATGATGTGAAGAATACTATGTTGTTTTTGCAGCTGAGAAGGAGCATAAGTAATCATAAGAACAAAAATCACGATTGAAAAACAACTTATAGTTACCCAGTCATTTCATAAATAGATAATAAATATTTTTAGATAAATATTCATCGCATTACACAAACACATTCCTGAGTATAGTAATGGTATAGTTATTTTTGAATCATTAAAACATAAAAAACTTGTTCTGAAGGCTTCTACTACATATCCATATTTGCTTCCTATAACTACTATATTTCTTAGACATAATAGAAATTATACCTACCATAACAACATGAGAATAACATATTAATGGGTCTTCTCAGATGCTTAGTAATGGTAATCAACTAAAAGAAATAAACATCACACGATTATAATGGTATGATATAATGATAATAATATATGAAAACAATACCTTATGTATCAATGATCAAAATCACTAGTCATGTAATAAATATTCAATGTTCGTAAGGTAATATTAGAAATAAAATCAAACTACATATTCCATGAGAGCCTAAAATTAATATAATAAATGGATTTATAGTATATATAAAACTATAGAAAGGAATTAGTGTAGTTTCCATTCCCCTTTTCCAAATGTATCCTAATAAAATGGGTTCATTTCCCAAAAAAATCATAGAGGCTATGTTTCACTCCCAATACTAACATAGTGTAACGATTTTCTTACTAAACTCGGTTCACTCAACATTCTAGTCATTTTTAGATCAAATGATATCATTATTTACCTATTTATTTAGAGGCATATATAGGTCCCAACCCTAACATAATGAATATATAACATATATGTTACACAAGATATGTTAATGTTCAATACATCATAACATATGAAAATAAATGGGTTTCATAAATGAATCTTAATAGAATAACCTATTCAAGTAAAATATTTTTCAAAATCATTTCATTATTTCATCAAAACCCACTAAAAATATGTGGGTTTCATAATCATTTTATCATTGTATAATTAGTGGAAGAGAACAGGGTTTCACAATCAACTAGTCATCACAATAATAATCCATTAAAATAAAATATTATAATGTTTTACATAGATCATATCCCAACTAAATTATATGTAAGATAAACGGATTTCATTTTAGCCATATGTTGATTTTTAAAGATAAAATGGAACATGTGTTGGGGAAAATAACATTCCACATTTATGGAGAACCTTTAATATATAAAAATATAAAAAATATTCCTCGAAAATAAACATGAAAACACATAAAGATGCATTAAATTTTATTTAAAACATTTCTTTAGAAAGATATCCTTTTAAATATATTTTAGAAAACATGATGTATTTTTTAAATAAATTTACATGAAAAAAACCTTTGTAAACATATAAATTAGTCTTTGAAAAAAATAATTGTCATGAAGGTGAAAATATAATCCTTTGGGTAAAATTAATAATAAATAATCCTTTCATATTTTTCATAAAATAAAAATTGGCCTTTTGGATTATTACATGAATATTCTTCTTAAAATACATCATGAAAAATCAAACTTGGGTAAAATTGACTTTAATAAATTATTTAAAGAAATCTAAAAAATATTTTAATTACTTTACAAAACTATTATATGGATGAAAAAATATTTTTTAATGAAGAGATAAATATATATTATTTTTCAGAAAAAGATTCCTTTGGTCATATTAATCTATTAATAGATTAAAATTAAATGAAAACTTGTATTCTATAAAAATATACCTAGGATAAGAAAACATATGAATTTCTTAAGAGATTAGTTGTAATAACTTGAGTTTTATGAATTTTATCTCACACAAATTAAATTTCATTGATGTATTATATTATGAAGAACAATATTTTTAGCTTTTGTCACACAAAACATCGATTATAGCTCGTGTTATAGAAAATATTGACTTTTAATAAATTGTGATATATTATTAAAATTACTATTTAAACATTACTATTAATACATATCTATTAAATATTAATTTTTGAGCCATAAAAATTAAAATATTAGGTCTAATGGTGTTATATAAAGAAAATATATTGATAAAAAATTAATAAATTTTATGAATATTTGTTATATTTTTTTAAAATATTTTTTTTTAAAAAAACTTATTACAATTTTTTTAAAAATAATATAATAAATTTTTCTACATGTTTAGAAAAAATAATTTTATTTAATAAACATTATTCTTCAAATAATCATTTTAATCATTTATTAGTTTGAATTTTTGTGTTTTTTGGGAAAAGGTCAAATTTTCATTGAATTGTGGAAAATATTTGTTATCATTAAAAAATATTTTTTCGTATAAATAATGAATATATTTTAATTTTTATATTAAAAGAGCTTTAAAAGTAAAATAAGTTTAATTATATTTAAATTTATATAGTTTATTTATATAGAATTGTCTTCTTAATTATTATTTTTTTAAAACCTCTTATACTTTTGAACAAATTCTCTTTGGGAAACCACTTCTTTATCTCCTCTACGGGTTTAATTTTAAATTAAATTATTCCAAATCATTGAAATGCATTTTTAATTTTCTATTACAATTTTTAAATTGTAGAATTTAATTATTTTAAAAAAAATTCAATGTATTTTTTTGTAATAATGAAAACAAAAATAACTAAAAATTATTTACCGTGGTTACAATGAAAATGTGAATACAGATGGTTAAACTTAATTAAAAGAGAAAAAATGACCAAAAACCAATAAAAACCTATTATATGGATGTATTTTGATCATATCTATTCTACTATTGATAGTGGTTCATTTTGGATCCCTGTGGCATGTGAAATATGTGGTCACACATTTTTCATTTCATAAAATTACCACTATGTCACTCACATCACATATAAATGGCCACCCATTCCCCTCTCCTATTTACACATCAAAAACCCTTTAGATCATCCAATACCTCACCCAATAAACCCCATAAATCCTTCCTAAAATTATAGAGTTACTTTTGTGGATAGAAATCCAACTGATTATTCTTTTCATAAAGACAAAAATTATTTACCTCTAAAAGTCGTAATACATGAAACTGAATTTTTTTATTTATTCTAATATCTCTAACAATTTTTATTAAACCATGAATATATTTTAACCTTATTATCATGTATATATTGATAATTGTTTTGTTAATGGTTATATCTTAAACGATCTCCTCTTATAGAAACATCTTATTTTCATGTATTTATATATATTACATAATTTGTTATGAATATTCATTACAATATTCAAATACATGTATGAGTACCATAATATTTTAGTTCTATTGGATTCAAGGAAAAAAACATACCCAATGTGAGATAAATAATATCCCACTATATTCTCCACTACATACAAACTTCTTAGATATATCATAAAAAATACATATCTTCGTAGCATGGGGAACTAATAAATGGGAAAGGGTATGATGGTATACTCATTAAGGTTAATAAAGGGAGATACATAACCATAAAAATTACATAATGGTGAGATAATGTGAAAATAAATGTTTAAAATCACAATGCTCATATCAATTATTATAATCGGGAATCTTGTGATAATGATTGGTTGTTTTAAACTAATGAATCATATGTAAATATAATAACAAATATATGAGAGAACAAAAATTATAAGACATAAAAATTTATCTATGGACATTATTATAGAAAATATTTTCCATATTAGTCAATTTTCAATGAAAATACCATCGTAGAGGTAAAATTCCATTACTAATGTATGTTCTCCCCCCATTCAATCACTATCTTATGGAACTGGGATCACTCTCCATAACTGTCTTATATATCTCATTAGATATTAATCAATACCCAATGCATTGTAGTAATATAAATTTCTCACCCATCACATAATTAAAACCATATTTATGGGTTCCATAAGATCATTAACATTAATAATATCATATCCCATGAAATTAAATGGTTATCATAGTCATTTTATCATATCATAATCTCTAAAATACAATACATGTTTCATAATCCATTTAACATATAATGATGCTTAAAATTAATAGGGTTTCAAATGAAAATCCTCATGGTATAACACACGGGAGAATTTGTTTCATTAACAACATTCCATTAAAAAATAAACCAGTTAGAGAGAGAATGTGAATGATACCATTATATCATATTCCCTATAAGGAATATGTAACACCAAAATATTTAATAATAGAGAGAAAATGAGTTCGTGCGATCAATTAAAACATTTCATAAGTCAAATAACATTAATTTTAAAATAAATCATAAAACATAAAATATTTTCAAAAAAACATTCCTTTTTAAATATACTTTAAAACATACAGAGGACGATTTAAAATAGTTTAAAACATTTATTGAAGAGAATTTCATTTATACTTTGAAAAATATATTTATAAATATAAAATAACATGAAAATATTTTTATTTGAAAATAACCTTTAAAACAGAAAAATATTTTTTTCAATGAAATGATCGTTCATTACATCTATAATATCTTTCAATGTCATATACATTAAAACAATTCATTAACATTTTTAGTAAAATAAATAAGATCTTTTTGTAATAAAATGAAAATAATATTCTTTTCAAAAAAATTAAAATATTAAACATGTGTGAAAGATTATTTTAAAAATAATAATTTTATAATAAAATGGTTTTTTAATGATTTTCAGAAAATATGTTTTTTGAAAAAAAAAATTTCTGAACAAATAAAAAATTTAATTAAAATAATATTTTAAAACTTTATTAATAATTTTATGTACCAAAGAGTGGAATAATGGTACCATTTATTGAATATTTCCTTAATCAGAAAAATATAAGAGGATTCATGATACTTATTGGGATTTATATCTTGATATTTCAATATTAGGCACAAAATCAAAAACATTATCAATAAATTATGATATTGTAACATAACATATATACCACTTTTGAAAAATTGAATCATAAACCCCATGAAATAATAAAATAAACTAAAACATAAAATTTAATGAGTATGAATAAATTAAATATATTACATGTTAATTTTCTATATATACCTCATGATAGATTAAAGGTGTTACAAATTACATACATCTGAATGAAAAATAATTTAGATCTAAATCCATTACCTTATTCCTTGAATTCTATCCTACTCAATAAAATTTCATTTATAAAAAATCTATGTTTATTTCATATATATTAAATAAAAATTATTATATATATCACACCATATATGATTTTATTAATCCATTTTAATACTTTATTATTGTCAATTCATTGTTATAGTCATGTTACGGACCATAACTACATTGATGTTCAGGTATGTTTTTACATGTTATTTTACAGTACATTTAAATTGATCATGGTTTCATAATATTCATCATGTAAAAAATTAAATAATTATCATATATAGTCATAATAAATATATTTATCATTATACATAAAATTTATATATTGAAAATGAAATACACCATTAATGGAGAAAGTAGGCCATTCATACACATGAATATAATTTCCATTTTTTGGGTTTAAATATTAAATTTTATGTGATATATATCATCATTTAAAATTCATTATTAGTATATATATATTTTAACTATTTTCATTAATAATATACTTTATACCTTCCATGTATTGCATGAATGAATCACATCCTATCATGAGGCGGTAGCTCTTCGCACAGATGAACGACGTTATCATATTCCTACAAAATAAAAGATTTAAATGTATGTGGGATATAATAATAAAATAAAAAAAATAAAATTTAAAACATCATATATATCATATAAATCCGATATATCTATAATTATGCACAACCTAGATATGTTGTAACAGAAAAATGAACAACATTATTTCGTGAGTCGGTAGTATATCGTACACATGAATTATGATTTTGTGTACCATTTTATTGATGTGGATATTTGTTTTGGGTCATTAACATAATATATAAAAATATTATTATATTTATAATACTTATTTTTTATATAATAATTTCATTACAACAATATGATTTGGTGGAGGAAGAAATAGAAAAACACTCATTCATAAACGTTACCACTTATTTGGGTATCCTCTATTGGATTGCACAAAATGTCAGACTAAGAAGTATTTAATCCATAAATGGTTATTTTATGAGTTATGGGATGTTTTAGAATGATTTCGGTAGGTCTTGGACAAATCCTGTTGGTTTTATGGTTTGATGAATGGAGGAGATGGTGGTTATTTATAACTAGGAGAGAGGACACACTTGGTATTTTTGAACATAATTGAGTGCTCCCAAATTTTTCATATGTAAAAGGGGCTAAATAGTCAATTAGAGAACCATATTGGATTCATGGTGGAAATATTTCCATCAAATAGTTTTTAGTTATGTGTATAGGTTATTTTTACCTTTGCCTTTTTAGTTTCACCCCTTGTGAACACATTTTTCCATAACCACGGTAAATAATATTTGCTGCATTCACTATTCATTTTGATTAAAATTTAGGTTGAAGATTTTATATGATATTAATTATTATGTTTCAAAATATGTAATCAATTATTCAAAATTAAAAACATTCATGTGTAAATTTTTTATTTAAAATTAATACGAGCGATGTGAGAAGGAATTTTGTTTTGAAGAGAAACATTTCCAAAGTTTATATTGTTTTTAAATCTAAATTAATTATTAAAAATGATTCCAATTACCTAAATTGGATTTATATATTTTTAGTGAAGTATTTTTACATTAAATTAAAATAAAAATATAATTTAACATTATAAGTAAATTAAATAAATATATTTTTTCAATCAAAAAGAATTATTTTCAGAGATTATAAAAAAATATTTTTTTAGAAAAAACCTTAAATTCACCTTAGGCAAATTGTGTCATTCTGAATTCAAAATTAAATTTATTTTTTTTAAATTAAATATAAAATAGTGTCAAAAATTAATTTAACTATTTTAAAAAAAGATAAATAACTATTTTCAGAAAAAATAATATTTCTTAAACATATAAATACTTAACAGAAATTATGTATTTCATTATTGATATTCTCTGTTTATATAAAAAAACTATAACTTCAAAATTATATTTTTTTATTCATATCACTATGAATAATGCCTTGGTTATAATAGCCATATGTGAATAACTAAATTGATAATTTATCAGGGTTTTGTTAAAACTCATTGTTCCTTGTCATGATAGCTAATCCATTATTGTATGTTTAATAGTCCTATATTAGTGTTTTTTGTAACACAATATCATCATAATATTCTGTGTATTGAAATCCTTCAAATAAATGTTTATTATTTTAATGAAAAATTAATAAATACGTAAAAACTATGGGTGTTACAATATACCCCAATAAAAAGAACTTCTACCTCTATATTCATCATTATGACACACAAAAATAGATGAAACTTCTATATCATAATATCCTAAGGTGCCCACATAGATTCATAAAACTATTTGTTTCACCAAAAAACATTGACCAGGTGAGTTCTCATGTTTCATATAACATTATATGTTTGATCTAGAATCTACACAATTGTTTCCACCAAATAAGGATCATACATTAGTAGTAAGCCATCTTATTTATGTACATATGAAGGTCCTGGTGTGTAATTACTTGAGAGAGATACATGTAGCACATCATGGAATTACGAGAGGATCAGTGGAATCACCAAGTGATAGGCTATAATCCCAATACAATCAAGATTATAAAAGGACTGATATACCAAGGTCTTAGTTTCCTTTTCTTCTGGACTCTCGTGGGAATATTCCATAGAGAAAATATAACAAAAATTTTACCACTAACATGAAATACTTGTTCACATGGATTATTATCCACAAAACATTTCATAAAAATATAAAATTTCACAAATTGTTGCTAAATCACTTTTACCATCTAGGCCATTTCTCATGAAATATCATGTATCAATATTTTTAATTCTCTAACTTCATTTTGGTAGGTTGTAGTTCAAAATTTATTTCCATAGGGCGAATTGTAAGGAACCATATAAATGGTTAATTTAAGGGTATTATTTTACAAAAGAAAACTAGTGAAAGGAATTAGTCCCATCCCCCATTTTGTTTTAGAGAACATTATATCACTAAATAACATTTGTTTTGGATTGTTCTTTTAGACTGTGCATTTATTTGAGGAATATATTTAGTGTCTAATATCAACTATATATCATGATCCCACTAAATACTCCAATAGAAAATTCATGTAATCTTCAAATCCTTATCATGTAAAATTTAATGTGGTACTCCATGAACCCTTTCCACTAACATATTGTATATCCTCGATTGATGGTCTAGGTAAAAGTCTTATATGATAGTGATGAAGTGTTTGAGTTAGTAAGGGGAAAGACTATAAATCTTATATCATTGTTCCATCAGGATGTTTTTCATAGTACAATAATAAAATACATGGTGTTTTTCCTAGTGTTGTTCTGGTACCGGTAATGGATGCAAAAACACCTTAAAATTTTTTGTTTCAGACATAACTTATTGATTTATTAATCATCAAGATAAAAATTATTTGATATCCTCTTCATTAAATACCTCTATAACTATTATTCTAAATTCCATTACATATTCCTAATTTTAAGATGAATAGGAAATAAATTACTATGAGCATCTTCAAATAACCCCATTTTCAAATCTTGTGTGGATGAAATGCATACATGACTCCTAAACGATATCATTACATCATGACCAATGTTAAAATACAACACATTTATGACCTTATTATTAACCTCTACATATTCCATATGTTTCTAATTAATCTTTACTAGGATATATGGCTGAATATTACAGTAACTAATATAATATTTCTCCTAGCTTTAGGATTTCAAAATCCCTCCATTGAAAATATTGATATATAGGATAATTTGTGATCCTTATCATGGATAAGATATCATGATACTTTCAATCAAATCATTGACAACATTGTTCTCTTTCCAAGGGTGGTAATGTATTGGGTAGTCATAATAACTATTCAGCTCTAATAATCATATTTGGCACATAATTAACTATTTAAGTGTTAACATATACCTTAAAACTTTATGACAGGCATATATATCACACTGTTCTCTATAAATATAATTTATCTGTAAATTTAATGAAATAACCCATAACTAAATCCAAATAATGTTTTGTGTAAGTTTTTCCATGACCCTTCAATTTTCCTAGGGAATAATCTATAACCATGTCATTTTCAAGAATAACACATCCCAATCACTTCTTGGATGCATCACTATTGATTAAAAACATTTTCCACTAAATGGTAATGTATGAACATGTGTGATGACTAATATTCTCTTTAGTTCTGTGAATTTTTTTTTAAAAAAATTATTTTTCAAGAGGATTTTCTCTCCATTTAATGATTACATGATTAGACGATTAGATGGTTGTGAAAAATTCTACACAACTCATCAATAATATCCTACTAAAAATGAAAACAATGGAACAATGGAACTGTGGATGGTCTTTTCCAACATCCAAAATAGTATATCATTTATGGATCTATAGATATTCTATATCTTGATATTATATAACCCAAAAAGGAAACTCTCTACATACCAAATTCAAACTTTTTATTTTTTCCATACAGTTTCTCCTCCCTTAGGGTATTTTTTAAAATTCCAAATCTGAGTTCATTATCTTCTATTCTATTTGAATATAAATGAGTGTAACTAATAAATAATAAAACAAACTAATCAATGTAATATCTAAATAATATATTCATTGAATCCATAAAGATACTGGAGGCATTAATAAGACTAGAATTCATTAATATATATTCATAGAGTCATTCCTTGTACAAAATGCTATATCAGGTATATCCTCATTATTGACACTCAATTTATGATATCTAGTATGAATTTCAGTATTATAAATATATTGAGATCTATGATGTTGATCAAATAAGTCACAAATATGGGAAGATGATACTTTTTCTTAATTATTATCATGTTAATAAACTAATAATCAATTTAGAGTCTCTATATTCCCTATTTATTTTTAACAAAAATAATAGGAGAACCCAATGTTGACAAACTTTTCAGGATGAATCCCTTCTCAATGATTTCCTTGAGTTTCTTCTTCAATTAATGCAACTTAATTGGGGAAAATATATTTATATTCTCTATAATATGTAAGGAACCAGGTATGAGTTCTATTAACAAGATAAATTCATTTGTTTTTCGAAGACTAAGAATCTCCTTGGGAAATAAATCAACCAATTCTTGAAAATTATAATATAATTGGTGTCATGTCTCTACCAAAAAATTGAGATAAGCACCCATTCTAAATGGGAATTAAGACCATATAATTGATTTAATCACTATATTATGTGCATAATTTTCATCACATTCATAGATGGTCATAGATTTTTTTGAAATATAAATCATGAATTTACGTCCAAGACAATTTATGCTGTACTTTTTAGGGAAATCAAATCCATTCATGAAATGACATCAAATCGAACAAGAGAAATAATTGGAGGATTAATAGGAAGAAAATTCCCAAAAAACTCAACACAAGAGGAATTATAAACAAGGGATTTGATCATCATACCATTAAGGGTTTTAATAGATAATTCAATATATAATCATTTGGATGGAATATTAAAACCCTTATAAATTTATTTGGATATGAAATATTGGGTAAATACATAGTCCAATAAGACATTAAAAGTCTTATAATAGAATATATGTTTACCGTTCACCATGTTGTTATTACACCCCATTTTAATAAATGGATTTCATTAAATTTCATCTTATACAAGAGGTTTCTATCCTAAATCACCATCATTAACCCTCTGGTTTGGAATTTGGTTAACATAGTGCACATTCTCTTATCACATAAAACACAAAAGTGTGGGATGCGATTTTTTGTAGATTTCCCTCTATTAATATCATTATATTACATCCTCTATAAGATTAGAAATCATGGTCATGATGTACTACCCTTCCGCACATAAATCATTTACAATCCCCGTCAAGGAAATTTCTTCCATGCTTTTTCCCAAAAAAATGAATATGGGAAATATCTTCTTCTTCTATCCTTGGTTTTTATAATTTCATTTGAAATCAATCTTCTCTTTCATTAAAAAATGATATTAATACATAACACTGATATCCATTTCCATGAATATAGAACATCAAACTATCTCTTCATCTATACTGAATTCTCTTATCTATAAAATCCATTTGAGACATGATCTTATGAAACTAAAGAATCATTCATCCCTATTTTTAGTATGAATGATAATACCTAAATTGCACCACACATGCCCTTTCTAATTTTATTCATAGGTACCAACTGATTCATTATCCTTTACTCATTAGAATAAAAAAACGATTCTCCATATTTATATGAATAATATGTGGAAATTACATAATGAAAAATAATTTATTAAACACATCTCAATCAAATGAGTCAATTTAATCACGCGGCCTCATATTTTTTAAATGATTCCGCCAATGATTTACTACTCCTAAATTATTGTCAAACCGGATTATATTTTCATGATCCCAACACTGTATAAATATAAAATATATTACCAATGTTACTAGTCAATTGTTTATGAACTATTTCATTAATTGATTCACTAATGTAAGGTCGAAATATCATAATAAAGGTCTCAACAGAATAAAACCAAAAAAAATAATAGGAAACCATAATCATTGTCAATAACAACATATTCATGAAAACCACTTGTTTCTTTTCAGAATTATGACACATTCATCACAATATATGATATATATGGTCTATCGTATGTCATTAATAGTCATATTCTATTTTAATCCTTCATAATTTTTTTTAATTATTTTTGTGAATTTATAAAGTGTATACCTTAGGAGGTCAAACCGGGTGTGCATTAAGGCCCATTTTCAGAATCTAATTCTGAACCATGTCAAGCTTAATACTACTTTTTGGGGTTGTTACCCATTGGAACATATGTTACAGAGCCACATCTACTTGAATTATCCAAAAGGTAAGTATTTATTGGAAACCACACACATTATCCTTTACCAATAATCTAGGATATTTTATTATACATTGACTCGTCCTTATAATTATTAATAGAAATACCATTAGGGATCTCACTATGTTCTATTCATCCTAATATCTAAATGATAACTACTCTTATATGCTTTTACCAACTATAATGATCTGGTATTTTCATACATAGATATTACTTAATTTTTAATGATTTTTTCTTTCATTACACAAATACATACATGAGGATAGTAAGAGATAAGATTCAATGGATAACTTGAATTTTAAATTTTTTATATAAGTGTCACATATGTGGTTTTAATTTTATGTATTTTTTTTATTTTTGTCTTATTTGTTACTTTTAACTTCCAAGTTATATTTTTGTTAAAATGGAGTTTTTCCCCAATAGTAGGTGGAACACAATGGGAAATAGTTATGGGAAATCATTAGCTAGCCTAGAAGAGATAATGCATCCTTGATTGTGGAACCATCAAGGCTAAAATGGAATTCACCCATTATAAAAAAATTATCACTAATTTTCCCTTGGACATAGGAGTCATCATGGTTTCCACACTATTGGAAACCCACGTCGCATGACCAAGTCAATATAAAATTATAAAATTAACTTTTTCATCTTTAAATTAAAACACATACCCGCCCATCTCCTCCATATTATGAATATACAGTGATATGATCCTATCCCTCTCCTCTTGGATCCCATATAGTTCTTTTATTTGTTTTATTTGGGTTAGAATCGTCATAGAATCATCACGTAAGTCCATTATTTCTTAATTTATTCCTTATTATTTCGTTATTCATTAAAATTTCTTTGGTTTTTCATTATCCAGTTGGTAGGATTCACTAAAATGGTTCGAAACATAGATCATTAGGATTAATATTTATTTTTATTGTATGATCTACCCATTATAGGGTTCTCTTATAGTATGGTTGTGGTTTCCCCATCATTATGGATGTTTCCCATATTGAGGTCAGTGATTCTATTTTTAGCTTTATTAGACGATTCTTGTTTTTTACGTGATTTCTAAATGTGTTATATGATTTTTGTGATTTTTAAAATTATTTTTTCAAAGGTTTTGAAGATTTTTATTGGTTTAATGTTTATTTTTCAAATGAATATGGTTCGTTTTCATGATTGAATTATTTTTTTATATATTGTAAAGGTGTTCAATGCATCATGAAATTAGTGATATGATTGTTTTAAAATGTATATGGTTTGTGTATGGATTTGATAAGAGGTTTTCATATGGGAAATGTATTTTTTAAAATTTATTGATACTATTTAGAATTTTAATGCGAAAGAGGAGATATAAGTTACATAGGATATGGTTTTAATCACCAAGGGAATCCTAGGTATCTAGGTGTACAGGCTAGGACTAGTATGCATATCAGATCGGAAGGGTAGAGGCCAAGTTACGTATACAAGGATTGATTCTATATCACAAACTAAACAATGATGATGATTGGAGACCATTATAAATTTGGATGTATTTCTCTCCAATGTCTCATGCATGATGATTTTGTAGGTTATATTTTATGTACCATATCACTAAAATAGAAAAGTTTCCAACTATACCACTATTTTTAGTTCCTTTTGATATTACCTATGGTTCTCCTAGGAGAGTTTCTAACCATTATCATATGGTTTACCTCAATTTTATTTTAATTACAACGAATGATTTTTCATGAAATTGTTTCACTTAAAATTTACAATCAATAATTTTTGTAATATTATTCTTATAACATGAAAGTTGATTTTTCATAAAATGTTTTAATGGAATATATTCATGTGATATCCTACGTGTCATTGGCTCACACCCTACAATCACCCTCTGGTTTCTATTGTCTTTGTTATGTTATGTGAGGTAAAATCCAATTCATCCATGGTGTGGACAGTAGATATTTTAGGTTGTGTTCATGTTCTTGAAGGTGTTGGTAGAGGTGGAATGAGGGTGGTGATGTTCTTATCACAAGGTGGATTAGTTTTTTATTTTGTACCCTTCCCTAATTTGGTCATTAATTTGGGAAAATGTTTAAAAATATTTAACTTTTAATAGTAGTAATACATTTGTTTATATATATTTCTCATATTGTGATTTATTATGAATTTTAATTGTTTGTGGTAATTTATTATGTGCTAAATAATTCCCAAAAGTTAAATTTTGATACCTACTCAATAATTGTTATCCTGTAGGGATCAGGAACACCCATAGGGCCACGTAACGGGCCGAGTCGGGCATCTGTTCAAATGGAATCCCAAGACAGTTCATGATTTTTTTTTCAATTTAAGGTTCTACATGTGCCATGGGTCATATTATATGGGAGAGTCTATCTTGAAATTAGCTAAGAATGTTGTGGCTTGAGGTTCTTGTTTTGAGTGTGGTGTATGTCCAAAACAACTCATAAATTTCCTTCAATTCTAATTTTATGTTTTAAATTTTGTGCAAATATCATATAGTTGAGATATAATGGATGTCGAATGTGAATGGACATGGGTCTCGGGTAATGTGGTTTTCCTTATTATTCATTTTTTTGTTATTTTAATTATATACGTATTTTGAATATGATATTGTTGATGAAAAATTATCCCTATGGATTTTTGATGGTTTTTGTAAAGACCCAACATGACATAAATAGACATTAAATTAATTTTTTGTAATACTAAAAACATGACACCAACAAACCCCCAAATACCATTTTTTTTAGTTCATTTGGAATCTCAAAAAAACAACCAACTGGTTCATAAAACATCTACATCGTATCCGGTTTTTCCATCATATCTAGAACCACTTTTTGAAACATCATACATTATACTAGTATTCTAATCAAGGGGGAATAGAAAAATGAGAAGGGGTGAGTTCAAATGCTCATAAAGGGTAATCATAGAAAATATATTAGAAAACAAAAAAATGTAATAACCTGAACATAATTTTAGAAAAAAACATAGCATATTTAAAATATACCAAAATCTTGAGTCATGAAATAAATTTGTGTAGTTTGTAATAAATAAATCATAATATAATCATAAACCATGAAAAAATATATTTTTAATAAAACATTTCATTATGAAAAAATAACACATAATAGTATTTCCATTGTAGGCAAGGAATTGTAGCCAAGATCGTCATAGTGTATTTATTCCATTAAAAAATCGAGTTTACATTTCTTTATAGTCATGTATTACTGAACTAGATTTACTTGTCATTACTACGCTATTTTTCTAAACCAGATATACTTTATTTTCTAGATAGGTATTACGGATATATATTTACTTTATGTTCCAGTCCAATCTATATCAGGAGATATAAATCTTTTACCAATGAATTTTAGGGAGATATTAGTCCCAACATATCATAATGATATCATTCTTACATGTTCCACAAAAATATAAATCATTCATCGTAGCTTAACCAATGAAATAAAATGGGTTTTTAAGCATTATTACATCAAATCATAATCCATTAAAAACATCATTCCATTAGTAACATAATCAAATAATAGTAATAACATGGATAGAAACATAACCATATTTTTAGTGAATTATCATATATGGAAAATAATTTTTATAAAACACTTGAACTCAATAATTGAGAAAAATATCAATTCTTCTTTAAAAACATTTTCTTTTTTCAAAATGTCAAAAAATTTTAAAAGAAAATAATTTAATTGAAAATAAATATGAAATATTATAATGAAATATTAATGAAAAAAAATATTTATTAATATGTTGAAATTATTTCCTTCTAATATATTTTAAAAAATATTATCCTCGGCCTTTTTCCAAAAAAGTCAAAAAGTACTTCAAATAAAATAATATCAAAAGATTGTGTTCACACCGTTTAATAAAATATATCAAAAGGGTAAAATTAACATTAAAAATTTATAATAATTCAAATAACATTATATAATAAGAATACAAGAATGTGGATTATAAATAAACCCTATTAAATACTCACAAATAAACTATCTCTCATAACATTATGATTGTAAATTAATCCCTTACCTTAGGTCCTCTTTCTTCCATTTATGTTAAAAACACATGTAAATTGGTTTTAAATATATTATCAACATCCAATTGAAACATAATAATATTTATGATATAATTTATGAGTCACTTATGACTTTATATTACCTGTTTCTTTATCAATTCCATATTAAAGAAACATTTTGTGTCATAACCATATTATTTATCATACGCATTTTGACTTATTATTATTTATATTATTAATTAGATCATCATTTAATTACGTCCATATTGTAAAATCTGATTTATATATCTTATATATTCTATATATAAATATATATAATAAATGGATAAATGAAAATAAATATACTATTCATAGAGATGGTTGGTCGTCTGTTGGGATGAACGCTATTTCTGTTTCCTTATCGATTTGAATAGAAGTAAGTAAAATAAATTTATTTATTTATATATATATTCAAAATAATTATTATGTGATATATTTCATTCTTATTTGTTATATATATATTATAATCATTCATGAGTTGTTGAAGTGGAGAATGAATCCCATCACGTTGTCGAGACAGTAGGTCGTACGTACGAATGAGCGATGATATCATTCACATAATAATTAAATGTTATGGAATTGGATGGCATATAAATTATAAATAATAGTTAAAAATGTTACATTAATTATTTTAATCCATTATATTCATCATTATACCAATACATATTAAATATTGTTGAATGATAAATTACACTACGACGTTGAGACGAGAAGTTGTATGTACACACGCACAGTGATATTTTTATTCATATGTTGGATTAAAGGAGGAATATGGGATTTCCATAATTATAATAACATTTAATAATGTATAATATTCTTTTTTAGTTATTTATGTATGTGAAAAACATAATAATATTACATATATGAAGAAAAGAATTTAGAAAGAGTTGATAAAACGATTACCTCTTTTTCGTGTATCACCTTTTGATTTATATTAAAGGTCTCCCTAGAATAGATTTCCTCCAAATGTATGGTATCTATGTGGAATTTAAGGATTTTTGGAGCTTCTTTGATCAATTTATGGATGAGAAATATGGATTTAATGGTGTTAGTAAGTGCATAGAGGTGGTTTCCTTTTATAAGAGCGAGGAGAGTCACATTATGAAAGTCCTGAAATATTAATTTCTATTAAAATAATATTCAATTTAAAATGTTACCAGACTAATTTATTTACAATATAATATTATTATGGGTCGAAATAATCTATAAAATACTATTTAGACATTTTTTACTTTAATTTTAGCCTTCTCATTAGGAATTATCCTTATTTAATATTTTTAAATTTATTTTTGATAATAATGATTTATATTTTAAACAGTTATAAATATTTATATATGTTTGGTGAATTTTTTTAATTTGATATAATATAACATTTCAGACCCTTAAAGATTCACTTTTTAAATTGAAATTATTATTTTTTGTTTTAATTAATTTAATAATATGTTATTTGTATAAAATATCAATTTTCCATTTTGACACAATTCATTTACATGACATTAAATAACATCAAAAAATAAGATAAATATTAATAAACTCTTAACATGACATATTTAGCTGGAAAATTCATGGAATACATTAATTAGTTCATATTATATTTATTTTAATTTTTTTAAAAACATTTATTTGATATTTCTATTAAAAAATAATTTCTACATAACTATTGTCTCATCAATAATGGAAAATATTAAATCTCTAAAAATTATATATAAATTAACACGAAGTAGATAATTTCATTATCATTATGGAGACAATTTATGTTTTCTGTTTTATCAAATTTATTAGAACATCACAATTATTATACTCATATTAGATAAGAGAGTGAAATGATGTAATATTTTTGTTTTTTATTATAATTACATCAGATTCATGAAACAATTCTGTTAAATGAATCAATTGTTACACATAGGTCATATTGGTGGTCATTAATTCATGTAATTGTATTTTGGCAGTTGTTATGGTAATTTTATTATCTTTATCATATTGTTTGTTGCCCTAATTTAGTTAATTTTCCTTTAACTATGGTAAATAATAATTTACGTAGATACTATTCATAATATACCAAAAATAAAAGTAACCAATTAAAATAATTTTGATAAGATGATTATAAATGTGGAATGAGACTTTCTAAAATTTATTACACAAAATATTTAGTAATTATTTTAGAATTAATTCTCATTGTCAAAACCAAAAAGATGATTTTTTATGAATATAAACTATCAAAATATTGACAAGTGTTTATGTCCATTTTAAATGTGAATTAAATCCAATAAACAAAAAGAATTAAATTATAAATATATATTCCAATTAAACTTTATAAAATTTTAAATGATAATTTAATATTATAAATAAATTAGAGGAAAAGTGAGTTTTTAATTAAAATGAAATCATTTTCAATATTCATAAAAAATGAATTTTACCAAAAAATATAAATATTTCAAACATGTATAATTTTGATGTCCCGATTCAAATTAATAATTTTAGTTTTTATGTAGAATATATAAAATTGTCAAAAACTAGATTTAAAATTAGTGTTCCGTCAAATGGTGGCAAAGTTGTATTTTATATAAAATATCTCTTTTATCTGAAAATTTAAATTTGTTCTTCTATAATGTTCTAGAATATACACAAGAACAATTTTAATTTTATATAAAGATAAAAAATATAGTTAATACTATTAATAAAGGGTAGTTTATATCCCATTAAATAATAATATTTTAATAATTTATTGTCATTTATTTAATCTTTGTATTGTGTACAATGCATGATATCAAGAAAGGTCACTCTTATGTGTAATGTAAGCCAAGTCAGTGTTGAGTTTACTACAATAATCATTTGTTGTTTTGTATAACATAATAAAAAAATTTCCTTTATACATTGAAGATAATCTATACATAGTGTTCTATGAAATGAATTATATCAAAAGAACATGAAATTTTGTGTAACATAAGACATGTATTGTCTTGCGTATACTGGAAGATAATACAATGTTGTGTACAATGAAAAAAAAATTCTTAGTGTACCATACAACACAATATATCAAAGAAATAAAAAATAATGTCTCTCATAAAATCATGGGGTGTAACATTCTACACCCATAAAATTAATTTCACCATCGAAATTCATCGAGGGTTAGAAAAGGTATACTACTTGAAAGATTCTTTCATAGAAACCCACATTTTAAAAAATAAATACTAAAACATAATTTTATAAAGGAAATATAGAAACATAAATGATTCCCAATGTAACTCATCACTTGGTTTCCACAGAGGAGAACATATGTGGGAGGTGAAAACATTTACATGAATTTAATATCTAACTATAATGTTCTGATGGATAGTGATAAAGAATAATGATTTATAAAAGTTAAGAACTAGAAATCCATAAATCTATGATGATTTATAGGAAAACCTGATTCATTGGATAAGAAGTTTCTAAGATAATTTTTTTTGTTTTCAAGATCCTTTCCATATTGTTGATGAATTTTCCATTAGAATAAATACATACATGATTTTTGAAATATTATCACTAATGTTCGTTCCTTGAACCATTTCCAATTCATCTCTTATATAACGAAACAAAGTTGATTTTTTTATTCTTGATGTGTAAGCAGATCATGCGGTAGAATTTTATTTCATTCCATCTCTCTCAATAAAATGGATAGTATTGGTTATAAAATATTCATAAGTCTATAAATAGTGTGGTAAAACATTAATCAAACATAATTTAATAAGAATATAACTTTAACTATCCATAACTGGATAACATTAAAATCCTTCCAAAAAGTGATATTATAAAAATTTTGAAATAGTTGAATTTTATAGACTTAATATTTATCTCTCATATCCTATAATGTAGTTCATTTTTGTCACATTACAATCATTTGTATTCCATTATTTATCCCCCATATATCATAAGAAATATCTTGTTGGTCACATTCTAATCATTTCAATGACTTCATCATGAATTCCATTGATTCATTGTAATAACCTAAATTAACACATATCATTATTGAAAACATTCATGTTTACTTATTCCATAAGATATTTCATATATCCCAGAAGTATTAATAACTTGTTCACTTCATCCATATGTTGTTCCTTAGAAATATTCAACATATACTTTCCAATCCTTAATTAAATAATTATTCTCAAAACAGTTATAAATTTCATGATTCATATTACACAATCTATGAATTCATAAACATATACATCTCAATCATCATGTTTTATTCTTAAACCATTACTCATGATCTACCATAATCCTCTTTCATAAAATATGAAT
This sequence comes from Viscum album, assembly GCA_963277665.1. Lineage (NCBI taxonomy): Eukaryota > Viridiplantae > Streptophyta > Magnoliopsida > Santalales > Viscaceae > Viscum > Viscum album. Next base: position 605,346,218 of record OY728123.1, on the reverse strand, counting down.
CATGTCATAAGGTTTCTCAACATCATGATCCATTGTTTTTATGTAAAAAATCAATATGAAAATCACATACCTTTCATATGTCATTTAAAATCTATTTATTTTAATCTATGTGACCAAGACCTATACCATCTTCATGATATTTCCACATATTAAATCAATCATCATAAATTTCATAATTTCCACATCTAAATTATTCAATTTTTAATAATCATCTATGTAGTTTTAGCTATTGACTAAGGTAAAAAATAAAACTTTGAAACATACAGATCATATATTAAAAAATAAGGTAAATGAATTATAATATTGCAATCTGGGATATCTTCGGGTTAATCATAACTTAATCATTATTTTCACAAAAAACTATAGGATTGAAACCTATACTTGACTTATCCTTAGGGAATCCCAAGGCTCATCCCTATAAATATCTTTGAAAATGTAACTAAATATTAACATCCTTGTTTCAAAATAATTACTAATACTCCACTCAGATACCAACTATAAATCCCCAAGCATGATGTACATGGTCATTATATTAATTTTTTAAAATAATTAATATTTGACAAAAACAGATGCCCAAAGTGGTATTAGTTTAGTGCCTTTAGTAACTTCAATTCCTAAAAAGTGGTTCATAAAACAGCTTCATTTTCTCTAACATTATACTTCATAATTAGAACCATTTTTGGAAATGACCTACATAATAACTTTCATAAAATCCTAGGGGAACGAAACATGAAAATGCGTGAGCTTAATTGGTATGTAAGGGTATTCATCTAAAATATCTTAAAAAACTTAAATAGAAGAATTTAATAACAGGAACATAAATTATTGAAAAAAAATCATACCACATTTAACATATACCAAAATATTAAGTCACGAAATAAATCATACTAGTTCATAAGGAATACATCATATTGTTCTCATGAACAATGAGAAAATAACATTGGAATAAAAACAATAATTATGGGAAAAACTAATCCCAAAATTTGATTTCTATAGTAGCACAGGTATTGCTTCCAAGACAATTTATAATGGAAAAATTCCATTACTGAACTGATATTACTTGTCGTTCTGGTCCTGTGTTACTTAACCAGATTTACTTGTTATTATGGCCATGTATTACTGAACTGAATTTACTTTCCATTCCATTAATTTCTATATCAGGATATATAAATCATTACCCCATTCATTAGAGGGATATATATGTTCTACCCATCTCATAATGATATAATTATTTCATGATCCACAATAAAATAAATCATTAATCATAGCATACCCCATGAAATATAATGTGTTTCTTAAAAATCAATACATCATATCATAATAGATATAAAAAATAATTCCATCATTAAAACACTCAAATCATAGTGACAGTAGGGTTATAAACATATATCTATTTAAATAGAATCATTTTAAATTGGAAATAATTTTCATAACACACATAAAGTCAATTCTTGAGGAAAATTCCATTAATTCATCGAAAACGTTTTCTTTTATCAAAATATAATAATATTTTAAAGGAAAATAATTTAATTTAAAATAAATTTGATATATTTTAAAGTATGTTTAAGGAAAAAAAGGCTTTATAAAGATAGAAAAATCTATTCTTTCCATGTATATTAAAAAAACATTCTCCTCGTACATTGGAGGAAAAGAAAAACTGTTCCCCAAATGAAATAACGAAAAATGTTTCCTTTCATACAGTCTAACAAAAATTCCCCGAAGGGTAATGTTAAATTCAAATTATATAAAAAAATTGAAATAATATAACATAATTAGGCATCATTGATGTGGATCATAAATGTACCCTATTAAATTGAAACAAATAAACAATCTTAGATATTAATGAGATTATAAAATTATCCATTTCATTAGGTCTAATTACTTCTGTATGTTTCAAAAAATCTAGTATAGTTGGTTTAAATATATTATAATCTTTTAATAGAACCAAAATAATATTTATTATATCATTTATGATTCACATATGACTTTATATTACCTATTTGTTTATCAATTCCATGTTAAATCAACATTTTGGGTAATAATCGTTTTATTTATCGTATGTGTTTTGACTTTTTATTCATGAAATTATCACATAGGTCATGATTTAATAACATAATTAATGTAAAAAAAGATTTATATATATTATATATTTATTATATAAATTTACATAATGGATAGATAAATGAAATATAATACATTGTTAATGGAGATGGTCGGTCGTACGTAACGATGAAACCACTTTCTATTTCCTAATTAAATTGAATGGAAACAATTAAATGAAATATATAAAAATTATGTATAATTAATATCTCATATATTTCATTATTATTCATTGTATATACTTTATAATCATTCTTGAATGGTTAACATGGATTATGATTCTCATCGCGTCGTGGAGACGGTAGGTTGTACGTATAGACAAGGGACAGAATTATTAAATTATTGATTAAATGGAATTAAATTGGATATTATATTAATTATAAGATATAATTGTAATATAATATTCATTATTTAAATCTATTATAATCATAATTATGCCAATCCAATTTATTTATTGTTGAATAACAAATTACACCACAACATGGAGACGGTAGGTCGCACGTACACATGCATAATTATATTGTTATTAATATGGTGGATGAAAGGAAGTATAAGGTTATAATATAATTATATTAACTATTCATAATGTATAACATACTGTATTGTTTAGTTATGTATGGTAACAATATAAGACGATGAATTATAAGAAGAAGATAATTTAGAATGAGGTGATAAAACAATTTCATTATTTCGAGTATCATTTTTGTATTTTTCACAAAAGGTCTCTCTGGGATGGATTTCATAACAATGTGTGCCTCTAGGAATAATTTTGGGATTTTGGGAGCTTATTTGACTAGAGGTTAGATGAGCCAATTGGCTTATATAGTGTGAGTAAGGGGGTAGAGGTGGTGTCCTTTTATAAGAGGCAAGATGGCCACTTTTGGAACGACTTGAAATATTAATTTGTTATAAATTTATTTTCAGTTTATAATTATCTCGAACACATTTATTTTGAATATTAGATGTTTATGGGTTGAAATAAACTCATCCATTAAAATTTAGGAATTTATTGAGATTATTTTAAACTTTATCATAATTATTAATCTTTATTTAATTTATTTAATTTTATTAGACCATATTATATTACCTTTTTATTTTATAAATATATTTATTGATTTTTGAAAATTTTAATATGATAATTTTTTATATAATACCAATAATGTAAATTATGACACTATTCAATTATTTGACGTCAAATAAAATCCAAACATTAGTTAAATTAGATCCAAAATATTTAATACACTCCTAAAATTTCCATGTAACATAAAAAATTCTTGGATCACATTAAATTGTTCATATTATATTTCTTTTAACATACATTAAAACCATTTATTTGATATTTATTTTAATAAAATAATTTCTACATCACTATTGTCTCGTCATTGTTTGTAAATATTTAATTTCTAAATATTCTAAATAAACTCTCATGATGTATATAATTTAATTATATTTCAAAAGACCTCATTATGTTTGAAGATTTATCAAATTTATCAGTACATTAAAATTATTGTACTTATAATAGATAACAGAGTGGTATGTTGTCACTGTCTTTTGTATTAATTATAATTTAATCACCTTCATGGAAAAAATTTCATTAAATGAATCAATTATAACCATATAGATATATAAAAGATCCTTAATGCATCATACTGTATTTTATTAGGTTTTACGTAAATGTTATTATTTTTATCATATTGTTTTCCCTTAATTTAACTGATTTACCATTAAAAATGATAAATAAAAATTACCGTAATTACTATTCATAATACGTAAAAAAATTAGACTATTAAAATAATCTGGACCCACTGATTCAAAAAATGGAATAAAATTTTCATAATTCAAAACAAAAAATTATTAGAAATTAATTTTTAGATAATTTTGGTTGTAAAAACTAGAAGGTGTGTTTTTATGAAATAAAAATTATCATATGATTTTCATGTGTTTTTTTCCAACTTAAATTATAAATTACATATAATGACCAAAATTATATTTAATAATAAAAAAGTTGTCTACTTAAACTTTTAATCTAATTAATAATAAAATCTCCCTAAATAAATAAATATGAATAAATGGAAGTTTTCCATTAATATGCTGTATTTTTAACTTTTAATTAAAATATGAATTTTTCAAAAATATACCAAAGTATTTACCAAGTTAAATTTTGATGTCCTGATTCAAAATATGATATTTATTTTTTCAAATATAATATATAAATGTATCCAAAAGTATAATTAAAATTGGTGCTTCATCTAATTGAAAAAAAAATATCAATTTTAATGTATTTCTTTTAAACGAAAGTTATGAAGTTAATATTATGTAAATTTATAGAAAATTTATATTATGAATCTTAATGTTATATATAATTTAAAATGTGGATAAAAATATTCATAATTTCCTATTATTATCCTATTATATAGTAATATTCTAATAATATATCTTTATTTAGTTAAACTCATTATTGCATACAATGCAAGCTATCAAGGAAGGTCACTAATGCATATATTTAAAACCATGATTGTTTTGAGTTGAGTGAGATAATCCTTCAATGTTGTGTATAACATAATCCCAACATTTATTTTATACATTGAACAAAAACTATATTCGGTGGTTCATGAAAGTAATTCTATCAAAAGAATATGAAGTTTTTTGTAACACAAAACATGTATAGTGTTTCATATACTACAAGATATTACATTGTTTTTATAAAAACAATTAATCATGGTGTAGCCTAAAACACAAGACATAATATAAATTAAAAAAATATATCTCATAAAATCATTGGGTGATACAATTTTCCCTTATAATTGAAGATTTATGTACCAATGTTCCACCTTAGAGACATCATATGAAACCACAAAAAGAGCATGGAAAGTGTTCTCCCTCACTGGTTGATCATGCACTAGTTGATGATATGGTTTGGGATATCTAAGAATTGGGATATGGAGTCAGTTCTGGTCTTTCTCAGGCTTATGAAACCAAACTAGTTTTGATAAAAGGAAAAAACATAGAAGTTCCTCTTGGAGAAAACTATTTCCTTCTATGATAGCACAGATCCTCAGGATGGTAAGGATTGGATTGCATAGATCAAAATGATATCTGGTTTCATAAAACTATTGAGTAAATTAATGTATATTTTTCTCAATTTATATTGGAAGGACCTAACTAAATGTTGTTGGACATAGTGGTTCAAGCCATGTAGCATGAGTATATGGGTTATAAGGATTTCAAGGTCATAATTAATATGATTTCTTACTTAGAGACCTTGGAAGTTGATAAAACATATGAATTTTTTATATACACCAGGGGTATTATACCATATTGTAGTATTTCATCATATTTGCTGAGTTAGTACGCTTCTCATGGGAAGTGGTGTCTAATTAATATGATAAGGCTCGATATTTTGAAACGTGGAAGAATATATAAATATAATACTATTTTACATTGTTCTTTTTTAGTACTTATCTTGTGGTGGATGATAATTATTTGATGGATGATATCAATTGAAATGGTATGTATGGGTTTTTTGGGACTTTTTTCATAGTGTGCGAGAGTAGTGGTAAATCATCTTTAAAGAAGGGATTGTGAAATGAGTAGAAAAATAGGGGAGGTTATAGCACTATACATACATCCATACCTATTTTTTTGAATCTCTACTGTATGAATGTTTTTATTCCATTGGTGTGGGAAGGTGTGGCATGTATAGTCAAATTGATCACCTCTAACTCACCCCTTCCATCGATGGGGAATTCTAGGGACCATGAAGTGATTTTTTAGATCTACACATCTATTTCAAGGTGGTGCAGCTTATGTAGTTTCTAGGGGAATATCATCAAAAGAACAGAAAGCATGGATAATAGTGTTTTGGTTTTTTGTTAAAGAGGCAGGGTCAGATCATATTTTGGTCAGATTCTACTTACGGAAGGGTCAGAAGTCATTTTCATTACTAAGATTCGGTATATACTAGTAATATTCATTATATGGATAAAGAGCTAGTTGATTTATATGATGTACCTAATATAAATCAATTTACATTCTTTATTGTATTATCAATAGTTTTTTTCCTAGTTTGGTATATGTTCCTCTGTTTATTTTATTTCTTATTCAAATGTGGATGTGTTGAAATTTCTATCAAATCATGTGCCACACTAGATAGAGTTAGCGACACCTCTTCAAAAGAAGAAGTAGCAGGATTTTAGGTATTTTTCTTGTTCTCTAACTGTCTCTAGTGTCAAGTTATAGTGGGAATTATTGGTCCTATAAGTATATCTTTTCGAAGCGATTGCCAGTATGTATTGGATGGTGTGTTTTTAGGTTCACGTTGACTATTATCGCTGGTAAGGGAATTTTTGTACAAAATGGAAGTGACCATGTATTTTAGGATTAATGGGATCCTTATATAGAACATGTTATACCCCCCACTTCTAGAGTTATGATATATTGTTTTTCATACATCTTCCCTCGAGATGGGGGATGATGGTGGTGATTTCAAGGTTGGATTTCCTCTTCTGATGGATGTGTTCCCATAGGTGTTTCAAGATGATTTTTCTAGTTTTCCTCCAGAGTGGGATGTGTTGTTTACCACTGATTTTTTGCCTAGATCATTCCATATTACTATTCCTACATAACAATTGGTCCCCACAATGTTGATATAATTAATTATACAGGGGGAAGATTTATAATCCAAAGGATTCATTCACCTGGGGGTCTCAACATATCCATCCCTGATATTTTTTAGAGACATATAATGGATATCTATGGTTTTTTACTGATTAACTATTTCTGAATAAATTGATGATAATAAAAAATATCCTTTTCCAAAAATTGGTGAAATTTTTTATTATCTTTATGGGTTGAGGTGGTTATCTAATATTGGATTTAATTCTAGGTATCTTTTGGCCAAAGTCATAGAGGCAGACTTTCTGAAAATAAATTTTCAAAAAAGATATGTCTATTGTGAGCATTCGACCATGACTTATAGGTGGATGAATTCCCACAGCGAATTAATGGTTATCATTACTTTGGGTTTCAATTAATATCATTATTGAATTATAGTGATATTTGTAGATGACATCATGATCTACTAGTGGATCGAGGAGGATCTTGAGAAACATTTAAGGATCTTGTAGGGCCCTCTTAGAGATCATCTTCTCTATGAAATTTTCCCTAAGTGAACTTCTTATATCAGGGAGTTGATGTTTCTTGTTCATGTGATCTCAGAACGTTGGTTATTATTGGGCCCAGAGAAGACCAATGTAATTGTGTCATAGGAGCATCTGAAGAAAATTTTCATCATCCAAATAATTTTGAAACATTCAGGGTATTACAGGAATTATATTTGATAATTCTCTAATATTTATTTTCCCATGAATACACATAACATAAATTGGGTGAAGTTTATAAGGAATTTAAAATGAATGATGTAATTTAAGGATCATAAAATGTGGATGGACACAACACCCATTTTGTTCTTTCTAGATTTTTGGAAGGGGTACATGGTCTACTATGATGCCTCATGTATGGGTTATATGTGTGTGTAGATATAGGATGACCATGTTGTGGATTGTGGTATTCACCAACTCCAACTACAAGAAAACAATTATCCATCCAATGATATGGATATAGTGGGAGTTATTATTTTTGTGAATAATTATCATCAGTATCACTGCAGTATATATTTGTAGTCTACTCACACTATAAGAGTTTGGCCAACATTTTCTCTCAGAAGGAGCTAAATCTATAGCACCTTTAATTTGTGGAGGAACATATATAGTTCAATTTGGATATCTTGTATACACTATGAAGAAGTAATGTAGTAATATATTCATTTAGTAGGAAAGTTCTTGTTAATTATTTGAAGGAATCCATTGATGAGAGGTATTTGATGTGGATTCTTTCATATATGCATCTGGAGACCAAGGAGAATAATGGAGGAATGTTCTTGGCTATTTTTTTTCTAACCCCATACCATTTGATGTTTAGTTGACATGATCATCCTAATGATGATGTGTGTTGATAGTATATTTATCTCTTAAATAGTGGCACTCTACCTATAGAATTGTTTTTTTTCATTAGAATGATTTATTTATTTCCAATTCCATGGGTTGGTGTCTTTTTCACTATAGAAGTTGTTCATGCATGATATCCAAAAGTCTTAGTGGGTCATTCATATCGGGAAAAAAATGTTTTTTTATGATGCACGTTTAATATGTGTATAGCCTAAAATGAGGTTATCTATATGTAAATTTTTTGTTCAAATGCCATAAAAATAAGAAGGTTACTGTAGTGAATGAATGACCATCTGGTTTTATTCAGGAGCTATTCATTCCAACCCATAAATTAGATGAGTTCTCTTTGGATTTAATTATTGGATTGTGTCAAAAACCTCGTGGAAGGAAAACAATTTGGGTAGTGATTGATTGTCTGACCAATCGTCCCTTTCATACTGATTATGGATTCAACCATGTTAGATGTGTTTGGATAGTTATATATTTAGGTGATAATGAAGTTTTATGGTGTGAAATATGTGGTTGTTTCAAACAAGGAAACTTGTTTCCCCTTATGTTTTTTGAAAGGCCTTAATATGTTAATGGGGATTCATGTCATATTGATTACGGAATACCACCCTCAAATGGATGGTTAGATAAAGTTGTATAATCATATATTGAAATAAATTCTCCCTTCATGTATTGGATTTCAGAGTCTCATGGGATAACCGTTTGGGTTTGGTTGTGATTTCATATTACTATAGTTTTTAATGCTCAATTCAAATGTCTACCATTTATTCCCATTATGGATGGATGTGTCGGTTACCAATGCTCTAGAATAAGGTTGGTGAGACCTCATTGTCGATACCATGACTTATGTAGGAAATTTATGATAAATTCAAGTTGATTTGGAATCATTTATTGATAGCAAAAATCCTCTGTAAGACATGTGTAGATCATATATGTTTAGAATAAGAATTATTAGTTAGGGATTGTGTGTTTTTTCAAATCATTCCCCCTCTTGGAACACTGACAGTTGCATAATCAAGGGAAACTGATTATGACATACGTTGGAACTATTATGATTTCCATGAGACTTGGTATAATGGAATTACATTTATCCTTTTTTGAACTACATTTAAAATAATTCATGACATCTTCCACGTCTCTCGAATGAAAAAGTATAATTTGGACCTATCCCATGTGTTGAATTGGGATAAATTGGAGCTGGAATCTGATTTGTCTGTTTTTTGAGTGACAAGTGATGATTGGGGATTCCTAACAGAAATTTCATTATGGGAAGTTCATATCATTGATTATAGTTGTTTAGAAACAAATTAATGATGAACATAATATTTTTTAGGGGAATTATTGGGTTGAGGTGTTGTAATAATTCATAATCTCTGATCAGAATTAGTAATGACATTTTAAGGGCTAAAAGTTTTCATAGTTTGATGAATTTCCACATTTATAATATTAATTTGTGGGTTTTTATTATATTTTTTATTTATTTATATCCCTTGTACATCCTGTGATTTTTTCCAAAAAATGGTACTTTTAAACATGATAGAAGGGGGTTCACGGTTGGTGCAGAGTTAGCAGAAACTATGCACCATCCCATAAGAGAATGTGACCCATCAAAAGTGGCCCTATATAGGCCAAAAAACCTGATGAAAAGCATGAAACCTTCCAAAAAAAAACATTGTGGCCATTTTCATCGTGTAACTGGGAGGATGCATGGTTGAAACATTATATGGATGACCATATCACCAAATTGTATGATTTTTCATGGTCATTAAAATCATTGAATTTACCCATTTATTTATTCTATTTTAACTATATATTAAAGCACTTAATCCCTCATTCAGGATATACATCCCTTGGTTCCACTCCAATTCCACTTGTGTCCACTCTACATCATTTATTTTGTGGATTTGATTTACAATCATCAGAATGTAATCATGTAATACCATTCATTTTTTATTTCATCCTTCATCAAGTGATATTCATTCCTATCTCTTAGGTTCTTCATTAACTAATGGGTTGGTTTCACAAAAATGGTCTGAACATTTGTTCCTTTGGTTAAATATTTTTGTTTGTGCTGTGATAATTCCTTTATAGGTTTCCATTGTGGTGTGGTTTTGGTTTTTGACTACATTCCAGTTGTTTCGATGTTTGAGGTAGTTAATTCCATTAATTAGCATTATTACTTGATTTTTTTATGCTTTATTATATTTCTAAATGTGTTCTATGATGAGTTTGAATGGTGAAAAATATATTTTTAATGGTTTTTGATATGTTTATGGGTTGAAGATGATTTTTTGAATTAAATTGGTTTGGTTTCAAACTTTCCATCATCTATATCCCAGATAAATATGTTCCATGAATTAGGTATGTGTTGAAAATAATGTTCTCAATTATCTTTAGTTTGTCTATTTATTTGAAATAAGTTTTTCTTATCGGAAATTGTGATTCTCATGTGTAATCATAATTTTTTTTGGAATTTTTATGTTAAAGAAGTGATCTATATGTCATGGGAAATGGAACTATTAAAAATGGAAATCCTCAGCATCTAGAATGATGAGCATGGACTAGAGTTCTAGTCATACTGGAAGGTCCATGAATCAGTTCTTTTGGGAAGGATTGATGTTACAAAACTAACTAAACTATGATGACAATTAGAAACCACTTGTATGGATTTATATCAGGTGGCACATGGACAAGGAATTTTTGGGTCATGGTTTATATACCATATTACATAGATACATAGTTTCCAAGGTCCCACTATTACTAGTTACATTAGGTATTACAAATCATTACCACATGATATTTTTCTTACCATTGGAATAAAATGGACATTTATTTCACATTAATTTCAAAGCATGATTTTATTGAAAATGGTTTCCTTTTAAATCTTTAGATATGTTTACTAACATATGATTACAAGTTTTTTTAAAATGTTTTTGTAATATATTCTATTTAGGATATATCCTATTGGTAATTTTATCACACCCCACATACACCCTTAGGTGTACATAGACCATGTTATTTTTTCCACTGTCAATGTATGAATTTTCCTGGTAGTGCCAGTGGATCTGTTATCTTGTCATCCACTTCATTCAATTGTTGGAATAAAATGGATTATGGTGGTTAACCACTTATTTATGGATGATTAGTTGTGTAGTTAGTACCACTACTCATTATATTACTTTGGTTTTGGATGATGTTGAATAATTTTTAACTTGTAATTGTTTTACATTATTTGGTCATTGTTATTTCTATTGATGTGATGTATTATTTCTTTTAATTTTTTATAGTAATTTTTATTGGTGAATTAATTTATAAAAGTGTAATGATTATACCAAGGAACTATTTTTCATCCTATATGGATCTAGAATTCCTTTTTCGAAATGTCATCGGACGGGTGAGGTGTTAGGTCTTAATATAACACGGACCAGTTCATGACAATTATAGTGCAAAAAAATCTCTTAAATTGTTCTTCCCAAACACCACCCTTATTAGAAATATAAATTAGAAACCATATCTTCAAAACCTGGGTAAATAGAACATAAGGAATGGTGATCTCAGACTCTCAGTAGGGGTAGAAAAGAGAGACATATAATCATAACATGAACATAAGTGTATGAGGAAAGTAGTATTACATATTAAAACCATAACATAAATATCAATGTTCATAATAATGATTCATTGAAGAAATATTATAAATTTAAACGTCATGAATAATAATTTAATCAAAAAAATTATCAATAAGATCATAACATTGGTATAAGACATGGAAGTTATGGAATACACATAATGAAAGAAATTAATTTCCATATAGTCATGGCTATCAGAGAATACCATTATAGTGAAAAAATACTTTAATAACTAGGTACACTCTCTTTTACCACCTTTCCTTACTTAATCAATATCACCCCCATTATATTCAAATCATATTGAATATGGTTTACTCTATAATACATCCCTATCCTATTGAATAACGTTCATACCCCATTACATTCCTATGTATCTCATGAGATATAAATCATAAGCCTATGAAATATAGGGAGGTGTATATCCCACCCATCACATAATAAAATCCATATTAATTTATTGAATAATATTAAAAAATTCATCACATAGTAACCGATGAAATGAAATGGGCATCATTAAAATTTCATCACATCATAAACTATGTAAATGTGAAAGGTTTCATAATAATTTAATCATATAATAACACTTTATAAGAAGAACTCTTCATAAGAATTCTTTCATTGTATAAAAAATTGAATGTAAATGGGTTCCATAAACCAAATTCAATTAAATAATAGACCCATATGATAAATAATATGAATGGTATCCATGGATTGTATCCCTAGTGAGTCATATGTCACCCCACCATATCATATCTTATATAGAAAATGAGTTTTATAGATAAATGAAAACATTTTATAAGGAAAATAACATTTCATTGCAAATAAATTTAAAAAATAGAAAACATATTTCAAATCCATTAAATTAAAAATATCATTGTAATAAAAAAAATAACCATTAGAACTAATTTAAATCATTTGATGAGAAATATAACCATTCCACTTTGAAAAAAACATTTTTCGGAATATTTTTTTAAAAATAATTTCTTTGAAAATAAACATTGAAAATTATAATGGAAGATACTAACAAATGATTGGTCATGAAGTGAGAATATTTTTACCATGTCTTACTAGTTAAAATAGAGATTCCGTTCCCATTTTTGATTAAAAAACATTCATGATTTTTTTATAAATTGACACGAATATCCATTTAAAAACATTTCTAAAATAAATAAAAAATGGTTAAATGAATTTAAACAATAATGGGAAGGTTATAAAATAGATTTAAATTTTATTTTATAGTAAATGGTTTTGTTTGAAAATAGATTTCTGACCAAAGAGAGAAATAAAATCAGATTTTCATAAACATCTTTTTTTTAATAATTTTAGTTACCAATGATTGGGAAAATTGTACAATTATTTGAAGATATTATTAATAACCATTGTAGAAGTAAATTTATGATAATTATTGGGAGTTAGATCATGGTATTTTAAAATTATAAAAATAATCATTAATAATCTGAATAATTTATGTGATTTTAACCAAAAAATATTAACCAATTTGGTAACATTGAATCATATGTCCTTTGAAGGAATAAAATGAATTCAATAATAAATTTTCATTAAAATGAATAAATTATTTATATTTCTTTTCAATGGGATGTATATACAGATCAAAAAATAATATTAGTGCATAAGATAACATACATCTCAATGAATGTATATTGACAAACAAATCTCGTATCTTAAGTCATGAATTCAACCATAATCAATAAATCATCATGTATAATAAATAAAATTTTTTTATTCCTAAAATAATGTAAATTAAACATATTAATTATACCATTTATGATTTTTTATTCAAATTTATTACATATTTAATAATAATATTACGATAATGTTGTGTTTTTCAAAAAAACTACTTTGTTTACTGTGTATGTTTTGAGATGTTAATTTTTATTACTCATAATTAAATATATATTTCATCATATATAGAATGTAATAATTTATATAAATATCATCTATATTTACTATATATTTTTTTAATCCATAATATTTAGTTATTGAAAATAAAATATATCATTAATAAGATGGTAGGGCGTATGTATGCATAAATGTTATTTCCATTTGTAATGTTAGATTAAAAATAATAAAATTATGTGATATATATTTTCATTCTAGAATAATATTTTATATCATATATCTCACATAATTTCATTAGACACATCCTTAATATTTTATATGTATTGAGTAATGGAATCTCATCACATCGTGTGGGGGTGGTCTACCACACACACAAACGACATTATTATATTCCCACAAAGTGAGAAATATAAAGTCATGTGTGACATAAAAATTCTAGAATCATAATAAAATCATAGAAATTATATATTTAAAAAAATGTCAATCATTATGTACATCCTCTAAAGAAGGTAATGAAAAAATCCAATGATATATATTTGTGAGAAGTTACACTACTTTAGACATGAATGATGATTTTATAATAAATTTGATAGAAGTGTAGAAGTTTATAGGTCATAAAAATAAAATTTAAATTTAAATTATATGTAATATACTGTTATTATTATATAATATTGGTATATTAATAATTTACACAGTGGAGGAAGAAATAAAAAACACTCATTGATGAATGTTACCCATTCTTCTGGAAACATTGTTAGGTTTTAATAAAATTCATCCATGGATTTATTTCAACCCAAATATAGCTTATATGATGATTGTATGGAATTTGGGGAGAGATTATGGAAGGTATTAGCTGAACCAAACAGGTTTGAGGGTGTAAATAAGGTATGAGTGGGGGTGGTCTTTCATTAGTTAGGGGAGAGGACATAATTGGTGTTTTTGAAAATAATTGAGTGCTCCTACATTTTTCATTTTCCAAAGGGGTCCTAAATAGTACAATATTGAGCCATAGTGGTTCATTATTGAAAAATGTCTAGAAAAAGTTTATTAAAAAAATTTATATGTCATTTTTACCATTATCATTTTATCCCATTGGTAAACCAATTATTACCTTAAATGAGGTAATTAATTTTTTCATCATTCACTATTGTTTTTGGTCAAAACATTAGTTCAAATTATTATATAATATAAATTATTATAATTAAAAATATGGAATCTATTTTTATAAATTCATATTATATAATTTTAAATTTCTCATTTAAAATTAATCCTACAGATGTGAAGAGAATGTTGAGTTTTTCAATAGAAAAATATGAAATGTATGCAAATTTTTTATACTGGAATTCAATAAAACAATTATTCTAAATTTCTAAATATTATTAATAGATGTATAATTAAAATATTTAATGAAAATAAATTAAAATATAGTTTAAAATTAAAAATAAATTAAATGAAAACGTAGTATTCATTTAAAATTATATATTTTTCACTTTTCATCAAAAAATGAAACATTTAAAAAAAACAAAACAAATAGAAAAGATAATTTTGGAATTCATAATGAAAAAATGTTTTATTTTATAAAAATTATTTTTTGTAGGTTTGAAATTTTTTGTTTTTCTATTTTTTTGAAAAACATATAAAAAAAAATTTTAGAAAAAATTATTTTTTCAACATATAACAAATTTAAAAAACACTGTCTATATTAATCTCAATATTGTAGATTATATAAAGCCATTATACATAATTACAAAGTATATATTAATTTTCAAATCATTATTTTTAGCATCTATGTTATAATGGTCATGATCAAATAACAAAATTAATAATATATCAATGTTTTGTTAAAACACAATGTTGCATGTAATGTAAGCTAATACAATGTTGCATATAATAATATCTTAATATTGTTTTCTTATTATTGAAATCATTACATTTTATTTCATGTAATTAAAACCATAAAATAAAAATAATTTGTTCAAAAAATTCATAAAAACACGGTTTTACACCTCTTCAATCAAATCAGAGGTGAAACCACTATTCAAGTGTACGACGAACTACCACCTATTGAACTGATATTTTTATTTTTCCATCACCGCCTATTAAAAAAGGATATAATTGTTATTTAAATTCTTATAGATGAAATTTATTATATTATTATACTTATTAAATTATTATAACACATATACCTTCACACCTGAAATTCTGTGGGAAAGCGATAACATCACTCATTTGTACAGTAGACCACCACAACTTAAAGTGATGTGATTCATTCACGCATTACATTGAAATTAATATATATGGGTTTAATTAAGATATGTGATATTTATGAAATAATATTTATTATATAATCCTAATATATTATACACCATTCCATATTTTCATTCGTTGAGACAATGGAAATAACGTTCATAAGTACACACGACCAACCGTCTCCATTAACATTGTATTTCATTTTTTATCTCTAACTGTTAATTATTACTATAAAAAATATATACTGAAAAATATATTATTTTTATATAATTTTTAGAATCATTGATATTTTGAAAACATGATAAAATTTAGAGGAAAACAATCAAAACAAATATAAAAAATTAGTTATTTCCCAAAACATGACTTTAAAATGGAATTGAAAACTATCATGTAAAAAAGTCCACAAGAAAAATATTTTATTGTATAATATATATAAATATTTTTCTAATATATAAATATAATAAAATTATATTTTTTATATAAAAGGTTTTACCATATAAGATGAATGTTAATTTTTACAGTAAGGCAGTTTTTCCCAAATTTCCTTCGTTGAGACATTTGTTATATTATGCAATGACCTTATTTTATAAGGATTATATATAGTAAATTTGAATGAAATTTAATGAATTAATTTATTTCTATTATATTTTATGTTTCATTTAAATTTATTCCTTCATGAGGCTTAATATTCAAGGCTACCAATGTTTTATAGATTTTATGTTAAAATCTAATCATTTATCAGGATTATTCATGATTAATATTACAATGATGAACTTTTATGATAAATATCTCAATAAAATAATTATTGTTCCTATAATATGTGTAACTACTGATAATAAACTGTTTAATATCATTTAATATCTTTATCTACCCAATAGTTCAAAATAATGAATTTATGGAAAATCAGTTTTATTTCTCTCTTCGTACACGAACCCTTTTTTCATCAAAATAATTTTTTCAAAAATATTTTTACAAATTGTGTTAAAAATTATATAATTTTTTTATTTGAAATTTTTTTATCATTCTTTAAAATTTCTAAAATTTATTTCGAAATAATCTTCATCACTTTTTCCATACATGGCTCATTTGGAGTTTACTAAAACTGATAAAGGAATATTTTTTTTAACATATAAATAATGTATGGAATTTTCATCCATCATGACCTCCACATTTCATAAATATTAATTAAAATGTTTCCAATTTTTTTGAAATAAGATTTTTTGAATAAGATTTTAATAATTTTTAGTTTTGAAAATATATATTCAACCGATATTAATTTTCCACCAAAAACATTCCATGTGATTTATCATTCAAAATAATTTCCCAAATAAGATGATATAATTTTATTTAACATATGATTTATTTGGGATATATAATAAGGATACCATTATTATTATTTATTTAAATGGTTTATTTTTACAATGAAAATATTTTTATGTAACCTATTTCATTTTAATAGGTTATACCATTATAAAATTATTAGGAAACCAAATCATTTTTTATATGGGTTATTCTGTGATGAAATAATGAAAATATTATTAAACTGGTCCCTTTTATAATTTTTATGAGTTGTTAAAATATTTATGAAACCCATTTATTTTCAAGGGTTTAATATGATGAATGTTTGATGATCTTGAGAAACACATAGATATTATTTTCATTGTTTGATGGGTGAGACCAAAAATATCTCTCTAATATGATGGATAAATATTTATATATCATTTGATGTATAGGAATATAGTGGGGGTGAACGAAGTTCAGTAAGGTAACTTTCCGCAATTATGGTATTGGGAGTGAACCATGACTAATATTAGGGTTTCTGTATTTAATGAATCCCACTATGATAGCCCCAGTAATGTGCCTTCATTAAAATCATAATGTTTTTAAATACTTAGGTTTATTCCAAAATTATATGTTTTATGCTACTGTTATGGTATCATGTATCATTTTCATTATCCTCCTTTTATTCATGGATTTTGAAAATCCAATATTTATGTTATTATTATATATTATGATATTTGATTTAAAGTGTGTTGTTTTCAAATGTTATTCTCATTTATCATTACCTTATGTTCAAGTTATGCATATGTATCACCCTTGTTTACACATATGATAAATCTGAGATCACTATTTGTTATGTTTTATTTCTATAGGATATGAATAAATTTAATATTTATGATATTCTTGAGAAGGGTGATAGTAATGAATAACATAGTGGGAGATCGTGTACTTCACATATGAACCTCTTGTTTTATTTTTCATGTATTAATGGGAACTATACCTTGGTGATGAATAGAAATATATTTTAATAATTAAATTAATTTTAATATATTAAATGTAACATATATGAATAAGAATATATATACTCTTTATCGATCATAATATTTCATATTTGGAATCATAAACGAATGAAATTTCGATAAAATATGAGATTGTGACATCAATCCTTCAAAACATTTGTTACATTAAAATAATAATCCCCATGATAGAATAAAATTTAATGAATCTTACAACATAATTGGAATAATTAAATTCCTTATATTATATGTCAAAGGGGTTGAATATATTCCAGGTAAAAAAATAGTTGTATAAGATAACATATGTCCCAAAAAAGATATGTTTAAGGAAACACCCTTACAGCATTAGTATATTTTGACTATAGAACCTGTTAAAGAGATATCCTAAAATGGATTATTAAATCCCCTTATATTAATTATAATTGGATTAAAATAAACAATTGTGATGTATATACACCACATATAATAAATAAGTAATGAATATGGCATGTATCTCACATATATATAATTTAGATGATAATATCCTTACATTAAGTCTCTACATAAATCGTGAACATTAATAACTCATGTATAATAAATATATCTTTATTATAAATCTATTAATAAATATAATTATTTATATTATATCACATATGATTTAATTATGACATTTTATTTTCCATTTATGATAAATTCCCTGTTAAAATCATAGTTTTTATAAAGAACTAATTTCTTCTTCATGTATGCTTTGATTTGGTATTTTTGGTTCTATTAAATTGATGATTGTTACATCATATAAATAACGATAAACATGATATAAATATAATATATAATCATTATAAATATTTATTTATATTAATCCCTAATGGTTATTGATAGAAAATGAAATGCATTCTTCTTGGAGATGGTATGCCATAAGTACACATAAACACTATTTTTATTTTCCAAAATGATGGAATTAATGAAAATTGAAATTAATTTAATATTAAAGAGTAATTAAAACTTCATATATATCAAATATATTAATTAAATATATCCCTCATGGAAAAATGTAAGAAGTTATATGATATTTGATAATTAAAAAAATATAATAATATTAGAGATATCATATATATTCAATTTATATATCCTGAATTGCATCCTAGAAAATAATAAATGTAAAACACATCAGATCGGTATGCATGAGGGTAGTCCACCGTACACACAAGTGATTTTCTCATTCTCCAAAATGATTACTGTTAATAAGGTGTGTGTGACATTATAATTCAATAAATATGAGAAATATGAAAAATATATTATAGAGTCATTAAATCCATGAATAAATCCATTTTATGGTATAATGTGATGGAAAATGAATAACATCGATTCGTGTGGTGGTATTCAACAATACACATGATCGATGGATTTGATTACCCTTAGATGGAATATGAGATAGATAAATGTTATGAAACAAAAATAATAAAATATATAAATATTAGAGAAATATTTTTTGATTATATCTATATATTCTAATAATATATTAATGAATTAGGTGATTAAATAATATGAAGACGCTAGTTTATTTACTATACCTCCTTTTTTGATAAACTCTTAAGGTCTACACCTAAAGCCTTATTAATAAGGATTCGTAATAAAAATAATGCCCTTTATATTAGGATTTGGATTTAGGGAATATATTTGTTTAGCCCTTGTTTGAAACAATGGTTTTGTAATTGTGAATTATATATAATAGAGGGAGGTATTTTATAATGCGGATATGGGACACACATGGATTTTTTGAAAGGAATAAATTGTACTTATGATTCTAATTTGACACAATGCTCAAAAAATGGTTATTTTTTGACCTTTTTTGTTATAAGGTATATATATGGCCATAAAATGGTTTTTTACAAGTTTATATATCATTAGACATCTTATATTTTTATTTTACCCACCATCAATAAACATGTTTGAATCTTAACTCTAATAATTATTTTTTTTTTACTATTATTTTTGACCAAAATATAAGTTAACCATATTATATAATATAAATTATTCTAAATAAAAATATTTCATCCATTTTTCCATATTATATTCACATAATTGATATAATTTAATTTAAATTTACATTCTTATATGTGATGAAAATGTAGTTTTCTTAAGTGATAATTTTTAAATGATTCAAAAGATTATATATAATTATATATATTTATAATTAATTTGATTCCAAAGACCTAAATGAGAGTAATTATTTTATAATTTAAGTTATTTTCATTTTTAAATTATATCAAAAATAAAATTGAGCTTGTAAATTCAAAAGAAAACACATCTTTAAAAAACATGTATTTTCCACTATTCATATCAAAATTATCATTTTAGAGAATTAAAAGAAGTTAACTATAAGATTATTTTTTATTTATTAATTAAAATACTATTTTTATTTTTGAAAATATATAATATATAATTTTTAGAATTTAATGTCAAAATTAGGGTGAAAAAAGTGAAAAATCTACTTCGTAGAACAATATTTTTTATACGCATAAAATTGTTTATATTCTAATCTCATGTCCATAAATCATATAATGTGAATTTATATAATATTATTAATTAAAAAATATATAATTTTTATTAAAATAATTCACATAAAGTATTTTTTAATTTATTAATGTACAGTTCATTTTTGCGATGAAAAACTGTTTTTCAGAAAAATATTTCCTCTATTTTCAAAAAGCTTTTATTTTTATTTCAAATTAATTGGTAACGAAAAATTTATTTATTTATTTATATATATATATGTAAACCATATATTATAATAATTATTTTAGTATTATTCACAACATCCATTCCATCTTTTATAAGATAGTAATCATATTAAATAATTTTAATTTTTATATTTTTTCATGTTTCGTTAATACTTGGTAATGCATGTTTCACAAGATATAGATAAAATATTATTTATTAAAAGGTCGTAAATAAAATTGTGTTATAATTAATGAGTTTAATACTTCATGATTATATTACAGTATTACGGTATAAAAATAAATAATCGATAATTGTATGTTGTCATGACTGTATGACTTTACATGGGATGAAATAATTATGATGAAATAAGTCTAAGACAGTAGATAGGAATTGGAATTATTCATAAGACAATAATACAAAGAGAAGTTGAGTTTTTTATTAATTAATGAAATTGTGCTATGTGACTTCATGTGTGAGAGACATTATAGAAACTAATATATATTTAAATATTGAGATACAAATATAATTTAATATTTGTTTTTTTAGAGTTTATATAACATAATATTTTCATATATCATGGAAATAAAAAAGGGAAAGATAAAACGAGACATCAAGGAATGATTAATATATTAAAAACTATAATAGTATCATTAATCATGTTTTTCAATGAATAATTTTTGAGTAAAATTAATTAATTTCATGGTGATTAAAAAAATATTTTAAGGTGGTGTTGTTAATATCAAATTAGGGAATATGATTAATGTCACCTATGATTCATGATATATTTATATATATATATAAATTATCAATAGATCATTAACATGTGTGTGGTAATAGAGAGTGATCAAAATGGAATGAAGATGTTCATGATCTCAAGTATGAAATTAATATAATAAGTGAATGGAAGGAATTATAGAATCATTAATGTGAAATATTTAAGAAGAACAGTGATAATTTATTAAAACTTATCCATGAAGGTATATTCCATTGCTAAAAAATAATATCAACTATTTGATGTTAAAATTCACTATCAGTTGACTATATTTAAATGTGAGTGATTGGTATAACCCAATATCTATAAACCAATATATATTGTTTTAGTTTCTTATGTGATCTTACAGTGTTTCCAAATCACGCTAAGGGCTATCTACTATTATTTTGTAGTGAGCCACGAAAATTATAGATTTATTCTGAATATTATATTGTGTTTTAATTTAGTAGAGTCATGTTTATCTAACTAGAAGAGAATATTTTTTTAATTATTTAAAACATAAAAAGGGAAGACTACTAATTCACTCCATCCTTAATTGTGATCATATATCTCCCAAATGGTCCATAAAATTTGTATTTCATACCATTGAATAAAGAACCACTATCGACTAATAATATTGATTCACATTGAAATAGGAAGGATTAATATATCTTCTTACCTATTGAACAAAATATACGATCAAATATTTTCCAAATTTTGATTCATAGATTCAATTTATTCATTTGTTTTATAATACCTTCTTATAACCTTTTAGTCTCAGTTCCCCCTAAAATGGATCTGTAATATCATGGGTGTTTTTTGAATGAAAGATATCCCATAATGTAAATTATTCAACCAACTTTATTAATAAAAAAATTTCTTGTTTTTTCATGTCTATTACTAGTGATTAATAAATAAATATGATGCCAGTTTTTTGGGTTTTGAACCTTCTAAATATGGCTTCTGTGGGTTATAATTATTAATATTCGCCATCCCAGTGAAATTGTTTCTTGAATGGGTTTGTTTCATTAATATAATTTTTTCTTGAAATAAATAGTTTTTTCTAAGGGATGTAAGAGGGTTTTTAATTTCCTAAGAATTACGACACCTGATTGGGTATTGAATATATGATTTATAGTTTCATGATAACTCTCATATAATTAAAGAAGGCATTTCAATGATAAGTAGAACATTGATATGAAAATTTAATTAATTTCCTTCAATATATAGTGCATGGATGATTCAATTGAGGCCTCTACAAATAATCAATTAAAATAAGAAATGAAGTTAAAACATATTTATAGACTCTAATAGATTTTTATTTTGAAATAAAACCCTCAATAGAATATGTTTGACATATACTATTTAAAAATCCATATTTCAGAAGGATACTCTATTTTAAAAATATAAAACCTAAAACAATACCCCTTTTATATAACCAATTAACTAGTGACAACTGAATTTTTTTACACTCTTCAATATCATAAACCATAGTTTCCTACTACAAAATATTTAATTATAGGATTAAAATATTCTTCCAATAACACATTATAAATATTATTTTAAACAATGATATCATTTCTTGGGATGTAGTTTCAAAAATATATAAAAAATATTTCATTCTTAAAATATCTTACAAACAATTTATTGATTTTTACCCATAAATAGAAATAACTATAATTTTATTAAGAAATGAAAACTCATTATCAAACATTTAGGAATTATTTTTTATATAATAAATTAAAACCATAAGATTTAACTCCAAGCCTTGAGAAAGGGGAGAATATACCAACCAATTCATAAAAAATCTATATTGAAAATATTTTTATTATTAATAGAAAATAATTAATTTTCCTAAAATAAAAAATTTCTATGAATTGAAAAATAAGAAAATAAAAATATTTCTGTGTTGTAGGGACTCAATGGATAAGACCATATATGTAACCATAATAATTCAATCTTGTTTCCATAAATCTAAAACCTAGATGTGTTTCCTAATAAAAAGTGAAAAAAAGATCCATTACCTTCCCAGTTGATGGATCTTTAGAATAATTATTGTACTAACTACAAATAGTTGAATTCCAAGATATGGATTATTATTAATGATTATTAATGAAAATATTATTCATTACATTAGGTATTATATAATCATAATGGATATTTATTCCATTATAAAGGTGTATGGAGTGACTCTCTATGATTACTAGGGTAGTTTTATGAAGTTGTGTACTAGTTGTCAAAACAATTCTTGGGAATTCCACCATTTACTTGTGTTATTCTCTAAATATTTCTCTAAAATTAAAAAAACCAACTAAATGATGCTTCTATGGGAGCCTTTATGGATGATTATGTTGTATAATACAAGGTATTTATTTAAAATATCACTCAAAACTCATAACTTTATAAACCATAGTTTCTGGAATTGATGGTATTAAATGGTTTGAAATTTTAATGTATATCCTTTTTTGGATACTAAACGTGAATAGTTAACAATAATTATGAAATGTTTTAATTTGAAACAAATCAATGAGAAATAAACCTTAAATAAAGAATATTATATATTCTCATGACCTATCCAATTCACTAATAAGTGTGATTATGTACAGAACATGTAAATGTTTTTAATATCCTTTCAACAAAAGGGAATTTTAATAAATAAAACAAAGGATAAAAGGATCTTAACCAAAACCAATAGGAATTTGTAAATCAATGAAACTACACCAATAATAATATAAAAAATAATACCCATTATAACCGATATTTCATCAAAAAATAGTTATTTCAAATTACCAAATACATTTAAAATCCTATAAAAATTATAATAATCAATCTAACCAACCACCCCCATTCTATAAACATAATCCCTCTGAAGAACCATCAAATAGTTAACGACCACCAACATAGATACAACATGGATACAAGGTTTATGAGTTATAGAATATAAAGAGTGTGTTGAAAATTATAATAGAAATACATGTGTATTATATTAAAAAAAAAATATGTAAATTTCTATACGAAATAGTAACTAAACCTAAAAATAATTTTAAAATAATCGCAAAAATATATTTCAAGGATATCCACCCACTTTACTCACTCATGATAAACTCACAAATTACCAACAAAGAAGGATTTCTGAGTCCCAAAACTGAAAAAGTGCATCCCAGTCTTGAAGCACTTGATTTAGTGGAAGCTGACAAAATTGGGAAGAAATTATTATTACAGAATATGACGATTGAAAAAATGGTATGATAAATAAATGATGATAGACGAGGATCCCACCGAGTAAATATGATACTATTCAAACCATGAAAACAAAAGTAATAGGTGATTTAAGATTGCACATTACTGTTACCATATATAATGGTTCAATATAATAATATTAGGGAAGTGGAAATTAAAATAGTAATTAGAAAGACCTTAAAAAAAATGGATAATAATTCTACCTTTCTTGAAGAACTATAGAAGAAAAAAATAATTTTATAAATTTCATAAATAGCTATATATGAAGATAATATAACATAATGGGGATAATTGAATTAATTTTATAATATTTGTATCACCCTTAAGCACACCACAGTTACCCATACAATGTCAATATTAGTAGACATTTCATATACTTTTCACTATTGGTTATTTTTCTTCCAATTATGATTTGATTCATTTAGGAGCATCTACAAATTTAAATTCAGTAAATATTATAAAAATTAAATATGAATATTGGAATTACATTATATGAATATTGGCATTACTTTATAAAAATTAAATATGAATATTGGCATTACATTATAATATATTTAATTCATTGGATAATTTATAATGATCTTGTGATTGGAAGATATTTTACCCCTACTGAAATTAAAAATATATTTTTAATATTTCACACTCTAGTTATTGGTGGTAACATTTGACCCCAATAAAATTCAATAAAGTAATATATTTTTAAACTTATCAGGAAACATGATTGGAGATGAAAATTATTTTTTAATAAAATATTACAAATCTAATTTTTTTGATATATTTTAGAGGATGGAATGACCCAAAAATAAATCATCATTTATTAAATATTTAATTTTTTAGGAAGACAATGTATGGAATCCTTTATAATGTAATTTGAAAAATCATATATTATTATTTTATATGGATTGTTTCACACAATTTTAGGATTAAACACCCATAAAAATTTATGGTTCTCATATTTTTTGCGATTTTTTGGATAACATTTTCTATAATTTATGATTTCCTTGATCCATAATTATTGACCAAAAGGCTCACTTGGGAAAAAGGAAAACAGATTCGATTAAATGAAATTATGGGGTTTAAAATTACACACCATCACCCTATCATCCATAAACCATTGTCCAATACACTATTCCTACTATGAAAATAAATTAAATAATTGTGAAGGTAGTAAAACCATATAGAAAGGATTACACACAATGTATACAATGCATATTTTTGGATTAAATGGAAGCATATAAAAAACTATAATAACGAACCCCTAGAAATTTATTAATGTGATACTATTACACAATTTTTTATAATTGGAACAAGAATCATAATTTGTAGTGAGAGAGATAAATCAAGAATGTTATGGAGGCAGAAAAGAGAGGATATTATATCTACAAAAGTTGTATGAAATAAAAAAAAATTCCTTTGGGAATTAAAAATATATAAATAAATGATATTTGTGGCTAATGAAATGTTTATTAAAAATTGATATCTAACCAAGTGACTATGTGTTATTGTTTACATTGATACTCAAATTATTTCTATGTATGATTCCTTCTAACTTGGAAGTAAATTTCATAGTCACTATTGAATTCAATTTTTCTTTTGTAAAAGACATGAAATAAGGAAATAAAAAACCATTTTTTTATTAAAATTATATACTGATGATAAATAAATTTTAAATAATTGTGAAAACATTATAATTGTAGTGTGGTGGAGGGAACTTTGTAGTTTAGTACTTTTTAAATTTTTTATTTTTTTGTATTTTTCATATTTTTTCCTTTTATTTCACATTTTTTTGTGTTTTTTAAACTTATAGAATTAATCTAAATTCCCTGGTTAAATATGAATCAATTTCAGTGTTAATAAAATAATTTTCACAATAAAATAAATAATTTTGAATAAATAAATGACAATATTTTTAAATTATAAGTGATGTAGTTACAATAAAAGACCCTTATTTTTAAAACTCATTCCATTATATAATTCTACAAATATTTATTAACATACCCAAGATTATTATAAACAAATGTTTATATTTTCTTTTTAATTCACCATTTATGAAGGTAACTATACATACAGTAATGATGAAAATTTATTTCTAAATCTACTAAAAATAATGGATAATTTACAGAACTCAAGGTGAAATGACTGCAGAATTGGTTTTTTATTCCCCTTTCTAAAAAAATAAATTTTCAAAAACTTCCATTAAATTAATTCTCTTAGACCATTATTATCCATGGATGGATTGGTTGGGTATCCCTATTATAAGCTATATATCCTCATCCTCCTTTATCTACAATAGTTTTCATGATCTATGTTGAATTTATCTATTGTTGATGAAACAAAATTAGTGACAAATATTTTTTGGAATATCTGGATTTCATTTAAGAATATTTTTTGTGGCCTATACACATATTTTTAGAGAATAAAATACAAAAATAATTTTTAGAAATGACATGTCTATTTACCAGATTTGGGAATTATGTTCTACATCAATATTAAAGGGAAATATCTCTCCTTATCACAAAATAATTTGATTCTAATTATTAATTGAAATATGAAAGACATTGAAATAATGAAACATTAGGGGGAAATAGTGAAGAAAAATTCTAAATCACTCATTGGTGGACTAAACAATATTCTATAATGGTTTTTTATTTTTATGGATGATATATATTTTAGTAGTGATGGGAGGAACAATTGAAGGAAGCATTTTTGAATATTGAATAATTCCCATGACAAATATAAATGACAAAATTTTATTCAAAAATTTGTGTAAATACAAATACCACCCCTACTACATAGTTTATGAGGCCCTCTCTACCATCATGATTATAACTTTTTTTTAAAAAAATCTTCTAGAGGAAACATAGGAATGTAAGACAAATACATTTAAATTGACAACATGGGTATCATTTGTCATGGAAGAAATCAAAGAAGTTGAGATAAGTGTATGTAAGAGGATGTTATGAAGAATATATATATTGGTTGAACATAAATCATTTATTTATCATAAAATTAGTAAAAAAAGACATCCCCATTCAACATTAATTTTTTAAAATTGGAATTCTATTATCCCTATTGATATATAATAACCATGATTATTCATTCCATATTTGTACAACTATTTGACTTATTTATCGGAAAATAATATATTCATGAATACTTTGTTTAGTGTGGTGTGATCATAGAGTGGGAAATCCATTACATAAAACCCATACATGGATGTCAATTCAAATAATATGAATTTTATGTATAACTTCTTGTGATGGGGTGAACTGTGGGGGACAAAATTGAATGCACTTAATGATGCAATTTAAAATAATGAAATTTAGGAGGTATGATAACTTGAGGGATGTGGGGTTAAAAAAAGAACTCATGTTGGATATGTATTTGGATTTTATGTTATGAACTTTTTAAAATTTACTTTTTTATAGTCTATGGATTAAGTATTTTGAAATTGACAAGACTATATTTTGATATATTTAAGTAAAAGTTTCAATGAATTTAAACCCATAATTATAAGAATATATTGTGTTTCAATAATTCTTTTTTGATTAATGAAAAATATATGTTAGATTGAATGTCTAAGTATGATATACTATATAATAACAAATGTAGGATCAAATATGTAATCATGAGATGCTCAACTAAAATAGAGGGTGAATTGTAAACTTTAAAAATCCTTAAAGAAATTTTGAATAACAAAAATTCACAACGCCTCTTCAGTTATAATAACTTACTTGATTCTGGAAAAGTGATTCCGAAAATGAAACTTAACAAAATTTTACAACTAAGATTCTACCTTTATGCTTATAGAATCTGACTAAATCAGAGTACAAGTTTAAAGATGTATAAGATAGTTATACATTCCTCAACAACCCAAATGCAGTGGAAAACATATAACAAGACAGGTAATAGGTAGTAAGTATTTTAACCCAAATAGAAGGGTATCAAAAAACCATGGATAAAGGTCCCTTGATTTATACTTTCAAGAAAGATTATCTTACCCACACCAAGGAAATCCCTCGATATGAAGATCAGAGTCTGTCCTGCTATCCCTGCAAGCCCTCTACTTTAATGTAGTTGGATCCTCTTTCTTCCTCGGCAAAGAAGCTATTTACTTCATGGTAGTCGGCACCTATTTCTTCTTATCCCTAGAAGCCCTCGAACGTACTCATCAACATTCAAAGTCATACGAGGCAAAGATGAACGAGATGTTTAGTACGCACAAAGGAATGAAAGTCTCTCTCTAGAAATAACATCAACATCATGTGGTCTCTAGAGTCGTAGAACAGTGTTAAGCTCATTAAAAATGAGCTCCAATTTTTAGGCACGACTTCAACGGTTGGCTCCCTCCTCCAACGATCATATTTTTCTTTGAATTTCAGAGGGACCTGTACACGTGTCACTCAATCAATGATATGTTAGTAACTAAAACTATGATATCGTTTCATAAAAAAACAAGTGTAAGAAATATATGGTTACACAACTGAATTCCAATATTCGTAGTGTATGAAAATGAAAGTTCGGAGTCTAATCAAAAATTAATTCGGAGTCTTTTAATACAAGGATATTCAGATTTTGTTTTCAAGGAATTCGGAACCTTAATTCTAAAGAATTTCAGAGTCGGAATTTCAAGGAAATTTGGAATCTGGATTCATTATAATTAGGAACCTAAACATACAATGTTCGCTGTCAGAGTTCATGAGAATTCAGAGTCAGAACTCATGAGAGTTCAGAGTCTATATTCTAAGAACTCGGAGTCAAAACAGAGAGAGGTTCGTAACCAGAATTCATATTCGGAATTCAGAGTCAGAACTCAGAATGATCATTTCCAGAATTCATATTAAAATTTTAGAGTTATATCTCAGAAAGTTCGTGACCAGAATTCTGATTCAGAATTCGGAGTCTGAACTCAGAAAGATTGCAACCAGAATTCTGGTTCCGAATTCGGAGTCAGAACTCCGAAATTTTGTAACGAGAATTCTGATCCAGAATTCAGAGTCAAAACACAAAGACTTCGTAACCAGAATTCTGAGAATTTGGATCCTATAACAGAATACTTAATATCTAGGTATTTATAGGATTCCAAGGTTTTGGTTTCAAGCCTAATTTTATACATAAAAAAATTATGATAAGGACAATGAAACATGGTAAGGTTAAATTACCTTGGGAAAGAAAATTTTTACTTACACAATTAAAACAAGGGTAAAAATAGTTTTTCCTTGAGATAAGGTGTTTGTGATTTTCAATACAAGATTTAATCGTGATGTCATATGGAATTCCTTAATGACTTAAAAATATCCCACATGTATGAAGGAATCGAAAAGTCATACAGAAAAACCATATTGACTCAACAATCTCCCCCTTTTTGGAAAGCACAAACATCCTTACAAAAAATAATATAATAACATGGAAAATATTTTACTAAAAATTTCAAATAAAACTTATCTCCCTTTTTTAATGGACAATGATGAATATGACTAACTCCCCCTTAGGGTTTAGAACACTAAGGATTGTATTCTAGATTTCCAGAATGAGAATTTTCATTTGAATGAGGAAATCTCCATAATGATAACTCCCCCTTAGATAAACTCACCTTACTTTGGGATAGTTCTTCTTTACATGGAAATTTAATTCATTCTTCCCTTTAGAATTAATTTTTCCTTCTCCCACTTTGTGATTTTCAAAAAAAATTGATGGAATGGAAAAAATGGTACCTGAAATATTAGTAAACACCTCCAAACAAAACATGAATCCATAATTTCATTAGGTTGAAAGAATTTTTACAGGGAAAAACAGATACAACAAAATATCAGAGCATGATTTATTTTGCTTCTTTTTCCTTGGGCATTATATTCTTCACAATGGTATTTAGTTTTTCACCTATTTTGTATCCTCCTTTTCTTGCTTTTCAAATTCTTTGATCATGTCTTCATGATATTTCATGGCCTCTTACTATGCCTTCAGAAATTCATCTTGTTTCGCTAGCTTTTCTTGGATCTCAATCCAGAGATACTTTTCTATTTTCCATCTTTAGACAATATAACTCAGCTTCCCATTCCGATCATTCACTTCTTGAATCTCAGTATTTTGTTCTAGAGTTATCTTATCCTTAAAGCTATTTTTGAGATCCTTGGTCATGGTATCTTCGGTATCAAAATATTCCTTGAAATATTCCTAAAATAGATCAATCAAATGCATTTCTTGTACTGTCATCATTGACTAGTTGGCTATCTTCTTACAATACATTCTGTGAGCTTCGTAGCCTATGAGGACTGATTTGAATTCTGATTCTATCTTTACAAACATGTCCATCAACATGGACACCAATTCTGATTTTGGATTAAGAGAATGTTGATGCATCTGGTATCTAGAATCTATGATTTAAAAAGTCATAATGGACCCGACAAGCTTCTTCAAGGATTGTTCAAATAAATCAGGACCAAATGAAGATGATTTCGAATCCAAGACTCTACTTGGTGATGATTGTATTCTAACTCATCAAGCTTCCTCTTTGATGTTCCAAAAACTTCTTTCTAATTCATTATTTATTTTCTAGGGGTATCAACACAATCTTGTTTACCCTTATCAATTCTCGGTATGGATTCCTCATCAGGTGATTCTTTCTTTTTGTCAAACAACTGCATAACTCAATCTTCAACGAGTTATTCTTTTTGATTTATTGCCTCAGCATCCTCAGGATGAATGAAATCATGATTTTGACTTTCTTTAGAAAATTTGTTAACTTCTTGTTCACCTTTCTCTTCACCATTCTCTTTATCCTTCTCTTTATCCTTCTCTGGAGTGACAAGCTTGGAGGATTCGGCTACAGAAGTCCGGAGTGACAATTTTTCAGATGGGGTTCCCTCTATCTTGATAATCTTCAACTTTCATTATAATATCATCAATATTACCACTCCCTTCTTCTTCTTATTCTTCTTCCACATCTTTCACTTCTTCCGATACTTCTACTTCTTCAATAATTTCTCCTTTAGATTTTTCCCGAGTGAATAAATTCTTCCCTGGAGTCTCAGGAAATGGTTCTACTAGGAAGGTTTTCGGAATAGGAATTTGTTTGGATGCTATCTCAGTAGCCCTTAGAAGGGATTGAAAAACATTAGCATCAGACATCTTCTTCTTAAGCATCTTCTCCTTGGATTTCTACTCAAGCTATTCAGAATTTCATTCTTTTAAGGCCTTAGCCTCAGCAGGATCCAAACCGAACTATGGCTCCCCTTCTTTTCTTTTTTCCTAATTCTCCCTCCATTTTCCTACAACTTCATCTGGGTAGGATTTTTTCTTCTTGGGTTTTGGAGGTTCGGAATGGACTTCCATTGACTTAGGGGTTCTGTCTTCTACTTCCACATCCTTCAACATTCTATTCTTCCAAGCTTTCTTAGATGGTTCATCTTTTTCTGTATTTCTCAGAATGGCTTTTTCCGCATCCTCAAGAAGATCATAGAATTCTTCTGACTCCTTGGAGAAACCATCATTCATTCTCTTGAGGGTGCCATCACTGATCAGATTTACATTTCAATTCCTTGGCTTGTAACTGCAAGGGATCATGAATGATTCAAGACACTAAACTATCAGCTTAGAAAGAAAGGCATGAAATATAATAATATGATGTCTGAGATTCCCACTCTTGATATTCTCAATTTTAATCAGAATATGATTCATGTGTTTAACCTTCCTTAGATTTACCAAAATTTCCATGAAATACATATCACTTTTCTTCAGGGTGTCCTAGTCACCCTTTCTCGGTACGATGAGACCTTGATCCCATAACTATAGAATCTGATTGTTGGTAGATAGATGGGAAATATTTATTGTCTTTACATCAGTAATACCATGTCATTCCATATCCTTCTCTTTGATGAAACAACCTTGAACATTCAGTAGTTTGTGGGAGAAAAACTTGGCTTCTCTTTCATATGACAGCCCCACCAAGCTCGCATCCTTGGTTTAAGAGAGTTTATATGTCATTACATAACTTTTTAAGGAGAATTTTTCTATACCTTCTTCCTTAAAGAACCAAACTAATTCATAATATTCTATGAGAAGATCTGGATAGACAACATCCTGAGATCCGGTCTATGAAATAGCTACACATTCCCATCCATTGAGCTTGATGTTCTTGGAGATAATCAAGTCATACTTATTAATGATGTTTTGATGAACTAACATCTCACTATATATTTTTCACTCGTCAATTGGCTTGACCTAAGATATATATTGAGATGGGACTTCTACAAACATTCTGAATTGAGAACTTTTTAAAAGATCAGAACGTGATTTTGTAGAGGGGCAATGTTTCTACATGAACAAGATTTGAAAACCGGTGTGGGATAACCATCGGTTGTCCCCTTTACATAGGTTTTGAAGTGACGGTTGAACTTCCCATTTGAATCAAATGGCTGAGAATTCTTCCGATATGATCTGAAGATTGAAATGATAGCCTCAAGGAAAAATTTCTTTGAATTAGATCTTTTAATGTTTTAAAAGGAAAAAATTAGGATTTATGGAAACATGAATCCAAAAATTTTAAAATCAAAAGAAACTAATTTCAAGTAAAAGGTAATTACAAAAAAAACAGAAAAGAATCAGACCTTTTGGATGACTTGGAATATTATTCGTACTGGGGAATATTATTTTTAAATAACATTAGATTCCAAAAAAACTTGAATACAATAAAAATACACTACGAAAATTTTCAAATCTGAAAATTTCCCTTAAGAAAAAATCAGGTTTGATGATTTTCATTATGAAAATTTCAGGTCCATAGATTTTCATTAAGAAAACATCAGGTCTGATGATTTTTATTACGAAAAATTTAGTTTCAAATATTTTCATTATGAAAACTTCATGTTCGAACATTTTTATTATGAAAAACATATGGTCTGAAGATTTTCATTACAAAAACATTAGGTCCAAATATTTTCATTATGAAAACATCAGGTCCGATGATTTTCATTGAGAAATATTCTGGTCCATTGTTTTTCATTATGAAAAATTTAGTTCTGAATATTTTCATTAAAAAAAAATTCAGTTCTGAGTATTTTAATTATGAGAACATCAGGTCCGAGAATATTCATTATGAAAAAAACATGGAAAACTATAATAAAAAAACATGAAAATCTTTTTTTAAAAAAATATGGAAATATTTATTACGAAAAATATGAAAAGCTTCACAGCAAATGTACTCCCCCTATGGAAATGAGTTTATTAGTGTAAGGATATTGGTTCAACATGAAGTTAATTGAGGAGTATTACATTAAAATTATCATTCCTAACTTCTATTTAATGTATTCAAATCTATCGAAAGGTAATGATTTTGTGAAAATATCGGCAAGTTGTTCTTGCATTCCGATGAATTGAAGAATGATATCTCCTTTTTCTGTGTGATCTCTATGAAAGTAATGCATAATATCTATGTTCTTTTCACGAGAGTGATGTGCATGGTTTTTAGTAAGGGAAATGGAACATGTATTATCATAAAAAATTTGTGTTTTGGTAAAACTCATACCATAGTTTGTGAGTGTGTGTTGCATCCACACCACATGAGTACAGAAACTTACAGCTACTACATTTTCAGCTTCAGTAGTGGAAAGTGCTACTGAGTGTTGCTTCTTACAAGACATGGAAACTAATGAATCTCTTAAGAAATGACATGTTTCAGATGTACTATTTCAATCCATTATACATCCAACAAATTCAGCATCTAGGAAACTTTTTAAATTTTTTTTTTCAGAAGTATAAAATAGCCTTAAATCCATGGTTCCCTTTAAGTAGCAAAGAATTATTTTCACTGTTGTTAAATGTAATTCCTTAGGATTAGATTGATATCTTGCACATAAGCATACTGGAAACATTATGTCTGGATGACTAGCTGTTATGTAAAGTAGACTTCCTATCATACCTCTAAAAGATGTTTGATCTACTGGTTTCCCACCTTCATCAAGATCAAGTGTGTTTGAGGTACTGATGGGAGTACTTATACTCTTTGTGTTGTCATATCCATACATTATAAGAAGATATTTAAAATTCTTATGTTGGGATGTATTGATTCCTTTTGGTTTTTAAGAAATTTGAAAACAGAGGAAAAATATTAACTCACCCATCATAGTCATTTCAAACTTAGATTTCATTAGATCGGCAAAGGAATTAGTTAAAGATTACTGAGTTGAAGAAAATATAATTTCATCCTCATAAATTTGAACAATCAAAACATTTTTCTTATCCTTCATTATAAAAAGGGTCGAATATGCATTTCACTAACCATAGTTATTTTGAAGAAATAATATTGTAAGTCTATCATACCAATCTCATGGGGCTTGTTTAAGGCCACACAAAGATTTGGTACGTCAAAAAACATGATCAGGATGTTTTGTATCTTCAAAACTAGGAGGTTGTTCAACAAAAACGTCCTCTTGAACTTAAACATTAAGAAAAGAACATTTCACATCCATTTGAGAAATTATGAAATAGAATAATGCTTCAAAGCAAGTAAAATGCGAATAGATTCAAGTCTAGCTACTGTAGCATTTGTTTTTTCATAGTCTATTCCTTATTTTTGATTATATACATTAGTAACAAATCTAGCTTTATTTCTTACAATGATTCCATTTTCGTCACACTTATTTCTGAAGACCCACTTTACACCAATAACAGAAGTTTCCTTAGGACTTTCAACCAAGGTCCAAACAGTATTCCTTTGGAAGTTGTTTAGTTCATCTTTCATGGATTTAATCAAATAATCATCACCTAAAGCATCATCATTGCATTTTGGTTGTAATTGGGAAAGGAATTCTAGATGTTCTAATTAATTTCTTAGGTAACCTCTAGTCCTTACAGGTTTATTGACATCACCAATGATACTATCACCGGGTTGATTCTTTAGAAACAATTGATTTGGATTTTGTAAAACCTGTTCATCAACATAGTGTAGGAAATCATCTGGGGTAAATGTTTTAGTAGTATCTTCTCAAACATTTTCCTTATCAAAAGAATCTTCTAACAAAGGTTGATACTCATTTTTGAAAACACGTCCTTAGATGTAGTTAGGGGTAGTTTTAAAAAGGATCAGTTTAAAAAAATTTCACATGCACTGTCTCTTCAAAAGTACAAGTGTTTTTATTGAAAACTATATACGCCTTAGAAGTTTTGGAATTGCCTAAGAAAATTCCTTCATCAGATTTTGGTGTGAATTTATAAAGATTATATTTGGTATTCAGAATGAATATCTTGCAACCATAAACCTTAAAGTAGGAAAGTCTAGGTTTTATACCATTCCCTAACTCATTAATAGTTTTATTAAGAAAATGTCTAATCAAAACATGATTTATAGTATAACAAGCAGTACTTACAGCTTCAGCCCAAAAATGTTTGTCTACAGAATACTCACTAAACATGGTTCTAGTTATCTGTTAAAGAATTCTATTTCTTCTTTCAACCACACCATTTTGGTGAGGTGTTCTAGGTGATGAGAAGATATGATTAATTCATTTTCTAGTACAAAAAGTTTCAAAATCATAATTTTGAAATTATTCACCATTATAAATATGAATAGTTTTAAATGGAAGGTTTTTCTCATTTTGACTTGGGATCTAATTATTTTGAAATTTAAAAAAGCATCAGAATTATTTTCTAGAAAATAGACCCACGTAAATCGAGTGTAATCATCAACCAAAACCAATACATAATACTTTCCACCAGTTCTTCCATTTTGTCTAGGACCAAAAATATCGATATGCACTAGCTGTAATGCATTAGTAGTTGAGACTTCACTGACTGATTTAAAACGTGAGTTATGTCTCCTTCCATACTGACAAGAGTCACAATCTTTATAGGAATCAAATCTAATCTCCTGTAGATCCTTAACTAATCCTTTCTTAGAATGTTTTCATAAGTTCCTAAGGTTACAGTGTCCTAACCGTCTATTCCACAACCATGAATCATCTTCAATTTCTCTAAGGAAAGGTATATCTTGGCTCCCAAGGTCTTCTGAGTTTAGTGTATATATATTCTCTTTCTTATGGGAAGAAAGAATTAACACTTCCTTGGAATTGTGTACTAAGCACTTTTCATTCATAAAATTTACAAGGAAACCTTCATGACATAATTTTCATATGCTAATGAGGTTTTGATTAAGACCCATAACAAATAAAACATATGAAGTCAATGTTTTTCCAAGAAGAAAAATGTTACATATACCAATAATTTCTCCATGAGTATCATCTCCAAAATTTGATTTTCCTCCTTTCATCTTGATAATCTTTTCAAAATAGTATTTGTTACCAGTAATATGCAGGGAACATCCACTATCCATGTACCATGTATTGATGTTGGTACTTTCACTATTTTCCTGAAAATAAGAAAAAGATAGATTGTCATAATCCAAACATGCTTGAATTTGTAATTCTTTGAAAGAAACTTTTTGGAACCAACATCTTCTTAGAAAAATAGGCTTTATGAAATCCTAAATATTGGTTTTTGTTTAAGGATCAATTTTTTCCCAATGTCCACTACACTAACACTTAGTGAAAAATGGGGCACTTTTGGGAACAAAGTAATTGTTAATAAAAACTGGTTTAGAACTGGTATATCCAAAACCAGAACTATTCCTTAGAGTTCGGATTTGGGAATACATTTTATCAAGAAATCTCTTTTATAAGGTAAAATTTGGAAAACACTTCCTCAAGGAAAAAATTTCGGATTTGAGTTTTATAACCATGTTCTTTTCATCAAAAACATTTTATTTTGATCCTGAGCTAGTATCGAAATCATTTTTCAATGAAATTACGTTTTCTAGATCTTTAGAAATTTTATTCTTTTTAGATTTTACGTCCTCGATATTTTTTTAAGTACTTTTAAAATGTTTATTTTTCCTAAAAATATATTTATAAAGATATGATATTTGGTTATTAAAAATATTATTCCTAGAAATTTCCGTATCATTTTATTATGAGTTTCGAATTCTCAATCTCAAGAAGTTTAGAAAATGTAGAAACTTTTTCATAGGTAGGTAAAGTATTATCTTTATCTGAATAAGATTCTTCATCAGAAGAGTCATACTATTTACTATCATTAGAATTCAAGGATATAATGGTCATATATTCATCAATGTGTACCTTATCCATTAAAAAATGATTTTCAATACATAGTTTGGCTATTAGTACAAGATTCCTCTATCCAAAAGATTCAAAATCTGAAGAGTCTCCACCACTAGCACTCCAGGTGTCAATAGCTTTCAACACATTCAAAGCTTTAGCCTTGTAATACTTCATTCTATTTTTCTTAGAATGCATTTCCTTTATTTCAATTCTCTAAAGCATAGGATAATCAGGGATTATATGTCCAGCTCTCTTACACTAATAACACTTGAATTTTGAATCATTCATATCATTCCTTTCCTTTTTCTTATATATGGATTGAAAGTTCCTCTGTCCGGCTATCTTGTTAATCCTTCAAGCAATATTTTCTAATTCATTATCTGAAGAATCACTTCCACTAGATTCAGATTGGATAACAAATTTATTAGATTTGGATCTATTAACTCTCTTAGGAGTCTTAGATTTCATGTGATTAGAAGTTGTAGTAAAAGAAACACTACCATTTCCTTTCTTCTTTTTTACATTATCATCATCTCTATTCATTCTAGTCTCATGATGAAGAAGAGTTCCAAACAGTTCATCAAGGTTAATCTGAGTAACCTTTCTGTTCTCACCACTAGCAGTCCTCTTAGATTCCCACTCATTGTTTATGATGTCTATGATTTTATCAACAGGATCTTCATCATATATTCCATTCTCACCCATGGATTGTAAAATATTCACTATATTCATGAATCATTGTTTCACCTATCATATGGGTTCTCCATAAGGAAAACTAAAACCATGATATTCAGCTCTGACCATGGCACTTCTTGTTTCAATAACTTTGGATGTTAGAAATGGATTAACTTCGAGTTTCATCCATAAAGAATTTTCAGCTTCACAAGATGAAATTTGGATATATATATATATATATTTCAAGTCATTGAAAAAATTAATGTATTGCATAATTTATAATACAGCTGATATTCAGGTTTTTCATAATTGGTAAAGGTACTAACTTCCTTATCATGGATTTTATATCCTCTAGTAAGCATAAAAAAATTATCAACACCATTTTTGATAATGAAATTATTCATACGATCTATCCAATACTCATAGTCATTTCCATCAAAGATAGGTGGTCTTGTCAGATTGTGATTGTGTGTGGAACCAAAATTGATTCCTTCCATCTTAAAGAAAAATTGTTCCACACAAAACATATTAACAGAATAAGTTTGAAAAAAAGGAAAATATTCCTAAAAAACGAAAATAAAGAACCATAGTATCTCTATGTAAAAAATGAATCCAAACTATATGAATCCAAAAAACTAATTCCGAAAAAGTATGAATTAATCTCAAAGTTCAATTC
This sequence comes from Viscum album, assembly GCA_963277665.1. Taxonomy (NCBI): domain Eukaryota; kingdom Viridiplantae; phylum Streptophyta; class Magnoliopsida; order Santalales; family Viscaceae; genus Viscum; species Viscum album. Next base: position 605,306,920 of record OY728123.1, on the reverse strand, counting down.
CGAATGTAATAAGAAGAATAATTATCTTATGAATCTAATTGTGAGATTAATTCAGATGTTACCTACTCTGATACCAATTGTTAGATGGTATTTCTAATTATGATATAATCTATAATACCAAATGTTGGATCAAATATGTAAAGATGAGATGCTGAACTACAAGAGGGGGGGGGTGGATTGTAAACATTAAAAATCCATATGGAAATTTGGAATAACCAAAAATCACAACACCTCTTATGTTCTCATAACTTTCTTGATTCCAGAAAATTGATTTTGGAAATGAAACATAACAAAATTTTACAAAAACTATGATTCTACCTTAAAGAATATAGAATCTTACTACATCATAGTACAAGTATACGGATGTATAAGATAGTTTTACATTCCTCAACAATACAAATGCAGGGGAAAACATGTAACAAAACATTTAATAAGTAGTATGTCTTTTAACCCAAAGAGAAGTGTATCCAATAATCATGGATAATTGTCCCTTGATTTATACTTTCAATAATGTTTGTCTTACCCACACCAGGGTAATCCCTAGATACGAAGATCCGAGTCTGTCTTTCTATCCCCACAAGCCCTCAACTTCAAGTTAGTTGGAACATCTATCTTCCTCAGCAAGGAATCCCTCAACTTCAAGGCAGTCGGCACCTCTATCTTCTTATCTCCAGAAGCCCTTGAATTTACTCAGCAATAATCAGAGTCGCATGAGGCAAAGTTGAAAGAGATGTCCAGTACTCACAAATCAATGGATGTCTCTATCTAGAAATCACTTCAATAGTATGTGGTTTATAGAGTCGAAGAATAGTGTTAAGATATTTTAAAATGAGATCCTATTTATAGGTATGACATAAACAGTCGGCTCCCTCCTCCAATGTACATATTTTTCCTTGAATTTTGGAGGGACCTGTACATGTGTCACTAAACCAACGGTTAGTTGGTAACTGAAAGCACGACATAATTTTATAACAGAACCAGTGTAAGAAAAATATGGTTACACAACTAAATTCCAATATTCGGTGTGTCAGAAAATGAATGATCAAAGTCTAACAAAAAATTAATTCAGACTCTATTAATACAAGGATATTAGAATTCTGTTTTCAAATAATTCAGAAACTGAATTCTATAAAATTTTGGAGTCTGAATTTCAAGGTAATTCGGAATATTGGTTTATATGAATTCGGAACCTAAACTTACAAAGTTTGGAGTCAGAGTTCATGAGAAATCGGAGTCAAAACTCAGGTGATATTGGAGTCTTTATTCAGGGAACTTGGATTCAGTACTTAGATAAGTTCATAACCATAATTTGTATTCGTAATTTTGTGTCAGAACTCAGAATGTTTGCATCCAGAATTCATATTCAGAATTTGGAGTCAAAAGTCATAAAGTTCGTGACCAGAACTCTGATTCAGAATTCAGAGTCTAAACTCAGAAATTTCAGAACAGTAATTATGATTTAGAATTTGGGGTCAGAACTCAGAAAGTTTGTAACCAGAATTTTGATTGAGAATTCAGAGTCATAACTCAAAGAGTTCATAACCAGAATACAGATAATTTTGATCCTATAATAGAATATTTCATATCTAGTTTTTTATAGGATTCTGTGGTTTCTATTTTAAATATAAATTTTATACTTATAAAAATTATGATATGGACAATGAAACATGTTAAGGATAAATTTCCATGGGAATGGAAATTTTTTCTTATAGAATTAAAACAAGGGTAAAAAGAGTTTTTCCTTGAGATAAGGTGTTTGTTATTTTCAAAACAAAACGTAACAGTGAAGTCATAAGGAATTTCTTAATCACTTAACAATCTCCCCCATGTATGAAGGAATGGAAAAGTCATAAAGAAAACCTTATTCACTCAACAATATTGAGTTATGGTTTATATTTTCTATAAATATCGAGTTTTAATTGAATAATTTTTATTTGGTAATTAAAATAAAATGACAATACACTTAATATTTGATTTTTTCCTAATCATTATACTTTTTGTGGGTCATTTTGAAGAATTATAGGTTGGTTTTCTTCTTAAATATAAAATCATATAAACTCCAAAATTTCTACAAGTGAGATATCGTCCATAAATTTTCACAATGTCCCAAAGTGATTTCATGTTCAAACCGACCACATAATCAATTTCCATTCGACCATATAATGATAGGAATTTTAAATTTTACGAAATTTTCAAAGTCCATGAGATACCTCATAATCATCCAATTATACATCATAGTAAATTTTTAACTTACCAATATATGAGTTTTCCTATTGAATAGTTATTTATATGAGCATTGAATAATGGTAGACCTTTCCTAAATATATATTATTTGCCAAATGCAACACATAATAAAATTTTGAGTTGTTTAACAATGATTTATCCAATCACATAAAGATGGAATATCTGACAAAATATCATGAAATGAAGTCCAAAGTTTCCATGTGACTATTCTAGCTACCATTCCTACTCTTATGAGACCACCCAAATAAAAAATGTGACCATGTGATTCTCTGTTTCTTTTTAAAATTTTTCACATGGTGTACATATAGAAGACATTACAAAATACATCAAAACATAAAAAAAAATCCATGATAGAATTTAAACACTTGTAGAACCAACTAAAGGTCCCAACATGGTTAAAATAACTAAAATAATATTTTTAATCATAAAAAATAAAAAAAAATTAATTTAAATATCACATTTGATTTAAAAACATGTAGAAGCTTGAAATATAAATAATATGGACTTGAGAAAAAAATGAAAATATGGAAGATTTCAACAAAAATATTATATTGGATTTAATGTCGATTAATAAGGGGATTCCTCACATTAATAAAGGAACCTATTACATTTAAAAAATATGATCCAAAAATTATGAGCATAGATGTTTTTTTAATTATTCCTATGGGGGTCTGTGTGATCTACATGAATTTATTATTACCTGTCATTCTTACATTTAATATTTAGATATTTATTTTATTAATTCCAATTAAATTTTATATTTACATTCCCCCATAATAGTGTTATAAAATCTCGAGTGATTTAATTGGGAAATATATACTTGTAATTCGTAAGTATTCTTAATTTTTTAAATAATAAAACCATTTTTTATTGATTTGGGATCTTATTAGTTGTTCAATATTTTGAATGAAATAGTGTGTCGTGTTTCAAACATGATTTATATTTTCTATTTTAAAATGGAATTCCTCTGTGTGGAATTTTTTGAACCCTCCACACATATAACCCCCTTCCCTATGATAAATTCCCTCCCCTAAGGTAGCACCCTAGTCAGGGAAGGATCCATTGCCAGCCAAGATGGCAGAGAATCCAAGAGGGTGATGACTCGGCAGCGATGGTCCACCAAGCGATCCATCAGCGACTGGGCCATGCCACATTTATCCAGCCTAGATGAGACTGGGGGACCTAGTAAAGCACTTGGATCCAAAGGTAGAGGCTCAACCTGAAATTGGACTCCCATGATTCGAGCCTCACGAAGAACAGTGTGTATGGTCCACTATCTTTCACCACCGCACCACCACCGAAGTGGAAAAACATGTTTTTGGGTTACGAGTTATTGGGGTGGCCTCACCACCTATGTTCTACATGTCCCTAGTGAGGCCCATAGAGGCCAATCCTTGGGCATAGTTCAGTTCTTTATATAGTATATGGGCCCATGAGAGTTTTGTTATTATATAGCCTATGATGCCTTACGAGGACTCAAACCCAGAACATCGTGGTCCAGATGCCACCATCTTTTACCAACTCACATGTTCCCCACAGTCATTCAAACATGATTTATATTACTTCATAAGTTGATGTTAATTAATATCCTTCTTTATTGTGTAGTTTCTCTAGAATAATTGGTGTTCGTTAGGATGTATTTGTCAATAAATTATTAGCATGTATATGAGGGTTGTGAGTGGTTTTTTGATTAACTATGAACAATAACACCTAGTTCGTTTTTTCATTTAGGTTTTTGGTGTATCTTTTTATTACTGAAATGATTAAAATTTGAGGTTGACCATGAAATGATCTCTGTTAAAATAATTTTCATAATTTCCTTTAAACATTGTTTTTTTGTACATTAGTTGTGTCATATATCAATTATCAATTAAAATAAGAAACCAAATATTTTTTTAAAATTTAATAACATTGATAGTGGAAATCTAACACTCAACCAATCAAATTTTACATCATTGATGTCTAAATCCATGATTCAATTAAATTCACTATTTTAAAAATTTATTGCCCATTATAGAACCCCTTTTACATAAACAATTAACATGTGAAAAACCGAATTTTTTCCATTCATATATATGAGACTACAAATTCAAGAACTAAAACTATATTTAAAATTGGTGATAAGTTAATTTTATATTCCTACACGACAATGGTGTGTCATGTGACACCACATTTATTGAATTTTTTTCCATTTTATTGAGTAAATTAATGTCTTTTATTTTTATCATTATAAAGGGAGAATCTTCAATATATTGTCTTAGAAATAACATCCATGTTTTTTCATGGATCCCATTTTGAGGGCCTCTATATTTTTCAACTATTTATGAGTTATTAATTGGAGGGCCTCCATACTTTTTGATATTCATTCTAGGGGTAAATATCAACAAATACAATCATGTGGTGTCCTTCAAGATCAAAATAAAAATACTTATAAGATATATATCTTTGAGAGTTCCTCTGGGGATATCTTCTCGGGATAACTAGATTCATTTGACCACAAGTAAATCCTCCATTATTATTTACATTTTTTATATTACTATATGTATGTCCATGGATGATATGTTGATTTTCATAGGGGGGACCTCTATAATATTAAATATAAAGAAGACCTGTATAGAAATTGGATACAATGTTATTGGGAGGACCATAATAGTTGTTGATTTATAGATGATGTCTTGATTCCCTAATTTGGATGCAATGAGGATAAAATTTATAGAAGATTATATAGGGAGGTCATCTAATTTTTTTGAGTATATATATGAAAGGATAATATTCCTAGTGAATAATATATGTAACACTTAAAGAGTTATTGATAATACTCATATGATTGAATCTTTGCATCGAATCCATAGGGTAGAACCTTTATTGTTATTGATAATAGTGATGCGGGGACCTCAATATGTGATTCTATAGAGAGGACCTCCATAGTTTTCTCTTGAAGAATCATGGTAAGTACCTTAATATAAGATTATAACGGTAGATCCTAGTTAGATTTTGTTATAGTCTTATGGGGTGACATCTATGGGAACAATCTCCTTACACAACTTATGAAAAGATGTTGAGTACATAGCCCTATGTAGAAATATTTTGATGAGAAAAAAGGATGTTTGTATCCATAGGTGAAAGGGAAAACTCAAAGATTTAATATTTTATAGTGTAATATGTCCTTCGATATGATTAATGTTTGTCGACTGGGGTGGCTACCTCAACCATGATTACGGTATCCTTTTGTGTCGTTGATATTATAGAGTTGGATCTTTAGAAGGTGGGTACTTTGTATTTATAAATAAATATTGACATACTTAATTTTAAAATACATATATTAGGGGATTTAACATGATACAATGAACTATTAATGTGTTAATCCCAATAGTCATCCCTCTTAGATGTCATGGTTTAGAAATTAGTAGTTAGGATTTTTATGTTAACCTCCTCAACATATTATATAGGGTGTAAGTCTATTAAATGATATAGATTTATGTGAATAGATAAATTTCTCATGGGAATCTCCCATAAAATAGAGGGTTCATATATTATTTATTTTTATAAATCCCTAACCAAAGGGATAAAGTCAATGTTTTTCTCTATGGATTGACTCCTAATTATTGTTTATGTGGAAAATGTTACACCTTCATCCCTAAAACCTATAATAATAAATATAATATATATGGGTATTCATATCATATAGTCTCCTTCACTTTTCTCTATAGTTTGGATGGATGTATTATGTTTATACTACAAAACCAGGGAAGTCAACAAATTAATATAGAGGGATAAGTTTAGTGAAAACATACATATAATATTTTTGGCCCCGACATTAATGCAAGTAAAATCATATGAATGGTTAATCAGAAGTAGTTTTGTATCATCATACGGTGTCCTAAAATTATTACAATACACACAAAGAATAATTTCATGATAAGGTGAATTTAGTGATACTATTTTGATAAAATAATTCATTTTACAGAAAAATTTCAAACACAATACCAATTAGATAATCATCCCAATAAAAGTTATTTGATAAAAAATATAAATTAAAGGTAAAATATTTCGTTTTGGGTTCACAATGTTTATTCCCTCTCTAGTTTTATTTCAATTTTGTATTTTATTAATGCATGGTTTCTAAACAAATGCGATCACTTGGTTATTCTAACTACACTATAGAAAACATCATGGTCCATATGATGAATGTTCCCTCATCCCTTATGGGTTTTAATTTCCTAATATAACACACAATTATTGATTTAATTCATTCCTATTAATAAAATAAGTTACCTTTTATAAGTCAATCATATCAATTCAATAAATGTAAGATCTGAATATATTAGTGGATCTCCAAAAGTTTCCATAATGATTGATTATTAAATGGATAAAAAACAATTTTGGGTGCCCTATAATTTATCACCATAAATGGATGGAAAGAGGTATTTTGGAGTTGGGATAGGTCTTGTGATTTTGTACTTATAGACCTATAATAAAAATTCGAACCCAAGTAGTTTTGTTCCTCTAAAGGAGACATGTAAAACCTTTTAGGCACATCCGATATAGACCATTATGTTCCTGTTTAGGTCACGTATATATACAAACCAAGATAATTATTACATAGTTAAACATGATTTATTATTTTAACTTTTACATATGGTGACTTTGATGATCTAGAGGTCTAGTTTCTTGGGAAATTAATAACAATACGTAATAACATAGAATATATAAATACAACATCATTGTTGAAAAATTCCATTACATGACCACAACATTACCTTGTTCTTAGAATTTCATAGGATAACCTGAGGTCATACATGTGAAAAGGGTGATCTGTAAAGACCAATAAGGGAATAAGAAGGAATAAAATGGAAAATATTATACATGTTAGGAAATATTTATATCAATGGTGTGGAAGAGAAACTGGAACTTAAATCCATGATTTAGTAAGGCTATCATAACATGGAAATGTAGAAACCACATTCAACTAGCCATTAACATGATATGTGCCTCATTTCACGTGGATAAGGTTGAAAACCTCATTTCATTTGAATTAGAATGATTAAACCCTCATTTCACATGGTGTATCTTTATACAATTCTTTACCCAATGCATTGGAGCGCTATTAAGACACACCCTTCTTAATAATTACATTTCATGAATAAGTGTGCCACATGGAACATATGACATGGATTCATTAAAAATCAACATTTATTACAAGATAAAGGAATATGTAATTCATACATGAAACTCTATAATAAATATGTAAACATTCATAAATGTGAATACCCTTGATAGGGGAATGTGCACGGTATTCACTACACAATGGCTTAGGCTTGGAAATTCAGGGTGTTATTTCAGCACCATAATGTCATGACAAAATAATACATAAAAATAGTTGATCAAAGAAAAATCGGCGTATCATTATATTTATATGAAATGGAAATTTAGGGGGTCCAATAAATACATGTCCCAACATATTTAATTGAATTTATATTAATAATACCAATGAATTGCATTAATGTAACTATAGAGAGAGAAATACCTTGTGGAATTTCTGTATACTAATAGTTATACATTAGAGGAATTATTGAGAGATAAAGTGTTCTATAATCATTCAAGAATAAGTAGGGAGTTACATGGTTGGTTTGAAAACATACCAAGACATTTTATTTGAAAATACAATTTTATAGAAACATAAAAAAACATAGACATAATGAGAGATAAAGAAATCCATTAATATAAAGTGTTATCCCAAAGGCTTGGGGAGGGTTGATTGATTCATATTTGGAATATAGGGCACCTTGAGAGGATTATAGAGAGTTCAGGGTAGGGTTTCTTCATGATCCAAATGGTTTGAGTGAAGAGGAATAGGATATTGAGTGGTTTTATATAGGAAAATATAGGGTAGTCGTTATTATTTATGATTTTGACACTAAATATTAAACTAATCGAAACCAAAAACCATACAATGGTTTTTTCCCAACATATTTTCCAAAGTGGAGTGGAAAAGATTATTTTATATGTCTAATTTACTATCATATTAAAATACTAGTCTTGCATATGCGGAGGTGAGTCACACTCTCATGGAAATCATTTTAAAATGTTAAAATGTTTTATATGATGTGGAGTGTCCACTATGGATTTGTAAAAATAAATCAAAAATTTTCGAAAATATCATTATTTTAAAGGTAAAAAATATATTTTCCAAATATCCCTTTCATTTTATTTTATTATATCACTATTAGGTTACTATATTTTTATAAAACACATTATATATTTAATCGATATTTAATTTTTACCCAAAAGTTTGATTATCTCAGTAAATTATGAAAAATTCACTATTAGATAATTTTGACATCCTAATAATGAAAATAATTTTCATTTTATATACATAATTGTCTAAATATTTGAAAATTTACTTGTAATGTAAAAACTGACATTTATCTAAAATTCATAGGGTTTTTGAAAACAACAACTTTAAAACATTAATAAAAATGAAAATTGTATTCATAAAAATTATAAGATAATTAATATTACATAAAATGTAATTTAAAAATAATATATTACTAAACTTTTATTTAATTAAAAAATCCTCCAATTCATTAAAATATATTTCCTAATTAATTATAAACTAAAAATACCTTTTTTTGTTTAAAAAATATTTATAACGAAATTATAATAAAATAAATGTATATTATTTATTCAATACAAAAAATAATACAAATAATCATAGTTCTAGGGTCTTGTTAAATTAATCCTTATAACACCAGCACAAGACATAAGGATAAGGAGTGTGATGTTGATAGACTCTTAGAGAGGTTTAGATAACATTGCTCAGGTGGTAATCTCTATTTAGTTCCACTTCTCCCATAGGTGGATCCATTGAAGCCTAACGTGTTGAAGCTCTTCACGGGTTTGGACATGATCAAATCTCAATGACACAAACTCATTTCCATGCTTTGACAAATTGGCTTCATATGGAGCAATTCTACTGGATGAGGTTGTCACATCCTTTGTCTGGGTAAATTGGATTTGTTAAAGCCCTATAATAAACTAAACTTGTGGTCACTATTCAACGCCTATATTAGCAACATTAACAATTTTCATTTGTATGTAAATATCCATGAACATAAAACCAAGGATGTTCATGTGTTTTATGTAACCATTTTACGTAATAAGACATTTAATCAGATCAATATGAATTTTCATTAAATAAATTATTAGTCGTTACAATATCCCCCCTTAAGATATTTCTCCATCAAAATTTCCTTTTCCCAGACTAAAATAGATGGGGGTACTCCACTTCATAAATTCATCCATTTCCTACGTTGTTTCTCCAATATTTTGGTTTCACTACAAAAACATGACAAGGGGCGTTGTGTTATTTTGTAGAAATTTTTCCCTATGATCTAAGATCTTCCCCGACGTCTATTCATATGAGAGTTCATTCTCCAATGGAACCACCTCTGGATTGAGTACATGTGATTTCCAGGTAGGTACCTCGTCAATAGTGATACCAGGAATATATAATGTACTTGAGATAGGATTTGTGGGATTGTTAGTCAATAGGTCACTACTTCAAAGTGATAAAGGATTTGAAAAGGGCCAATGTACTTTGGACTATGATTTATTATATTCCAAAATTTCATAACTATCTTCGATGGTGATATGAAAAAGAATACCATGTCTCCAACATCAAACTCTATGTGTCGTCGTCAATTATCAATATAGCCCTTTTGTCCACTTGAGTAGATTTAATGTGTTGTGGGATGGCCTTAATATTTTCCACCATTTCTTAAACCATTTCTAGACCTAAGAGTTTTCCCTCCCTGACATCATCTCAATATATTGGTGTTCTAAACCTCTTCCCATAAATGTATTTATAACGATCCATTTGGATGCTTGCATGGAAACATTTATAGTAGGAGAACTTATCCCCGGGAAGATGTAAATCTCATCCTACATTGATATCCATTGAGAATGATCTCAACTTGTCCTCCAATTTTTGGATATTCTGCTCTGATTGGCCATCAGTTTGAGGATGATAAGTGGCACTGATGTTCTACTCAGCATTTAGAGCGTGTTAGAGACTCTTCCAGAACATAGAGGTGATTCTTTGATCTCAATCAGATACAATTTATTGTGGTACTCCATGCATCCTAACCAATTTTCTATTGTATATACATTACAGTTGTTCCAATAAAGAATCCTCTTGAATTGAAATGAAGTGTACAGTCATTGTAAGATTGTCCACAATATCTCAGATAGCATTGTTTTCTTTCGATTTTGTTGAACCTGTAAAACACATCCCCAAAATTTTCTAAACATTCTCATAAATAATATTAGAGGGTATCTCATTCAGAAAAATTCAATTATACTGGTCGTGTAGCCCAAACGGAGTTACGGATCAGAAGTTATAGCTATTCAAAGTCAGGCTGCTCGAAATATCCATCCAGGACGGTTATGGGGTAAAGTATGGATTTGCGCGTAAAAAAGGAGTTTTGTGTGGAAACACATTTGTGCGCACAGAATATTACGTGCTCATCTCTGCGCGTGCGGAATATTATGGTCCCATCGTTGCGCCCATGAAATTTTATGCACACTGCCCTGTGCGCACACAATTTTACGCATCCTTCCTGGCGCGCGGATAACCCTTTGCGCGCGTGGAATTTGACGCGCACTGAAGCCTGGGATTCCACCTATAAAAACAAGTTCACCCCCCCCCCACTTCTTCAGGGGGACCCGAAGGTCGGCCGCTTCTCTAATGCAAGTACATCCAAATTTTCTGCACCCACCCAGAAACCCCCCTCTAGTGCGCAAAATGTTATTTTGGTGCGGAAAAGGGAAAACCTGCCGATTTTTTCATGCAACACATAATTTTTTTTCATAAAACTGTGCTACTGGGCCCGATTTTTCGCACACCAGTGCTGCACCAGTCCTATTGCGTGCAAGACATCCCAATTACATGCACCGCTTCCTTTTGCGTGAAAAGCATCACAATTTCCTGCAATTCCTTCCCTTTTACGTGCACTGATCCCTTATTGCACACCCTCCTCCTCTTTTGCGTGCCTAGATCCCATATTTCACGTCGACCCGGTGTTTTCCATACAATATCCTCAATTGCATGCATGCATGCCCTGCACAACAGTATTTAGGCTTGCATAGACCCCCATGAAAAATGGAGAGTCACACCATGATCATTTCAGGCTGGGACGTCGGGGTTTTCCATTGCGACCTTTTTCACACCCACCGCCCACCTGTGGAGTTCCATGATTTTAGATAATCCTCTGCACACCATGAAACACCTTGAGTTGATTTATTCTTAATGGTTTGTTTCCTATTTCATTTGCTGAGATTGTCATCATCAATTCCATGAATACCTGGATTCAAACCATTCCTTAGGAAACTACTCCAAACCCTATCATATGGATCTTATGCCACGTTGAACCATTGCCACTCCATAGTGGCACCCGGGCAGCTTCCATACATAAACCCCATCCACCATTACCTCTCCATAGTGGTACCTGGTCTATCTCAGACTGTAAGCCCCAAATTCCGTCTCGTACAACGTTAAAATGTACACCAGAACAACATGGACTTCGATCCAGGTCAAGGCATGGTATGTAGGAAGCCTCCATAAGGATTAAGCCAACCACCCATTGGTCTCGCCAACTCCATTAGCGTCGGTTCACCAAGAACCTTGGGCCGTCTCAAAGCATAAGTCCCAATCCAACCCAATCTACAGGGACATTGATCTATGATAATGCACAGTACGTAGGAAGCCTCCACGAGGTTCAAGCCCCACCACCTTGGGTCGTCTTAGAGTGTAATTCCCAACCATCCCGTACTATGGGGAATTTCATTTGTGCTATGGCATTGTATCTATGAAGCCTCCATGAGGTTAAAGCTCCATCACCATGGGCTGCCTCAGAACGTAAGCCCCAAATGCCACTTGAACTACATGGACATTGATTCCCTGCCACGGGGATACGTAGGAATCCTCCATGAGGTTCAATCCCATCACTCATGTCTCAACTTGATCTCTCCCTCGAGGCCACGTGTCTCGGAAAGCTCATGCCATAACCCATAGGTTCAATTTCTTCAAGGTCACGTCCATGTGTGCATTCTCACAGGTCGCCTCCTCAGGTGTCCCCTCGTCCCACTGAACTACACCAAATTTCATTCCCTGCCACAGTGATACTTATGATGTCTATTCGAGGCTCAATCCCAACTTCACTATCGCCATTGTGACGGTACCATTTCATTCCCACTCCATTTCATTAATCCATCCATTACCCATCCTGATTCTAACTCGAGCCACCAAATTTCTGTGAGATCATTCCCTTCATCGCAGCGCTGCTCCTTGCGGCACCCGGGCAGTTAACCATGTGTAAGCACCAGCATGTCTCTGGGTCTTTGTCCTTTGTGTACACCCCGAATCATCACCCCTTCAAACAACGTGGTTTTTTATCCCTTTTATCTACAAAGGGTATTTAAGAAACCACCATGAGGCTCGATCCCATACAATGGTAAACCCTAGTGTTCCCCATTTTGGGGTGCACACTCACTAATCCACCCTCAGTGGTGTTCAGATCAGCCATTACAGTGTGACATCTCCCATACATGGTATGAACCACCCTGGATCCGTCCTCGCTGGGAATTTTGATTCATTCATGTTCCAGGTGATCCCTCCTTGGTATGTACCAATCTGATCCGTCTATAGGGGACGTTCTGATCATTCTCATTCTATCTTCGCAAGATGTTAAACTTGTGGTCTGCCTCATGTTAAACATGAGATGCCTAAGGAAAACCTCAGAAGACACACCCTTGGAGTAACCGTCTCCGCAAGATGTTAAACTCGTGGACTACATCCTGTTAAACATGATCTACCCCAGGAAAACCTCAGAAGACACGCCTTTGGCCTAACCATCTTCGCAAGATGATAAAATCTCATACTACCTCGTGGTAAACATGAGATGCCTGAGGAAAACATCATATGAAATGCCCTTGGCGTAACCATCTCCGCTAGAAATTAAACACGAGGAATACCCTGTGTTAAACATGGGATGATGAGGAAAACCTCAGAGGCATGCCTTTGGCGTAACTATCTCCGATGGACATTAAACTCTCTGAATACCCTATGTTAAACATGGGAAGCTGAGGAAAACCTCAGAGACGTGCCTATGGAATATGATTTCATACATATGATGTGGGACTCCTCGGGTTTTTCACCCTTGATATGCCCTCTTATGAAGAATAAGATAGGTTCCCCAATGTCCACACATCCATAGAGGCCCAGGAATGCCTAATGTTGATGTCTACTCCGACTTATGGTTACTACAGTGTCAGGAACCCATTGAATGTCCGGAAAGATGTACTGTAATTAACCGGAATCCCTGAAGATATGGCAATGGGAACAAGATTCATGAACCACAACATAATCTATAAGGGAGACCCGGACTAGGTGAAGAGCTCCAAAGAGGAATCCACGGAAGGAAGAACCTACATCCCATCATTCAGTTTTGATCAAGGAGCAGACATCCCGGAATAAGGAGCAGATGCCTCCTACCTTTGGAATGCGGGAATGTGGGGCAATAGCAGTGCGTCCTCCTCTGCGTGACAGATGCGTGCGCCCCAAAAAGTCGTCAGAAATATATGTCTTAATATGTTTGGTGAAAAAATCATTGGAAATGTTCTCCTATTTCCACGTTGGTATGGGTAATTGTTGCATCATTCCATTAGACTTTTTCCTATCTCCCTTCACTTTATGATAGACCGGGAACATTGATGTATAATCATTGATCTCATTCATCATGTTATCCGACCAATAATTCTCTTTGAGATCTAGATACATCATTTTGTTTCCAATGTGGATTTTGAAAATCAAACTATGTGAATAGTCCAAAATTTCTTTCTTCGAATCCATATTTGATGAAACACATTATCTTGTCAAAAATCTCACAATTCCTTTTTCATTAACATTAAATTCTGATGATTTTTTTTTGATAGTTTCCACTCTGTTTTGAATTCCCACATCATCCTTTTGATGTTCATTTATACATTCCAAATGAGATGGTTTAGCAATCATTTGTAAAAGGATTAAGGATCTTCCTTTATTTTGGATTTCCATGTCCATATTAATCAAATCAAAGAAGATTGGATCCTTTTAAATTATCATCAAGGATAGAATTGATGGTTCCTTTCTACATAGAGCATATTCCACCTTGTTATCGTTCCCAGGGTTTTAATGGATTGAGAAATCATAGAATTTAATCAGATATGACCATATTCTTTGTGGAATGTTCACATCTTCTTGTATGAATATATAAATGAGGTTTTTGTGATCCGAATACATTTCACAGTTCTACCTAAAGAGTAATGTCACCATGATTTTTAATTAAAGATTACAGAAGCCAACTCCAGATCATTTGTAGGATATTTTTCCTTATGAAATATCAATTTCCATGAATTTTATGGAATTACTTTACAATTTTGCATCAACACATTACCTAGTCCCATCGAAGAATCACTAAATACCACAAAATTTTATCTACATGTGGGTAGTGTCAGAAAAACTATAGAGATAAGATTATATTTCATCTCCTTGAAGCTATCTTCACATTACTCAATCAATGATGTCTTTATTATCTTCTGAGATTTCTTAGAAAGCACATTGAACAACAGTGAGATGTTTTAACCAAATTGGTGACAATATCAAACTTCCCCAAGGAAGATAAGGATATTTGTATCCAATAATGGCCTCGTCAAGCCCTCAATTATAGTTTTATTTTATGGATCCATAGATATCCCATTTCTTGTGATGATATGAACCAATAACGAGTCATCCTTCGATTATAACTCACACATGGTGTACCTTTCATAGAGATTATACTATTTCAAGTTCTCTAGTATAGTTCTTAGATTCTACTCATGGTCCTTATTAGTTTTGGATTATATTATAATATCAACTATAAATACTTCAACAAAATTGTAATGGTAATCTCAATACACACTATTAATCATGTTCATGAAGATTACTGGAGAATTAGTGAGTCCAAAAGGCATTACTACGAATTCATAGTTCCCATACCTGGTACGAAAAGCTGTCTTAGGGATAACCTCGTACTTCACCCTTACATGGTAATATCCTTAATTCAAGTACATTAAGCTAACATATTGTTCTAAACGTATCTAATCAAACAAGTCATTAATTTTTTGAAGAGGATACTAGATCTTAATTTTGATTTTGTTGATATCATGATAATAAATGCAAAGGCACATTGAACTAGCCTTTTTATTGATGAAGAGGAATGGTTCACCTAATGGTGAAGCACATGGGCTTATAAAACCTTTATCTAGATTCTCCTGTAGTTGTTTTTCAGCTTCTCCAGCTCCACAATAGTCATTCTATACGTAGTATTGGATATTGGTAACTCACCAGTTATAATTTCAGTTGATAATTCAACAAATCTTCAATGATGAAGGCAATTAAATTACTCAGGAAACACTTAAGTGAATTCCCTCACAATATGCTTGACATAAAGGATGGTTTCTTCCTTCTACTCAATCATCTAGGAATGATACACAAGCTCTTTGGGATGTAACATCCATTCCTGAGATGATGGTGGTAATGAAGATTCATCATCCTCCTTTGACATGTATAGAATAGGGGGTTGATTCTATATATTAAGAGTGAATTCCCTCTCACAACAATATATGGTGGATATATATAAGTAAATCCAATCCTTTCCTAGAATTGAATCAAATTCCATTAGAGGGAGTATGATTAGGTTCATCGGTAATTTCAATCAAACAATTTTGATAAGGTAGGAGTTATATTCATGGGATGCAATGATTCCCTAATTCCCATTCTATCCAGCATCTTTAATTCCCTGATTTGTGGTGGTTTTGATATTGTTATACTAAAAATTTGGTATAATAATGAATATGTAGAACCAGAATCAAAAAAGTGTGTTTTCAATTTATGAAGGAATAAAAAGCATACCTGTCACCACTTCATTGTCGAGAATCACTTCGGAAGTAGTGATTGGAAAAGAACTACCTTGCTACCTAAGAGGTTGTTGGTTGCCTTATAAATCCCTTGTATTAGGGATCTATTTTGAAAATTTCCCTAGTTCTCTGTAGATGAAGCAATGAACAATGTGTTGAGGGTCTAACAGAGCATTCCTCTCCTCTATAGCAGCCATAGGTTTTTCTTGTTGGTAGTTAATGGATAGGTTCCCTTCTCTTCCACAACTAAACTGTTCCTCGTCCCCTTTATGCAATTTATGTAGTTATTTTTTCTCTCCTTTGGCAAGTAGGGTGTTGGGATTTCTTAGAATTGTTGTATTTATCAATCATACCTCTATATTTAAATTCTATATTCCACTTATTATCCCCCATGATAACCCTATGATAATCCGATATCTTTTTATACTATGAGGGAACATCATAAAATTTACACAGATTTATTGAAGTCAAGGATCCCCAGGTCTTTCCATTAGCTAGGTTTTATCCCAACAAAGAAGTGTTCTACCTTGCATTTTGGGGTAACGAAAAATCCAGCTGAATATTGTCAATGAATTGTGATATTTTACCTAAATATTTCAGTGGATTAATCATCTTTTTAGGTTATGGAAGTCTTTCTCCAACCTATGTCAGAGTGTGCACATAAAATATTTATCAATTTTTTTTCATGAATCCATCAAATCCAACTCCTTGATCTCTTCCTTAGGCTTTGTGTTTTTTTATCAATTTCAACCATTGATCAACTTCACCATCCATCCGATAATCATCTAGAAGAACCTTCTCTTATTCGGAAAATTGAATGATGGAGAATATATTTTTAATGGATTTGATCCTTTGTTCAGTGATTGAGGGATCAAATGGTCCATTAAAAGTAGGAGGGCTTTGTCTCATGACGCTCTTGATAACAACTTTTTATTTCTTCTGAGGGGGTGGAAATTCTCCTTAAACCATGATTATTTCTATAAAATGATTTGAATGAGAGTGTATTGTGGAATTGTTTTCAATTACCACTCCCATCAGATTGGGAATCTCATTAGAATAATAATTACATTGATCTTCCCATTAGTTGTCAGCCAGAGTCCTCCTATTACTAGACATTGGATAGAATAATCTACAATTTTTTGGTAAAACATATAGGGTAATCCAATTACAACAGGGATAACTTATAAATTACATTTATATCCTTAACTTATTAATTTTTAGGCTTCATTCATTATTATACATCATCTACTTCCCAACATATATTCTTATGTGAATTTTTTTATTCCCATAATAATGGATAATAATAAACTTATGAATTTACCAAATCATATCCTATGGGAGTGTCATAAAGAAGTGTGTTCCAAATCCCATTATCGTGCACTGGTTCCCATTCGATTCAAGCTCAACACCATGTTTTTGGGGTTTACCACTAGATACATCTATGCCAGAGCTACATCTACTTGCTTGTATCCAGATAGGAATGTATTATATTGATAAAGAAAGTACTCTATACTCACCAATATTTAGGGATGTTTTTATTATACATAGTCTTATCCTAAAGTAATTCTTTAGGGTTTTCTAAAACTAATCATAAACATAACTAATCTTATAATTTGATACGAACTACAACAACCATGATCATTATTACACAATTAAACATGATTTATTACATAAAAATGAACTTATGAAGACTCTAAGGATTGAGAGGTCTAGGGTATTGGGAAATTAGGTAAATTACATAACAATATAGAACATAAAATGACAACATATTTGTTGAAAACTTCTTTTCACATGACCACAACATTCCCCCATACATAGCACTGCATGAGTTATCCTGAGGACGTACATGTGATATGGGTGAGTAATAAATACTAGTAAAGGAGTAATAAAGTCATAACAATAATAATATAGTACATTTTAGTATCTATGAATATAAATATAGCATAATGAAAACATGAACATAAAGGCATGATATTTCATGGCTATCATTACATGGAAATGTCGCAAAAAAATTTAAAATTATATTCACATCGACCTATTCACATTGCACATGGAGCACGAGTAAACCATAATTTCTCATTAATTATCATGGGTGAACCCTCATATCACTTTGAGTATCATGATACTATTCTTTAAAGAATGTATTGGAATGCTATTAGGGCTGAACCTTCATAATCACTTCATTTCATGCATAAGTATGACACATGGATGTTATAACTTATATTAATTAAACATAGTCATTTATTCCACAATAAAGGAATGTGGAAATAATAAATGACTCTCTATAATCAATATATAAACATTAATAAAGTTGAATACCCTTGTTAGAGAAATATGTATTTTATTTACTGCACAATGACTTTTGGCTTGGAAAATCACTGTGCGATTTCAATAGCAGAAAGCAGTGAAATAAGAATTCATAAAAATGATTGATGATAGATAAATGGGTGTCTCATAATATGTAAATAAAATTTATATTAATGGGATCATATAGATTCAGGTCCCATCATGAGTAATGGATAATTTCTTAAATGTAAATGAAGAGAGAGAAATCCCTTACAAAATATCGACGTGGTAACAAGTGTAAATGGGTGGAATTAATTAGATAGAAACTGTTATATAATCATTGAAACGTAATTAGGGATGTATAGGGGAGGTGAGAAATGAAACTTGAACTTTTTTAATTAAAAATTCAATCATATATCAACATAAAAAACATTGAAAAATGAGAGAGGAAGAAATCGCTTACTTGGATGTGTTATCCCAAAGGCTAGGGAGAGGCATGAGGGAGGCTTATTTAGAGCTTTGGGCACCTTGGGAGGATTCTAAAAAGATTATGGTAGGTTTTAGTAGAGTTACAAATGAATTGGGTGATGCAGAATGGGAGATTGAATGGGTTTATATTCGAAAAGAGAGGGAAATCATTATTATTTAGGTTTTGGACACTACACAATAAACTAATAAAACTCAAAAACCACCCCATCATTTTTTCACATTTTTTTTGCCTATGTGGAGTGAAATCATTTATTTTATAAGGACAATAGATGGAATTATTAAAATATTATGCTTGGTTATGTGGAGTTGAGTCACACTCTCAAAGATATCACTTAAAAATTTTAAAATGACTTACAAGTTTTGGAGGGTCCACTAAGGCTTTGTAAAATAAATAGAAAAAATATAAAATCAAATCACTATAAAGGAATGGAATATATTGGAAGAATATACCATTTATAGTATTTTATTACTTCACTATTGTGTAATTATGATGTCATAAAACACATTTTACATTTAAATGATATTTAATTTCTACCAAAAAATTCAATTACTTTAGAAAATTATGATAAATTTACCATTGGATAATTTTGACATCGTGACTCAAAACAAAATATTCACTTTTTTAAAATAATTTTCTAAATATAGGAATTTTTACTTCTAATATGAAAAACAACATTTATCCAAAACTCACGAGTTTTGAGAAAAATACCTTTTAAACCATAAATCAATTTTTTATTGTATTCATAAAAATTATATGATCATTTAGATTTATTAAAAAGTAATTTAGAAATAATATTCTATCAAATATTATTTAGTTAAAAAATCTATTAATTCATAAAAAATATTTCTTAAATGAATAATAACTATATATATTCTTTATGATTTAAAAACTATTTACTACGCAACAATAATAAAATGAATGCATATTCATTATTCTATACAAAAAAATACAAATAATCATTGTTCTAGGGTCTTGTTACATAACCCATTATAACACATGAATATGACTTAAGGGTATGGTGTGTGATTGTGGAAGACTCTTGGGGAGGCTCAGATAACATCGCTCGGGTGGTAATCTATTTTATCATTAATTTCTCCCATAGGTGTTTCCATTCAAGAATAACATGTTGATGCTCAGCTTGGGAATGGTCAAGAATGAGTACAGGGATGCCAAATTCATTCAATGCTCTGAAAAATTGGCTTCGTATGGAGCAATTCTAATGGATGAGTCCATCACTTCATTTATCCGGGTAAATTGGACTTGTTAAATCACTACATTTATACTAATCATGTTGTCACTATTCAATGGTAATATTGGAAATAGTGAAAATTCACAATGGTATTTTAAAATACTAAATCATAAAACCAAGTATGATCATATGTTTTATATAACAGTTTTACATAATAAGACATTTAATTACATCAAGATGAATTTTCATTAATAAAAGGTTGGATCATTAGAGTATCCATGGAAATTAATTCACATTTTATTGTCAACAATTCATTAATATAATTCCTTATTATATAATTTCTTATGATTAGTAATAATTCTATGTAGACTAAAATAATATGAAATTACTACTTTTAAATTCATCTTAAATTCATATATCTGGGTCTATTGTGTGAATGAAAAACAGTAATATTTTTTATAGGATTTCTAAAAGAAAAACCCTTAATGATTTAACATAAAATATACCATATTTTAATGTATATTAGGATTTTAAATTATGTTGGAGGATCAGGGTTCTTATGTATCAATGTTAGGGAACAATGGTAAGTTCATAATTTAGGACATATCTATGGAATATACCTAGTAGGAGGACTATATATATTTATGTCCAAATCTCATTTATTATTAACAAAGAGAGGCTGGGAGATTTAAAACATCTTTGATGTGACCATATAAGGACATATTGGGAAAGAAATTGGATCAATGAACTAAATATATCTTGGGATCATAGATTGGACATTATGCAATGGACATCATGATTTAAAGATATGTAGATTAATTTAGGGAATCCAATATGGGAATCATGATAAGGTGGGTGTTCCAATAGTTTTTAAATGATGAGACCCTAATTTTAAACGGAATATCATATTTTTAATACCCTATGTATTTTATCATTTATTGTGAAAAACTAGCGATGTTATCTCAGGTTATTCCTTTCCCACATTAACCATGGAATACATAATTGATGGGGAGCACAAAATCATGCATAACTCAATCCTATATTTTAGGAGACAGTGGAGATGTCCTTACTATATGGGATCCCAATAAGCTGTTATGGGTGAAAGGGGAACATTTTTTGGTGGATTGGGAAATGTGGATCCCTAGTAAGTGGCCTGGGAAAATGGGTATCATTGTTTTATGACTCAAGGATGGATTTCGTAATAATATCATGGGTGAATATAAACATTGGGGAAATAGAAATAGATCCACATAGTAATGATGTTATTCTATCTATGTGATATCTCATAGGTTGACCGATATTTGGAATTAGTTCCCTAATCCCACATGTATCATTTGTATAGCCTTTATGAAGTAGTTTTTTTCATTTATAATAGCATAGTGTCCATCCTATTGGGATAGATAGGTAACATGGATTGTGAACCCCTATCCCTCGGGGGACCTCTTCTAGATATTGCTTTTCTATGGTCTTGGTGTTGACCTTGGTGAAGTGTAATTTCCGTGAAAAAATTCATTAATATGTAAGAATTCCATTTTATTCCTTCTTTTTCCCATAATTTAGATTAAAAACTCACCTAAAGGGGGGTATTAGAGGAATTGGGTTAGAATTTATTAAATTTTGGTGCTTATAGAGGTTCTCTATTTCACTAAATAAATATTTTCTTTATAGTTATTAGGTAAAAATTTGAGGGCTTTTGGGACCTTATTTATA
Source organism: Viscum album (assembly GCA_963277665.1). Taxonomy (NCBI): domain Eukaryota; kingdom Viridiplantae; phylum Streptophyta; class Magnoliopsida; order Santalales; family Viscaceae; genus Viscum; species Viscum album. The sequence continues at coordinate 605,285,006 of OY728123.1, read as the reverse complement.
TAACAATATCTAGGAAACCAACTAATTAGTGGTGACCATAATGGGTGCACAAATCATTTGAGTATGAATGGTGACATAATAATTAGTGTGGTTGTAAATGTGGTTCAATTTATCTCAAGGGAAGGTTAGGTGTTTGGGTGATTCTATGGTGGGGAATTAATGCACATTTTGTATCAAATATACATGATTCTTGGACTCCTAGTTATCCTCACCCACCCCCTCTGTGAACATTTTTCATCCTTCTCAATGAATATATTTGATAGTACTTGGATAAATTTATTGTTGTAGTATTAGGGTATTATTTATTAGTATGGACGAATATATTTAACATATTCAATTTTTTTCCAAACAAATTTTGTCTTACTAAATTGTTTTGATTTATCCAATTTCACATAGTTTTTCTTCATTTTGATATTATAATATTTTTATTTGATGCCTTTCACTATATGTAGATCAATATAATTTTATTGATAATGTATTATTTTGAACAAAAAATATATATCTATATAATTTATCTAAATTATTAATTTTAATTTTTATCATATTTTTAATATTCATTAATTTTTATTATTGAAATGAATATCGTCACCATCACTTATTTCAAAAAAAATCCAATTATAGATATTATGATATTTTTCAAAAAAACAATACCTATAGATTTATTCAAGTTCATTGTTATTTTTTGATCTATAAAGTAATATTTTAAACCATAGTTTAGAATCATATTATCTTAACTAGTGGTCTTTGTAATATAATTGAAATATTTTTATCATTGTATTTGATATAGCATTACTGTATGTGATATATAAAAATCTATTGGACCGAAATAGTGGGGAAGTGAATATCAGTTGTGAAATAAATCATATCAAAAGCTATCATTTTAATGGTAAATAATATATCAAATTTATTTATTTCAAATATTCCATATTTTACTATAAAATATTCTACATAAAATATTTTGATGATATCCATAGATTCCAAATGCATCATAATTAATGTTTATCAACTAAATATTTATATTAAGTTAGTATAATATGTTACATGTATTATGTTATTAATAATTTTAATAAAACTATAAAGGTATTAATTTGACCAATTTGGGTGTTCATCCAAAACCTACATAAAGGTGGACAAGACATCAGTGGTATCTTCTGAATTCAAGCTTCGGAAAATCCAATCAAATCTCCTTTATTATTCTTTAATTAAACGTGTCTACCTAAATGTAATGTAGTAATAATAATATTTAAAATAATTTCTCTTTATTAATATAATTTTTGGATATCATTACTGGTTATATTTCATCACTTTTATCTAAATGATATTATTTAACAATTTTTGGATTCTTTTACATTCATTGATGGAATGATGATCATTATATTCATTTTTCTTCTAAACTAATCATGGTAGATCATATAACATTGGGGTTTATAATGTTTTTACTATGTTTTGGCCATGTTTATGACCATAAAACAATGGGGTGATATGGTAAATATTTCATTTATTATTGTAATACGTTTTAATGATCTGTTAAAAATTTTAAATTTATAAACAATAGATAGGTCACACTTTACATTATTTTGATATTATTGTTCATCTTATGTGAAAATGGAATGTAGAAAAATGATATATTTAATATAAAAAAACAAACAATGAAATATGTTATCAATTTATATAAATGTCAATAGTCATGCATACCAAAAATAGTGAACTAAATTGTAGTTATCATGTAGGATTTCTCTAGATTTAGTTACCAAAAAAATTATGGGCTTCAGTAAAATGGATAAAATGTATTCAAAATATCATAATATAAAATTATAAATTTGAGGAGGGACTGCATGTGATCACCACAATCTGTGATATCATATCCTGTGAAATAGGTGTAACATAACCTGGGATAATACAAATTGTAATATTTATCAAAGGAAGATATTTACTAGTGATTTGATTCTTTATATATCACATTCATTTATAAGAATGAATTGTCAGTAGTTATATTAATTTATATTTAAATTATGATTTTGTATTTATTTTTTAAGGAAAGTATATTTTTAAATTAATTCTAAATTAAAAGGAAAATAAATTTAAGAAAAATTTTCTTTTTTATGATGATTTCACCAATTAATTATAATTAATAATTATTCACATTATTTATTAATTTTAATAAAATATTTAATAAATAAATTTCCTAATATAAAATGTTAATATTATTATGACTTGAGATTTTATGGTTTTTTGTTAATGTTTTATGATGTCATTTGTTTATATGGATGTAGAAATGAATATTATAATTTATTGATGAATTTAAAAATAATAAAAATACAAAAATATTCCTATTAACTTATGAATGGTTCACAAAGAATTAAAATAAGTTTCTATATTAATGAAATATTTTGTCAATACATTTGAACTATTCCAAATTTGTTTTGGATGATGAGATCTATGATTAAAAAATATAATACACATTATATTATATAATATAAATTGTTTATGTATCAATATTAAGTGTTCCCATTGATTTATAATGTGAAAATTTTATTTTTTTTAATAAATTTTATATTTTATTATGATGTATTTTATAAGAATGTATATATATGAATATATATCTTATAATTATGAAATATTAAATGTTCATAATGATACAATAATGATATAGTAATTATATTTATATATTATGGAAATTTCAAATTATTTTTTTAATAAATTTGATAATTTTTATATTCATTTTGTAGTGGAATATTTATAAAATATGGTCTAAATGAATCAAAAAGTTATTTATTCATTCATATAAATTTTTTATACTATGATTTCTTTTATGTTTTAATTGTTTGAATCAATTATATAAATATTCATACAATATATTAATGTAGTTTATTTCTACGATATATCTTGATGTATAATTTACATTAACCAAGGCTAGTGTTATGATGTAATTTAAAATAAAATGTTATATTATAAATAATCTTGCATATTATGTATTTATATTATGCTGCCAATTTTTATAACTCATCAGTATTAATTTATGTTTAGTGGGATTTTGGGTTTCATTATTAGTAGACTGGGGATAGTAGAACAATATCAAAAGGTGGAGTTATATTTATAACATATAAAATATATAGTTGAGATGAATTATAGTTTCTTAAAATCATTAATACTTACATGAATGAGTATTATTTACCAATTTCATAATATATATCTATATTAATTTTTATTACAAACTATAATTAAAATATTACTATAATTTAAAAACTCAAATAAAAAATATTGAAACATGTTAAACTTTTATGTAATTAGAACATGTTAATTTTTTATAGACATGAAATGTGGAAAATACATTAAATAAAAACATTCTTATAGATAGAAAAAACCTAATATGATAATTAAATTTGTTTTATATGGAATTAAGATTTTAAAATAATAATTTATATAAATAACTTATAAATACACGATTTATTATTCTATATAACGTGACCACAGATCATGATATTGATTATTTAGTATAGGTGATTCTAACATGATTTGATTTCTATGAAGTATATTATGTTAGGATAGAAGATTATGGGTGAAATTAATAGATTTAGTGTTATTGTATTGTTGGGGACACCCATTTTACCAATCAAATGAAAAAATTGGGTATTTGATGGTAATAAATATTTGAGTATTAGAGTGAGACTGCTATTAAAAACCTCATAACCAACAAAAAAATGTCACAATAAAGTAAAGAAATGATATTTTAAATAAAAAGAGTCACATGTATTCTAAAATATAAGCCATGTAAGATTTTATGATATATACCCAAAATAATTGAGGAAATATTATAATCCATTATTATAAAAGAGAGATAAATTATCCAGTTGCAATTGGTCTCACAAATCAAAAATCAAAAAAGAAATAAAATTTATAGTATATTACAAATCACTGTAGGGACCGTCTATTTTTATAAAAAATTCATATCAGACCACCAATAACTTTTTAATATTTTGACTTGGAATACGAAGAATATTCCTTCGTCACCATGTAATTATTTTTTTCATTTTCAATGATAAACTAATAAATATTATTAAAAACCAAAAATCCATCAACCAATGAAATTTATCCATTAAATAGAAATTCATTTCGCACCTAGAAACATCACGTCATTGGATATACATTTTCTGTAATTTACAATCTACAATGGTTCAATAAATTTTCTACCTGATTATATTTCCAACCAAATAGTACTCCAATAAGAACTTGAATCATGAATAAATAATAATATTACAATATTTAATGTTAAAATTAAGATACAATTTTCTCATTGAATCTATTATGATTATTCTATTTGAGAAAAAGTGTTCATAAAACCCATATGTTCAAATTGGAAAATTGTTTATCTAGAAAACTATACAAGAGTTACATATTATATAATTTACATGATAGTCAACCTAAATAGTTAAATTATTATATAAATTCAAGAAGTAAACTAAATGTATAGTGAAATTTATATCTTTTCACACTAATGAAAAATATTAAAAAAAACTGGTCATTGTTATCATTTGAGTAAATTAAATAAAATTCTTATTTAATACTTGAAAATTATAATTTCTATTTTTTAAATAAATATTTATTGATAAAATCGAAATTAATAAAACTTTAATAGAATATTTGAAATGAAATTTCCTAAAGGTAAATATTAATGGTCTTTATTTTTTGGACTGTTATATGAATTTAGGAAAGGATTTTTAATCTCAGGGAGAGATAGATGATTTAGAGAGAACACGTCATGAGAAACTTGGTGAAGTGGATAGCCATATAGAAATTCGTTTTTATAATTACCAAAATATTGATTTTCTCGACATCTCTAAGATGATTCCAATGAATCCCATATTATTGAAAAAATAATAAAATATGGATGTTTTTATCATGATAAAAAACCTAATAGGATCAGTCACTAAAATGAAATATGCATAATAATACATGTTTTTCAAGGAATGACTAATTTTTTTTAAATTTTAAAATAATTTTAGATTCATTGGACTCATTTAATATCATTTTAAATAACTATGGTATTTTAGGAGGATTAGTTTAATCCCATAGGATTTACTATTTGAAAGATTAATTTTTTGGTTTAAAAGGAGAAAAATAAAATTTAAACACCAATAAAATTCAATTTTTTTGAAATGGAAATTTTCATTGGTCAAAAAACATATTGATTTACATGGATTGATATCATAAAAAACAAGATAAACCCCCAGATCTAGAAATCTATTTACAGCTATGGTGTTGTCAAATAGGAGTTCACAATCCCCAAGGGCACAAATCATGTCCCATTGTAAGAAATTTTTACATGTGGGAATGATATTACCAAATAAAATCATAATAACACTAATATTCAAAAAATTTATAATGACCTCAAAATACATTAAATAACCACATATAGCATAAAATAAACAATTTCAATATTATGATAAACTAAAAATAGATATGTCATAAAATATATCTCATGACTCATAATGAAATCCCCACATGTATAACAATGAGAAATTAATAGATTATCTAATTAAGGATGATACAAAAATTATATAACATTCCAATATAAAATTAAAATTATTATCAAATACACATAAATTTCATGAAAATAGTCTTTTTCATTGAACCACCACCACACTCAAAAAGCAGAAAGACTAACCATTAAAAAATCGTAAAATTTACTAAACTAAAAATATAAGTCACGAATAATAAATATCAGTCATTATCCTCAAAAATACCCATTTATGACATCTAAATTCCAATTATGTTCGTGGTAATTTGAAACTAAAACATTAGACATAATATTTTTATTTTCATTAAAATAAGTCACCCATAACTATACCATAATTTAATTTTATTCAATGTTAAAAATTAACATATTTAGATATAATGAATCATTTGAAGCATTTAATTAGTGTATGGGAATTTAATAAAAAATAAAATAATATTAAAACCAATACTATTTAAAATACACATAATTTAAATGTAAAATAATGTAACCCACTTTTAAAAAATAATCCATTTTAATTTTTAAAGTGAAGAAACTAGAAATATAAAAATATAATTTTGAAATAATGAAAAACCAAAATAACGAAAATATTTACCATAAAATATATAGAACAACTAGAAAAAATTACAATGGTGCAAAAAATCAATATATGAATAAAGGGAAAAAATGGATCTATCAAAGAAATAAAATATGTAAATAAATATATTTTGAAATAGATACAAATAGCTAAATGGGGGGAGGTTGATTATAAATACTATAAACATAACTCAAAAAGTAAAATAAACAATGAAATAATATAGTTATTGGATTTAAAACATAAAGCAAGTAAATAAAATTGAATAAACATCATTATAATGGCCCTACAGAATTAATGTTAAGGAAATATAAAATCATCCTATTGTCATAGTGGTAGAAAAAATAATATCTAAATACATGTAATATGAAATGGAGTGTCTAATCAATTCCTAGAAAAATTATCACACACAAGAATGTGTAACCTAGTCCATCTCATGGTAATGATTAGGTTGTGTCATGGCATGTACCAAAGTCAAGGGTGAGGATAACTAATACTTACCATACATGTAATGATTCCATTCAAAAGTACATTAGGTTCCCCTAATCAACTAGAAGGAGGTGATTAATATTATTTATAATTTCAAGAACATAAAATCAAAATGAACGATAAAAACTTATAACTAGTAGTCATGCACACCCTAATCACAAAACACCATTCATATACGCTAGACCATTTCCTCTAGAATAGTATAATGGTGAACATATCCCATGATTGAGATAATCCATAATTTAATATAATATAAAAAAACACTATTTCTTTTTATGGATAACTAATAGGGTCTCAGTATTTTGGACAAATTATATAATGAAATCCTTTTTATACTTTCCCAAATGGGCCATTAGAATACATTTTTGACAATTGTTTTATAATTTCAGCTATGATAAAAAATTCCATAGATTAATATTTATATAAATTAATTTAAAAATATGAAATGCTTTAATAAATATTTCATTAACACAAATTAAAAAAATATAAAATATAAATTAACAAAACATCATAAAAATTCATTAGTGTCCAAGAAACCATAGAAATAGGAAAACATGTCCTTAGTTTATAAAGTCTTTTTAAGGGAATACTTTCATTACTTAATTAAGAATCCAACACGAAGATTTTATTTCCAATTTTCCTTCAAATCGAACATCATTAATTTTATCAAATACTAATATCATTATATGATAAATTTTTTCATTAATTAGTACATTGTATGAATTAAAATAAAATGTAATAAAAGGATTTCAATTTGATGAGTTATGTATGGAGTCCCTTAGTGAAATTGAAGACCCAAAACATGATAAAAATATCATAATGACCTTTTCAATATCTACAAAATCAAAAATCACGCAAAAATACTATAAAATAAATTAACTGTCCTCCAAAAACTGAAATATTATAATAGAGTAATTTATTCCAAGTTCACCAGAGAGAAAACTATATTAAAACTACATTCCACAATGTGACTTCACCTCCCAACACATACTCAGACATAATCATTGATGAATCCATAATTATTAAACCAAAACTGATATAAAAATAAAACCAAAATTAAAAGACTCATAAATAGGACCTTGTAGATACAAACCATAATATAAATAGTGGTTGATTACTTGAACATTCTATATTAGTATCCACTCTAAATGATTCAAACTGAAACCCCTCAAATAAAAATGATTTCAAAATGGTCAACTAAAATTTTATTCCAAATACACTTATTAGGAAAACAATATTAAATAAAAGTCCATGGGAATAACAAATAAGAGTAGAGGAAGGGAAATTATCATGAATTGTTGGAATGAAACCCTTATGAATCATTTTAGTTGATGGATGGTAAAAGTGAGGATAAATATTAGAAAGGTTGGTGTTTCCCCATCTCTTAGGTCACTAAAACTGAGACTCTTGAAGGGAGATCCAAATAGGTAACCTAAATGATGTCTAGAAATCTCATTCATAACAAACAATACACTAAGAAAACAACATTGTGACCCCCCAGACACACCATAGAGAACCCCCCATGAGATCTTCCTATGATGTGGCCCCTATACCATAGAACATGTTACCTCATAATTATAGAGGTAATCCCCCTTTAGATGATATGCAATGTTATTTTCCCTAGCCGATGAAACAAGAACCTTCTAAAAGGAAAATGTTATAACCCAAAAAACTCCATAATTATGCAACCCATATTAGTTGTAGTGTTGGCCTCCCATGAAAGTTTAACATTGTGAAATAACCCCTAAACTAGGGTTCATTTTAACATCCTGCATTCTTTGAATGGGTGACATTTACAATAGAATTTAATATTTTCTTTTGTTTGATGGGTTATATTGATTTTTTGGAGTCAGAGTGAGGTTTCTATGGTTTTAACATCCATATATTGTGTTTTCAAACATAGTGTCTATTATTTTGGAAATCACATTGTTTTTGAAAAAATATATAAATAATGGGTAGCCATACTATTGAAAATAGCTATTACATGTTTTAATCATCGTTTATTAAATTAACATGTTATGTAATAGTTTCATAGGGTGTTCCTTATTGATTTATTAACATGAATGCTCTATGACATGACCTGATTAATAAACATCAAGTATTTATTACATATTGTGAACCTATTACATGACTTGAAACAATTTCATATCGAATAATAAGTAGTATTAGTTTTTGAAAGTGGGGAATCAGGGCTCATCTCTCCGTTTCATTACTCACATGTGGGAAACCACTCAGTAGAACCTCCCTCACATCTCCAAGGTTTTCTTGAGTTCTCCTCCATCTGGTATTTTTTTGTCTTCCCTCAGCCTTTTTAGTTTTATAGTGGTAAGATCTTTAATCATCATTACTTAATTTTATATTTTTCTTCCATTTTTAGAAATATATTCATGTGAACAGATTCATCACATTTTCATGGAGTTTTTCAATTATTCCATAATATATCAAACCGGTTCGATTCAAGCCCCTATATTGGTTGAATAGGGCTTCTTAATTATGAGGTAGGTAGCCAGTATGATTTTTCCCTCGTAGCTAGATAATTTATATTATATATCTATATTGACACTTTTGGGTCTCCCCATGAATTGTTCATATTTTATAAAATTTCTCTAATTTAATATTTACACCTCAACCTTGATCAAATTTAAAAATATTATAAAGTTTGAGGTTAATAACTCAACTCAAACCACCCCTTAGGGTGAATCTAATTAATTTCATAAAATTTTAATTTTCAACTCCTTTCTAAAGCCACTACATTAGGTGTAATATTTAAATATGTTTTATTGAAATGTTTTCTTACTTTTAATCATATTTTGAGAGGGTATTACCTTATGCCTTATAGTGAAATTGAATTAAATTAATTAAATGAATTTAAAAATAATATATCTTGTTTTCTAATACAACTACATATTGAGGTTCACTATTAAAAATTAAAAGTGTGATTGATTAATTATTTATCTTTTGGAAGGGGTGTTTTTCAAATATTTTATTATTGTTTATTAAATAATATTTTCTACCAAATTTCTTATTATGTCACTGGTTTGAATTTTGCTGATATGATATTTTTTATGATGTGTCTTGGATGATCATATGACATGTAGTAAATGATAAATTAATTATATTAAAAAGGGTCCAATATGACATCGAAAATGTTAGTTTTCCCTTTATATAATGTTGGGAAAAGGGATTATAGGGAAGTTTGATATCCTAAAATTACCAAATATACAATGGGACCTCGATTAGGGTCATTTTAATTGAAAATTCACACCACCTTTGTTTAGGATACTCGCATGACATTCACATCACATGGGTTCCTAAGCATGAAGTTCCAAGCCCATCTGATTAGGAGGTTTGGTAAGGACCTCCCTGTTATTTTTCTTCATACTAATCCTAGAATCCTATGTTGTTTATGATTCTCATAACAGCTTCCTTAAATGATTCTGATCCATGGTCACAAAGAACCTTATTTATTAATTTGGGATTCTTATTAATAATATGATTAGTATTACACTTGGAATCCCTGGTTATGCCTCAGGTCCTGAATAATACTACATATCAATATATATGTTTATAAAAGTAACTGATTTAATTATGTGTGTTTCTTTAAAAATATATATCTATCTATTAATACTCCGGGATATTCCATCTTTGGTCGAAGAAGGACTGGTTGGATAGGTGTCCTGGGGTAACCAGTTCCGTACTTGTTTTTCATTATTTAGTTATTTAATAATTCTTTATTATACATTGTTACTATCATAATTTTTATTCACGAATTGTATTATTATTTAAATACCATTTGTGGTGGCCTACAATTATTATCTCACACCTTCTTGGGAAAAAAATGAATATGGGAACCCTAACAGAGCACATGTTTTAGGTTTATGTCTATGAATTTATTTTTTTGTATTGACTCTTACATGTGGGATACATAAAGCACATGAATAATCCCGATACGAGGATTATCATGTGGGTATCCCTTGAGGATTATTTAATTACATTATACAATTTTATTTTTCCTATTTTGTATATATTTTTTATATCATGTAGTCATATGGACGTGATTTTTTTTAGAAATTGTGTTGGCCACATTATGATTTTTTATTTATCAACTCCTAATTTTGTTTTTTATTTATAAAACTTAAGCTATTTATTGTTTGACTCATTATTATACAACTATGAAAATTTTATAATGTAGGTGTAATCTATGAACCATTCCATTATTGGTCCCTAGCTACTAGTCATCAAACACTGGTATATAGGGAGGTTGTACTTGAGGCTCTGTGGATACCGGTATGGCTATTGGTTTAATAGTCAGTTGGGCTAGGATGTTATAAAGAAGTATCAATGGTGTTTATTTTCATTTATCTTACTTTTTGGGCTTTCAGATAGAACACTATGAATGTTTTGGTGCCTGTAAAATAGTTGTGTCTGGGAGTGATCAACCCATGAAAGGGGACAAGAAAAATATTCTATCTATGGGTTTATTGTTTGTGTCATTCATTGATAAAATTGGTTATGATTTAACCTTGAAATATTTGGGTAATTTCTGTCATTTACTTATTATTGTAATTTTTTATTTTATCTTTTCTATAGTATGAAAAGGGGTTAACATGACCTCAATCATAACAGGCATATAGAGATTCACATTCTATACATATTCCATTCCATTTATGTTTCATTTATAGGCTATTTGAGAATTTGTTTCTGTCATTCATGATTATTATCATGAATTTTATATGAAAAGTATATTATTATAGTTGCATACCAAGAGGTACAATATATTGGGTATTATATTATAACGATCAAATATTTATTGAGCCTTAGTTGTTTCCTTAGTATACTTTTATATACTTTTTTATCCTATAATTAATATTCTATCTTAGGAAAATTTACATATATAATTTTTTGGTGTTCCAATCCAGAACTGTAGCTTTTAATGTTTTCTTACCATTCATCGGTGTCTATTTATCATGTTTACTAGTATTTGATACTTTTCGTAGCGTATTGTGTTATAATTTTAATATAAAAGTGGGTTTTAATGTTTCTTCATCAGTATAAATGGTGTTTTCCAACATATATTTAAGTTTACAACCTTACTAACCAATATTGAGATGTTTTATCCCTGTAACATTAGTTTAATGAGCCAAAAATTACATGTAGTGATTAAAAGGGTTCAAATTTTTAGTCAATAAGTTTATTGGTTCTTTATAAATTAGAAAATGGTAGCCCATATAATCGAACCATCATATATGATCTTGATAAGTCTTGACACCCTGGTAAAAATATAAAATATATTAAATTTATTACATTAAATTGTTTTGTTTCCCATATCGAAGAAAGTAACTCTATTACATGGGCATGATGGACTATATAAGTATATTTTTAAATGCCAAATTAGACCCAAGTATGATAGTCAGGGAATTTTTCATATGATATAGTCATTACTTGACCAAAGAATGGAATTTCATTTTCTTTCTTCTTATACAGTAAATCCATCAATGGTTATTTATAAATCATATTGTTTTAAATAAACTGGGGTTGGATAATAACTAACCCAAAGTGACTGTATGTGGACCTTATAGTCCACCTTTATTCCTTCATCATCAAGGCCCTATTATGTATCCATACATTGATATGTCGGAGTATATTACCCCAGGAAGGTATTTTTTTGTTTTTTAGGGATAGTTATTTTAATTTTTCACACAACCTATATGATTTTACATGTAGACATTTGATGGAATCTTATTTGATCATTCCCTCTTTAATGTACATGTTATACTCTTTTAATTTTTAAGTATACGAGGTGTTAGTTAATTAAAATTCTAATTAACCTAATTGTTTTTTCTATATAGATTGCAATTGATATTTTATTTAACTAAATAAGTTTTCATGTATTATGAATAAATAAAATGTTATTAAAATAATGTCAATTTTTTAAATTTCTTAAATTTTAAAGGATATTAGTTGATTAATTAATTCATTAATGGATGTTTTAAATAACTTGTCTATATTCCATGTAGAACTAGTTAAATAAATTTTATAAGTATATATTTCTTTATAACTGCTACTTTATGTTTAAAACATGCCTATAAAATGATTAAATATTAAATGTTAAAAAATTAAATATCTAAAATGAAACCATAATGGTGTTTATAAATTATCCTTAATGTAAGGGTTCTCTATATCATTCTAGAATTCTTTCCTTGGATGGATATATGAGTTTTTAATGATGGATTCTTCTATCATATTCTATATTTAGTAGGGCCTATTGATATCATTAGTTTGACATGGTTATAGGGGTGATGTTTCTTAATCTTGTAAAGGGTTACATTGAGGTATGGTACAACATCAAACCCATAAAAATTCCTATGTTTTGTGATGAGTTTATGATGATTTGTGTCAATAGAGTATTGTTTGGAACTAGTAGGACTCACAGTCTATCAAACAACACCTTTGTTGTGATGGGTTGTTACTAAGTGAGTAAATCCTTCTTGTGGGTGTCCTTGTCAAAAAATCCTTAGTTCCAGGGGGTTTTCATGCATAGGTCATGTTAAGCCACCTACTAGGTTCTGTGACCATCATTATCTTGTTTAGTTCTATGTGACTCATAATATTTTCATCTAGCTTAACAATATTTTGGTAATATATGACTATTAACATAAATATTTTATGTTCCATTGAGTAATGGGATGTATAGGGTTGATAATCATGTCTATAATATAAAGGAAGTGTAATTATGTTGATGAAATATTTGGGATTAATGTATTGAAATAAGCGGTACCCATTAATTTTTTAAAATAGTAAAGTGAATCTTATAATTTCAGTGGTAATCATTGTGCCTGGAACAATTGAGTTACATTCATTGGTCATCCTCATAGTAGAGTGTCTTGGGTGTTAAATAAATCATAATCATCCTAATTCTCAATATTTTGTGAAGGGTTAAGTTGGTTTGACACATCTGTCTATTATTTTGGGATGTTATTACATGTGTTATAGTTAACATGGACGTAGCTCGAGAGACTTTTCACAAATAATTATTAATTAAAATCAAGTCTCACAAACTAGTATGAATCTATTCTATCTATCCTTTAAATTTAATATCCTCTAAAGAAAGTTTTCCTCCTCTAAGACCATAGGTTAGTGGTTGATAGACTGCCTATAGTTCGATGAGTACCTTTTTTATTAAATCAAATTATATGGAAAATTATAATATATCGAGAATAATTTAAATTGTAAAAATGTGTGTCATTAAATGTATATGGAAAAAAACTATGGGGGACCATTTGAAAATTTTCAGAACTTCATTTATTTTCCATTGAGTCTGTTTAGTTCTTAATGAGTTTTTCATTGTGAGGAAGCATGACCATTATATCACTGTATGAGTATGAAACCAAATTAAAACTATGTTAGTCATGGAGTTACATTTGTTGTTGTTCATGAATGATAACAAAATGATCTGGATGTGAGGAAATTGTGATCGGTTGGTGATGTTGTTTGGTTAGAGTAGATAAGTTCTTCTAAATAATTATTCCTGAGTTGTTCGACTAACCTTTCTATACATGGTTTGACATTGTTAGCTCTGAATTTTACTGAGTACTTGTCATAGATATGATGGCAGGGTCTCTAGTATTCTAGTTAAATCATAATATCCTCTTGGGGTATTCTATTCATATATATGATCTTGTCTTGTATATTGATATCATCCATGATACTCTATGGGATCAGATGTTTTATGCCTTGAAAAAATAGATGTCGTTGGGATATATAAATAAAATTTTTGGGAGTTTCTCTCAAGAAGAATTGTTTTTATTGAGGCATGGTTTTTCCTATGTGATACATGGGTTCCTATGTAAGAAAACCATGGATGGACTCATAGTAACAAGAAGGCTCATTAACTTCAATATCACTGTACTCACACTGTTTATGATTTTCGGAGGATAGTATTTTTATAGATGGATGACTTTTAAATTAGTAAATATGGAATAGATAGGACGATCTCCTTAGACTTCAGTTGATGATTCTAATGTTACCCAGACATCATTTGGTCTTATATAAGTTTATTAATGGTGACCAGCTAACTTTTATTGATCAAGTATACACCAGTGTCCATGTTGGGATACAAGGACATAAATGAGAATTTTTTTGAGACATCGTCGAATGAAAGATAGACGATTATGTGGATATGTTTAAAGTAAACATGCGGTGGATAATGAGAAGGAATCTTATTTCATGTCGTGATACACCACAAGTCAATGCCAATTATTTTGCGAATAAATGTTCAGGTCTAGATCAACATTTTTTCTATTCATATGATAATGTGATTGATGTGTAATAGTTTCTAGAATATAAATGGTATGAGGCCAGTGTAGTGTGATACAGATATGATTTTATGAGAATGATTCTTTGTTCGATTGTATGAGTTCATCATTAAATCAATCACTTTATCACGAAAGGAATCATTAATTTTTTTTATAATGCATAGGGATTTGATTTATAGTCAATTCAAATGGAAGGGAGTACCACCTGTTGGAATTGGCCATTAAATGTGATCACCTTCGTGGTAAGTTACATGGGATTATAAATTCCATAAGAAAACATGATGCCAAGGTCCCTGTTAGAAGAAAATCTTCTTAGATGTGTCTTGAAGTATCAATTTTTGGGTATGATCATTAACTCAAGTCTTAATGGCATATGTATCGTGAGATCAGAGTGATGTTTAGTGGTGCTTTGTGAATTTGGTAAGATAACACATATATTAAAATGAAACATCATGAACAATGTAGGTTTGTTATTTCCTTCATTGACTTCCCTATAGATTCACTAGGATGATAATTTCAATTTTGGTGTGGTTCAAATGTCCCATGTTTTGGATCAGGTTATATTACCATTGGAATTTAAAATTTTCATTTGGGAGATGGTTCATTTTTATTTTAAGGAGTCAAAGTGACATTAAGAGTGTTTTAACATCCATAGATATATTTTAGACATAGTTTATTTTATTAGGGAAGTAATAAGGGTTTGGAAAAACATTGGAGGATGAGATGACGATCAGGATACATAATAGATCTATTGATATTTTATATGTTTTGGGAAACATTTACATGATGTGTAATGGTTTCTTAGTTTTTTGGAATAGTGTATTCATAAAATGTGGGATCATGGGATTTAACAATGATTACACAACACATATCTATTAAATGTCATGAAACTATAATTTTATGGTTACAATTACACTTCATGTAATATGAGGGAGCCTTTTTAAAACATTTGAAATAGGGGATCAGTTCCTTATTTCTTTAAACACAAGAAGGAACCCACTCATATTCACCTCGCTCCCCTCACCAATGGCTTCTCAATATATCCTCTATCAATATTCTTCTTTTCTTTCTGATAGTCTCCTTGTTTTCATAGTAGTATGATCTCAACTCCTCCATCCACTTTTTTAGTTTCTCTCTCAATATTTTTCACTATATTTTTAAAATATGATTCACCCTATTTTTGATTTTTTAATAAAAAATTCATTTTCTCACAAGCTAGTTTGAATCAAGACTCTATATTTTATGAGTAGAATATCATATGTATGAGTATATGGTCTATTCCTTTTCCCCTAAATGAAAAGTTGTTTATATGGTATTTTAGTTATTTAGTATGTCGGGATACCTATGTGTTTCTAAAAAGTTATGAAATGACTCTAATTATGTTTTTTTACCTAACCCTTTATCAAGTTATACATGATGTAAATGATGGAGGTTAATACCTCAATCTAAATGACCCTTAATGTCATTCTAATTAATTTCACCCAATGTTTTCCCCTATTCTGAATCCACCCCTTTGGTCGTCTATTAAAATGAATATTATCGATATTATGGCATGCTATAAATCACCTTTCTATTTGGGTTATATTTATTAATTTTGGAATAATTTAATTATCTAAATTAAATGAATTGATTAATGAAATATC
Source organism: Viscum album (assembly GCA_963277665.1). Classification (NCBI taxonomy): domain Eukaryota; kingdom Viridiplantae; phylum Streptophyta; class Magnoliopsida; order Santalales; family Viscaceae; genus Viscum; species Viscum album. Next base: position 605,268,470 of record OY728123.1, on the reverse strand, counting down.
ATTTTTATTATAAAAAACATATTGAGGTTCACAATATTATATTCAATTGGGTATTGATTCTTGGTGTATCTTATAACAAGGGTGTTCTCCACATCCTTTATTATTGTTGACTAATGTGAATGTCATGCTACATAGATTATTATGTTAATGAGTAGAATTGTGGAAACTAGACTTATTTTATAACATTAAATAGTTGATCACCTGACAAAAATTTTATTTCAAATTAATTATATTATAGTTGATCCACAACACCTAGGGCGATGCCAATTTTTTATAGAACAAAATTATAGGGTCTAAAAGAGAATATGGATTTCCTTATATGTCTTAATGTCCAAAGGGACCTAGAGTATAGTAATTGGACATGATGATTCCCAACCCCTTGTTAGAGGATGTATGAATGATGACCACATCACATGAGTTTTTGGGCATCAAGTTCCACAACAACTTGATTATGCTTTTGGGTGAGGCCCTCTGCATAATTATTCATGAAACATGAATTGTCTTCTTATAATGATTATGGTTTTCAGTATGGAATCCAATATCGAATATGATCCTCCAGAATAATGACCTATATTTATTATTATGAGATCCTAATTATTACTATGAGTAGAATAATGCATGTTTGCATGTGTTACAATTTAGTTCCTTCCAAATAATACATATAGAAATGGATATAATTGTTACATAATTTGTAATGTATATATATATATACTCAATGATATTATAGTTCAGAGGAATTAGGTATCATCAAATGGATATCCTTGAAGAACCTAATCATAAATTATAAACATCATTTACTTATTTCCAGTTAATTTAGTACCCATGAACACAATAGTATTTTATATTCAATGATTATATTATTATTTAGAAATAAGTGGAGGTGTCCTATGGAGTATATCTCATCTCTTAAGCAATATTCTATTACAATAAGGTACACAAATATACCTATTGATATAGGTTTATATCTATGGATTTAGGGTTGCATTGGGGATCTTATACAAATGTTCATAGGATCATAAGACTATTCCAAAACATAGGATGCTCATGAAGATATCCCTTGAATATTTTATTTTTCATTATATAATCTTTATATATCATGTATTGTAACGACCCGAAATTTTTAAATAAATTTTGTTTCCTAATTTTATGTGTTATTGTTATACTCAACAAAAATGTTTTATTTGATAAACATGATTATAATTAAAATGAGATCAGTGGGTTTTGACTATTATATAACCATCAGTCAATATGACCACTGTGAACAAAATGTTTTGATTATTGTCTCTAAATATAAGTAATCTTGGTTAATTATTATAGAAAGAAGATTCGATGGCCTCACCTAGTAGTCTTGGACCCATCGAAGAACATCTAACAGAGCTTGGGAAGGAGGTAGCACCACTGGGATTTTCTATGGATCAAATCCAAGCCGAACTTCATCATGTGAAGCTGGAACGGAATCGCCTTCGTGAGAAGTTCAAACTGATAGAAATTACTACTCGAGCAATGTTGACTGAGCCGCCCCAAGCTTCTATCACCCTAGCACACCTTACTCTTAGGTCTTATGCTGGTATTATAAGGGGTTATGTAATGAGACAGTAACTACCTTGTGTAATCCTTGTTTTAAATAAAAATTGGGATTTCTTCTTATGATGAAGTTTATGAATTTTGAAATGACCGGATAAATATAATATTCATATTTTTGATGAATTTTAGAAAAAGGATATTTTAAATATGTTTATGTAAACCCTAAATAATTAAAAATGTGTAATTATTTTCAAAAAAATGGTCTTCTGCAATTATGTTCAGTACTAAATTTAGAGTCTAATAAGATCAACTTGATTTTTGATGGATAGTAAATTATGAATAGTGATTTTATGATTATGATTAGTAATATGACCAAATGGATTAGTAATCTCATTTAAAGAAATTTTTAAAATAATCTAGGCACCTTGATTAAGTAATGTGATTCAATAAAATAGTTAAATAATGGTTTCATTAATTATTTTTCAAGTATTAGTTTTTTCGGGTGAATAGTGTTTTTTAATTAAAAATTAAATTAAAAATAATTAGAAAATTATTTTTATAAAAATAACTTTATTTTTTAACTAAGTGCATCGATATTATGTTATGGTAATTTATGGAGTTTTTTCTGAAAAAAATGAATTTGCAATGAATAGTTTTTTTATTTAAAAATTAAATTAATATTATTTAGAAAATTATTTTTCTAAAATGGATTTCATTTTTGAAATCAGAGCATTGATATTTGGTTAATGTGAAATTTTGGGATTTTTCTGAGAAAGTTGAATTTTCAGTGAATAGTAAAAATACAGTTTTAGGGTTTCGGTATGTTTAATGACATCATAACGGTGTCATGATGATGTCATGAGATCTTTTGAGGGTTGTCCGGCCAAGGGTGATGAATTATTGTTTTGGGGGCCCCATGTGGCCTAACTCCATGATAAATGACAAGGGAGAGCACATGGGTTTGAGAAAAGCACATGTGAGGTGTCCCTTGGCCATTAATGCCTTGTCCCCTCACTTTCCCTATAAATACCAATCCATCCTCTCATCCATTCGACTCCCCACTCATTCCCAACGAATTTATGGTCTCATTTACTCCCAAGGAGTCCTCCCAAGGTTCCCCAATCCCACAAGGTCCCAACCTTTGTGGTTTAAGAGTTACATTTTAAGGTAAGGGATCCGACCTCTCTCTTTCTTTTCAAGTAATCTCTTTTATGTCTTTTCTTTTATACTACATGTTCTTATGTTGGAGGATGTTATTTTATATTCATCCTACTGCCTATTTCATGTTCATATGATGAGAGAACCCCCCCCCCCTTGCTCTCATCAATTCGTTTTAAGAATGTTTAAGTGGCGTCGTTAGGCTGCCGAATTTTTAAGGGATTCTTTCACCTTCATCGTTTTCAAGTTCTATTTTCATTCAAGTCTTTCATGTTCCTTTTTATTATGTTGGGGTATTATCTCTAAATTATCATACTGCTCTTTTATGATCATATGATGAGAGACCCCATTTGATCGCTTCAATTCAGTATTTTGAAGTTTTAAGTGGCGCCGTTAGGCTGCCGAATTTTTAAGTGGTTCTTCACCCTTCTCGTTTTGAAGTTCTACTTTCATGTCAATTCTTTCCAGTTCCTTTTTGTTATGTTGGGAAATTATCTCTATATCTATCATACTGAAATTTTATGTTCATATGATGAGGGACCCGATTTGATCTTGTCAAATCATTTTTTTTTGAAGATTAAGTGACATCGTAAGGCTGCCGAATTTTCATAAGAGAAATCTAATATTTTTTCCATGTTTTTCATTTCAAATGGTATGTCCCTAAAATTTCATTACCATGTCCATATTTCCTTTTTATTCTTTCACCCTACTGTTTTATGGATCATTTATGAGTGACTGACCCATGTCCCCTCTCATTTCAATGTTTTCTAAAACCCCGAAACTTAGCCGTTATGCTGCATAATTTTCCCCTCAAAATGCCTCTCTATTTTCTCAAAAATTATTTTATGTTATAATGTGAATACTCAAAGCTCTTATTTATACAAGGGTATTCACATATATATCAAAATATTCCATTTTAAATTCTGGGATTTACATACATGAGACCCACCTTCCTATTTTGTGGGTTTTAAAGTGTCGTAAAGATCATGTCTTTAAAGCAATTTTTAAAACGTTATGATTATGAAATGAAACCCATTTATTTTATGCTATATGGGTTATTTATGAAATGTTTGATGATGATATATGTGGCTCACATGATAATAAAGGCAAATTTAAGGGTGTGCCCTGATAGCGCTCCAATTCATTGGGTAATGATGTAACCACTAGAGATTACAATTTTCACGATACCTTGGTGAATAACCTTGGTAAATTTAAAATGACACCTTGGGGATGGACCATGGTGATATGTTCATGACTGTCTATGTTAAATGATGTATCCAAATCTTCAAGTTATGAAAAAGTTTTATTTTTATTATGATATGCCTCATGATTTCATTTTCATGCATTAAAGTTCTTTTCATGACTTTATTGATGTATCTCAAGTTCATATGTAAAATGTTTCACTTGTTTCCCTTGCTGGGCCTCATGCTCGCCCTTCCTTTTGATGTATGTCCCCAGGTTATGAGATGCAGTAATGAACCTAGGGTGAACATGAGTAGAAGCCTTTCAAGTGTTTAAGAAGAATGTTTTTTTTGTTTCATGTTTTATGTTCCTTGTTTCCAAGACACTAAACCTTGAAGATCCTCAGTTCCATGTAATGGAATGAAAAGTTATGTTATAAAAAGACGGGATGCTATAGTTGGTATCAAAGGATGGATTAGTTATTTGTGGAAATTAGGATATGAAAACTCTTGGAGGAACCCTATAGAAAAGTTTAATATAGGAAATCTTCCTGATATTTTGCTGAGTATTGAGTAAGGGTTGCCAAGCAAATACATCCCTGTCTGGATACGAGCAGGTAGAGGTGGCTCTGGCACAGATGTACATAGGGGTAAAACCCGAAAACACCGATTTGAGCTAGACTCGAACGGGAACTGGTACACGACAACGGGCCTTGCTGCACTCTTGGTTACGACACTCCCGGGGGATATGCTTTGGTAAATTCATAAGCTTGGTATGAACCATTGTTAAAGGAACAAAGATAAAATAAAATAAAGGTTCACATAAGAATATATGATCATTCATAACCTAGATGGGAACCTAGGAGATCACAAGTTAGGGTATACCTTTCATATACAAGTTATCCTTATATGCTTTCATTTCCTTTTCATGATTATTAGGTAAGTACTTAAGCCCCTAATTATGCTTTCTCTTCTTAGTTAATGGTGGGAAATGGAAGAACATGTTCCGACAACCAATGTGATAGGAAATGCGACGATTTTCGTATTAATATGACAGGGATGATTAGGGGATTAAAATATGATTATTATTTTGGAAGACGTTCATTATTTTGGGAACCATATTTGATCGAGGTAAATAGATTACTACGGTATTTTCATTGAGGAGTATGGTTGACTTATATTTTGAAGAATCGATGAATTTAAGGTGAACTTATAGTAATTTAGGTTACTTATGGTAATGACTAACCTATCTTGGGTAAATTATGTTGAGGTTAGCTACTTTTTTTAAAAGATGTTAGGAGTGGTTGATGTTGTCTGGAGATGAACAATGAAGTTGTTTTGGAAGACTATGTTATCAAATCCTTATTGTATTTGGGTTTCAATCTTAGTTTGGTTTGTTTTGAGGAATTTTAAGGACCGTTATTTATGGAACGGTCTATGATGAACTTTGGGTAGTACCATGGAACTTTGATGATTTAAAAGTAGTTTCCATTCCTATGGGATTCTTTCTTTTTGAAGAGTTGCTTTACCTTAACCTTTCTGTTTTTGGGATAATGTTTAAAGATAGAAGAAATAGATAGTCAATCTTTTATATATTATGTGATTCTATAGAAGATGATTCTTGTGATTTTATGAGACCAAGTGTTTTTGAATTCTCATCATTTGGAGAAAAGATTAGTGTTGGTAGGGACTTGTTAAAGGATGAAACTCTACTTGAAGGTCGGTATATTTTCTTATGTTTTTGTTCTATGTAGTAAATGAAATCCTCAAAATTATGAAAAGAAACATAAAACAAAAATGTTGTTGGTTTACATTTCCTACTACGTAATCAAAGACCGTTTACACACATCATAAGTTTGGGATTTTCTCATGGTTAACTTTCTCCTAATCATGTTCTCTATCACTCTCCCTCAGAACTTGACCCTTTGTTTTCTCCTCCATGTCCATGTTTTCCTACATGGAACCCTAGTGTGGGTTAACTCGGGTGACCTTTGTAATTCCCTTTCATTATTTTAAAGTAATAGTTTTACTGACTCCTTTTCCGATGTGGGACTTTCAATGAAATTTCAAAACCCAATTTTAAAATTGAGAGGACGCAATTTCGTAAGGGGGGAAGATTGTAACAACCCGAAATTTTTAAATAAATTTTGTTTCCTAATTTTATGTGTTATTTTTATACTCAACAAAAATGTTTTATTTGATAAATATGATTATAATTAAAATGAGATCAGTGGGTTTTGACTATTATATAACCATCGGTCAATATGACCACTCTGAACAAAATGTTTTGATTATTTACTCTAAATATAAGTAATCATGGTCAATTATTATAGAAAGAAGATTCGATGGCCTCGCCTAGTAGTCTTGGACCGATCGAAGAACATCTAACAGAGCTTGGGAAGGAGGTAGCACCACTGGGCTTTGCTCTGGATCAAATCCAAGCCGAACTTCATCATGTGAAGCTGGAACGGAATCGCCTTCGTGAGAAGTTCAAACTGATAGAAATTACTACTCGGGCAATGTTGACTGAGCCGCCCCAAGCTTCTATCACCCTAGCACACCTTACTCTTAGGTCCTATGCTGGTATTATAAGGGGTTATGTAACAAGACCGTAACTACCTTGTGTAATCCTTGTTTTAAATAAAATTTGGGATTTCTTCTTATGATGAAGTTTATGAATTTTGAAATGACCGGATAAATATAGTATGCATATTTTTGATGAATTTTAGAAAAAGTATATTTTAAATATGTTTATGTAAACCCTAAATAATTAAAAATGTGTAATGATTTTCAAAAAAAATGGTCTTCTGCAATTATGTTCAGTACTAAATTTAGAGTCTAATAAGATCAACTTGATTTTTGATGAATAGTAAATTATGAATAGAGATTTTATGATTAGGATTAGTAATATGACCAAATGGATTAGTAATCTCACTTAAAGAAAGTTTTAAAATAATCTAGGCACCTTGATTAAGTAATGTGATTCAATAAAATAGTTAAATAACGGTTTCATTAATTATTATTCAAGTATTAGTTTTTTCGGGTGAATAGTGTTTTTTAATTTAAAATTTAATTAACATTAATTAGAAAATTATTTTTATAAAAATGACTTTATTTTTGAACTCACTGCATCGATATTATTTTATGGTAATTTTTGGGGTTTTTTCTAAAAAAAATGAATTTTCGATGAATAGTGTTTTTATTTAAAAATTAAATTAAAATTATTTAGAAAATTATTTTTCTAAAATGGATTTCATTTTTGAAATCAGAGCATTGATATTTGGTTAATGTGAAATTTTGGGATTTTTCTAAGAAAGTTGAATTTTCAGTGAATAGTAAAAATACAGTTTTAGGGTTTCGGTATGTTTAATTACATCATAACGGTGTCATGATTATGTCATGAGATCTTTTGAGGGTTGGCCGGCCAAGGGTGATGAATTATTGTTTTGGGGGCCCCATGTGGCCTAACTCCATGATAAATGACAAGGGAGAGCACATGTGTTTGAGAAAAGCACATGTGAGGTGTCCCTTGGCCATTAATGCCTTGTCCCCTAACTTTCCCTATAAATACCAAGCCCTCCTCTCATCCATTCGACTCCACACTCATTCCCAACGAATTTATGGTCTCATTACCTCCCAAGGAGTCCTCCAAAGGTTCCCCAAGCCCTCAAGGTCCCATCCTTTGAGGTTTAAGAGTTACATTTTAAGGTAAGGGATCCGACCTCTCTCTTTCTTTTCAAGTAATCTCTTTTATGTCTTTTCTTTTATACTCCATGTTCTAATGTTGGAGGATGTTATTTTATATTCATACTACTGCATATTTCATTTTCATATGATGAGAGAACCCCCCCCCCCCCTTGCTCTCATCAATTCGTTTTAAGAATGTTTAAGTGGCGTCGTTAGGCTGCCGAATTTTTAAGGGATTCTTTCACCTTGCTCGTTTTCAAGTTCTATTTTCATTCAAGTATTTCATGTTCTTTTTTATTATGTTGGGGTATGATCTCTAAATTATCATACTGATCTTTTATGATAATATGATGAGAGACCCCATTTGATCGCTTCAATTCAGTATTTTGAAGTTTTAAGTGGCGCCATTAGGCTGCCGAATTTTTAAGTGGTTCTTCACCCTTCTCGTTTTGAAGTTCTACTTTCATGTCAATTCTTTCAAGTTACTTTTTGTTATGTTGGGGAATTATCTCTATATCTATCATACTGAACTCTTTTGTTCATATGATGAGGGACCCTATTTGATCTTGTCAAATAATTTTCTTTTGAAGATTAAGTGACGCCGTAAGGCTACCGAATTTTCATAAGAGAAATCTAATCTTTTTTTCCTTGTTTTTCATTTCAAATGGTATGTCCCTAAAATTTCATTACCATGTCCATATGTCCTTCTTATTCTTTCACCCTACTGTTTTATGGATCATTTATGAGTGAGTGACCCATGTCCCCTCTCATTTCAATGTTTTCTAAAACCCCGAAACTTAGCCGTTATGCTGCATAATTTTCCCCTCAAAATGCCTCTCTCTTTTCTCAAAAATTATTTTATGTTATAAAGTGAATACTCAAAGCTCTTATTTCTACAAGGGTATTCACATATATATCAAAATGTTCCATTTTAAATTCTGGTATTTACATACATGAGACCCACCTTCCTTTTTTTGGGTTTTAAAGTGTCGTAAAGATCATGTCTTTAAAGCAGTTTTTAAAACGTTATGATTATGAAATGAAACCCATTTATTTTATGCTATATGGGTTATTTATGAAATATTTGATGATGATATATGTGGCTCACATGATAATAAAGGAAAATTTAAGGGTGCGCCCTGATAGCGCTCCAATGCATTGGGTAATGATGTAACCACTAGAGATTACAATTTTCACGATACCTTGGTGAATAACCTTGGTAATTTTAAAATGACACCTTGAGTATGGACCTTGGTGATATGTTCATGATTTTCTATGTTAAATGATGTAGCCACATCTTCAAGTTATGAAAATGTTTTATTTTTATTATGATATGCCTCATGATTTCATTTTCATGCATTAAAGTTCTTTTCATGACTTTATTGATGTATCTCAAGTTCATATGTAAAATGTTTCACTTGTTTCCCTTGCTGGGCCTTCTGCTCACCCTTCCTTTTGATGTATGTCCCCAGGTTATGAGATGCAGTAATGAGCCTAGGGTGAACATGAGGAGAAGCCTTTCAAGTGTTTAAGAAGAATGTTTTTTTTGTTTCATGTTTTATGTTCCTTGTTTCCAAGACACTAAACCTTAAAGATCCTCAGTTCCATGTAATGTAATGAAAAGTTATGTTATAAAAAGACGGGATGCTATATGTATAGTATGTCTTATTTTTATTTGATGTAGTCAGATAGACATGCTTGCATCCTTGTATAATTAGTGTTGTCAACTTTATCAGTTATTATTTATCATCTACTTAATTATATTTTATGTATACTTCTTATGTTATTGATTGATTTATTCATAGTTATACTACTATTATACTATTCCCATCAGGGTATATTCCCCCCACTGTAGCATTTTCAGACCCTCAGATATAATCAGTAGCCTCTGGTATATGTTGAGGTCTTCATGAGGACATGTGGAGACTCGACCAACTGGTAGTTTTATAGTCTATCAGTCCGGGAGGCTACATGGAATCATAACATAAAAAATATTTCCCTATTCTTTATGGTCAACAATTAAATATCCCCACAATGTATATTTTCCAAATTGTATCTTTTCCTCTTATCATCAAGAAATGTAATTATTCAATTCGTTATTTGTCACTATGTATGTCTACTAGACTACAAAATTTCATCCACTAATAAAAAGAAAAGCACTCTAGGTGCTCTTCATGGAATATAGAACTCCCAAAACATTCCAATAACCATAAAAAACGACCATTACAAGTCTAATATCTAAATAATTAAATTCCCTTAGATATAAAAAACTCAAAAAGACCATATTAATTTCTATTAATATGTTATAAATATTTTTCATCTGTTGAAGTCCTAACTATTTTGGTGAGAGATAAATTAAAATATATAAATATATTGAAAATATATTTTAACCAACAACTTTTATAAATTAATAATTTATAATAAGTGATAAATTTTCATTTTTATTAAGATATTTAAACATGGATTCCGCAACTAAAGATAAATCTTTTTCTATAGAATAATGAGTCAACAATGAAATGAGTGTGGTTCTATGATATATCACCCATATTATATTTATTATTAAATGGGTTTATCATCCAAATATTATTAAATATTCTATACATATTTTTTTAAATATATATATTTTATAGATTAAATAGACATTATTACAATAGAATTTTTATGTAATCAATACATATTTGGGGTTAATGATATTCATGTAGATAATTTTATTTATATTCAACATCAGTATAATATTTTAGAGGTTTAAATATAACTTAGTATGTAATTATAAATATTTCCTCATTCTTGTACTTAATATTGATTTAATGATATGTGTTTTTAATTTTTCTATATTTTAATTATTGAATGAATCTAATGAAAATAAAATTTATATAAAATTTTATATATAAAGTATTTTTTTCAATGATATAGTATGATTAAAATTATGTCTTTGAAAACACATTAGTGTATAGTTTATTATAATTGTCAGAAAATAATTTTTATTAAAATGTTGTTTAAGGCTATTAAAAAGTTAACCATTTCCATAATTTTAGTTTAGTTTTTAAAGTATATTTGTTTATTTTTTATGAAATATTTTATGAAATATTCACGTATAAACTATTAAAAATTAATTTTCTTACATTAATATATTAATAATCAATATATATAAAAGTAATGTAATATTTAAAATATTATATAACATACATGCTGAAAATTTATATGGTGGATTATAGAGTCGAAGAAGTGTACATTACATGTAGGAACATAACTTTAAAAATCATCATGAAAATAAAAATAAAATAAAATTAAAATTTCCATATGATGTTGAAAAAGGATTTAGAAATAGTTTTTAAATATTATAAAAAATTAATTAAATATTTAATATTAATATTAGTAAAATAATAATTGTAATTATTATTATATAAATATATACATGCAAGTATTTGAGTTTGAAATAAAACACACAAATATTTTTCTAGTTTGGATAGACAATGGTATATTTAACTCACATTATATTTAGATCATAATGATTAGGTTTTTGAATCCATTGATATTAACTTAAGGGAATCATTTTGTATAAGATTTAATTTTACATTGAAATTTATCACACCTTCACATTTTGAATTTAATACATTAAAAATTTACAAATCAATTTAATTTTAAAGGTTTGATCAATTATTAATGAAAATAATTATTTTTATCATTAAGGTATTGATGAGTTGAACTATATATATTTTATTTATTTCAAAATTATATCTTTAGGGATATGATTTACTTGAAAGTAAATCATAGAAGTTATGAATTATTTTTAATATTGAATTAAAACCTTTTTATATTGTGAAATATATTTTAATAATTTGATTTTTTATGTCAATGTTATTAAATAATAGCACTGAATGAAAAATAAAGGACTCATTTTATCATTAATTATTTTCTTTCTCATATTTTGGTTACATGATAAGTAATTTTTACATTTTTATTTTTATACATAAATTGTTAAATTGTATTATGAGGCTAAAAAAGTGTGAATTTATTAAGTTAATAAATTTTAATATTGGATATAAAGTGTATTTAATTATTGATATAAATAATAATAATAATAATAATAATTCTATTATGATTTATTATTCAGTTTGAAGGATATTAGATAACAACATAAGATAATTAAAACATTAAAATGAACGTGGTGAGATGACTGTGAGATTAAATTTAAATCATGGGGACTAATGGCATGACTTCAATGAGATTAACTAAGGGAAAATATATAAATTTATGGAGGTTATGTTCATCTATAGGGTCAATGGGTTACCTTTCTTGGAATATGTTCCTATAGTCATGTGATCTATGTATTCATTAAATGATTTTTTCACTTCTCTCTACCTATAATGAAATGATTCCCTACCAACCCTGTTAAAAAGGTAGTTTTTCATGATAATAATAGTAATCTAAAGGCCTTCAGACCAGGGATCATAATATATGACTCATTTATTAAAAACTAATGAATATTTTGGATAATGAATTCTTGAAATACTGTATTAAATACTAAAGATGTAATTCATCAATTGATGAATACGAATGAATTAATTGATGATATTTGAATATAATAACGTTCATAATGTTTTCCCTTAATTAGGATATGACCGTAATCTATGTAGATCTCAAGTATTATTGTATTAATAAGGAATGAAATTATAAAAATTATTTATAAAACTCAAGAGTTGATGGAGTTAATATGATAGATCAAAATTGGATTTTGTGTCAAAATATTGTTTAACCAAATTTTGAGTTTATGTAAATTGTTATAACATGTGATTATTGATATTAAAATAATTATGATGTAGTAAATTTTTTAATCCAAAAAAAAAATAATAATTATTAGTTTTTGAAAAGCTAAAATTGTGAAATTCATAGAGGATGGTATTATAAAATTATGTTTTTTGTTTATCGATTGTCTCAAGTGATTGATGGATTGATCATTAAATAGTTGTTGTGATATAATTTTGTTCTTTTCTTAACTAAACAAGTTATGTAGTATATTGACTAGTGAAATTTTAATACTATGTTATAATATAAAGAATACTCTCATACTAACAAACAGAATTGTGTATCATTGAGCGAATGGTATCTTTTTATTTTTTCCTCTATCTCACAATTCCAGGTAGTGTATTGGATGCATTGTATATATAATTAAATATATCTTTATTAAATAAACTTTTAATTTTATAGGGGTTAAATATTTAGGATTATTTACATAAGTTTTTACACTCCTTCTAACCTAACGCTCTATAGTTGTGGTCGAAAAGGATTCACCTTGTACATATTTTTGAGTGTATAATATCAATGTGTAGGGTACGAATATATATTAAGTTATATATTTTATTTAATATTAACTGATCGATTCCAACATAATATTTCATATTTGATCATTGGATGCATTCATTCTATATATCTTATTTGAGAAAAGAAGAGTTATTTCAAAAATATCCTAGAATATTGAATATTGGTTGAATCATTGGGGTGGAAAATATTAACAGATATGGGAGAATATTTTTATTTTGATATGTTCTTTATATTTCACTATTTTGATCTACATTTGGTGAAGGTGATTTCCATCATTTAAAAGTATATGGAAAAACATTTATAGGGAGTTACCACTTGGATGTCTTCCCTATTGATACATATATTTTATAGATCCATGGGATCCTAATGGTTCTCTAAATAGTTATGGTTCACAAATACAATTATTGTTTTCTAGATTATGATGCTTTAGTATGTTTTAAATAGTATAAAACTATTATTATCTGCTGAATCTAAAAATGATGATCTAAGGGTGGCTTGATAAGTATCAATATTAAGTATTATTGTGATTGACGATGATTTTTTTGTTGTAGTGATAGATTTGTCACCAAAATGTTCAATGATGATTCTTGTAGTATATAGTAATTAATGGTTTCATCTCTCTATTTGGTAGGAACATAATCAATATTTTTTCTATTTCTTACATGTACACTCATTCATTTTTTTCTCTTATTTTCATAGAGATATATATTTATTGACGATGGGTGATCTTAATGTCAAGATATTGGAAATTGATATAGTGTTTGATGGTTTTGGGTGTGAATTAATACACCCATATATGTTTTATATTCATTCAGATGTATATCTCTTTGGAATGTGCTACCTATATATAGTGTCTCATACGATATAAATATATTTTAATATGGATATGTTGTTATATAATCACTTGTTATATTTCGTGGAAGTTTAATCATTCATATTATGGTGGATATGGTTTTCTGATAGTAGGAGATTGATATTATTTAGTGGTAACATCTCACATCATTTGATTAGATACACAAGTTCTAGTCAGTAACCTTTGACCTATTATAAGATATTCATAAAATTTTATTTTAAAAATATGTTGAGACATGACATGAAATAAGAGATATATTATTACAAATTATATATTTTATTGATATATGAAAGAGGGTACATAAACATCAAGTTATTTATTTATATTATTTTGTAAATAAATTATTTGGAGAGTCATATGTCACAAGTCAGGTTAGACTACTCTAAGAATTTAATACTAGAATCATTTCCAGATATATTTCATAAATTTATAACGGATTATATGAAGAATATATTTAATTAAAATTTAACGTAAATCATTAGTATATTAATGGAATGTGATCATGATATGGGGTTGAAATACATAAATATATAATGAATTTATAAAAATCATTGGAATGTGTTTTGGTCAATGAATGGTGAATAAATTTTACAGCGATTAACACCTAATTCACTATAATGATAGAATTATTTCACTACTATGGAGAAATTATTCAACAATGGAATGATAAAAATTTTGAAACATAATTTCCAAGAATACCGTTACATTTTTGATCAACATCATGGTGAGTCCACATCATATATTAATGAAATATAAATAAATTATATGTTTTTAATGGTATATGGTTGCTATTGTTAACTGTATAATTATTGAAAACATAAATTGGAGTTCCAAAATTATAAATGAATTACTATAGGAATCTGGATGAATAAGACAATGAATTGTGAAAGGAATACTGATTCGACATGATATATATTAATCTACCATGATTGGATTGATAAAACTGTTTTTGGAGTATCATTTTCTATAGTGTAACTCTAGCATATATTTAAAACATAAAAAAAATTTGTAGAAGGAATTAATTTTTTTATGATAAATATTTATCCATGTTATTAATAATAATTTATTATATAATATAAAACAATTTATACTGGATGATATCATTACTAAATTATGTGTTCCCATAATAAAATTACATTATATAGAAGAATAAAATATTTTAATTTATCATTTCAAAAAAATATGTTAAAATTAATTAAATTAATCATTTCAAAACATAAAAAAAGTATTAATCTTATGAAAATATATTTATTCTGAAATAAAAACATATTATATATGATCTGGCTGAATTTTTATTTAAATATATTTTATTATGTCAAAAGTGAAATGGTTTTTTTGAAACATATTCATATGTGTCGTATAAATAATATATTATAATAAAAAATATATTCTAATAGGCTAGTGGGAGTTGATATTAAACTAATGTAATTTTGAATGGAGATAATTTAAAAAAATAAAAATAATGATTTTTGGAATCCAAATTAATATATATAAAAATTACAAAGAAAATATTTAACATAAATGAGAATAATTTTAATGTTTTTTTAGAAATATCATGGTGTATGATCTACAATACTTCTTATTATCTTGGATCTAAAAAATATTTGTTATTATAATTAGAGTTATGAAAGTTATCTATTTTAATGACAATAATAAGTTTAAATACATCTTCATATGTTATATTATAATGTAAATTTATTTTGTTTGATTTTTCAAGAGTCGAACTCTAGGATTTATAATACTAATCCCACAATTAGATTGATAATATGTTTTCTATTTTCTAATAAAAATAATGAGTTCAATGAGATTTTTAGTTAATGGTTTATATATTCCATTATTTATATAGAAGGTTTTATAGGGAGAATTAATATATCCTGATAGAAAAAATAAAATAATGAAACTACAAGATCATGTATGGACATTAAATATTAATATGTATTTGGAATAATACATATATATAGGTTTTCATTTCATTTTCATAATATCATATAATATTTAGAAATATTTTATGTTATTATATTTAATTTCAGCATAATAATTAATTCATGTATGTTGTTTTTATCATGATAGTGTTATGATTACTAAACCATATAAATATATTATATTGGATAACTATTGTCAATGATCATCATGGAATAAAATTATTTGTGATGAAATGATATGATTGTTAGTGGTACGAAAGTTTTTAGAGATGTAGACTATACACATGAGATAAAAGTATTAAATGTATTCTTTATTGACCCATATAGTTTTTAGATGATATTTCATATAATATTTCTTTGGTATAATTGGCTTGTATGTTTTCTAGTAATACCCATGATATAATTTTAATAAGGTACCTTTCTTGTGGAATATCATTCTTGAATAACATAATTATAAAATCATTAAGAAAAAAATATCCATGGGTGGTTGTGTGGATTTTTTCATGTGGAATGCCAGGTTTATCAATGATGAAATTTTTCATCCTATATTATAACTATAAAATTTGCGTCCTTGATGAGAAATTTTGAAGAATTATTTGTTGATACATAATTCAGAAGTATGTGATGTACTCATCTACTTAAATGAATGAGATGATATGTATTAATTTTGATAAATTACATGTGATGTATTAATCATTATTTTTCAATGATTAATCTGAAAATATTGAATATTTGATTTATTATATACATGATTTTTATTTTCCATTTCTCACGGTTAAACAAGGTTTCTTTAAAAAGGGATTTCATGATTAAAATCCATGAAATAATTGAATCATGTGGAAATGTTAACAGAGTTTCACATGAATTATGGTTGTCATTCTATATGCCATTATGTTTTTTAAATCCAAAAACAATTTCTTATCAACATTGGTGAAACAAATATAGTGATTCTCAAACGATATTGTAACTCATCTTGATGAATACTCAAATTCATCTTTATTATTTTTAATTGATATTTATCTTTTCATATGTTGGAATTAACATAAAAAATGTCATGTATTAAAATATTTTAATTAATTAGATATCAAATATGGTTTATTGTTGAATATTGAATTGTAAATTTTTATTATAAATATTTATATAAAATTATTCTAAATCATCAAAATCATGTAAAAATTGGAACATCCATATTTGAGTTGATCTTGATATTGGAATATAACTTAACATAATTTATTTTATTCATTTATAATTTATCCTTTTTAGGTAGATAGATTAATCATGGTTCGGGTATAATCATGGGATAGACATTATAAAAAATTACTCGTTTGTAATGGAATTGAGAAGGAACAATAATTTCATATATCAAGCCTGAAAACAAGAGTTATTATACTCTTCCTAATTACATACCTAATAGAGTAAATTATTCTCTCGTATTTTTGAATTAGTAATTCATATTCATTGTGAACATTAAAATGATATTCAAGGTCACACAAAAGGTGGGTTAATGAAGGTGTGCTTTATTTAAATGTGTTCCTTCAGAACTAATATAGTTATTTGATATGTTAAAAATAGATATTAATGATATACATAAGTGTTTTAGATATTAATTAATGAGTTTAATATATGATCTGACATATGAGTATTTAATTTAATTTAAATATGTAATGAAATATTGTGAAATAAATTATTATATCATAATTTGAGAGATATTGTACACTTTATATATGATATATGAATGTTTCATAGGATATAAAAATGTTTTGTAGAGAAATATAGTGATATGATATGTGATACTAGAGAAATAGTGGCATATCACATTATGTTGAATGCATATGAAATATGATAAAAAATACTATTATAAAATATTTACCACATAATGGCACTACTTTCTCTAATTAAAACCATGTGATGATACCTATAGATATAAAACACATTAAAAATGGTTAAAGATAAAAATTCATATTTAAGTAACATCATACATTACAATTGTTTGATTTTAAGAATAATTTTGAATCCAAAAAGGTACTCAGTTGATCCCTAAGGGAAACCATGTATTACCTTAAAATAAGAATATTACATTAATGATATATTCTGAATCAAATATCAATAATATTCTAATATCATTCCATTATCCTTCCCCATTGAAACCATCTATTTATCATGAAATGGGGTGAATAAGATCTTACCATGAATTATATTTATTGAATTGTATGACTGGTACATGCCTTTGAAGGTGAGAAGATACAACTAATCATTACGGGTTTTTCCTCAATGACATTTTGGAAGATTCAATAATAATTGAAGAATTGTCCATAATTTTATAAATTTTTCTTTTAAACATATCATGTTAAATCATATGATAATATGTTATATAATATATTTCATTATTTTTTAAGATGAAATATATTCATCAATTCCATTAATGATTAACCAAATATATTCTAAATATAGTGTGGCGATAATTTACTAGTTTTCAAATATCTCAATTTTATAATTAGAAATTATTTTTACACTTTTATTTATTTATGTGAAATTATATGTTTTAGCATATTATAATTTTTAATTTTCTCAGTTTACACCTATTTATGATTTATATATAATAGTTTAAATTTCATACAATCCTTGGACATGAAAAATAGTATCTAATATGATATATATGTGTAATAATATAAATCTTTATATGATGATTATTCTTACCTATACTAAATCGAACAACATGATACTTACAAGAAATATGATAACAAAGGATTCATTCCATCCATGACAACTACCATTTCAAAAACAATAGTTTAATGGTATATTCAAATGTTTTTTATGGTAATGTTTACTTTTTTCTGTAGAAGGGATTATTATTACTATAATGATGATATAATATGTATATATATTAAATTTTATAGATGTATCAAATTTATAAATCAATATCATGAATTTATATGGTGAAGAAACTATTTACTCTAAATTTAATTTTAGGGTTTGATTTAAATGTTCATGTTTTCAATATCCCAATATCTGTCATGATTTATGTTTGGTATTTACATGAAAGATATAATATTATTGTAATTTATCTCCATAATCTGTAACTAAACTATATTTGAAATGATTTGGGTATTTTAAATCTATATAATGACGTCGGTATATTAGAATAATAATGTAATGATGACCTTAAAATCTGATAATTATTAATAAAAAATTATTCAATAGGAATTAAATCAACAAAAAAGATAATCTGTTATCCACATGATTCATTGAAAAATATGTTTATAATTCAAATCAATTAATAAAAACTAATTACTGCATAAAAATTAAGTTCTATGGTATTATTTCTATAATGATTAAATTTACAAGGAAAATGAAATATTTTCCTAAAATATATATATATATATATATATATTCAAAAGTTAAATATTTAAAGGATGAATTAAGTAACCTACTAGTTATATAACTGTGAAACGTGGTTTTTTACGTCAGTTTTTTCATAACCGACATAACAAATGCGGTGAGTAGATTTTTAACGTCTGTTATTTTAATCACTTAAGTTACAAATCGCACGTGTTTGGTTTTTATGTCGGTTATAAATTAACCGACGTTAAAACTCAAAGCGCGGGGTTTTTTACGTCGGTTATTTTAAAACCGACGTAAAAAACCAAAGCGCTGGGGGGTTTTTACGTCGATTATTTTATAACCGACGTAAAAAACGAGTTATCTATGGGATTTTTACATCAGTTATTGTATAATAGACGTAAAAAACCAAAGCGCTGGGGGTTTTTTACATCGGTTATCAAATAACCGATGTAAAAAACCCCCACTATTTTGATTTTTAAGTCGGTTCTAAAATAACCGACGTAAAAAACGAGATATCTAGGAGTTCTTTACGTCGGTTATGTTATAACCGACGTAAAAAACCCAAAGTGCGGGGGGGGGGGGGGGTTACGTTGGTTATTTGATAACCGACGTAAAAATGACATATCTACGCGTTTTTTACGTCATTTATTTTAAAACCGACGTAAAAAACCACCAGCGCTTTGGTTTTTTACGTCGGTTATAAAATAACCGACGTAAAAAACCCCCAGTGCTTTGTTTTTTTACTTCGGTTTTAAAATAACCGACGTTATAAATTTAAAAAATATTTTATAACATCGGTTATTATATAGCCGACGTTATAAAACATTTAAAAAATTAAAGCCCCGTGGACTGTCATTTACGATTTTTCGATTGACAGTCTGCCTGCTCGTCTATCTCACGCGGTAAACCCTAATCGGCTCGTCGATCGACCTGTGTTAAACTCAGTTTGGTTTCTTCGTTTATCTTCTTCACCCCTCTCAGATCTATCATCTCAACTCACAACACTCATGTAAGCCTTCCATGAATTTATTTCATGCATTTTTTTTTCACGAATAGTCTATAATTATGTTTTGCGATTTTTTTGTTTAAACTAGGTTAGATTCTTCCATTTCGAACCCTATTACATCTTTTTGAATATCATTGTCTTTTTTTTCCTAACCATCCACTATGAATACCTTGTTTTCCATTCCTTTGATTGAAGGGTGTTCAACAAGATATCATAGATAAAATGATTGAGAAAATTATTGAGTAAACTATATACTCATTATTTATATGGTTTCAATACCATATAATCATTGAATGGTATCTACCAAGAAATTTATTTAGTATCATTTGGAACCCATTTATATTACATGAGATTATCATGTTTATTTATTGAATTATAAATTTTTTATTTATATGATTCCATTTTAAATTGATATTAAACCCATTTTCTCCATGTATTATTTGTGATATAATGATTATTGATTTTATATCTCACAAATACGTATGGATGTTGATGGGTGGGGTCATATATCATCATCCACTTCATTTATTTTGTTTTATATCTCATTAGATAGTAAGGTGTGGATAAAATGAGTTTGTTCAAAATGGCATGGGAATAATATTTTTCACACATGTTAATGTGAGGGCATAATGTGTGGACATAATGAGTTTATTTGATGTAGGTTTTTCTTTTTCATGGATTACTTCATAAAGTGGTCTCGGTTCATTTGATTTTGTGTTTCCTTTGACACCATCCCCCCTTAATGACTGTGATCTCTCATTGCCATGTTTTTCTCTAATTGTTCTCTCATATACCATTTCGATTTGATGGTTGATTACAAACATGTTTATTCAAATATTTAAGCTGGATTATACGCATCTTTAGGATTATATTTCTGTTTTATGCCACTTTATTTACTATTCTAACCAATACTAAGACCCTTTCTAGTAAGAAAAATATCATAAAAAATACGATTGGACACTTCATCATATTTCATAAGACGTTTTTAAAAAAAATGTTATATCAAAGATGTGGAAATGGGTGGTGTCCGGGGGGTGTCGAAGGGGGTGGGTGGGTGTGAGTGGTTGTCCACGTGGGTGGGGGCCTGTCCATAGGGTTTTGGGGGTCTTCCGGTGGGGTGGGGGGTTGTCCAGAGGGTTGGGGGTTATTATGAGTTTCCAATGGAAGCTCATGTTTGTGGACGTGAAATAAGTGTGGGGATTATAAAAACTGATATCATGGAGCTTGTTGCTGGAGATAAGTTGGGCATCAATGTGGTGCAAATTTTTTCCATGTAAGTCTTATCACCTTTTCCCTGTGTTATATTTATTAAAAATTTATACTTCTGTATGTTTTGTATTAGGTTTCTTTATAAAATTTGTCAGAGGAATGAGCTGACAGATGTATATGGATTCATGGACCCGCAATTGATTTCCACTGAAGCATGTGCATTGAATGAGGAACAAAGAATGGTTTATATTGCTAAAAGATTTGAAAATAATATAATCACACAATGTTTGATGATGCCTTTTTGTGAGAGTTATGAAACACGTTTCTCTCAAAGAGTTAATTATCTTTTTACATAAAAAACCACTAACGTTAAATTTCCTTTTATCAGTGATCATTGGATGTTTGGGGTTTTTTGCCCAAGGGAGAAAGATCTTTATTGGATATGATCTCTCCATGGTGATGTGAGGGAAAGTTTTAAGAATATATTGGAAAGGTAAGTTCCAATTTCTCAATAGTTTTATATATTATAATGAATTTTAAATTTACCCCATTCATATTATTTTCTAACAGTACATGGGCCTACTTTCGAAAAAACAAAAAGAAAAGAAATACAAAGATCAAATATGTAAATTCAAAGGTAAATTTCCATTTATAATTTGTACTTTTTGATTTATTACATAAAAATAATATATTGAATTTACACTCATTCAAATAGAATTTTCATGAACAACAAGGCCTCATCGAATGCGGATATTATATGTCAAGATTTATGTATGAAATAATAACAACTGGGACAGTTCTGAATTTTGACCTAGTACGATTTCCTCTTAAACTTTGCCATAATATTTCAAATTGATTTATTCATTATACACGTTAACTACCTTATTATTCATTTGTAGCTTTTTTATGACCCTAAACCCTATACTACGGAAGACATCAAACACTTACAAGTGGAGTGGTCAAATTATTTTACAGGTCTGATTGAATTTTAGTTGTTTCTAATGTAAAATGTAATTTTGAATATTGTCATTGTAATTGTGTATTTGGTAGTTGTTTATGTTGGATTTAGTTTTTTTAAAGTTGACAGTGTATGTTTTGAATGTTATATAAGTGAGTGTTTAATTTTGCTCTAATTCTTGTTTTGGTTTACTTTTGATGGTTTTTCTGGTATGGATTTGGGTCTGTGGGGGAGGGGATCCAAGGGTGTGGGGGTGTGTTCAGTGGGGTTGGTGGGTGTCCAACAGTCTGGGAGGGCTGTCCGGTGGGGTGGGGGGACAGTCCTGGGGGGTGGCAGGGCCGTCTAGGGGTGTGAGAAGGCGGTCCAGGGGTGTGGGAGTGATGTCCAGGGGTGGGGGGGGGTATACATGAGGGTGGGGGTTTTCCAAGGGTGTTTGGGGCTGTCCAGGGGTGTGGTGGGGGCTATCAAGTGGGGTGAGGGGGTGCTGTTCAGGCGGGTGGGGGGTTTTCGAGGGGTGTTTGGGGCTGTCCGGGGGTCGGGGGGCAGTCCAGGAGTGTGGTGGGGGCTCCAATGGGGTGGGGGAGGGTTGTCCAAGGGGTATACATGAGGGTTGGAGCTCCAATGGGGTGGGGGAGGGCTGTCCATGGGGTATACATGAGGGTTGGGGCTCCAACGGGGTGGGGGAGGGCTGTCCATGGGGTATACATGAGGGTGGCGGCTGTCTAGGGGGTAAGTTTTATATGTTATCAATGTACATGCTTAATGTTGATCTACTTCTGTTTTTGTGGTATGATTTCTTGATTTGTTTTTTGGTTGATTCTAGTGGAGAGAGGATTGACTACATTCAATTTAAAAAAAATTGGGTTTATCACGTCGGTTATTTAATAACCGACGTGATAAAAGGCCTGTAAAATGGTTTATCACGTCGGTTATATAATAACCCATGTGATAAAAGGCCTGCGAAATTGTTTATCACGTCGGTTATTTAATAACCGATGTGATAAACACCCTCCCGCGGTTTATCACGGCGGTTATTATAAAACCGACCTGATAAACCCCTCCCCCCCCGGTTTTTCACGTCGGTTATATAATAACCGACGTGATAAACACCCCTAACACCGGTTTATCACGTCGGTTATATTATAACCGACGTGATAAACACCCCTCACCCTGGTTTATCACGTCGGTTATATAATAACCGACGTGATAAACACCCCTCACCCCGGTTTATCACGTCGGTTATATAATAACTGACGTGATAAACCCCCTCACCCTAGTTTATCAGGTCGGTTATATAATAACCGACGTGATAACCCCCCTCCCCCAATTTATCACGTCGGTTATTAAAAAACCGACGTGATAAACCCCCTCCCCCGGTTTATCAGGTCAGTTTCTTAATAACCAACGTGATAGACCATTTCCTGGTCCTTTTATCACGTCGGTTATTAAATAACCGACGTGATAAACCATTTTCCATGCCTTTTATCACGTCGGTTGTTAAATAACCGACGTGATAAAACCTTCCCATTTTCTTTATCACATTGATTCTAAAATAACTGATGCCATAAACATTGCGAAATTATGTTTTTGATGTCGGTTTTTAAATAACCGACGTAAAAAACTTTATTTATAATGTCGCTCGTATTAACGTCGGCTAGAAACCGACGTAAAAAATGAAAAATAACCAACGTAAAAAACGTTCTCTGCACTAGTGGTCATGTTTGGTAATCAATACCTAAGAGACTAATGGAATTGAATATGAAGAATTATGATGTGTTTAATTCATCACTTCATCAAATTTATAATTTACCGAATTATTAAAACCATATAATTCAGTGTAGTATTTTTTAAAAAACATTCATTTTTATTTAAACATTCTAAATTAAAAACTATGATATGATATTCATCGTCCATGAAACTCTAAAATTTCGATATGTATGCAATTATTGTTAATAAAATGATAAACATTTTTCCAAAATTTATTCACATGAATAATGGAAAAATTTATGTGACTGTATAATAATACATTGTGTGTAAAAATTTATAAGACCTAACAATTTCCATAAAATTTTTATTTTAATCACATAAATATAATATTTTTTTAATTTTAACATTATAATAAATTATGAATACCCAAAAATATTATCGTCTACTGACTTTTGAAGATTTATCATTTAAGAAATCTTATCAAAAATAAATTACCTACTATGTATATCAATTTTTATAAAGTGATCTTATATGCATTTATATTCATACCACTACATAGGATACCCTTGGGATTTGATTAAATGAAAATGATAAGCCTTAAATCCATGTATAGTTATTATCATAGTACCAAATATTGATTAATTAACATTTTTAGTTAAAGATTCACATAGTGGGGTTTTAAAATAGTATGATAATATATAATCATATAGAAACAAGGAATTAAAAAATAAGGAACATCGGTTTGTGAGACTAGAAAAAAAAATATAATTGTAAACATTAAATAAATCTCATTAGACATAAATTATATCATAATGTGTTAGGATAACTACTGACGTGACACACATATTATGACCTGATATTTAATAATTACCCTATATATAATTATGCTCTATATTTTTAGTCCCAACGATCTCAAAATAAAATACATATTCATATCCTTTCTTTAGGAAATGAATTCATACTTATGCATAACAATGAGAAACCCCATGGGAATGAAATTGGTTATATTATAATTTTATAAATAGTAACAAAATTATTCATTAAAAAGAGTCTTAGATTGAGTGATAATATAATATTATACATTCATATATTAATATATGAGTATGTATCGTTAAAATAGACCATAAATTGAAATTAAAATCATAAGAAAATGGTGAACTATTAGTTTTTTGATGAAAATAAGAAATGATGTTTTAAAAACTGGATAAGGAAAATTCATTAGATATATGATAATATTAAATTTAATTATGACAAAAAAATTAACAAAAACACTTTAATACTAAATGGAGAGTTATTTTATAAATAATATATGAATAATTATTTTCAATATGAAAATAAAAAATAGAAAGGATCCTCATATAAGGATTGAATTAAAGAACAAATTGAAATGCAAACATGTAAAATATTTGTATTAACCTAATAAAAAGATAAAAAAAAATACAACACAAAAAGATAGTTTGTAAAAAGTAAATAAAAAACAAAATTTAAAAGAAGAAAATGGAAAAATCATAAAGAGAGTGATTATGCGATCAGGAACTAAAGATGGAAAAATGGGGGAGTTCCCTTACCTCATGTACTAAAATTTAGAGATGTTCTACTAAATTCTAACTATTTGAATAATATAGAATAATATAATACTAAAAACCCTTATTTTTCACATATCAAATTTTATTTGACATGAAATTTTAAATCCTTATTTTATTATTGTATCTAATGTCAATAATGTAACACCCCAAGCTTCTACGGTACGTTTCCCTTCGAATAATGCGATAGCGTGTGTTGTACGAAACCTCGAGTTCTAACACACACCACAACTAATTAAACTAGCCGTTGTGAATAGTAATACCTACTTTTTGAAATCATATATATTTTATATTTCAAAATGGACTTCATTTTTAGATTCGGAATATCAAAATTAGCCTAGGGTGAAATTTTGGTACTTTTCGGATAACTTTTATATTTTGATGAATAGTGAAAATTACTAAATTTTAATTAAAAACAACTTTTTTTAATCAAAATAATTAATAGTGATAAATTGTGAATTTGAGTGGTTTTAAAGTATATTTAGAATATATTTTTACCATTTAATATAATGTTGGTCATTGGACATAATTTTACAATTAAACCGAACATAAACAAGTGTCAATCTTTTGATAGTTATTACCTCTTAAAAACACGCTTTTTGTTTTGACAGCGGGAATTAATTTTAAATTAATTTCTTCCACTTCTGTGTTTTGAATTTAGGAAAATGGATTCCATATTTGGAATCAGGATATTCAAATTGTGTAAATAGGTAACTTTTATTATTAGACATTTTGAATAGTTACTGTGGTAAATATTTTATTTACCATGGTTAAAGGGTAAATCCGGTAAATAAGGGTTAACAAATAATATTATAATAATAGAAAATTACCCTAAAACGTGTCCTAACCTTATTGGTGGACACATACCCGACCATGGGCATCCTTGGGTCAATTTGGGGACCCCTTGGATCCAATTGTATGTGGTAGGGACACATTATATTAATAAAGTTAAAATAAAAATAAAAATGGCATAAGCTTACATCTTTTAGAAGAACAATTTTTACATAGGGTTATACATGCTGAATTTTCGATTATAAATATTCATTAGAAAGCTAAAAAGATTTCCTACATATTTATATTTTATTTATAATTTTTAGACATCAAATAATTTAAATTATTAATGACACAATAATGATGCAATGTTTACCTCATTAATAAATCATTTAAATAAATAAGATTATAATGATTAAAATGTTATCTAAAACCTGTCCAATTCTTATTGGTTGAGCTTATTTAGAATATGAGTCATCTTATCTTCGACCTCAATGATTTTTGGACCATTATAAACCGAATATAATTATATTATAAAGTAATACTTTCACTCTTTCCTAAAGAGCCCCTCCTCCCCCTTATAAAAGGAGACCACTTCTAGTCATTCCTCACACCTCTCAAGCCACTTGGCTCGTCCAAACTCTGCCCAACTAAGCTCCCCACATCCCTCTCCTCCTCCTTGAAGCTTCCCCTTAGGCATAAAGCATTTCAACAAGTCCTTTGGTTCCAACCAAAGTGAGTTACCTAAATTAAAGGTAACGATTTCTCTTAAATTATTTTCATTTATTTTGCTTCTTCAACCCCCAAACTCTTTTTATTTCCTTTCTTTTGTAACAACAACAGTATCCTCAATATACTAGGATGTTGTTATAAGAAGGATTAAAACTACACATACACACAACTCCATCTAATGGATGATGAACATAATGTTTCTGTGCATGGCAAACTAACGCCTCACGAAACGATGATTGTTCAAATACATCTTACCGCCTCTCATGGTGGCCATTATGATGGAAATGTAATTAAATATGATTCTAATGATATATATTTTATATATAAGCTTCTGTAATTCCATTTTATTTCATACCATTATTCGTTTCATGTTATATATACATACGATAATTTCATTTGAGGAAGTGCGGACTACCGCCCCCTTAAAATGATATGACTCGTTCATACCACACATGGAACGTATAAAGGATGGTGTTAATGAACTTAAGTAACATATATAAAATATTATATTATACTGGAATAGTAATATACCTATGTATCATTTGTATTCGATTCTTTTAAAATAAAAATTAAATGGAAG
This sequence comes from Viscum album, assembly GCA_963277665.1. Classification (NCBI taxonomy): domain Eukaryota; kingdom Viridiplantae; phylum Streptophyta; class Magnoliopsida; order Santalales; family Viscaceae; genus Viscum; species Viscum album. The sequence continues at coordinate 605,240,935 of OY728123.1, read as the reverse complement.
TAGCGTTCATGCGTACGTACGGACTACCGTCTCCACGAACGCGATGAGATTCATTTTCCATCGTATCCATGCAAGTATAATTATCATTTGATGATTTAAAAATGATGTTTAAGGACTTGATACCATTCTGGATTTGAATAATATACAACTTATCCTTTACAAACATGTCTTACGTAACAAAACATACAAAAGCAAACAAGTAAGTTCACACCCGAAACAGCGATAATACTAAGATATTATTATCAAATAAATATTAAAAGATCATATATGATATCATATTAATGTATATGATTCTTGTATAATTTAGTAACAATTATTTCACTATTATACAGGAGGTTAACCTACCCCAACCAAGGAAAAGTACAAGGTAAGGGTTATTTCACAATCTCTTCATTATCCGAGGTTGTTTATACGTAATAATCTACTGGGATCTCTTTATCATCCACATCCATGTTTCTTAAAAATGTATTTCAAAACATTTTTACTATTTACAAGAATATGGGTTTAAGTCATTTATACCCTTGTTTGACTTTTTATAAGAGGTTTATAAAGGAATCTTTCCGTCGTTTTCAAAACAAGGTCCTTTTTAACCTTTTCGACAGAATTGAGGTAAGAATGTTTTTTTAACTTATACGGCGGGTGCGGTTATTTTCCGCCATTATAAAATCGTCGAAGCTTTCCATACAAGCTTATAAGAATATTTTCAAAGAAAATGTTTTATTTTATATGGATCTTAAATGATTTCAAAATAAAAGGAGATACTTCTTTAATAATAATTTTGATTTCATCTATGTCAACATCCTTTGATGGATTTTAAGATTATTTTAAGTTGATTTATTATGATACAAAACTTCTATATTGTATTGAAGGTTTTTTGATATGTTTGACTGTGGATGTGCTATTTTTATACCATTCATAGTTTATGGTGAAATTATTGACATTTCGTATGCTAGTTTTAATACGAATGTTTATGTTATGTTTAAACCTTTTCATATGGGAATGCATTGGACTTAATAAGTGACGGGTGGAGCCCGCTATAGCTCCTCGATGCATCGGTAGGTCTCATGAGACAAACTAGTGTCTTGGCACAAGGCCTTGACAAAATCTTATTTGTAGTCTTGGCACGAGGCCTTGGCTATGTGGTTATGATAGTCTGGCATTATGCATTCCAACATTATGAAAGTGGTTATTGATTTTTGCATGTGATTACTCGATTAGTAGAATATCCATGTGAATAATTAAATGGCATTATTTAATTTTATTTATGCCATACCATGTTGAAAGTTCATATTTAAAAGGCTTTTGTTTTAGTTATACATTGCCTTAAATGATTATTCTTTCCGCTATATTGTTATCCTTACTGGGCATTTGAGCTCACCCCTTTTCTATGTTTTATTTTTCCCAGGATGTGAAGAAGTAAGTTATGAATGACCTGCAGGGATTTTATGAGGGGATAATAGTGTGGTCTATTGAGACATTATGTTGTTGTAGTAGTTTTTCATTTTATAATGTAATGTAAAACTTATGAATATATCTGGCATTTTCCAAGGCTACTAAACCAATCGGTCTTTCGAGATTTGATCTTTCTTATGATCATGCCAATGTTATGTAATAATGCACCGACTCTGGGTAACTGGGGTCGGGGCGTTACAGTTGGTATCAGAGGAAGTTTAGTACAAACCTTGGAAGCTAGATTTAGATAAACTCTGATTAGAGCACATAGACCTAAGATGAACTTTGAGGATTAGTATAGAAGAACTTCCTAGAATTTTGGTATTGTAGAGACTTTGTGAGTTTTCCGAGCAATACATCCCTGTCTGGATACGAGTAGGTAGAGGCGGCTCTGGCACAGATGTACCTAGGGGTAAAACCCGAAAACACCGCTTTGAGCTAGACTCGAACGGGAACTGGTGCATGACAACGGGCCTTGCTGCACTCTTGGTTACGACACTCCCAGGGGATATGCTTAGGATAACTCTCACTTTCTTTACAAATAATTATGAAGGGTTTATGAGTATATACTTCCTCAAAGAAAACATATTTATGATTATGGATTATATCCCTAGATAGTTCAATTTATGTTTAGTGTTTTATAAGTATGGGATTATGTATTTTGATTCATAAACTGATCTAGTTTATGCCATTGTTTAGAAATGGCGCCTAGTGGAAGAAATGGAAACCGTATCAATGCACGTACTCCATGTAGGGATTGCCCTCCTGCTCAAGATAATTATAGTGGGGCTGGTGATGCAACTGGTGCTGATCAGCTAATCACCGTACTGGGACAACTTACTCAGGTTATGAATAATAACCTTACCCGTATGGAGCACCCTGATCCGCAGCGTGGAGGATCAATGTTAGATCGATTCACGAGACAACAACCACCAACGTTCAATGGGAGTACAAATCCCTTAGTATCTGAGCAATGGATATTTTCCCTAGAGAAAATATTTCAGGCTTTGGGGAGTAGTGAAAGGGAAAAAGTTACCATGGCAGTTTACCGCCTCACTGGAGATGCTGATCAATGGTGGTCATTGATTCAAAACATGAAGGAAGATGATGAAGTATCAAACATGGAATGGAGGGAGTTCAAAGATCTATTTTTAGAAAAATACTTTCCTCGCGACCATTGAGCAGATATGGAAAGGCAATTTCTGAGTCTGAGACAAAAGGAGGATGATAATGTCACAAAGTATGAGGCTAACTTTACAAGGTTAGCGAGGTATGCTGGAGATTATATTCGCAACCCAAGAAGTAATATTGATCGTTTCTTTGATGGGTTAAAACCATTTCTCCGTCGAGAATTAGTCTCACAATCCTTTTCATCGTACGAAGACATTGTCTCATGTGCTATCAAGACCGAAAAGGAATTCTCTAAGTCTTATGACTTTAAAGCAAAGCAAGAGAAGAAGAGACCTGCTGATCAATCTGGGAATGGAAATAAGGGGAAGAAGGGAAAGGTTGAATATCCATCTTGTGGTAAATGCGGGAAGAAACATCCTGGTACTTGCTTGAAGGGAATGGGAGTCTGTTACAAGTGTGGTGAAAAAGGCCACCAAGCTCATGATTGCAAGGGGAAGAAGGAAGCTACCAACGTTCAGTGCTACAATTGCAGGGAGATGGGGCATTATGCAAATGCATGCCCTAAGCGTCAGGAGAACTTACCTCAGAAAAGGCCAAGGGATCAAGGCCAGGCTTATGCTATCACTACTGCTGAGGTAGAAGCTCCGAAAGACGTGGTGGCAGGTAATTTAATGGTTTCCTCAAGTTTAGCAAATGCATTATTTGATTCCTGGATCAAGGCCTATATCGAAGACCCCTTATAGAATGGCCACTGTAGAGTTAGTCGAACTAAAGAAAAAACTAGAGGAATTGAGTAATAAGGGATTTATTCGCCCTAGTGTTTCTCCATGGGGAGCCCCTGTTCTTTTTGTTAAATAGAAAGATGGATCTATGAGGTTATGTATCGACTACAGGGAGATCAATGCTATAACAATAAAGAACAAGTATCCCCTACCTCGTATTGATGATTTATTTGACCAACTGCATGGAGCTCAATACTTTTCAAAGATTGACCTTCGATCTGGATACCATCAGTTGTGTGTGAAGAAGGAAGACATTCCGAAGACAGCATTTCGAACCAGGTACGCGCATTACGAGTTTACTGTAATGCCTTTTGGATTGACTAATGCACCCTCTGTATTCATGGATCTGATGAATAGAGTCTTCAAGGAGTATCTCGATGAATTTGTGGTGGTATTTATTGATGATATCTTGGTATACTCCAAAACCTACGAAGATCATGAAAATCACTTGCGCATTATCTTGAAGACTCTGGGGAGGCATGAATTATATGGGAAGTTTAGCAAGTGTGAATTCTGGCTTCAGGAGATTTCTTTTCTTGGCCATATTGTCTCTAAAGATGGAATCTCTGTTGATCCTTCTAAGACCAAGGCAATCCAAGAATGGCCAGCACCTACGAGTATAACTGAGGTACGTAGTTTTATTGGCTTGGCAGGTTATTATCGACGTTTCGTCCAGAATTTTGCCCGATTGGCTAACCCATTAACGAAGCTCACACGTAAAGGGGTTAAATTTGTTTGGACAAAAGAGTGTGAAGAATGTTTCGAAGAACTGAAGAGAAGATTAGTCAATGCTCCTATATTGACTCTACCATCGGGGAATGATGGGTTCGTTATTTATAGTGATGCATCAAAGAAAGGACTTGGTTGTGTCCTTATGCAGAATGATAGAGTTATTGCCTATGCATCACGACAGTTGAAAATTCATGAACAAAACTATCCTACTCATGATCTCGAGTTAGCAGCAGTGATCTTTGCTTTGAAGATATGGCGGCACTACCTCTATGGTGAAAAATGTGAGATTTATACTGATCACAAGAGTTTGAAGTATATTTTCTCACAAAAAGAACTCAACATGAGGCAAAGTAGATGGCTTGAATTACTCAAGGATTATGATTGCACGATACACTACCACCCGGGGAAAGCAAACAAAGTAGCAGATGCTTTGAGCAGAAAAGACCATGGAGTTCTGAACATGATGAGAATTGAAAGGGATCCAATTTTCATGGATCTAGTGAAGATGGACATGGGAATAACCAGGGAAGGTGAAACATCAATGCTTTTTCAAATGGTTGCCAAACCATCTTTACTAGAAAGGATTAAGAGTTCTCAGAACGATGATGAAGAATTTCAGAAGAAGATTAAAGCTGTGAATGATGGGAGATTGAGAGACTTTGTGTATGAAGATGGAATTTTGAAATTCGGGAAGAGGCTTTGTGTTCCCAATATACCTGATCTAAAAAGGGAATTGCTGGATGATGCTCATAGTTCCAATTTCTCTATACACCCTGGGAGCACCAAAATGTATAGAGATTTGAAGGAACATTTTTGGTGGGACAACATGAAGAGGGAGATTTCTGATTTTGTGTCAAGATGTATGGTTTGTCAACAAGTGAAAGCTGGAAGGCAACAGCCTGGAGGAGTCATGCAACCTCTTCCCATACCAGAGTGGAAATGGGACAATGTTACGATGGACTTTGTCATGGGGATACCAAAGACTCCTAGAAGGAATGATGCAATATGGGTGATTGTTGATCGTCTTACCAAGTCAGCACATTTTCTTGCTATAAGAGAAGATCTACCCCTGGAACGTCTAGCAAGACTATATATTAATGAAGTTGTGAGACTTCATGGAGTACCCCTATCGATTGTTTCTGATCGTGACCCCCGTTTTACTTCAAGATTTTGGAAAAGTCTTCAGAAATCCCTGGATACTGAACTTCATTTGAGCACTGCTTACCACCCTCAGACAGACGGACAATCAGAACGAACTATTCAAACCTTAGAAGACATGTTGAGATCTTGCTCACTTGACTTTCAGGGTATGTGGGATCAATATTTACCTCTGGTAGAATTTTCCTATAACAATAGCTTCCATTCGAGTATTCAGATGGCACCATATGAAGCGTTATATGGAAAGAGATGTCGTACACCAACCTGTTGGGATGACGTTGGTGAAAGAAAACTTGTAGGCCCAGAACTGGTGGAGGAAACGGTGGAAAAGGTGAATGTAATCCAAAATCACATCAAAGCAGCTCAAAGTAGGCAGAAGAGCTATGCCGATAATCGAAGGAAGGATTTGGAATTTCAAGTTGGTGATCATGTTTTCCTGAAGGTATCTCCGTGGAAGAGAGTCATACGTTTTGGTAAGAATGGTAAATTGAGTCCCAGGTACATCGGACCTTTCGAAATTCTAGAACGAATTGGGGCTGTAGCTTACCGATTGGCAATGCCGCCAAGTCTCTCCAAAGTTCACGATGTGTTCCACGTATCTCTGTTGAGAAAATACATGCCTGACCCAACACATGTACTCACCTATGAGGAATTAGAACTGGAACCCGATCTGTCTTATTGCGAAGAGCCCGTCAAGATTCTTGATACGAGAGAACAAGTACTGAGAAACCGGACGACGCGTCTGGTAAAAGTTTTGTGGAGAAATCATAAGATGGAAGAGGCAACGTGGGAACCCGAGGAACTTATGATGAAGAACCACCCGAGTCTTTTTATGCAGTAATACCCTAGAAATTGTGAGGACGCAATTATTTGAAGGAGGGGAGAATGTAACACCCCAAGCTTCTACGGTACGTTTCCCTTCGAATAATGTGATAGCGTGTATTGTACGCAACCTCGAGTTCTAACACACACCACAACTAATTAAACTAGCCGTTGTGAATAGTAATACCTACTTTTTGAAATCATATATATTTTATATTTCAAAATGGACTTCATTTTTAGATTCGGAATATCAAAATTAGCCTAGGGTGAAATTTTGGTACTTTTCGGATAACTTTTATATTTTGATGAATAGTGAAAATTACTAAATTTTAATTAAAAACAACTTTTTTTAATCAAAATAATTAATAGTGATAAATTGTGAATTTGAGTTGTTTTAAAGTATATTTAGAATATATTTTTACCATTTAATATAATGTTGGTCATTGGACATAATTTTACAATTAAACCGAACATAAACAAGTGTCAATCTTTTGATAGTTATTACCTCTTAAAAACACGCTTTTTGTTTTGACAACGGGAATTAATTTTAAATTAATTTCTGCAACTTCTGTGTTTTGAATTTAGGAAAATGGATTCCATATTTGGAATCAGGATGTTCAAATTGTGTAAATAGGTAACTTTTATTTTTAGACATTTTGAATAGTTACTGTGGTAAATATTTTATTTACCATGGTTAAAGGGTAAATCCGGTAAATAAGGGTTAAAAAATAATATTATAATAATACAAAATTACCCTAAAACGTGTCCTAACCTTATTGGTGGACACATACCCGACCATGGGCATCCTTGGGTCAATTTGGGGACCCCTTGGAACCACTTGTATGTGGTAGGGACACATTATATTAATAAAGTTAAAATAAAAATAAAAATGGCATAAGCTTACATCTTTTAGAAGAACAATTTTTACATAGGGTTATACATGTTGAATTTTCGATTATAAATATTCATTAGATATCTAAAACGATTTCCTACATAATGATATTTTATTTATAATTTTTAGACATCAAATAATTTAAATTATTAATGACACAATAATGATGCAATGTTTACCTCATTAATAAATCATTTAAATAAATAAGATTATAATGATTAAAATGTTATCTAAAACCTGTCCAATTCTTATTGGTTGATGTTATTTAGAATATGAGTCATCTTATCTTCGACCTCAATGATTTTTGGACCATTATAAACCGAATATAATTATATTAAGTAATACTTTCACTCTTTCCTAAAGAGCCCCTCCTCCCCCTTATAAAAGGAGACCACTTCTACTCATTCCTCACACCTCTCAAGCCACTTGGCTCGTCCAAACTCTGCCCAACTAAGCTCCCCACATCCCTCTCCTCCTCCTTGAAGCTTCCCCTTAGGCAGAAAGCATTTCAACAAGTCCTTTGGTTCCAACCAAAGTGAGTTACCTAAATTAAAGGTAACGATTTCTCTTAAATTATTTTCATTTATTTTGCTTCTTCAACCCCCAAACTCTTTTTATTTCCTTTCTTTTGTAACAACACCAGTATCCTAAATATACTAGTATGTTGTTATAAGAAGGATTAAAACTACACATACACAAAACTCCATCTAATGGATGATGAACATAATGTTTCTGTGGATGGCAAACTAACGCCTCACGAAACGATGATTGTTCAAATACATCTTACCGCCTCTCATGGTGGCCATTATGATGGAACTGTAATTAAATATGATGTTAATGATATATATTTTATATATAAGCTTCTGTAATTCCATTTTATTTCATACCATTATTCGTTTCATGTTATATATACATACGATAATTTCATTTGAGGAAGTGCGGACTACCGCCCCCTTAAAATGATATGACTCGTTCATACCACACATGGAACGTATAAAGGATGGTGTTAATGAACTTAAGTAACATATATAAAATATTATATTATACTGGAATAGTAATATACCTATGTATCATTTGTATTCGATTCTTTTAAAAAAAAAATTAAATGGAAGTAGCGTTCGTGCGTACGTACGGACTACCGTCTCCACGAACGCGATGAGATTCATTTTCCATCGTATCCATGCAAGTATAATTATCATTTGATGATTTAAAAATGATGTTTAAGGACTTGATTCCATTCTGGATTTGAATAATATACAACTTATCCTTTACAAACATGTCTTACGTAACAAAACATACAAAAGCAAACAAGTAAGTTCACACCCGAAACAGCGATAATACTAAGATATTATTATCAAATAAATATTAAAAGATCATATATGATATCATATTAATGTATATGATTCTTGTATAATTTAGTAACAATTATTTCACTATTATACAGGAGGTTAACCTACCCCAACCAAGGAAAAGTACAAGGTAAGGTTTATTTCACAATCTCTTCATTATCCGAGGTTGTTTATACGTAATAATCTACTGGGATCTCTTTATCATCCACATCCATGTTTCTTAAAAATGTATTTCAAAACATTTTTACTATTTACAAGAATATGGGTTTAAGTCATTTATACCCTTGTTTGACTTTTTATAAGAGGTTTATAAAGGAATCTTTCCGTCGTTTTCAAAACAAGGTCCTTTTTAACCTTTTCGACAGAATTGAGGTAAGAATGTTTTTTTAACTTATACGGCGGGTGCGGTTATTTTCCGCCATTATAAAATCGTCGAAGCTTTCCATACAAGCTTATAAGAATATTTTCAAAGAAAATGTTTTATTTTATATGGATCTTAAATGATTTCAAAATAAAAGGAGATACTTCTTTAAAAATAATTTTGATTTCATCTATGTCAACATCCTTTGATGGATTTTAAGATTATTTGAAGTTGATTTATTATGATACAAAACTTCTATATTGTATTGAAGGTTTTGTGATATGTTTGACTGTGGATGTGCTATTTTTATACCATTCATAGTTTATGGTGAAATTATTGACATTTCGTATGCTAGTTTTAATACGAATGTTTATGTTATGTTTAAACCTTTTCATATGGGAATGCATTGGACTTAATAAGTGACGGGTGGAGCCCGCTATAGCTCTTCGATGCATCGGTAGGTCTCATGAGACAAACTAGTGTCTTGGCACAAGGCCTTGACAAAATCTTATTTGTAGTCTTGGCACGAGGCCTTGGATATGTGGTTATGATAATCTGGCATTATGCATTCCAACATTATGAAAGTGGTTATTGATTTTTGCATGTGATTATTCGATTAGTAGAATATCCATGTGAATAATTAAATGGCATTATTTCATTTTATTTATGCCATACCATGTTGAAAGTTCATATTTAAAAGGCTTTTGTTTTAGTTATACATTGCCTTAAATGTTTATTCTTTCCGCTATATTGTTATCCTTACTGGGCATTTGAGCTCACCCATTTTCTATGTTTTCTTTTTCCCAGGATGTGAATAAGTAAGTTATGAATGACCTGCAGGGATTTTATGAGGGGATAATAGTGTGGTCTATTGAGACATTATGTTGTTGTAGTAGTTTTTCATTTTATAATGTAATGTAAAACTTATGAATATATCTGGCATTTTCCAAGGCTACTAAACCAATCGGTCTTTCGAGATTTGATCTTTCTTATGATCATGCCAATGTTATGTAATAATGCACCGACTCTGGGTAACTGGGGTCGGGGCGTTACAGTTGGTATCAGAGGAAGTTTAGTACAAACCTTGGAAGCTAGATTTAGATAAACTCTGATTAGAGCACATAGACCTAAGATGAACTTTGAGGATTAGTATAGAAGAACTTCCTAGAATTTTGGTATTGTAGAGACTTTGTGAGTTTTCCGAGCAATACATCCCTGTCTGGATACGAGCAGGTAGAGGCGGCTCTGGCACAGATGTACCTAGGGGTAAAACCCGAAAACACCGCTTTGAGCTAGACTCGAACGGGAACTGGTGCACGACAACGGGCCTTGCTGCACTCTTAGTTACGACACTCCCGGGGGATATGCTTAGGATAACTCTCACTTTCTTTAAAAATCATTATGAAGGGTTTATGAGTATATACTTCCTCAAAGAAAACATATTTATGATTATGGATTATATCCATAGATAGTTCAATTTATGTTTAGTGTTTTATAAGTATGGGATTATGTATTTTGATTCATAAACTGATCTAGTTTATGCCATTGTTTAGAAATGGCGCCTAGTGGAAGAAATGGAAACCGTATCAATGCACGCACTCCATGTAGGGATTTCCCTCCTGCTCAAGATAATTATAGTGGGGCTGGTGATGCAACTGGTGCTGATCAGCTAATCACCGTACTGGGACAACTTACTCAGGTTATGAATAATAACCTTACCCGTATGGAGCACCCTGATCCGCAGCGTGGAGGATCAATGTTAGATCGATTCATGAGACAACAACCACCAACGTTCAATGGGAGTACAAATCCCTTAGTAGCTGAGCAATGGATATTTTCCCTAGAGAAAATATTTCAGGCTTTGGGGAGTAGTGAAAGGGAAAAAGTTACCATGGCAGTTTACCGCCTCACTGGAGATGCTGATCAATGGTGGTCATTGATTCAAAACATGAAGGAAGATGATGAAGTATCAAACATGGAATGGAGGGAGTTCGATGATCTGTTTTTAGAAAAATACTTTCCTCGCAACCATTGAGCAGATATGGAAAGGCAATTTCTGAGTCTAAGACAAAAGGATGATGATAATGTCACAAAGTATGAGGCTAACATTACAAGGATAGCGAGGTATGCTGGAGATTATATTCGCAACCCAAGAAGTAAGATTGATCGTTTCTTTGATGGGTTAAAACCATTTCTCCGTCGAGCATTAGTCTCACAATCCTTTTCATCGTACGAAGACATTGTCTCATGTGCTATCAAGACCGAAAAGGAATTCTCTAAGTCTTATGACTTTAAAGCAAAGCAAGAGAAGAAGAGACCTGCTGATCAATCTGGGAATGGAAATAAGGGGAAGAAGGGAAAGGTTGAATATCCATCTTGTGGTAAATGCGGGAAGAAACATCCTGGTACTTGCTTGAAGGGAATGGGAGTCTGTTACAAGTGTGGTGAAAAAGGCCACCAAGCTCATGATTGCAAGGGGAAGAAGGAAGCTACCAACGTTCAGTGCTACAATTGCAGGGAGATGGGGCATTATGCAAATGCATGCCCTAAGCGTCAGGAGAACTTACCTCAGAAAAGGCCAAGGGATCAAGGCCAGGCTTATGCTATCACTACTGCTGAGGTAGAAGCTCCGAAAGACGTGGTGGCAGGTAATTTAATGGTTTCCTCAAGTTTAGCAAATGCATTATTTGATTCCTGGATCAAGGCCTATATCGAAGACCCCTTATAGAATGGCCACTGTAGAGTTAGTCGAACTAAAGAAACAACTAGAGGAATTGAGTAATAAGGGATTTATTCACCCTAGTGTTTCTCCATGGGGAGCCCCTGTTCTTTTTGTTAAATAGAAAGATGGATCTATGAGGTTATGTATCGACTACAGGGAGATCAATGCTATAACAATAAAGAACAAGTATCCCCTACCTCGTATGGATGATTTATTTGACCAACTGCATGGAGCTCAATACTTTTCAAAGATTGACCTTCGATCTGGATACCATCAGTTGTGTGTGAAGAAGGAAGACATTCCGAAGACAGCATTTCGAACCAGGTACGAGCATTACGAGTTTACTGTAATGCCTTTTGGATTGACTAATGCACCCTCTGTATTCATGGATCTGATGAATAGAGTCTTCAAGGAGTATCTCGATGAATTTGTGGTGGTATTTATTGATGATATCTTGGTATACTCCAAAACCTACGAAGATCATGAAAATCACTTGCGCATTATCTTGAAGACTCTGGGGAGGCATGAATTATATGGGAAGTTTAGCAAGTGTGAATTCTGGCTTCAGGAGATTTCTTTTCTTGGCCATATTGTCTCTAAAGATGGAATCTCTATTGATCCTTCTAAGACCAAGGCAATCCAAGAATGGCCAGCACCTACGAGTATAACTGAGGTACGTAGTTTTATTGGCTTGGCAGGTTATTATCGACGTTTCGTCCAGAATTTTGCCCGATTGGCTAACCCATTAACGAAGCTCACACGTAAAGGGGTTAAATTTGATTGGACAAAAGAGTGTGAAGAATGTTTCGAAGAACTGAAGAGAAGATTAGTCAATGCTCCTATATTGACTCTACCATCGGGGAATGATGGGTTCGTTATTTATAGTGATGCATCAAAGAAAGGACTTGGTTGTGTCCTTATGCAGAATGATAGAGTTATTGCCTATGCATCACGACAGTTGAAAATTCATGAACAAAACTATCCTACTCATGATCTCGAGTTAGCAGCAGTGATCTTTGCTTTGAAGATATGGAGGCACTACCTCTATGGTGAAAAATGTGAGATTTATACTGATCACAAGAGTTTGAAGTATATTTTCTCACAAAAAGAACTCAACATGAGGCAAAGGAGATGGCTTGAATTACTCAAGGATTATGATTGCACGATACACTACCACCCGGGGAAAGCAAACAAAGTAGCAGATGCTTTGAGCAGAAAAGACCATGGAGTTCTGAACATGATGAGAATTGAAAGGGATCCAATTTTCATGGATCTAGTGAAGATGGACATGGGAATAACCAGGGAAGGTGAAACATCAATGCTTTTTCAAATGGTTTCCAAACCATCTTTACTAGAAAGGATTAAGAGTTCTCAGAACAATGATGAAGAATTTCAGAAGAAGATTAAAGCTGTGAATGATGGGAGATTGAGAGACTTTGTGTATGAAAATGGAATTTTGAAATTCGGGAAGAGGCTTTGTGTTCCCAATATACTCGATCTAAAAAGGGAATTGCTGGATGATGCTCATAGTTCCAATTTCTCTATACACCCTGGGAGCACCAAAATGTATAGAGATTTGAAGGAACATTTTTGTTGGGACAACATGAAGAGGGAGATTTCTGATTTTGTGTCAAGATGTATGGTTTGTCAACAAGTGAAAGCTGGAAGGCAACAGCCTGGAGGAGTCATGCAACCTCTTCCCATACCAGAGTGGAAATGGGACAATGTTACGATGGACTTTGTCATGGGGCTACCAAAGACTCCTAGAAGGAATGATGCAATATGGGTGATTGTTGATCGTCTTACCAAGTCAGCACATTTTCTTGCTATAAGAGAAGATCTACCCCTGGAACGTCTAGCAAGACTATATATTAATGAAGTTGTGAGACTTCATGGAGTACCCCTATCGATTGTTTCTGATCGTGACCCCCGTTTTACTTCAAGATTTTGGAAAAGTCTTCAGAAATCCCTGGATACTGAACTTCATTTGAGCACTGCTTACCACCCTCAGACAGACGGACAATCAGAACGGACTATTCAAACCTTAGAAGACATGTTGAGATCTTGCTCACTTGACTTTCAGGGTATGTGGGATCAATATTTACCTCTGGTAGAATTTTCCTATAACAATATCTTCCATTCGAGTATTCAGATGGCACCATATGAAGCGTTATACGGAAAGAGATGTCGTACACCAACCTGTTGGGATGACGTTGGTGAAAGAAAACTTGTAGGCCCAGAACTGGTGGAGGAAACGGTGGAAAAGGTGAATGTAATCCAAAATCACATCAAAGTAGCTCAAAGTAGGCAGAAGAGCTATGCCGATAATCGAAGGAAGGATTTGGAATTTCAAGTCGGTGATCATGTTTTCCTGAAGGTATCTCCGTGGAAGGGAGTCATACGTTTTGGTAAGAAAGGTAAATTGAGTCCCAGGTACATCGGACCTTTCGAAATTCTAGAACGAATTGGGGCTGTAGCTTACCGATTGGCAATGCCGCCAAGTCTCTCCAAAGTTCACGATGTGTTCCACGTATCTCTGTTGAGAAAATACATGCCTGACCCAACGCATGTACTCACCTATGAGGAATTAGAACTGGAACCCGATCTGTCTTATTGCGAAGAGCCCGTCAAGATTCTTGATACGAGAGAGCAAGTACTGAGAAACCGGACGACGCGTCTGGTAAAAGTTTTGTGGAGAAATCATAAGATGGAAGAGGCAACGTGGGAACCCGAGGAACTTATGATGAAGAACCACCCGAGTCTTTTTATGCAGTAATACCCTAGAAATTGCGAGGACGCAATTATTTGAAGGAGGGGAGAATGTAACACCCCAAGCTTCTACGGTACGTTTCCCTTCGAATAATGCGATAGCGTGTATTGTACGCAACCTCGAGTTCTAACACACACCACAACTAATTAAACTAGCCGTTGTGAATAGTAATACCTACTTTTTGAAATCATATATATTTTATATTTCAAAATGGACTTCATTTTTAGATTCGGAATATCAAAATTAGCCTAGGGTGAAATTTTGGTACTTTTCGGATAACTTTTATATTTTGATGAATAGTGAAAATTACTAAATTTTAATTAAAAACAACTTTTTTTAATCAAAATAATTAATAGTGATAAATTGTGAATTTGAGTGGTTTTAAAGTATATTTAGAATATATTTTTAGCATTTAATATAATGTTGGTCATTGGACATAATTTTACAATTAAACCGAACATAAACAAGTGTCAATCTTTTGATAGTCATTACCTCTTAAAAACACGCTTTTTGTTTTGACAGCGAGAATTAATTTTAAATTAATTTCTGCCACTTCTGTGTTTTGAATTTAGGAAAATGGATTCCATATTTGGAATCAGGATGTTCAAATTGTGTAAATAGGTAACTTTTATTTTTAGACATTTTGAATAGTTACTGTGGTAAATATTTTATTTACCATGGTTAAAGGGTAAATCCGGTAAATAAGGGTTAAAAAATAATATTATAATAATACAAAATTACCCTAAAACGTGTCCTAACCTCATTGGTGGACACATACCCGACCATGGGCATCATTGGGTCAATTTGGGGACCCCTTGGAACCACTTGTATGTGGTAGGGACACATTATATTAATAAAGTTAAAATAAAAATAAAAATGGCATAAGCTTACATCTTTTAGAAGAACAATTTTTACATAGGGTTATACAAGTTGAATTTTCGATTATAAATATTCATTAGAAAGCTAAAACGATTTCCTACATAATGATATTTTATTTATAATTTTTATACATCAAATAATTTAAATTATTAATGACACAATAATGATGCAATGTTTACCTCATTAATAAATCATTTAAATAAATAAGATTATAATGATTAAAATGTTATCTAAAACCTGTCCAATTCTTATTGGTTGATGTTATTTAGAATAGGAGTCATCTTATCTTCGACCTCAATGATTTTTGGACCATTATAAACCGAATATAATTATATTATAAAGTAATACTTTCACTCTTTCCTAAAGAGCCCCTCCTCCCCCTTATAAAAGGAGACCACTTCTACTCATTCCTCACACCTCTCAAGCCACTTGGCTCGTCAAAACTCTGCCCAACTAAGCTCCCCACATCCCTCTCCACCTCCTTGAAGCTTCCCCTTAGGCAGAAAGCATTTCAACAAGTCCTTTGGTTCCAACCAAACTGAGTTACCTAAATTAAAGGTAACGATTTCTCTTAAATTATTTTCATTTATTTTGCTTCTTCAACCCCCAAACTCTTTTTATTTCCTTTCTTTTGTAACAACACCAGTATCCTCAATATACTAGGATGTTGTTATAAGAAGGATTAAAACTACACATACACAAAACTCCATCTAATGGATGATGAACATAATGTTTCTGTGGATGGCAAACTAACGCCTCACGAAACGATGATTGTTCAAATACATCTTACCGCCTCTCATGGTGGCCATTATGATGGCACTGTAATTAAATATGATGTTAATGATATATATTTTATATATAAGGTTCTGTAATTCCATTTTATTTCATACCATTATTCGTTTCATGTTATATATACATACGATAATTTCATTTGAGGAAGTGCGGACTACCGCCCCCTTAAAATGATATGACTCGTTCATACCACACATGGAACGTATAAAGGATGGTGTTAATGAACTTAAGTAACATATATAAAATATTATATTATACTGGAATAGTAATATACCTATGTATCATTTGTATTCTATTCTTTTAAAATAAAAATTAAATGGAAGTAGCGTTCGTGCGTACGTACGGACTACCGTCTCCATGAACGCGATGAGATTCATTTTCCATCGTATCCATGCAAGTATAATTATCATTTGATGATTAAAAAATGATGTTTAAGGACTTGATTCCATTCTGGATTTGAATAATATACAAATTATCCTTTACAAACATGTCTTACGTAACAAAACATACAAAAAAAAACAAGTAAGTTCACACCCGAAACATCGATAATACTAAGATATTATCATCAAATAAATATTAAAAGATCATATATGATATCATATTAATGTATATGATTCTTGTATAATTTAGTAACAATTATTTCACTATTATACAGGAGGTTAACCTACCCCAACCAAGGAAAAGTACAAGGTAAGGTTTATTTCACAATCTCTTCATTATCCGAGGTTGTTTATACGTAATAATCTACTGGGATCTCTTTATCATCCACATCCATGTTTCTTAAAAATGTATTTCAAAACATTTTTACTATTTACAAGAATATGGGTTTAAGTCATTTATACCCTTGTTTGACTTTTTATAAGAGGTTTATAAAGGAATCTTTCCGTCGTTTTCAAAACAAGGTCCTTTTTAACCTTTTCGACAGAATTGATGTAAGAATGTTTTTTTAACTTATACGGCGGGTGCGGTTATTTTCCGCCGTTATAAAATCGTCGAAGCTTTCCATACAAGCTTATAAGAATATTTTCAAAGAAAATGTTTTATTTTATATGGATCTTAAATGATTTCAAAATAAAAGGAGATACTTCTTTAAAAATAATTTTGATTTCATCTATGTCAACATCCTTTGATGGATTTTAAGATTATTTGAAGTTGATTTATTATGATACAAAACTTCTATATTGTATTGAAGGTTTTGTGATATGTTTGACTGTGGATGTGCTATTTTTATACCATTCATAGTTTATGGTGAAATTATTGACATTTCGTATGCTAGTTTTAATACGAATGTTTATGTTATGTTTAAACCTTTTCATATGGGAATGCATTGGACTTAATAAGTGACGGGTGGAGCCCGCTATAGCTCCTCGATGCATCGGTAGGTCTCATGAGACAAACTAGTGTCTTGGCACAAGGCCTTGACAAAATCTTATTTGTAGTCTTGGCACGAGGCCTTGGCTATGTGGTTATGATAGTCTGGCATTATGCATTCCAACATTATGAAAGTGGTTATTGATTTTTGCATGTGATTATTCGATTAGTAGAATATCCATGTGAATAATTAAATGGCATTATTTCATTTTATTTATGCCATACCATGTTGAAAGTTCATATTTAAAAGGCTTTTGTTTTAGTTATACATTGCCTTAAATGTTTATTCTTTCTGCTATATTGTTATCCTTACTGGGCATTTGAGCTCACCCATTTTCTATGTTTTATTTTTCCCAGGATGTGAATAAGTAAGTTATGAATGACCTGCAGGGATTTTATGAGGGGATAATAGTGTGGTCTATTGAGACATTATGTTGTTGTAGTAGTTTTTCATTTTATAATGTAATGTAAAACTTATGAATATATCTGGCATTTTCCAAGGCTACTAAACCAATCGGTCTTTCGAGATTTGATCTTTCTTATGATCATGCCAATGTTATGTAATAATGCACCCACTCTGGGTAACTGGGGTCGGGGCGTTACAGTTGTTATCAGAGGAAGTTTAGTACAAACCTTGGAAGCTAGATTTAGATAAACTCTGATTAGAGCACATAGACCTAAGATGAACTTTGAGGATTAGTATAGAAGAACTTCCTAGAATTTTGGTATTGTAGAGACTTTGTGAGTTTTCCGAGCAATACATCCCTGTCTGGATACGAGCAGGTAGAGGCGGCTCTGGCACAGATGTACCTAGGGGTAAAACCCGAAAACACCGCTTTGAGCTAGACTCGAACGGGAACTGGTGCACGACAACGGGCCTTGCTGCACTCTTAGTTACGACACTCCCGGGGGATATGCTTAGGATAACTCTCACTTTCTTTAAAAATCATTATGAAGGGTTTATGAGTATATACTTCCTCAAAGAAAATATATTTATGATTATGGATTATATCCATAGATAGTTCAATTTATGTTTAGTGTTTTATAAGTATGGGATTATGTATTTTGATTCATAAACTGATCTAGTTTATGCCATTGTTTAGAAATGGCGCCTAGTGGAAGAAATGGAAACCGTATCAATGCACGCACTCCATGTAGGGATTGCCCTCCTGCTCAAGATAATTATAGTGGGGCTGGTGATGCAACTGGTGCTGATCAGCTAATCACCGTACTGGGACAACTTACTCAGGTTATGAATAATAACCTTACTCGTATGGAGCACCCTGATCTGCAGCGTGGAGGATCAATGTTAGATCGATTCATGAGACAACAACCACCAACGTTCAATGGGAGTACAAATCCCTTAGTAGCTGAGCAATGGATATTTTCCCTAGAGAAAATATTTCAGGCTTTGGGGAGTAGTGAAAGGGAAAAAGTTACCATGGCAGTTTACCGCCTCACTGGAGATGCTGATCAATGGTGGTCATTGATTCAAAACATGAAGGAAGATGATGAAGTATCAAACATGGAATGGAGGGAGTTCAAAGATCTGTTTTTAGAAAAATACTTTCCTCGCAACCATTGAGCAGATATGGAAAGGCAATTTCTGAGTCTGAGACAAAAGGATGATGATAATGTCACAAAGTATGAGGCTAACTTTACAAGGTTAGCGAGGTATGCTGGAGATTATATACGCAACCCAAGAAGTGAGATTGATCGTTTCTTTGATGGGTTAAAACCATTTCTCCGTCGAGCATTAGTCTCACAATCCTTTTCATCGTACGAAGACATTGTCTCATGTGCTATCAAGACCGAAAAGGAATTCTCTAAGTCTTATGACTATAAAGCAAAGCAAGAGAAGAAGAGACCTTCTGATCAATCTGGGAATGGAAATAAGGGGAAGAAGGGAAAGGTTGAATATCCATCTTGTGGTAAATGCGGGAAGAAACATCCTGGTACTTTCTTGAAGGGAATGGGAGTCTTTTACAAGTGTGGTGAAAAAGGCCACCAAGCTCATGATTGCAAGGGGAAGAAGGAAGCTACCAACGTTCAGTGCTACAATTGCAGGGAGATGGGGCATTATGCAAATGCATGCCCTAAGCGTCAGGAGAACTTACCTCAGAAAAGGCCAAGGGATCAAGGCCAGGCTTATGCTATCACTACTGCTGAGGTAGAAGTTCTGAAAGACGTGGTGGCAGGTAATTTAATGGTTTCCTCAAGTTTAGCAAATGCATTATTTGATTCCTGGATCAAGGCCTATATCGAAGACCCCTTATAGAATGGCCACTGTAGAGTTAGTCGAACTAAAGAAACAACTAGAGGAATTGAGTAATAAGGGATTTATTCGCCCTAGTGTTTCTCCATGGGGAGCCCCTGTTCTTTTTGTTAAATAGAAAGATGGATCTATGAGGTTATGTATCGACTACAGGGAGATCAATGCTATAACAATAAAGAACAAGTATCCCCTACCTCGTATTGATGATTTATTTGACCAACTGCATGGAGCTCAATACTTTTCAAAGATTGACCTTCGATCTGGATACCATCAGTTGTGTGTGAAGAAGGAAGACATTCCGAAGACAGCATTTCGAACCAGGTACGAGCATTACGAGTTTACTGTAATGCCTTTTGGATTGACTAATGCACCCTCTGTATTCATGGATCTGATGAATAGAGTCTTCAAGGAGTATCTCGATGAATTTGTGGTGGTATTTATTGATGATATCTTGGTATACTCCAAAACCTACGAAGATCATGAAAATCACTTGCGCATTATCTTGAAGACTCTGGGGAGGCATGAATTATATGGGAAGTTTAGCAAGTGTGAATTCTGGCTTCAGGAGATTTCTTTTCTTGGCCATATTGTCTCTAAAGATGGAATCTCTATTGATCCTTCTATGACCAAGGCAATCCAAGAATGGCCAGCACCTACGAGTATAACTGAGGTACGTAGTTTTATTGGCTTGGCAGGTTATTATCGACGTTTCGTCCAGAATTTTGCCCGATTGGCTAACCCATTAACGAAGCTCACACGTAAAGGGGTTAAATTTGATTGGACAAAAGAGTGTGAAGAATGTTTCGAAGAACTGAAGAGAAGATTAGTCAATGCTCCTATATTGACTCTACCATCGGGGAATGATGGGTTCGTTATTTATAGTGATGCATCAAAGAAAGGACTTGGTTGTGTCCTTATGCAGAATGATAGAGTTATTGCCTATGCATCACGACAGTTGAAAATTCATGAACAAAACTATCCTACTCATGATCTCGAGTTAGCAGCAGTGATCTTTGCTTTGAAGATATGGAGGCACTACCTCTATGGTGAAAAATGTGAGATTTATACTGATCATAAGAGTTTGAAGTATATTTTCTCACAAAAAGAACTCAACATGAGGCAAAGGAGATGGCTTGAATTACTCAAGGATTATGATTGCACGATACACTACCACCCGGGGAAAGCAAACAAAGTAGCAGATGCTTTGAGCAGAAAAGACCATGGAGTTCTGAACATGATGAGAATTGAAAGGGATCCAATTTTCATGGATCTAGTGAAGATGGACATGGGAATAACCAGGGAAGGTGAAACATCAATGCTTTTTCAAATGGTTTCCAAACCATCTTTACTAGAAAGGATTAAGAGTTCTCAGAACAATGATGAAGAATTTCAGAAGAAGATTAAAGCTGTTAATGATGGGAGATTGAGAGACTTTGTGTATGAAAATGGAATTTTGAAATTCGGGAAGAGGCTTTGTGTTCCCAATATACCTGATCTAAAAAGGGAATTGCTGGATGATGCTCATAGTTCCAATTTCTCTATACACCCTGGGAGCACCAAAATGTATAGAGATTTGAAGGAACATTTTGTTGGGACAACATGAATAGGGAGATTGCTGATTTTGTGTCAAGATGTATGGTTTGTCAACAAGTGAAAGCTGGAAGGCAACAGCCTGGAGGAGTCATGCAACCTCTTCCCATACCAGAGTGGAAATGGGACAATGTTACGATGGACTTTGTCATGGGGCTACCAAAGACTCCTAGAAGGAATGATGCAATATGGGTGATTGTTGATCGTCTTACCAAGTCAGCACATTTTCTTGCTATAATAGAAGATCTACCCCTGGAACGTCTAGCAAGACTATATATTAATGAAGTTGTGAGACTTCATGGAGTACCCCTATCGATTGTTTCTGATCGTGACCCCCGTTTTACTTCAAGATTTTGGAAAAGTCTTCAGAAATCCCTGGATACTGAACTTCATTTGAGCACTGCTTACCACCCTCAGACAGACGGACAATCAGAACGGACTATTCAAACCTTAGAAGACATGTTGAGATCTTGCTCACTTGACTTTCAGGGTATGTGGGATCAATATTTACCTCTGGTAGAATTTTCCTATAACAATAGCTTCCATTCGAGTATTCAGATGGCACCATATGAAGCGTTATACAGAAAGAGATGTCGTACACCAACCTGTTGGGATGACGTTGGTGAAAGAAAACTTGTAGGCCCAGAACTGGTGGAGGAAACGGTGGAAAAGGTGAATGTAATCCAAAATCACATCAAAGCAGCTCAAAGTAGGCAGAAGAGCTATGCCGATAATCGAAGGAAGGATTTGGAATTTCAAGTCGGTGATCATGTTTTCCTGAAGGTATCTCCGTGGAAGGGAGTCATACGTTTTGGTAAGAAAGGTAAATTGAGTCCCAGGTACATCGGACCTTTCGAAATTCTAGAACGAATTGGGGCTGTAGCTTACCGATTGGCAATGCCGCCAAGTCTCTCCAAAGTTCACGATGTGTTCCACGTATCTCTGTTGAGAAAATACATGCCTGACCCAACGCATGTACTCACCTATGAGGAATTAGAACTGGAACCCGATCTGTCTTATTGCGAAGATCCCGTCAAGATTCTTGATACGAGAGAGCAAGTACTGAGAAACCGGACGACGCGTCTGGTAAAAGTTTTGTGGAGAAATCATAAGATGGAAGAGGCAACGTGGGAACCCGAGGAACTTATGATGAAGAACCACCCGAGTCTTTTTATGCAGTAATACCCTAGAAATTGCGAGGACGCAATTATTTGAAGGAGGGGAGAATGTAACACCCCAAGCTTCTACGGTACGTTTCCCTTCGAATAATGCGATAGCGTGTATTGTACGCAACCTCGAGTTCTAACACACACCACAACTAATTAAACTAGCCGTTGTGAATAGTAATACCTACTTTTTGAAATCATATATATTTTATATTTCAAAATGGACTTCATTTTTAGATTCGGAATATCAAAATTAGCCTAGGGTGAAATTTTGGTACTTTTCGGATAACTTTTATATTTTGATGAATAGTGAAAATTACTAAATTTTAATTAAAAACAACTTTTTTTAATCAAAATAATTAATAGTGATAAATTGTGAATTTGAGTGGTTTTAAAGTATATTTAGAATATATTTTTACCATTTAATATAATGTTGGTCATTGGACATAATTTTACAATTAAACCGAACATAAACAAGTGTCAATCTTTTGATAGTTATTACCTCTTAAAAACACGCTTTTTGTTTTGACAGCGGGAATTAATTTTAAATTAATTTCTGCCACTTCTGTGTTTTGAATTTAGGAAAATGGATTCCATATTTGGAATCAGGATGTTCAAATTGTGTAAATAGGTAACTTTTATTTTTAGACATTTTGAATAGTTACTGTGGTAAATATTTTATTTACCATGGTTAAAGGGTAAATCCGGTAAATAAGGGTTAAAAAATAATATTATAATAATACAAAATTACCCTAAAACGTGTCCTAACCTTATTGGTGGACACATACCCGACCATGGGCATCCTTGGGTCAATTTGGGGACCCCTTGGAACCACTTGTATGTGGTAGGGACACATTATATTAATAAAGTTAAAATAAAAATAAAAATGGCATAAGCTTACATCTTTTAGAAGAACAATTTTTACATAGGGTTATACAAGTTGAATTTTCGATTATAAATATTCATTAGAAAGCTAAAACGATTTCCTACATAATGATATTTTATTTATAATTTTTAGACATCAAATAATTTAAATTATTAATGACACAATAATGATGCAATGTTTACCTCATTAATAAATCATTTAAATAAATAAGATTATAATGATTAAAATGTTATCTAAAACCTATCCAATTCTTATTGGATGATGTTATTTAGAATAGGAGTCATCTTATCTTCGACCTCAATGATTGTTGGACCATTATAAACCGAATATAATTATATTATAAAGTAATACTTTCACTCTTTCCTAAAGAGCCCCTCCTCCCCCTTATAAAAGGAGACCACTTCTACTCATTCCTCACACCTCTCAAGCCACTTGGCTCGTCCAAACTCTGCCCAACTAAGCTCCCCACATCCCTCTACACCTCCTTGAAGATTCCCCTTAGGCAGAAAGAATTTCAACAAGTCCTTTGGTTCCAACCAAACTGAGTTACCTAAATTAAAGGTAACGATTTCTCTTAAATTATTTTCATTTATTTTGCTTCTTCAACCCCCAAACTCTTTTTATTTCCTTTCTTTTGTAACAACACCAGTATCCTCAATATACTAGGATGTTGTTATAAGAAGGATTAAAACTACACATACACAAAACTCCATCTAATGGATGATGAACATAATGTTTCTGTGGATGGCAAACTAACGCCTCACGAAACGATGATTGTTCAAATACATCTTACCGCCTCTCATGGTGGCCATTATGATGGCACTGTAATTAAATATGATGTTAATGATATATATTTTATATATAAGCTTCTGTAATTCCATTTTATTTCATACCATTATTCGTTTCATGTTATATATACATACGATAATTTCATTTGAGGAAGTGCGGACTACCGCCCCCTTAAAATGATATGACTCGTTCATACCACACATGGAACGTATAAAGGATGGTGTTAATGAACTTAAGTAACATATATAAAATATTATATTATACTGGAATAGTAATATACCTATGTATCATTTGTATTCTATTCTTTTAAAATAAAAATTAAATGGAAGTAGCGTTCGTGCGTACGTACGGACTACCGTCTCCACGAACGCGATGAGATTCATTTTCCATCGTATCCATGCAAGTATAATTATCATTTGATGATTTAAAAATGATGTTTACGGACTTGATTCCATTCTGGATTTGAATAATATACAACTTATCCTTTACAAACATGTCTTACGTAACAAAACATACAAAAGAAAACAAGTAAGTTCACACCCGAAACAGCGATAATACTAAGATATTATTATCAAATAAATATTAAAAGATCATATATGATATCATATTAATGTATATGATTCTTGTATAATTTAGTAACAATTATTTCACTATTATACAGGAGGTTAACCTACCCCAACCAAGGAAAAGTACAAGGTAAGGTTTATTTCACAATCTCTTCATTATCCGAGGTTGTTTATACGTAATAATCTACTGGGATCTCTTTATCATCCACATCCATGTTTCTTAAAAATGTATTTCAAAACATTTTTACTATTTACAAGAATATGGGTTTAAGTCATTTATACCCTTGTTTGACTTTTTATAAGAGGTTTATAAAGGAATCTTTCCGTCGTTTTCAAAACAAGGTCCTTTTTAACCTTTTCGACAGAATTGAGGTAAGAATGTTTTTTTAACTTATACGGCGGGTGCGGTTATTTTCCGCCGTTATAAAATCGTCGAAGCTTTCCATACAAGCTTATAAGAATATTTTCAAAGAAAATGTTTTATTTTATATGGATCTTAAATGATTTCAAAATAAAAGGAGATACTTCTTTAAAAATAATTTTGATTTCATCTATGTCAACATCCTTTGATGGATTTTAAGATTATTTGAAGTTGATTTATTATGATACAAAACTTCTATATTGTATTGAAGGTTTTGTGATATGTTTGACTGTGGATGTGCTATTTTTATACCATTCATAGTTTATGGTGAAATTATTGACATTTCGTATGCTAGTTTTAATACGAATGTTTATGTTATGTTTAAACCTTTTCATATGGGAATGCATTGGACTTAATAAGTGACGGGTGGAGCCCGCTATAGCTCCTCGATGCATCGGTAGGTCTCATGAGACAAACTAGTGTCTTGGCACAAGGCCTTGACAAAATCTTATTTGTAGTCTTGGCACGAGGCCTTGGCTATGTGGTTATGATAGTCTGGCATTATGCATTCCAACATTATGAAAGTGGTTATTGATTTTTGCATGTGATTATTCGATTAGTAGAATATCCATGTGAATAATTAAATGGCATTATTTCATTTTATTTATGCCATACCATGTTGAATGTTCATATTTAAAAGGCTTTTGTTTTAGTTATACATTGCCTTAAATGTTTATTCTTTCCGCTATATTGTTATCCTTACTGGGCATTTGAGCTCACCCATTTTCTATGTTTTATTTTTCCCAGGATGTGAATAAGTAAGTTATGAATGACCTGCAGGGATTTTATGAGGGGATAATAGTGTGGTCTATTGAGACATTATGTTGTTGTAGTAGTTTTTCATTTTATAATGTAATGTAAAACTTATGAATATATCTGGCATTTTCCAAGGCTACTAAACCAATCGGTCTTTCGAGATTTGATCTTTCTTATGATCATGCCAATGTTATGTAATAATGCACCGACTCTGGGTAACTGGGGTCGGGGCGTTACAGTTGGTATCAGAGGAAGTTTAGTACAAACCTTGGAAGCTAGATTTAGATAAACTCTGATTAGAGCACATAGACCTAAGATGAACTTTGAGGATTAGTATAGAAGAACTTCCTAGAATTTTGGTATTGTAGAGACTTTGTGAGTTTTCCGAGCAATACATCCCTGTCTGGATACGAGCAGGTAGAGGCGGCTCTGGCACAGATGTACCTAGGGGTAAAACCCGAAAACACCGCTTTGAGCTAGACTCGAACGGGAACTGGTGCACGACAACGGGCCTTGCTGCACTCTTAGTTACGACACTCCCGGGGGATATGCTTAGGATAACTCTCACTTTCTTTAAAAATCATTATGAAGGGTTTATGAGTATATACTTCCTCAAAGAAAACATATTTATGATTATGGATTATATCCATAGATAGTTCAATTTATGTTTAGTGTTTTATAAGTATGGGATTATGTATTTTGATTCATAAACTGATCTAGTTTATGCCATTGTTTAGAAATGGCGCCTAGTGGAAGAAATGGAAACCGTATCAATGCACGCACTCCATGTAGGGATTGCCCTCCTGCTCAAGATAATTATAGTGGGGCTGGTGATGCAACTGGTGCTGATCAGCTAATCACCGTACTGGGACAACTTACTCAGGTTATGAATAATAACCTTACTCGTATGGAGCACCCTGATCTGCAGCGTGGAGGATCAATGTTAGATCGATTCATGAGACAACAACCACCAACGTTCAATGGGAGTACAAATCCCTTAGTAGCTGAGCAATGGATATTTTCCCTAGAGAAAATATTTCAGGCTTTGGGGAGTAGTGAAAGGGAAAAAGTTACCATGGCAGTTTACCGCCTCACTGGAGATGCTGATCAATGGTGGTCATTGATTCAAAACATGAAGGAAGATGATGAAGTATCAAACATGGAATGGAGGGAGTTCAAAGATCTGTTTTTAGAAAAATACTTTCCTCGCAACCATTGAGCAGATATGGAAAGGCAATTTCTGAGTCTGAGACAAAAGGATGATGATAATGTCACAAAGTATGAGGCTAACTTTACAAGGTTAGCGAGGTATGCTGGAGATTATATACGCAACCCAAGAAGTAAGATTGATCGTTTCTTTGATGGGTTAAAACCATTTCTCCGTCGAGCATTAGTCTCACAATCCTTTTCATCGTACGAAGACATTGTCTCATGTGCTATCAAGACCGAAAAGGAATTATCTAAGTCTTATGACTTTAAAGCAAAGCAAGAGAAGAAGAGACCTGCTGATCAATCTGGGAATGGAAATAAGGGGAAGAAGGGAAAGGTTGAATATCCATCTTGTGGTAAATGCGGGAAGAAACATCCTGGTACTTGCTTGAAGGGAATGGGAGTCTGTTACAAGTGTGGTGAAAAAGGCCACCAAGCTCATGATTGCAAGGGGAAGAAGGAAGCTACCAACGTTCAGTGCTACAATTGCAGGGAGATGGGGCATTATGCAAATGCATGCCCTAAGCGTCAGGAGAACTTACCTCAGAAAAGGCCAAGGGATCAAGGCCAGGCTTATGCTATCACTACTGCTGAGGTAGAAGCTCCGAAAGACGTGGTGGCAGGTAATTTAATGGTTTCCTCAAGTTTAGCAAATGCATTATTTGATTCCTGGATCAAGGCCTATATCGAAGACCCCTTATAGAATGGCCACTGTAGAGTTAGTCGAACTAAAGAAACAACTAGAGGAATTGAGTAATAAGGGATTTATTCGCCCTAGTGTTTCTCCATGGGGAGCCCCTGTTCTTTTTGTTAAATAGAAAGATGGATCTATGAGGTTATGTATCGACTACAGGGAGATCAATGCTATAACAATAAAGAACAAGTATCCCCTACCTCGTATTGATGATTTATTTGACCAACTGCATGGAGCTCAATACTTTTCAAAGATTGACCTTCGATCTGGATACCATCAGTTGTGTGTGAAGAAGGAAGACATTCCAAAGACAGCATTTCGAACCAGGTACGAGCATTACGAGTTTACTGTAATGCCTTTTGGATTGACTAATGCACCCTCTGTATTCATGGATCTGATGAATAGAGTCTTCAAGGAGTATCTCGATGAATTTGTGGTGGTATTTATTGATGATATCTTGGTATACTCCAAAACCTACGAAGATCATGAAAATCACTTGCGCATTATCTTGAAGACTCTGGGGAGGCATGAATTATATGGGAAGTTTAGCAAGTGTGAATTCTGGCTTCAGGAGATTTCTTTTCTTGGCCATATTGTCTCTAAAGATGGAATCTCTATTGATCCTTCTAAGACCAAGGCAATCCAAGAATGGCCAGCACCTACGAGTATAACTGAGGTACGTAGTTTTATTGGCTTGGCAGGTTATTATCGACGTTTCGTCCAGAATTTTGCCCGATTGGCTAACCCATTAACGAAGCTCACACGTAAAGGGGTTAAATTTGATTGGACAAAAGAGTGTGAAGAATGTTTCGAAGAACTGAAGAGAAGATTAGTCACTGCTCCTATATTGACTCTACCATCGGGGAATGATGGGTTCGTTATTTATAGTGATGCATCAAAGAAAGGACTTGGTTGTGTCCTTATGCAGAATGATAGAGTTATTGCCTATGCATCACGACAGTTGAAAATTCATGAACAAAACTATCCTACTCATGATCTCGAGTTAGCAGCAGTGATCTTTGCTTTGAAGATATGGAGGCACTACCTCTATGGTGAAAAATGTGAGATTTATACTGATCACAAGAGTTTGAAGTATATTTTCTCACAAAAAGAACTCAACATGAGGCAAAGGAGATGGCTTGAATTACTCAAGGATTATGATTGCACGATACACTACCACCCGGGGAAAGCAAACAAAGTAGCAGATGCTTTGAGCAGAAAAGACCATGGAGTTCTGAACATGATGAGAATTGAAAGGGATCCAATTTTCATGGATCTAGTGAAGATGGACATGGGAATAACCAGGGAAGGTGAAACATCAATGCTTTTTCAAATGGTTTCCAAACCAGCTTTACTAGAAAGGATTAAGAGTTCTCAGAACAATGATGAAGAATTTCAGAAGAAGATTAAAGCTGTGAATGATGGGAGATTGAGAGACTTTGTGTATGAAAATGGAATTTTGAAATTCGGGAAGAGGCTTTGTGTTCCCAATATACCTGATCTAAAAAGGGAATTGCTGGATGATGCTCATAGTTCCAATTTCTCTATACACCCTGGGAGCACCAAAATGTATAGAGATTTGAAGGAACATTTTTGTTGGGACAACATGAAGAGGGAGATTGCTGATTTTGTGTCAAGATGTATGGTTTGTCAACAAGTGAAAGCTGGAAGGCAACAGCCTGGAGGAGTCATGCAACCTCTTCCCATACCAGAGTGGAAATGGGACAATGTTACGATGGACTTTGTCATGGGGCTACCAAAGACTCCTAGAAGGAATGATGCAATATGGGTGATTGTTGATCGTCTTACCAAGTCAGCACATTTTCTTGCTATAAGAGAAGATCTACCCCTGGAACGTCTAGCAAGACTATATATTAATGAAGTTGTGAGACTTCATGGAGTACCCCTATCGATTGTTTCTGATCGTGACCCCCGTTTTACTTCAAGATTTTGGAAAAGTCTTCAGAAATCCCTGGATACTGAACTTCATTTGAGAACTGCTTACCACCCTCAGACAGACGGACAATCAGAACGGACTATTCAAACCTTAGAAGACATGTTGAGATCTTGCTCACTTGACTTTCAGGGTATGTGGGATCAATATTTACCTCTGGTAGAATTTTCCTATAACAATAGCTTCCATTCGAGTATTCAGATGGCACCATATGAAGCGTTATACGGAAAGAGATGTCGTACACCAACCTGTTGGGATGACGTTGGTGAAAGAAAACTTGTAGGCCCAGAACTGGTGGAGGAAACGGTGGAAAAGGTGAATGTAATCCAAAATCACATCAAAGCAGCTCAAAGTAGGCAGAAGAGCTATGCCGATAATCGAAGGAAGGATTTGGAATTTCAAGTCGGTGATCATGTTTTCCTGAAGGTATCTCCGTGGAAGGGAGTCATACGTTTTGGTAAGAAAGGTAAATTGAGTCCCAGGTACATCGGACATTTCGAAATTCTGGAACGAATTGGGGCTGTAGCTTACCGATTGGCAATGCCGCCAAGTCTCTCCAAAGTTCACGATGTGTTCCACGTATCTCTGTTGAGAAAATACATGCCTGACCCAACGCATGTACTCACCTATGAGGAATTAGAACTGGAACCCGATCTGTCTTATTGCGAAGAGCCCGTCAAGATTCTTGATACGAGAGAGCAAGTACTGAGAAACCGGACGACGCGTCTGGTAAAAGTTTTGTGGAGAAATCATAAGATGGAAGAGGCAACGTGGGAACCCGAGGAACTTATGATGAAGAACCACCCGAGTCTTTTTATGCAGTAATACCCTAGAAATTGAGAGGACGCAATTATTTGAAGGAGGGGAGAATGTAACACCCCAAGCTTCTACGGTACGTTTCCCTTCGAATAATGCGATAGCGTGTATTGTACGCAACCTCGAGTTCTAACACACACCACAACTAATTAAACTAGCCGTTGTGAATAGTAATACCTACTTTTTGAAATCATATATATTTTATATTTCAAAATGGACTTCATTTTTAGATTCGGAATATCAAAATTAGCCTAGGGTGAAATTTTGGTACTTTTCGGATAACTTTTATATTTTGATGAATAGTGAAAATTACTAAATTTTAATTAAAAACAACTTTTTTTAATCAAAATAATTAATAGTGATAAATTGTGAATTTGAGTGGTTTTAAAGTATATTTAGAATATATTTTTACCATTTAATATAATGTTGGTCATTGGACATAATTTTACAATTAAACCGAACATAAACAAGTGTCAATCTTTTGATAGTTATTACCTCTTAAAAACACGCTTTTTGTTTTGACAGCGGGAATTAATTTTAAATTAATTTCTGCCACTTCTGTGTTTTGAATTTAGGAAAATGGATTCCATATTTGGAATCAGGATGTTCAAATTGTGTAAATAGGTAACTTTTATTTTTAGACATTTTGAATAGTTACTGTGGTAAATATTTTATTTACCATGGTTAAAGGGTAAATCCGGTAAATAAGGGTTAAAAAATAATATTATAATAATACAAAATTACCCTAAAACGTGTCCTAACCTTATTGGTGGACACATACCCGACCATGGGCATCCTTGGGTCAATTTGGGGACCCCTTGGAACCACTTGTATGTGGTAGGGACACATTATATTAATAAAGTTAAAATAAAAATAAAAATGGCATAAGCTTACATCTTTTAGAAGAACAATTTTTACATAGGGTTATACAAGTTGAATTTTCGATTATAAATATTCATTAGAAAGCTAAAACGATTTCCTACATAATGATATTTTATTTATAATTTTTAGACATCAAATAATTTAAATTATTAATGACACAATAATGATGCAATGTTTACCTCATTAATAAATCATTTAAATAAATAAGATTATAATGATTAAAATGTTATCTAAAACCTGTCCAATTCTTATTGGTTGATGTTATTTAGAATAGGAGTCATCTTATCTTCGACCTCAATGATTTTTGGTCTATTATAAACCGAATATAATTATATTATAAAGTAATACTTTCACTCTTTCCTAAAGAGCCCCTCCTCCCCCTTATAAAAGGAGACCACTTCTACTCATTCCTCACAACTCTCAAGCCACTTGGCTCGTCCAAACTCTGCCCAACTAAGCTCCCCACATCCCTCTCCACCTCCTTGAAGCTTCCCCTTAGGCAGAAAGCATTTCAACAAGTCCTTTGGTTCCAACCAAACTGAGTTACCTAAATTAAAGGTAACGATTTCTCTTAAATTATTTTCATTTATTTTGCTTCTTCAACCCCCAAACTCTTTTTATTTCCTTTCTTTTGTAACAACACCAGTATCCTAAATATACTAGGATGTTGTTATAAGAAGGATTAAAACTACACATACACAAAACTCCATCTAATGGATGATGAACATAATGTTTCTGTGGATGGCAAACTAACGCCTCACGAAACGATGATTGTTCAAATACATCTTACCGCCTCTCATGGTGGCCATTATGATGGCACTGTAATTAAATATGATGTTAATGATATATATTTTATATATAAGCTTCTGTAATTCCATTTTATTTCATACCATTATTCGTTTCATGTTATATATACATACGATAATTTCATTTGAGGAAGTGCGGACTACCGCCCCCTTAAAATGATATGACTCGTTCATACCACACATGGAACGTATAAAGGATGGTGTTAATGAACTTAAGTAACATATATAAAATATTATATTATACTGGAATAGTAATATACCTATGTATCATTTGTATTCTATTCTTTTAAAATAAAAATTAAATGGAAGTAGCGTTCGTGCGTACGTACGGACTACCGTCTCCACGAACGCGATGAGATTCATTTTCCATCGTATCCATGCAAGTATAATTATCATTTGATGATTTAAAAATGATGTTTAAGGACTTGATTCCATTCTGGATTTGAATAATATACAACTTATCCTTTACAAACATGTCTTACGTAACAAAACATACAAAAGCAAACAAGTAAGTTCACACCCGAAACAGCGATAATACTAAGATATTATTATCAAATAAATATTAAAAGATCATATATGATATCATATTAATGTATATGATTCTTGTATAATTTAGTAACAATTATTTCACTATTATACAGGAGGTTAACCTACCCCAACCAAGGAAAAGTACAAGGTAAGGTTTATTTCACAATCTCTTCATTATCCGAGGTTGTTTATACGTAATAATCTACTGGGATCTCTTTATCATCCACATCCATGTTTCTTAAAAATGTATTTCAAAACATTTTTACTATTTACAAGAATATGGGTTTAAGTCATTTATACCCTTGTTTGACTTTTTATAAGAGGTTTATAAAGGAATCTTTCCGTCGTTTTCAAAACAAGGTCCTTTTTAACCTTTTCGACAGAATTGAGGTAAGAATGTTTTTTTAACTTATACGGCGGGTGCGGTTATTTTCCGCCGTTATAAAATCGTCGAAGCTTTCCATACAAGCTTATAAGAATATTTTCAAAGAAAATGTTTTATTTTATATGGATCTTAAATGATTTCAAAATAAAAGGAGATACTTCTTTAAAAATAATTTTGATTTCATCTATGTCAACATCCTTTGATGGATTTTAAGATTATTTGAAGTTGATTTATTATGATACAAAACTTCTATATTGTATTGAAGGTTTTGTGATATGTTTGACTGTGGATGTGCTATTTTTATACCATTCATAGTTTATGGTGAAATTATTGACATTTCGTATGCTAGTTTTAATACGAATGTTTATGTTATGTTTAAACCTTTTCATATGGGAATGCATTGGACTTAATAAGTGACGGGTGGAGCCCGCTATAGCTCCTCGATGCATCGGTAGGTCTCATGAGACAAACTAGTGTCTTGGCACAAGGCCTTGACAAAATCTTATTTGTAGTCTTGGCACGAGGCCTTGGCTATGTGGTTATGATAGTCTGGCATTATGCATTCCAACATTATGAAAGTGGTTATTGATTTTTGCATTTGATTATTCGATTAGTAGAATATCCATGTGAATAATTAAATGGCATTATTTCATTTTATTTATGCCATACCATGTTGAAAGTTCATATTTAAAAGGCTTTTGTTTTAGTTATACATTGCCTTAAATGTTTATTCTTTCCGCTATATTGTTATCCTTACTGGGCATTTGAGCTCACCCATTTTCTATGTTTTATTTTTCCCAGGATGTGAATAAGTAAGTTATGAATGACCTGCAGGGATTTTATGAGGGGATAATAGTGTGGTCTATTGAGACATTATGTTGTTGTAGTAGTTTTTCATTTTATAATGTAATGTAAAACTTATGAATATATCTGGCATTTTCCAAGGCTACTAAACCAATCGGTCTTTCGAGATTTGATCTTTCTTATGATCATGCCAATGTTATGTAATAATGCACCGACTCTGGGTAACTGGGGTCGGGGCGTTACAGTTGGTATCAGAGGAAGTTTAGTACAAACCTTGGAAGCTAGATTTAGATAAACTCTGATTAGAGCACATAGACCTAAGATGAACTTTGAGGATTAGTATAGAAGAACTTCCTAGAATTTTGGTATTGTAGAGACTTTGTGAGTTTTCCGAGCAATACATCCCTGTCTGGATACGAGCAGGTAGAGGCGGCTCTGGCATAGATGTACCTAGGGGTAAAACCCGAAAACACCGCTTTGAGCTAGACTCGAACGGGAACTGGTGCACGACAACGGGCCTTGCTGCACTCTTAGTTACGACACTCCCGGGGGATATGCTTAGGATAACTCTCACTTTCATTAAAAATCATTATGAAGGGTTTATGAGTATATACTTCCTCAAAGAAAACATATTTATGATTATGGATTATATCCATAGATAGTTCAATTTATGTTTAGTGTTTTATAAGTATGGGATTATGTATTTTGATTCATAAACTGATCTAGTTTATGCCATTGTTTAGAAATGGCGCCTAGTGGAAGAAATGGAAACCGTATCAATGCACGCACTCCATGTAGGGATTGCCCTCCTGCTCAAGATAATTATAGTGGGGCTGGTGATGCAACTGGTGCTGATCAGCTAATCACCGTACTGGGACAACTTACTCAGGTTATGAATAATAACCTTACTCGTATGGAGCACCCTGATCTGCAGCGTGGAGGATCAATGTTAGATCGATTCATGAGACAACAACCACCAACGTTCAATGGGAGTACAAATCCCTTAGTAGCTGAGCAATGGATATTTTCCCTAGAGAAAATATTTCAGGCTTTGGGGAGTAGTGAAAGGGAAAAAGTTACCATGGCAGTTTACCGCCTCACTGGAGATGCTGATCAATGGTGGTCATTGATTCAAAACATGAAGGAAGATGATGAAGTATCAAACATGGAATGGAGGGAGTTCAAAGATCTGTTTTTAGAAAAATACTTTCCTCGCAACCATTGAGCAGATATGGAAAGGCAATTTCTGAGTCTGAGACAAAAGGATGATGATAATGTCACAAAGTATGAGGCTAACTTTACAAGGTTAGCGAGGTATGCTGGAGATTATATTCGCAACCCAAGAAGTAAGATTGATCGTTTCTTTGATGGGTTAAAACCATTTCTCCGTCGAGCATTAGTCTCACAATCCTTTTCATCGTACGAAGACATTGTCTCATGTGCTATCAAGACCGAAAAGGAATTCTCTAAGTCTTATGACTTTAAAGCAAAGCAAGAGAAGAAGAGACCTGCTGATCAATCTGGGAATGGAAATAAGGGGAAGAAGGGAAAGGTTGAATATCCATCTTGTGGTAAATGCGGGAAGAAACATCCTGGTACTTTCTTGAAGGGAATGGGAGTCTGTTACAAGTGTGGTGAAAAAGGCCACCAAGCTCATGATTGCAAGGGGAAGAAGGAAGCTACCAACGTTCAGTGCTACAATTGCAGGGAGATGGGGCATTATGCAAATGCATGCCCTAAGCGTCAGGAGAACTTACCTCAGAAAAGGCCAAGGGATCAAGGCCAGGCTTATGCTATCACTACTGCTGAGGTAGAAGCTCCGAAAGACGTGGTGGCAGGTAATTTAATGGTTTCCTCAAGTTTAGCAAATGCATTATTTGATTCCTGGATCAAGGCCTATATCGAAGACCCCTTATAGAATGGCCACTGTAGAGTTAGTCGAACTAAAGAAACAACTAGAGGAATTGAGTAATAAGGGATTTATTCGCCCTAGTGTTTCTCCATGGGGAGCCCCTGTTCTTTTTGTTAAATAGAAAGATGGATCTATGAGGTTATGTATCGACTATAGGGAGATCAATGCTATAACAATAAAGAACAAGTATCCCCTACCTCGTATTGATGATTTATTTGACCAACTGCATGGAGCTCAATACTTTTCAAAGATTGACCTTCGATCTGGATACCATCAGTTGTGTGTGAAGAAGGAAGACATTCCGAAGACAGCATTTCGAACCAGGTACGAGCATTACGAGTTTACTGTAATGCCTTTTGGATTGACTAATGCACCCTCTGTATTCATGGATCTGATGAATAGAGTCTTCAAGGAGTATCTCGATGAATTTGTGGTGGTATTTATTGATGATATCTTGGTATACTCCAAAACCTACGAAGATCATGAAAATCACTTGCGCATTATCTTGAAGACTCTGGGGAGGCATGAATTATATGGGAAGTTTAGCAAGTGTGAATTCTGGCTTCAGGAGATTTCTTTTCTTGTCCATATTGTCTCTAAAGATGGAATCTCTGTTGATCCTTCTAAGACCAAGGCAATCCAAGAATGGCCAGCACCTACGAGTATAACTGAGGTACGTAGTTTTATTGGCTTGGCAGGTTATTATCGACGTTTCGTCCAGAATTTTGCCCGATTGGCTAACCCATTAACGAAGCTCACACGTAAAGGGGTTAAATTTGTTTGGACAAAAGAGTGTGAAGAATGTTTCGAAGAACTGAAGAGAAGATTAGTCAATGCTCCTATATTGACTCTACCATCGGGGAATGATGGGTTCGTTATTTATAGTGATGCATCAAAGAAAGGACTTGGTTGTGTCCTTATGCAGAATGATAGAGTTATTGCCTATGCATCACGACAGTTGAAAATTCATGAACAAAACTATCCTACTCATGATCTCGAGTTAGCAGCAGTGATCTTTGCTTTGAAGATATGGAGGCACTACCTCTATGGTGAAAAATGTGAGATTTATACTGATCACAAGAGTTTGAAGTATATTTTCTCACAAAAAGAACTCAACATGAGGCAAAGGAGATGGCTTGAATTACTCAAGGATTATGATTGCACGATACACTACCACCCGGGGAAAGCAAACAAAGTAGCAGATGCTTTGAGCAGAAAAGACCATGGAGTTATGAACATGATGAGAATTGAAAGGGATCCAATTTTCATGGATCTAGTGAAGATGGACATGGGAATAACCAGGGAAGGTGAAACATCAATGCTTTTTCAAATGGTTTCCAAACCATCTTTACTAGAAAGGATTAAGAGTTCTCAGAACAATGATGAAGAATTTCAGAAGAAGATTAAAGCTGTGAATGATGGGAGATTGAGAGACTTTGTGTATGAAAATGGAATTTTGAAATTCGGGAAGAGGCTTTGTGTTCCCAATATACCTGATCTAAAAAGGGAATTGCTGGATGATGCTCATAGTTCCAATTTCTCTATACACCCTGGGAGCACCAAAATGTATAGAGATTTGAAGGAACATTTTTGTTGGGACAACATGAAGAGGGAGATTGCTGATTTTGTGTCAAGATGTATGGTTTGTCAACAAGTGAAAGCTGGAAGGCAACAGCCTGGAGGAGTCATGCAACCTCTTCCCATACCAGAGTGGAAATAGGACAATGTTACGATGGACTTTGTCATGGGGCTACCAAAGACTCCTAGAAGGAATGATGCAATATGGGTGATTGTTGATCGTCTTACCAAGTCAGCACATTTTCTTGCTATAAGAGAAGATCTACCCCTGGAACGTCTAGCAAGACTATATATTAATGAAGTTGTGAGACTTCATGGAGTACCCCTATCGATTGTTTCTGATCGTGACCCCCGTTTTACTTCAAGATTTTGGAAAAGTCTTCAGAAATCCCTGGATACTGAACTTCATTTGAGCACTGCTTACCACCCTCAGACAGACGGACAATCAAAACGGACTATTCAAACCTTAGAAGACATGTTGAGATCTTGCTCACTTGACTTTCAGGGTATGTGGGATCAATATTTACCTCTGGTAGAATTTTCCTATAACAATAGCTTCCATTCGAGTATTCAGATGGCACCATATGAAGCGTTATACAGAAAGAGATGTCGTACACCAACCTGTTGGGATGACGTTGGTGAAAGAAAACTTGTAGGCCCAGAACTGGTGGAGGAAACGGTGGAAAAGGTGAATGTAATCCAAAATCACATCAAAGCAGCTCAAAGTAGGCAGAAGAGCTATGCCGATAATCGAAGGAAGGATTTGGAATTTCAAGTCGGTGATCATGTTTTCCTGAAGGTATCTCCGTGGAAGGGAGTCATACGTTTTGGTAAGAAAGGTAAATTGAGTCCCAGGTACATCGGACCTTTCGAAATTCTAGAACGAATTGGGGCTGTAGCTTACCGATTGGCAATGCCGCCAAGTCTCTCCAAAGTTCACGATGTGTTCCACGTATCTCTGTTGAGAAAATACATGCCTGACCCAACGCATGTACTCACCTATGAGGAATTAGAACTGGAACCCGATCTGTCTTATTGCGAAGAGCCCATCAAGATTCTTGATACGAGAGAGCAAGTACTGAGAAACCGGACGACGCGTCTGGTAAAAGTTTTGTGGAGAAATCATAAGATGGAAGAGGCAACGTGGGAACCCGAGGAACTTATGATGAAGAACCACCCGAGTCTTTTTATGCAGTAATACCCTAGAAATTGCGAGGACGCAATTATTTTAAGGAGGGGAGAATGTAACACCCCAAGCTTCTACGGTACGTTTCCCTTCGAATAATGCGATAGCGTGTATTGTACGCAACCTCGAGTTCTAACACACACCACAACTAATTAAACTAGCCGTTGTGAATAGTAATACCTACTTTTTGAAATCATATATATTTTATATTTCAAAATGGACTTCATTTTTAGATTCGGAATATCAAAATTAGCCTAGGGTGAAATTTTGGTACTTTTCGGATAACTTTTATATTTTGATGAATAGTGAAAATTACTAAATTTTAATTAAAAACAACTTTTTTTAATCAAAATAATTAATAGTGATAAATTGTGAATTTGAGTGGTTTTAAAGTATATTTAGAATATATTTTTACCATTTAATATAATGTTGGTCATTGGACATAATTTTACAATTAAACCGAACATAAACAAGTGTCAATCTTTTGATAGTTATTACCTCTTAAAAACACGCTTTTTGTTTTGACAGCGGGAATTAATTTTAAATTAATTTCTGCCACTTCTGTGTTTTGAATTTAGGAAAATGGATTCCATATTTGGAATCAGGATGTTCAAATTGTGTAAATAGGTAACTTTTATTTTTAGACATTTTGAATAGTTACTGTGGTAAATATTTTATTTACCATGGTTAAAGGGTAAATCCGGTAAATAAGGGTTAAAAAATAATATTATAATAATACAAAATTACCCTAAAACGTGTCCTAAC
The DNA here is from genome assembly GCA_963277665.1 of Viscum album. NCBI lineage: Eukaryota > Viridiplantae > Streptophyta > Magnoliopsida > Santalales > Viscaceae > Viscum > Viscum album. Next base: position 605,201,754 of record OY728123.1, on the reverse strand, counting down.
CTTATTGGTGGACACATACCCGACCATGGGCATCCTTGGGTCAATTTGGGGACCCCTTGGAACCACTTGTATGTGGTAGGGACACATTATATTAATAAAGTTAAAATAAAAATAAAAATGGCATAAGCTTACATCTTTTAGAAGAACAATTTTTACATAGGGTTATACATGTTGAATTTTCGATTATAAATATTCATTAGAAATCTAAAACGATTTCCTACATAATGATATTTTATTTATAATTTTTAGACATCAAATAATTTAAATTATTAATGACACAATAATGATGCAATGTTTACCTCATTAATAAATCATTTAAATAAATAAGATTATAATGATTAAAATGTTATCTAAAACCTGTCCAATTCTTATTGGTTGATGTTATTTAGAATAGGAGTCATCTTATCTTCGACCTCAATGATTTTTGGACCATTATAAACCGAATATAATTATATTAAGTAATACTTTCACTCTTTCCTAAAGAGCCCCTCCTCCCCCTTATAAAAGGAGACCACTTCTACTCATTCCTCACACCTCTCAAGCCACTTGGCTCGTCCAAACTCTGCCCAACTAAGCTCCCCACATCCCTCTCCACCTCCTTGAAGCTTCCCCTTAGGCAGAAAGCATTTCAACAAGTCCTTTGGTTCCAACCAAACTGAGTTACCTAAATTAAAGGTAACGATTTCTCTTAAATTATTTTCATTTATTTTGCTTCTTCAACCCCCAAACTCTTTTTATTTCCTTTCTTTTGTAACAACACCAGTATCCTCAATATACTAGGATGTTGTTATAAGAAGGATTAAAACTACACATACACAAAACTCCATCTAATGGATGATGAACATAATGTTTCTGTGGATGGCAAACTAACGCCTCACGAAACGATGATTGTTCAAATACATCTTACCGCCTCTCATGGTGGCCATTATGATGGCACTGTAATTAAATATGATGTTAATGATATATATTTTATATATAAGCTTCTGTAATTCCATTTTATTTCATACCATTATTCGTTTCATGTTATATATACATACGATAATTTCATTTGAGGAAGTGCGGACTACCGCCCCCTTAAAATGATATGACTCGTTCATACCACACATGGAACGTATAAAGGATGGTGTTAATGAACTTAAGTAACATATATAAAATATTATATTATACTGGAATAGTAATATACCTATGTATCATTTGTATTCGATTCTTTTAAAATAAAAATTAAATGGAAGTAGCGTTCGTGCGTATGTACGGACTACCGTCTCCACGAACGCGATTAGATTCATTTTCCATCGTATCCATGCAAGTATAATTATCATTTGATGATTTAAAAATGATGTTTAAGGACTTGATACCATTCTGGATTTGAATAATATACAACTTATCCTTTACAAACATGTCTTACGTAACAAAACATACAAAAGCAAACAAGTAAGTTCACACCCGAAACAGCGATAATACTAAGATATTATTATCAAATAAATATTAAAAGATCATATATGATATCATATTAATGTATATGATTCTTGTATAATTTAGTAACAATTATTTCACTATTATACAGGAGGTTAACCTACCCCAACCAAGGAAAAGTACAAGGTAAGGGTTATTTCACAATCTCTTCATTATCCGAGGTTGTTTATACGTAATAATCTACTGGGATCTCTTTATGATCCACATCCATGTTTCTTAAAAATGTATTTCAAAACATTTTTACTATTTACAAGAATATGGGTTTAAGTCATTTATACCCTTGTTTGACATTTTATAAGAGGTTTATAAAGGAATCTTTCCGTCGTTTTCAAAACAATGTCCTTTTTAACCTTTTCGACAGAATTGAGGTAAGAATGTTTTTTTAACTTATACGGAGGGTGCGGTTATTTTCCGCCGTTATTAAATCATCTAAGCTTTCCATACAAGCTTATAAGAATATTTTCAAAGAAAATGTTTTATTTTATATGGATCTTAAATGATTTCAAAATAAAAGGAGATACTTCTTTAAAAATAATTTTGATTTCATCTATGTCAACATCCTTTGATGGATTTTAAGATTATTTGAAGTTGATTTATTATGATACAAAACTTCTATATTGTATTGAAGGTTTTGTGATATGTTTGACTGTGGATGTGCTATTTTTATACCATTCATAGTTTATGGTGAAATTATTGACATTTCGTATGCTAGTTTTAATACGAATGTTTATGTTATGTTTAAACCTTTTCATATGGGAATGCATTGGACTTAATAAGTGACGGGTGGAGGCCGCTATAGCTCCTCGATGCATCGGTAGGTCTCATGAGACAAACTAGTGTCTTGGCACAAGGCCTTGACAAAATCTTATTTGTAGTCTTGGCACGAGGCCTTGGCTATGTGGTTATGATAGTCTGGCATTATGCATTCCAACATTATGAAAGTGGTTATTGATTTTTGCATGTGATTATTCGATTAGTAGAATATCCATGTGAATAATTAAATGGCATTATTTCATTTTATTTATGCCATACCATGTTGAATGTTCATATTTAAAAGGCTTTTGTTTTAGTTATACATTGCCTTAAATGTTTATTCTTTCCGCTATATTGTTATCCTTACTGGGCATTTGAGCTCACCCCTTTTCTATGTTTTATTTTTCCCAGGATGTGAAGAAGTAAGTTATGAATGACCTGCAGGGATTTTATGAGGGGATAATAGTGTGGTCTATTGAGACATTATGTTGTTGTAGTAGTTTTTCATTTTATAATGTAATGTAAAACTTATGAATATATCTGGCATTTTCCAAGGCTATTAAACCAATCGGTCGTTCGAGATTTGATCTTTCTTATGATCATGCCAATGTTATGTAATAATTCACCGACTCTGGGTAACTGGGGTCGGGGCGTTACAAATAACTTAGGGGTGCTTTGTCAATTACTCCAAATATAGGGAACCTACTTTTATAAAATTACATTTTAATTGTTTTAATGATCAAAAACACATAAAGGATCCATATGTTTAGTTTTGTGGGAAAACTAGGACCATACATAACATTTACAACACAAAATTTTTATTTAATTCCCCCTTATCAATCTTTTTTGGATTTTGACTTCTGCTTAGTACAATTATTCACATGAGGATATACATAAAAGAGGTCATAAAAAGGTCCAATAAGATAATAATTAAATTATAAAATAAAACACGGGGTATGCATTACAATTATCATCATAACATTGTCATAGGGTCATAAACATTATATGATGTATTGATATATGGATTTAAAATTGGAAATGAATAAAAAAGAAACCATACGTCTAACTATTTGACTACAAAATATAGTTGTGAGAAAATATAGACTCAAGTTCACAGTTATTTTACTTTAATCATGAGGTTCTTCAAATCACCCAATGCATTGGATTACTTATTAATTTTTGGTGCACCCGTCACAACATAACATTAACATTGCGCTATATAATTCCATGTGCACCCATTACATCATAATGTTAGAGTTATCATGCATGAAACATAGAATGTATATCAATCCTAGAAATAAATAATCCGTGGAAATTAATTGATTTAATTGCATATATCATAAATTCATAAACATTCTGTTCCCAAATGAAATAGCTAACAACAATCATGATATCATATCCATTTACCATGAGTGAGAAGTAAAATGTGTGTTTTTTAAAGAAGATTTTTTTTTGGAAAAATTGTGTATGAGATAAACTCCATTGGAAAAATTTATATTACATATTAGTTAAGATAATTATGATCAAAATATTTTTTTAAGAAAATTGATACTAAAAATGTAGTGAAAGAGGGAAACCCCGAAGAAAAAAAGAAGGGTTTAAGAATTCCAATTACCTTGTATCCGAATTCTTTCTTCACTTTAATGTCATAGATAATGAAATTGTATTCATTAATTAGAAATTAAAAAACCATTTATAATTTAATATGGTTCCTTATGGTTTCAATAAGTTAGTATGGTCCTTTGGATGAGTTATGGAGTTTAAATTCATTCTTCCAGAGTGTTCTTTTTCTTAGTGGTCATGAACAGTTCACATTTTCACATGAATAGATGTTCTTGTAGAACATGGATAAAAACAAAAAATTGATATTACATGTTATTAAATATCTTCTGGGAGGATAAATTATATTTTAATTTATTCTGTTATATACATGTGGTTGAATCCTCAGTTAAGATTTATTGATGATCATTTTTGGTTAATTTGGGTTGTTTCTAGATCACAAGTAGCATGTTTTTTTTATCATATAGTGTTATGTATAAAAGATTATTCTAGAAAATAAAAGGATTTAAAAATACATATTAAATTTATTTGAAAATTTTAATGGTTTTATTGATGGCCTTGAATGATTTTATGTAAAATGGAATTGAATCACCCATGATGTAGGAAATATAACACATCACAGACGACGATATCATTTTTATAAACAAAGAGAGAGAGAGAGTGATAATTATAATAAACAATATTATATTAAAAAAATATAATATAATTATATTAATCATACTAGGGTTATCATAAAATTTGGAAAAGAGTAGTTGAGGATAAGAGATTAAATAAAAAGAAATTTCACTGGAATTTGAATGAAAAGAGGGAGAGATATTACCTCTTTATTATATCATTCATGACCACCTTTTTAGAGGAGAGGTTTTGGTGTTTTATGATAAAAAAGGGATGATGTTCTTGGGGAGGATCATAGAAATGTATTTGAGGAAATTTTTTTGGAGGAACAAGGCTTGACAGGTTTGAAGAAATAATGTAGAGATGGGTGGTATTTATAGTGGAGGGGAGAGAGGTTTTTTCAATATTATAATCATTAATTTATTTTTTATTCACAATATGAGAAATAGTAACTATTACATGACTGAGTACTGTAACATGAGAATATTTATTCGAAATAATGGTAATTTACATCATCCAGAACTCAATCATGATGTAAAAATTCATTTTTAACATATTTTGTAAATTATCAAATTTCAATATTGACCACAAATTATAGTATTTTAGAAAAAAATCAAAAATTTAACCTAAACATTTTTCAACATGAATAATTATAATATATTCTCTATTTTATTTAAATAATTATCTAAATATGAGTAATTTACTTTTTTAAATTACAATTTATACGGAAAATAAAAATTTTAAAATTAAAACTACTTTTTTAACACATTGTAAAATTAATTAGGGTTAAAAAAATTATCATATAATCCTAAGATATCAAAATACATGTTTATGAATACATTTTATAAAAATAAATTTTATTTTAAATTAATAAATTAACCATTAAATATTCATTACTTATAAAAATAGCAGTATTATAATATTATTATATCATATTTCCACTTGTAGGATGGATAAATTTTTTATACTATCATTGGTAACGTAATATTAACTAGGTTTATTTTTTATACATAAGGTACATATTACTATTCATAATGATAATTCTACTATACATAAGGGTATGTTAATAATCACTAAAAATTATGTTTGTCCTATCGGACTGCGAATAGTGTACTGATTGCAACCGTTTATGTGTGATATTCGAAATTTAAATTAGATAATTGGAAAAATTATGTTCAAAGGAAAAATAGAATTTAGTATTTCATTTAAGAATATAATTTTGTTTCCTAATATTTTTTTATGTGAATATACAATATGAAATTACTCAATGAGTGGATAAATTTCATTAATAAAAGTTCGGGTCATTACATTCTTCCCCCCTTTTGAAATTTCTCCCTCGAAATTTTATTTTAAATAAATAGTTGATTACACTTCTCCATAATCACAGCCTCCAGTTTCCAAGATTCATGTGCATACATATGGTTACCCCACAATACTATTACATGGTGGGATGTATTATTTTGAATAATATTGTCTCTTCAGTCCACAAACTTCACTTGTTGTTCCTCATAAGAGATAACATCTTCTAGCTATAGCACCTTTGAGTTCAGTACATATGAGAGATCTGGTATGTATTTCATCAGGAGTGATTCATTAGAAATATCATGAAATTGATCTATATTGAATGAAATTTATGACGGATAGGACACCGATCATATGTGGTCAATGATCTCAAAGGGTCTATCAAACCTTGGCCTTAACATCTCTTTCTTTCCAAAAAGCATGACTATCTTCCAAGGTGATATTCAAAGGACGAATTTATCTTCAACGTCAAACTCCAATTCCCTTCCATGGTTGTCAGCATTTCCCTTTTTCTGACTCTAAGTATCATTGATATGTTAATAGATGACTTGAACCGTATCTATCATCTACTCAACATGATCATGTCCAACTTGCTTTCTTTCTCCAACTTCATCTAAACAAGTTGTAGTTCTGCATTTCTTTCTATATAGAACTTAATATTGATCCATATGAATACTCGAGTGAATGTTATTTTTATATTATTACTCAAAATTTGGTATATGGTCATCCCATAACCCATTTTAAGACTAAACATAAGGCTCATAGAATATCTTCAAGTGTTGGAATATTCCTTTCAGATGGGCCATCTGTTGGGGGTGATAGGTCGTGCTGAAATTTATTTCAATTCATAAGAAATTTTGCAAACTCCTCCAGAATTTAGATGTGATCATTCGATAAAAATCAGGGACAATTCATAGGGGAACCCCATGCTGTCTCACCACTTCATTCACATATATCGTCGCAATCTGTTCATGTGATAGATCTTCTTGAATATAAATAAAGTGGTAAGTCTTGGTTAGATGGTCCACCACAACCCATATTTTTTTGGATGTCTTTGGTAGACCCATGATAATATCCATATTAACATAATCCCATCTCCACATGGGTATAGTCAATAGTTGTATCATCTCTTTGGACTTTTGTTTAACTGGTTTACCTTGCTTACATATCATGAAGCTTGAGACATATTTTGAAATCTCTTTATTCATGTTGACAAAACAAAAGTCTTCTTAGAGATCTCAGTAAATCTTGTTGCTACTATAATAGAAAGTGAATATTGAGATATGTGAACTATCCAATAGATCAATCTTTATCCCTGATGATAAATTCACATCAAGCCTTATTCCCAACTAAATTTCACCATCATCATCGATATGGAACTCTGGTATCTTCCCCTCCTTTAATGCATTCACATTTTCATTGAAATCTGGATCATCCCTTTGTGACTAATTAATCATCCCTTAGATAGATGGTTAGGAAATAATTTTGTAATATAAGGAAATATTCCATTCCGTTATGATTTAAAAATGAATACTTTTCATATCCCTAAAGATATGGTATTTATTAATCTATAATATTGATAGAATAGTAGGATATTTTCTACTATGTGAATCAATTACCCAATTCACCATTCCTAGATAATAGTGAAAAATAATAATTTATAGAGTTTGATTATCTAAAAATATATCCGTTTAGGCATGTTGATCTATTTTTGTGTGGATATATACTTTAGAGTCATTTTTATCGGTATATATGACACACTTCTCACCATCGAGGTAGTATCAATTTATTTTCAAGTAATAATAACAACTGCTAGCTCCAATTCAAGCATTAGGAGGTTACTCTCACGGATCATCAACTACTGCGAGGTGTAGGATATCACATTATCATTTTTCATCAGTACACAACCCTTAAAATTATTCTAACCATCATTGTATATCACAACAATTTCCCCACCTTTCAGTAATATAAGTACAAGTGTAGTGGTCTTCCTTATCATTAGCTCCTTGATGCTTTCCTCACATTATTCCATACATACATACACTACCCCTTTACATGTAAACATAGTTAGAAGGATAGAAAATCATGAGAAATTACTCAAAAAACATCAGCAGTACCCAACTAATCCAATAAAAAATCGGATTTCTATGACACTATATAGACTAAATTATTCCTCAATCACCTTTTTTTAGGGTCAATATAATTTTTTCCCCTTTTGATAACATTTCCCACGAACATGACCTCCATTATCCAAAATTATCACTTTATTATCATAGAATACAACTTATCCTTTACTAATTTCACTTTCACAGGACTTAGATGTTCTTCATGTTCCTCCCTTCTCATGGAATATATGAGAATTTTCTATGATAAACACTAGAAGAAATTTTCTAAGCAAATGTCCAATGACTATACTCATCAAATCCATGCAGATTGCTGGGGAAATAGTAATTTTTAAGGGAATCACTACAAACTCATCATTCCCATACCTTATACAGAAGGAAACCTTCTAAATGTCTTCCTTCATTACCTTTAGCTAATGATATCGAGAATGAAGATCCACTGTAGAGATGTAATGAGATCCTCATATCAGATATATTGTGTTATAAATAATTATGAAATGATACATGTTATTTATAGATATTGAGTTGAGTTCCAAATAATCATCACACAACCTCATTATTTCATCTTTATTCTTTATAAATAGCATGGGTGCATGCCATGGTCACTCACAAGGGAGTACAAACCCTTTGTCCAAATTCTCTTGAGGAAGATTCATTAACCCCTCCAGTTCTATAGGATCCATCCTATAGGGAAACATTTATATAGGGTTAGATATAGGTCTATGATATATGGATAACCCTTCCTCATAGTTTGGGTGATTTATGTGGAACTCTTTGGGAAATACATCATTTAATTCACTAATGATGGGAATTTCCTCTAGGTTTACACATTCCTTTGACTCAACCAATTGAGCAAGGTATGCTTCTTCATAGGGAACCAACAGAAAAATCGTTGGATGAATTTAAAATTGATATTATTGATCTTAAATGAATTATTATAGGATCATGGGATGGTTTGTAATATGAAAAGATATATTCATTTCTTATCTTTTGATATGTGCTCTATATAACGAGAAAAAATCCATTCCCATTACTACATCTAATTCCTCCATGGGTAGTATCATGAGATAAACTGGATGATTCTTCCCACATATACCAATAAGAGAAGATTCCACCACTTTGATTGTAATGATTGCACTGCTTAGTATTTTTATAGATATTTATACATTAATATTGTAGAGATTACATTCTATTGTTCTAGAGAACATCCAAGATAAAAAATGAATGTATAGATCTTGAAACAAATAAACATTTTCCATCCGTGATCGAATATAATTTTTATATTGTATGACTTCATATTCTTTCTCAAATTCCAATGTAGTAACTATATAAAGATTTACTTTCCCCTTTGTCATTGATGGATGATAAAACTGATTATCATCAAGGGATTGAGGTTTAGTGCACTGTCTTGTATAGTACTATTTCTCCCTATAGTAGTAGCTTTGGAAAATGGGTGGTTATCTTTTTTATTCCACAACATTTTCTTTCTTTATGATGTCATTATTACACTCATGAGATTGGTGTCCTTCAATCCCAATCATAATGCATTACCCATCCCATTGGGGATCTTCTGAAGATTCTAATTCCCACCTTTCTAACATGTGGGTGGATGAGTTTTCTACCCACCATTCTCATTAGATCCTTCATCTTGAAACTCCATATTTTATTTCTTATAAATATATCCATGAGACCATTATCATAACTCTATATCCACATTGATATAACAACAATCTCATTCTTTATAACTCCCAAAGCCTCAAATTACAAGATCATTTTAAAGGTTTTGTTTTAATCCACTAATGAATCTATCATTTTTATCTTTATAGATTATAAATCCCAAAGTGTACCTTGTAATCCCTCTGAAATTATTTTTTAGGCCACAAAAGATTCTATAATCTTTTTCATTTTCTCTATGAATTATCTCTCCTTCTTGATGTGAATAGTTAATGGAAAATACTTATTAAGAAACATTATCTTCATTTCTTCACACTCTATCTATTCAATTTCTTCTCTCGGCTTTGTGTTGATAATCAATGCCCACCATTAGTCGGCCTCTCCATCTGGACAATAAATTTCTATAGTTGAATTTTCTATCTCAGAAAAATGAAGCCTAGAAATGGTCTTATCCCTCAAATTGGTATACTATTCCACAACCAATGGATTAGAATATGTACTAAACATTAGTGGTCGTTGCCACATAAAACACCTGATAGCCAGTTTCTCCAACAATGGATGAAGAGGACATTACAAATAATTTAGGTTATTATTCATACCCTAAGACAAATGGGTAATCATTTAAATGTTGTTTTGAACTCCACCTCCCAAATAATTAGGAATCTAGTTAGGGAAATCATTTAAGTGTACCTTGCACGGGTTGTTTGCATGGTTTCTCCTAGTTCCCTCCATTCCCTATAAATTGTTTGATTAGAAGAAAGCATTTGTCAACATGTCATGAATAAATTATTCCATTGTGAAATTAACACTAAAATAATATCTAATGGGATCACTCTGTTTAGAAAATATTCTAGTGTTCTTACTTATACATCGTCCCATAAAAGTTTTTTCACTAAGGTTCCTTAATTTAATTCACAAATTAACCAAATTATGACATTGATACAAACTATAGAGACGTTGCATTTATATTATCATATTTACATAATTTTTATGAAAATTAAATAATAAATACACATCAAGGATCCAAAGGTTTTAATTCTTTTAAAATCAAGAACCATACATAACATTTACGACATAAAACAATTATTTTATTCCTCAATCTCTATATTTGTATTGGCTATAGACATCTCCTTAGTATGAGTATCCACCTGAAGATATACATTAAAAAGTGTTTTATAAAATCCCAAAAATACGATAAGTATATAAGACAATAAAACATACAGAGAGAATAAAAATTACCGTCATAACATATGCATATGATAATAAACATGACAGAAAAATGTTATACAAGTCCTGAAAAGTGGCAATGCATTAACTAAAAACATTTATCGTAGTAGTTAACTAACATAAATAGTTGTGAAAAAATATTGAATCATATTCAAACATATTCCTCATTACTCAGGAAGATCATCAAATTAACCAATGAATTATATAACTTTTTAATTATGAGAACACCCATCACATCATAACATTAACATTGTGCTATATAATTCTAGGTGCACTTATCACATCATAACATTGTCATTATCATGCATTCAATGTAGAGCCTATATAAATCATGGATATAAATAACCCATGTAATGTAATGGGTTTAATTTCTAAATAATAAATTAATAAACATTGGGTTCTATAATGAAAGAATTAATATCATACATGATAAAAGAAACACCAACTGTGAATGAGACGTTAATTGTGTGTTTTTAAATAAGAATTATTTTGAAAAACAGTTTTTCCAGTAAAATAAAATGGTAAACATGTATAAAAGGAAATATAATGATGAATTATTTATTTATAAGGTATAAAATTACTATATATGGAGTGAAATAGGGAAAACCCAAAGAAAGAATATAGGGTTCAAGAATTCCCCTTACCCTTTATCTGAATACTTTTATCACTTTAATGTCATTCATAACAACATTATATTCCTTAATTAAAATTAAAGAACCATTAATTCATGAATAAGTTTCATTATTGTTTCATTATTTTCTTTTAAGGTCATTTCTATGAGTTATATTGTTCATATTAATTATTTGGGAGTGTTCTTTTGCATAGTTTACATGAACATGTCACTTGTTAACATGAATGAAAGTTCGTGTAGAACAAGGATAAACATATAGAACTGATAGTTAATTCTATTAATAATATTAGATGATTTTAATTTATATTTCAGAGAATTATTGTATATAACATGTGGGTGAAACAATAGTTAAAATTTAATGATGATTGTGTTTTGTTAATTTGGGCATTTTTTCACAACTAACATGTTTTGTTTTATACAGTTTGTATTATGTATAAAAGTTGTCTCATAAACATAAAAGGGGTTAAAACATAAATATTAAAATGTTTTTTTGAACAAAATATGTTTTTTATTTATATTCTTGAATGACTTGAAAGGGAATAGAAGTTTTTTGCACATGATGTAGGTAAATTAACACATCAGGGGTGATGATTTTGTTTTTATAAACAAAGAGAGAGGGTGGATGGAGTATAATGAATAATAATCTATTTAAATTTTATTATACTTTTATATCAATAATGATGGAGTTATCGTTTCATTTGGATAAGATATGTTTAGGATAATAGAATAAAATAAATGAAATTTTAATGGAATGTGAAAGAAAACTGGCAGAGAATTTACCTCTTGAATGTATCTTCCTTGACAACATCATTTGGAGAGTTGATTTAGACATTTATGAGGTCAAGGTTTTATGGTCTTAGGGGATATTGAAATGATATTTCATTAGAATTATGAGTAGGTATATGTCATCAGAGGTGTGAGGAAATGATGTTCTGAGGGGTGGTATTTATTATGGTGGTGAGAGGGGTTTTCCAAAATATTATAATAATTAATATATTATATCTCCATAAGAAAATAAATTTTGAATATTACATGACTAAATAATGTAACATGAGCATGTGATTTTGAACCAATGGACATTTACATAATCCATGTCCCCAGAATGATGCATAAATTCAATTATTTAGCATATTTAGAAAACTATTGAATTTCACTATTCACAAAAAATAATAGTATTTTACAAAAATCTCAAAAACATCACTCTAACCATTTATCAACATGAAGAGTTAAAAAAATGAAACTAAAAATTTTAATTTTTAATTAAAACACTAATTTACTTGAAAAATAAATTTTTTTGAATTAAATGGATTTTCTAACACATTGAAACATTAATTTTGGTCTCATACATTTATTATATCATCATAAGACCTAAATATAAATATTTATGAATACATTTTCTGAAAAAAAATCTTCTAATTTTTATAATTAACCATTAAATACTGATGATATTTAAAAATACCAACACTATAATATAATTATATTATATTTTCACTTATAGGATGGATGACGTTTGTTTATAATATAAATGGTAATGTTCAATTAATTATGATGATTAACAATTATTAATGCTCATATTAATATTCCTAAGGGTGACCTTACAATTCGTAAGTGTATATAACTATTCACCAATATTTATGTTGGTCCGATCAAGCTCCAAATAGCTTACAAATCACAATCGTGTATGTCAGCTTATCAAAATTAAAATAAAAAAGAGGAAAAATAATATTAAAGGAAACATAAAATTTATTAGTTCATTTATGCATGGAATTTTTTTCATAAGGTGATTTTATGTGATTATACTATATGAAATTACTATAATAAGGAAGAATTTTAATGACAAATATTTGTGTTGAACACAAAAGCTGATTAACTATGTTAATAATGGTTAATGGTGTGGTCATGTAATTCCATGGTCTCTAAAATTTCTTATGTATAAAAAATTAGTCATATAGAAGTCCCAATGATATTATATTTTAGTAGATACTCATGGATAGTTTTTAGTTATGAAATATTTAATGATAAAATAGTTTTAGGTTGTTACAATTACCTCGATAATATGTCATTAATTGCATTAGTATTATTACAATATTAACATTTTATAATCTTAATAATGTGTTAAATATTATAATTTTTCATGAAATCCATTTTTAAAACCATACATTTAATTTTGAAATATATGAATTATACTCCATCAACATGGATTATTAAAATCATCTAATATGAAACAATTGTGAAGCTATATAAAATTTATTTTCCACTGTGGGTGGATGGAGAGTTTTGAGATATGAGAATCATATTAAAGATCATTATTTATTTTATTCATGTAATTTATAAATAGTCATGTACCAAATATTAAAAATATATAATTATCGGTATTTTCTCAAAATATATTTCATTCCTTTTTTTACATCCACTTGTTTTTATTTATCAACATTATTACATTGATATTCCTTTCTATCAACTAGAATGGATGGTTGAGAAATAATTAATGTAATTTTATATTAATTACCTTTTTTATGTCACCCATATCAATCCATTACTTTTATATTAAGAATAAAATGTTTTAGAATTTTACATCACATTCAACAATCACCATGTATAAGGTTTAAAATCCTTCCTACTCAGAGCATCTGCGAGATTATTTATAATTATTAGATTGTAATGGATTGATATTTCATAGTAATTGATTAGTTCTAACCATCATTATTGAAACATGTTATGATACATCTATATAAATGTATAATATATGATTATATGATATATATATATATCACACTTTATCTCTATATATATAACATATTCAAATTAGTAAAAAAAAATAAGAACAAGTCTAACTATAATCTATATATTGGGTAAATTTTCAATTGAACTTTCAATTATTTTGACGTAGAGGCTATAAAAATATCATTTTTCATGTGGACACAACCCAATTCCTCAATTGATGTTTCACTATATATAAATAATATTTCTCCTCATGAGGGTAGAGGGACTAATAGAGTAGTGATTAGCCTCTTCTTCACAAATTTAATAATATATTTTCATTCATTTGTCCCTATAATTATACATCCTTCTATGTAATCTTGGTTATTGAGTTTCTTAATAATCATATGTTCATAAAAATCCATCAAATGTACAAATATAACCATAGGGAAGTATATATCTCTATAAAAATGTTGGGTTTTCAAATGTTGTAATCCCCTTATATTAAAAATATTGATATTTATCACATAACTCATGATAATACTCCCAAATAATGTAACATGATCCATATACAAGTCACATTCAATATATGTGGCATACAAACTATCATTTTAAATTTTTTTTATCACATTAAAAAAGTTCTCCTTGTATTCCTATATTCTTTTATTGTATATGAGAATATTTTATCTAAATACAATGATATATTCGTATTGAAATCTTTAAATATTATATTCATCATGTACACAAAGATTACTATAATTTTATAGATTCCAAATTTCATCACTATGAACACTTAGTGGTAATATTTTATATTAAAGGTAATATTAAGTATTTTCTCCTTCATAACATTCAACAGTTAATATCCTGATTTAAGATCCACCATTATAAATTATTGATCCCAATAAAGTTTATCAAATAAGTTATCAATTCATGGTAGTTGATATTTTTTTCTTCTTCATGAAATTTATGAGTAACTAATAATCAATTAAAATATTCATTGACTATTTCATCTTTCTAAAAAAGGGGACTGGATCACCCAATGGTGAATCACATATGTGTATAAAACCCTTTTCAATACTCCCCATTAGTTTATTCTTATTATATTATAGTTCAATGTGTTCTATTTAATGGGTACTCTTTGATATGGGAAATTAATTTAATATATTTTATATAGATAACTATACCTCTCAATTGATAGGGAAGGTTGGAAAATATTTATGGAACACACCAATACAATCCCTCATAGTATCCATATCATCAATGGTAGTCATTTCCTTTCTAATAGTCATTTGATCCAGATATGTGATTTCAAAATGAAATAGTAACCATACATGTGAAGGAGTATCCAAAGGATATTATCATTCTCCCACTTTTCTAAATTTGTGTTTTGATTAGGATTTTAAAATAGATAACATTGTTAATTTCTTTTTTGTTGAATCCAATTAAGATCAACTATTCCATTACCAATATATCATTTCATTCTACTCAAGGGAGTATGACCGGATGTATAGGGAGATTATTTATACATATTATAATTAGTTTAGGGTTATATGCATGAGATGTTACAATTGTACCACTTAGAATATTCCATTATCACCCACCCTAACAGTCTCATTATGGAATTGGAATATATCTATTGAACATATAGTATATTAATGAATGTATAGTACCAAATTCAAATATGACATTTTTATTCCAAAATGAATAAAAAGTGTACACATCACAACATATTATTCATCATCCACCTATTTAGTAGCGATACAAATGGATCATACATGATCCCATAGAGTTTGAAAATATTTTCATTGATTATCATAGACATCCCTTAGCTTAGTATAATGATATTAATAGTGACTTTAGTCCTTAATATTTAAACATTGAACAGTAGGTGGAGAATTTATTATATCCATTTTGTCATCCATAATATTATTTTTCTTCCTAATCACCCATATAAATTGATTTTCTTGAACGAATGGCCTAATGGCCTACAATTTTTTTATTTTAAAGATCCACCATTCAAGGGGTGAGGTGGAACTCTTACAAGTCCATAATTATTGGAGACAATTATATGGACAGTAGGACATAGAGGAAATCACCCTGAGAAGACAATATGGACCTTCTCCTCCCTAGTGCATATTATGATATTATCCCTCCACCTTCGCAAGGCTTGTCATATAGCTATCATGTACAGATCTGTATAGGAATGTTATTGATGGAAATGCCATACCCTCTCATTCTTCCAATTCGGGATAGTTCAGATCTAGTGAATGTGAATTCTGTATATCTTCATCTGGAGCCTTTTCCCTTATATTATGACTGGTACATATGCATTTTTATGTGTCCCGAAGGAATTAGGGTTGCCCAAAAGGAAATGTGGTGTAATAAAGGCCTTATGTGACTACTATCCTGAAGGCCTTTGGTAGCTTGAATTCCTCGCAGGACCTATGGTCCAAACCAGTGGAAAAAAAGGACCAGATGGATGAATAGATCCTAATGTTACAGTGCCTGGTACAGTACATTCTACTGTGCCTAAAATTATTTCTCCACCCTAATTTGATCTTGGGTCTCTTGGATTCACTTTTTTGTACTCAATTACCAGGCTGAGGAATATGTTAAATATTCATTTTCTTGAGACCCTGCTCTTCCACATTTGAAATATCTACTCATTATAATAAATAATTTAACAGCATTCGTCTTCCTATGAAATTTATATATTGGGAGTTGAATCTTTTATATTATATTATATATATCCATTTATCTTGTATAAATAAAATAAATTTTCATCTTTTTATCCCTAACCAGAGTGGACCATTGGGAATCACCAATATCCATATCTATTACATGTGTACATTAAATTATTTCCTTATTTTTGTCAAAATTAAAAATCAAAAAACTTGAAGACTCAACATTAAACCACTAATGAAATACTCCAAATTTCATTAAAGAGCAATGAAAAAAAAGAAAAAATCCCTTTAAATCCTTGTAACATGTACAATATTAGAACCAACTAATTTATATAGAATTTTATTTAAGGAAATAAACTCTATGTTCATTTAAATATGAATATTGTGGGTAATTTGTTCATTAAAAATAATCTTTTACAATTATTCGCATATAGTTGATTTGATATCTTCTGTCAACATAATATTCTGAAATAATGCCCACCATAAATAAGACTCCCATATGGGATACATTAAAAAACCTCTTCCCATTAATTGGGTATTTGATGACATATAATAAATTATTAATGAAGTTAATTGATTTCTCTTTAATTACGCAATAAAAAGACCCACCCAAATACATCATTTTTTATGACATACATTTATCCAAAACAACTTGTTATCTGTTTTGAGGGGAGGGTGTTCGATATAGTTTAATATATAATTTATAAATTGAGTAAGTATATTTTGTACCAATGTCCGAGTCTTAAATCCCAATAATTTCTTATTATGAATCTCATTCTAGATATCAATAAATTACACATCCCATTGATTTTTTTATTCCACCTAAAATTATTCACCCACAAGATACTAAATAATTTTTGTCAAATATTTTCAAATTAAAAAATTTCCCCTATTTTACCTCAACACTAATTCAGTGAATGGTTATCGATCTACTTTTTTATCGCCCTTTATCCCACACATATTGCTTCCAGAATATTATGTAGAGGATGCTCAAGAAATGGTATATACCCCAAACTATTATCTAGACACTGACTAGGTCACATAGAAGCACAAAATTTTTATTATTAATCTTTATGAATTTTTAGGTATTCATATTATATATTCAAATTTGGTTGGCTCCTCTTAATGTGTGATCAGAAAAGAGGAACATGCCTCTCTTTAAATAAATATTATGATATCTTTCATTTGATATAATTCAATAAGAAATTAATACTTCTTACGATTCCCTTATAATTGGGTTTTCCCACTTTTACATAATGACTTACAATATAGGAAACTGTAGGCAAGTCTTCTCAAATATTAAACCTTTATGATCATTAGTATTCAGTGTGCATGTATGTATCTCTCTTTGATATTTCATCTTCTTCAATGCGTAAGAATTAAAAAATTTATAAGTACTAGATCATCCTTTATTTATTAATATTATAAAATATAAACAATGGTAGGAGTAATAGTCTTCTCTCTTCTCCTCCTATTATTCTCCTTCTCCTAATTTATTTAATCTCAATGTATCACTACAATTTTTTTGAAACATTAAATATGATAAACCATTAATCATGAATCTTCAATACATTAATAATATTGGCTCTCAAAAATCATTTAAACCAATAGAATATAATATCTCCATGAGACTCAGTCTTAAATAACATAGAAATATCTAAAATCACAATAGATTTCCCTTTTCACAAAACACACACTATTTTCTCTACCTCTACATGAACACATGCAATAACACAATTACAGTGTGACTGTTATTTAGACAACGAATTATTATTATTCATCATTATATTTTATCACTAAATATAATGAATTGTGATTATAATTGTAATCATGATATTTTTATCACAGAGAATCACCTCAGTATCATCATGTTTTAAAATTCAAAATTCTCACATTTTTTCAATCTAACAACCCTTTATATATCATGTTTAATTCCATATATACCCCGATGTATCTCTATTATTATTTATGTCACTCTTATATATCATAGTAAAACAAAATAATTTTCCATATTCATAATATTTATGGTATGGGAAGCCTTCTTATGTAACCTATTCTATAGGGATACCCATACATAAGTAATTTTCATCAGAGAAACCTATATATATTGAGTAGCATCACATTATTTATGTATTGAATAATACATAGTTATTATGTCATTATTGAATACTTTTCTGTTACCAATATTCCTTTAATGTACCCTCAGATATTCTCAATTCACATATATGTATCCTCTTAATAAACTTGATAAAACCTTATATATGAATAAATTAATTCAAAAAATCAGATGTTCACTATCATATATACTATTAGTATACAATATATAAATGGTACATTGTTGAATTTCTTATAACATACAACCCATAACATCCCAATGCTTCTTATATAATTTTCAAACACTTTTTGTTAAATTATAAAACCATTATATAAACATTAATCAACACATGAATAATTAAAATGCTTAAACAACATAAGAATACTAATTAGAGAATTTAAGTGGATCTTTAATCCCTTATCCAACCTCAACAGTTCTTCAAACATCATCAATGTATCTTTTTCACATAACCTTAACCTTAAAAAATGTTAATATTTTGAATAGAACTTCATAGTTTGGTTTCTAATCATTATAAAAAAGATTTAGTATCCAAAATTCAATATAATCCATTAGACTATACTTCCTCAAATTTTTTAGATCATAATAAATAAATTCTACAAATAAAAATGTTATCAAAAAATTGCACTAAAATAAAATTTTTAAACCATTATAAAAATTATTATCTTCATGGAATATTGAAAAAACCTCAAAAAATTATAATATATGAGTGGATATCGAATAAAAAATCTAATTTTGGTAAAATATTTTATTTTCCCACCTCATTGAACAGCTTCCTTTATATAGATAAAGGATAATTGAACATTAGTCTTTATATTCAAGGGGGTTCTACAATTTTCTCTACTCGAAATTATAATAGCACGAATTCATGGGTACTCCATACAATTTCAAAGAAATTCATCTCTTACGATTGTTAAATATTATTAATATATTCTATTATGAACAATTATTAAAATACTACATATTGAATTCATTATTATTGACAATAAATACAACTGAACACCTCGAGGTGTCAACAATCTCCCTCTTTTCATTTATTATTTTCACCCTTATAGAAAATGAATGTCTATATTTTTTCATCCATTTTCTTCACACTTCATTATATTTATAATAAATATAAATAATCATGGGATGTGTTTCTATTAGTTCACTTATGAATTTATTCTCTCAATTATTCATCTTTATGAATATACGATTAAATCTCATTTTTGGAAATAAGAAGGTTCAATTTACACAATCAAATTGTCATAAAATACCAAAATATGAAATTACACAAAATCTATTTCCAAAGGGATATTAATATAATGACCCCTACATTACATAAATTGTTATTACCTCATAATTGAATAATTCTTATTGAAACATAAAACAAAACCATGATAGGACCATATAGGTGTAGTGTCTTTAGAAATTGGGAATCATAATCAACTGGTTCATAAAGCATCTACATTGTCTCCGTTTATTTCATCATATCTAGAGTCCCCTTTGGTATATCCAACATAATACCCTTCTTCCTGACCTAGGGAAAAGAAAACATAAAAAAAGGTGGTCTAAAATTCTCAGTAAGGGTAAACAATGGAAATATTAATCATATCATATTCATAAGAACATAACATTTTGAAAATCTTAACCATCAAAAGTGATCATAATATCATAAAGGGGGATAAATCAGAGTAGATAAATTTAATCCCAATAATCATAACATAAAACATGAAACTTTGTGTCATACACACATAATCATAGAAAATCCTTTCATATTAGTCAAGACTCGTTTCCAAGACTATCATAGCAGACAAAGCCCATTTATAAACCGAGTTCACTCCTCGTCCCAGTCCTGTATCACTAAACCAGATTAACTTCCCATTTCATCCATGTCTATCTCATGAGATATAAATATTTACCCAATTAATTGGAGTTATATTTAGGTCCCACTCATCCCATCATGAAACCATTCTTATGTGTGCGACAAAATCATAATTCATAAATCATATCATAACCCATGTAAAAAAATTGGATTATTAAACATCACACCATCATAACAAAATCCATATAAGATAAAATTACTTCATAAAAATAATTCCATCATATCATAATCAAATCAATGTGAAAATAAGGATAGAAACATCACGCTATATTATTTTAGATGGAAAATATTTTTGATAAAACACTTGAACTCCATTCTTAAGGAAAATATCCTTTCTACTTCAAAAACATTTTTTCATTATATACATGTCATAGAATATTTAACTCGAATAAGTTAATTAAAAATAAACATGAAAACATGTAATGTAACCTCTCTAGAAATAATGTTCTATGAAATCATAAAAATCCATTCATTCCCTATAAGTATAAAAAACATTCTTCTCGTACTTTGGCCGGAAATGTCAAAAAGTATCTCATACTGAAAAATAAAAAAGTTTCATTTCATATCGTTTACTAAAATTCACCAATAGGTAAAATTGGATTTAAAAAAAATTAGGTGGATAGAAATAATATTACATATTGAGGAAACTTGTATGTGGATGATAAATATGCCCCAGTAAAATCTGATGTATAAACAATCTCGGATAAAAATGAGATCATGATATTTTCCCTTACCTTAGGTCTGATATGCTTCAAACCTATCCGAACCTCTTGTATAATGGTTTAAATAATTTTATTGGCTAATTATAGAATCATATTCATTGTTATGATATCATATATGGTAATATTCTTATCTTATTATTAGTTATATTTCATTACTACTTGATATTCGGGTGTTCATTGCTTTATGTTCTTATGCGTGTTTTGTCGAATAGATTCTTATTCCTATTTTCAGGTTATTGATACCACATTTACAGAATTTTATTCTTGTAATATATATCATATTTATTCATTCAATTCATTTATATAATCATTATTTAATGATGATCATGTAGAACGAGTCGCATCACATCGTGGTGACGGTAGGTTGTACATACGCACGAGCGATGATATCGTTCCCATAAATATATGAATGGAATTGGAGTTGATGATATAATATTTCAGAATCATTATCATTTTATAATAATCATATATAGTTATTTTTTACACCATTATACCCATCCATGTAAGGTGGTGGTGGAAAACAGATCACACCACGGTGTGAAGATGGTATTCCGTATGTACGCACGCGTGGCGATTTCGTTTTCCATAAGATGATTAGTATGTGAAATAATGTTGTTTCATATTTATAATACCATATCATTAAATTAGTGATACTGATTGTAATACATTATAAGGAGACAAATAAATAATAGGGAGTATAAGAAGACAGAAACTTGAAAGAATCGGTATAAGAGATTACCTAATCCTTGACGTGTCTCTTTTAAACGACTTCATAGGGAACTAGAGTTGGTATTTTGAGATTACCCTAACTTCTATTATATAACTATAAATGTTGAGAAGAGAAATTTTCAGGGGTAGGATAATGTTGAAGGCTCAAAATGTATGAATAGGAGAGGGATGAGGTTCTCTTTTATAAGGGAGGAGAGGGGCACCTTTGGAAACCTAAAAATATTAATTTGTAATAAATTCATATTCGGTTTATAATGGCTCAGAAGTTAGTTATTTCTATGATAGGGTAGGGATGGTTCGAAATCCTCTCAAAAAATAGGGTTTAGACAAGTTTAGGTAACCATTTTAACCTTATCATTTAGATTTAACTCTAAGTTAACTAATTTAACTTTTACTGTGTCTTCTTGTATTCTTACACTATATGGTTAATAAAGATACTATAAACTTACAATAGATCTCAAATTGGTTAATTAATGTCATATATATTATTTTATAAGTATTTTTCCCAATCCTTATATTTTTAGGAATATAATACCAACTAATAATTTTATATTTGTTTTAAAAAAACTTTATATCAATTTTGACACTATATTGAATTTTGTTTTTTCTAAATTCATAATAGAATTATTAATTAAAAAAAATCAAATGACCAACAATAATATGTTATATTGACCTATAAAATTATTTTAATTCATAAAATGTCTCAAATTAAATTTCTTTGGGTATTTATAAAATCAATTATGTTAATATTTCATTAATAAGGTAATTTCTGCATCATCATTGTGTCGTAGATAAATTAAATTATATACTGTCTAAAAATTATAAATAAAATACCATTATGTTGGAAATTGTTTTATCTTTCTAATGAATATTTATAGTCAAATTTATCTTCTGTTTTACCATATATTAATATTTTTTTACTTATTAAACATTGATTTTAACTCCTTTAACTCTTCATTGAATTAAATAATAATAAATGTCCAAATCTAATCCAAGTGGACCGAAAGGGTAATATTTTATTACTAAGGTTGTTTTTTGGACGAATTATACTTATCCAATAGAATTATGACATGTTCTAGGGTAATAATCATATCAATTTTACCCTTAATTTCCTTATTTACTTTTAACCGTGGTAAATAAAAGTAAAAAGTTACTATTCACCAAAAATTATTTTTATCTTATTGAACCATATTTTACTTAATGATATCAAATATGTCTGTAGTATTTTTAAAATTCTACTCATAAAAGCAGAAAAATTAAATTTTATGTCAATTTGCAATTTCTCCTAGGAGGTGGGTAAAAGATGGTCAAAAGTTCAATAAATTTTTTATTTAAATAAAATTATAATAAAACGACTCAAATGAAATAAATTTAACATATATAGGTATAATGTACCTATAAATAAATTTAAATAATATAAATTATTATTTAAATAAAAAGTCGTTTTTAACCAATTACTAAGTGTTTTCACTATTCAAAAAAAATTCAATGTTTTCATAAAAATAAAAAAAATTCACCCTATGCTAATTTTGATATTCCAAATCCAAAAATGAAGTCCATTTTGAAAGATAAAATTTATAAAATTTCAAAAAGTGGGTATTACTATTCATAACGTCTAGTTTATTTAATATTTTAATAACATATCGTTGTTTTGCGAAACTCGGTATTGCGTACAGTGCAAGCTATTGAGGAATGTTGCTCTTACGTGTATCACAATCCCAAACAGTGTTGTGTGTAGTGAAACATTTCTTCTATGTTGTGTATAAAACAATACATAAAAAAAATATTTCTCATAAAATCTCAGGGGGTTACATTCTAACCCCCGTTAAAAAGAATTTCTCACTCATAATTGGTCACTTCGTAACAAACAGATGAGGATACATCTCTTTCATCATATCCTCCAGTTCCCATGTAGCTTCTTCTAATTGGTGGTTCCTCCATAAACTTTAAACAAGCGAGTGGTCTTGTTTTGTTGAACTTTTTTGCTATGATCCAGAATCTCTATTGGTTGTTCTTCATAAGTAAGGTCTTTCTCCAGCAGTACAACTTATTAGCATAGTACATGTGAAGGATCAGGTATGTACTTTCTGAAGAGAGATACATGGAAAACATCACAAAGTTTAGAATGATTTGTAGGAATCACCAATCGGTAAGCTACCTTCCCAACATGATCCAGTATGTCGAAAGGACTAATATACCTAGGCTCAACTTTCCCTTCTTTCAAAATAACATTACTCTCTTCGAAGGAGATATTCATAAGAACACTTTATCATCCACTTCAAACTCTAGGTCTTTTCTTCAGTTGTTGGCATAACGTTTTTGTTGACTCTAAGCTGATATTATGTGTTGCTGAATAGATCTTACATTTTCTTCCCTCTTATCAACAAGATTAGGTCCTAATAGATTTCTTTCCCCAACTTCATTCCAACAAGTTGGAGTTCTTAATTTCTTTCCATAGAGAGCTTCATAAGGATCCATCCGAATACTGGAGTGAAAGCTATTATTATAAGAAATATCAACCAAAGTTAGGTGTTGATCCCATCCACCTTTTAAATATATAAGGAAAGCTCACAAAACTTCTTCTAGAGTTTGAATTGTCCTATCATACTGACTGTATTTCTAAGGATGATTAGCAGTGCTGAAACTCAACTCTATATCTAGAATATGCTGAAGACTATGCCAAAACATCGAGGTAAACGTCGGATCTTGATTAGATATAATGGAATGTGGTACTCCATGAAATCATACCACTTCCTTCACATATATCCCGAAAATCTGATCAAGAGAGAAATCATCTCTACTAGCAACAATGTGTGTCGGCTTCGTAACATGATCAAATATAATCAAGATAGCATTATTTCCTTTGGGTGTTTTGGGAAGTCCAGTGAAAAAGTCTATAGTGATGTTTTCCCATTTCTATTATGGTATGGGTAATGGATGTAACATCCCCTTTGACTTCTGTCTCTCGTCATTAACTTTCTGAACTACCAAGCATCGAGAGACATATTTTACAACATCTCCTTTCTTGACATCCCACCAGATGTAATACTTCAGGTCCCTGTACATCTTCGTGCTTCCAGGGTGAATATAGAATGAAGAAATTTGATCTTTATCCAATATATCCTTCATTGATTATGGGATGGGTGGAACACAAACCCTATTCATAAACCTTATTGTTTCATCACAATCAATGTGGAATTCAAGAACATTTCTCACCATCTTTTGTAACTCTACGGCTTCATTCTGTGCCTCTTTAATAGTCACATGTATAGATGGTTGAACATTCATTTGAGAAAGATAAGAGTTTTCCCCTTCCATTATAATTCCATGATCCTTCCTTTTTAAATCCATAAATATTGGATCTTTTGTGATCCTCATCATGGATATGTTAGCATGGTCTAGTCGACTTAATGCGTCTTCCACCATGTTTTCTTTCCCCGGGCGGTAATGAATTGAGTAGTCGCAATCCTTATTCACCTCCAACAATCATCTTTGGTGCATATGCATATCCTTTTGTGTGAAAATATACTTTAAACTTTTACAATCATTATAAATATCACACCTTTGACCATAATGATAATTCCGTTAAACCATTAATGCAATGATTACCGCAGCTAATTCCAAATCATGAGTTGGGTAATATTTCTCATTGATTTTCAACTGTCGTGAGGCATAAGCTATCACTATATCGTTTTTCTTGAGAAGAAACCCCAATCCCTTCCTGGATGCATCACTGTAGATCACAAACCTTTCTCCACTACATGGAATTGTGAGAACATGTGCACTGGATAACCTTATTTTTTACTCCTTGAAATTCTCTTCACACTCCTCCGTCCAAATGAACATAACCCATTTTCGAGTCAACCTGGTGAGTGGATTAGATAATCGTGAAAAATATTTAACAAAATGTCAATAAAATCCATCCAAATTAAGAAATATTCGGATCTCAGTTACAGTTGTTGGTCTTGACCACTTTTCGATAACCTCTGTTTTTGCTGGATGCACAGATATCCCCACTTTTGAGATTATGTGACCCAAAAATGAAACTTTTTAATGCCAAAATCCACACTTGGTAAATTTGGAATAAAGCTTCTCCTTTATTAGGGTCTTTAATACAATTCTCATGTGATCTTCATGTTCTTCCTTTCTCTTTGAATATTCAAGAATATCATCTATAAAGACTACCACAAACTGATCAAGATAGGCTCTAAAGACTCTATTCATTAGATCCATGAAGATATCAGGGGCATTAGTAAGACCTAATGGCATCACTATAAATTCGTAGTGTCCATACCTTGTACAGAAAGCGGTCTTTGGTATATCCTCCCTTTTTACCCTTAATTGATGATATCCTGAATGAAGATAAATCTTTGAAAACTATTGAGATCCGCGTAGTTGGTCAATTAATTCATCGATGCATGGGAGAGGATATTTCTTCTTGATAATGATCTTGTTAAGTTCTCGATAATCAATGCAGAGTCACATTGATCCATATTTCTTCTTAACAAACTGATCAGGTGCTCCCAAAGGTGATGCACTTGGGCATATGAATACATTATCAATATTTTCTTGGATTTTCTTCTACAATTCATGCAACTCAATTGGTGTCATTCTATACATTTTCTTTGAAATAGGTATAGCACCCGGTATGAGTTCTATTGAAAACTCAACTTCACGATTTGGTGGAAGACCTAGAAATTCCTCCTGAAAGACATCATCAAACTCCCGTACAATGGGTGTATTCATAGTCGTGAGGTTCTATCAAATCATTTAAGATAAATAACTTTCATTTATTTTAATGAAGACCCATAATATGGATGAAATTTCCAATGGATAGTTATATTCATCCTTGCATCGATAGATGATCATTGATTGATCTGGAATATGAATTGTGACTTCCGTTCTTTTAAAATTGATATTATATCCATTTAAAGAAATCCAATACATGCCAAGAATCATATAAAATTCCACTATAGGATGGATCACAAAATTTACAGGAAACACTTTCCCACAAACTTCAATTGTAGAAGAATTGTAAACTTTTTATGTGATTGTTGTGCCATTAGGGGTTGTCACAGCTAACTCAACATCTAATTATTGGGGTAATACGGTGATACCCATAGAAAATTCTTCAGAAATAAAAGAGTGGGTGGATCCAGAATCAAATAAAGCATTTTCTACTTTAGAGTGGATGGTAAGTGTACCTTTCACCAATTCGTTATTGTACTCTACATCCCCGATAGAAAATGCATGTGACATTCCTTTGTCTTTGGACTTAAGAGTTGGTTGACATCGATCATCATAAACAACCATTGGATTAGGGTATTGATTAGAATAATTCCCCATTTCCTTACACTTGTAACATTAATGTGTAGAAGGTGCATTCTGTGTATCCTTTTCTTTGTTTGCATCACTAGACATGTTTTTCCCATCATTGCAGCATTCCAATTCTCGATGACCTTCTTTTCCACATTTAAATCATTTTAGTTGTCCCTTTAAGACAATTCCCTCCATGTTTCTTTCCACACACTGAGCATAAGGGAAAACTCATCTTATTTTCAGTCTGGTCTTTAAATTTCCTTTTCAATTCCATTTTCCTCTTCTTATCAATCCCATATAATGATGGGTTACTCCAATCTGCATCTCAACCTTGAGACCACATCGAACAATTTCCTTGTAGCTATTGAATCCCTTATGGATAAAACCCTTCGAACAATTAGTTTTAAGACACTAAATAATCGATCGATCTTAATCTCAGGTTGGATAAAAATTCCAAAATCATACCTTGAATGTATTGTAAAAAAAATTTCATAGTTACCAACAGATTCATCATCCTTCTTCTTTAGTTCAAGAAACTATTCTCCATCTTTGTTCGAAGAATACAAGGGAATTAATTGTTGAAAAATATGTTCTTGAACTCGTCCCATTCCATGGACTCAATTTCTTCACTTTGCCTCGTATTCTTGATAAGATTCCACCACTGAACAGCTTCAACATCCAAACGATATACTTCTAAGATTACTTTATCATGTTTAGAAAATTGAAGAACTGAAAATATCTTATCAGTCGTAGTAATCCATTGTTCATCCACTAATGGATCAGTAGACCTGTTGAATGAGGGTGGACGCTGCCTCATGAAGTATTCAACAGAATGTTGCTCCTTCCTTTTCTCATTTGGAAGTCCTGTATGATTCATAGGTTAAGAATGTTGTGTGAGCATTTCTACAATATTTTTCATTCCAGATCCCATAACTTTTGGGTTCTCAGGGGGACAATCATTTCATTGCCCGTCGCATTCAGCATTAACACAGTTCCTTTGGGTTCTGGACATTGACTAAAACCAATAACAATAGTGTGAGAAAAAATAATCAGAATAGGGAAACCACATAATCATGAATAATATTTCACACTTTAGGTCTTATCATTGGTTATTCATGGCCATTTCTAAAACACTAATATCATGTTCTATGCTTAGACATATCCTTAGGGTTCTTACTAAGGCTTTCACATCCTAGTTTCCAAATGTTGACTATACCATTCCTATGATACCAACTATAATGACCCATGCTTTAAATACATTTTTATTACATCAGAATTGCAGCATAATTATTACAACATATAACAAAACCATGACAGGACGTTATAGGTATAGTGTCTTTAGAAACTAGGAAACTTAAACAACGGGTTCATAAAGCATCTACATTGTCTCCCGTTTATTTCATCATATCTAGTGTCCCTTTTTGAATATCCTACTTAATTATCTTCTTCATGACCTGGGGAAAAGAAAACATACAAAAGGGTGTGCTCAAATTTCAGAAAGAGTAAACAAAGGAAATATTAATCATATCATATTCATAAGAACATAACATTTTGAAAATCATAACCTGCAAAAGAGATCATAATATTATAATGTCGGATAAATCATAGTAGTGAAATGTAATACCAATAATCATAACATAAAACATGAAACATTGTGGAATACACACATAATAATAGAAAATAATTTCATATTAGACAAGACTCATTTCCAAGACTATCATAGTGGACAAAGTCCATTTCTGAACCGAGTTCACTCCTCGTTCAAGTCATGTATCATTGAACCAGATTAACTTCTCATTCCAGCCATGTCTAACTCCTGAGATATAAATATTTACCCAATGAATTAAAGGGTGATATAGGTCCCACCCATTTTATAATGAAACCATTCTTATATGTGCCACAAAATCATAAATCATATATCATAGCATAACCCATGTAATAAAAATGGGATTCTTAAACATCATGCCATCATAACATAATCCATATAAGATAAAAGGACTTCATAAAAATAATACCATTATAATATAATCAAATAAATTTAAAAATAGGGATATAAATATAACCCTATATTATCTTATATGGTAAATAATTTTTATAAAACACTTGAACTCCCTTTTTGAGGAAAATATCTTTTCTACCTAAAAAACAATTGTCCTTTCTTAAAATGTCATACAATTTTAAACTAAAATAATTTAATATAAAATAAACGTGAAAACTTGTAAAGGAAGCTTCTTAGAAATAATTTTTTATGAAATCATAAAAATTCATTCATTTAGTATATGTTAAAAAAACATTCTTCTCGTACTTTGGCCGGAAAAGTCAAAAAATTATCTCATACTGAAAACGAAAAATTATTCCTTTCATATCTTTTACTATAATTCACCAACAGGTAAAATTGGATTTAATAAATTTTAGGAGGATAGAAATAATATTACATATTGAGGAAACATGGATGTGGATGATAGATATGCCCTAGTAAATTCGGAAGTATAACCAATCACGAATAAAAATGAGACTGTGATATTTTCTCTTACCTTAGGTAAAATTTGCTTCATACGTATCTAAACCTCCTGTATAATTATTTAAATAATGTAATTGACTTGTTATAGAATCATTTTTATTGTTATGATATCATATATGTTCATATTCTTATATTCTAATTAGTAATATTTCATTACTACTTGTTATTTGGGTGTTCATTCTTTTATGTTCTTATGAGTGTTTTCTCAAATAGATTATTATTCCACTTTTTCAGTTATAAATAACTCATTTAGAGAATTTAATTAGTTTAATATATATCATATTTATTCATTCAATTAATTTATATAATCATTACTCAATGAATATCATGTAGAATGAGTCGCATCACATCATTGAGACGGTAGGACATACATACGCACGAGTGATGATATCACTCCCATAATTATATGAATGGAATTGGAGTTGATGATATAATATTTCAAAACTAGTATAATGTTATAATAATCATATATAGTAATTTTTTTACACCATTATACCCATCCATGTAAGGTGGTGGTTGAAAACAGATTACACCACGGCGTGGAGACAGTATTTTGTACGTATGCACAGACGGTGATTTCGTTTTCCATAGGATGGATAGAAGTTGTAATAGGGTTGTTTCATGTTTATAATAACATATCATTATATGAGTGATACTGATGTTATTAATTTATAATAATACAAATGATGAATAGGAAGTAGAAGAATAAAGAAACTTAAAACAATCAGTAGAATAGATTACCTCTTCCTTGACGTGTCTATTTTAAGAATCCTCTTAGGGCACTAGATTTTATCTTTTGAGAAGACCATAACCTCTATGATATAACTAGATATGTTGAGAAGAGAAATGGGTAGGGGATGGCCGAGCATGAAGGCTCAAAATAGTGTGAAGAGGAGGGGTAGGAAGTTCTCCTTAATAAGGGAGGAGAGGGGAACCTTTGGAAACCTAAAAATATTATTTTATAATAAATTCATATTAGGTTTATAATGTCTCCAATGTGATTTATTTTGAGGCTAGGGTGGGGATGGGTTGTACTCCGCTCAACTAATAGGATTTAGACAAGTTTATGTTAACATTTTAACCTTATCATTTAGATTTAACTCTATCTTAAATAATTTATCTTTTACCGTGTCTTCATTATTCTTACATTACATGGTTAATAAACATACTCTAAACTGCAAATCAAAGCCCACTACATTCATTAATGTCATGTATATTATTATATAAGTGTTTTGGCCAATCGTTAGATTTTTAGGAATATAATATCAATTAATAATTTAATATTTGTTTTAAAAACTATTTTATGTTAATTTTAACACTATTTGGTATTTTGTTTTTGAAAAATTCATAATAGCATTATTACTTCGAACATAATTTATATAACCAACCCTTATATATTATATTAACCTAGAAAATTAGTGAAATTCATAAAAAGTCTTACAGAAGTGGTAAAATTATTTTTATATTATTGAACCAAATTTTATTTTCTGATATCAACCGTGTCTCTCAGATTTTTGAAATTCCACTCACAGAAGAGGTAAAATTTTGTTTGATGTAAATTTGAAAATTCTCCTTGGTGGTGGGTAAAAGACGGTCAAAAGGTCAATGAAATTTTTATATATCTAAAATTATTATAAAATGACTCCAATGAATTAAATTGAACTTATATATGTATTATGTATATATAAATAAATTTAAATAATGTAAATTATTTTTTAAATAAAAAGTCGGTTTTAAACAATAACTCAATGTTTTCACTATTCATCAAAAATTGAATGTTTTTAGAAAAATACCAAAATTTCACCCTAGGCTAATTTCAATATTATGAATCTAAAAATGAAGTCTATTTTGAATGATAGAATTTATAAAATTTCAAAAAGTGGGTATTACTATTCATAACTGCTTGTTTATATAATATATTAATAACATATTGTTGTTTAGTGAAACTCGGTATTGCGTACATCGCAAGCTATCGAGGAAGGTTTCTCTTGCGTGTAAAGAAAGCCCAGACAGTGTTGTGTGCATTAAATGATTATTTTGTTGTTTCATATAACATAATACATAAAAACAAAATATTTCTCCTAAAATCTCAGGGTGTTACAATTAAAATATATTTTGTTCCACATGTGAACTATTAATGTATTGACATTACAATTAAATGTATTTTTTCTTATTAATATAAAAACCCCAATAAAAAAATTAAAAAAATATATCATATTACATTAATAAATTCACACTTGACCCTTTAAAAATAAATCCAATTCCCTCTCAATGATTTAACCAATTTCTCCACTTAATAATAAAATTTATTCGGTTAAAATAAGAATGATAAGATATTCAATCAATCATTTTCAATGAATGATTTCAATAAATTTATGATAATTATATATTTGTAAATAAAAAATTTCTAGAAGATTATATAAATTCCATCGATCATAGGATGAAATTTAGATTCTCTTCATCATGGATGATAACTTCATCATATAATATTGGAAAAATAAATGCAATATAACATCCAAGATGGTTACATAAAAATAGTTATCCAGTTTTGGAAACATATTAATACACTATGTTGACCCCCAAAATATAACCATTAAATTCTAGAATATAAAATATATATTATAATATATATTGGAAATGGATTGATAAAAAATATTAACTATGTGAAATAGGAATAAATTTTTTCTCAATTAATAAATTATATATTTTTTACTTTATTGTTGAAAAAACTATTCTGGAATTCATATCTAAATTTTTTAACAAGTGTTTTGGTTGAAACATTGGATATATTTACTTTTTCAACAATATCCATTTATATAGTTTTTTTTATTTGTATTATATATCCAATAATATTAGTAAATGATTTCTTTATTCATTTATTTAGTGACTCTACATATGCTAGATACATGACCAAACAAATTTAGGAATTTTTTCAAGCATTCTTGAGACATATACATTGTTCCTAAGAAATTAATATCACTAATAAAATATATATTTTTATCTTGAATTGATTTTTATACTATTTTAGCTAGATTCCAATCATAACAGCATAATGTTTTTCTTCAAATTGTTCATAGTTTTTCATTTCCTTCTTAAAAACAATAATTTACTAATTTTTTGGGAAAATATATTTATAGTGTTCTTGATATTTCATGAAAAAAAATATTCTATTGTTATTAACCATTATAAAATAATTTTTCTCTTCTAAAATATTGTTTGGTTTTTTTCTTCATTCAGTTACATTAGTAATGTGTTTGGTTTATTTTCTTAAGCATGTATCTTCAAAACAACCACATTGATTAAAAATTGCCTGCAGATGTTTCAATCATCAAAATATATTACATATAAAACAAAATATGAGCCATAATATATGTTCTTGTCATTAACATAACTTTGATCTCACATGATGTAGAATTTCACATAATTAAAAAAGGATGATTTTTCTTAAAAATTCTCACGATCCAGTTCCAAAAATCATTCCCAATGGAAAAAATATCCAAAAATATATAAATATAAATCATTTTAACATAATATATCATCCATTAACACCTTTAAATTTTAGTGATATTTCTTCTTTTAATTGGGATTAGTTTGTGGGAAATGATATTCAAGAGTTTATTCCTTCCACCATGGATATAATGGCACTTTTATCACCATTATTCTAAACCAATTTTTATCAATTATACAAATTATGTCATTATCTATTCATGTATATATATTTAGTGGAAATTTTATATTGTGGATAATTTTTTTTATATTGACCCTATAACATACATATTATTAGATGATCCAATAATATTTCTTACAAAATATGGAAGTATTTTTAGATAGGGAACTTCCTTAAAAAATCATATTATATCGTATCTTTTCTCTATATATTATGAGACGTTATCTCATGTATTTTCCATATTTTTTAATTTGACATCCAAATGAAATCACTTACTGTTTATGATATTTTTATTGTCCTTATATGATATCACATTTTCTTTAAACTCCCTTCACGATTTCTAAATATTATCTTAATAAATCTAAATTTCGGTTCTATGAAAATTCTAGGATCTTTAATCATTGATCCCCATATGAGATTTCATGA
This sequence comes from Viscum album, assembly GCA_963277665.1. Taxonomy (NCBI): domain Eukaryota; kingdom Viridiplantae; phylum Streptophyta; class Magnoliopsida; order Santalales; family Viscaceae; genus Viscum; species Viscum album. Next base: position 605,167,651 of record OY728123.1, on the reverse strand, counting down.
CATAAATTATATATTCTAATTCATTTTTCATTGATTCTATCTATTTTTGAGATTCTTCGTACTTTTCTTATATCACATTGATCTAAAAACTCTAAAATTTGGAGCACCTTTATCAATCTCCTCAATTAATAAACCTTATAATCTTATGTTCATTGAGATTTTGACACATATGTTCACACAATAAAACTAAACATTATCAAAATATACAAAATCATAATAAATGTAGATGGATGCCTCCTTAATTCTTCTAAAAGAACCATAAATAATGTTGGATATTTATTATAAAATTATATAGGATGTCCCTTAGAATAGCAATTAATTTATTTTTTGAATCCCCATATATGTGATCATACCATGTTTTTCATATTTATTCAGTGTTCAACTGATCCACCATTTCATCATAATTAATTATAATTACAATTTTCCTATCATTTCTAAATGGGTACGTAACGTGTTATCCTCTTTTCTCAGTAGTGGATTATTATCAGCGCAAATAACCTTTAGTGAAAAAATCATCTTCTACTATAAAAATATATTTCTACTTCGAATAATTTTATTATTATACAGGCTTATTTTTCTTCATTCATTAATATTGTTAATATAAATTTATTATCATTTTTTATTAATATTCTACAATGTATTGGTAGATATTTATTCCATGACAGTTTTAAATATGAAAATATAGGTGTATAAAAATTGTGTCTACTTAAAATTTTTGGTAGAAAACTTTTCAACCTAAAATTTATAAAAATATTGTGATGATGATAATCCAAAATAAAGTTTAACCATGGATCTACTTCCAACTATTATTCTTACATAATTATTGAACCATACATTGAGGTGGTAGATTATAAATAGTGGGGTATAATTTTAACCCAATCAACTATTATCTCTCTTTTAAATTTAATCATTATATATTAATGTATAAAATTTTCCGTTTATATAACATTTTTTCTAATCATGAAATATGAAATTGAAAACAAAAAAAAGATCCACACTTAATGATTTGATAATGTGGTTCACCACCAATGAGGATGAATACCTTATTTTTTTATTGTTGCTGTTATCCAACATAATTTTATCCCTATTTATCTTAAATATAAATCATGGGAATGTGTATATCATTGAAATTTTTATCCTTATATTGACTATTTTTTCAGGAAAAAATATCATTAATATTATCAAACTCTGACACAAACCTAGTATTCTAATTTGATAAATATATTTTGTTGTAACATGTTGAACTATGATAAAAAAAAATATATAGGACATTCATGAAAAAAATATTTTTATATCCTTATTAGGATATATATATATATATGACCCATAACGGGACTATTCTAACACAACAATCATAAATAGTTTCTCTTACTTAATCTTCATTCTTTATGATATTGGGAATTTTAGTCTAGAATTCTATATTTTTTAGAATGTATGATCATCATGAGTTTGTATACATGTCAATATCTCTCATTCTTATTTATTCTCATTAAAATCATAAGGATTACTGATCCATCATTCTTGGGAAATATTTCTTTTCTGACTCATAAAATATATTCATCCAATGCAGTATTGTTTCCCTCTTGTACCCAAATATCCTCTCCATAATATGGTTTTTATATAATTTATGTCACATATATATATATTCATATATTGACTATAAAAACTGAAAAATCATGGAAGATTAATTTACTAACATTATCAATCATCAACATTTAATTATATTGATCGCATGTAATATCTAAAAACAGATTAGTTTTGAATCTCTATTCAATATCCGATATTTTTCAATGTATTTTATATCTAAAAAACTCATATTATTCCATATAAATTTTCCATAAGAAATCAAATAACACCAATAATATGTGATGGATATTTTTTGAATGATGACGTATTTATTTTCAATTAAATTAAACCTCGCGTGGGAGGAATCAAGTTTATAATAGTAATAATTATTTTATGTTCAATAATGATTGGTTCAACATCATAACATTTCTAAATATTGAATTATTATATTTCTACAAAATAATTTAAATTCATGTCATGTTGAATCTCCCAACTAGCATTATTTTTCTTTATTACCAAGTAATTTTACCCTATGATTCATAATAAACCTTAATAAATATCCAAATTTTGAATCTTTGATATATAGAAAACCCTTATATATTTTGTTTTCCAATGATAAACCCTAAATTAGTGAATTTTCCCTTTGGATACCCTTGTGTATAGTTTTATTTACCTTTATCCAATTACTAGAGAATCTTATGTAATCAGTATAGATTCATTATTGAAAATTATAATCATGCATTCTGAAGTTCATAATTTTTTCTCTAAGAGCCCTTAAATATCCTCATGATGAAATAGATAAACCATTTTGTTTGAGTGAATTAATCATACATTTTAGATTTTTGCATTTATGTATTCTTTGTAAAAAACTTATATATTGTTAACCTTTTCATATTTCAAAACAAATTAAAACCCAAAATTTCAAAATAGCTCTCTAATCGTCTTTAATATAATAAAATTACATTGGAATATTTTAAAAAAACATTAATAAATATAAGAATAATTCTTAATATTATAAATTATATAAATACACTATAGAGTATTTTAGTGGATCTTCATTGCCTCAATTAAATTGAACACTTATTAAAAAAGTTCCTCGTTTCATCTTCACTGATCCTTAGTATTCAAAACAATATAATAATTAGTCTATATGTTCATAGATAGGTTTATTAAATTTTTCGTATAGATATAAAAACCAAAAATCACCATTATCTAACGAAATATACTTCTGTGCTTGAAATAAATCCTCTTAGAAAATTTCTATACATGAAAATTTACGAAACATATAAAAGATGAAATTATCTTTTCCAACCATTAACAAAATTAGAATCACCATGGAATATTGTCAACTAAATAACATTTCTATATAATAATTCATATATAATAAAATATCAAATGGTTGAACATAATTATCTTCTCACTAATTATTAACATTATAATTTAGACTTAATTAAATCTAATGGAACATTAAAAATAACGTTTCAAGGTCATTTTCTATTTTCCCAAATTCAAAAAATATTCACATAATTTATTAGGAACTTCTTACTTCAACCAACATGGTTATAGAATTTTATCGGGAACTCTTCTTCCAATATTCTTTTTTAAACACATACTAACATCATGTTTGTTGTCTTAGGGCATATTAAAATAAATTGATCTCCATTAGAAGTGGGATTAATAGTTCATATAATGATTCAACCTATTTGGATCCACTTAAAAATAAACTTGAGTTATGGATGATAATTTTATGTTTTATAATCATATAAATTTTAGAGTACGGACTTTGAAAGAGTAACTCATATATAGATTTTATGTCATGTATCATTCCTTTCTGTGTTTCAATCTATGTTATTCATAGTGTATTTACACAGAGATTCACTAACATATTCCCAGAAAATAACTATACCTTTCTATAATTACAAATATATTTTTAAATATCCCATAAAAAACTATTTTTTAATGATAATACATTTAACCACAAAGCAAACCAAGGAATATAAATTTATAGTGTCTTTGGTTTACTAGATATACAATAAAGCATCTTAATAATAAACTATATTGTATTTATTTATTCTTCATAATGTTATCATAAATCCCATTTAATTTCAATTAATACATAAAATTCTCCTCAAATTTACATAAAAGGAAAAGGTCTGAAATTAATTCATGTAAGGGAATAATCAGAGTAATGATTGACGATGAAGTAATACTAAAAGAAAAAAGAAATTTCATTGCATCATTAAATAAGGGGATCATTGATAATCATATATTGAAAAGAAATAAATGAAAATATATGAAAATTTCATGTAAAAATAGGTATGTGGCACAGGAATAAAACATTTCACTAAGTATATAAATTAGAGGATCCCTTCCAAGAGTTCATCACATAACATCTTTGGTTAACTACTCTGGAACAATATATAGTATCTCATGAGATTTATGCATTAAAAATATATTATATGGATATATAATTTTAGTCCCACTTTTGAAATTATAATATATATATATATATACATATGTGTACCACAATGATACGAATCATTCATGGGAAAAATGAGTAAAATACCTATTTTAAGGAAATCAATTACATAATCATATCATGAATCATAACTAAATAAATAATTATAATGTGTCTCTATTTATGTAATAATGAGATAATAATTAATGTAAATATATGAATAAATAATATTTTTTCAAAAAAATGTTTCCAAAATTGAAATTATTATCATAAGATGTTGGTGAACGAGTGAGTATTTAATTGAACCGCTTCAATTTCCCTTTTATAAGTAGATAATGAAAATTGAATGGTGATATGATATTTTATATTTCCAAAAATCTATAAGTAAACCGACATATATTATTTTAAAATAAATATGTTTATAGTAAATATAGATTTCATATGTGTGGTATATGTAATTGAAGAAGAAAATGTAATGGTTTACTTTCATGGTGTATGGTTTAAATAATAGATTCCAATGAAGCATGAAAATAGGTATATAATTTTAAAAGAATGGAAAAATTAAATAGTAAACATAAATTATGTTTTTATATACAACAAATAAGGAATATAATGTTAAATAGTATCATAGAAATTATGGAAATATATATATATATATATATAGGAAAAAATTGCATGCAATAAATGGAAAACTGGAAAGAGGTTGATATTCCATGGTCCTGTCTCAACTTGATTGGACATTGATGTAACCACATGATTATTTCAATTTCATAAAATAATTTTATACAAAAATAAATTATTTATAATTATTATAATACTGTATTTTTAACATCAATTTTCATTCATTTTCTATGTCGTTGTTCATTTTGTTGATAACATAGCATTTTTTGGTAATCCACTCAATGAAATTAAATCTGTAGATAATTATAAATTTTTTTCAAAGAGATAAATGATCACTATATTTGTATTGGAATAGGAAATTATTCATTCAAATAACATAATGGTTCAATATTTAAACAAATAGTCATGGATTGTATAGAATTAAGAAAGGTGTCTTGGTATGATAATTTTAGGCATTCTAAATGATCAAGGTGATTTTTCAATAAAATCATTAATAATATGAACTATTTAACATTATAGAATCTTAAATTATACTAATTTATATATTTTTCATAAATTTAATTCTAAAAACTATCAATTTAATGTGATAACATATAATTTATAACAGCATATATATGTGCAGTTAAAAATCTCAATATGGAACGAATGTTGTAATCAACAATAAGATTTAATTTTATTAATTAAATAATGAAATTAATGATATTACAATAATATTATATCCATATTTTTATGATATACCATTAGGTATTTTAAATTTAAGAATTAGAGAAGATGATAATGAATGATGATTATTTCACATTCTTTTGTCAGGGCGCACATCCATCACTCTAGGAAATGTTGTGCTGTTTCCCCAAATTCATGAATTCGAAAGGAAATAGGCCTTAATATCATATTCGAGGACATTATATCCTTGTTCAAAAAGGGATGATGGAATTTCAGTCTAACCTTATATGGATTTCTCATCAGAACCCATTACCTAGACTGGGTTTCCCTTAAATATTAAGAGTCTGTACCCAAATCTCTTCCCGAGTTCCATATCTTCATGGATGTTGGATAATTGCATATCTTCTATAAGGATAATTCAGGGGGTCATGTTAGATAATAACCTATCAATTGGAGTATTAGTCATGTTGGACATTGATGGCATGTCTTGATGTTGAAACACTTATGTGTTTGGGTTTCATCCCCTTATTATAAGGCTTCCCGAGGTTGTGTAATCCCTAGGAATTCCAGGTAGAGTGCGAGGAGTTATATTCCATAGGAATTTTCCTAAGTATTTCCATAGCTTCACATGTTTAACATAGGGTATGTCTCGAGTTTAATGACTTGCAGAACTATATCAGACAGATCGGGACTCTGGTTGGAGTGGATTAGGTTTGTACATGCCCAATAGGGAGAACCAAAGGCATTTACAGGATGAGTGGATAAAAATGTCCAATGAAAACAAATATGTGGAATATTGGGTCCCTATAATGGGGAATCCATGGTTTATCATTGGCTGATATTGGACCTCATGGTGCTTTCATATGTTCCCTATGTAGACGACAGAGATAAAACCCAATGAAGTTTGAAAGGGTGATGAATTGGGGTGTACACAAAGGAAAATGACTCAGAGACATACTGGGGATTATGCATGGAAAATGGCCCAGGTGCTGCAAAGAGTAGTGATGGGATGAATGGAATGATCTCAAAGAGATGTGGAGGCCCGGGTAAGAATCATGATGGATGATGGAAGGACGAATGATGTGGGTGTTGAATGAGATGGGATAAACCTAAAGATGATAATTGTTTTGGGATTAAACCTCTAAGAGGGTTACTATGTATCCATGTGGTCAGAAATCAGAGTCCATATAGTTCAATAAGGTGATGGCACACCTCAGGGTGGCCCTTGAAAATAAATTCATGGGTGGGACCCAATGGAAGTAGGACCTCCAGTTTGGGGAATGACCATCCCATAGAGCAAGGGCTCAAGGGAGAGACCAGGATATGACATGTGTGATGGGCGTGAACCTCCAGGGGGATTCATGCGTACCCTTGGCGAAGGAAATAAAAGAAAACATTGTTCAAGAGGGGCATAGAATTGGGCGGTAACCAAAGGACATTGACCTGACAACATTATGGGTGTTACACATGGATAGAATCTTGATAGTTTTTCAAACGACATTAAGAGTCAGACTAAGTATGTGGGTCCTAGAAAAGGCAATACTAAATATTACCAGTATTTTGGGTTGAAACATAGGGATGTTTTTTATGTACCATGTATAGGATGCACGGATCAAATCCCATGTAGTTCGAATAAATATAGTTTAGCATCATGCAGGATGAAAATGGGCATACAATTTAACATCATGTGGGACAAGGGTTAACTGATGTGAAGTGGCCGAGACTAATGGGTGTTTTCCTTGAACCTCATAGAGGTTTCCTACATACCATTATTGGAAAGAGAAAGGATAAATGTCCATGTAGTTTAGTTGGTTGGGTATTGAGGATTACACGCTAAGGTGTCCCAAAGAAGGATGTTGTGTTCGATGATTACCCTATGCTCATGTGAGTCATGTTTAGTGCGAGAAAAAAGAGGCAGCAAATACCTAGCCATCACATTGCCAACGGTGAGTCATCATGGAATGAAGTCGGGGTTTTCACGTGGTTGGCGGCCCATAGAGGAAACATCGGTTTACTCTTTGTTAGTGGCCCAATGGGATGGATGTAGGGACATACTCCCGAATGGAGGCATGATGGAGATAAATCTTAACGTGAGGGGAAAAAGGTATTGCGTACTTGTTACCATCTCTCCTCTAGCCTTTATGCATGGATGAAAAGAGGAGCATGGATTCTACCTCCTACATGAAATAATAGGTGATTAAACAATGATTGTTTTCTTTCCCCATGGACAGATGGTCATTCCATACAAGGGGGATCTCATTCCATGTGACGAAGATCTCACTCCCCTTAATACTAGTGTGCTTGAAAAATAATTGAGGTGGGGCACCCCATGAATAGTGTGTGGGGAAAGGCTTCAATTTAATTTCAGGTGTTGTAAACAATGGAGACTTGATGTTTTGTTTCTAGATTATCGAATGATGGAGAGTAACTCCTAATCCCTAGGACATACATAACTGATACCCACCCACATATGGGGAAGTGTAGACATCATAAATTCGAAATTGATACGGGGTTATAGAGATATCCATAGAGGTGATCACATTATTGTGGCTATGTGATGGATAAATAGCCATTAGTGTTCCTATGTGAAGAATTATGAGGCTATAAAATTAAATATGATGCACCGCGCAAGGGACCTTGAATTCACATTGTACAAACATAGATGGTCATACGAGAGAATGGTTTGTGAAGCGAAAGGATTCACTAGAAGGGACATGCAAAGCATGGGTGCCTCAAGAAGAAAAAAGAATCTACAAAGGGGAATTCTTTGCGAAGTGTAGTGGCCTAGACTAGGCATGGGGTATACATGTATATATTGAGTTCCTTCATGAAGTGCACAGGAATTCGCAGAGTAAGACTTTAGAGTTCATGGGTGCCTTGCAATGTGAGACATTGAAATGTAATAACTTCGTGAAGCATGGTGATCGTACATTATCCTAAGGTTCACATTTGCATAAGAGGGACTTCATGTATCATGAGTTTTCTAAAAATAGTTGAGTACCATTAAGGAGCTCCTTCCTTTGATATTTCATGTGGGATTTGCGAAGGGAATCCCTGTTTGAAGATGGGTTGTTTTTTAGCAATGGAAAAGGTATTTTTCAATGCTCAAATATCATGAGGTGACCATTTTTCTCAATGGTTCATAAAGCCAAGGGTGCTTCAAAATTTGAGTTTTGAGATGGAGAAAGTTTAGGGTATCCATCTTTGGGGTCTGAGGGAAGCCTGTTATTTATAGGTGAGAGGCAGCGTGATGCTCTGAAACCTCGTTGCAAAGCCAGTTGTTCTTTTCAATCAGAAGTGGATTGTGGAATGTTTTTCATAACCGTGGAGTATAACTTCATCACATACTCAGATCAAATACCTCCTTCAATACCTCTATGGCACACATATAGGATTCAATCGATATATAATGGATCGTAGAGGCAATCAGGTTCCCTCCATAGGGCGACACTTTCCGTTAGTTGTGTTGTAACAGTAGATCCCTCCACCTCTTTTATCTACGGATTTCATAGAGGTGGGAATGTATTTTCACCATCAGCAGTGTTGAGGGGTTACTCAAAGGCCTCAGTGCTGAATATATTTTCACTAGAGAGTCATGAAGTACCCCCCTTGGCATTGGGGATCCCATTGCAAATTTTTCTTCTACCCACATTTTGGTGCCACAAATACCCCCCTCAGATCTAGAGATAAGGACAAAATGGGTGTCAATGTTTGAGGGAAGATCACCAAAATTTTTAGGCAAATAATAAATAAAGATCATGAATCAGAGTCGTGAAGTGGATAGAAAATGTGATATTTAGGAACGTCATAGTGTTCGCTTCGGCCAGGTGTTCTACAAAGATCATTGTCCATTTATAATAAATAGGGGAGTAAGTCCCCTCTTTTTTCTTTAATTATCTCCAAATTTATATTCTTGGTCTCATGATTCATGAATCTATGAATTCTATATGACCAATCTTTGCGAATTGGGGCCTTTTGTTGCTATACGGCACACAGTGAGTCTTCCGACTATGCGATTTTGTGCTCTGAGGCTTATGATTGTGAGGTATTTAGAAGGGCTCCATGACCAGCCTCTGCAATAGAGATCTGCGATAAAACTCAATGATTAAGCTCCATGATCCAAGAAAAAAACAAAGTCTAATGTTTTTGAGATGGAATGGAACACCATGAAACTGTTAGGGGGTCCTTGCGGATGCTTCCTAGAGGGCAGAGATGGAGATAGCCTGAGCCTCGAGGAATGTGTGTAGAGTCATTTGGAACATGAATTCCAGGCAGATCTATTGTCCGAAAGATTTATGAGCCCCCCATGAAAATTGATGCCTCTATGTGGCTTTGGTATGATGGATTATGATTTCATTCCCAAAGAATGTATGGTCAATCCAGCCTATTGGTTCTGGAGTATGTCATTCCAACACCGGTGGTTCAGAGCAGTCGATGGTCATACATGAGAGGATCGTACACCCATCAATCCCGACTAATTTTATAATCATGTAAAAAATGTTGATGGGAAGGCACTACAGCTAGAGGTATCTACCCCCAGTACCACATCATTTTGAAGGAATCATTGGGGAACTCAAAGAAGGGGTGGACCGATGAGTGTGACATTCACCAGGGCGGTAATTTCATGGATAATTGGGCTTGGGCTTTCTGGGTTTGTGCCTCTTGTGTGGAGTTTGGGGAAGAGTTGAGGCAAGTGGGCCTGTATGAGGTGACATGGGCCTCCCAATTCCATATCTACCTTCTGAAGCAATTTATTCCATAGTTATTGATCATGTGGTCATTGAGAACTGACACCATCCATCTTCACCATGGGGAGGTCGGCATCCACCTCTAGGACCATCCCAAAATAGCAAGGATAATGATTTTGGGGGTGATGTATGAAAGGTTTCTCCCCATTGTGAATACATGAGAGGACATGGAGTAGATACTACTGTAGGTAATGTTATTGATAGACCTAGTTCCAAGAGAGGACAATTAGTCAGTGATGGACTTCCACTTTATGTTGTGGTTTCGGCTGTTCCTGAATTCCCCTCTAGATGTTATGTCTCATGTATAGCCTCACATTTTCCAAAAGGGAACCATCACAACATAGAGCACTCGTACTAGCGACTCATGGATGGAATGCAGTGGAACACATGGTGGTTCAATGTCACCATCGATTAGTAACAGGTGGTTAGGTTGGTTGTATTACTCTCAGTGCTCATTTGTAGCTGGATTCTCCAAGAAAGGGCCAAAAACATGGGAATATAGTTTATCACGTTTGTCTTGGTTTCCATGATGGAAATGGGAGAGAAAAAAATCTGGGGATCCACATGCAGGATAATCTGTACAAAGTGATATGTCATTTATAATAATGTCATAAGCCACACATGGTGTGAAGGAAACTCCATATTCTGTACGGGTGGATAGTGATGCACATAGGCACAAATGAATACCTAAACCCCATTTCCCCTATAGTGTTAAACTTAAGATTGTCAATTCTGAATGTGGTTGGGAGTTTCCCTACCAACATGACTCTAGTTCTTGTATTGAACGGAGACCAGAAAGCAGATGAGTTCAACAAAAATCTTCTCTGATTCCCAATAGGTGTGTTCACTGATGAAGGAAAAAATAATGGAGGAGAATTAGTCCTACCCCAATCTTTTGGGATGGAGTCCTGGTGGCACGGGTTGACCATGATCCTCTCTATGAGCTGTACACCCCACACCGCTTCGCAATGCAGATCCTGTGCATGAAGAGGCTGACCTCGGGGGTCTATATGGGAGTAATCTAGGGGGAACATCCATGTTTGATGAGGAAAATGTGGCTCATGTTGACACGGGAGGATGGAATAATGTTGAATGAGCTTCCTCTACCAACAATTGTCAATGGGATAGTGAATGAATATACCAAAAGATTGGAGGAAGCCTATCTAGGGGAGATATTGAAGCATAGGACTTTTTATTCAAGTTATAGGGTACCTCATAAACCTCAAGGTCAAGGCCAAAAGGCAGCGAGAACATCATGTGGTTGTGAGGCTACAATAATGGAGAGACATGCACCGATCGAGAGGCAGGCAGCGACATCGAACTAGACTTTCCTAGAGGAGAAATATCAAGGAGAATGGAGGCTGCCCATGGGATTCCATAGGATAATAACTCATGATCCATGGAAGCGGATACATACTATAGAAATTCCAGAGGATGTTGTAATCCTGAAGGCTTGGTACATCTTGGATATCAAAACACAATTCCTTAAACCATCCCAGATTTGGAACTTTTGGAAGAATCTATGTATGGATTTTTGGGGATTGGACATGCCAGGGTTGGCTTTCTTGTATCTCAGGTAGAGGGTTTGTAGTAAATTTCCATGATATAGGACTTCTTCCACTCATAGGGTGCTCCACATCCAATGACAGAATCCGTGGAAGTGAAGCCCAATCAAATAGTACCTCAGCAGTTATCTACCACTGAATTGGGGGAGATCTTCCCTTTATCTGAGGAATTAAAATAATCCTCCTGGGGGAAGAGGCTGGTAGAGGGATACCATTGGAGGAATGTGAGGTTGCAAACTTGGAGTTGGAAGAGTTTACCAAATCTCTTGAGGTAAACTCTAATCCATTTTCCTATGGATCTCATTCAAGTCACTTAGGCCTTCTCAACTATCATTTAACCTATGTAATAGGGCATCATATGCAAAACCTTCTACTGTGCAATTTTTATGTGGATTAGGGATCTTCACCTGTAGAAATGGTGATTACCACTCTTAGTGGCACCACGACACCCAGGGCGGTTCTCTCGGGGTCCTCGGATTTCCCAACCATATATGTGGGCTATGCCTCAAGATTCTGGAAGCAAAATATCTGGGGGGAGACTGACCATTTGGCCATTGTAAGTCTTCTTCTCAGAAATTTTACTTTCTTCCAATGAATAAGGCCAGCTGACATTAATGTATTCTCATATGCACAGTTATTCAAATGGTGGGGGCGACATTAGTGAGGATTGCTGGGGATCCGGGCATTACCTTTCCCAGGGGAACACCAGTGGTCATGGAAGTGGACACCCATACCAAAATAGTGGAAATGATCCCAATCATGGTTGGGACCGTCAGTGTGACAAGACCTTACATTATCTGGGTGGAATCTAAATATGGGGATTAATCAGATGACATGGTACCTGACCTTGATAATCAGACACTAGATAAAGATCTTGTTGATTTGTTCCTAGATGTGTTCCTTTCTTATGAACTTGCCAACCCTAAGGACTAGGATAAAGAGGCTTCCGATGAAAATGGTAGAATGGTCATTCATCAATGGTCATGGATACTGATTAGAAAAATCCTTGCGGAGACCCAACAATCACAATCGACAGAACAGATGGGGAGGCATCATTCCTAGATGTGAGAACTATGCACTAGAGGAGTGGATACCCATCATCATAATAATTTCATCATTGACATAATGGTATAGAAAATATTATCACATTACAGTGACCATGGTGTGGGTTGGTAGTAGAGGATGTATGTGAACACAAGGGACTCCAGGAGGCTGAGAATGATATCTAATGTTTTATGGTGGGGGAGACTGAGTATTATGCTATCCTTGATGCACAATCGGGGTAGATGTTATGGATGAAGGCCCAACGGACAGAGGCGTAACAATAGAAGAGGAAAGCCTATGAAGAGATGCATATTATTTGAGCCCATGAGGATTGGGTTGGGATTTAGGCTGATGAACTATGTCATATTTTGATTAATGAGGATTGAGATCATAACATGAGAAAATTGGTCCTGGAATCTACATTCTATAGACTGGAAGAGGAGTAACACTCCATTGGAGTGGTCAAACCATCTAGGGGAGGGTCCAATCCATGGGTTCTAAATTTTTTGAAAACTCATAAATTTACGTCGATGTTTTTCTTGTATATTTTCATTGTGCTCTTGATTTCTATTTTTTTGGTTTCCTACATTTCCATCGCATTTGTGAATTAACTAGAAATAAATTGATAATATCACGTAGATTGTTACATATGTGAGAAACAAGGGGTAACCACATCGTTATTCAGAATGAATATTAGAGTGCCAACCAGGCTCTATGAATCTTGGATCTAAAAAACTTGTCCCAATTTCTGCGGAGAAGGACGGGGACCTGACTGGAGAATGAAGTTCTCAGAATTGTCACATTTTTTTCCAACGTGATCTAGTTCACGAGTAGGGTAACAACATGAGCATTTGAATAAATCAGAATAGAGGGGAGTGGAATGTATGAATCAAAATACCCGAACATCAAAACACTATTAGAAAGGCATGATAATTAAGGACAACTATTGAATGTTTTTGAAACACATTATCTTTTTTGCATTATCCAAAAATTGGGGTAAAAAATGATGTTCGACCACTAACCTTGTTGATAACATGGAGAATGACTCAAAATTTCATCTATAGTGTTCTGCTACGTGGCCCCAAGACAGTTGGAAGGCCATACGCTGAGCATCAATACTATTAGGGGGCTCCTTCATATGTGAAAGATGATAAGGATCCATATAATGGGAAGGAAAAGTGTGACGGGTGGAGTGATGGTTGTTCAGATAGAGTCCAAAACTCTTGAAATTACACCACCATGATCAAAAACATTATCTTAGTGCATTATTATGATCATGGATTGTATTCATTTCCTATAATAATCTCTCTGGATAGATACTAGTATGACCCTCAATTTTATGACATGCTAATTACAATGATAGACATGTAGTTTTACATTCTACTATGATGATGGAGGTGATAAATAGAAACAAAACGGCGGAAAGGCTAGGAAGTCTATATTAGAGGGTTTACAAGATTCTTGATTGATTTAGGAACTAGACATCCCGATGTCACTATGTTTCCTGCTTTGGCAGGAATCAATAAATACATAGATCATCAAGACCCATGACGTTTTACTTCATTTCATAAAGTCACAAGGTTAATGTGATATCTATACAGGGTAAATGATGTTTTTATTATGAACCCAAATTGAATTTGGGAAAAATAAATCCTAGACAATAACAAGTTCCTCCAATAGAGATCTTAGGCCAAAGGGATGAAAAGGATAATTTTCAGGCTGCACGTAATGAATAATGGAATGTGTGTTCCCATGTATCCTATGGGTATGGGAATCACGTTAGATGTATTTTTCAAAGTATTTTGTGTTTAGAGACCAACAACGGAGAGGTAAAACTACACTAGTGGAGAAGATAAAGAATCATATAATTATCATGGTGAATCCAGAACATATAGAGGGAAGAATCGTAGTTTATTTTCATACATTGAGGATGTGGTTATACAAAAATGAATTGCACAGTTTGGTACATATTCGGACATGAATTAGGATCATGCATTCCACACCACACCACATGTCTCAGGGGATTATTTAGACCATATACTAGAGGTTTCCTAACATGTGGTTTTACATGGGGGGAGTTGATGGTGCATTGAAACATATCCCGGGAGGATGAAAATCAAGCCATACGTAGTTCTGGAGGACCCGTGTAGATTAATGTCATACGATAGGATTGAGAGGGAAATGGGATATTTAAAAGGGGGAATACATGGTGCATCCATTACTGAACAACCATATATAGGGACATAAGAAGTCCACACCACACTGTGCCATCCCAGGGGAAATCATAGTTCAAGGGACCAAAGATAGAAAAATTTGGGATGGGACAGAGGCAAACTGTTTTGACGTTTATAAGTACCCCATTAGGAAAGAAACTGATCCATACGTTGTACACAACTGGTAGTATGACATCATGCATGATGAGAGACTAGTGTGGTTCAACTGCACCACTACACACCCTACCAGTACTACTAAGACCACGCGAGTCATTCTCGATGTCGGAAATTAAGAATAGTGATGGGATTTTCCTTGTACAAGGAGGCCCACATTAGGGGTAATGGAATACTTGGTGAATGTCATCCCAATAATACTGACCTTCCTAATTAAGACACATAGAGGGACATAGGGGTAAAAGCGAGTATGTTGTAATTCCACCGGAATAAAAGGGAGTGGAATGATGTGATTCTTGGATTCTGCGATCTGGATCACAGGGATGGTGGTGAGATGATAGAGGATGCATGTTGACCATGTTCAAAATAGAACATCCATTAGCATTATCCTGTCATGGTGATAAACAAATGTGGGTTGATCACTGACCATGTTTGAAACATGTTACCCCTCACAAAATGGCATCATAGGTCTTCTGGGGTTTTTTCCCAATATGGTAGATGGTCCAATGAGGAATGATGCCAGGTTGTAATGGGGGTCCCTTTTGACATGGAAGTGAATGGGGATCCAAATAAAGGGTTCATGAAGCATGGACACAATATGGGGGAACATTCCCATGGAATCCAACACTTTGGGCTCTATTCCATGGTATATTTGAGTAGGCCAATGATACATGTTAGATAGAGAGAGTCAAATCCATTTCCCCAGATGAGGGTCATGGGGATGAATACTCCTAGTATATGGACATAGTGAGGATCACTGAGAGGGGAACCAGTTTAATGAAATGTGTGCCGGTTGATGATGTAACAAAAACTGATGTCGATGAGCTCCAATGGGGCATTTCATCACATGTTATATTCCTAATAACCACCAGCATGTAGTTTAAGGTCATGATGCAAGAACTAGGGGATTCAGTTTAATGTCATGCTCATGGACAAATGAAAGAATTGAAGCACCTGGGGATGGATCCAATGACTGAATGCCAGGTCATTCCATCGTATCCTATAAGGATGGAATTCAAGCAATACATAGTTCTGGATATTCCATGGTAGGTTAAAAATTCCATGGGAAATAATATTGTGCCGGTATTGTCAATGTACCAAATGAAGTGTCATTTGATGGATATTGTTCGTTCTTTAGGGTGAATGTGTTCTGTTGTGAAGCAACAAATCTAGGATTTAGAATCTTGGAATAACTATTGGAATCATGTGATAAACATGACTAGTAAAATAGTGTAGGGGATAACTGATACCAAACATGATGTCCCCTAGGGAAAGGATATCACAATGTGGTGCATTTTTTCGTCGTGTGTCTAGGATAATAGTGTTATAGTATAGGGTCATGTGATATGAACAATCCACTCATTTTAACGTTGTGTGGTAATGAAACAACATTTTAAATTGATGTCGGACCAAGCATCCTAGTTTAATGTCATATGGATTGGACACATTTAGGATAATGAGGTTTTATATGGAATATGAAATCTATGATATAACATCCTTGACATGAATGAGGAAAATGTCCAAACCACACCACATGCTACTCAACGGGAGAAACCTCAAGGTGAGGGGCCAGAATAGATAAGAGGGTATGAGGATGGAATGAAAGAAAAAATTCTTGGGTGTTCGTACATATCCCAAAAGTATTGGAATCAATCCATAGGATGTTATGGAAGATATTGTGTAGTTTAGTGTCCAGCGATACGGATGATGTAAGATCTTATTTTTTTATCATAGAGCTCAGACTGAATGATGTGAGAGTTTTCCAAGAGGGTAAAAACCATAACCAAATCCCTTATCCCATGTCAGCGATAATGAATTTCAGAAAGAAGGTGGAGAAGTTCTTCTCGACTCAGGGAATAATGAGAAGGGGAAAAGGGCACATAGCTTCCAATGAAACCACACCATTTATTTTTCCTCATAAAATTCATTCACACATAAGGGATAACAACAAGAGTATAAAAATATTACATGTTCATGATGGAGTTGAAAAGTATGTGAATAATGCATCAAATATTTGGGTCTTAAAGGTGAGGGTATAACGATGGAGGATAACTGTTGACTGTGTGCGAAACACATCATCCATATCTTGTGACCTAAAATGGGAAAACAATCGAGCATCGACCACTAACCATAATCCCAATGTATGAATTGTTTTAAATTTTTGTTTGAAAACCTATGGGATGTGGTCCCATGATGGTAGGAGATCACTGAGTCCTAGCATACTTTTCATTTGGAGATCCCTGTGAATGTGAAATATGATGAAATCCCAAATAAATTGAATACAGGAACCATATAAATTGGTAAAAACATGTCTATGTAAAATATAACACTCTTGGTCCTGAACCAGAGTTCTCCTGGCGACGTTAGTGAGATTCCTAAGAAGTTTTAGGGGCCAAATATGAGAACAGACAACTCGGGAAGATGATTTGATGAATGGGGGTTTGATATCTGTCAAGGGAGAGGTACAAGGTGTCGATATTTAAATGTCGATGTAAATGAAGACATATGACCATACCATACCACATATCACCTACTAGATGATGTAGTCCAAGGGTCCAAAAATATAAGAGGTTTCAAAGGAACATCGATGGACCCAAAGATAAAATATTTGGGTATTTTTACATATCCCATTAGGATTAGAATCAAGACACACATAGTTCTAATAAGTCTAGAAGATTAACGACAGGTTAGAAAGAATATGACAGTATTCAGGTACCTCGGTGATGAATGTGTATGGAGTGGTGAATAACCCGATGTAATGAGTGTTTAAGCCCACATATGGAACACCATTCAAAATTTCAAGAGAGAACGTGGGCCATGTGGCTGAGAAAAATAATATATAAACTTGTTCATAACACGGAAATGAATATTTTGGGTTTTCCGACATATCCCATTAATATGGGAATCAATATATATATATAGTTCTCTAGATATCTTTTTGTTCAAAATTATTTGACAAGGACATGGTAAATAATTGTTTATGGTCTTAGAGGTCAGAATGTAGATTCCCAGTTTAAATTCATATGCGTGAGAAAGATGGGATGAAAGGGTAAATTAACATTCTTGTTATTTGGGAGACCACAAAAAGAAAATAATGATTGTGGATAACTACTGACCATGTTTGCAACATGGTCGCTATATATTGTTAACTGGAATATGAATAAAAATTGTGCATCGACCTCTGACAATATTTTCAATGTAGGACTTGTATCAAATTTTCATCTGAAATCCTCAGGAATGTTGGCCGGAGATGGTCTGTGATCATTGAGCCATAGAATCAATGTCTTTTGAGGTTCCTTTTGGATGTGCAATATAATTGACACCCAAATGATGGGATTCTTAAATTATTGTGGTACCCTTTATGTTTACCATCTTATAGAAAGGACGAGGGATGAAGGAGGGGCATATCATGGGGATATGTGTGGAATGGATAAAATATCATAACGTAAATGAGGATATAAATTCCATACCGCACATTGAAATCCTAGATGAGAATCTAGGCCAGGATTCCAAAAATATTAAGGTAGCTGAGGCTAGGACACAGATGAGAAATCATGACATTCCTAATGTATCCCATGAGGATGGGAATGAAGTCGAATATTGTTCTCAAATTTTGTTCTTTTTATCATCATATGCCAAGGGTGTTGAGAGATCATAGATTATGGTCCAGGATCGCGAACCAGATTACGTGAACCTATACGTGGGTATTACCTTACGAAAGCTACTATGATAATGTGAGCAATGGTGAGTGTGGGAAATAAGGATCAGAACATTTTCTCCCCAGTATATATGGGTATGGAAATGAGGTAATGAGATCAGTCTTGGTTGATCCCAACCAGAAAAATCCTGCTTGAGGAACGCTGATGTTAGAAGGGATAGCCAATCAAAATGAATCACTTAAACCATTATTTAGGACATATATTTGTGGTAATAACAATGGTGGATGGTTGTTGACCGTGTTTGAAACACTGTGTTAATATCATGTGGCCAAAAATGAGAATGAAAAATTAGTGTCGACCAGGGACTATAGTAAAAATGCCGGACTATTATCAAATATTCGTTCAAGATCCTTGGGAATGTGGGCCTGTGTAGGTAGGACAGAACAGAGTCCTATCATCCATTCCATTCGGGGGTCCATTCATATGTGGAAATTGATGAAAACAAAAATTATGGGATGTGTAAGTTTTGAATATGATCATGTAGTTTAACATCATGTGGTATGGCTGAAAGATGTGGAGATCTCTAAGGAGGATAATACGTTGTGAAGTCATGATAAATCTGAGGTGAAAGAGGAAAAACAAGCCAAGCAGCACACCACGTTTTTTGAGAAGCATACTGGCCAATGGGCTGGACCCAATGGGAAGATCTTTAATTTTTGTTTTGGTCCCATAGATGAAATGTTCGGGCATTCCTATGTGTCTTTTGGGCTTGGAATGAAGCCATACAATGTTTTTAAAGATACATGATCATTAAAATCATGCGGTCTGGATGTGGGAGGGTATAAGAATGGGAGGATCGCTTGGTCTGCTCATCATAAAATCCGAATAAATGAGGGCCAAAGAATTCTACACTACACTCTTTGTGATCCTCCAAGAGAACAATACCAATGTAAAGTCTAAGACTAAAATTTGGAGGCTAGACTCTAAGATAAAGCATATAATAATTTCTATGTATCCCATGAGGATGTTAATCAAGCCATTCGTTGTCCTTGAGTTTTGTTCATTTTAATGTCATGCGGTGAGGACACATGGATATCTTAGTTTAATGTCATAGAGATCGAATAATTTTTTAGGTTATTATCATGTAAGATGACAGTTGGGTAGTTTTACATCCTTCACTCTGGATGGATCACACATTTTAATGTCATGTGGTGAATACGGGATAGTTTAGAGTCATGTCGGATTATGCTTACTTATTAAAGGTACTGCATTAGAAATTTGACATTGGTGGGAGGTGTAATATTCTCACCATCCATGGAGACTAGGCAGTACACACCATTGGATTATACCTTGTGAATTATTTAAGGTTCTTTCCATTTGGGATCAAGTTTGGGTGGTTTCCTAATAAGTATCATTGGCATTCATAGGTCTAATACCATGTCATTTTGTTAGAAAGGGAAGAGGAGATATTTCTTGTAAAAATCTCTGGCTATCATGTTATAATGCCTCTCTGGATTGTGTAGGGAAGAAATACTATTCTCATAAAGTGATTCTAGATCATTTAGATGGATTTTGGATACTTTATAATGTGTCAGATGATTGTAGAAAGATCTGTGAAATGAAGGCGACTGAATCTTGATGGGAAGGACTACCTCAGTTCTGTACACCAAGGAATATGGGGTCACCTGAGTGGAATTAAGAGTCTTCGTTCGATAATCCCAGAGAGTATTGGAAAGTTTATCCAGCTAGCTCTTCGTGTTGTATCCAACTATCTTATTCCAAATATTAGATAGGGTTTTTATGAACGCCTCAATATTCCAATTTTCTTACTCATGATAGTGGGATGTATTGTTAGAATGGATGTTGTACCTGGAATAAAAGATATCCGGTTTAGCTTCTTGGATGTTGGTGACGTTATCAGTGAGGACAGTGTGAGAGACTCTGAATCTATAGATGATATTGGTGCTCAAAAATAAAAAAATAGAATTAGAATTGAACTCCAAGATCATAACTACCCCTTCCCATTTGGAAATGAAATATGTATTGATCTGGATGAACCTGTACTGTAGAGTTGTTGCTGATGGATATGGTCCCACGACATCTAGTCCCCAGACCATAAAGGGCCCAGAGTACATGTTATTGTGGAATGGTTTTTCTAGACAAGTTAAAAAATTAGAATGTATTTTGAGCACATGGAATGTCTTGGAAAACTCAAAAATAGACACAGATCATGGTGGGCTAAAAACCCCCCAAACTCTAGATATGGTTAGAGAGTTTTGTCCCTATCTGATGAGCCCCACAGGAACTAGCATGAATGTCATACATAATCTTGTAAATCTCACCTCCCTGAATGAAATGATGGATAATCCCATCAAACCCACATTAGTAGAGGATATTCTAAAGATATGGACCACTATGTGTGGTGAAATGCAATGTGTGCCATCGGATTCACTCATGCTCAGATTGGTCTTCTGGGAGATTAATCTGTTGGAGACACTCGATAACGTGGGTCCTCAAGTCAAGAGTCACTTCCAAAACTGCAACCGGGGACCTGGGTGTCCCGACGTGGAGGCATCGGTGTTGAGATGGATTACTAGTGGGATATCATTGTCATATGGAGTAATGAGAGAAATTAATCTTTGATGTGCTATATGAACAATCATATCATCTAGGTCATGTTCTAAAAGATATTCAACCAAGCTAGAAATGGAAACAACTCAATCAATTTTTGAATAAGGGACATGAGTAACATCCATCTGAAGTGGTAAATAAGACATCAACAAGTGGGTACATTCTCATAGTGGAACGATCTTCAGCTTCCTGATTTCGTAATCACTGCTTATTTTCATGATGACTAGTTAAGACTCCCATTTCACATGTGTGTGGGGATCATTAATCTCAAGGGCCAGCTTGAGACCAGCAATGGGAGCCTGATAATCTACCTCATTGTTGGTATAGCATTGTAAAAACCTGAATGAATATGGTAGAACAACTTCCACCATTGTGAAGAAACATATACATAGGAACACTCTCTTGAGTGTGGAATCATTGAGTCTTTTTTAGGCAGGGCTTTTGGAATCACTATCTATGTGAATTTTCCAACATGTAATGGATTGATCTCCCGAGCTTATTGCCTCATAATAAAAATAATGATCTAGAGACTAGTCTGTAAGAGATGGATAAGCAGCCAGAAATTCTAAATATGGCTATCCATTAATGGCCTTTTCGGGGAAAACCTAATGTTGAACTACTCGAAGATCACTACCCACCGTGCTAGATGGTCTGTCAACATGGGGAGGATCATAATTCACTTTAGAATATCCACTCCAGACACTACCCATATGTCAGGGTTCTTCAAGTAATTCCGCAATTTCTAAAATGTGAATACTAGCATGAGGAAACTCTTCTGGATAAAGGAGTATCACAACTTTGTTTCAAGGAGCATGTAACTGAGATCGTATAAACTATTCTCCAATCTCTCATTGTTCTTATGGGTGAGAATTTTTATAAGAGATTAGTCTAGAGCAGTCACATAATGGACTGGTGGATTTCATGAATTGGGTGGCATCAGGACCGAAGGATATTATTGGTACTTCTTGATTTCCTCAAAAGAAGTCTCACACTCATCATCCAAATGATAATCAACAAATTTTTTCATTGAGGTTGGAAATGGGCTTACACTTTCTTTATATATTTATGATAACTCCTATTATGTAGGCTCTGTGGCATATAATGTATCGATTCTCTATATTGTTACTCGGAGAAGGCATTTGAATGATGGCCATGATATTCTTTGGATTGATCTCAATGCCTCTATATCTGAAAAATGATCTGAGAAACATTACGTAGGTGTCCCCAATGGAACACATCATGGTCTTCATCTTTAGATGGCAGGACCCAAGGAAACAAAAAACTTTTTTGGAGATATTAGAGATGGACTTGACACTGCAAATATTTGACCACCATATCTGCCATGTAGCATTCCACCAATGTCCTGGGGATCTCTTTAAAAATTTGACGCATGGAACATTGATAGGTGGAACCTTTGTTCTTTAGACCAAAAGGAATTACCTGGTAGTATAATTCTTCTTGTGGTGCCTTTATGGTTGTAGACTCTTCATACACAGGGGCCATTCAAATTTTGTTCATCTTAGAGTACATATCCCTGAATGAGATAGTTGTGAACTCTATGGTGGAATCAATCAATAGTACTGTAACATGAAGGGGAATGGAATCCATCAGACAGTGATGTTTGCGATACCAAAAAACTATTCATACTCTAATCTATCCGTTATTCTTCCTAACAAGAACAATGTTATCCAACCATATGGGGTAATACATCTACATGATCTAATTGGTTCTGATGATCTTATCAACCTCAGCCTCAAACCAGGTACCATGAGAAGGGTTCATATTTCTGACAGGCTATTTGAACCCACAATGGTTTTCTAGAAGACTGGGGATATGGAAAGAGACTCTAGGACTAGCCCTAGAATCTATTCATAACTCTATACCAACAAAAAATGATTCTACTTCAGGAAGTCCATGTATTGTTGTTTCTCTTTGATAGGTACCACATCGCTGATCAATGTGGGTTTCAGATATGTTTCGTTACAAAGGTTCCCGTGTACCAATTCATCATTCGTGGTTGAGAAACCCTCCTCCAATGTAGGAGGATCATTCTATAAAACATCTTCTTCACTCATGGAGGAGGGATCCTCCGTCGGAAGATATTCTTCCGAGTGGACAGATCCTCATGGGATGCTAGTTCCAGCCTAAGCAGCGGGGGTCATCACAACCGGGATCTCTAGAGTTACTCAGACCATGGAGATGAATGCTGTTGAACAGATCCCATATTTCCTTAAGGACAAGGGCCACAATTTATGATATCAAATAAATAGTGCCACATCAGCTTGAGCTGGTTTATACCATATCATAGAAACAATAAGTATGACGTATCCTCGTTTTCGTGGGGTGAAAATCCAAATATATTATGGGATTAAGAGGCTCTATGATCCCCACAGAATGATTTATATATGAGTACAAGGTTATCTTTCTATATCCCATAGATTGGGAATATGAATGCCCCTCATTCTAGAAACAACAAATAATTTCCCCAAATATTGGTTTGTGGCCTCCAATCAGTGGATTTGGAAAATTTAAGAATAATCCATGATTTTCCACAGGTTAGTTACAACCGTAGCATGTTTAACCTCTTAAGAATGAATCTTATTTTTCATTATCTGGTAATTGTCACTGTCTAGGTAGTGGTCATTAGAAGAGGAAATGGGAGACACATCACTTTGGAGTATACCTACTCGACCATTAATGGAGTACATAAGGCACTGGTGAATTGAAGAAGGAATATCCATGTGCAGGTGGGGCCATGGTCTATCCATCAATGTATTTAAAGCAGTATCTTGAGAAAAAACCATGAACACGGTGCTGGAAACCCGGCAACTGAACCGGGTCTTCGGGAGGATCTGTCTAACTGGTGTTTGAGCTGTCATATCATAACCTCAAATATTTATTTCAGAGGGACTTAGATCAGCCTCAGATATCCCCCACCTTTTAGAGTGTCTGGATCGGGAAAATTTTGATCCTCAAACTTATTTCAAAAAGATAATGAAAAACTTTGGAACCATTGAAATGGCCAATGATGTATAATGGGATATTTTTCTTCTGTATGGGAGAGCCTTCATCTTTTCTTGGGAAAGATATAATGTCCTGCCATTATTCATGCTTGACTACCTCATCATGAAATGATTATGCAGCAGCAACCTCCATCCTAATCTTGATGTGGATTATTAAAGCCTTGGTGAGGGATTCACGCATTCCCGATAATAGGTGTAGAGCATCGAGGATATAGACCTTCACATGAATTATGGAAATATGCTTAAGGATATCATACTTCTATTCCATTCATGAACTTCTACTAAAATGAGGTCATTCTGTGGGAGGAGGAATGATGGGCCCTTCTGGCTGAACCGACAACAAACTAGTGTTGGGAATGTCTCACTTCTAACTACTAGAAATGAATAAAGCAACTACCAGAAGATGGATAACTGACTGAGGATAATCCAAAACTAAAATTTTTTAATCGTGGCATGAAAATTTTGGTTCTACCTGAACGAGCAGTACAAAAAATTATGGAGTCTGATCCGGTGAAACAAGATAATATGGTTGCATGTGTTGAGCTCAATGTTGGGCCTATTTTCTAGTTTTGGTGGCATACACAGCTTGGTTGGAAGCACTGATCGAGGAATTATTACGACTCACATAACCACGACTCCATCAATGCTCAAGTAGGCTAGAGACATTTAGAGATTCTGTGCGGAGCTCTTCATCATTGGGAACCATATAGAGGTTTACCAACTCCACGTTATTAACCGAACCATACCCTTGGTCATCACTTGTAGTATCCTCCATCACTTGATGGATATTGGGGAATTTTCCAACCCTAGGGTATTGAAATTTACAAGAGTATGGGATGAATATGGTATCAGAGAGGGACATTATTTTTCCTTGTGTCGCCGATGATTTCCGCTCTAGGGGGAGGAAGACTGAGATGTTGAATTATATGTAGTGGTTGTAGGTGACATATTGACTTTTGATGGCTTGGATCGATTCAGAATTGAAATGGTAATATTATGAGCATGGGCGATGACCTTACAATTCATCCAGTTGACATATTTTTGATACCTATGTTTACGAACCTGCTACAACTCACCTTTGTTGTCACTATCTCTATCTGGATACATGAATACACATGCCACATGTTCTAGGGTAGGACCTAACTATAATATGTAGAAATCAACCTAGTCATGAAGATAGTATTTAAACACATAGTACTGCTTAAGGTTGTGCCCAAATATCCGGTGATTGGGGATGTAATTTGGGAGATCAGTGAGATCTACCTATTCATGCCAAATTATTTCGGGAATCTATAGAATTACCTATTCCAGGGCACTTTAGATATAACTAAAGAACTACTCAACATTGAATGAGTAGATCTACATCCATCTATCCTATAAGGTATCTATAGGAGACTATCCTAGATGAGGGGATATAAGAGTATATTGAGGAAGTCGAACATGGTTATCTCTCCTGTGTGGTGGCAACATGTTACAAGGGGGTGCCTTCCGATTCTTAGTGGGAGCTACAGGGCCGGAGGCTACACCTGGGGTGGTAGAACATTGCGAGGCAATGGAGGTGGCTCCACAAGTAATAAATCCATTTGTCTAGGGGCCTTTACCTTTGTTACTGTGGTAGTATTGACTATAACTACTCTTCTTCCTAAAAATATAGGTGGTAAAAAATATTCTTGTTTGGCATGCTACTAGGAATCCACTAAATTCTAATAATTTTCAAATAAATCCATAAATTCCCCAAGGTAGTTATGGGAGATGAGTTAGGGGAACAATTAATTATTAACAATCCCCATACACATTATAAGTAGTTGTACTTGAGTCATCAGAATATCAAGGTAGTAGGTGACGCCTTTCCACTAGGAAAAAAATTCCACGACGTGCTTATCAGGCTTTCTGTTTTCACATGAAGAGACCTTAAAAACTCATCTTCTAGGTGTTGGAACTGTACTAATAAAGATACTACATAAGAAGAGTCTCCCAAACTGCTATTGGTCCAATGGGTATCTTGTTGTACAAGAAAAACGAGGGCCCTTCCCATGTTTGTATGAAACATTAGAGTTTGGCGGCCTCCTCCAATGTTGGAGTTCCAAGCATGAGTCCACACTTTGAGATAAAATGGGCGAGATGCTATAGTTGATAACCGATCCAATTTAATGGGGGTAAATTTAGGATTTCCACAACCTGGGGGAACTAGCATATCATCCACCTAGGCCGGATATGTCTTACCGTCAGGAAAAATTCCCACATGTCGAGTTTCCAAGGCCTCAAGGTGGGCATTGATCACTGAATATGGATCAATTGCATGGGGATGCCTATCTTGGTGAGGATCCCTAAACAAAATTGTGATGGAAGGTTCTTGAACATGAAAAGCAGTTCTGGTGGTTCATGGATCGGTTTGTGGGATGACTTGTAGGGATTCTGGAGAAACGACCTGCGGAGTAGCTGGGAGCACTTGAGCTGGGTCCTGAAGATTATCACATAGCTCAGGTGGATTTGGTGATTCATATCACACCCTCTATCCATAATATATAGCTTCAACCCTTTCTCTATGAGAAGGATGGTCGTGGTCACTGGGAAGAAATTCACTAGGGGGAAGATTTCTCAACCACTATATCCCCCGTCAAGAATCATTTTAGTCTGCACTCCATTATAATGCATGCTTTTTAGAGAGGCCATCAACCATATTTTTATTCCCCACAAGTTCTTGACTCAACATGGCCTTTTCTGGGTTAATATCAAAATTCTAGACTAATCTAGATAGGTAAGGGGGTTCAATGGCCCCAATATGATCTTTTCCTTTATTGGAATTCCAACTGAGGGCTATTGACAGAGTATGTATGGGAAGACCCTATAAACTTTATAGTTGGAAAGTAACCCTTCCCAATTGATATAATATGCATGGAACCCCCTTAGGGTGTATGTTCTATAATATGATATATAGCTCTTTTTCAACATCTAATAGGTTGTCCATGTTAACATCATATTTAACTAAAGTAATATCGTCAATATCGCCTTGAAAGATGGGATGGTGCTGGATAGAAATAAATTGAAGGGACACAATCTTCACTAAACCACATATCATAAGGTGGGGGGAATCTTCCTTGATAATTCTATGGAGCACATTAAATCCCTGAACACATAATTGTTGGAGGGTCAGTGGTGATTGAGAGACTGAGGGAGCTGCTCGATAGGAAGAAAAACCATGTCGACAATATGATATTCCTGGCCAATATCGTCAATGTGTTCCTATAACACAGGGTAAGACGCCCAATGATGGAGGAAGTGTATGTTTTTCTCCCATAAGGTTTGTCGAAACCATGTGACTTCCAGTTGGGTAAGCAATTCCGGAGTACAAATATTCATGGTCACAACTGGATAGAACATCTATGGGAAATGATCCACTACAAGGATATCCCACACGATCCTCAGCTCAAGATTAAGATCCATTCCTCTTTTGACCATTCATATATTAGGCATGTCTAAGGTAACAGTAATGGAATGGAAGTGAACCATTCATATGGTAGACTGGTCGGTGATGTATACGGCGACCGAGCTCACAAACTACCGCATCGTGGACTGTCCTCCAATGAATTAAATGATTGTAACACCACATCTCAGTAAGAGTGGCTATCCACCACATATTCTTATGTAGGGGTTTCAATTACTGATGGTGGTTCATGATATTTCTTGTCCATTATTTTCCCCTAGAATTACTCTCTATGGATTCTGGTAGAGGTAGAGAATGATCTTGTTGACGAAGGTGTAGATCGCACGACCATGCCTTGAAAAGATGCCAATTCTTCCTCCTACTGGATGTATATTTGTGGGGAGGCAGAAATATGGGGGACCTCACATTCCAGAAGGATGAGGGTTATACTCTTCCTTCCTACCATGGACCCCAAAACAGAATATCGAGGCGAGGGTTCCATTATCGAATCATATTCCACCTCAAAATCCCAAAAGCAGACGGGTTTAATCTTGGTGCAGAACTTCTCAGTATTCATCATTTTGCGAAGGCGAACCACCAACCACACCCACATTGACTCTTTAGGATACTGGAGGTTTTCAACATGAGGAAGACCATTATCCGAACTGATACTGGGGCAGGGAGGACTTTTTCCTAGTTGAGTAGGGGTGTATGGAGAACCCATAAAAATGTCAAAAGTTACAATCAGTGGG
Source organism: Viscum album (assembly GCA_963277665.1). Classification (NCBI taxonomy): domain Eukaryota; kingdom Viridiplantae; phylum Streptophyta; class Magnoliopsida; order Santalales; family Viscaceae; genus Viscum; species Viscum album. Next base: position 605,139,110 of record OY728123.1, on the reverse strand, counting down.
CCTCTATGTATGCTAGATGGGGCAGTGATAGAATCCTTGTGGGATGTGTTGGAGTAGGGAGGACCTATTCTAGAGCTTGTGAGGGAAATGACAGTACATCCTTGATTATTTACAATAGAAGTGACTGAATGAGGGGGCCTTCATATTAGTCAAACTGAAAATGGAGAACCCCTCTACGTTGGATGCCAATGAAGCGAGCCATACCTATGATCCTCTGATTTATGAGATGCGGAGGACCTTCATTGGATTCTTAAAAAGATGGGGAAGACCATCATTCTGGTGGTTGACCGGGTGAGGAGGATCTTCGCATTGGTGAGCTGAAACAAGAGGAACAACTCAATACATGGGATCATAGGTGTGAAAGAAACATTTGTGATGGATGAAATTGTAGCCTAGGAGGCCTTCAATCAGATTGATGGTGTCATAGATAGGACCTCCATGATGAGCTTGGGAATGGAGAGAAAACATTCTCTCATTGTTGGTAGCACGGGGTGGACCATCGCACTGGATTTTGTCCTAGAGGGATGGCCCGTGATGGGCATTGCATGTGTCAACGACAAAGAGAGTCATCCCAACCTACATGTGGGTGGCTTGGGCCTCAATATAGGTCAACTTCATGAGTTCCCATGTTCAATATAAATAGGGCCTTGATCGTATGCCACAGTGGTGGCATTGGCCACTATAGTCGTTGATTGTGATCCCCCCGAAGGGAATTTTCTTCATCTTGTACCAAACATTGGTGTTGGGTTAACTAGACGGGGGATGGTGGTGAAGCTTTATAAGTCAGATTCTCCTTATCATGTGGGACTGGGTGATGGTGTTGATGCGACTTGGAGGGATCCCTCCATGATGGCCCTTGGGATGGGATCACAGTTGGGCTGGCCCTGACTTCCCTCACCTCATTAGATTATGGGAGTGATTCATCCAAGTACTCTGGTTAGAGGCTACGTAAACGGTTATAGGTTGGAGTGGGGTGTAGTGGATCTTTGTGTTGAACTTGGAGGTGGAGACAAAGGAGAGGTGTAGAAGCCTCTATGTCCTTTCAGTCAATATCCCCAGTTGGGATAATCCCTTATTCCTCATATCTATGGACGAGGTCATTGATCACCCTCCACATAATGAGTTGAGACCAGGATGTAGGGTGTGGGAACTATTTAGTCATGGATGTGGAGTCTATCAAAGAAGATATGTGGTCTCACTATAATTTCATGTTACTATTTCCCCAGCCCAAGTTTTAGTGGTTCAGTGGTGATCGTTTTCCTATGATAGTGTCTTGGGTCCTGTAAAGCATGGATATTCAACCATTATCATTTTATGGATGAATGTGATGTCAAATGACCCATTTTCATTATGCCTCCCATTCTTGGTAAGAAGGATCTAGGATGACAACATCACAAACCAGGATGTCCAGTGTTCTTCAGCCCCAATCTCTGGTGAGTTTCACAAGAGGCCCAAAATTTTATTGGAGAGACCTCGCGCCAGATAACTGGATCGGGTCACACAATTGTCCAATGATTCCTCAAATTCTACTAATAACCAAATTGAAGAGAATAATTTCATGTAGGGTTTACCATTTATATTTCCAATGCATTTATCGTGGTGTGCAACATTCCATTGATGGCACACTGTGCTATTTCCCCACACTCTCACTTTTCAATAGTGTGAAGCATTCGAAACTTATTCTGGGATTTTCTCTTGGATCGAAATAGTATGATATGATGTCTTCCTCTCATTCCATGGATTCATCCTCATAACTCATTAAGAAGATTGAGAATCACTTAATAATTAAGAATTTTTTAGAGAATCTCTACCATGGTGTCATATCTTAATGGACCCCAGTTAATTACATTTCTTCTGTCAGAAAATTCCAAGGGATCACTTCGGGGAAATAACCTTCTTTTGTGCGAGCAGTAATGTTGGACATCGCTAGTGTATTTGGATGCTAAAACACTAATGCATCTATGTTTCATCCCTTTATAATAGGTCTTCCTGAGGGTGTGGAATCCGAAGGAATCCCACATCGAGTGCGGCATATTATATTACATATGCAAGTCCCTGATGTTTTCTTCATCTTCCCATGTTTTACAAAGCATATTATACATGTTTATAATCTAGTGGAGATGGATCCGACTGACCAAAATATCGATATGAGTGGATCCGCTATGTACATACCCATGAGGGAGCACCAAAGGCGTTTACTCGATGAGTGGATCAAAATGTCCAAGGAACACAGATCTATGGATTCATGAGTCCCCATAAATTGGATGCCAGGGTTTACTGTTGGATGGTATTGGACCTCAGGGAGGTTTCTAATGTACCATGTGTAGAAGAGAGGGATCCAAAAACCACACAATTCAAATTGGTGATGAATCAAGGTGTACACCAAGGACAACGACTAGAAGACATGCTAGTTCTTATGCATGGACAATGGCTCGGGTGCCACAAGGAGAAGTGATGGGATTAATGGAATTATTTCATAAAGATATGGCAGCCCAGGTAAGAATCAGTATAGAATATGTAAGGTTGAATGAAGTGGGTGTTGAATGAGTTGGGACCTACATTAATATAATGGTAGTGTTGGTCTTGAACCTCTATGAGGATTGCCCCATATCCTGAGGGTAGGGAATTAAATTTAAAATAGTTCAGTGAGGTGATGGGATACCTTATTAGGTGGACCAAGAGAATGGGTGCATAGATTGGACCTAATGAAAATAGATCCTCTAGGCTGTGGAATGACCATACCGAAGTTCAAAGGATCAAGGGAGAGACTAGGATGGGACATATGTGAAGGGCATGAACCTTAGGAAGGATTACTACGTATCCATGTAGAGTGGAATCAATGACAACATTGTTCAGGATGGGGGTTTGGAATCGTGGTTAACAAAAAGGAAAATGACCTAATGACATGCTTGAGGTTACATAAGGATAGTGGCCTAAGAGTTGTTCTGACCTTTTTAAGAGACAAACCAACAATGTGGGTATCCATAAAGGGGACACCATTTTCTACTAGTGTATATATTTGAACCGCATCAGGGATTCCTACATACACTACCTAGGTGATAAGGATAAAAACAAGTAATTCAAATAAATACATTTTAGCATCATGCATGATGAAAAATGGCGTACGATTTAACATCATGTGGGAGAAAGGTGAACGGACGTGAATTTGATGGGAACAATGGGTGTTTGGTTTGAACTTGAGAGAGGTTCCCTATGTACCATGCTTGTAAATGGAATATATGGTTGTCCAAATAGTTTGGGGGGATGTGGAATGGTACTTACACACAATGATGGCCCATGTAAGGATTCCATTATCGATGATTCCTCTAAGCTCACATGAGTCATTCTTAATGTGAGATACAAGAGGCAGAAATGACCTGGAAATCATGTCATGAATGCTGGATCCACTAGGAATGATGTGGGACTTATATGTGGTTGGTGGCCTAGGGAGATGGAGATTGGGATGTACTCCAGGATTTTCGCCTAATGGTAATAAAGCCAAAAGGGGGAGGGACGAGGTATCGATTCATTATTCCCATATCTCATCTGGCCTATGTGCATTGAATATTAGAGGAGGAGCAAGGATGCTCCCTCCTGCAAGAAAGGCTAGGGGATAACACCAAGAAGGTTTCCCTTCCCAATGGACAGATTTCTATTCAATGCAAGGAGGATCACATTACATGTGGGGGAGATCTCACTCCTGTGGACATCAGTGGAAATGTAAAATGTTTGAGGTGGCGCCCCCAATGAATAGTGCATGGTGAGAAACTAAATTTTAACGATATATATTGAGGACAATGGTGCCTGGAAATTTACCATTTTGTAGTTCAGACGATGAGAATTCAGTCCTCACACATAAGAATTACATAGTTAATACCCACCCACACATGGGAAAGGGAAGCCCTCAGAAATTCCATGTGAATATGGGGTGATGGAGTGATCCATTGAGGGTTCACGTTAGTGTGGATATGAAAAGAACTGATAGTAGTTAGCATGCCGATGTGAAGAATCATGAAGATAAGCAATGAAACATGATGAACTCCCCAAGGGACCTTGAAATAACATGAGAAAAACATCGACGGCTCTACGAGATAATGATTTTCAAAGAAAAGGGGTTCAAAAGAAAGGACCTTGCAAAGCTCTAGTGCCACACAAAGTGGAAAGACTCAGAGAAGGGGAATGATTTGCGATGTGGGGTGGTCTAGTCTAGGAATGTAGTATACATTTATATAATAAGTTTTTCATGAAGTGAAAGTCCATTCAAGGAGTAGGTATTAGGACCCAGCCTTAAACATTATATATTTTTGAATGTAATGGATAATTCACATTATGGGTCTTTTCAGGATTAGAGTTTTAGAGATTTAGGTCATAAAAGTTACATAACAACATGAATATTACATGTAGAAAATTCAACTCAGTATCCATTTTTTTCATAAAATAAAAACTCTTGAAAAAATCTAGTCATGTCTAGTTCCATATTTTAGACATCAAGACTTTTCTTTGATCCCATCCTTGACCCCATTCATATTTGTGTCCTATGAAAAACATTTCAAAACATGGGATGGGAATAAAAATCCCAGTAAGGGTAAAAAATAAGAAAGAAATCATTTGTCCATAAATACATACAAAATATAATCTCTTTTACTTATCTCAGGAAAACATTAGATTTATGAATAACACATAGTAATCACAAATAATAAAGGCACGAACAGATTTCATATCATACTGACATTGTAGATATCACAACGATATAGGGAGTAACGTTGGAATATCCGTCACATTATATTCCCTAAATCACTAATGAGAAACATTCACATTTACCTCCATCACATTAACCAATGTATTAGAGAGCTATATCAGGCTCACCCACCCATGTATATTCATGGAACCACCCATATACATAACAATTACCAAGAACCATAACATATTCGTAACACATGAAACAAACATAATGGAATGATAAAACATCCACATTCCAATCACAATATATCATTACAATATATTGAAATAACAAATCTATTATCAAAACCATTTTCAATACCAAAATACTTAAAAAGAGTATATGGTATTTCCTTTCCTTTTAAAAACATTACGGCTTGTTAAGGATTCCAAAGGATAACATAATACTCATGGCAGTGGAAAGGCCATTGTCACCACGTACGCTAATGAAATTTTTTTCATTCATTTAGTGAAACGCTTCATAGAGAAAAGATTCGTTTTAACTAAAAGTAAATTTCAGAGCTGTTTATATAGAGTATAAATGATAATAGTTTATTAAAACAAAATATGCCTCAATGAAAGGAGATTGAGACGAAGTCCCTTATCTCTTTTCCGACTTGACCCGCCCGTTATTTAATCTCCTGAATAATAAATTAAAGTTAATTTATACTTTCTTATGAACCTTTTTAAAGTTTATTATTCCTTTTGTATTAATTATTACCATTTTATAAAATTATGTAATAATTTATGTTAATAATTGTTGTTTTGTCGATATTTGGTACTTGAGTAAAAAATGAACACCTTTTAATTACAAGTTGTCCACGTGGTCAATAGTCCATAATCACAATAATGATACTTATGATTTATATATCATATAAACCATATATATCCAGTATATATATGTATTTATAATAGTACCTATAATTTTGGAGATAATAAATGTAATGCATCGTTCATGGAGACAGTAAGTCGTACGAACGCATGAACGCTACTTTTATTTCTATTCTTATTTTAATGGAATAAAAACATTATGATACATAGGTATTTTATAATTCCAGTAAAATATCATATATAATATCTTTAAGAATATCTATATACGTACCACATATAGCATGAATGAGTCATATCACTTTGAGAGGGCATTGATCTATACTTCCTCAAATGAAATTATCTCGTTTAACAATAATGGAAACCATACAGGTATGTCATAAAAGAAAAATACTAAATAATAATGAAAAAATAAACATAATATATATAATATATAAATATAGTTTCACCTTAATGTCTACCATTCGAGGAATTAGTAGATAATCGAACAATCATCGTTTCCGGAGGCGTTAGGTTCCAATCCACATAAACAATATGTTTTTCACCAATTAGATGGAGGTGTCTGTAAGTTTAGTTCCAATAATTCTTATGATAACATCCTAGAATATTTATGATACTGGTGTTTTTATTAAATAATGTAATAAAATGAGTTTGGGGTTGGAGAAGTAAAATAAAAGAAAATAAGGTAAGAGGAATCGTTACCTTTAATTTGTTTAACTCCCTTTGATTTGAACCAAAAGGACTTATTGAAGTACCTTCTCCCTAAGGTAAGTATTCTAGGAGGAGGGGATGGATTTTGAGAGCTTATAAGGTTAGGGTTCTGACTAGATATGGGGCTTCAGTGGTGTGAGGAATGAGTAAGATTTGAGGCTTTTTTATAAGGGGGAGGAGGGGCACTTTAGGAATGTATGAAAATATTATTTTATTATATAATGATATTTGGTTTCTAAAGGTGAAAAACTAATTAATGTCTATTATAAGATGACTAATGGACAAAATATAGTCATCCAATATGAATTAGATAGGTTGTGGATATTTTTTTAATATTTATAATCATATTTATTAAAATCATTTATTACTGAGGTAAATATTGCATCATTATTGTGTCATAAATAATTTAATTTATTTGATGAATGAAGATTATAAAAAAACATGATGTATGAAATATTTTTACATTTACAATGAATCTTTATAGTATAAAATACATCTTATAAAACCCCATGTAAAAATGTATTGACTAAAATATATTTTTTTTGTGTCATTTTTATCATTACTTTAAGTTAAATAATCTAAAGTGTCATTGTCACTCCCAAGTGCCTCCATGGGGTCCAAAAATCGACCCAAAAATTCCCATTGTCATAAATTACCCAATAAATAATATTAGGACATGTTTTAAGGTAATTATGTACTGTTATGATATTCCTTTTAACTTGAATTACCTTATTTAACATTAACTGCGGTTAAAAAAAGTCAAAAGTTACTATTCACCAAAAATTATTTTCATCTTATTGAACCACATTTTACATAATAATATTAATAATAAATGTTGTATTTTATAAATTCAATTCACAGATGCATTAAAATTTCATTTAAATGAAAAATTCAGTTTTTTAAATACTACTAAGTGGTTTCACTATTCATCAAAAATTGAAGTTTTTCCAAAAAAATACCAAAAAATCAGCCAAAGCTATATTTGATATTTAAAATTCAAATATTATGTCCGATTAACCAAATTTAAAACATATAAGTTGAATTAATTAATTTAAAGTTAATTCTCGTTGTCAAAACAAATAGCATGTTTTTAAGAAACAATAACAATTAAAATATCGACACTTGGATATGTCGAATTTCAATGTGAAATTAATTACAATGTCCAAAATCAGATTAATTTTTGAAAATATAATCTAATTAAAATTTATAAACAATTAAAAAATATAATATACCCATATAAATAAATTATATTAAAAGGCACTTTTGAATAAGAATACAGTATTTTTTACTATTCATAAAAAATGAACATTATCAGAAAAATACCAACAATTTAACCGATGTATATTTTGATGTCCTGAATCTAAAGAAGATTTTTTTTCAGAAAATAGAACATATAAAAATTACCAAAACTAAATTTTAATATGGTTATCCATCAAAAGGAGGTAAATCGACCTTTAGTGAATATTATAGTATTTATGCTTAAAATTAGATTAATTCATATTTTAAGCCCTGAAACATTATTGGTAGAAAATTTAAAAACATTTAACAAAAATGTATAATCATATTATAGTTAGCTCTATTTATTCCCACCAATAAAATATCTAGGTGTTAACTAACATTTAAAATAATATTATCATATTATTTGTGTGCAACGTAAGATTTCAAAGAAACCTGTTGTTCCGTATCAGATAATCCATCGAACATAGTGTCCCCTTTTACGTAAAATTAATATTTAATTCAAAAATATTAAAAATTATGAAAATGCCTTATTTCTCTATTCACCTGGGATGTTACATCCTTTCCTCCTTTTGGAAATTGTGTCCTCACAATTTTATTCACATATCAAATAAATGGGGGTATTTATCCCTCATAGCATTTTTATATTACCACGTTTCCTCTTCAACCATATGGTTTTTACACAAAACCTTTACCAAGTGAATTAATTTATTCCGCAACACATGCTCTCCATGTTCAAAAATCTAGACTGGTTTTCACTCATAAGAGAGATTCTCTTCTAACTGAACTACCTCTGGGCTCAAAAAATGTGATGGATATGGCATATAATTTCATAACATTAAAACATGAAATAAATTGTGTAAGTAGGATAAAAATGGATGTAAAGCCACTATTTATGAAACTATTCCAATTTTATCCAGGATTTCATAAGGTCCAATCAACCTCGGACTCATCTTTCCTTTCTCACCAAAACGAATCACACTTTTCCATGGAGAATCTTTTAGAAAGACATGATCACCTACCTAAAAATATAGATCCTTCCTCCAGTTATCCACATAACTTTTTTCCTACTATGAGATGTTATCATTTTCTTCTGAATCAATTGAACCTTCACTACCATCTATTCTACCAATTATGGTCTCATCATCTTCCTTTCACTTACTTCATCCAAAAATTCTAGTGTTTGAAAATGCTTTCCATATAATTTATCAAATGGAGGCATCTATATAATGGAATAAAAACTATTAATATAAGAAAATTAAACCAAAGAAATATGTTGGTCCCAACATCCCTGGTAATCCAATGAAAAAGCACATAACATATCTTCCAAGGTTATAATTGTTCGTTTTGACTGCATATCCGATTGAAGATGAAAAGCTATACTAAAATTTAATTCAGTACACAAAAAATTATGAAGGCCTTTACAAAAGGTAGAAGTAAACTTGGTATCACGATCAGATAGAATTTAGAAGGGAACTCCATGTAACCTCACTATCTCTTTAACTTACAACCGAGAAAGTTAACTTATAGGAAATGTATCTTGAATAGGATGGAAATGAGATGATTTAGTCAACTAATCAATAATAACAAATATTTCATTATTACCTCAAGATGACTTTGGAAATACCACAATTAAGTCCTTTGATATATTTTCCCATTTCCACTCTAGCACAGGTAAAGACTGATGATTCCCTTTCGGTAACTACCTCTCTACTTTAACATGCAAACAGGTCAAACACTTCGCAGTAAAATCAGCAATATCTCTTTTTATTCCGTCCCACTAGTAATACTATAGAAGATATTTATACATCTTAGTAAAACCAGGATGAACTAAAACATGGCACTATGAGCTTTACATAACAACACATTCTTCAACTGTGAACCACGAGGAACACATAGTCTTTTACAAAACCTCAAAACACAATCATTATCAATATTAAAATCAGGAAACATACCCTTTTGAAACAACTCTACCTTTTTCTAAAACTCACTATCTTCTTTTTGCGCTTTCTTTATTCTATATAATTGAGATGATTTCACTGACACCTGAAAAAACAGAAGAATTTCCTACACCTACAACATCTATACCAATGTTCATCAAATTGGAAACCAAAGGATCTCTTTCCAAACTTATCATGGTTAATTAAGAATTAATTTTTCAAATCAAAGCATCAACCACTTTAATTTCATTTCCTGGATGGTAATGAATCGTGAAATCAAAATCCTTGATTAATTCCAACAATCTACTATGTATCATGTTCTATTCTTTTTGAGTGAATATATACTTCAATCTTTTTAGGTCAGTATATATTTCACATTTTACTCCATAAAAATCATGCCTCAAAATTATTAAATAAAAAACAACTGCAACTAATTCCATCTCATGTGTAGGGTAATTTATCTCATGGGGATTCAACTAACGTTAAGTGTAAGAAATTACCTGATCATTCTATATAAGAACACATCCAAGTCCTTTCAATGATGCATCACTATAAATAACAGACTGAACATTTCTGTTAGGCAGTTCCAAAACTAGAGAATTCACCAATTTTCATTTCAATTCCTAAAAAAAATCATCACATTCTTTTTTACAATAGAACATAACACCTTTTCGAGTTAACTTATTCATTGGAATAGATTTGTTTTAACAAACCTATAGTAATAACCTGCTAATACATGAAAACTATGGATGTCAGTTATATTTTTGCATCTTGGACTTTCTTCAACAAAGTTTGTTTTAGAAGGATCAATAGTTATACTAATTTTTTTAAATAATGTGACCACAGAAAGAAATTTACTGTAACCAAAACTCACACTTTCTGAATTTCCCAAATAGTTTCTTTTCATATAAGGTTTGCAATAATACCAATAAATGACTTTCATGTTCCTCTTTTACATTGGAAGAAACTGAAATATCATTAATAAAAACAACCACAAACTTATCCAAGAATGGATGGAAAATTCTATTCATAAGAATCATGAATAAAACATGGGCACTGGTTAGACCAAAAGGAATAACTAAAATTTTATAATGGCCATATCTAGTATGAAATGAGGGCTTTGGAATTTCTTCTTTATTTACATTCAATAGATGGTACCCCAACCTCAAATCAATTTTTGAAAAATACTATGCTCGATGGAGCTGATCAAACAAATCATCGATATGAGGCAAAGGATACTTGTTGTTAACAATGATGTAATTCAATGCTCTATAATCAATGAAAAGTATCATTTAACCATATTTCATTTTACCAAATAAGATAAGAGCATCCCATGATAATGTGCTAGGTCTAATTAAACCTTTATCTAATTAATCATGCAATTTCTTATTTAACTCTAAATGTTAAATTTTAGCCATTCAATAAGGGAGATTTGAAATTGGCTTAGCATTAGGAGCTAAGTAAACTATAAATTCAACTTCTCAATCATGTATAATACCAGAAATCTCATCAGAAAAATGTCAAGGTACTCATTTACCACTGGAACGTCATTAATCTCAATACTTCTTTTATTTTAACAATATGAGCAAGTAAACACTCATTTCCATAATTTACTAGTTTCTCAGCTTCTTGATATATTATCAAAATCAAGGGTTGATTCATGTTCACAAACTGAAACTATTTCTGAAAAGAAACCTTTTTATCTCTGTAGTCAATCATATAATGATAAACTAAAAGCCATTCAACAACCAAAATAACATAAAAATCAACTAGAGGCAAAACAATAAGTATTTCAGGTAGATTATTCCCGCACATAAGGACATGAAGGTTCTTATAATTTATTTTTGTCTAAACATTTCCCCCTGGGGTTTTTACCATAAGATCATGATTCATATATTGAGATGGAATTCCCAATTTGCTATAAAACTTGTCCAAAATTAAGAAATGTGTTGAACCTGAATCAAAAAACACATTAGTATAATCTGAAAAATCATACAATGTACCTGATATAACTTCATTTGATGGTCCAATATCTACTGAAGTAGTTTCAATGGATTTCACCACCCCATTCTATTGTAGTCTGGATGCTTTACCTCGGTTGAGTTCTGTGTTGGACACTCATATTCATAATGACCCATTTCATTGCAATTAAAACATTTTACTAAATGTAAATCATATTTTTTTTCTTACTATGATCCTAATCTTTTTTAGTGCAATTTTGATCCTTATATCCCATTTTACCACATTGGTAGCACTAACTAGAATTCAAAATACATTACCCAACATTCTTTTTACCACAATTTTCAGAAACTCTAATCTTAATTTTCTTACCATGAGACATTATTGAAGATTTCTTCCCTTTCACCGGCCACCTTGACCCCTTATTCTATTGTTTTTCAATGAAATCCTAATCATCTGGAAACTCCATTTACACCTTATCCGCACAACGAACAAGTTTTTCATAACTTTTTAACTCATGAGATGCTAAATCCCATCCATTCTTTGGATTTAATACTAAGTAAAAGAGATTGATTTTAATATCAAGATCTCATATGAAATTTGGATAATACCTTGCCAGTTGAGTGAACTTTTCTTCATAATCATCCACTGAGTCATCTTCCTACCTCAATTCCAAGAATTGTTTTTTAATTCTAAGATGGACCACCTTAGGAAAATATTTCTCATGAAAAATACCTTTGATTTAATCACTATCAAGGGCATAAATCTCCGCAAAATCCATGATATTTTTCACCATCGACCACCAATGATCAGCTTATCCTTCAAAATGGTAAATATCGAGACTAACATTTTGATTTTCTGAACAACCCAGGACAAAAAATTTTTTTTCCAGAGCATTAATCTATCATTCTACTAGCATAGGATCAGATGATCCTCTAAATGGTTGGGGATGTTGCCTCATGAAATGATCTACTACATATATGTTCCTCTGTGGTTTATCTGGATGATATCATACATGGATACCACCACCATTTATAGCCAGATTCAACTGTGTCATCACTGCAAAAAACTGTTTAGTTCCGATTCTAACCATATCAGGATGTTGATTAGGATGGTTGTCTTCCTCCTGATGTCGTTCCAACATAACTGCATTGATTCCTATATAGAAAACCATTCTAAACATAGAAATATTTTATCCTAAGAAACATTGTTATATGTAAATTCTATATCATTTCAATCATAACATAATCTAAAAATAATTTATGTACATTAATTTAACTATATTATTAATCCTATAGTTGTCTAAACTAACCAATGATACCAACTATAAGGACTCGAATTTAAACATTACATGTTCTTAAAATAAATCTATATTTTACATTGAGGATATTTTCAGGTTTAGGGTTTTAGATAATAAGGTCAGAACATTTAGATAACAACTTGAATATTACATGTAAACAATTCTACTTAGTTTCCGTTTTTTCATAAAATAAAAACTCTTGAGAAAAACACTCAAGTCTAGTTCTATATTTTAGATAGATACAATTTTCCTTGATCCTATCCATGACCATATTCATCTTTAAGTCCTGCAAAAAACATTTCAAAAATTTGGATGAGCATAAAAATCATAGTAAGGGTAAAAAATAAGAAAGAAATCATTAGTACATTAATACATAGAAAATATAAACTCTTTTACATACCTCATGAAAAACATAATATTTATGAATAACACATAGTAATAAGAAATCATAAAGGTACTTATGGCATTCATATCATACATACATTGTATCTATCACTGCTATATAGGGAGTTACGGCGGAATACTCATCATAGTATATTCCCTAAATCTCTTTGGAGAAACAATCACTTATACCTCCGTCATGTTACCCAATGCATTGTAGGGCTATCATGAGCCCACTCACCATAGGTTTTTCATAGAAAAAAACTTATACATAACAATCCCCAAGAACCATAACATATTCGTAACACATCAAGAAAACATTAAGGAAAGATAACATTTCCAAACTTCAATCACAATATATCATTTAAATATATTAACATAACAAATCCTTTATCAAAACCATTTTAAATACCAAAATTGGTAAAAATTGTATATGGTATTTATTTTCATTTCAAAAACATTACGGCTAGTTATGGAAGCCAAAAGATCAAATCATACTCGTGGCAGTGGAAAGGTCATTGTCACCGCGTACGCTAAAAATAAAAAACATTATTTTTTTCATTTAGTAAAATGATTCATAGAGAAAAGATTCCTTTTGAGTAAAATTAAAAGTCAATTGTTTTTATATATTGTATAAAACAAAGTCCTATATTAAAACAAAATAGTCCTCAATGAAAGGAGATTGAGACGAAGTACCTTACCTCGTGTCCGACTTGACTGGATTGTTCTTTAATCTCCTGAATAAGAAACTAATGTTAATTTATAATTTCTTAAGAACATTTTTAATGTTTATTATAACTTTTATATCACTTATTACCATGTTAAAATCATTATGTTATCATTTATGTTATTAATTTTTGTTTTGTCAATATTTGGTACATTAGTAAAAAATGAACACCTTATAATTACATGTTGTCCATGTGGTCAATAGTCCATTATGTCCATAATTATATTAATGATTTATATATCATATAAATAATATATATCCAATATATATATGTATTTTTAATAGTAAATAACATTTTGGACATAAGAAATGAAATGCACCATTCATGGAGATGATAAGAAGTATGAACGCATGAACAAAACTTTCATTTCTATTTCTTATTTTAATGGAATTAAAAATTAATGATGAATAGGTATATTATAATTATAGTATAATATCATATATAATATCATTAAAAATATCTTTATACATCAAACATATGGCATTAATGAGTCATATCACATTGAGGGGGTTGTAGTCGACACTTCTCCAAATGAAATTATCGTGTTTACCCATAATGGAAACCATAAAGGTATGATATAATAGAAAAATACAGAAGAATAAAGAAAAAATAAATATATTATATATCATATATAAAAACAGTTCCATCTTAATTTCCACCATGAGTGGTAGAAAGATATAATCAAACAATCATCGTTTCGTGAGGCGTTTGTTTTCCATCCATAGAAACAGTATGTTCTTCACCCATCAGATGGAGGTGTGTGTAAGTATATTTCGAATACTTATCATAAATAAATCTAAGTATATTGAGTATAGATTTATTTCTATAAAATAAAGGAAAAAATATTTTAGGTGTTGGAGAAGTAAAATAAAATAAAATATGTTAAGAAGAATCATTACAATTGATTTGGGTAAGTTCCTTTGGTTTGGACCAAATGAACTTCTTAAAGATCCTTCTGCGTAAGGCAAGGCTACTAGGAGGAGGAGAGGGATATTGAGAGATTATTTGGTCAGGTGTTGGGTGAACCAAGGGGCTTCATAGTTCAAATGAATTATTAATATGTGGGGACTTTTTATAAGTGGGAGGAGGGGCTCTTTAAAAATGTCTGAAAATATAATTTTATTGTATAATGATATTCAGTTTCTAAAGGTCCAAAACTAATTAAAGTTGATGATATGATGACTCATGGTCAAAATAAAATCATCTAATATGAATTTTACTGGTTTTGGAAATATTTTTTAATTTATTATCTTATTTATTTAAATCATTTATTAATGAGGTAAATACTAAATCATTATAGTTTCATAAATAATTTAATTTTTTTTGTCAAATATTTATAAAAAATACCATGATATAAAAAATTGGTTTAGCTTTACAATGAATATTTATTGTAAAAATGATAGCTTATATAACCCCATTAAAAATTTATTTAATAAATGATATTTATTTGTGTCATTTTTATCATTACATTATGTTAATTAATATAAATTGTCATTATCACTCTCTAGTGGCTCTATGTGGTCCCAAAATAGACACAATGATTTCCAATGTCGTAAATGACTCAACCTATAAGGTTTAGAGAAGTGCTAAGGTAATTTTGTGTTTTTATGATATTCTTTTTACCCTGGATAACCCTATTTACATTTAACTGCGGTAAATAAAAGTCAAAAGTTACTATTAAACAAAACGTATTTTCATCATATTGAAACAAATTTTACTTACTAATAACAACCATGTATTTTGTATTTTCAAAATTCAATTCACAGAATTAGTAAAATTTTATTGAAATAAAAATTCCGTTTTTAACTGCCACAATGTGGTTTCACTATTCATAAAAAATTGATGTTTTCAGAAAATTAGCAAAAAAAATCAACGTAAGCTATATTTTATATTCCAAATTTAAAAATGATATCTATTTTAAAAAATTAAAAAAATATAAATTTTATTAATTAATATAAAATTTATTCTCGTTGTTAAAACAAACAGCGTGTTTTTAAGTAACAATAACTATCAAAAGACAAACACTTGTTTACGTCCAATTTCAAAGTGAAATTAATTCCAATAACCAAAATTGGATTAATTGGTTAAAATATAATCTAATTAAACTTTATAAAAAATTAAAAATATAATATAACCATATAAATTAATTTGATTAAAATTCACGTTTGAATAAAAATACAGCATTTTCACTATTCATTAAAAATGAACTTTATCAGAATTATTAACATTTACCTCTTAAGAGAAAAATTAAAGTTTACCTCTGTCATGTTACACAATGCATTGGAGAGATATCTCGGGCTCACCCACCCAAGTTTTATCACGGAACCAACCATGTATGTAAACAAATCCCAATAAACATAACATATTCATAACACATAACACAAGCCTAAAGGAAAGATAACATTTCAACATTCCTATCGAAATTTATCATGTCAAGATACTAAAATAAACAATTCTATATCAAATCATTTTCAAAACCATTTAAATCATTTTTTAAAGATATTTTTGAATCAAAGTGTCACATACCACGTTAAATATTTTAAATGAATTATCATTTGATAAATTTAATGTCCATATAAATAAATCCTAAAACCATTTTGAAAACATGGAAATTAATGGGAAATATTTATAAGAATAAATCATAAAAACATTTAAAATTATATTTTAGTTAAATAGTTTGTAACAATATGAGTGATTCTTTAATAAAAATAATTGAGGAATAAAATTTAATTAAAACATTATAATATCATGAGAATAAAGGGATTCATGATATATTATGCCAAAGGACTGTATATACACCATATAAGAGTGAATTGGTGCATAATAATAATGGAGTCTCAATTGAATATAAATTGAGATGAAATCCTTTATAAAAACGGAATCCTTAGATTAAGGAAAAATAAATTACATAATAATGTGAGAAAAATAAGAATATACTAAATATAAGTTGATATTAAGTATGAAACAATCAGAGGTTATTCAAAAAAAATTCATAGTATGACATAATCAAGAAGTAGAAATTTAACCCATTGAATTGATATTGGGCGAAGGAGTTCCCTTACAAAAAATGGATTTCCTAGTGGCGCCACATTAAAATTCAGAAAATGAATTTATGAGAGAGGAAATGTTTTCTCATCACATGGAACTAAAATTTATAGAAATAAGGATATATAAGAACATACCCCAACATTAGAAGATGTAAATTAAAAAACATAACTAGAAAAAGTTTTGTAATAAGAGGAGGGTGGAATGTTCCATTACCGATTTGGTAACTTATGAACCATACACCACATGAAAGTAGGATATTTCAATGAAGATGTGAATACCCATAATTTAAATTATATTACATAAATATTATAATAATGGTCAGTACATCCAACACAAAAAAGAAAAAAGTCGCTAATATAGCTTGAATCTTCATGGGAATAAAAAGTGAGATGAAAACACCTTTACCAAATTGTAATCAATCGGGTCATATAAAACAAAAATAATAACCACCAAATGAATCACAGAATACAATTAATATTAATATAATAATGATAATATATATTTCAAATTTTTGTACACAATACACCACATGTAATAAATAAGTGGAGAACAATTTAAATCTAGTGGAATTAAAAGGGAGATAAGAAATCTCATTCCTCAGGTCCGACTTCACTCGTTTGTTCATTGTTCATCCTGAATAAAAAACAAAAGTTAATTTAAACTTTCTTAAGAACCTTTTTCATGTTTATTATTCTTTTTATATCACTTATTACAATGTTATAAAAATTATTCAATCATTTATGTTAATAATAGTCATTTGGTTAATATTTTGTACTTGAGTAAAAATGGATTTCCTATAATTACAAGTTGTCCTTGTGGTCAATAGTACATTATCTTCATAATGATATTCATTATTTATATATCATATATATAATTTATATCCATTATATATATGTATTTATTATATTATATAACATTTAGAGGTAAGAAATGAAATGTACCGTTCACGGAGATAGTAAGTTGTACGTACGCATAAACGCTACTTTCACTTCTATTTCGAATTTTAATGAAAATAAAAAATAACTATACAAAGTTATATTATAATTACAGTATAATATCATATATAATATCATTAAATACATCCTTTATATATCCCATATATGGAATTAACGAGTCATATCACTTTGAAGGGCTGGTAGTCTGCACTTCCTCAAATGAAATTATCGTGTTTACTCATAATGGAAACCATAAATGTATGATATAAATGAAAAATAAAGAAGAATAATGATAACATAAACATAATATTAATATCATATATGATATAGATCAATCATAATGGCCACCATGAGAGGCAGTAGGAGATTATTGAACAATCATCATTTCGTGTTGCGTTAGTTTACCATCCATAGAAACAGTATGTTGTTCACACATTAGATGGGGGTGTGTGTAAGTTTAGTTATAATATTTCTCAAAACAAAATCCTACTATATTTAGGATACCAGCGTTGTTATTAAATAATGGAATGAAAAGATTTTATGGATTGGAGAAGCTAAATATATGAAAAAATGATAAGAGAAACTGTTACCTTTAATTTGGGTAACTCTCTTTGGTTTGAACCAAAAGGGTTTGTTCATGTTTCTTCTCCCTATGGTAGGGCATCTAAGAGTAAGATACGGATATTTTGAGCTTATTTGGGTAGGGGTTAGTAGAGACAAGGGTCATGAGAGGTGTGAGGAATGAGTTGTAAGTGAGGTATTTTTATAATGGCGGGGAGGGGCTCTTTAGGAAAGTGTGAAAATATTAATTTATTATATAATGTTATTTGGTTTCTAAAGGTCCAAAACTAATTAAATTCAAATATATAATCGATAAAGGTATAAATAAAATCATCCAATTATAATTTTATTGGTTTTTAAGTTGTTTTAATATTTATAATCTTATTTATTTTAATCAATTATTCATGAGGTAAATACTGCAATTTATTGTGTAATAAATACTCTTAATTATTTGATGTCTAAAAATTATAAAAAATAACATGATGTTGGAAATATTTTTATATTTCCAATGAATATTTGTAGTCATAATGATAACATATATAACCCCATGTAAAAATTAATTTATTTTTAAATATTTTGGTTTGTGTCATTTTGTCTTTTCTTTAAATTAATTAATCTAAAGTGACATTATCACCCCCCCCCCAGTGGCTCCATGGGGTCCCAAAATAGACCCATGGATACCCATGGTCTTCTATTACTCATCCAATAAGGTCCAAACAAGTGTTATCATCATTTTTTATTATTATAATATACTTTTTACCTTAAATTCCTTTATTTACAAATAACCAGAGTAAAAAAGTCAAAAGTTACTATTCAACAAAAATTATTATCATCTTATTGAAAAACATTTTACTTACTAATAATAGAAATGTACGTTAGATTTTAAAAATTAAATTCACAGATGTTTTAAAACTTCATTTAATTGAAAAGTTGTTTTTTTTGTACTACTATATAGTAGTTTCATTATTCATCAAAAATTGATGTTTTTCAGAAAAATACCAAAAAATCAGCTAAAGATATATTAGATATTCCGAATTAAAAAATGATTTCTATTTTAAAAAAGTATTAACATAGAAGATGAATTTAGTAATTTAATATTAACTTCCATTGTCAAAACAGATAGCGTGTTTAAAAGAAACTATATTTTTCAGAAGATTGTCACTTGTTTATGCCCAATTTAAAAGTGAAATTTCTTCCAATGACCAAAATTGGATTAAATGGTAAAAATATAATGTAATTACACATAAAAACCATTTAAAATGACAATATAACCATATAAATAAAGGACATTAAAAGGCAATTTTGGAATAAAATACAGTATTTTTCACTATTCATCATAAAATGTATTATATTAGAAAAATACCAAAATTTAACACAATGTAAATTTTGATGTTCAAATTATGAAAAAAGTAATATTTTTCAAATTTAACATATAAAACTGACCAAAACTAGATTTAATTAGGGTTCTCCATTAAAAGGTTGTAAATCAACCTTTTAAAGTAAATTTTGCTTAAAATTAGATTCATTCACATTTTAAGCCTCTAACATTTATATGATAAATGGAAAAAAGTTTTACAAAACATGTATAATAATTTATTATTTAGTTCTATTCATTCTTGCCATTAAAATGGCTAGGCGTTTACTACCAATTAAAATAATTATATTTTATTATTAGTGTGCAACATAAGATTTCAAATAAATCCATTGTTGCGTATTGGGTACACCGTCGAACATAACGTACCTTGTAATGTATAATTAATATTTAGTCTACAAATATTAATAGATATGAACAATGTCATGTTTTTCATTTAATTGGGATGTTACATCCTTCCCCCCTTTTGGGAACTACATCCTAGAAATTTTAAACTAGGTTGGAAAATTCATTAAAAGTGTCACATCGAAAATGAGTCAGTAAAACTATCACATTAAAAGAAAGAAAGAGATGTACAATAGTCCCTAAAGATAAAATATACTAGGATTACAGGTAGGAAAACATGGTTATGGAAGAGGGAAAAACAGACAAGTTCTGATGCAGAGTGATAGAAAACATTTTTTTGTATAAAGGTAACCACCATAAAATCACAAACTTATACTCTGTTAAACGGTCTTTGATTACCCAGTAGGATACATAAACCAACAACATGTTTGTTTTACATTCCTTTTCATAATTTTGTGGAATTTATTTACTACAAAGAATAAGAACATCAACAAATATACTTACCTTCATGTAGAGTTTCAACATTTAATATTTTTCTATCAAAAACTAATCTTTTCTCCAAACGATGAGCATTCAAAAAGACTTGGTCACATCAAAAGAAACAAAATCAAATTTTGGACAATCACATATTCCACAAAAGAAGAACTATATATTTCCCTTGACATTAGACATAATATAAAACCAAAATGGTTTGTGCGAGATCAGATAATACCCAAAAGGACAATCTTTTAAAGAAATAAAAACTACTCTTAATCTCCAAAAATTTTCAAACAAAACCCAAAGTTCAACAATGGCCATTCAATAAAATGATGTCCATAAAATTCATCATAGGTAATCAAAAATAAGATTGAAACCAAAATATCATAAGGATTTCTTTACATTTTCTTCCAAGATAAATCTTAACATTTAGCTGCAAATAACATCAGTTACTCATAATGTCTAATATTGAAAAGTAATTAACCTAATCACATATTCTCCATGATAGGTTAATCATTTTCATAAGTAAAAAAAATCGTCATATGTCCACAATAAAAACATAGCTTCTTCCAAACTAAAATTTCATCCATTCTTCTATATTTTAAATCCAATAGAATTCTCTCATCCATAGGAATATACTATTTCCTCATAAGAAGGAACGTCTTCCACAATAACCATTATCACTTAATAACCAAATCATTTTCTTATACTATGTATATCCATTTGATAAAACATAAGTTCCCAAAATCAACATTATCTTGTTCTATGAAATCATTTTACTAAAATAATAAGTCATACTAACCAGGGAATTCAAATGGGCCAGTGGTAGGCGATGCACCCTTGTTGCCCTTCGGTTGTGGGTTTGATTCCTACGGCCTTGCAGGATACGACGGGTTGTCACCCATCCTATGGGTTGTCCTTTTTTTAAAAATAAAAAATAACCCTAACTTGTTTTAACCTCAATGGTTTCCTAATAAATCTAATTTCAATCCCAATTCATTATGATCTCAGAATCTTAATTATTGAATTATTATATATATTTTCATTTTATTTAAGTCACCACCATATGATAAAATAAAACGATCCCGAAAATGAAGAACACCATACCTTGATCATACTGTCCATTTGATGTCATCATTATCTTGTCCACATACGTATAAGTTCCATGCATTGCAATAATGATTTATAAATCCTTCAAAATCATTTTCGTCCATCATCCAAATACTCCTTCCACAACATAGGACATATGGGTGTTCATAGAAGAACAGTTTTGGAAAATAATCATGTATGACATATAATTTCAACACATCTGGTAAAACATGATTTCTGTAAAATAGTCGGACTAAATTTGAGTTGAAACATTCAAATATTGGTCCTATTAAAATAAAATATGTATGTGATGAGAGACTATATTGTAAAAGAAAATATAAATAGGTTGTTCAGGGATCTCCTTCTTCAGCAGCTTTTTAAAAATCATAATATGCATAAAAATCTTGTGATAAGGTAAAATATTTGAAAATGAATTTATAAAATATACCTTTATTGAAAATATGAGAATATTATGAAAATAAGATTTGTTTAAATACAACTCATGAGCTACAATGATAACTAGGTATAGTGGAGGTGTTTGATATCTCAAACAACTGCTTGCAAGTGAGTTGTATGCTAGAAAAAGTTTCACAATCATACGTACATAAAATTACAATAATTATTGCAAGCAAGTCATCAGGAAAAGATAGGAATGCCTCTTGAGATCCTCCTCCTTCCATTTTTCATTGAAATTCCTTGATCTGAAAAAGTTATAAAACAATGATTTAATCGAAATAATAGAAATAGAGACTAACAATGTGTCTAACAAAAACTCATAATTCATAAAGATGTCTAAGCCGACCTCTGATTCCAACTATAAGGACCCAGCCTTAAACATTAAATAATCTTGTATTAAATGAATAATTCACATTGAGGATCTTTTTAGGTCTAGAGTTTTATAGAATTAGGCCATAACTATTACATATCAACTTGAAAATTACATGTAGACACTACACCTATGAATCCATTTTTTAAAATATAAACTCTTAAAAAAACATGTCTACTTCCATGATTTAGACAACATGACTTTTACTTGATCCAATCCATGACCCTATTCATCTTTAAGTCCTATGGAAAAGATTTCAAAAACATGGGGGGAGCATAAAAAGCTCAGTAATGGTTATAATATATGGAAAGAAAACAATAACTCATCAATAAATACAAATCAATGAAGCCAATACTTTTCAATCATAACATACCTCATGAAGTCATAATATTTACGAATAAAAACAGAATTCATAAATCATAATGGTAACTCGTGGAATTAATTACATACATACATTTTTGCTATCACAGCTACATAGGGAGTCATATTTGGAATACCCATCATAGTATATTCCACAAATCTCTTAGTAAAAACATTTACGTTTACCTCTGTCATGTTACCCAATGCATTGGAGAGCTATCTCGGGCTCACCCACCCTAGGTCTATCACAGAACCACCCGTATACATAAACAATACCCAATAAATATAACATATTCATAACACATTACACAAGCATAATGTAAAGATAACATCTGCACATTCTAATAACAATATATAAATTCAAGATACTGAAATAAATAATGCTTTATCAAAACACATTCAAGACAATTTAAAACATTTAATAAAGATAATTTGGAATCAAAGTGTCCCATACCACATTAAAACTTTTAAATTAAATATCATTTGAAAACATTAATGTACATATAAATAAATCCTAAAAACCGTTTTGAAAACATGGTCATTAATGAGAAATATTTAGAAGAATAAATCTTAAAACAATTTAAAATGATTTTTTAGTTAATGTGTTTTTAACAAAATGAGAGAGGCTTGAATACAAATAATTGAGGAATAAAATTTAATCAGAACTATATAATATCACGAGAATAAAGGGATTAATGATATAATATTCTAAAGGATAATATATACACCATATAAGAGGGAATTTTTGGATAACAATAATGATTTCTCAATGGGATGTAAATTGATAGGAAATCCCTTTTTAAAACAGTATCCTTATAGTAAGGATAAATCAATTACATAAAAAATGTGTGAAAAATAATAATATACTAAATATATGTGGATATTAATTGTGATACAATCAGAGGTTATTCACACATCTTCATAGTAAAAAATAATCAAGAAGTAGAAGATTATCCCAAACAATTGAAATTGGGTGAAGAAGTTCCCTTACAGAAATTTGATAGCCTAACGACGTCACATTAGAATTCAGAAAATGAATTGATGAGAGAGAAAATGGTATCTCATCACATGGACATAAAATTTACAGTAATAATGATATATAAGAACATATCCCAACATAAGAAGATGTTAATTAAAAAAACATATCAAAAATAAGTCTTTTAAAAAGAGTAGGTTGAAAGGTTCCATTACCTATTTGGTAACTTACGAAACATACACCCCATGAAAGAAGGATAATTAAATGAAGATATAAATACCCATAAATTAAAATATATTACATAAATAATACAATCATGGGTAGTACATCGACCACACATAAGGAAATAATGGCAAATATTTTATGAATCTTCATGGGAATAAAAATTGAGATGAAAACCAATTTACCATGTTGCAATCAACCAAGTATAATGACCAAAAGATAATAACCACTATATAAAGAAAATAACACCATGGATATAAACAGAATTATTATAATATATATCAATTTTATATACACAATACACCACAAGTAATAAATAAGTGGTTAATAATAGAAATCTCACAGAATTAAAAGTGAGATAAAAAACCCCTTACCTCGTGTCCGAAATGACTCCTTTGTTCCTTGTTCTTCCTGAATAATAAAATGAAGTTAATTTATTGTTTCTTAAGAACCATTTTAATGTTTATTATTCTGTTTATATCAGTTATTACCATGCTATACAAATTATGCAATAATTTATGTTAATAATGGTCGTTTGGTCGATATTTGCTACTTGAGTCAAAAATGGACTACTTATAATTAAAAGTTATCTTTGTGGACAATATTACATTATATATAGAATGATACTAAGGATAAAGATATCATATATATCATATATACCTTGTATATATATGTATTTATAATAATACATAAAATTTATATGTAAGAAATAAAATGTATCGTTCATGGAGATAGTAAGTCGTACGTACGCATGAAGGCTACTGTCATTTATATTTCTTATTTTAATGTAATTAAAACATTATTATACATAGGTATATTATAATTCCAGTGTATTATAATATATAATATTATTAACTCCATCCTTTATACATCCCATATATGGCATTAACGAGTCATATCAATTCGAGGGGGTGGGAGTCTGCACTTCCCCAAATGAAATTATCGTGTTTAACCATAATTGTAACCATAAAGGTATGCTAAAAATGAAAAATAAAGAATAATAAAAAAACATATAAATAATATATATATCATATATAAATAGAGTTCCATCATAATGTCCACCATGAGAGGCGGTAAGAGATAATCAAATAATCATCGTTTCGTGAGTTGTTAGATTTCCATCCACAGAAACAGTATGTTCTTCACCTACTTGATGGAGGTGTGTGTAAGTTTTTTTGAATCCTTATTATAAAAACATCCTAGTATATTTAGGATACTGGTGTTGTTATAAAATAAATGAATAAAAAGATATTATGGGTTGGATAAGTTAAATAAAAGAAAAGAATGGTAGAGAAACAGTTACCTTTAATTTGTGTAACTCCCTTTGGTTTGAACCAACAGGGTTTGTTGAAGTTACTTATTCCTAGGGTAAGGCTTCTAGGGGGCATATATAGATCATTATAGATTAACTGGGGAGTGTTTGTACTAGCCATGTGCCTTGAGAGGTGAGAGGAATGAGTTAGAAGTGAGGTATTTTTATAAGGGGAGGAGGGGATCTTTAGGAATGTGTGAAAATATTATTTTATTATATAATGATCCTCGGTTTCTAAAGGTCCAATACTAATTAAAGTAGAAGATAAAATGAATAATGGTTGAAATAAAATCATCCAAAAAGAATTGGATTGGTTTTGGATGTTATTATAATATTTATAATCGTATTTTTTAAATCATTTATTAATGAGGTAAATACTGCATCATTTTTGTGTCATAAATTATTTTATATATTTGATGTCTAAAAATAATAATAAAAATACCATGATGTAGGAAATCGTTTTATCTTCCCAAATAAATTTTATTGTCAATTGATAACATATATAATATAATGTAAAAATTAATTTACTAAATCTTATTTATTTGTGTCATTTTTTAATTACTTTAAATTAATTAATCTAAAGTGACATTATCACTCCCATGTTGCTCCATGTGGTCCCAAAATCGACCCATGGATGCCCAGTCTTATCCATGGCACATAAAATAAGGTTAGGAAAAGTGTTAATGTAATATGTTATTATTATAATATACTTTGTACCTTAAATTACCCTATTTTTCTTTAACCATTGTGAAAAAATTAAAAAGTGACTATACACCAAACAAATTCATCTTATTGAAAGAAATTTTAATTAAGAATAACAACTATGTATGTTGGATTTCCAAAATTAAATATATAGAAGCGGTAAAATTTTATTTAAAAGAAAGAGTCAGTTTTTTAACTACTACTTAGTGGTTTCACTATTAATCAAAAATTGATGTTTTTGAGAAAAATACCAAAAATTCTGCCAAAGCTATTTTTTATATTCTTAATATAAAAATGTTGTATATATTAAAAAATTCAAAACATAGAATTTGCATTAAGTAATTTAAAATTAATTCCTATTTTCAAAACTAATATCGTGTTTTTAAGAAACAATATTTGTCAGAAGATTGACCCATGTTTACGCCCAATTTCAATGTGAAATTTATTTCATTGACTAACATTTAATTAAATTGTAATGATATAATATAATTACACTTTAAAACAATTTAAAATTATTATCTAACAATATAAATAAATTAGATTAAAAGGTATATTTTAATTAAAATACAACATTTTTCACTATTCATCATAAAATGAATTTTATCAGAAAAATACCAAAATTTTATCAAATGTAAATATTGATGTCCTGATTCAAAAAATAAAATTCATTTGGTCAAATGGAACTTATAAAAGAGACCAAAACTATATTTAAAGAGGGTTCTCCATTAGAAGGTGGCCAATCATCTATTTTTTGACTCATTATTGGAGAGCTATGAGTGTGATAAGATGGTTGTCGTCTCTCTTGACACTGTTGAGACCATGACCTAAGAGGATATGATCCTCTCTTAGTCCCCTCCCCACTCAGAGTTGGAGGGTCCTCTTCCACATCTCCTTGGGGGTCTACATTTCATAACCTTCTCAAATCCTGACTACCTTCTTCCCTTTCCTCGGATTTCGGAAAGCCCAAAAGATCACAAATGCTACGCAGGCCTCCCGCTCCAAACGATTTCAACCCTAGAATTTACAAAGGCATCCTCCCAACCATAGATGACCTAGATAACATGATTTTTGTTACTCCATCCATTGGTGGACTTCTTTAAATCCTGGATATTCGAATCATGGAGTTTATAAGAGCTTGTCACAGTTGGTCTTCTCAACTCCAGAAATATTATGATCTGCTTCTCCATTGAGGACGATCTGATCCAAACGTGGTCAAGCACACCTCACTCCTATATTTCCACTCACTTATTTTTCATCAAATGGTCACGTGACTTTCACATGAAGTGAGACACTTTCAATATAGTTATTTGGGTAAGTTTCCCAAAACTCCGACTATCTTTTCAAAATCCCTCCATCCATCGGTTGCATGGAAATTTGGTTGGTGTTTTCCTATGTTCTGACAGTCTGACGTGAATGGTGAGCCACCCTATTTCCCTAAGGGATTGTATCAAAGTGGATGTATCGAAGTCACCTATTGAATCTTTCTGTATTGCTATGGGGGAAGAATTGTGATACAAGAAGTCTGTTGTTTTTGAATCATGGAGTGTATATTTTTCTTCGTTTAAGATGATGGGACATAAACTTGATATTTTCAGGTTAAGGGAGAGGAAACCTGTAGATGTTATGGAGGTCCATGAGATCCAAGGTCGTTCTCTTGATATTGTGACTGGTGGAGGGTCTGCTTGTTCCAGTCGAAGGAATATTGAGATAGAGGATATTAGGTGCTCGGGTGGAGACCTGATTTATAAACATTCTATGGCCTCCACTATGGGTCCTATGGTTGTGGATGTTTTCAGAATGATGAAGAGTGATCTGGCTGGCCCTTCTAGCTGTATGGAATGGGGAACTCGGGCCAGTGGAAAGGATGAAGCAACTATGGTCACTCTCAATGAATCTACTTAGGCTCTGGGGGAGTCTGTTGGGGTTTCTGATGCTTTTGGTCCATCATCTGGGGTAGTGGCTGCATGCACATAATCTATGGCGGTGTGCACTGGCAGTAGCAAGAACTCTGGTAGGGTCTCTCTTGGTGAGATCAAGTCAAAGGCATGCCATGAGTGGGAGAAATCTTAACATGGGGAAGGTAGGACACTGGATACCAAGAAGGACACCAACTCGAGGGGATCTCTATCCTGCATTGACTTCCGCAACCAATTTGGAAGCTTGAGAAACATGGGAGATTATGAGGTCAATTTGAAGGGTCCATAAGAGGTATATTCTATGGGTGATGAACGGGTTTTTGATGATAATGGATTGGGAGAAGTGGGAAAAGATCTCCACAGCCAGAGAAGGATGAAAGGGAACAAGCAGAATAGGGACTCAGGGTGCTACATTATTTCTAGGAAGCTAAAATTTAAGGGGTGCAAAGACTACTACTACCTTCCAAGAAAAATGGAGACTGGGTCGGCCAAAAAATAGGGGACATGCAAGGAACTCAAGATTCATCCAGCGGGGATAGTGGAAAGCCAGAAATAATTTGTCTAAAAATTAAAAAAAAGCAAGAGAATGACCCCTAGAATGAAGGAGATCAACAAGAGGAGCTGCAACTACACACATAGTAGGTGACACCAGTGATCACCCTTGGTCTGTGGTGTTACGTAGGAACTTATATGGTTTTTTCAAGGGGAGAAGTGGTGCAATATAGGGAACTGGTTTCAACTGCTAAGGTAGGAGCAAGAGGGATGAATGAGGATCTATAAGGAGAGGCTATGATCAGGGAAGATCCTTGGGAATTTTTGTTACAATCTAAGGAAAAAAGGTAGAGAGGGAGATACCATTAAGTGCTTCTGCGGAGGTTGAAAAAAGGATGAAATCAAGATTTATTCAAGAATACTTGAACTAGGAGAAAAGTGTTTGGATTGAAAAACCACACCTAATTATAGTCATAGGTTTCAACAACAAGAAAATAGTTGAGGAGGAGTTCTTGCGAGTGTGGAATAAGCTGGTTTCCTGTTTCGAGGACATTTTCAGAGATGATCCTAGAAAAAAGGAAACAAATATTTCCTAGAAATTGTTTAAGGAAGTTATGTCAAATGGTTTTATGCTGGTCTTTAATAATTTTGTTATGTGTTATAGTGTTTACTGTATGGGTTGTACTATATGGTTTTCTACACATTATCCATAGAAGTTTCTATAATAAAAAAATATTTGGATTGTAAATCAACCTTTTAAAGTAAATTATGCTTAAAATTATATTCATTTACATTTTAATCCTCTAACGTGTATTGGATAAATGTAATAAAATTAAAAAACATGTATAATAATTTTTTAGTTAGTTCTATTCATTCTATCCATTAAAATTTCATGGAGTTAATTTCCATTTAAAATAATAATATTATATTATTAGTGTGCAATGTGAGATTTCAATGAAACCCATTTTTGTGTATCAGGTAAGCCATCGAGCTTTGCGTTCCATTTAAATTAGAATTAATATTTAGTTCACAAATATTAATAAATAGGAAAATTGGCATATTCTTTATTTACCTGAGATGTTATATTATATTATTAGTGTGCAATATATTATTTCAAAGAAACATTTTGATGTGTATTAGGTATTCCATCGAACATAGAGTCCCCATTAAAGTAAAATTAATATTTAGTTCTCAAATATTAATAAATATGAAAATGTATTATTTCATTATTTACCTGGGATGTTACAGTATGACTAAATAAACCAAGGGTACCATGCAAAGCATGAAATTGAAATACAATTTACTCCATGAATCATGGTTATCCTACCTTATCACAAGGTCCACATGTGTAAGGAGGTTAATTCACGAAGTATGACTTCTCTTTGAAGACCGGATATCCCTTAGGGAGATCCTTTTCTTTGTGATGGCCTGTGGGCTTCATGAAGGGAATCCCTATTTGAAGAGGGATTGTTTTTTAGAGAAGGAAAATGTATTTTTCAATGATAAAATACCTTGAAGCTCTCATTATTCACAATGTTTCGTAGAGTAGAGGGTGCTTCATGAATTGAGAGCTCAGAAGGTGAATGTTTGGGGTATCCTCAATTTGGGTCTGTGGGAAGCCTGGTATTTATAGGAGAGAGGAGATGTAATGCTATGATATCTCATTGAGAATCCACTTGTTCTTTTCCATTAGAATCATATTGCTTCAGATGTTTCATAACTGCGGAGTTGACAATCAGCCACTACTTTGTGAAGAGACCTCCTTTATTCCTTCGATGGCGCTCCCAGAGCCTTCGCTCAATTTTTAAGGCATCACAGAGGCGATCTGATTCCCTCTAGGGTGTAAAGTATTACATCAATTGTTTCAGAACCGTATAAACATCTATCTCCATTCCCTACAACAATCAAAATGGGGCCCATAGATTTCTTCAAACCCCAGTGTTGAGGGGCTCTGTGAAGGCCCCAGTGCTGAAGGGCTTTGCGCTAGAGCTTCGTGAAGCAACCTCGTGGCATTGGTGTGACCTTTGAGTTCTTTTCCTCTGAAAAAAATGTGTCACTAATAATGATTTTTAAATATATTATAATCATTGACATACATTCCTCCAAGTGATAGACCCAACAGGATTTCACTATAAAGCTTCTTGTAAATTATTTTCAATAATTCTATACCCTTCAAAACAAAGAAGGCAATCATTGTATTATTATTTTGATATATTTTTTTCTAGATGAGAATTTATATGTGAGGTGAAATTTCCTAGTAAAGGGTGGTATTTATAAGGATAGGATAAGGGTTCTTTAGAATAAATCATTATATCTCCATAGAGAGATTAATCAAATGAACATACAGTAAGGTTCTTGTTATTCAATAATAAACGAGTCATTAAAATATTTTTATAACATCAAGAATACTAAGAAGATCATTCATATATATTATAAAGAAATATGATACTTATATAACAAATCACTATTGAACAACGTATTTTACTATTCATGAAAAATAAAAATACATCCCATTTCCATGTTTGACTTCCTAATTCTGAAAAAAAAATTCATATAACTAAATTTCAATATATGATAAATTTAATTTTAAAATAAAATAATTATATATTATAAAAAACATATTTTTCTGACTCAATAGATTTTAATACCCTTATAAAACATACATATTAATTCTTATAAATATAAAATTGATATATAAATATAATTATAATTATTAAAATTATTTTTTCATAATGATTTTTTATTTTGTATTTCTAGTTTTGACAATAAATTGTGTTTTTATTAAAAAAAAATTTCCAATAAATGATTATTTTTTTATTTATTAATTTTATTATGTATAGTTATTTTATTTAAAATTTTCTTCATAGAAATTTATTAAATTTTAATTTCATAAAATACTCTAATATTATTTTACTAATATAATGACTATGTTACAATTCCCAATGGTGTGTTAATATTCCCTGTTGTAAATTAATATTCCCAATAATTAGTTACTAAGAAAATGGTCTTACATAGTTTATACATTCTATAAATATCCCCTTCCCCCTTTTCATTATTAACTAAAAGTTTCTCATTTTTAAATACTGTTTATTTTAAAAATTCCTATTATATTACTATTTATTTTATATGATGTTGTTTATGGGTGAGATAATTCATGGAAAACATGAAACACAAGAATTCAAAATTCTAAATATGTTATTAATATTCAGGTATTGTCCCATTATTCCATATTTAGGTTTGTGGTGTAAATTCATTTTTGAACCATGGTCTTTCTATACTGGAAATGGAATTACATTTTTGTTTTCTGACAATCCACATTAGATGTTTAGATTTTTTGCTCTGAAAGTAATTATACAGATCATTATGACAACAATATTGAAGGTGGCCTTGTTTCCCATTTTTTTGCAAAATATTTTGGCCTGAAAATCAGAAAATGGTTAAAAGTCATTCTAGAAATGGGAGTTGCATGCATGTTTAAAGGGTGTTTATAAATTTTTGAACAAGGCCTAATTTGGGATTATAATGTAAAAATAAGAAAAACAAAATAATTACCCGCACGCCTTAAATGTTCATGAAAGATGAGGTTTCCCAGAATAATCTTACATGCCCTATGCAAAGTCAAAAGGGGGTTTCCTTGCTCATGAAGAATCTTTCATGCACTAAAAATAACGTGTTAGTAACATGGGTGTAAATTCATCGTGGTCAATAAATTGGCAGCTACCCCCATGGAATACTGAATAACTTTTCAATGAAAATCTAGTTGATCTACTACATGAAAAATTACCCACGAAAGCTTGGAATAGAGTTAATTTTGCGCGAATGGTGTTACTTTAGTCTGAAAAGGCCAAGTGAACCCTTCAGTGTAGTTTTTCGAACGAAAAGGGTTGTGGGAAAATTAGGGGTGCATGAAATTCAACATGCGCAAGAAATACCAAATCTTGCTTGCATGTTTGGGTATTACATGTAAGAATTGAGTTAAGATCCTGCAGACTTTTGAATATCTAGTTCAGTAGTTTAGTGCTTTCAAGTGCATCATTCTGGACTTCTATGGGAAACTAAACCAGACACCTATACCAGCAATACACATGTGTTCTACCGATGCTAAGTGGCGCAAGTAGGTTGTGAGCATAAAACATCTCAGTAGGTAATCACAAAAGAGTCCATGAAATTCTTTTTCAAAAATAGTATAGAAATACTAGTTTTAAATAAAATTGAAGATGGTATTTATATAATTTTAATCAACCATACACATATTTTCAATGGTTTAATTTTAAAAATAAACCCCACGTATTTCCTTCTCAAAAAAGTTTCAATTTCAAAAAAAACTTTTCAAAAACACACAAAAATAAAAAAAAGCTACAAAATCAAAATGGGTTTGGTAGAAACTGAATGATAACAAAAAATAGGCCCAATAAACAAAAACAAATATCCAATGGGTTGGTAAAATAAATTGATCAAATATATAGTAACTCGTGATAATTTCCTGAACATCCCTAGTGTGATCGATAGGTGTACTCAGATCAGACTCACTTTTCGGCTTATGGTCTATATATAGATTTAATATACAAATAAGAAAACTAAAATATCCAATATATCGGCATGTCCTGAATATCCCTATCAATTGAAGGGGGTACCAACTTATCTAATCAAGTTCAAAAGAAACAATCCCTCAACCCTCTAAATTATGCTTAGGAATCCCTTGAAAATAATAATAGTAACAACACATGGATTCTTGTGTCATATCAACCACAACCAATAATGTTCTCATTCATAAACCACTAGAGGGGTTCTCACCCAAATATCTTGTTGTTTAATAACATTCTCATGAATGATCCAATAGATAGCAGTCAATCCAAAATTCTAGAGGTCTCAGAATATAATAAAAAAATCACAACTCACATGAAAATATATTTCATTCAAAAATATTATTAAATCCCATATAGACCTCAAACAAGCCATGTTTTCAAAACATTTTCCAAAAGATGAAAATATACCCAACAGTCCCACACAACACATAAAATCAAAATAAACTTCCAAAATGTAAAAATGTTATAATTTTTAATTCACATCAACCCCACTTTTATTTGAAATAAAATGTTCTAAATAGAAATTCACATCATATGTTTTATTAAAACCTAAAAATATCTCTAGTGCCAACTGGGAAACACATTTCTATACCCAATAAATTAACATAAATCATTTTTTACATTATATTTCCAAAAACCAATATTACCATAGGAAAATCACACTTCTAAATTCATGCTCCTAAAATTCCATTTAAAAATAATCCTCACACTACCAATAAAAATAATGGAATATAATAGAGAAAAATAAAAATGAAAATCAACAACTAAAAATACAATTTCTTTTAGAACACCAACATCCATAATGTGTTAATTTCAAGTATCTTTTGAAATCATCTCTTTAATAAAACATTACGCGATTTTATATGAAAAAAATTCCAAAAACAAGAAACAAACCATAAAAGCCACCAATTTTTACATGTTACACCAAAGTCACAATCCGACATCATTATCAAAACATAATCAAGGGATAAGACCACCCATATGACACAATTTCTCTATAGATACTAAATTGTAATTATATTAAACACATTTCATGCATTAAATATAGTAACAATCAATGAAACCATTTCTAAAACTATTTCAATTCCATATTTCACAATGAAAACATCAAATAAAATCATGATTACACATTAGAAGGACGCCTATAAAATATTCAAATCATTTAATGAAATATCAATCATCAACATAATATGTAGGAAAGAAAATGGATAGTAAAACCAAACTAAATGTTGTGTGAATGGAATGA
Organism: Viscum album; assembly: GCA_963277665.1. Taxonomy (NCBI): domain Eukaryota; kingdom Viridiplantae; phylum Streptophyta; class Magnoliopsida; order Santalales; family Viscaceae; genus Viscum; species Viscum album. The sequence continues at coordinate 605,104,843 of OY728123.1, read as the reverse complement.
AACATCTTGAAGAGTAATAACCAATCATGAGAGACAATCCATACATTCTATAATCAATGTAAATAACCAACACATCAGCCCTTACTTCTAGGGTTCAGCTAAATGTGAAACCCCACCAAGAATGACCAATAACAAATAGAAATTGAGAGGATAAGATGAAATTGACCATTAATATAAAGGAAAATGACCATAGATTTTTCATGGTGAATCAAAAATGGATGGAGAGAAATGTTGGATGAACGTGGAGGACCCTACGGTGCATCTCGGTCGAAGGAGGGAGGAAACCCCAAAATATGGTTAAAAGAACCTTAGGGAATGATTTGAATTTCACATTTTTATGAATTTGGGAAAGTCACACATTTAGTATGCATGGTTATCAAAATTGTTCACCAAAATTATGCCTTCTACTGGACAAAAGAGACACCCTGCATGGTTTGGATGCATGGCCTATCAAACAGTTCTCCAACCATAACAATTGCCACTACCCGATTCCAAAACTATACATCAAGGTTGTAATACTATTTACCAAACGATTCACAATCCATGAACCATACCCCTAGAAATTTAAAAAAAATCACTCTTACCTGGTAGAAGATGTAATGTTTCCACAAACTATTCTCTAACCGTGAACCTCGTGCTTCCAAACCCATAATATTCTATTTTTCAATAAAAACAAAAAATTTAAAACCTGGACTTAAATCGAACCTCCACTAGAATATCAAAATACTGGAAAATAATAAAATAAAATTATTTTTATGGTTATAATGTTGATATTATACACACTAAAAACAGTTTATTTCCCCATAATGTGACCCAACCAAATGATAAACAAAATATAACTCCATGCCTAATCAATATCCAATAAAACCACGAACCTCCTAGTGACATTTGTCTCTACAATCACAACCAACAATTTCTATAGGAAACCACATATAAAATGTAAAAATTATTAAATATGTTGGTTCACCCAACCACATTGTCTAAACTAACACCACCAACACCTAAATCTATACATGACATCAAAATTACAGAAAAACCCTCCATAAGGAAAATTGGGATCCCCCAACTGAAGAAAAACCCCTCAAGAATAAGGGGAGATCCACAAAAGTTTTCCAAAATAAATAATGAACCAATCCACAATTCAATAAAAATACAATGATAAATATTTTAAAATGAGAAAAATAGAAAACTAGAACTAACCCTCACAAGGGATAATAATAGAAAAAAGACAACAATCAATATTAAGACCCACATTCCAAAAAACATAATTACCTAGATTAACAAACATCATTACCGTAATACTTTTAAAATGGTGTGATTAAAATAGAACATCAGAAAAAATAAAATAATAAATCTTTAAAAATCCCCACCTCATCATGGGTGAAAAAAAAGGCAATCAATCCCCTCACACCCAGTGATTACTAACATTGTGTGATCTTTGCTCTGATTCCAATGGATGGACAACTAATGACTAAAGCATCCACTTCCACATATTCAGTTGAAAACTCCATTTTATAAAGACTTCAACTTTAGGTGACAATTCATCTAAAACATATCTAGATAACCCAAATGGCCAAAATGATGGTAAATCTTTGTAGGATTGTGGAATAAATTCTTTTAATGCCCGATCCAACGACACTAAAAACATAGGGGTGAGTGGTATGACAATAGAGAATTCATAAAAAATTATATGCCTCAAGGATATGTTCCTTCAACAAAAACTTCTTTTTATATGGGTATCCTTCACGAATGTCAAGAAAAATGGTTTCATAAACCACTTTCGGCTTCACCACAAGAAGTATCTAATCTAAAAATGAATCATCAATCAACTTCTCAAACTGACCTTCAGGGAATGAAAAGATTTGGTCCTTGATCTTTGGTAATGAAACTAATCAAAAGGAGGATATTTGATAATATCCAATGATTCGATATCTAATGTGAAAGAATCCATTTCCTTGAAATTCTCAACTTTGGCCTTCATTGACTGTTGTTCTTGTTGAATAGTATTGAGATCATCCACTTTCATCATCTTCAACTGATCAGGTATAATGTATCAAATAAAAATAGACTTCAATACATCCCACAACATTACAATTTTCAACAATTATAGAGAAATCTGTTGAAAGTGGGTTCCCTAGACCCAACTTGCATTGTACTTTGATTACTGTTACATATATCAGTTTGTTTTTATACATGTGTTTATCATTCCATGATAGTGTAGATACTTCTGAGTCCACTTTGTTTATGGAAATTTCCTTAAATTACCTATCACATAAAAGTGTTATAGTAGGTCCCAGGCTATAATGAGAACCCTGATATTCCATGACAGTAATCTTAAAGTAACATCATATGGTCTAGTTACATCATTCTGAAAGGACACAGATGATGTGTTACCATCTGATGCTGGGGGATCATAAGCATTGAGACTTCTTCTCATGAAGTTCGCACATGATGATCTCTAATAATTGAGATCATGAAAACAGATCCTCTTAATAGTAACACCACATGTTTCATGTGTCATTGGTCATTTCTATCTACAGACATGTGTAATAGTCTCGTTACTTGTGATCATTATCAATGAATGTCATTTAATTATGTACATTTTATATATGGTAAACAACATGGAGAAAAAGTCGTGGTGAGGTAGTTTTAATTGGGTACCTAATTAATGGCATGTCATTGATTGAATGATCGAGAAAGTATTTTCTGCTTCCGAGTTTGGGAAGATATATTCCGGGCCTGGTTGATTAGGACAGTTTCACCTTCAATAAATCCATGGCCATGGCTGTCGAAGGTAAGACCATCAAGACAAATCAACAAATAAAATAATGAAAAAATAACGAATGATGCCACTAGTGTGCATTCTGTTTTATTGAGATATCGATGATGATGAGATTATATTGCACAGACTGTGTTCATAGGGAATATTTCATGGCTATGACTTTTCTTTATCTCTATAGGGGCCTTGATGGGTTGTGAGACCCCAATCATGGTCGGTGGATATTATCTGCTTCTATTGAGGTAAGGGCCTAGAGGGTCACACACCATAATGCCTTGAGAATTTTCCATATTCTAGGAATAGGAATATAGAACATTGGGGGCCCCTCCAAAGGGTCCATGAACTATCCAAGTTCTATGGATAAGTAAAGAATAAATAAATTAATTTATTATTTGAGTTTAGAATAATTCGTTGGATTTATTTATAACATGCATTTAGAATTTATATAGTAAATACAATTATTCGAATGGATTTTAATATCCTAGGTTTGTTTGGTTTTAGCAGGGCATGTGAGTCGAGTTAACGTCTCAAATTTATCATGTAACATATATTTATATATTAAAAGTAAGTGATAAATAATAAATATTATTTATTGCATAATTTTATTTGTCATAAATAATTATTTATATCACTTAAATAGAATATGTCTATTACATGGGGGTTGGGAATCCATACCCCGTGTTTTTAAACACTCCCTATATAAGTGAGAGAGAAGCTCTCCAATGTAGACTATTCATGTGTCAAAATTGGGAGCTTCTCTCTCATATTGGAATCTGGAGAGAGAGAGTATCTCTAGTAAAGGAAGATTTTCAAAGTTCACCCTTCTCGGATTGAAGCTTCTTTCTTTTCAGTGATCGTCATTCCACTAAAGTGATCATCGAAGATCCGCACTAGCACCTGGATCTTGACGAATGATGCACGAGTAGATTCGAGAGGCAAGTGTGGATGATCTAGAAGGCTTCGACGTCATATTATTTGATCAATGATCACTGGCATCATGCTGCGGACTTGAAAACACTAATTATGAAAAAGGTACATGTTTAATTTAATTTTTGTGATCTTAAATATTGCGTGATCCTCAGACAGAACCGGGACAAGATCATCAGAGTTTTCATGGTTATGTCACTCCGGTGATGCAGAAAGTTTTATAATTCTGGGCCCACCAGCTTCCGCTGCGTCTTCGTGGTACCCAACAGTGACATCAGAGGGAGCGCAGGGTTTTCTTGAGTCATCATAATTGAAATGCATTAATGTGTTAAAACGGTTCATTCGGATTCGACCACACATTGTTTCATTTTCTAATGATCATGTTACATTCATTTAAAAATATTAAACGGATCAACGCTGTAGGTTTTCTTTTCTTTTTCGTTCATTTGATGTTAATCTCAATTTTATTGAGATAAAATTAAATGTTATTATTATTATTATTATAAATTATAATATTTTATTTTATTATAAAATATTATTTTCAAGACTCCAATTCATGTCTTGTTTTAATTTGTAAATATAAAAAATGGATTAACAAAACCCCAAATTATGGGTCTTCCTCTTTTATTTAAAAAAATAAAATAATAACAGAGAATGTGCCCTCCATTTGTCTATTGGAAAAAGAAATAATAAAAAAAGGAACGGGAGAAGACCCCTTTGGGGTCTCCACTTTTCACATGGTGCATAGAGAGGGAGAAACCATAGCCGGCCTCCCCACCCGTTGGACCATCCTTTTGTGGCACTCCCACACCGGACCGCCTCCAGCCGGCCTCCTCGAACCCGCACCAGACCCCCCGCGCCAGACCACCTCTAGCCGGCCACCCCGAGACCACTCCAGAACCCCACGCCAGACCACCTCCAGCTGGCCACCCCAAGCTTGCGCCTGAACCCTCCCACCAAACTACCTCCGGCCGCCAGCCTCAAGCTCTCCTGATGGGCCACGTCGCGCAGTCCGGGATGTTCCGGACCGGGCTTCCCGCTCACCGGAGTAGCGAGTTGCCAGCCATGTTGCAGTCTAGTTTGATTCTCGGCCTCCTTCTGCTCCCCTCGGACCACACTGGAAGATGAAACCACCGCAGGAGTCGCAATCACCCTGTTGTCACGCCGCGGTCACGCAGCGGTGACGCCACGGTCATGCCGCGGTTAAGCCGTGGTAAAGCCATGGTACCCTGTTCTAGGATGACACCCCGCGGTGGTACGCAATGCTACCTGACTCCTCTCCAGCTAGACGTGACCTTGCATTAAATTATTTTTAATTAATTTAGTTTTTCAAAGTAAATTAATTGGAATTATTTTACGGGTTTAAATTTATTTTAATCTGAAATATTAATTTAATTGAAGAATAAAATTAAATTAACGATTTGATATATTTTTTAGAATTAAAATTAAATTAAGAAATGGAAAGATAAAATAAATTATTTGAATTTAATGAAATTCATTTAATTTATAAGAACACCCTTGCATTATTTAAATTCATTGCAATTTAATATTGTTTCCATCTTACCCCGAATGGTTTTGAGCAAGTGATAGAACTGTGTATGTTTGGTATTTATTTTTTTATTTAATGTGTGCGATGATTGAAATATTTAATTAGATAAATGAAGGTTTTTGAATCATCTTTTAAGTCAAATATGTATAAGGGCCTACACGTCCATTGCACTTGTTTTATTTTTTACCCCATAACCCCTCGCCTGCGTGTGAGTATATTTGTATTTATACGGTGCTGTTCCGAGAGGCAGACCCCCGCCATGTTGAGGCGGTAGTCCAGACAGGAGTTGGGTGCTTTGCACTGGGGCCAGCAGCGATACGAGTCATGTATTGACTTTTGAATGGATGCCTCTAGGTTATGATTGATCAATTATCGATTGATCATTATATAATTCTCTAGACCAGTTGAAATGCATGGTTTTCTTAATGCATTGATTATTATTTTATGCATCTGTATGATTATTGCATGATCACATAGAAAATTAAACAAGATAAAATTCATAAATATGTGATGAATAATATTCTATTGTATGTTCAGTTGTGAGTGCGACAACCTAATATGTTCATAATAAATATAAAAGTATTATATTCATAAATAAATATAAAAATACCTCAAAGATATATTAACTCTAAAAAAAACCATCCATTTCTCACATCTAAACATAACCGGCAGTATGGGGGCTCGTCAGCCTTAGTTGAGAGTGGATCTTACTACCAGTGATTTTTCCACGAGAGAAATGGGTTGACATAACTAAAGTGAGTAGTCAAGGATTAGCCTTAGCTAACATGGTATCACTTTAGAGGCAAGAGGTTGAGGTAATCATGTTCTGATTCCAAATGCTAAGAACTTACTCTACAACACAAGGAACCGCAAGCCAAGTTGTTGGCTAGCTTAGTGCCTACCTTGAAACCCTCTACGGAGTGGCGTATCCCTATCTTGTAGACTAAGAGGGAGGTTTTGAGGATCCTTGCCACTTGAATACTCAAGAGATATAGTATTACAAATATAATAGTGAGGGCTATTAAGGTTCATTAAAATAGTGTTAGACATTAAATGATATAATAATTTATTAATAATAAAATGTCAAAAGTTAATCAAGACAATGTACTAACTGCTAAATGTTTATCAGATATAGATACAAAATGGAAATCACCAACAACACATTTACTTTATCACTACGATAAATCTTGGAGAAAGGAAATTTCTTGACCAACAATAACTTTCAAGAGTGGTACAGGCACTTTCACGTAGTACTACGACAAGAAAGGATGTTATATGTGCTAGAATCGCCAATTCATTCTTAGCCTCCTCAGGGAGAAAGCAATACACAAAAAGCTAATTGGAGAAAGCATGTTGGCGATGCGCCTGATGTACAATGAATCATGTTGTCAAACATATCCAGACAATTTCAAAAAATTCATGAGGAAGAGGATGCCTACAAAATGATTTCATATCTCCAAGAACAATATGAAGAGAGGGAAAGGAAAGAAAGGTATGATATCTAAAGTGTGCTTTATATGTGCAGGCAAGCAGAAGGGCACCACACTGATCCTCTCATACTCAAGATGACTGGGTATATTGAGAGGCTTGAAGCCCATGGGATCAAACTGAACCAAGAAATAGCAGTGGATCTCATTCTTTCCTCTACACTGTCAAGCTTCTCAACTTTCATTTCCAATTATAAAATTAATGATATTACAAATTCACACCTAGATCTATTGGCTTTAGTTGGCCAAGATGATAAGGAGATGAAATATAACAATTCAAATTTCCTTTTGGTGAACATTAAAAACAAGGGAAAGGCAAAGGGTTCTAAGGCCAAGTCAATGGAAAAGACATCAGTGAATTGTCCTGCAATGAAGACAAAGATTCATAGGGAAATTAATGAGCAGGAAGCTATCTCCTTTGGATGTAGCACGAAAGGCCACTGAAAGAAGAATTGCAGAGCTGGGAAGAAGAATCAAAATGACGCTTCTACTTCAGGTATTTTTTTTCATTGAATACAATACATCTTTATCTACAAGTTGGGTATTGGATATGCCATGTGGCTCACACATTTGTATTCATATACAGGAACCAAGTAGGTTCAAGATGATTTCAAAAGATAAAGTGGATATCCAAGCTACAAATGTTGCAAGTCTGGTAGCCTTCACAGTGGGAGACAATCACATGACTTTACCAACTGGTTTGGTTCTTATTTTAAACAATTGCTTTTATGTACCGTCTGTTACTAGAAACATTATCTCTAAGTCAATTTTAGACATTATGGGATTTTATTTCATGTTTGGAAATAAAAGTTGTCTCTTTTATTGGGATAACATATGTTATGGTATGGTACAACTTAAAAATGGTTTATATATGGTGGAACTAGAAAACCCAGTAATGGAAATCAATGACAAAAACACCCAACATGATTCAAATAACACCCTCATATGGAACATTAGGCTTTGTCATGTAAATGAGAAGTGATTATGAAGACTACATCAAGAAGGGTTTCTAGCCTCAGTACAGTTAGAACCCTTAGATGTATGTGAAGTTCGTTTACAAGGAAAGATGACCAAAGCACCCTTCTCAGGAAAGAGAGAAAGAGCCAATGCAGTGATGGAATTAATACATATCGATGTATGTGGTCCATTTCCAATAGAGGAAAGGGGTGTTTTTCTATACTTCATTACTTTTAACGATGATTATATTAGGTATGGATATATCTACTTAATCGGTATAAGTCTGATTCCTTTTGTTTCTTTAAGGAACATCAAAATGAAGTATAAAACCAACTTGGTAAGAAGATTAAAGCACTTCACTCAGACCGAGGCGGAGAATATCATAACCAAGATTTCATTGATCACTTGATGGAGTGTGGGATTGTATCCCAACTCACTCCTCCTTATAGACCACAATGGAATGGTGTTAATGAAAGGAGGAATACTATCTTTCTTGACTTGGTTAGATCAAAGATGAGTCATGCAACTCTTCCATTATCCTTTTGGGGATACGCCTTGCAGACAGCAGCATATACCCTTTACCAAGTACAAACTAAAGCTGTAGATGGGATTACATATCAGATATGGTATGGAAAGAAACCCAATCTGACACATATGCGTGTTTGGGGGTGCGAGGAATTTGTCAAAACTTTACCAAGTGACAAATTTGCATCCAGACGCACTAAGTTCATATTTATAGGTTATCCTAAGGAAACTAGACAATACTACATATATAACCCTTTAGATAGAAAATTCATTGTGGAAAGATATGCCACATTTCTCGAATGAGATCACACTTCTATTAGATATAGTGGGAGCAAGATTGAATATGATGATGTTAATGCTCCAGATGCACAAGAGTTGGAAGAGGAACAATCTCTAAAATATCAAGTGGAAGAAGAAATTGTTCCTGAGACATAGATATTGTGTAGGTCTACACAAGAGGTTAAGGAACCAAAGTGTTATGGTTTTCTTGTCACTGAGTCAGGTGACACAATAGTCCTTGAGGATGATGAACCTCTAACTTACAAGGAAGCAGTAGAAGGAAAAGAATATGCTAAATGGAAAGAAGCCATGAATTCTTAGATGGAGTCCTTGTACCAAAATCAAGTTTGATTTTGGTAGACCCTCTAGCTGATGCAAAGCCCATTGGATGCAAATGGGTATTCAAGAAGAAGCTGGACATTGATGGTATGGTTAATACCGTTATATCAAGACTGGTGGCACAGGGTTTTAGACAATGTCAAGTCATTGACTATGATGAAACCATATCACCAGTGGTAATGCTTAAATCCATTAGAATATTTCTTGCAATATAAGCATTTAATGATTATGAAATTTGGCAAATGGATGTAAAAACTGCTTTTCTAAATGGAAATTTGGTTGAAGACGTCTATATGACTCAACCTGAATAAGTCAATGAATTCCAATATAGTATGAAAGTTGCAACGATCCATTTATGGATTGAAGCAGACATCAAGATCATGGAATGTTCGCTTTGATGAGGCCATAAGTGATTTTGGTTTTGTAAAAAATGAATGTGAGCCTTCTGTCTATAAAATGGTTGAAGGGAATGCTATCATTTTTCAAGAATTATATATTGACGGCATATTAATTATGGGAAACGAGGATCAAGTCTTACAGTCAATTAAGACTTTGTTAAATGAATGCTTCTCCCGAAAAGACTTAAGGGAAGCAGCCTACATTTTTGGGATCATGATCTATCTACATCGATCTCGAAGGCTGCTTGGCCTATTTCAAAGTACATATATTGACAAGGTAATCAAACGGTACAATATGGAACAATCCTAGATTGGATTGTTACCTATGTCAAATGGTGTAAATATCTCCAAAAAAATATTCCACAAACATAGTAGGAGATTGACAAAATGAGTAGAGTCCCTTATGATTCGACAATAGGTTTTATCATGTATGCCATGTTGTATACTATGGTTGATGTCTCCTTTGCTTTAAGCATGGTAGGTAGATATCAAGCCAATCCAGGAAAGCTGCACTGGACTACTGTTAAAATTATCCTAATATACTTAAGGCTTACAAAGGATATGTTCATGGTGTATAGAGAAGATGAGGAAGTATTTATATGGGATACAATGGTGCTAGTTTCCAGACAGATCATGATGATATGAAATTGCAGTCAGGCTAGAAATTTTGCCTGAATGGTGGTGCAATGAGCTGGAGAAGCTCAAAGAATGTTGTGGTTGTTGATTCTATAGGAAAGTCCGAATATATTGCCGCTTTCGATTCAGCAAAGGAAGAAGTATAGATACACAACTTTATCTTATACATTGTTGTTGTACCTAGCAGTGCAGACCATCTTCCAGTATATTGTGATAATATTAATGAAGTGGTTCTTGCCATGGAGCCCAGGTCTCACCAGAGGAAAAAGTATATTCTTTGGGAGACTGATAAAACACTATTTTATTGAATATTTTATTGATAATAAATGATATAATTTCCTCACATTGTGTTAAATATGTTTATTTATAAAATATTTGGGATTAAATCATTCATTTGAATATTTGATGAAAATTCCAGTTTTACCCTTTATAGTTCACTGTAGTATTTCAAAGATAAATATTTTTATATTTATTATTTGAATTTGAAATTTTGTAACAGTGTTCCTAATGTAATTATATACAACTTTTATTCAGGAAACTAGATCAAAAGAATGCAGTTTAATGGAGGAATTTGGCCATAAATTCAAAGCTGGGCTGGACTCGCCAGAATGGATAAGATTCTGTATTGCAGCCATAACTCCTACATATGGGCTTGAATTGAGCCCAAACTTGTAGAGGAGATAGAGAACCTATATTCGAACATTGGATCCTTCTGGAAGGCCGGCCAATTAACGCGTTTCGGTGGTCAAATTGGCGGTTCAATTTTCATTAAATTATTTGCCCGAATATCCACATTCACACTTGAAACCACTTGTAACCTCTCCTCCACTCCCCTCTATAAATTGGATTTTTTATCATTTGGAGGGGTTGGGGCGTGCCTTGGGAGATTGGATGCAGATGAGAATTTGTTTCACCCAAATTCTCCAACCATTGTAAGAGGGGTAGCTCTTGAAGCAAGGATCCCCTCATCGAAGCCTCCTTTTCTTCTTCATTTTGTAATGTTTTCATTTGTGTAATAAACTTATTTGTTCTTCTTTTATTTATTCTCTTTTATTCTGTTTTGTTTAAATTTATATTCTCTTAATATTCCTCTTTGTACTGGAATTATTGAATAGAATCGTTATTGGGTTATACCCATTATAAACCTTTGCACATGCAAAACCCTTCTACGATGATTACGCCACCCATGGAAGAGTAGTATTTTAGTAATCGATCTATCTTGTACCCTCCTCATTTAATTATTTTGAATAATTGAGCTACTGTAATTCATTTAATATGATCCATAAATTCTGTTTTTAAATTGTAAGAAACTAAGCAAGCAATTGAACAATTAACACAAAAACACGCGAGGTTGGGATTTTGTGTAAATTGTGAGAGCACGATCTTAATCGGTAATACAAGACCACACGGGATAAATTTATAGAGTTAAAATATAATCGCTAAAAAAAATTCATCCTCTTTTCCAGAATGGATATGAGCCTTAATTTACCACTGACCATAAGCTAATCTTAGAACATCAATCAAAGCAGCGTGCAGCGATTGCATGTTCCGAAGTTAGCCTAGGGTTAAATTCACATCATCTTCGTGGTAAAGTTAATTCTCGTAGGGTTCGGGATTTAACAAATTAAGGGATCATAATTAAGTGAATTTTAATCTACATGATAATGATTAATAATAAAGTGAAGAGGTAGAGTTATATCGATTATGCCTTTTAAATAGATTTCAAAAAAAACATCTTCTTGTTGTGTCATTTTAATTGAAATTCATTTCAAAACAAAAAACAAAAAAAATATTATACAATCTTCTTCCAGCAAACTTCTTCTAGATTAATAAACTAAAACAAACCCCAATCCTTTAAAGTAGTTTTTTTATTCTATTCTATTTTATTTTATTTTTTAGAATACCTCTAATAAGTTGTTAAATTCACTTCCTCCTTTGAGAGACGACCTTGGTCAGCCACTCTGCTGCATCTAAGTACCCCAAATTACACTAATCATTTGAGGGCGCCCACGACAGCGCTCTATCAAATTGGCATCATTACCGGGGAGGCAATTAATTATTTCAACCAATTAGAGGTATTTATTTTATTTTACATTTTATTCTCTTCCTATCTTCTTTCTTCCTTCTGTACCCAATCTGATTTTTATTCCTCTTCATTTATTTTCTTCTACTTCTTTTTGGACCATCAACTCAAACTTCTCATTTTTATTTTACTATGGTCCACTTTCTTTCTTTTCATTTTTATTTGATCTATGACACCAACTGATCCCGAAGATCTCTTAGAACTTGACCCTGAGATTGAACGTAGCCTTAGGGATCGAATCAGAAATTCTCAGTCTACGGGAAGTTTCAATATTCAACTAGTTGGTGAATTCCTCTCTTATGGAAACATTGAAATTGGAAGCAATTCAAATTCAAACATAAAAGAGGAACTAATGGCTGGAAACAATGGAAATGAACTTAATAGAACCATTCAAGAATTGGATGCACCAGATGTTAACTATCAACCAAATTGTATTGCATACCCAAATCTCGAATCAGACTTTGAACTAAAATCTGGGTTAATTCACTTAATTCAAAAGTTTCATGGCCTCTCTGGTGAGGATCCCAATAATCCTTTTAAATAATTTAATGTGTTTTTCTCAACCCTTAAACCAAGAAATGTTTCTGAAGATCAAATCAAATTAAGAGCATTCCCATTCTCACTTGATGGAGCTGCAAAAGATTGGATGTATTATTAACAACCTGAAGATGTAACATGTTGGAATGATTTGAAACGTCTTTTCTTGCAAAGATTTTTTCCAGCATCAAGGACCACATCCATTCTAAAAGAGATATCATGGATCAAGCAAGCACAAGGGGGAGTCAATGTATGAGTACATGGAGCGATTCAAGAAGTTGTGTGAAAGCTTCCCACATCACCAAATCAGTGAGAAACTACTCATCCAGTACTTCTAGGAAGGACTCACACCCATGGAGAGGAGCATGGTGGATGATGCAGCTGGAGGAGCATTGGTGGACAAGACAACAGTAGATGCATGAGCATTGATCCACAAAATGGCCAAAAACTCTCAACAATTCGGTGATAGAGGTACACCTCATGTTCAAGGAGTACATCACGTAAGTCCTTATTCTCTTGAAAGTCATTTGATTGATACTAAGTTAGAAAAATTTACAACTATGGTGAGGCAGATTGAATTGGCTCAAAAGACATCCCAACCCCCTCCTTCAAGGCCATGTGACATTTTCACTGAGACAAGCCACCCAACTGACTGTTGCCCACCACTACAAGAGACAGAAGATTGTGCAGCAGTGTTCCCTGGGATACCATTTCAGCAGCAACAACAACAAACATATCCCCAAAATAATTTTGATACAGTATACAACCAAGGGTGGAAAGATCATTCAGACATGAGGTATGGCTCTGGACAACAACAAAGGCCCCCTTTTCAACCAAACTTCCAGCAGCCTCCACCTTACCAACAGGGTTTCCAACAACCCCAATGGAGATTGAAAGCTCAAACATCAACGAGTCAGCAACAAGGGAATATCCAACACACGGTAGACTCTAACACTGATGATATTTTGAAACAAATTGTTCTTAATCAACAGAATGAGCTAAAGAGTCAAGGTTCGGAGCTGAGAGAGTTAAAGACTCAAATGAGTCAGATTGCCATCGCCCTCGGTGAACTTGTGAGTAAGAATTCTGGATATCTACCTTCCCAACCCACTCCAAATCCAAAGGGGAATGTTAGTGCCATCACATTGAGAAGTGGGAAGCAAATGAATGATACATTTAGACCTACCATTCCACTGGGATTCACCTCTGCTCTAGAGAAGCCTTATTCCATTCCAACTGATGAGAAATCCAAGGAGAAAGATAAAGGTAAGAAAAAGATTGATGATGTACCTCCTAAACTCCATCCTTTTCCAAACAGGGTTGTTCAATCCAAGAAGATGGCTGAAGAAGAAATGCAAAAGGAGGTTTTGGACACATTCAAGCGTGTGGAGATCAACATTCCTCTACTTGAAGCCATTAAGAAAATTCCAAGGTATGCGAAATTATTAAAAGATCATTGTACCAATCGAAGAGGGATCAAGGGAAATGAAAGGATCAACCTTGTAAGGAATGTCCGGGCACTCATTACACCAACTCTAGCAATGCCAACAAAGTACAAGGATCCCGGGACATTCACCATCCCATGTACCATAGGGGAGTTGCACTTCTCTAATGCTCTTTGTGATTTAGGAGCTTCAATAAATGTGATGCCTCACTCTGTATTATCTTCCTTGAAGGTTGGTGAGTTGAAGCCAACAAGAGTAGTGGTGCAATTGGCGAATAGAGCTACGACATATCCAGTAGGAGTTCTTGAGGATGTACTTGATCGGGTAAGAGACATGATCTTTCCAGCAGACTTCTATGTTCTTAACATGGAGGATGATTATGTAAGTTCTCATGCCCCCATTATCTTAGGTAGACCCTTCCTCAAAACTGAAAAAACTATCATAAATGTCAATGAGGGTACACTTTACATGGAGTTTGGAGATGAAGTTGTGATATTTAATGTTATAGATTCCATGAAGTACCCCTCAGAGGACCATTCTGAATTTTTATCTCCCATTTTGAACCACCAAGTAAAAACATCATGGAATTGATTGTCCTATGCTTTGGGAGATTATGAGTTTTGGTTCTAGTTTGATGTCTAAGAGTACTTCTACACCTGTTTTTAAGGAACACGACTCTCTAATATTTGATTTTGAAATGGAATCATATTCTGATTTTGATCATGTGAACTCTGATTATGACATGGCTATTGAGTATTCTGATGGATTTGGTGCTTTATTCTCTGATTGTGATGATTTTTATTCTGATACTGATGTTCATTGTGCAGATATTTTTGTTGCATCAATTTCTCCATCCATTCTACACCCTCCTTCATTAGAACTCAAGCCATTGCCACCAAATCTGAAATACGCATACTTGTTGAATGGTTAGAGATTACCTATTATCATTGCTAACAATCTCCCTTTAGAACATGAAGAAAAGCTTTTGAATATTTTGAGGGAGAACATCAGGGCGATTGGGTGGACCTTGGAAAACATATCAGGTATTAGCCCCTCCATTTGCATGCATGGGGTTCTCTTGGAGGATGGGGCTAAACCGGTGAGACAGACACAAAGGAGACTCAATCCCACCATCCTGGAAGTTGTTAAAAAAGAAGTGGAGAAATTGCTTGAGGCAGGTATAATCATTCCCATTTCAGATTCTCAGTGGGTAAGTCCAATTCAGGTTGTGCCTAAGAAAACTGGTTTTACTGTTGTTAAAAATGAGAAAGATGATTTAGTTCCAATGAGGGTGAAAAATAGTTGGCGTGTGTGTAGTAATTATAGGAAACTAAATCAGACCACCCGCAAGGACCATTTCCCCCTCCCATTTATTGATCAAATTCTAGAGAGACTAGCTGGGAAAACACACTATTGTTTCTTGGATGGATTTTCTGGATATTTTCAGGTTCCTATAGCTCCAGAGGATCAGGAGAAGACTACATTCACCTGTCTCTTTGGAACATTTACCTACCAGAGGATTCCATTTGGACTTTGCAATGCCCCAGTTACCTTCCAGAGATGAATGGTGAGTATTTTTTCATATTTTATTGAGACTTGCATGGTGGTATTTATGGATGATTTTACAGTGTATGGGTCTTCATTTGATGAATGTATATGTAGTTTGGGAAATTTTGTTGAATCGTTGTATTGAGAAGAATCTGGTCCTAAACATTGAAATGTGTCATTTTATGGTAGAGCATGGCATTGTCTTAGGGAATGTGGTGAAAAACATGGGATAGAGGTTAATATATCTAAGGTAGACATTATTTCATCCTTACCCTATCCTTTATGTGTGCGTGATGTTAGATCTTTCCTAGGGCATGCAGGATTTTATCGGCGCTTCATCAAAGATTTTAGTAAGATCGCTCTTCCTATGTCACAATTACTTCAAAAAGATTATGATTTTGTGTTTGATGATTCTTGTAGGACTTCCTTTGACGAGCTAAAGAAGTGTCTGCCCACACCACCTATCATACATCCCCCATGGATGGACCTTCCATTTGAGCTTATGTGTGACGCCTCCAACTTCGCGGTTGGAGCTGTCTTATCTCAGAGGGTGGAAGGATGTTCATATGTGATTTCCTATGCATCAAGGACATTGGATTCAGCCCAATCAATCTACACAACCACGGAAAAGGAGTTTCTTGCTGTCATATTTGCTTTAGATAAATTCTCTTCATATTTATTGGGCTCTAAAGTAGTTGTTTTTTCTGACCATGCAGCTTTGAGGTACCTCCTGAAGAAGCCAGATGCAAAGCCATGACTTATCCATTGGATTCTCCATCTTCAAGAGTTTGACATCGAGATAAAGGAAAAAAATGGGTCAGAAAACATGGTGGCAGACCACATGAGAAGGCTTACTCACACAGTAGAGGATGACACCTTGGATCAGGTACCACTTCAGGACACTTTCCCTGATGAGCATCTCTATACCATCGCTGGTATGCATCCTTGGTATGCTGATTTAGTTAATTACCTTGTTGCTTCTGAAATCCCTGCAAATTTAAAGAAACATCAAGTCCAATAATTAAAGAGTGAGTCAAGATTTCATGTTTTGGATGATCCATACTTATGGCGCATGTGTAGTGACCAAGTCATTAGGAGTTGTGTTCCCGATCATGAGTTTGAGTCTGTTTTTCATTTCTGTCATACACTTGCTTGTGGTGGACACTTTGGACCCCAACGGACAGCTAGGAAGGTTTTGGACTCTGGATTATATTGGCCTAGATTATTCCATGATTCCCATGTGTTGTTTAAGTCATGCTCTCATTGCCAACAAACTGGGAACATTTCTAAGAGACATGAGATGCCCCAACAACCCATACTATTCTGTGAGATTTTTGATGTATGGGGAATTGATTTTATGGGTCCTTTTTTTAGTTCATTTGGATTTTTGTATATTTTGGTTGCTCTTGATTATTTGAGTAAATGGGTGGAGGCCAAGGCCACCAGGACTGACGATTCTCATGTTGTAGTGGATTTTATCAAGGCTCAAATTTTCTGTAGGTTTGGAGTACCAAAGGCCATCATCAGTGACCAAGGGACACACTTTTGCAATATGAATTTTTCTTCCCTCCTTCAAAAGTATGGGGTGACACACAAAACATCAACACCATACCACCCCCAAACAAATGGACAGGCTGAGGTTTCAAATCGTGAGTTGAAACAAATCTTGGAGAAAACCGTGAAGCCAAATAGAAAGGATTGGAGCAAGCGCTTGGATGATGCATTGTGGGCTTATAGAACAACATACAAGTCCCCCATTGGTATGTCACCATTTCGGATTGTTTTTGGGAAAGCATGTCATCTCCCAGTGGAAGTCGAGCATCGGGCTTATTGGGTTATAAAGAAATGAAACATGGATTTGGCCCAAGCTGGAATCCAAAGGAAGCTGCAAATTCAAGAGCTTGAGGAGATTAGATTATCATCATATGATTACTCAAGGCTCTACAAGGAAAGATCACAATCATCTCATGACAAAATGATCCAACAAAGGGAGTTTCATGTTGGAGACAAAGTCCTTCTCTACAGTTCACAACTGAAGTTGATGCATGGTAAGTTGTGTTCCAGATGGTTAGTTCCTTATGTTGTGACTAATGTTTTTCCTTATGGTGCAATGGAGATCACACAAGAGGACACTGGAAGGAGCTTTACAGTCTATGGGAAACGTTTGAAGAGATACATTGAGGGACTTCCTACTGATGCAGTGGAATTTATCACACTGCATGACCCCATCATCACTTGAGCACATCATGCTGTTCCTAACCCTTTCACTTTTATATTATTTGTCCTATTTAAAAATTCAGCATTTAATGTGCATATATCATCTCATTGGTTCCATTGAGGACAATACAATATTTTATGTGTGGGGGAGGGAACGTTTTAGTTTAGTAATTTCAATTGCTTTCCTGTTAAAAAAAACCAAAAAAAAATTTGTGATTTTCAAATTTTGTGTGTTTATTTTACATTTTTCTGTGTGTTTTTGAAACTTTTGGGCTGAAATGATTGTCATCACCATTTTTAAATCGATATCAATAAGTGAAACAATTTACCCCTTGAAACTAAGCTTAAATGAATATTGAAATGACATTTTTTTCGAGTTCAAATATTTAGTAATTTCATGAAAAGTTCGCTGAATTTTGAATCCCATGCCAATCTCACTATCTTTATATTTGAAATCACTTTTCTATGAGGCTTATAAAGCATTATTTTCATATTCTTTACATTCACCTCACTTCTTGAGAGAACCAAACCATACTTGATTTAACCAGAATTTGATCTATTCCTGTTAAAACTTGAGGGTTTGAGGTACTAATGTTTAAATGATTGAGGAATTTGTTTGGTATTAAAGCCCCTATTTCAAAGAATCATTTTTTATAATGGCCTACCATGAATATTTAATCCTTGTAGCCCTTAGAATCCATGAATAGTCTGTTAGGTTAGCCACATTACAAGCCAAGTTTCCCTATCCAACCAACTCTGGAAGTGAAATTCCATAATCTAGTTGAGCTTAAGTGTGGGGGAAGTTGTCTTGTGTTTTTCCACCACATTATGTGATACTTTGGGTGGAAAAATAAATTTTGAAGAGATGTGTTTGTTGTTAAATAAAGTCATTATATTGAAAGCTGTGCCTTTTCTAGAGCTTTCATGACAAGTGAAGCTGTGCCTTTTCTGGAGCTTTTAATTGAGGTGGAATTTTGTGCCCATCTGGAGCTTTCAAGAAAATCATGTTTGATAAGATTGACATTTTTTATGCTGAAATGGTGAATGGTGTAAACCTTTCATGACTTTTCATGATGATGGAGATGAATTGATACTATGGGGATCGAAGAGAAGACCATATTTAAATGAAAATTAGATTAATGCAATTTTGGTTCAAAAGATTCAAGAACTCCTCATTCAGCCTCAGAGTTTTTCACATCTTAATCCTACCAACCGAAAGCCACAGAACAACCCTAAAAAGTTCTCATGATAAACATATGCCCTTGAATCACATCGGGTATCATTGTAGGAATCTATCAAGCCTATGGTGACCCTTGTATGAGTTTGGATGAGAAAGACATTGCAAAAAAATTGATATTTGAGTGATGAGAGAAAATTCAAGCGAGGTAAGTGTTTTGTGCATGGGCGGATAAATGAAGTGGAAATATATTGAATGATATAAATGGAGAACTTGAAATAAGGTTTTTTATGAGGTATTATATCTTTTGATTCTTGGTGTGAAATTGATTGATCTTAAGGATATGTGTTTTAAAATTGGTTTTGATTTGATATTGATGTTTCCTTGATATGAGGTTTTGCCCAGGTGTGCAAAAGGGTAAGTGTGGGGGAGTTGATAAAACACTATTTTATTGAATATTTTATTGATAATAAATGATATAATTTCCTCACATTATGTTAAATATGTTTATTTATAAAATATATGGGATTAGATCATTCATTTGAATATTTGATGAAAATTCCAGTTTTACCCTTTATAGTTCACTGTAGTATTTCGAAGATAAGTATTTTTATATTTATTATTTGAATTTGAACATTTTTAACAGTGTTCCTAATGTAAGTATATACAACTTTTATTCAGGAAACTATATCAGAAGAATGCATTTTAATGGAGTAATTGAGCCATAAGGTCAAAGATGGGCTGGACACGCTAGAATGGATAAGTTTCTGTATTACGGACATAACTCCTACATATGGGATTTTATTGATCCCATATTGGGAGAGGAGATAGAGGACCCATATCCGCAGATTGTACACTTCTGGAAGGCCGGCCAATTCACGCGTTTTGGTGGTCAAATTAGCGGTGGAATTGGCATTAAAATATTTGTCCGAATTTCCACATTCACACTTGAACCCACTTGTAACCTCTCCTCCCCTACCCTCTATAAATTGTAGTTTTTCTCATTTGGAGGGGTTGGGACGTGCGTTGGGAGATTGGAGGCAGATGAGAATTTGTTACACCCAAATTATCCAACCATTGTAAGAGGGGTAGCTCTTGAAGCAAGGATCCCCTCATCGAAGCCTCCTTCTCTTCTTCATTTTGTAATGTTTTCATTTGTGTAATAAACTTATTTGTTCTTCTTTTATTTCTTTTCTTTTCTTCTGTTTTGTTTAAATATATTCTTCTTTTAATCTTCCTCTTTGGGCTGGAATTATTCAGTAGAAGTGCTATTGGGTTATACCCATTATAAACCTTTGGACATTCAAAACGCTTCTACGATGATTACGCCACCCATGGAAGAGTAGTCTTTTAGTACTCGATCTATATTCTACCCTATTCATTTACTTATTTTGAATAATTGAGATACTGTAATTCATTTAATATGATCCATGAATTATGTTTTTAAATTGTAAGAAACTAAGAAAGCAATTGAACAATATACACAAAAACACGCGAGGTCGAGATTTTGTGTAAATTGTGAGAGCGCGATCTTAATTGGTAATACAAGACCACACGGGATAAATTTGTAGAGTTCTAATATAATCCCTAAACAAAATTAATCCTCATTTCCAGAATGGATATGAGCCTTAATTTACCACTGACCATAAGCTAATCTTAGAACATCAATCAAAGCAGGGTGTTGCGATTGCATGTTCCGAAGTTAGCCTAGGGTTAAATTCACATCATCTTCGTGGTAAAGTTAATTTTCGTAGGGTTTGGTATTTAACAAATTAAGGGATCATAATTAAGTGAATTTTAATCTACATGATAATGATTAATAATAAAGTGAAGAGGTAGAGTTAGATCGATTACGCCTTTTAAATAAATTTCTAAAAAAACATCTTCTTGTTGTGTCATTTTAATCAAAATTAATTTCAAAACTAAAAACAAAAAAAAATTATACAATCTTCTTCCAGTAAACTTTTTCTTGATTAATAAACTATAACAAACCCCAATCCGTTAAAGTAGTGTTTTTATTCTATTCTATTTTATTTTATTTTTTAAAACACCTCTAATAAGTTGTTAAATTCACTTCCTCCTTTGAGAGACGACCGTGGTCAGCCACTCTGCTGCACATAAGTACCCCAAATTACACTAATCATTAGAGGGCGCCCACGACAGTGCTCTATCAGAGACCCCCGGACTAAAGCCATTTCTCAGTAGAAGCATGATTCACATTTGAGAGCTAGTGGATTGAAACTTGTTAGCAGGTGTCCCTAGTGAAAGTGGGAGTGTAAAAATTTGGTTCCCTAGACCCAACTTGTATTGTACTTTGATTACTATTACAGGTATTCTATTTGTTTTTATACATGTGTTTATCTTTCCATGATAGTGTATATAGTATTGTATCCACTTTGTTTATGGAAATGTCCTTAGATTACATATCTCATCAAAGGGTCATAGCAGGTCCCGAGATAAAATGAGAACCCTGAGATTCCATGAAAGTAATCCTAAATTAATGTCCTATGGTCTAGTTACATCATTCTGAAAGGACACCGATGATGTGTGACTGTCAGGTGATAGGGGATCATAATCATTAAGACTTAATCTAATGAAGTTCGCACTTGATAATCTCTAGTAATTGATATCATGAGGATAGCCCCGCTTAATAGGAACACCACATGTTTCAGGTGTCATTGGTCATTCCTATCTATGGACATGTGTAATGGTTTCCTGACTTGATATAATTATCAATTAATGTCTTTTAATTATGTACATTTGATGTAAGACGAAAACAATGTCGATGAAGTCATGGTGAGGTAGTTTCTATTGGGCATGTCATTAATGTCATGGAATTGATTGAATGATCGAGAAAGGATTTGTCGCTTCCAAGTTCATGAAGAGAAATCCTGGACCAGGTTGATTAGGATGGTTGCACCTTAAATAAATCCATGGTCGTGGTAGTTGAAGGTATGGCTGTTCGGAAAAATCAATAAATAAAATAAAGCAAAATAAAAATGATGACACAAATGTGGATTCTGATTTATTTAGAAATCGATGACGAAGAGATTATATTACACAAACCGTGATCGTAGGGAGGCAGTCATTGCTATTAATCTTCCTTATCTCTATAGGTACCTCGATGGGTTGTTAAACCCATATCTTGGTCAGTGGATATTATCTACTGCTATTGAGGTAAGGACCTAGAGGTTCACACACAATAGAACCTTGAGAGTATGCCCTATTCTGGGAATAGTAATATAGAACTTGGTGGGCCCCACCAAAGGGTCTGAGCACTATCCAATTTCTATGTATCACCAAAGAATAAATATATTTATTATTTTTTCAAGTTTTGAATAATCCGCTGGATTTATTTATAACATGTCTTTACGTGTTATATAGTAAATATAAGTATTCGAATGGATTTTGATATCCTAGGTTCGTTTGGTTTTAGCAGGAGGTGTGAGTTGAGTTAGAGACTAAAATTTATCACATAATATATATTTATATACAAAAATTAAGTGATAAATTATAAATATTATTTATGGAATAATGTTATTTTTCATAAATAATTATTTATATAGCTTATATAGCAGATGTCTATTACACGGGGGCCAGGAATCCTTACAGCGTGTTTTCAAACACTCCCTATATAAGTGAGAGAGGGGCTCTTCCATGTAGACAATTCATGTGTCAAAGTTGAGAGCTTATCTCTCCTACTAGAATATAGAGAGAGAGTCTCTCTAGTGAATGAAGATCGTCAAAGTTCGTTCTTCTCGGATTGATTTTTCTTCCTTTGCGGGGATCGTCGTTGTGCTGAAGTGATTCTTGAAGATCCGCACTAGCACCCGGATCCTGACGAACGGTGCATGAGTAGATTCAAGAGGCCTGTGTGGACTATCTAGAGGGATTCAATGGTGGAGTCTTTGAGCAAAAATCGCCAGAATCCTGCGGCAGACTCGAACATTATAATTCCAAACAAGGTACATGTTTAATTTATTTTTTGTGCACTTCTTAAAAATTGTGTGATCCTCGGACTAAACCGGGACAAGGTAATAGGAGTTGACAAGGTTATGTCACTCCATTGATGCAGAAAAATTGTTAATTCCAATTCCACTAGCTTCCGTTGTGTCATCCCGGTACCCAACACAATCACCTTCCATTGGTCTAAGGCTTCACCCTCAATCAGAAAAAATGACATGCAACCATAAAACATCAGGGGTTCACAATGACCTGATGAAATACTCATCTTCCTAAATCGAATCAAATGAATCTAATATAAATCATTCATTATGAATGATGTGAAACAAATGAGATGAAATAAAAATTAGGTAAGAACCGTTATAAAATTTAGGGAACATTATAGGTGGTTTATTCTAAAAAATATACTGAAGGAAAATCCAAAAACATAATCAACCCAAAACAAAATAAAAAAGATCAACTCAAGACAAAAAAACAGGTTGACAAGACCAACTCATATAAGCACATCCTAAAAAACAATTTTCAATATCCACCATTAGTTTTAATTTCAAAAACAACTTCTTACAAGGACACTACCCAAATACAGAAATCCAATTGTTCAAAAAAATAAGAACCCACTTTTAAAATAGAAACCAACCCCAAAACCATTTTAATTTCAAATGTTCACAGATGACATCCTATCAATAATTGCATATGATCTCATCCCATATCCACTTATATAATATATTAACATCTTATATATTGAAATTTTCACATATAATCACACATATGAGAACATATATAAAGAATACTAAGGGTAACACATTCCATTTATTTCTCAAAACCTAAGAATTTACCAAAATTTTTGGTCAATTTTTCTTCCCCATTTTTCTGATACATTTATGAATTTAAAATCACTTTCTATTTTAAAAGATCAATTTTCTGATTTTCAACCATTTTAATGAATTAATTTACATTTCAAAAATGATATTAATTTTAAAGTGCTCACATAAGACAACTAAAATCAAACCAAAATGCAACTGACATCAAACAGAAAGAATGAGGAAATAGTGGCCATGCGAAACCTAGAGACATGGTTAGTGGGCCAAGCCCATGAAATCATTAACAACTAAGAGAATATTATATTGTGTACTCAGAGTCCACATAGGTCACTACTCACTATCTCTCCTACATTTTCATTCCATATCCAATCTCTCCAAAAATTAAAACAAAATACTCAAAAACCCAGAATACCCCTAGAAACATGATGATTAGAACATGAAATGGTTCATGAACACATTCTTCTACATACCTACCGAGTCACAAAAATCATAATCACTAACTACCTAACACCCCAAATAACAAGGTTCTTCTAGGATACACTTTAATCACATACCTATTTGGGATTACATGTAGTGTCCCAATCATGACGTACATGGAAATTACATTTCTTTTGTGGAATACATAATACATGAAAAAAAAAATCCCCAAAAACTGTATTAGTTTTGTTTCTTTGGAAACTCATAATATAATATTCTAATCACAGTGAACGATCTTCGCCATATCACATAAAGATATTTCTATTTTGGTCTCCTACCTAAAACCATTCATTATATCTTGTGGAAATGAAAACATAAAAATGGTGAGTTCAAATGATTAGTAATGGTAAAAATAGAGAACATAAAACAAAACATAACCATTTGAATATTAACACATGAACATAATGTTATAACATTAAAATCAAGAGAAATGACATAAATCATGGCAGTACGTAAGGAACAAATCATAAAGGAACATTATCCATGATAGGATATCAATGGAATAAAACATGTAATTGTGGAATTCTAATAATCACATATTAGGATTTCCATATTACCTAAGGAATTACTTCTAAGACAATCATAGTGGATAAAGTCCATTACTGATACATGATTACTGGTCATTCTAGCCCTTTATTGTTGAACCAGATTTACTTTCCATTCCTTCCATGTCTATTTCATTAGATAAAAATCATTACCCAATTAATTTTAGGGAGATATATTTTCCAACCATTTAATAATGAAATCATTCTTATAATTTCACAAAAACATAAATCATTCATGATTGTATAACCCTTGAAATTAACTGTGATTCGTAAACATCATGCCATCATAACAAAATACATATATGATTAATGGATTTCATAAAAATAATTAAATCATAAAAATAATCATATAATAGTAATTATATGAATATAAACATAACCCTAGGGAGTATTATATGAAAAATAAATTTGATAAAACACTTCAAAATAATTTCAGAGGAAAATATCCTTTCTTCATTAAAAATGTTTCCTTTTCTCAAAACGTCTTGAAATTTTAAAAGAAACGAATTTAGTTGAAAATAATATTAAAATATTTTAGAGGAAGATTAATGGAAACAAGGCATTAATAAGACATTAAAATCCATTCATTCAATATAAGTTAAAAAAAATTCTCCTTGTACTTTTACCAAAAATGTCAAAAAGTTCCTTATATTGTAAACAATAGACCGATACCTTCCATTCAATATAGTAAAAGTAAAAAATTGGTAAAATAGAATTAATTATTCATATAAGAATATTATAAATTTTATGAAATAATTTTTTTAAGTCATGGTCATGGTTGATAATTATGTCATCGGAATATACTTACATATAAACAATGTCAGATAAAAATGAGATTGCAAAATAATCCCTTACATTATGATCTATTTGTTTTGTATGAATTAGAAAATCGTACATAGTGGTTTTAATCAAATTCTTAACATGTAAAATAAACTTAATATTATTTATGATATCATGTATGATAAACTTACAACTTTATATTACCCATTCATTTTTCAATTCCATGTTAAAGTAATGTTTTGGTTAATAGTCATTACACTTATCGTAGGTATTTGGACATGTAATTATTCATATGATTTCATAGATCAAGATTTACATAATTAATTTTTGTTAAAATAGATTTATATATCATATATTTTCATTATAAAGATATTTATAATACATCGACAAATAGAATGTAAAACATAGTTCATGTAGACGATATGTCGTACGTACGCATGAACTTTGTTTTCTTTTCCTTATTAAATTGAATGGAAATTAGTAATTGACATACATATATACATAATTACTATAGAATTATTATGTCGTATATTTAATTATTATTTATTATATATACGTTATAATCATTCTTGAATGGTTAACATGGAGAATGAATCTAATCGCATCGAGGATACTGTAAGCCGTATGTACGCACGAGCGACGATATCGTTAAAATAGATGTTCAAAGGTATTAAAGAGGATGGTGTATAATATCTCAGAATTTCTATAATGTTATAATATTTATATATAGTTATTATTTTCACCATTATACCCATCCATGTAATATGGTGGTGAAAAGAATATTACACCATGGCGTGGAGATGGTAATCCCTACGTAGCACACGCGGTGATTTTGTTTTTCATAGGATGGATAAAAGTTGGAATAGGGTTGTTTAATATTTTTAATAACATATATTCATCTGATAGATACTGATGTTATTAATTTATAATGAAAAAACAAAATTAGAGGATTTAGAAGAAGAAATAAATTTGAAATAATCGGTAGAAGAGATTATTCTTCCTCGACGTTCCTCGTTTAAATTTCTTCATAATCCACTAGGGATGGACTTTTGAGAAGACCCTTACCTCTAAAATGAGACTAGGGATTTTTAAATGATAAATGGGAAGGTTTTATCAATGATTAAAGGAACAAAATAGATTTAAGAATAGAGGGAGGAAGATCCCTTTTATTAGAGAGGATATGGGCACTTTAGCAATGTTTCAAAATATTAATTTTGTATAAATTCAATATCTATTAAAAAATGTCAAAAACATATTTAATTATAACATAAGATGATTTTAGTATCAATTAAAATCATCTAATAATTTTTGTGCAGCTTCTGAATCTTTTTAATCATTATATTTTTTCTTTTAAGACTATTTTACCGTTTTTAATCATACCATGATATTGTGTTATTTACAGATTATTAGTTAATGTAATTAATATATCATTTAAAACTACCAATACAAGTTTTTTATAAAATATTTTAACGTATAATAATTATTTTACTAAGTCTTAGATTTTCAATAATTTAATATAATTTAGTAAACTATTTTATGTTTTAAGTTACATATTGTGTCTATTTTGGACCCTATTCAATGTTTACTTTTTAAAAAAATACATAAAAATTAGATTCCTTATAAAATAATTCATTAACTCAATGATAATATGTCAATATCATCCATAAAGTTTGTGGATGACATTTAAATAAAAAAATTACAATTTTTTAATATTTATAAATTCATTTATTAGTATCGTTCATTAATGAGGTAATCACTACATCATAATTCTATCATAAATAAATATATTTATATATTTTATAAAAATTATAGATAAAATAACATGATGTAGGAAATATTATTAGATTTATAATAAAAATTTATACACAATATTACCTTTTGTATAACCCCAAATTAAAATCAATTTTTTAAAAGATATATGTTTAGGTTATAATTAAAATTATATTAAATTTATTATTATAAAATGTCATTTTCACATCCTATTTAATCCATGGTGTCCCCAAATAGACCCAATGATTACCAATTTCGGATGTATCTAATCTAATAAAAATAGGATATATTTTAGGGATGTTTAATATTATTATAATATTAATTTGTTTACCCATATTTATCATATTTATCGTTTAACCATGGTAAATAAAATAATTACTAATGATACTATTCATAATGTCCAAAAATAAAAAATACATATTTTCAAAATTTTAACCATTTTATTCTAAATATATAGTATATTTTTTCAAATTCAAAACATAGAAACTACAATAATTAATTTAAAATTAATCTTGTTGTTGAAAAAATGGGTTTTTTGGTATACAACATTGGAAAAGATTGAAATGTTTTTACAAATGAATTCAATGTATAATTAATAAAAATGGCTTAATTTTATTAAACTATTGAATTATATTATATTTATAATTTAAAAAAATTTAATAATATATTTTAACCATATAAATCATTTCGATGAAAATATGTTGTTTTCAATTAAAATTTAGCGTATTTTCACTATTCATCCAAATACTAATGTTATAAAAAATTTATCCAAAGTAAAATTTTATTTCCCTATTCCAATTAGTATGTTCATCATGTAAAATATAAATTATAATACTATCAAAAACTAGATTTAAAATTTTTGTCCCATCAAAAGGTTTTAAATATTCATTTTTCAAAAAATATTTCTTTTATCCAAAAAATAAGATGTTTTCTCATAACGTATTGTATAAAAAGTGTATGGTGAATGATAATGTTATAAAATTTAAAATTTGGTTAATACTATTCATTATATATAGTTTATATCATATTTAAATAATATAATATTTTATAGTGAAACTCTGTATTGCATACCCCACAAGCTATCGAGTAAGGTGGGTCTTGCGTGTTACACAGGCCATGTCTGTTTTTATTCTTCTAAAATATTCCTTTGGTATTTCATATAACATAATCCAAACATTGTTCATTTATACGTTAAAAAAAATCTATACTCAGTGTTGTGTGAAATGAATTTTATCAAAAGAACATGGAATTGTGTGCAACACAAGCCATGAATAGTGTTGCATATACTAGAAACATATATGGATTTAATTTAGCAAAATATGATCATATTTAGTGTACAACTAAAGTTATAAATTTATATATCTCATAAAATCATTGGGTGTTACATTAGACCCCATTAAAATGAATTTTTCCCTTAAAATCCGCCGGGGATATAAATTATTTTCTACATAAATGTTCCTTTCTTAGAAACCGAAATCCTAAAATTGAATACTAAAAAATAAATTTAAAAATGAATTTTATAAAACTAATGGTTACCCAAAGTAACTCATCACTAGGTTTCCTCATAGGGGAACATAGGTGAGAAGTGTAAACATAGATATGGAATAGAAATCTAACCATCTTGTTCTGCTGGATAGTGATAGAGAATAATGTTTGGAGAATGTAAACTAAATAAAGCAATAAATATACAATGATTTAGGTGATCATTGGATTCATTGTATAATAAAATACTAGTATAGCATTTTTGGATTTGAAGATCCTTTTTCTAAAGTTGATAAATATTTTCATTAGACGGATATACATACTTGATTTCATTACCGTTGATCATTCCCTGGACAATTTCCACATTAACTATTATTTAAATAAAATAATTTGATTTTTTTATTCTTGAAATGTTAGAAGATCATGTGATATAATGATAGGTCATTCCATCTAACTCCATAAAAAATGTTAATACAAGGTATTAAATATACATTTGTTTATTTATGGAGAGATTAATCATATAATGTTCCATAAATGGACTTATACTTCATATATCGCACCCATTAATAAAATAAAATAAAATTACACTAACTAGGGACATCTTGTAGGCCAGTGTTGGGTGATAATGGCATGTCTCACTTCCTCTGTGGGTTCAATTCCCACATCCTTGTCTAATGCGATATATTGTCACATATCCTGCAAGTTGTCCTTTTTCTAAAACAATACTATTATAACATTCATGAAATAATATAAAAATGTTCTATCCTTAAACAATATCATATAATTTCCAACATAATCCATTCCAACCATTAGGTTTATCCAAAATACATCTTTCCAATCTCACAGTAGAAATAAAAAAATTATTAGAAAGGTCATATAACAAGAATTTGAATACCATCATTTATCAACCATATATCATAAGATATATATTTTGGTCACATTCCAAACATATGAATGACTTCATCCTACATTATCTTTAGTAATGTAAATTACCAGAATTAACATATATCTGTACTGAAAACATTTATGTTTCCTTATTCAAAAACATATTGGATATATTTCGTAACTCTTGAAAAGTTGTATACTTTATTCATGACAAAATAAACCCCATTTCATAAAATAATTAACCAGTTACAAAGTAACTAATATTATCCAACATATCATTATACAAATATCATTATCTAAAAATAATTTAAATATTAAGGGCTTCCTTCACATAAGCATTTGTTTCTATGAAATATAATCTTTTTATTAAATCACTTTCTGATCCATTATAAAAAATTCAACCTATTCTTGATAATCCATAGTAAAAAAATTAAATTGATTACACTTATATAATTCACCATTCCTCATTGGTGGATTAAAATACATAAAAAATTCAATCCTTTAACATTAATTGTAAGAATGGAATAAGTCTTTCCTTGTGTTAGAAGAAGATCCTTATGTCTAGGCATTGATTTGGGAAATTCCCATGTTTTCCAATGTTGAGACATTTAACATCATAACAATTCATCACCCTATGACTCCTTTTTCCACAGATATCACATCTTCCCCTACATTTGAGGTATTCAAAAAGGTTGTACTTCCTTCTTCTTTATATGTTGTAATCTTAATCTTCTTTCCATTTTTATCCTCGCCATGGGAATAGGCATGAAATTACATATTCATCTTATTCGATGACATATGAATACTACTAAAGTTCATCGTGTTAATCATATACTACGATTGCTAATTTATCATATTAATAATATCATTTACTCTAGTCATTACACAATTACATTTCTCATTGTCACAAATTTGTTCATCAGATTCAATGTTTACCCAATTCCATCTTGTTACCGCCATTTACTAAAACACAAAAATACTGATTTGAGAAGAAAAAATAAATCTAAGAAAACAACATAATCGAGGAGGAGTATATTCAAACTCTGAAATCATATTATTAATCATATATTATTTATAATAATTACCATAATCCTCAGAATGTAACATATAGTTATACTTATCCATTATTATATCCCTAGACATACATTAGAAATATCTATAGAGATCTAACAATAATTTTCACAACCAAGTTTCCATTATTTGACTAATCCTTCATTCTGATACAAACGTTAGAGACCCAAGCGTGATGTACATGAACATTTCATTTCTTTTTCGGAATACATAATACAAGACCCAATAAAAATTACAAAGACTGTATTAGTTGATTGACATCATAAACTCAGATCATAATCTTCTAATCAAGGTGAAGGATCATTAACATATCCCCTAAAGAACATCCCCTTTTGGTTACCTACCTAAAAAATTTCTTTATATACTGTGGAAAATAAAACATAGAAAGGGTGAGATAAAATGATCATTAAGTGTAAACATGGAGAACATAAAACTAAACATAAAAATTTGAATGAAAAAACATTTACTTAATGTTTAAACATCCAAATCATAGGAAATTTAAAAATATATTGGCAGAACATAAGGCATGTATCATAAGGGAATATTTACCATGATAGAATTTAATTTTCATAATTTCCCATCTCCCTGTAATTTTATAATTGGACATCGGTAGCTTCCTTTTCCCCTTGAAATCACGAGCTTGGTGGCCTTTTTCACCACAATTTTAACAGATTCCCATTCATTTTAAGCAAGTACAGGGGCATTTCTTCCCACATTTACTGCAGTATGGATATTCAACTTTTCCCTTCTCACCCTTATTTTCATTCCCATAATGATCAACCGATCTCTTCTTCTGTTATTTTTCTTAAAAGTCATAAGACTTAGGGAATTCCTTTTTTATCTTGATAGTACATGAGACAATATATTCATACAACAAGAAGGTTTTTTAGACTAATGATCAACAAAGAAATGCTTTTAACCCATCTTAGAAATGATAAATACTACTTCTTGAGTTACATATATATTCTGCAGCATACCTTGTTAATCTTGTAAAATTATCCTCATTCTTTGCGACATTCTCATCCTACTATTTCCTCAGACTCATAAATTTCCTTTCCATATCTTCTCAATGGTCACGAGGAAAGTATTTTTCAATGAAAAACTCTTTGAACTCCCTATATTCTATATTTAATACTTAATCATCTTATTTTGTGTTTTGTATCAATGACCACCATTGATCAGCATCTCTAGTGAGGCGATAAACCGCCATGATAACTTTTTCCCATTCACTACTCCCCAAACCCTAAAATATTTTCTCTAGGGAATTTATCCATTGCTCAGATACTAAGGGATTTGTAATCCCATTGAACGTTGGTGGGTTTTTCCTAATGAAGAGATATAACATTGATCCTCCATACTGCAGATCTGTGTGATCCATACAGATAAGGTTATTATTCATAACCTGAGTGAGTTTTCCCAGTACGGTGATTAGCTAATCAGCTCCAGTTGAATCACCAGCTCCACTATAATTATCTTGAGCAGGAGGGAAATATTTACATGGAGTGTGTGCATTGATACAGTTTCCATTTCTTCCACTAGGTTCCATTTCTAAAAAATGGCATACACTAGATCAGTTTATGAATCAAAATACATAATTCCATACTTGTAAAACACTTAACATAAATTGAACTAATTATGGATATTATCCATAATCATAAAAAAAATTCATTAAGGAAGTATATAATCATAAACCCTTCATAATTGATTGTAATTAAAATGAGAATTGTCCTAAGCATATCCCCCGGGAGTGTCATAACCAAATGTGCAATAAGGCCTGTTGTCAGGCACCAGTTCCCGTTCGAGTCTAGCTCAAAGTGGTGTTTTCGGGTTTTACCCTATGGTACATCTACCCCAGAGCCACCTCTACCTGCTCATATCCAGAGAGGGATGTATTTCTCGGAAAATTCATCAAAATATCTACAATACCAAAATTATAGGATGTTATTCTATACTAATCCTCAAATCCAATCATAGGGCTATGTGCTCTAATCTGAGTTTATCTAAGTCTAGCTTCCAAGGTTTGTACTAATATTTCTCTAATACCAACTATAATTCCCAGAACCTAGTTACCCAGATTCGGTTCATTATTACATAACATTGGCATGATCACAAAAGAAAAAGTCCCAACAGACCGATTAGATTAGTAGCCTTGGAATATCTAGATACATTCAGAATGTTTACATTACATCATAAAGAGAAAACTAATTCAAAAGCATCTTTTCTTCATAACCCCTCATACAATCCCTATAGGTCATTCATAAATTACTACTTCACATCCAGGGAAAAGTAAAACAATGAAAGGGGTGAGCTCAGATGCTTAGTAAGGATAACAATATAGAGGAAACTTTCATAAATAATCAAAAACATTTAAGGAAATGTATTACTAAAGCAAAAGCCTTTAAAGCTTGAACATAAGCATAATATGGAAGAGATAAAATAAAACAATTCCATTTACTTATTCACGTTGATATTCTACTAGTCGAAAAATCACATGCAATATCAATAACCACTTTCATAATGATGGAATGCATAATGCCTGACTATCACAACCACATAGTCAAGGCCTCGTGGAAAGACTACAAATAATATATTATCAAGGCCTTGTGCCAAGACACTAGTTTGTCTCATGATACCTACCAATTCATTGAGGATCTAAAGCGGGATCAACCCGTCATTTATTAAGTCCAATGCATTCCTCATATGAACTGGTTTAAACATAACATAAACATTCGTATTAAAAATAGAATACAAAATGTTAATACATTCTCCAAAAACCATGAATGGTATAAAAATAACACATACACATTCAAAAATATCACAAAACATTCAATACAATATGGAAGTTTTGATTCATAATAAATCAAGTTCAAATAAGCTTAAAATCCATCAAAGGATGTTGGCATAGATGAAATGAAAACTGTTTGAGAGAAATATCACTTTTTAAAATCATTTAAACCAAAAATAATTATATAATAAAACATTTACTTTGAAAATATTCTTATAAGATTGTAAGGGAATCTTAGACGATTTTATAATGGTGGAAAATAGTTTCACCCTCCGTATAAGTTAAAAAATACATTCTTACCTTAATTTTATTAAAAGGTTAAAAAGGACTTTGTTTGGAAAACGACAGAAAGATTCCTTTATAAACATATTATAAAACGTCAAAAAGGGTATAAAAGACTTTAACCCATAGTCTTTCAAATAGTAAGAATTATTTGAAATACATTTTTATGAAACATGGATGTGTATGATAAAAAGGTCCTTGTATATATATATGTATAAACAACCTCAGATAAGGAAGAGATTGTGAAATAAACCCTTAAATTGTACTTGTCCTAAGTAGAGGGTAGGTTAACCTCCTGTATAATGGTGAAATAATTTTTATTAAATTATACAATAATCATTTAAATTAATATGATATCATATATTATTTTTTAACATTGCTTTGTTAATAAAATATTAGTATTAGAATTGTTTCGGGCATTAACTTACTCGTTTTATTTTATATGTTTTGTTACATAACCAGTGTTTTTTATGGATAGGTTGTATATTATTCATATCCATAATGATATCATGTCCATAAACATTATTTTTTATCATTAAATGAGAAATATTCATGAATGGATACGATGTGGAATTAATCTCATCGCGTTCGTGGAGACGGTAGTCCGTACGTACGCACGAGCGCCAATATCATTCTTTTGATATTAAAATAATATATAATTGGATTTTATATCATATATAAAGAATAATTATCATGTTATATTTATTATTTACATTAATTACACATCATTATTATTCCCATCTAAATAATAATTTATTTAATAAAAATTACACCACAACGTAGAGACGGTAAGTCGTACGTACGCACGTATGGTGACATGTCATTCAATGTATTGATAGAATACTGAATATGGTTGTACCATATTTATAATAACATCATAGTATATAGAAGATACTGGAGTTATTATGTTATAATGGGAATAACAAATAAAGAATAATTTAAAGAAGAAAGGAACTCGAAAGAGGGTGGAGAAATCATTACCTCTTCTTCAGGTTCTTCCTTTTAATTTGATCAAAAGGGCTCCTTAGGTTAGATTTCTGATTAACGTAAGGCCTCTAGGATAAAGGGAGGATATTTTAGAGGGTATTTGGTAAGAGGTTGGCCGAGCAAAAATCTTTGAAGGCATGAATCTGAGAGAAGGTGGAGTTCCCATTTATAAGAGGGGTGAGGGGAACCTTAAGAAAAGCTAGAAATATTATTTTATAATAAATTCATATTCAGTTTATAATGTCTCTAAAGTGTATTATTTAAATGTTAATGTGGGGATAGGTCTCAAACCATTCAACCAATAGGTTTTAAACTGGTTTTGGTCACTATATTAACCTTATATTTTAGTTTTAACTCTTAGTTAATTAGTTTGACATTTACCATGTCTCTTTGTATTTTAATATTATATAGTTAATAATCATACTATATACTTCCAAGATACCCCCAAGTGGTCTATTAATGATAAAAATATCATTATATAAGTCCTTTAAATGATTATTAATTTTTTAAAAATATAATATCAATTAATAATATAATATTTGTTTTAAAAACTCTTTTATGTCAGTTTTGACACTATTTCATATTTTGTTTTCGATAATTTCATAACAGCATTATTACTACGAGAATAATTAATATAACCAATAATAATATGTCATCTTATCTTATAAAAATATTTGAATTCATAAAAAGTCTCAAATTACATTTATTTTGATATTTATAATATCAATTATTTTAATATTTCATTATTTAGTTAATTATTGCATCACCATTATGTCATAAATAAATTAGATTATTTAATGTCTAAAAATTATAAATAAAATACCATTATGTAGGAAATAATTTTATATTTCTAATTAATATTTATAATGGAATTTATATTATGTATAACCCTATATTAAAAATGTTTTATTAATTAATATTTTATTTTAACTCTTTTAACTCTTCTTTGAATTAAATAATAATAAATGGCCTAATATAACCCAAGTGGACCTAAATGATAATATTTTATTCCTAAGGACGTTTTGGGTAGATATACACTTGTAAAATATAATTATGACATGTTTTAAGGTAAAATTAATATCATTTTTACACTTCATTACCTTATTTACTTTTAACCGTGGTAAATAAAAGTAAAAAGTTACTATTCACAAAAAATTATTTTTATCTTATTAAACAAAATTTTACTCTTGATATTAACCATGTCTCTATGATTTTCGAAATTCCACTCACAGAAGCGGTAAAATTGAGTTTTATATGAATTTCCAAATTTTTCTAGGAGGTGGGTAAAAGACGGCGAAAAGTCCAATAAAATCTTCATATATCTAAAATTATTATAAACGAACTTCATTTAATTAAATTTAACATTTATAGGTATTATGTATCCCTTATAAACTTAATTAAAATTAAATTAAATAAATAATTATTTAAATAAAATTTCAGTTTTAAACTATAACTCAGTTTTTTTACTATTCATCAAAAATGGGATGTGTTCATAAAAATTACAAAACATCACCCTAAGATAATTTTGATATTTAAAATCCAAAAATGAAGTCCATTTTGAATGATAATATTTATAAAATTTCAAAAAGTGGTTATTATTATTCGTAATGTCTAGTTTGATTGGTTGTGGTGTCTGTTAGAACTCAAAGATTCGTACCACACACGCTACTGTATTATTCAAAGAGAAGTGTACCGTGGAATCTTGTGGTGATAAATATTGAGTAGGTTATGGGGTTTTTGAAGGCCCCACATCCTCCAAGGATGGATTCTCAACATATATGCTGGAAGGAGTAGATACTAAATGGTGGTAGAAAATTTTGTTATTTGGACATCATGATGAAATCATGTTGTATACCTTTTTTAGAATATATTAATTTAAAATATAAAATAAGGTCCATGATAGATGTTAAGGTCCTTGAGTTCTTAATGTTGGAACAATGAGACTATTTAGTGATGGAGTATGGATCTCTTCAAACCAATTTAGTTCATGTGTCTTAATATCTCCTTAAATATATCTACCACAAGGATCAAAATTTTGAAAAGGTTATAATGATGTATATTTAATATATTTTTATTCATATTTGATAACTAAAATTCCAAAAAAAGTGAACTAAAAGCTGTCTATGGTAGAAAGTTATTTGAATAGAAAGATATGACTCATTGGGGTTCATTCTGTGGTTGGTGGCTAGAGATATTCTTCAAGTTAGAAGCGGATGTAGGGAATGACTTACAAGAGTAGTGTAAAGAGTATTCAATAGTCATTTAGTAAATTTCTAGTGTATAAAATATGGACTAATCTTGTTGAATTATATTAGTGTGAAAAGGGTGTTCACACTAGGTGTCACGACCTGACCCATGTCGGGGGTCAAACCTCAACTACCCTAATCCCCCCTCTATAGGTTAGGGGTTGGATACAATCGTTGAAGGCATAACAAACTCAGGGAGTTATTTTCCTAAAAACCTATACACACGTACACAATAAAATCAATGGAATAGTGCAGTGGAAAGGAACAATAGATGGAAAACTAATACAGATAATCCAAACATGTAAGAACAAATAAAAAATTCAAGTATAGTAATGTAAACAGAAAGGTGGGAGGGGAAAAAATACATGACCAACCATAAAAGTTCCACAACCTGGTAGTGACTAAAAAATTGAATCTAATGAGAGATCCTTACTCTTAGATATGATACTATGACCACTGTACACACTCCAAGCACCCATATCCCAAAGCACCAATTAAGTCATGATCAACCCCTCGGTCTTATGCATAAGGCATGACACGTGCGGGCAGATCCCATGCAGGAGAAATTATAAAATTATTCAGTAGGAAACCCTTGTTATGGATATAGGGAGCCATCGAGATACATTTAAAATTATAGCAACATATATGGAAAGGTATAACAAAATAGTGAATGTTAACCATAAAAGATAGTGATGTAAGATCATCCAAGCAGAAGGATCTTGAAATAGTGATAAGATGACATTTTTATTGAGTCTTCCTTAACTGTAGTAGGAGAGTAGAATCTCCCAAGCACAAGAAGCTAGACACTAATGGTACGTGGCATACCCCATGTGTCTTCACCTCTATTGGATGTAGGGTAACCCTGACCCATGGAGTGGGTACTTTAGAAATATATATATGCTCAATCAAAGAAACCCAAATGAGAGTGTAAGGGGATATATATCATACAACTCAACCTAAGATGATGTGTATACAATAGTTCCAAGGTAAAACCATCTGCCATTCCCATCCCCAAATGTGTCTCCCTAGGAGACAGAAGTCAAAGGGGCTCAAATCAATAAACCTCGATACTATCTACTTTGGGTGGAAATGACTCACCAACATAGTTTTATTTTGATTCACAAGGATGCATCTCAGTGTAGAAAGTGAACCTCATTCTTGTGGGTTAGTTGGTATGTTGAACCATGACATGACCCTGTTCCGCATAGTCAAGGGACGTCACTGAGTAATTAGGGATAACACTTCCAAACCTAGCTGGAGGGTCAGGATGATATCATCGTTATGGGACTACACTACCTAGCGCAATTGTAGGTTCAACCCAGAACAACATGTTGGGGACTACACTACCTAGATCATCTAGATTTTCACTCTACTATCATCATATAAGGAACTAAACTGCTCATACCTACTGGTTGATACCTCTTGGAAAGCATAGAGGATATAAATTTTCCATCCATGACAGATGGTACCTCTCATAATGAATATAGAAACTACACCAGTCATCCCTACTTGATTTTATGTCAGGGATAATGTGAATATGTGGTAAGATATATTCCACCTTCTAGTGTCAACCCATATAGGCGTCACACCAGGGACATCACACTTCACATCTCAAGGAAAACTATATGGGACACTGTTATTTTCTATGTTAAAAAAAATCAGGATATGAGACTCATGGGACAAAATATGAGTCCAAAATAAGGATATACAAGAGATAAAAGATTCATAATATGGTACATGAAACATGCATGGACCAAAAGACATGTGACCCCACCTCTTCAACTGGTCATGTTCTCAGCCATACTTGTGTACTAAAATGTCCAACTATACCACTAGGTGTGGAAATATACTTCTTTAGTACATAGAACATCTAGTCAAGAGATTGACAAGTGCAAAATTATCACCATTTTTCTGAAGGGGAACATTTAATTTCACAAACATGCCACCTCAAATGGCCTTTGAACCTTTGACAACATATCTCCACACATATTGTCCACTCTCACAAAAGACAGTGTTGAGGTATGTGACGACCACATACAAAGTACCTTCCACTAATATTCCATTCATGATTACACATTTAATGAGATTATGAATAAGGTTCCACACGGGAAATATAGTATAAAAAGGATTTATGAGGCCTCATATAACCAAATGGATCACACCATTGTTATCCTTATCTAAATGTGCACCTAGTTGGCTATTAATTCTCTTGAAATGGACACCCAATGAAAATGTCATATGTCACCGCATTACACATTAATAATGTCTCATGGTGCCAATTACTCAATCGTGAATTAAAATACCCACATTTTTTCCTAAATAAACAGTCATAACGGTAGGGTCACATCTCTAGTGATGTAAAATCCATCGATCATCACACGTTGAAGTTATGTTGGGTCAATGATTTAATAATAATAATATATTATTATTCATTAAATGTTTCAGGGACACAATCACCAAACCTAGATGATACATTCAATATCTAAATAGGAATGTCTGCCTCAAAATTAAGGTCAGACATCTACAAATAGAACATCGATTCGACGTCACATAGGGAAGTTACGTAGGATCAATCATTTTAATAATAATAATAAACCCATTATTATTATATTATAATACATTTCTATATAAATTTTAGTTAGGATTAGGGTTAGTTCCCCATCCCACCATCTTCTCGAATGGGACGCCACCGCAACGAACCCTAGACACATCTGTCAAAATAGCTTCTATCGTCTCTAGATGTGCTCATTGCCGCCATCTCTGGCCTGCCACCATCTCTGGGTGCCTCCTTGAATCACCGTAGAGCCACACTATCATGTCCTGCTCTACCTGAGCAATGCTTCTACTATTCCCCTGACAACCCCACCACAACTATCACCATGATACCATCACATGTCACTCATTGATGTCTACACCAGCTACCCTAGACTCACGAGACTAACTGAAGCCATGCTAAACCGCCATCTCAGCCACCCTGCTCGCACCGACCCCACTACACCGGACCTCATAAACCCACTACAACTACAGTGATACACAAAATATTAGTTCTTCATTATCTAGTTATATTAATTATGGATCAGTCATAATTGCCTCATGAACATTCTAGATCTACGCTCGGAACAACAAATTGTCCATGAATCATTTATTGTCCAAAAATCCAGGAACAAAAATGGGTTTAAGATTCCCAAAAACTCTTAATCAAGGATCTGTGGGGATTATGTGGTGATGAATGATAATAGAGGAAGAAAAAAAATCTAGGAAAATTGATTGTATTTTTGAACATCCATTCCTTTCCAACCAATCAAGAACATACAATTTGGTTTAGGAAAAATAGACAAAATCAGTTTATTTCAATTTCTAGATTGTGAAAGGGAAAATATTAAAGAATTAATAAAATCAAGATCAATGATTAATCATAAGAATAAAACTTCGAAGATGAATCTAACTTATATTTGATTGGATATTGGAGATTATATCACTTGTGCAACGCTCAGTAGATGATGATGTGTTCGTCGCAGTTAAATCCATCTAGATCCAGCAATTTGTTATTGTTGATTGTTGTTCATCGCTCACCAATGGAATTGATGGGAACATTTTTTGGAAATCCCAGTGTTTTGAGGAAAACGTCCCTATTTATATATTAATAGATATATCATTAGGATAAAATAATTTATTCAATTAAATTAGTTAATTAATATTATCCACTTAAACATACCGTGGACGAGCGAGTGGACCAAACATCCCTCACTAACTCATTTTAGGTCGTGCCTAGGGTAAACACTACATTCAAAACCCAAAAATGGTGTCATTTTTATGATATAATAAACATTTTATAATACATTCCATTATTTCTGAAAGAAACACACATGTACTATAAATATATTTAATATTTTTATAAAATTAATTTCTGGAACACCGTGCATCAGAATCACACACCGTCTTAGCACCTAGATATAAAATTATTCATTGGAACATTCCAATATCAAACAGGAAAAAACTAGGGTCTCTAAATTATTCCATTATTAAAATCTTTTAACCCTTGAAAAGCACAAAACAAGTAAAACAACTCTGGTTACTGAGCTCACACTGGGCTCTCCCACTACCAGGAAAAAATAAACATTTCCTTGATGGCACACCACATTTTCCAAATGGATGGTATGTCCTCATAACATTCTCTCTTATATATGGACTTATTAGAAACATAGACGTGTCTCCTCTGTTTTAACACATGGAAAATCCCTTTCACCATCTCTAGTTGTTGAGGTAGGGAATGGTTGTAGGAATCCTCTCCATCCCCTTGATTGGTCTCGACGATTCTAATAAAACATGGGGGATAATTTCTCTCTGACCAAACCATTGGATCCCATGTCACTACCATAATCACTATTTGTCCCTAGAACAGGGTATCATGATTTACTTATTTAGAATATCCATCCGGTGAACCACCTATGTATATGTGGTTAAATAAGGTTTCACATTTGATGTCTCACAACCGAGACTCTCTCACATTCTCTAGAGGAAAAGGTGTCAAAACCATATATTGAAGAAATATGTATCCTACTACTCCATCAGGGTCAACTACATTGAAGATAACTACACTGAAGCATCCCAAATTAGGCAATCCTTGGACTTCTTGTTAAGGGGTCTACTACAAAATCCATCCATTCCCAAAATATAGACTATATAGAAGATGTAGTCTTGTAGTAAGACCAACAAGCTTCACCTCCTCAAGTTCTAGTCTCATTAGGTAAATATATTCTTGACACTATGGTCGTCATAACAAACCACAAAGTGCTATCCCTACTGGTAGTGTACCCAAATTACCAGGGAAAACTACTATAATCATCATCAGGTTGGGAGTTGCGTAGTTTTTGTCATGGGATCTCAATCCCCTCGACATATACTTGTTAACAGATGTACCACGGTTAATGATGAGATCAAAAAGGGACAAATGTAAAAGGGAGGTGAGTAAACTCAACCAACTATAAGAAGCTTGTCACAGAAAGCATATGGAATACCCTGTGTGACATCACATCCCTTGGAAGGAGATAAATACCCAAAATAGGAAATCCACTACACCCACTAGTGGATGTACCGGCAAAAGGATGATATCCAAAAAAACACCCCTAACAATGAGAGGACTTACTCTGACACACAATCACACAACGTCACACCAAATACATAGGTCAATGCGACACATCCACCAAACCTCTATAATATTAAATATGGTTGGAACTAAATTTCACTCAATTTTGTTTTCTTAAAAAATATTTCATGGTGGGGGAATGAACCCTCTTCCATGTGCATATAAATCTACATTAAACACCAATAAAATAGAGTCACAAGGATTCTCCACGTCACCCCAATGAAACATAAATTAATGAGCAGGTAGAAAATAGTACTTCACACCTTCATTAACATGTTATAAAATAAAAAGTCTATAGGAGACATGGAATAACGCTAATAGCCTCATGTGATACAGGATCATAGACATCCAAATATTGTGGCTATCTGCAGCCCCAGCAGCCAGCTTCCTAATCCTAAAATGGGATGAATGGTGGTTGTTCTGGGATAACCTCATACCATTTCCCCCCACAAGAAGATCCTCCAACTCCTTTTCTATCTCTACCTACTTGGGAAACACCCTATCCCCCTGGGATATTCCAGATCATGGAATTTCTGTACCATGGTGGGCCACCTGTTTTCTTCATGGGATGCTCAGTATGCCTAGTAAGGCAGTTATGGTCCGTGTGACCTCGGCCACTACATGTATTAACACATACCTCTCCAAGATTCCACAATTCA
The DNA here is from genome assembly GCA_963277665.1 of Viscum album. Lineage (NCBI taxonomy): Eukaryota > Viridiplantae > Streptophyta > Magnoliopsida > Santalales > Viscaceae > Viscum > Viscum album. The sequence goes on along the minus strand of OY728123.1, from coordinate 605,062,061 downwards.
CTATATATCCCATGTACGGCTCGACCATGTCCATGAGTATACCCACAAAAGAGTCTCTTATTTAGAGATATTTTGTGTCCACCTGATGTGGGTGGTGTCCAAGATCTATTGAGCCTACCGCCAGCTCAACTATTTGGCGTCCCTCTGCTAGATAGATATTAGTCACAAGTGCCTTATCCAGCACCCCGAAATAGGTGGGGACGCACAATGGTATTAGGATAGCCTGAATATCTCCATAGAGGCCCTTATTAATCTTCTGTAATGAAAATTATCCACCATTGATCATGCTCAGAGAGTAGCGTGCATGGTATGTGAACCTAGTTGCATACTAAGTCAACATTATCCTCCCTAATCAAAATGAATGACCTCTTGAATCCGAATGGGTCACAAGATGGAGTGGTAGTAATCCACATAATATTTTTTTAGAAGTCTTCAAATGAGAGTGAGGGAACATCCAGTATTTGAGTAACTAGGCTCTACCATCTCTTGAATACTCCATGGAATAGGATGGAATCCAAAGTCACCATCTGATCTATAGGATTCTAAACAAGGCTAAAGAAGAAATCCACCAACTGTATCCAAACCACTAAAATAGGAGGGTATGTCTCATAGTGAATCCTTAATTGTCTATGGTGATAGAAATCCTAGTTTTTTCTCAGCCTTCACATGTCCGTTGTTTTTTCAGTTGGGGACTTCTTATATACAAGAGTTGTCGGTGAAACTACCTTCCACCTGAATGAAAGGGGATCATAAGATGGTTTCACAACTGAGGAATCTTCTCTCACATGGTCTTCATCAGAAACCAGTGCTGGAATCCTTGTTGTGTCTAATTATGGAGACATCTAGAATGAAATCAAGGACCGCAATGGTCATATGAGAATATATATTTATATCGACAATGATGGGGTGCTGACTAAAGAGGGATATTCAAAAACATTAACATATATGATGCATGTACCATATTTCCCTAAACAATAGTGTCTCAGTGTGCTGAGTCGAGATGCATGTAATAAGGGACAAGGTGAATGAATTCATTTTTTTCCTTACTATCACTAGACTCCCTAGACAAAGATCCTTTCTCAAGACACATCAACAATTTTTCCATAATTCCAACCAAGTTATTTCTAGGGAAACGTCCGAACAACATACCAATGGTCTAAGCACCAATGATACCATTTTTCATAACCCCTCCAATTTTGGGGCTCCAGCAGCAACTACGCCAAGCCTTTCTCCATAGGCCCAGGGTTGTCGGGAAGCGCTGAAGGAACAACAATCCTGAGGAGGCCATTGCCTAAGCACTAATACACATTCTCACAACCAACTCAATGAAATAGTTTGGTGGAAAAGAAAAAAAATGATACCGAACTTCTATAAATAAACCAAGCATGCAAGAACCTTTAAATAGTACCTATATAATAATGTAAACTAGAAGGGGGATATGTAAAAAATAAACAAAAAGAAATAAAAGTTTCACAACATGGATGTAACTGAAAAAGAGACAAAAATGATATATCCCCACTCCAAGATCCTATACTGCGACCACCATGCATGGTCCAAGAACATGTATCCCTATGCACCTCTAACGTCAAGATCAACTTGTCTATCATCTGTAAAAGGCACAACACATGTTTGAAAATCCAATGCATTGGTGAGTATAAAAATACTCTATAGGATAATTCCAAAAATAGAAGGGGAGCCAAAATAGATATAATGAATAAAAAAGCATTAGTTAGGACAACGTACAGTAAATGAGTGCATCTCAACCCAGAAAGAAAGTGAGGTAAGAACATCTATGCATGAAGAGATATAAATGAAGAGAATATAAACTTCTTATAGAGTCTTAGCTACATATTATAGGTGATTCAACTCATAAATCCACATGAATCTAGACATGGAATGTACATGGCATAACCCACACGTCATCAGCTATCTTGAAGAAGGGTAAACAAAATCCAAGGATTCTTTACTATTGAGAAATAGCTTAGCCCAAGAAGATGAGTATCTAATAGCACCAATGTAAATCCATCTACAATTCCCAGAACCTAATGTTTCTACCAAGAAGACACAAGTCAAAGTGTCTGAAATCACCACAACTAGATAATATCCTCTTTGGGTGCCACTGAATCACCCGCATGGTTTTAGGTCACATTATAAGGATTCCTCTTAGTGTTGAAAGATCCCCACATTTTCGTGAGTCCTTAGGTATTTTGATCCACTCCTAACCACTTTTCCACATAGTTGATGGTCTTTAATAAGTTGTTGGGAACTACACTAGCTTGCCCAATTGGAGGGTCAGCTTGGTATCATCGTTGGGGGCCTACCATACCCAGCCAAGCTGGAGGGTCAGCCCGGATTCCATCATTAGGGAATACACAAACCATCCCATTTGTAAAGTGGGCTAGGTATTGTCTGTGTGGGACTACATTTATGATCCCCTCAAGATTTTACCTCTCAGAACATATAGAGGAACTACACTGGTCATCCCTGATGGATGGAACATCTCAGAAAGCATCGAGGAACTGAACTGTTCATTCCTACAGGATGGTAATTCTGAGTTACTCTGAATATATGGTACGATCACTTTCATCATCTGGGGTCCCCAAGGATTGATTCCACAACATTAACATCTCAAATAATATATCAAAAGATACTATATTGAGATCAATCATCTTCTACACCCAAAATACACTCAGGATAGGCTACATAAAAACCAAAATCTGATTCTAAAAGAAGTTAGAGCTAGATATAGAAGGATCATGATTTGGTACATCTTTCATTTAGGTACCACACACCGTGTAGCCCCACCTCGTCGATCGACCATGTTCCCAACCATAATCTGGTATAAAAATATTCACTAGTACAACTAGGTGTTCCACTATGCTTCCAGAGTACATAGTGCATCTAGTTAATAGATTGAGGAGTCCATGATACACATCATTAATATTTAGGAAGAAATGTAATTTCACTTTCATGACTCCTTTAATGGACTAAAAGGCTTTGACCACATCCCTTCATACAAATTCTACAGATTTACAATAGCCGTTGATTATGTATGATGTGACCACATTAGAAAAATATTCCACTGATATTCCATTCATGTTTTCACATTTCGGTAGATTTACAATAAGTTTCCTCACATCATAGAAAGAAGAAAAAATAATTAGGAGGCCTCAGATATCCAAATAGATCAAACCATTGTGGTACTTATAGAAATGTACATGGGATCAAAAATTTATTCACCTGAAACAAAAAACCAGTGAGAATGTCAAATATCACAACATTATGTTCAAATTGAATCTCATGGAACCCAAGAGTTGATATTGAAATAAATTTATAATACAATTTCTGAAAAAATAGTATTAAGGTAATAGTCACATCACACATGAAGACTTGTTAATAGGATGTCGCATTCATGAGTTATGGAGGGTTAAAGATTTAATAAAAATAACCCATTATTATTATTTTGAGCATTTCAAGGACCTAATCTGAAAAATATAAAAAGAACACAAATATTGAACTTTGAATGCATGTCTCACAATCATGTTCACATATCTGTTGAAATCATGTCAATACGATGTCGCATGGGGAAGTTACAGAGGATCAACCATTTTAATAATAATAATAACCATTTTATTATTATTTTATAATTAATTTGTTTTTAATTATGTTTTGTTTTAGGGTTAGTTCCCACTCCCACATGCTTCTCAGATAGGCTACCTCCTTTGTGAACCTTATATATATTCGTCGGAACAATCACCTCCACCTCCTGTTGGGATCGCCACCGTTATCCCCACATTTCTGATATCTTTGGGAGATGTCTCGACTCACCACTGAGCCGCACCATTGTATCCTTGACCACCTGAACCGCATATATAACACCACATAAAAATCTCCACCACCACAATCACCCAAAATCAACTTCTTATCAATCACTTGAGTCGACCCCTACAGCCTCGTACTCGCTGAACCACCTCAAGTCATGCCAGACCACCATCTTGGCCATCGTGCTCATGCCAACCCACTTCACTAGACCACATGTACCCACCAAAACATTAGAGATACAAAAAATCTTAAATATTATAAATTTTTATGTGTATAAAATGATTCATCGTTCTTACCTCATGAGATTTCGAGACCTGTACTTAGATCAACAATCCATCCTTGTTTCATCGATTTACTGTGAATCCGGGCCCACAAACGTGATCTGATATCTTGAAAACATTCAAACTAAGATTCATGCAGAATATGTGGTGATAAACGCAATGAAATGAGGGATAAAATCACCATAATTAATGTGTTACTTATTTTTGGACAAGAATTCATGTCCAACGGATCAATAATGCATGCTTTGAGATATGAAAAACCGATAAATGCAGTTTATTTCAATTTCATGGATCCTGTAAGGGAACATATTGAACAAATAACTGAAAAAAATATCAATGATTATTTATAGGTTCAAAAACACCGAAGAAGCCTCCAACGTATAGTAGAAATAATCATTGATGATTATTTCACTTACACAATGATCATAAGAATCTATTCCATTCTCCAGGATTCAATCCATCTAGATCTAAGGTTTTTTCATTGTTCTTCATCATTCTTTGTTCGAAAATGGAATGTAAAGGAGGATGTTATTATAAATCCTTGTTATATAAGTAAAACCCTAGGAAAACCTCCACAGTGATATATTTATAGATATATCATTCGATTAAATGAATTTAATAAATTATATTAATTAACTAAATTAATCCAATTAAACGTACCATAGATGAGCGAGGGGTCTGAACATCCAACACTGACTTACATTATGTCGTTCCTTGGGTAAACACTACGTTCTGGACCTAAACGTTGTTTAATATTTATAATCCAATCAACCATATAAGAGATATTCTATCATTTCTTAGAAATCGAAAATGCCTAATATAAATATATCAAATATATTTATAATATTAGTTTCCAGAACACCAGGGCTCGTAATCAGGCATTCACTGAGCTCATGGCTATAAAATTATTACAAGGAATATTCTAAAGTCTTACATAGAAAAAACTGGGTCTCTACACAAGTAAAACAATCATGGAGGTTTCATAGGGTGTTCTTACTATGAGGATGTCTAATCCATTGTCAGCGAGTGTGACATCTTTTTCAATGGGGGAGTAGGGTAGTGTACATAATCTCAATAGGACCCTAGTTGCAATATGATGCTACCAAAAGTGAAGGATATTTATCTTGGTGAAAGGGGGATTCTATCCTACTAAATAAGGGTCAAGGAATGCTAGAGTTTTATATGATTCATCTTGAAGAGTCCAAGATATAATACTCTGATTTCTAGCTGTCCACCGTGAGAGGTATGGTGATTTTTGATTCCATTAAGGAATCAATAATTTTTAATTCATTAAAATCACATTCAATTTTGATTCTAAAATTTCTTGATTGTTTTGGTATTTTGGTGGAATTGATACCTTTTCTAAGGGTTATTATACCCTAATGATTAAAAATAAGTACAACTGTCTCAACTTCCTAAAATTTAATGTCTTTTATATGGGGAATTCTTTTTGGATTTCTTGATTTTGTACATGAAAATTTTAGAACTTATCAAAGACATGAATTTATTGATCACATTCATGTAATAAATTAATTTTTTTATTCATAAATTCATTTTGATGTTTCCTCATGAATGAATTCATATTTTTTCGGGTGAGTGGGATCATAAGGTTGGAAGGACCAGTATTTTATTATTTGGTACTAATATATTTCTAGTTTTCTATGTTGTTTTTTGATTCTTCAGATTATATTTCAATGGTTGTAATTACAATGGTCATGGATACACAACCTGATTACTTTTTGGTGTATTTTTTATGTTTTTCACCCAAATGAGGGATCTAGTTTTCAATATATCTACTACATAGGAAAATCTCTATCACCTTATTATCTTACTGAATGACTCTAAGAGATGTTAATGATTTGATATTATATATAAAATATCTTGATAGAAGGGGAATTATATATCCAATTGTGTCACAGTGGGATTTGAATGTTCTATTTTTGAAGAATGTGGATGGAATCCTGAAAATGATCAATGTTTTTCATAAGATTAAACAAGTAGCAATAAAGAATAAATACATATTTCTCATAATATATTATCCCTTCTATCAGCTCAGATGATTGTGTTGGTTTTCAATGATCGATATGATATCTAGGTACCACCAACCATGTTTCTATAAAATTGGAGTTCCAAATATCACTTTTTAGAATCTTGTATTGATATATAGAGTAATTGGTTATGACTATGTAATTACTAATGATACTTTTTTCTTTATAGATCTGATGCACCAGATCATCCAACACATTAGAGAAATTTCATTCATGTTTTTTAATAATATTTTTATGAATTATAAGATGGAGGAGGATCATTTTGACCATATAAAAGTTATTTTGAGAGCATTAAGCTTCTATAGTCTACAAGATAATATATCCTAAAGTACTTTGTGGATAAATTTAGTTATGTTATTGGGACTCATGCTTTGGGAGAGAGGTGTCTTAGTTTATCCTGATAAGGTTTGAGTAGCCTTGAACTCGAGGAAGCCCATGAATGGGTTCTACATCTGATGATTTTTGGGAATGCTCTAGTATTACACCTGCTTTTTGGGAATTATATACACTATACTATCCCTTTATAACATTGAAAAGGAAATTCATGTTGTTTTAATTGGATGAGTAGTTCCAAAAATATTTTAAGCAGTTGTAGAGCCATCTGACATTCACACCATTTCTAGTTCTTTATGAGCCTATGAACTCGTATAACGTGTATTGTGATGCCTCTAGTATGGGATTGGGTTATGCAATGATGAAGGATGTCCATTTTATGCCCTATGGCCCTTCAAATATATTCCCAAATGAAATGAGTTATCCCACTCATGACTTGGAATTAAATATTCTGATACATATGATGAGGAGATGTGGATATTATCTATTTTATAAAAAATTTAATGATTACTCAGACCACAGAACCCTAAATTATATTTTTTATGAGATTTTATTATACCACAAACACATATAATGAGTATAATATCTTTATAATTTATATTTTAACATTTCTTATAGGAGCTAAAAAGAAAATGAATTCACATATGTGCTGAGCTAGAATATTTTAATGCAAGATATTCAAGAATGAGAGGATGAGTGTGTTCTAATGAGCCCTAATCTAAGTCTATAATTGTATAAGTATGGAGAAATATTATTCGGTGTATTGAATAGTCTACTCCTTCTCTTATCAATCTGTTTGTGAGTGAAAAAGTATCTTATACAATGTTATATCATATTATTAGTGACATAAATAGTAGGGAGTCCTTGGGCAATTGACCTCAATATCCTAATGAATGAATCATTTTCACGAAATGGATTTTGGATCCCCTGAGCATGCGGTAGTAGGTGGTGAAAGAGGCATATTATTCAAGCAGGTCTATTCACTTCTATGAAATAAAGATGTCTTATAACTTGAGGTAATAATAATGGTGGAATGAGAGGATATGATTAATGGAATATTTTGTTTTCCAATATTTGACCTATATGATAATGAATGCCATGAATCATGGAATTTTTGGTTTGAATCATCCACTCCCCATTCTAATGTGGGGCTAGGATGAGATATAAATGGATTTCATTCTTTAGAAATCTGGCACTCAATGTTGAAAATATACTATATGGGTTATTATTGATTTTTTTGTGAAATATTCCAATTTTCTACACATTAGGGTGTTGAAGATGTTAGAGGAGATTGGAATCTTATATATATGATAGGTTACTAAGTTTCATAATGATCCCTCTAAAATAGTTTTTGAAATGTTTCCTATTGTAAATATTAACCTTTCTTAAGGGACTACAGTAGGCTTTGAGAATATACAAAATTCAAAGACCACGTTTCACTCACATACGGATGGTCAGTCGGAGTGAGTCATCTTAAATATAAAGGCTATATTGGGGGGTTGTGTTCATGATTTCATTGTTTTATGGGAAATCCATATATCATTGTAAAATTAATCTTTCAATAAAAATAATCATTACTAAATTCGTATGACCCATTCCATCCTATATGTGTTTATCCATGTAAATACCCTCAAATTTGACCAGATATGGGTGAGAATTCCATAGGCTTAACAACTCTCATATACATGATAACTGAGATGTTTTAGATGATTCCGAAAATGATTGTGATATGATAGAGTTTCTACACGTCATATTTAATTGATATCATCACCCATTTTCATTTCATGTAGGTTATTATGGGTTTATTTGGGTAATTATTTAAATGGAACACCATAAAAATGATATATTTGTTATGATTTCTTTATGTTATGTTTGGAAAATTTGAGTTATGGAACTTTTTTGGGTTTTAATAGTCTAGTTTTATTTTCAACAATAGTTGGCATCAATCTCTAACTCCATTTATGGTTACTTGTTTAAAACATACTATCAGAAACCATCTCATCTTTCAGATTTTTAAGACATGTAGATAGAGAAAGATTCCATAATTTCTAGGTAGCCCATTCATATACTGAATTATCCGAAAATGTTTCCACATAGTATGTATATCCCATTTGTTCTTTTACTCGAGAATAGTTGTTGTGGTATCCATGATACATTTGAGTAGGAATCATTGCTGAGAGATTAGTGGTTATGAATTATTTTTTATGTAGATTCATAAGGACTATCTTGGGAATAAAGAGGAATAGTGGGGAGTTTTTTAAAACTCATTAGGTTATTGGTAGATCTATATTTTATGTTTTTATTTATCATTTTGTTTTTTTGAGTTTCTGGTTCTTGGATTTCAAATTTATTGTCTTCAATAGAAATAGACAAAGGTGAATGGTCAACAAACATTTTACTAAACATGTGGTTAAACATTAGAGGGTGATACTGTTTCTGATATTTCTCATTTTCATGGTTTGAGTATGGTCTTTCAAACAATGTATTTATCAATACAACCCATGCAGTTGATTTTGTGGGATTTTGTAGATACTTTATGGGCTGTACTCCATTTTCATAACCATACAACGAAACCATCTGGTTTTTTCCGAACATTAAAATTTTATATTTTTATCAAAATTACCTTCTATAATTATAACACCTCCTCCCTTATTCTATCATTCATGTAAATCCCCACCTATAAGGATTCAATGAATATATAAAGTACTCTTGATGTAATTTCTAGGGATTAATTTTGTTTCAAATTGAAGAAATCCCCTTTGTTTTAGTTTAGATCACCCTTCCACATTCCTTTCATTTGTTCTTCCATTTCTATGGAGTTCTGGGAACATAAATGGTGTATTAGAGAATCCTATGGTGTCTTATAGGTCTTTGGTATTTTTTATGGTTTAGGTTTGTATTATTGTACATTTCCCATTCCATGCAATTATTGTTAGAGGAAACTGGTTTAAGACAATTCATCAGGAATGTGTCACTATTTTTGGTAATATTATATGTTATACAATTTAATACTGATTAAACATTGGTTTATATTCATTAAATTTCTAATTAATTTATTTATACTTGAAGATTATATTGTGTTTTATCTATTCAATGTTTTGGTTTAAAAAATCCATTGTTTAATGTATGTTTTTGAAATGGGGGTTTTTTGAGTGAACTCCAAATGTTTCATAAAATGGATTAGATGGATTTTATGATTTACAGTGGAATTCAATATATATAGCATTAATATTTTTACATTGTGTTATTGGATATTATAAAATGTGAATGTTTTATTATTAATGTGTCCTATGAAATGGATTTGGACATGCATCACTTGGCATGTGATTTTTATAGTTATTGAATAGAACATGGGAATACATGTGTTGTGAGATGGGGAGATTAAGGTACCATATGATAATTTTTAAGGAAGTCCAAGTGTTATTTTTTTTGGTTTTCAATGGGGAAGTGAGAGACTTAAGTAAAAAGTCCATGTGATCTTCAACATATTTTTTCAGGATACTAAGGGAGATCATGGAGTTAGGCATAGTGAATACTAGGAGGTAATCCACTTTGATTATCGAGATAGATAACCTGGTTTGGTGTCAATCATATTATACTCTTATAGTTCTCTCCCTTGATTCCTGTTACTGATGTTGGATGGATCTTTATGATTTCATGCATTATTTACTAACCATATTTGATATAATATCAATTTTATCATATTTCCATCTATATGGTAATATGATGATTATTTTTTTCCTTACACATCTTATAATTGTTTAGTTTTTATGATCATTTTGTTCTATATGGCTCTATATAATTGCTTAAGTTAGGTTTATAGATTTTTTTTGGGAATCATTTATGTTTGGAAAGAAATCCATATTGATTTCAAATGCTTGTTCAAAAGTTAATGGTTTTCAAGTTTTATAGTTTGGAAAAGTGATTTTCAAACAACATTAATGGTTTAATTGATTTAAAACCCTTAGACATATTTATAGTGAGATCCTAATGTGGTTTTTCCTCAATCAATAAATTTTTCTTTTAGACATACATATATATTTTTTCCAATAAATAGGTAATAGAAAATTAACTATTTAAATTAGTGTATGTTGTTGATTACCCACATCTATTTTATGGATAAAGGAGATGTGGTCTCACCGGGATGTCTTGTTAAGATTCTTTTCATGTTGATCAATTAGGATGCATGTTTTTTCCATGTTTGGAACTTCCACATGGTTTCTTATTTGATCTTTTGACTTGAGTTGACATGTATATGACCTATTATAGATTGTTTTTTATATGATGAATTATTTTTTATTATATATATTTATTATCTATTCCACCTTTATGTTACTTTATTTCTTAGTTGGTTGTATCTAAGGATATGGATGTGGCCTTAAAATTTAATTGATTTTCAGGCATGTTTACCATGGAAAAAACCATTCCCAATTGGATATTTCACATGACCATTCCATGTCACCATACTGTGGTGATCCAAAATTTTAATCATGCCTTTTGGTGTACCATTAATAGTGATATGTCAGTTATAATTATGTATGTTTGTTAAACCATAGACCATAACAATTTGGATTCAACTAGAACGTGTTTAAGAATGGATATATTTGTTGACCAAGCAGGTAGTATTAGGAATTTAGATCTGGGAAGTCACCAGTGTGAAACTTCTAATACATCTACAAGTGTGTTATTGGGAATAGTGTCTCTGGAGTCTTCAATTACTAATTGGAAAATATAAGAAGACTATGGGGGTGGTGCTTAGTGTGTTGTTGTGAAAATGGGTAGGAATTGTTGGGTTGTAAACTATTTTTTCAATTGAGTCATCACTTATAGATGTTAGTTTTTTCATTATTAAAATGGCATTAATTGATTTCATTAAAAATGCAGGTAGAGATCATCCAATCCATTGATCAAACCAATGGATCCTTAGCTCCTATAACAGTTATTAATAGTGTAAATGGATTATTGGACTATATCTAAGAATATCTTCAACAAATATGTCTAATTAATGATTCGTTGAAAAATATGAAATATGATATTAATTATGTTCTCCAACATTTTTCTAATTATTTAATGGAAAACTGATCTTCAACAACAACAATTAAATTTTTCTCTCACCTATTTATTTTCATTAAAAAAATTCCCTTGTTATAATAACTTCAACTCACATAATCTAATAACAAATTATCTTCCTCTTTCCCTATTAATTCTATATATTCTTCGTATTATTATAGATATAGTAAAATTATTTTTAATTTTTTTATTATTAAAAACCTTTATATTGTTAATTTTTTATATTTTTCACTACCATTAATGTGATGTACCTTGTATGTTGGATTCCATTAAAACTAAAGGCCACCTTTTTGGTTCATGGTGTCCATTAAAAAATGCTTTATATATTATTATTTATTAACTCCAAATATCTAATTAAATACAAGGCCACAATATAACCACCACAAGGGGATATATAATAGAACATTATTATGATATTGTGAAAGACCTTTATCTATGTGTTCATTATTAATTTATCCAAGTTATTTTACACAATTATTTATGATTTATTTTCCATACAATAACTATTAATTTTATTATTTTATACTTATATACTCTATTACATTTTAATGAGAAAACTTATCATGGTTTTTAAAATATCAATTCAATTAACCATCTCCCTTTTATATTTTTTTCTCTGACCTACAGACCCAAATCAATTTTTTAATAGCTCTAGTGTTTGGCATGTTTCAGAATATGGATCAGCGATGGTGAATGATGAAAAGTAAATTGAAGAATAGATTTATGATCTTTATTTTCAATAATTTTTTAATAATTTTTTGAATTTAATGTTTGGAATGATATCTACATGAAAAATCATAATGGAATGTATTTGGGGGATGATAGTGTGTGTAGATTTTCTTATCATTTTGGTCAAATTGATTGGTCGGGTCTTACATTTCGAAGATAGTGAAGGATATATGGATCGCCATTTTTTATATGACATTGAAGATTTAGATTCAAGTATATGTTGTAACAATTTAGTTTTATTCTTGGTAAGAGGTAATGGATTTCGTAACAATTGTGTCATTATAACTTCCTATGCAAGTACGTTTCTGTAGGGAATCTTTTCATGTTTTTAGAGAGGTTGAGATTGGGTATTTTTGTTGTGTGTTATGAGGACTATGGAAGAGTAGTATGAAGACATATTATAGTGTTAGATCATGTATTTGATCTATGGACTTTTGTATCTATTTGGGTATTATGTCAAACTAGTTCATCAATTTTTATTGGAATTCCATTATGAATCGTAATAAAATTTCCTTGAGGACAGAATGTTTGTAATTCATCGATGGGTATTTTTTTGTCTTAGGAATCGTGGAATATTCTAGGGTAGTGATCATGCTCCTTTAATTGAAACCCCTATGTTGGATTTTGAACCTGTTTTTTGTGTATTCATTGATTGAGAAGTGATATATAATTTTAATATGTTTCATTGTGAATATTTGGGTTTTTAAGAGGTTTTTATATTTTTTAAATAGGAGATCTTCTTGTGGGTAATATATTTTAAAAAATTGTTTATGAAAAAGAAGATGTTAATGAGGACTATGTTATAACTCAGGTAGTTTGTTTCCCATCATGGGTTCTCTCTATAGAGATGTTATTGTTTCATAGGAATCCCCTTGGTTGTGAGATTTCTAATTGACCTCTTTTTGGATGATGTTTGGAGTCCTAAACCATCCGTTTACTATATTTTTTTGATATTGAACCATTCATATTTTAGATGTACCTCCCCATGGCTATTAATATTAGACATGTTCTTATATATTGTAATATTTGTGTTCTTGAGGATGATAGCATTTTGAGATGTAATAAATTTAAATGCTTGGGTATTTATATCCATTAGATAGGTATGTTTCAGATATTTTAGGTTTTATTTTGATTTTTAATTATGTGAATCAATTTATAGGTATCAAACGTAAGGAACAATATTTTCTTAAATTGTTAAATTACATCCTTTTGTTGTGGTATGTGTTTTTTGTTAAGAATAATCTATAACAGAAGTTAGTTATATAGTTTGGTGTGTTTTCAAATTACACTCCATTTATGGTAATGTCAAGATTTACCCTCTCATAATGATTAACCCTTCTGTACCAAATAGAGACTTATGTATCACAGAAAATAGAGTCATATGTTATGTTTAGTACGATTAGATTTTTTTAAATGTCAAGATTCACCCTTACTTATCATGTAATCTTTTTGTATCATGATATATTCTAGATTAATAAATTTTATCCCACAATTTTATAGAGTATCCCTTTTATATAACTATATATTCTAGATTAACCCTTTCATATATCAAAAAGAGTCTTTTACAAACCCATATATATCATAGAGTAACCCATATGCATCAGAGTGACATTTACATGATTATTATCAGTAGTGTAACAAAATTCATAGTGTTACACAAGTCGAACCCATGATGCGTAATAAAAATTTCATTACTATAGAATTGGGAATCATAATATGTAAAATTTATCTCTATTTCAAGAGTTTTGTGTAATTTTAATTTCTTGCAATACGTTATACATAACAGTAATACCCGATTTCACATTACATGCCTGAAAATCCCAAACTAAGAAATAATCATAATAGATTATATCTATAGATCTTAGGGAATTAAGATGATTTTATATATTATATTGTAACATGATTCAATTTTACATGACTTGAATCTCATTATTGTGATAAATTAAATTAATTTTTATTGTGAGGAAAGGGGATCCACATTGGGTGATTATATTAGGATCATTGATTATGATCCCATTATCATGTTATAAATGATTTACATGTCGAAACATTGTGTTTTCCTGATTTATTTATAATTAAGGGTTTCCTCTCATCATTATTTTTAGATTACACATTTATCCTAAAAAATTGGTGGTATTCATATTCCATTTTTAGTATACATTGTCCATGAAAGATTTATGACTTTGCAGTTCATATGATCGATTACTTTTTGAAATAAAAGCCTTTTTTTGGTTTTATATTTTATTTGTTAGAAGAATATTAGTAATGATGAGTTTTTCTGATTTTAGTGATTTATAGTTGATATTTTCATAATTGATGTGATATTACATGTTGTTGGAAGATTCTCATTGATTTATAGTTTCTGGAATTTTATCCACTCAATGTTGAAGTGGCCCATTCCATTAAGGTAGTATATTTCTATGATTTTTCTTATATATTATGAAAAAATATATTTTAATTTATTAATTTTAAATATTTTATTCTATAGTTTTTAATCTTCAATTAATTATATTATTTTTCCCTTTAAATATAAGGATTTGAATCACTTTTATTTGGATTCACTGTACATTTTTACCACCATACATTTTATTAAAACCCTCTTCTTGAAATATAGAATAAATAGATCTCTTTTATTACCACTCTTACATTTTGTAGCCCAATCTTCAATGAAGTCCAAAAGTATATTCTAGCATGATATTTTATCACTCTCTACTTGGAGATGGAAGATATAGTTTGGTTCGAGGGAAATGGTTTCTATTTAATTTATAAATTTTAAGATAATAATCTTACAATAAAATCAAGACAGTTGATTATTCTAGATAAATGGGATTATTATTTTCAATTTTTTCACTGATCTCACCTACTCTTGGGCCCATTGTTATGGGTTTTATGTTCATGGGAAGTTGATATTATTTTTTATTCCTTATATTATTTTTATATTTTTTATACCATTTCTATCATGATTCTTCTTATTTCATTTACTTTTATAGTTAATTTCTTTCACTAGTTTATTATGAATATTATTTTTAAAAATGATATTATTTTGATTATGAATAGGAAGTTTAATTTTGTTAATTATGAGTAACTCCATATTTATTCCAAATTAATATATTTTCATTCGCAATTTATATTTTTATATCTAGTTATATTTTTATTAATATCATTTTCATAGAATATTTTTTGGAGATGAAACCATGTATGATTGAGTAAAACATGAAGATAAATTGAACTGATAGAGTGTACATTCATAATAGAAATACAAAGAGGAACCTAATTTGGAATTAAAATTGATTCTGATGAATAATTATTAATTTATTTTAATTTGGGTGAATATAAAGAAAGGTTATCACTAAATATTATTACTTATATGTCTATTAGTGTTTTTTAAGGTAGTCCTTTGGTTGTATTATAATTATAAATCTAGACACTTATATTGATCATTTTCTTGTCAAATATTTATTGTTATGAATTATATGATTAATAAGGAGTGTTTTGGAATTCTCATTTGTGTATAGTGATAGTTACATATGAAATTTTCATTACATATATTGGTATTTTATTTTTTGGTTGAATAAACACAACATAGTGGGTTTTTACAAGATCTTTTCCAATGCTTCTTCCAATAGTTTTTTTCTCACGTTTAAAAGATGGGTCATATGACATATCATAAAATAATGATGAATTGAAATTTTGTTTTTGAAATAGATGGTATGATTATGTATTGGGGTTATATTTTGATAGAGTAAAGGTCAGAGTGGGGTAGATTATGGGAACCAAATTGATAATATGGACATATTGAGTTTCAATGGTGAAGTTCTTGGTTGTTGGCTCTCAAGGATATTATGACATGTTATGAGGTGTATGTTATAATAATATAAGGTTTGGGTTAATGTATACTATTTACCAAACAATTATAATAGACAACGAATTAAATGAATTAGAAAATAAATATAATTTTATACATATGTAAGAACATGGAGTGTTAATGTCAATGTTTTTGGGAACATTACTAATGTGAATAAGATTAAAAATATAGTGTGGGTTTTTTAATATTGTGAGATGTTGAATTGAATAAATTTAATTGTAATCCATGCATGGATTAATTTATTAATGTAATAAATAATGATGTACCTTAATAAGAAGTTTATATTTTATTAATATAAACATTTATATGATCCGTCAGGGGGGGGGTCCTTGATGACTGGGGAAGTCGACAGACTATATTTTATGGAAGCTAGCTTTGGGGTCTTCAATGGGAAAGACTACCGGCATCTGATCCGTCAGGGGGGCGTCCTTGATGAGTGGGGAACACGACTATGGTGTAGATAACGTCCCACCAAGATGTCATTTCTAGTTTGGAGGTCAATAAAACATGCTCTCATGATAGATTACAAAATTCAGATGAAGGGAATCAATCTAGCTTCAATATGTTTCTATTGCTCTCACCCGCGGACGGTGTCGGTGTTTAACTTATTTCTTATGAGCAACTAGACCGTTTATCTTTGGTCCAGTTTGGATTTAAGGGGAAGGTTCAATGCAACCTGCTCCTCCATATAGGAGTTCCTTGTAAGCTAGTTCTCATTTACGTGATAGAATTAGATAGAATCTAAAATCTATTGCATCGTGCTTATAGAAGTTTTCTGGACGCTCTGGGAGGAACTAAATAAGGTACGTGTTGAAAGACGATGGTCCTGTTCTTTAATGCTTGTGAATATGAAAGGAATGGAACAATAATTATGCTCTCTGCTGAAAGGAGGTCAGCATTCTCCAACTCTAAATAATTTTTTGAACAGGACGATGGTATGCTTCTGGTCGTAATGTTGCTGGGTAAGGTTGGTTCCTCCAGAAATGGGATTCAAGCTTAATATTGATGGCACGTTCATGGACAGGATGATGCACGGGGGTGGTTTAATGCATGATGGGAATGGTTTGGTATTATGGCCTTCATCAGCTTCCATGGACCAGGTGAATCATTAGGGTAAGAAGTTCATGCATTACACACATGCATGGATCTTTGTACCAGTTTATCATTATTGTGTTCAAAAGTGGAATCATGTTCGGAGATCTTTATTCTGGACATGCATGGGAAAGTGAAGTTTTTGTGTTCCTTTACATACATCGTTACTAGATGTGATGTTGTGATCCCTAATGATTGCTTTATAAGTCATATTACAAGAGAATATAACTTTGAGGTGGATGCTCTCTCTAAAGATTGCGGTCTGGAGGAAACTCGAATGGTGTTCTTGAATGTGGGTTCTCTACCCCGAGTATGTTATAATTTTTTCCAAATGGATACCCTCGAACTGCATTACTTTAGACCACCCTGATCTCTTTGGGTAGGGTCCTTTCTCCCTGTTTGAACATTAATAAAATAAAAATGCAATTTTTAGTGACTATGAGTTTTTATTTTAAACATAACCTCAATTAAATATTTGACATTATTTTTTTTGGATTCAAATGTTGCTACCAACATTCATTTATTTCCCATGGATGATAAACTATTTAAAAGTATAATCATTCAATGTACCACAATGTGATAACCCTAATAAGGGTTTCGTGAGTTGTTTTATTGGATAGTTCATAGTATAATGAGGATACAATAGTATTGGTATCAAGAGTGGAGTTCTAGGAGAACATTCATAAGTTGTTTATAATTATAATTTATAAGTTAAAAGGTAGATATAGTTTGTGAATGATAGTTGATATAATTTCAATTTATATATGGAGTTGATTGGTGGTTTTTAATTATTTTCCACTAATTTTTTATGTAAATTTATCATGGAAATGTAAAATATACCATCGATGATGGTCATCAAACTATGGCCTATTAGATATCGAATTCATGGATAACACTTATATTAACTACCAATATATGTGGGGTTATAGACGACTAGGTAATTAAACTCTAGATAATATTCTTTCTATATGTAGTATGAATATTCCCCAAATATTACATCATCCTCAGTTACTACATCAACTAGTTATATATATATACATTTCAATTCCATGGAAACTAAAAATTCACTCCCAAACTACCTCAAACCATTCATCAGATATTCTTCTACCATAACATTAATCTTATGATATTAATAGGTAACCATCCGGATTACACAATTAGTTATCTATATGAACTGCAGAATACATCCTTTAATGTTCACAATCTGATAAACCTGAATTAAGAAAAAAAAATTATTCTTTTATATTTTTTAAATATTATAATCATAAGACTTTTAAATGTATATGTGTCTCTAATTTTTTTCACTTCAATTTTGTTATTTTGATCACATTTCATTCATCTATGTTCCATAAAGGCATAAAATTCCCTAGACATTACCAGATGGTGAAATTTATCAACATAATAATTTTAATTAAACTCCCACTATCCTTGTATAGAATTATTAGGCTATTAAGTAAAATATTCCTCTTAATGTTATATTTTATAAGAAAATTTTTAATCCTTGAAAGTGACACTATATTCTTAACATGATGTATTTCACTTTCACTTTCATAGAAAACATTTTCATTCCCAGTTTCCTTCGGATCAATTAATTATATTATTTGACTAAATTAGCTCCTATTAAATCTATGTTGTTTCCCCATGATTCACATTTTTGGTCGATAGTTCAACTATCTATAGATGTAGATATATAATTCTAATTATTATTCCTACAGAATTAAACATATATCATAAACCACTTGCCAATTTATTCAAATCATCACAAGATTTATCATGAAAATAACTATATAAATAAAATATATTGAAAAAAATTTAGTTTCACACTTTTTTGAGGTATTAACGTATAGAGTTGTAGATAAAATAATGTTACATCCCTATATTATACTATAATCAGTATATAAATTATATTAAAAGATTAATTTATATATTATAATATTCCATGTAAAACATAAATTTTTCTTCCATTGATATATATAGAAATTTTTCCAAAAAAGTATCATTTTTATATGTTTTATTCCCTTTCTCATTATATATATTTGAGTGTTTCTCTATTGAAACATATAAAAATATTCAATACCCATTCAGATATTACAATAAAAATCCAAAAATAATTTTCCCAATATTCTAATATCTATAAATCCTTATTCTTAAAATCATTTTTTTCACTCTACTAGTTTTTATCATAAAATTTTTAACTAGGAATCAGAAAATATTGATTTTTTATTTGGAAAATTACACTCTTACATCATTATGATAATATTATGAAATGAGTTCTATAAACAATATAAATGGTTTATCAACAATTTTCAGCTAACTCTCTAAAATATATTTCTCTAATGCAGTTATTTGTTTTACATTAACCTCTAATTTTTATTAAGAATATATAGATCATTCCCCACCTGGGTCATATGGGTTATGTTCATTATCACTCTTAAACTCTCCTATAACCATATTTTTATCCTTTATGTATTTAATTTTAACCAATTAAACGCATTTTATATCATTTCCATTATTGACATAACCATATATCCACTACTTTATACAATGTGAGAACCATACAAATTTAATGGTGTTCACCAAGAATGTCTTCCCATTTATTTATGTGGGATTATTGATAATTATTATAATATTTATATCAATATTAATGTTCATTGACTAATAAGGAATGTTTTATGTGTTTTATATTCATTATATTCATATTATGAATTGATTGGAATTATTTAATGATAGGTGGGACCCATTATTATACATTACCTTAATGCATCAGTTGGTCACAATAGAAAAAATATCTTCGGTACTTGGGGTTAAGCATACACATTTATTTATGATTTAATGGAACATGACCTTGATGGTTAGAGTAATACTTATAGAATTATGCATTCCAGTAATATAAAACTATATATTTTTATCTATGTGTTTATTTATTGTTATTTTATTCAAGGATATATTATATGATCCTGTTATCAGTTATATGTCACTATTTTATCTTTAATTATTCATTCTATATTGTTCATGCAAGTTCATTCCATGATAGCTTTTATTCTATGAATCCCCTTATTGAGATTTTTATCTCACCATTATTATGTTTTCATTTTACATAGTATTTAATTAAAATTTTATGTATGGTTTTTCTAGATGGTTATAATGTGTGTAATATTTATTAGAAGATGTCTAATACTTATTTTAAAATAATGGATACATAAATTATTGAAAAAAATAACTTTAGATGGGAATTATATAGGTTTTATTAATTAATTAATTTTCCTAATACTATTAAACCCTATACCGAACAGTTTTCATATGTGTATGTGGCTGAATATGTTTATTGATAAAGTAATTTTGGATGGTTATGTTTGTGTTTCTATAGTCGGTTTCAATTGTTGTTATATAGATAATCAGTTTATTATCACTAGTTCAGAGAGTGAGAGTCTAGGGTATCACCGTTGGTATCAAAATAGTGTTTAGATATTAGTAATAGTTATGAAGAGTACATGATCGAGGAATAGGTTTCCATTTGAGTTGGTATGTAATTTTATGTCAAGTAATTTCAGTTTTTTTGGAAAATGATAATTTATTTTAATAGTATACACAATTAAGTAATATATTGATTATCATGCAATTTTATGTTGTTTGGTGGTAAGGATTATGTCCAATTCTAGGAATGTAAAATTCCATTAATATTTGGTTTAGGATATAATAAAAAAAATAAACAGGTTTAATTATTATTATAATTTATGACCGGAATATTTTAGTGGAATCCCTAGTGATAAATCTAAATATTTGAAAGAAAATATAGAATTTTGAAAATTATAGAGTCTGTTATTTAGTATAAATTTCATTAAATTTTGATATAAATTAGAGGATTTTTTCTCTATACTAGTTGAACCTAGTTATATTGATCCTAAAAATATTTGGTTCATTTTTAACTCAATCTTATCTCAGTGTGCGTAAAATGGGTCTAACATAATGTTAGGATTTATAGAACCTTGGGTTATGAATTGGATGATCCAAAATATCATTATATTCTATTTTGAAGGATTTAAATGGATGTTTATAATGTAATATATAACTATAAAGGTTAGAAAAATAAATAGGAAGAAGGATATGGATAACATGGATTAAAAGCTATATATTCATAAGATTTGGTAAATTTGTCATCGTAAATAGGGCCAAAAGATTATTTTTCATTTATTTTATTTGTGGTTATTGTTATTTTTTTGGATATAGTATTTTATTGGATTTAAGACCATTAAAATGAAATTGTGAGTTAACATCCTCTATAAAATCCTTATTCATATTACCAAATTTGGAAAAAAATTATCATAAATTGTCTCAGTATATGTTAATTAAGAAGGAAATGGTGAATCACATTGTCATACCTATTATAATAAGTTTGATATTTTATCTTGATACTTATCTATATTATGTATACCCGTGTCTATTTTAATTAGTGATTAAGAATTAAAATTTTGTGGTCAAAATTTGTTTAAGGGGGAGAATGTATAACCCAAAGATTTAAGACTAATATTAATTCTAAAATTTATATGTCAATAACTCTAATGTCTATTTTTCGATTATTAAAAAATAAAATAAATTTTTAACAAAATGAGTTATACTATATAAGAATCATGCTAAGAAACATTATTCATTCAGAGTTTAATTATAAAAAAAGTATAATAAATAATGAAATTCATACAATATATGATTACATCCATTAAAAGTGCATAAATTATAATGTGAAATTAAATTTATAACAATGATATCATTAAAACAAATATATAACCTGGATCATGATTTCCCTTAATAATCAAAATTATAAGAAAAGAATATATAGTTTAATGGAACATTAAATTAGTATGTTTACTATGAAATATAAAATCAATATTAATGTAATGATAAGTGTTATTTATGTGGTATGAATGTAAAGAATTTAATGGGAGTATTTGTGACATTATAACCATTATAATGGGAATTATATATTTTGATAATAAGCTCAATATAAATAAACTCAAAGAAATTATTTTTGTTTGATATACATTTTTTAATAGGTATATTCATGTTCAATATTTTTAGTAAAAAATTTGATGTAATTTAATACATAAATTATAAACAATGAAAAAATAACATATAATTAAAATATTTATTAATAAAAAATTGTGTGTTACAAGTTATTATTATTATTATAAAATAGTTTTATAATGCTTAAATAAAATGCAATGAAATATGTTAATATAAATGAGTTGGAAAATGAGATATTTTGGATCTGAATAAATAAATTAAATGGTATTTGGTGATGATTCTTTAAAGGTGATATTTCCCCGAAAAAGTATTTTTAAAATTTTAATATATATAAATTAAATACATATATTTTAAATTATAACTAAAATATGATTTTTAACAATATAATAAATATACTAACACTCATTTAATTTGAAGTAAATAATAATGAAAAATATTAATGTATAGAAATATAAATTTATACAAAAATATTCTTTCCTATATTTTATTATTTAATTTAAAATATGATTTTAGGATAATTATATATTAAAATAAAAGAAAATCTGTCAAAATGTTGAATCACCACATACAGATTTGGTAGAGAGGTTCATATGATATTTTTATGAAAAATAATATTACCATAGTAATTTTTTTAAATATTGGAGGAAACCACTTTTTAATTATAATAAAAGGCTTATTTCTAAATAGGTAGACATAAAACCATAACATATCCCATAAGAACAAGTCTATATGGCTCATCAACATATCCTGAAGGCCCAAAAAAACATAAGGCTTACAACATCATGTATGCATCAACATGACTATGTCTTGTATCTGTCACTGCCTGTTTGTATCATTCATGTGTCATTGTCTTCTCTTTCACCACCATCATCATAAATTCCCAATGGGTATTGCTATGATTTTTACCCTAGTATTTTTGATGTAATATTATTAATTTTACCACTCATGAACCACCCCATATGTAATTACCATAGTAAATATTTAATCAGGGTTATTAATGAGAAAATTGTTAAGTAAATGTTGCTCAAATTTTTCTAAATTTACAAGATTCATGTATCTTCTAGAAGAAATTTATTTGTGTAAAATATAATCCCATTGGTATCACCACAATTTACTTGCCTAACTCACCTAGATCACATGTGATTCGAACGCTTCTCCCCACAAATCATTAGTTTCTAAAGATATGTACTATTTTTCCCCAAAAAAGGATCTCCTGTGAAAAAAAATCATGCCACACTTATCCATATAATTTTCTATTAAATCATATATATTTTAACTCTCCTATAATTATATTAAATATTTTGTAGTCCCAAATTAATGTATTGTGTCTCAACTCATCCATTTCTAATAGGCAATTCAGGAGAAAAATCAAGTCGTCCACATGAGTATTATGACACCCTAACCATGAATTCTATATATTTATAATCCAAATTAAGTCTTCCTATAATAATATAGTGAAATTATTATCATTATAACATTGAGGATTTAATATTTTTGTGGAACAAAGATTATCATTATCCCACCTATTCATTGGAAAAAGAAAAGTTCATCTATGTTATGTGCCGACTACCACCTCCTTGAATGAATTATTTAATGTTTCAAAAAATCCATACATATATGGTTATAACAATGTATTTAATGAATTTAGAATATATTTTTGATATTATTATCATTATAGAAACAAAAAATTGGCATTATATTATCATAAAAATATTTAATAATATATAAAGTTTTCTTCTATATAAATTAATTAAACTATGTCATCAAAAATTTCATCTTCATTAATCATAACTATAATTATCATGAAATTAAATTATTAATTTATAAATCATTATGGAAAATTTATTCCACTACCTTGAATAATCTAGTAACGATTAACTTATTATAAAATAATTAGTATATACATTACCATAATGATGCATGTACGAAATAATAAAAGATGTTATCATCGGATAATGAAAATAAGCAACATACAAACTAAAAAGGTTTTGTAAGAGATTATAAATAAATAGAATAAATGGTATTATATTATATTGATTTTTTTGAATAATTTTGTACGATTATTTGATTAATTATACATGAGGTTAAATTTATTTCATGGATTTCGGGAGTAAATTTAATTATTTATCATTTAAATTTCAAATATTTAATAAATTATTTATACTAAACACATGTTTTTTTTAAAATATGTATATTTCAACTTAAAAATATTTTTCCAAAAAAATTATTCATTTTAATTACATATCTAATTCACATCTCTCATTAAAATTGTTTAAATTAAAATGTTAACAAATGTAAAATCTTTTTTAAATGTAATTTTACTTTCTTTGAATTAAAAAAATTATTATTGAACTACATTATTCTATGTTAAATTTATTTTATACCATTATATTATGAAAATGGATTAAAAAATTATGTTTTATGGATTCACTATTATTCCTAATAAAATCCCCCCTTAAATATTTTTCCATTGTAAATTATGATATTTATATGCTTTATAACTCAACCTCATTTTAATGAATTATAATAATGATTAATCATATTATTAATTATGTGTTTGATTTAAATCACTATAGAATTTTTTATAGGGTACTTTATCATTTTTTATCTAGGGAATTTGTGTTTTATTATTAAAATTTTCTTATTTGGGGTATTTCATTCTTTAAAAAATGTAAAGTTCTACTGTATAATTATCATCCCCTGTAAAAAATAGTTCATCTTCCTATTAATATTTTTTTTTCCAAAAAGAATTTATTTATTATTTTGAAACCCTAATATGTATTTACTCATATGAAATTATTATTTATATTGACCACTTTTCATAAGAATTATATATTATCCTCTTTAAATGGTAGGTATTAATATAGATATTTTAAATAAAAAATGCATTTTCCTATCAAATAAATATATTTTATCTCATAATCCAGATTTTTTGAATTAACCATTATTTAGTTTTAATGTTCAATAGTTGTGATTTATTTGAAAAGAATATTTGAAAAAATCGTCATAACATTATCTCTTTACGAGAATGAAAATAAATGTTTTCTATAAATTATGTTTTCCTTTTCAATTAAATCTAATAATAGAAAATACATATCTCTTGTATAGTTATATACATTTTATTACCCACTAAATGATTTTATGGATTTATAATTTATACGTGACCATGTTTATAAGGGTTATGTTCTCTATCACTCACCATCTCAATCATGATTTCTTTTTCTATTTCATGTCTATATTATATTATATAAAAGATGTATTTAATATCGCATCCATTACTTAGTATATTGTATATCCATTACTCTAAATGGTATAACCACCATAAACATTGAATAGTGATTACCATGAATGTTATACCATTTACTGTCAATATACTACGGAATGATTATGAATAACTAGAAATGTTGGATTTGAGGTATTGATTATTAATTCCATTCTTATACTGATGGTGTTAGACTTATTTAGATAATTGCTGGGACCATGTTTATATATACCTTGATGAATATCTTGGCCTAATGAGACATATTATTGTGGTTACATGGTGTAAAATATAGCCATTTTAGTATGATGTATTTGAATTATCCCTCGATAGTATGGGTAATTTTTTTGGTATTATGAATTCCATTTCAATGAAATTAGTAATTATTATCCATGTATTTATTTATTGTTATGTTATCCACTATTATTTTTAGGCACATATTATTAATAATATGAAATTAAATGATTATTATTTATTCATTCCACATTAAAAATTACATGATTAAAATTTTATTTCTTCTATTTTATGCTCCCACTTAATGAAAATTTGATCACACCCACCCTATGTTTTCATTTTCCATAGTTAATAAATAATATTATTGATTTTTTAATATCTAGATGAGTATCATGTGTAGATAATTTTATATGAGATGTTGATGAACAATTGTAAAATAAGGAATCACTGATTAATTAGGGAGAATTACCATTGAATGTGATAGATGTGGGTTTTGATTGATTTTTTATAAAAGGAAGGGGCTAAAGCCTCAATTTATCATTTAAAGAAAATTCCTCTTTAACAATAGGTATAGGGAGACCAATTACATAGAACAAAGGCCCAAGGCGATGTGCCCTCAATACAATTCTTGAAAGCCGATTTTTTGGCCCAAAGGACCCCTTTTTGTACAGTAATGCTGCAGTTCTATGATGCTACAGTACCTGCTATAGTACCATCGTCGCTACAGTACCTTCTATGGTTCCTCCTCCACTATATTGCTGCCACTGCTATAGTTTCACCGCTGCTACAGTTCCGCTAAAGTGCCCTGCTATAGTAATACTATAGTTCTCAAAAATTAATCCCTGCACATGTTTGATCATTTTTCATTTATATTCAAAGAAGGAGCCTTTACAACATGGGTACAAGCTCAGTGGAAAATGTGTTGTTGGATAACAAGGTATTAGGGTGGCCTCCCCACCTGCGCGTCGCACATCCCTAGCGAGGCCCTAGGTGGAAATACCATGGGCATAGGCTAGATCCCTATGTGGTAGAGGGGCTCATGAGAGAGTTTGAGCATATATTGAGCGTTGCCTTGCGAGGACTCAAACCCGGAATATCGGGGTCAGTACGCCACCTCCATTAACCAACTCACCCATGCCATGTGGGCTTGTTTGATAAATTTTGTGTACCTCTATAAAATTCTAATACAAAAAGATATATGGTGTGAATGTAACACAATATTTATTTATATGGTAATCATATATTGTTATTTTTTTTGTTTGTTTAGTTTTTTTGTTTCCAGTTTGTAAATAATATGTTTTATAGCAATTCATACAGGAGTAATAGTTACGGGTGACACACATAGACAATGTTTTTCATTAAAAAATATATATAGTATAATATATATATATTAATTAAAATATATTAGGCCTACTATAATTTAAATAAATTGAAATATTAATCAAAATAAAATGTGAAATATTATTCTAGATAACTATTTTTTTTAGCATTCGACCAAAATATAGATAGTATAAATAATGAGTTCATTATTTTAAAAAAAATCACCAAAATAATTAAACAAGAGTTTCATTATAAAATTTACATAGATATAGAGATAAATAAACAAAAAACAATTGTCTAACACCATTATTAATGGATCTATTTTCGTTTAGACATTGATATAATACCATAAAAAATAAATTTACAGGAAGATATGAGAAACCGAGGTATGCATTTTTATTGGTTTAGCAGATTATTATCATCATTTCTTCCATAATGTTTCCCTATTGGCTAACACATTAACGAAGATCACACGTAAAGGTGTTAACTTTTTTTGGACAAAGAGTGTGAAGAATGTTTTGAAGATTTAAAGAGAATATTAATCAATAATTTTATCCTGACTCTATCATCATGGAATGATGGGTTTTTTATTTATAGTGATACATTAAAGAAATAACAACGTTGTGTCCTTATGTATAAAGATAGGGTTATTGCCTATGTATCGCGACATCTAAAAATTC
This sequence comes from Viscum album, assembly GCA_963277665.1. Taxonomy (NCBI): domain Eukaryota; kingdom Viridiplantae; phylum Streptophyta; class Magnoliopsida; order Santalales; family Viscaceae; genus Viscum; species Viscum album. Next base: position 605,034,309 of record OY728123.1, on the reverse strand, counting down.
ATGATTAAAAATATCCTACTCATTATCTTGATTTAGCAGCTATAATATTTTCTTTGAAGATATGGAGACATTATCTATATGATGAAAAATGTGAGATTTGTACCGAGGAAAAGAGTTTGAGTTATATTTTCACATAGAAAGAACTCAACATGGGGAAAAGGAGATGGCTTTAACTACTCAGGGATTATGAAGTCCCCATACACTACCACCCAGGGAGGGAAAATAAGGTGCTAGATTCTATGAGCAGAAAGGATCATCGATTTCTAAACAAGATGAGAGTTGAAAAGGATCTTATATACAATGATCTAGTAAAGATGTACATTGGGATAACCATGGAAGGTGAAACATGAAAACTTTTTAAAATGGTTTCCAAACCCTATTTACTAGAAAGGGTAAAGAGTTCTCAAATATATGATGAAGAGTTTCAAAAGAATATTAAAGCTGTGAATGATGGGAGATTGAGTGACTTTGTGTATGAAGACAGAATTTTGAAATTTGGGAAGAGACATTGTGTTCCCAATATTCCTGATATAAAAGGGGAATTGTTGGATGATTCTTATAGTTATAATTTCTATATAAATCATGGTAACTGTAAGATGTATAGATATTGGAAGGAACATTTTCAGTAGGACAACATGAAGAGGGAGATTGCTGATTTTGTCTCAAGATGTATGGTTTGTCAACAACCAAAAGATGGAAGGCAACAACCTGGAGGAGTCATGCAACCTCTTCCCATACCTATGTGGAAATGTGATATTCTTATGATGGACTTTTTCACGGGATTACCAATGAATCCTATATGGAGTGATTCAATATGGGTCATTGTTGATAGTCTTACCAAGTCAACACATTTTCATGCTATAAGAGATAACTCACCACATCAATGTCTATCAAGACTATATATTAATGAAGTTGTGAGACATCATAGAGTACCCCTACCGATTGTATTAGATCGTGATCCATGTTTTACATCAAGATTTTGGAAATGTAATCAAAATTACCTGGATACTAATCTTTATTTGAGAACTGCTTACCACCCTCAAACTGATGGACAATCAGAAGTGACTGTTCAAACCATAGAAGACATGTTGTTATCTTGCTCACTTAACATTCAAGGTATGTGGGGTTAATATTTTCCTCCTGTAGAATTTTCCTATAATAATAAATTTAATTCCATTATTCAGATGGCACCATATGATGTGTTATACAGAATGAGATGACGCACACCAACCTGTTGGGATGATATTGGTGAAAGGAAACTCATTGGCCCAGAACATGTGGAGGAAACGATGGAAAAGGATAAGGTAATCCTAATCCACATCAATAAAGCTCAAATTAGGCAGAAACTCTATGTTGATAACCGAAGGAAGGATATGGAATTTCTGGAAATATATCATGTTTTCATGAAGGTATACATATGGAATGGTGTTATACGTTTTGATAAGAAGAGAAAATTATGTCCTAGGTACATTAGCCCTTTCTAAATTCTAGAACGAATTGGGGTTGTAGCTTACCATTTCAAAATGCCCCCAAGTCTCTCCAAAGTTCACGATGACTTCCACATATCACTGTTAAGAAAATAAATGCCTGACCCAACCCATGTACTCACCTATGCGGAATTAGATATGGAACCCAATATATCATATTGCGAAGATCCTGTGGAGAAACTATAAGTTGGAAGAGGCAATGTGGGAACCTGAGAAACTTATAGTGAAGAACCACCAGAGTCTTTTTATGCATTAATATTCTAGAAATTTAGTGGAATAAATTATTTTATGGAGGGTAGAATGTAACATCCCAATCTTTCATGGTACTCTTCTCTTGGAATAATACAATAGCATGTGTTGTACGCAACGTCGAGTTCTAACACCCCACAACCAATCAAATGAGCCGTTAGGAATAATAATACCCACTTTTTGAAATTTTATAGATTTTATTTTTTAAAGTGGACTTCATTTTTTGATTTGGAATATCGAAATTATCTTAGGGTGAATTATTGATATTTTTCTGATAACGTTCAATTCTTGATGAATAGGGAAAAACATTGAGTTATAGTTTAAAACAGAATTTTTATTTATAAAATTATATATTTTATTTAAATTTACTTTAGGTAAAAATAGATACTTAATACCTCAATATGTTCAATGTAATTCATTGGAGTCAGTTATAGTAATTATATATATAAAAAATCTCATTGACCTTTTTACTGTCTTTTTCCCACCTCATAGGAGCATTTGCGAATTTGTATAAAATATAATTTTACCACTTCTGTAAGTTAATGTAAAAAATCTGAGATACATGGTTGATATCATTAAGTAAAATGTGGTTCAATAAGATGAAAACAATTTTTTTTGTATAGTAACTTTTTGCTTTTATTTACCATGTTTAAAAGTAAAAAGTGTAATTAAGGGTACAAATGATATTATTATTACCATAACACATGTCATAATTCTATTGGATAAGTCTAATTCCACTAAAAACAAAAGTAGGAGTAAAATATTCTCCTTTAGGTCCAATTGGATTAGATTAGGGCACTTATTTTTATTTAATTAAAAAAAATAGTTAAAAGTGCTAAATTAAATTTTTAATAACTAAAAAATTTATAATATAGGGTTATACATAAGATAAAGTCATTGATAAATATTCATGAAAAATAAAAATAAGATTTCATATATAATTATATTTTATTTATAATTTTTAGACTGTAAATAATTTAATTTATTTATGACACATTGAAGATGTAGTAATTATCTTATTAATGAAATATTAAAATAATTGATATTATAAATACCCAAATAAAAGTAATTTGAGACATTTTATGAATTAAAAAAATTTTATAGGTTAATATGACATGTTAAGGTTGACTAAATGAATTTTGTTCTATGTAACTATATAGTTATGAATTTAGAAAAAAAAATCCAAATAGTGTTAAAATTGACATAACATAGTTTTTTCAAAAAAATATTATATTATTAATGGGTATTCTATTCTTAAAAATATATGGGTCAGCCATAGAGATGTAATACTATTATATATGTCGTTAATGAACCACTTGGGTTTCTTTTTTATATTTATATTATGTTTATTAGCCATATAATATAAAAATACAAATAGACATGGTAAATGTCAAACTATTTAACTAGGATATAAATATAAAGGATAAGGTTAATATAGTGACCCAAACCTGTCTAAAACCTTTTATTTGAGTGGTTTTTGACCCATACACACCTTATCCTTTAAATAATTCATTTTGGATCCATTAAAAAACTAACACGATTTTATTATAAAATAATATTTCATTCTTTTCCTAAGGTTCCCCTCACCCCTCGTATAAAAGGGAACTTCTGATTTTCTCAAATTCACACCTTCAAAGACATTTGGCTTAGCAAAACCCTGAAAAATATCCTCCCAACTGTCCTTCCTTTATCCTTGTGTCCTTCCTTTAGTCGGATATCCATCCTATGGTTCCCTTTTGGTCAAATCAAAAGAAGATCCCGAAGAAGAGGTAAATATTCCATAACCTCTTTCAAGTTCTTTTCTCCTTCCACATACTCTTTCTTTGTTATTCCCATTAGAAATTAATAACTCCATTATCTTCTATATACAATTATTATATTATAAAAATGGTTCAACCATATTCATTTTTTTATCCATCATATGAATAACATGTCACTATACGTGCGTACGTACGGCTTACGGTCTCCACGTCATGGTGTAGTTGTCATTCAATACATTATTATTTTGATGGGCATAATAATGATGTATAATTGAGGTAAATAATTTATATAACATTTTAATGACTTTGTATATATGATATAACATCCATTTACTTATGATTTTATTTACAAAAGAATGATATTGTCGCACGTTCCTATGTACAGATTATCGTCTTCGTGAACGCGATGAGATTCATTCCCCATCATAATAATTCCAGAAAAAATTCCATGTGATTATTAAAAATAATATATAAAGAAATTAATATCATTGTTTATATGAATCAAATACACACCATCCATAACAATCATGTCTTACGTAACTGATCATATAAAGGAAAAAAAATCAGTTAACAACTGAAATGACGATACTACTATAATATAATTAACAAATGAATATTGGAAGATCATTTATGATATCATATTAATGTATATGGTTCTTCTATAATTTTAATAAAAATCATTTCACCATTATAAAGGAGGTTATCCTACCCTTGACAATGGAAATATACAAGGTAAGGGTTAATTCTACAACCTCTTCATTATTCAAGTTGTTTATATGTAATTATCTTCTAGGACCTCTTTATCGTCCACATCCATGTCTTCATAAAAAAGTATTCCAAAACATTTTTCTACTTAATAGGCTATGGTTGAAGTCATTTATTCCCTTATTTGACCTTATACGTTTTAAATGGAATCTTTTCATCATTTTCCAAACATGTTACTTTATGACCTTTTCAACAAAATTAAGGTAATTTTTTTAACATATACAGAGGGTGAGGCTATATTACACCATTATAACATCTTCAAAGATTCTCGTACATGATAATAATAATATTTTCAAAATAAATGTTTTCTTTTATAATTATGTAACATTAAAAGATTTCAAAAAAATAATGATATATTTGTCACAAAAAGTTTTGATTTCATCTATTTATACATCTTTTAATGGATATTAATCTTGTTTTATGTTGATTTATAATTAAACAAATCTTCCGTTTTGTATTGAAGTTTTTGTGATATGTTTGACACCTGATGTGTTATTTTTCTACCACAAATGGTTTATAGATAAATTATTTTCATTTCGTATGCTAGTTTTAAGATGAAGGATTATGTTATGTTTAAAACATTTCATATGAGGAATGAATTGGACATAGTAAGTGATGGGTGGAGCCCTTTATAGCTCCACGATGCATCGGTAGATCTCACGAGAAAAACTAGTGTCTTGGCACAAAGCCTTGACCAAGTCTTATTTTTAATCTTGGCCCAAGGCCTTGACTATGTGGTTATCAAGTCTGGAATTATGAATTCCATCATTATGAAAGTGGCTATTTATTTTGAATGTGATTATTTGACTAGTAGAATATCCATGTGAGTTAGTAAATGGAATTATTTTGATTTAAATTTTCATTATAATGATAATTTTTATGTTTAAAAGGATTTTGTTTTAGTTTTATACATAGAATTAAATATTTATGCTTATTTATGAAAGTTTCCACTCTATTGTCTTCCTTACTGAGCATCTGATCTCACCACTTTCCTTATTTCATTTATCCCTTGATGTGAAGAAGTATATTATGACTAACCTGTAGGGATAGTCTATGGGATCTCAGTGTTGTCTATGGAAACAATGTAGTTGTATTTTTTCATTTTGTGATGTAATGTAAAACTTATGAATGTGTCTAGTACTTCTAATTCTACTAAACTAATCGGTATTTTGAGACACGATCTTTTTTCATCATGAAAATGATACATAATAATGCACCGACTCTAGCTTTCTAGGGTCAAGACGTTACAAATGGTAAGGATGTATCTGGACAAATTTATAACCACTGAGGCCATTATTACCCATGCAATGGATGATTTCATTACGTTGATCTAATTCTTACATGTGGTGTGGTATTTTGATTCCATTATTGGAGCTACACCTGGTTTAGAAGATCTTGGTATCCTGAAATTAAACTCCACATATAGGTTTGGATAATATGTAGGGAGGGTTAATTTTATATATAATTACTTCCTTTGATGGTGATGAATGATCCGAGAATCTATTATATAGGATTAATTATGTATCATGTATGCATAGGAAACATGTCAGATGTAGTTCCTGGGGTACCTCGTCATTTAATATCATATGGTTAAGACTTTTGATTTTCGAACAAAGAGGCAATAACACTGGTGTACCTTTTATGGTCACTTCATTAGGACCAACTTTCGAGGGTTTATTTTACATGGTTTTGTGGCGAATAATATACTGAGGTCCCTAAGACTAGGTGAGTAGTCATCAATGTGAGAAACAAGTGATGAAAATAATTTCATCCACCACCTAGGGTTTTGATGATCAAAGGAAAGAGAATTTTATGTTGGGGGTGATAATAGGTACATTTAATTTCGTATAACATGGTTGTCTAATCATGTATTTTAACATAATTCTATTAGGTCAACTATTTTATAATTTAATTTCATGTGTATAGAACATTTATTACTCGATCTGAGTGAATGGGCAGGTGATTCTTCTTAAAATGGTCTCCAAAATGGGTCATGTGTGGATGCCACATGCTTTGACTCAGCATGTATGAAGAGAATGGAGAATTTCATAGCATTCCATGGCCAGAATAAGGTCATCGGATCTGGGTGTCACTACATATCCCATGGGATGATGGAAGTAAAACCACACATAGTTATTCATTGAAATTATCATGTGTAGGTTCATCTCATACATAGGGAGAATGCTCCCTTTATTGGGTTACCATACCGATATTAGAATCCATACCTCACTACAAATCATCTGTATATATGAATCATGTTTTATAGTGTTTTTTGATGTTTCATGGTATTTTATCAATGTAAGATGTGGTGTCCTCTCCAATGGGCACACTCTTATGACATGTATTTTAACATCGTGTGGTAAGAACATTAGAATCACTGTTTAATCTCATTTCATGGGGATGAATTTCTATAAAAATTATGAGAATGATTGGACTAATTGGGTTGGGATATACTATAATTCCTCAAACATGAGGGGGTAAGAATACATAAAACATTGCTATGAGAGATCTTGTATAGGGAGAAATTGTATTGGTCATGAAGTCGTTGGGAGTAAGGAGGTAGAAAAAGCATCTTATGAGGATGAATTTACTTTTTGTTGATAGTTTTTTGTAGGACAATTATACAGAGCATCCATGGAATTGTGTGGATAGTGAAACATAGGTGTTCTCAGGGAACTGACCATCCAGTTCTTATGGTCGGGGAGGTTCATGTTGATCCAAGATTTCATGGGTAATGTAATTTTCTGGGTGGAAAGGGTATATCTAGGCACCTAATAAATAGAAAAATCCCGATTAGTTCTGATTTATGGAATCTGTCACATAAATCTGACTCATATGGAGGGGGCCATGATCATTCATAAATACCTTTTTATATAACTCAGGGTTTTGGATCTCTTGAACATGTTCACTTAATCGAACAGCGCATTGGGATATTTTTATATTCCGAATTTTGGTGGACCAAGATATATAATCCATGCATTATAGTGTGTCCTGTGTAGAATGTAATCAAAATTTTAATAGCTTTAAAGTTATTATCATTAAACAAGTCTTACCCAGACATAGGTAGGAAGAATTCATTGATGGGAGGCTAGAATATGATATACAATCAAGGTGTCACTACATATCACGAGAGTGGAGGAATCATGTAGGATGTAGTTCTAGATGTATGTTCCTCGTATATTTCTAATCAATACATAAGAAAAGGGAATTTATATATTTTGTTGATTTTGGGGGCTATTCTAAATGATGTAAAATATATGCATCACTACGTATCTGGTGAGTGCTAAATCAAGATGGACTTAGTACTAAAAATAGTTCCCTTGTAGAGCCATTATTCATATGTATGGAGAAGGGGAATTTTAAATCATTATTTAAATATAGTGGGCTTTCATCTTCATTTACTCTTTTTTTGTGGGGGGGAATCCATTACCACAATTCCTAATCCCACATGAGATATTCTTGATTTTAGAAATAAGGAATAGAATGGAATTATCTAACAATATATGTGATGTTGAACGTACACCAATGGAATTTTTTATCATGTGGATCCTATGTAGAGTTCTATAATCGATTCATCTCTATGTATCACATGGATAGAAGGAAATCAATCCATGCGTAGCTTTGTAAAAATAAATCCCCATGTAGGTCAAGCACATAAATGGTGAGAAGTCATTTTGTTTCCTGGTAGTTGTGGCTTGCCATGGGACATAGATTCTAGGGGTCATTATGTATCCTATGTAGACTAGAATCTAGCCACACATAGTTCTGTGGAAAGAGGGTTACCATGTGGATCTAAATTTATCATAAAAATAGAGAAATTATATCTATCTTTGACACAGATCTGGCTAATGCATGATGGATCATTGATTTGAACGCAATGATCCATTTACAATTTAGCATCATGTGATCGTATGGTATATACCAAGTGTTTTAACATCTTGTAGTTATAATGTGAATCATACGACAGGAAAGAAAATGCATGTTATGACTGGTAGTATGACTTCTTATGGTATGGTCATTAATATTATCATCATTAATGTCACATATCATGTATGATTTATCATATTTATTTTCATCAAGAATTCATGACATTTTTTCATGCAGTTTTACGTCATAGGAATAGGAAGAATTTCTATTGGATACATTATATATTTATTCAAGAACATTGAATTGGAGGAATATATTATAAGCTAACCATCAATTAAAATTATGTTATACACTCCATTGTATTAAACCATGTGATTGAAATTTGGTCCTTTTGATTTAGTCTCAAATTTTGGAGGATTCTTTCCAAGTATCATCTGGGTTCTGTGAAAAATAAAGTTTACTTCAAAGAAATATTATAGGTGAAATTTTTTGTTGAAGTCTCATGAATATAGTTTTTGTAAGATTTCAAATCTTGAAATGTGTGAAATGTTTTCTCATCCAGTAACATCATGAAATTAAGGCTCTTTTCGGATTTACCATCTATGAATAGTTGATCGCAAACATCAATGTTGGGTGATGGTTATCGAACATCGATGGGTATAACCTAATCTTTCCCATATAGTAATGAGTATGTGGTTTCATGAGTTTTAGTGTGGGTCATGGTTTGGTAATACTATCATGGATTTATGATCCTTTACATCCATTATTTATTATCCTTGTCGACCATCTTCTGGAGTACGTTAGATAGTGTCTTATTGAAGGACTTTATCTATCCTTTAGACATTTCATGGTAGTGGGATGAATGGATTTCCAGGATACTATAGTAATGGTTTAATTTTTTTTACTAAGTAGACTATAAATTGGGTACATTTTCCATCATTATTTTATGAGGGATTCAAAATATGTTGATGATATTGACTTTCACAAATATGAAAATTCTTCCTGTCCTAACCTCATTAAGGGTACAACTACGTTCCATTTTGAAAATAACTATGTTCCTATGAGGATATACTTGAATTGTATGTCCATGGTAGGAGGGTATTTCATATAATGTCCTTCTCCATATGGATAATGGTCAATATTACTTTTTTGTGTGTGAAGTAACTCTAGGGGTTTATGTATGAAATTGACATTGACCTGAGAGGAATGGACATTTTTTGTCAATTCCAAGAAATCATGAATCGTAGTGGGCTAGTAGTATCCAAGCCATCAAATTCGATGATTGAACTTGGATCCTAACTAGTGTGCCCCATAGGGTGTGACATGAAATTCCTTTATAGATGTAATGATATCTTCTCCATTGATGAATCCCAGATGGACCCCATGAAGGCCACTCATATAATGTTCATTTTCATGAGTTTTGACATCATTAGATATGATGTTTATTGATCATCTCTGGATTTGTTATCTTCTGGATCTATCAGGAGGGAGATACCCCATTTTAAGTATATACATGATGGGTATCATCTAGTTAGTGGTAGGTTCATATGGATTTGGAATGGGACTAATCTCATTAATTTCCTCTGCGTTGTCCAGAATGAATGGAAAGACCATCTGATGGTGGGAAATGCTGATAATAGTTTCATGCATCTCTGGATCAGCTATGGGTGGTGACTACATTACTCAATTCATTGTATTCAATATTTTTTACTAGGGGTCCTGATTTTATGTCACCTCTGATGGGAATAAGTCCATAATCTCTCATACGTGGTCTATAAAAGGGATTATATCCTTCTTTTTGATAGCATAGTCATCGTTGACTGGCTTGATGAATAGTTATAAGACACCCTTTTTGTCTAGGGTTCTTCATTTACATGAAGTTCTAGAAACGGCCAATAATGAGTGTCTGGTACTCTTCTTTATTGTTTGTACACCCCTCTGACAACATGAAGGAATAAAGAAACAATAAATTTTCTAGAGAAATGAGTATGGCTCCCAATCGATTTTTTTTAAATAGGTTTCTTCAATGATTTTTTCCATCAGATTCTCAATGAATTGTCACAATTAATCTCTTATGATTAGGATTTAATTTCAATAGGGAAAACAATATAATCAGGTTGTTCAATATCCACAAATTTTATATCTATACATGTGTGTTATATGATGAAATCTGCTAACACCAAGACTTTTATGGATTTCTAAGGTATAAATAATATATCAAACTGTTTCAGGACAACCACCCACCATGGTAAGCATCGATTAATCATTGGAAAACTAATAATATACATGAATGGACTACTTTGAGAGACCACATTGACCTCTAGGTGATGCATGTAGTGCCTTATATTTTGGACTGCAAATATTTTGGTCAAGAGGCTCTTTGCAATTTTCAAATAATATGTCTCATCATTGTTCATGGTTAAGTTTTTGTGAATAGAGACTATTCATGCTTCTAGTGTCATTTTTTGTGCGAGGAAAGAACCTAGGGATCACACAAAAGTGTTAATATATATAATTAGTGGTTATCCTTCATCATGAAACATTTGGACTGTTGGTATTAAAGGATATTTCAAAAGATGGTCAAATAATCCATTAAAATCATCATTATTTTGTTATTCAACACCTTTTTTCATCAAATTGGTGAAGGGAAAACATTTTCCTACATGTTTCATTGAAGGGATCATCCACGATTTTCTACATCGTTGATGTTTTACAGCTAGGAATTGATATTCATCCACTACTACATATTTCTGAGTATCCTTGTATTTTGTGTCCTCTTTTTCCTTCTCCCCAATTTTATGTGGGAAACTCAGGTTAAAACCCACACTCATTATCGCATAACAGATCCACTAATTTAATAACATTAATAGAGCCAATGATAAATTAAACATCTGATGATGAATTTTCTTAGCCGACATCCTTCATTGGAGCTGTTTTTTGGGTTGGTTCCCTTTTATTCAGATTTGATGGAATAAAATTTGAGAGTGTTAAATCAATAATTGGCCTTGCTGTAGTTTTTTATCCTTGTACTATCTTAAAATACATCATGGAGGATTTTAGGGCCAAGGATGTTAGCTTCATTGGATCATAATCTTTTGGAGGCATAGTCGGTTACTTCAACTGGGCTTGTATAATTCCATGGGCTCAGTTGACTATTTTCTAAGTCATCCAACAAGAGAAACTTTTTTCCCTTTTGTTAACAACATTTTTTCACTCCCCTCCTCACTTGGTTTAGTGGTTAAATCATAGACACTTTTCATTAGCAGTCTTTGCCTTTGGTATATGGAGAAAGTATCAACTCATTGAAGTTATAATGTATCCATGAACTAGGTCATATCATAATTAATTAACATTATTCTATCGTTCCTTGAATTGATTTCACCCAGGACCCTTATTCTCATCTTGAGGAGGCAGAGGCTTCGGTCTATGTATAGGGGTACCAACATGATTTGGTGTAGGTCTTAGATCAGGGACTAGTTTAGTGAGTCACATAAGTGTAACAAAATAAATTTTAGCTATTCCCACTTTTTTTCTTAGGGATGATGGGGTTGAAAAAGACATGTGATTAGTCCATAGTATAAAATCTTATTTCATTTGATAAATGGAAGAAAAAACCTAAAACCCAATGATATATTTTACCAAGATTAGTTGCATATAAAACTCATCATGTATGTTATCGATTCACATAGAGAGGATCACATCTCCGGGAAATTGTTGGTTCAGAGAGTAGTTCAGACCATTCAATCAAGAAATGAAATCTGATACTAATGCATTCATCATTTTTTGATGTTAATAATTTCACTAACTTTTGTTTTTCAAAACAGTATACTCAACAAAGAAACATAAGTACCATTTGAGATCCTCTCATTCTATTATTGAATGAGCTAAAAATAATAGTATCCCATGAAAAGGCTGAACCTTACAAGGTTCACACGAAAAATTATATTTTAATTAGTTATTTGTTTAATGGGGTCCCCAAAATGGGATCACAATAAAATTCTTAGTTCACCATATTTTGATATTGTCACCTAATCTATTAAATATTTTTAATAATGGTTTCTTAGAATTTTGTGGCAATGTAACATTACTCTCCCATTTGGGGTAGGTTATCTATTTCAATTGTATTAAACTAGGAAACCCTTAAATGAATTCTTTTTTATTTTTCAATGACATGATGGTATTCATGATCCCTGGATTTTTATCATTTTGGAACAGATCATGTGCTAGTGTAGTATGGGAAATTTGGTATTTCTAGTGTTGTTGAAGCATAAGGCCGATACTCAACAAGTGGAATCCATTGTGGATTATCTGGAATTTGGTAGAATTTTTTATTCATGGGAGGGAAATATTGAAATCCTTTTGGTACTAGGTTAATGTATATTGAGTTTCCCAGTGCTTCGTTGGATGAGCTTTCTTGAATTACTTCATTTTTTGGGATGATCCCTTTCTATTTAGGCACACCTAATTGAAGGGTATGTTGAACCTATATCTATGGATCATATCTAATTAAAATACTAACTCATAGAAGTTTGGTGATGATTCTCCATGACTATTTCATTTCATGCACTTATTTATCGAATATCTCTTTGAGTTTTAGATACTCATTCTCATTTGGGGAGGAAGGTCATGTATGACCTTGTTATTTTCTTCTGTGTGATTTGTATATGCATAAGAGGTAGCGAGGGATTGACTAGAGGAGAACCCATACTTAGGGCGTCCTTATGGTTTTAGGTATGTATACCTCCACGTTCGGTGTGGATTAGATTTTTGGAAGAACCGTCCACTCCCTATTCATGTTTATTTTAATCATTTATATCATGGTCAATAAGAAGGATTTCCTAGATGTTTGATAAGTCATAACACCTAGTAGGTTCCTTACCATATGCCAAAGGGTAGGAGAGCTTCTTGTGTACTTTATTTGATCTTATCCTTCTATTATGAGATCCAGTTTTTGTTTCTTGGAGAAGGGTAAAATGGAGGGAACCCATGAACGACCTTGTTGTATGCCTCCCTAGCACGTGAAATGAATCATGGGAAGAGACAGAATGGGATGCCTCTCAAATTGAAGTCCACCTAGGTATTAAACGATTGACATCCTTTGGGTGGACATTTGAGATAAAAATGTCCCCAGTCTTTCAGGTTGGGGTTTCTCCCATTCCTCAATTATTATCCTTCGACCAAAATTCTTTCAGACCTATAGTGCATATTTTGGGTTACAACTTCCTCCATCCCTACAAAGTGAGTCTAATCCAATTCTCAAGGCATTT